>JBAIAA010000424.1:0-1377500 GCA_037893245.1 Crossaster papposus
AAGTAGACACTTTCTTGGTCAGTACCCGAGAGTTTGGTTGACCACAACCTCGGTCTGCTCAGGATAATTATTTTCTTGAAAGTGATTCCATTTTCATTACAAATAGTTACGCAGAGTGGTGCCGTGGGAGCGTGATGGGCCCATAACCCAGAGGCCCGAGGACCGAAACCTCGCTCTGCTAAAGAGGTATTTTTGCTTCACTGTTATTCAAATTTAATAATTATTTTAGAATGTTTTTAGAATGTCTGCTTTTATTTTGTTTGTTGTTTTTCTAAATTTACATGAGGCATGGTGGCGCAGTGGAAGCTTGCTGGGCCTATAACCCAGAGTGCCGAGTATCAAAACCTCGTTCTGCTGCTAATAAGTTTTTGGTATGACTTGAAGTACTCGACTCAGAGTGACAAAGTAGACCCTTTCTTGGTCAGTAACCGAGAGTTCGGATGATCACAACCTCGGTCTGCTCAGGATAATTTTGTATTTGATAGGGATTTCATTTTCATTAAAAATAGTTACGCAGAGTAGTGCAGCGGGAGCGTGATGGTCCCATAGCCCAGAGGTCCGAGGTCCAAAACCTCGCTTTGCTAACTAGGTATTTTTGCTTCACTGCTATTCACATTTAATAAATATTGTAGAATGTTTTTAGAATGTCTGCTTTAATTTTGTTTGCATTTTCTAAATTTACATGAGGCATAGTGGCGCAGTTGAAGCGTGCTGGGCCCATAACCCAGAGGTCCGAGGATCGAAACCTCGCTCTGCTAACAAGGTTTTGGTATGACATGAGGTACTCGACTCGGAGTGACAAAGTAGACACTTTCTTGGTCAGTACCCGAGAGTTTGGTTGACCACAACCTCGGTCTGCTCAGGATAATTATTTTCTTGAAAGTGATTTCATTTTCATTACAAATAGTTACGCAGAGTGGTGCCGTGGGAGCGTGATGGGCCCATAACCCAGAGGCCCGAGGACCGAAACCTCGCTCTGCTAAAGAGGTATTTTTGCTTCACTGTTATTCAAATTTAATAATTATTTTAGAATGTTTTTAGAATGTCTGCTTTATTTTGTTTGTTGTTTTTCTAAATTTACATGAGGCATAGTGGCGCAGTGGAAGCTTGCTGGGCCTATAACCCAGAGTGCCGAGGATCAAAACCTTGTTCTGCTGCTAATAAGTTTTTGGTATGACTTGAAGTACTCGACTCAGAGTGACAAAGTAGACCCTTTCTTGGTCAGTAACCGAGAGTTCGGATGATCACAACCTCGGTCTGCTCAGGATAATTTTGTATTTGATAGGGATTTCATTTTCATTAAAAATAGTTACGCAGAGTAGTGCAGCGGGAGCGTGATGGGCCCATAGCCCAGAGGTCCGAGGACCAAAACCTCGCTTTGCTAACTAGGTATTTTTGCTTCACTGCTAATCACATTTAAAAAATATTGTAGAATGTTTTTAGAATGTCTGCTTTAATTTTGTTTGCATTTTCTAAATTTACATGAGGCATAGTGGCGCAGTTGAAGCGTGCTGGGCCCATAACGCAGAGGTCCGAGGATCGAAACCTCGCTCTGCTGACAAGTTTTTGGTATGACATGAGGTACTCGACTCGGAGTGACAAAGTAGACACTTTCTTGGTCAGTACCCGAGAGTTTGGTTGACCACAACCTCGGTCTGCTCAGGATAATTATTTTCTTGAAAGTGATTTCATTTTCATTACAAATAGTTACGCAGAGTGGTGCCGTGGGAGCGTGATGGGCCCATAACCCAGAGGCCCGAGGACCGAAACGTCGCTCTGCTAAAGAGGTATTTTTGCTTCACTGTTATTCAAATTTAATAATTATTTTAGAATGTTTTTAGAATGTCTGCTTTTATTTTGTTTGTTGTTTTTCTAAATTTACATGAGGCATGGTGGCGCAGTGGAAGCTTGCTGGGCCTATAACCCAGAGTGCCGAGGATCAAAACCTCGTTCTGCTGCTAATAAGTTTTTGGTATGACTTGAAGTACTCGACTCAGAGTGACAAAGTAGACCCTTTCTTGGTCAGTAACCGAGAGTTCGGATGATCACAACCTCGGTCTGCTCAGGATAATTTTGTATTTGATAGGGATTTCATTTTCATTAAAAATAGTTACGCAGAGTAGTGCAGCGGGGTCTTGATGGGCCTATAGCCCAGAGGTCCGAGGACCAAAACCTCGCTTTGCTAACTAGGTATTTTTGCTTCACTGCTATTCACATTTAATAAATATTGTAGAATGTTTTTAGAATGTCTGCTTTAATTTGGTTTGCATTTTCTAAATTTACATGAGGCATAGTGGCGCAGTTGAAGCGTGCTGGGCCCATAACCCAGAGGTCCGAGGATCGAAACCTCGCTCTGCTAACAAGTTTTTGGTATGACATGAGGTACTCGACTCGGAGTGACAAAGTAGACACTTTCTTGGTCAGTACCCGAGAGTTTGGTTGACCACAACCTCGGTCTGCTCAGGATAATTATTTTCTTGAAAGTGATTTCATTTTCATTACAAATAGTTACGCAGAGTGGTGCCGTGGGAGCATGATGGGCCCATAACCCAGAGGCCCAAGGACCGAAACCTCGCTCTGCTAAAGAGGTATTTTTGCTTCACTGTTATTCAAATTTAATAATTATTTTAGAATGTTTTTAGAATGTCTGCTTTTATTTTGTTTGTTGTTTTTCTAAATTTACATGAGGCATAGTGGCGCAGTGGAAGCTTGCTGGGCCTATAACCCAGAGTGCCGAGGATCAAAACCTTGTTCTGCTGCTAATAAGTTTTTGGTATGACTTGAAGTACTCGACTCAGAGTGACAAAGTAGACCCTTTCTTGGTCAGTAACCGAGAGTTCGGATGATCACAACCTCGGTCTGCTCAGGATAATTTTGTATTTGATAGGGATTTCATTTTCATTAAAAATAGTTACGCAGAGTAGTGCAGCGGGAGCGTGATGGGCCCATAGCCCAGAGGTCCGAGGACCAAAACCTCGCTTTGCTAACTAGGTATTTTTGCTTCACTGCTAATCACATTTAAAAAATATTGTAGAATGTTTTTAGAATGTCTGCTTTAATTTTGTTTGCATTTTCTAAATTTACATGAGGCATAGTGGCGCAGTTGAAGCGTGCTGGGCCCATAACGCAGAGGTCCGAGGATCGAAACCTCGCTCTGCTGACAAGTTTTTGGTATGACATGAGGTACTCGACTCGGAGTGACAAAGTAGACACTTTCTTGGTCAGTACCCGAGAGTTTGGTTGACCACAACCTCGGTCTGCTCAGGATAATTATTTTCTTGAAAGTGATTTCATTTTCATTACAAATAGTTACGCAGAGTGGTGCCGTGGGAGCGTGATGGGCCCATAACCCAGAGGCCCGAGGACCGAAACCTCGCTCTGCTAAAGAGGTATTTTTGCTTCACTGTTATTCAAATTTAATAATTATTTTAGAATGTTTTTAGAATGTCTGCTTTTATTTTGTTTGTTGTTTTTCTAAATTTACATGAGGCATGGTGGCGCAGTGGAAGCTTGCTGGGCCTATAACCCAGAGTGCCGAGGATCAAAACCTCGTTCTGCTGCTAATAAGTTTTTGGTATGACTTGAAGTACTCGACTCAGAGTGACAAAGTAGACCCTTTCTTGGTCAGTAACCGAGAGTTCGGATGATCACAACCTCGGTCTGCTCAGGATAATTTTGTATTTGATAGGGATTTCATTTTCATTAAAAATAGTTACGCAGAGTAGTGCAGCGGGAGCTTGATGGGCCTATAGCCCAGAGGTCCGAGGACCAAAACCTCGCTTTGCTAACTAGGTATTTTTGCTTCACTGCTATTCACATTTAATAAATATTGTAGAATGTTTTTAGAATGTCTGCTTTAATTTGGTTTGCATTTTCTAAATTTACATGAGGCATAGTGGCGCAGTTGAAGCGTGCTGGGCCCATAACCCAGAGGTCCGAGGATCGAAACCTCGCTCTGCTAACAAGTTTTTGGTATGACATGAGGTACTCGACTCGGAGTGACAAAGTAGACACTTTCTTGGTCAGTACCCGAGAGTTTGGTTGACCACAACCTCGGTCTGCTCAGGATAATTATTTTCTTGAAAGTGATTTCATTTTCATTACAAATAGTTACGCAGAGTGGTGCCGTGGGAGCGTGATGGGCCCATAGCCCAGAGGTCCGAGGACCAAAACCTCGCTTTGCTAACTAGGTATTTTTGCTTCACTGCTATTCACATTTAATAAATATTGTAGAATATTTTTAGAATGTCTGCTTTAATTTTGTTTGCATTTTCTAAATTTACATGAGGCATAGTGGCGCAGTTGAAGCGTGCTGGGCCCATAACCCAGAGGTCCGAGGATCGAAACCTCGCTCTGCTAAAGAGGTATTTTTGCTTCACTGCTATTCACATTTAATAAATATTGTAGAATATTTTTAGAATGTCTGCTTTAATTTTGTTTGCATTTTCTAAATTTACATGAGGCATAGTGGCGCAGTTGAAGCGTGCTGGGCCCATAACCCAGAGGTCCGAGGATCGAAACCTCGCTCTGCTAAAGAGGTATTTTTGCTTCACTGTTATTCAAATTTAATAATTATTTTAGAATGTTTTTAGAATGTCTGCTTTTATTTTGTTTGTTGTTTTTCTAAATTTACATGAGGCATGGTGGCGCAGTGGAAGCTTGCTGGGCCTATAACCCAGAGTGCCGAGGATCAAAACCTTGTTCTGCTGCTAATAAGTTTTTGGTATGACTTGAAGTACTCGACTCAGAGTGACAAAGTAGACCCTTTCTTGGTCAGTAACCGAGAGTTCGGATGATCACAACCTCGGTCTGCTCAGGATAATTTTGTATTTGATAGGGATTTCATTTTCATTAAAAATAGTTACGCAGAGTAGTGCAGCGGGAGCGTGATGGGCCCATAGCCCAGAGGTCCGAGGACCAAAACCTCGCTTTGCTAACTAGGTATTTTTGCTTCACTGCTAATCACATTTAAAAAATATTGTAGAATGTTTTTAGAATGTCTGCTTTAATTTTGTTAGCATTTTCTAAATTTACATGAGGCATAGTGGCGCAGTTGAAGCGTGCTGGGCCCATAACCCAGAGGTCCGAGGATCGAAACCTCGCTCTGCTGACAAGTTTTTGGTATGACATGAGGTACTCGACTCGGAGTGACAAAGTAGACACTTTCTTGGTCAGTACCCGAGAGTTTGGTTGACCACAACCTCGGTCTGCTCAGGATAATTATTTTCTTGAAAGTGATTTCATTTTCATTACAAATAGTTACGCAGAGTGGTGCCGTGGGAGCGTGATGGGCCCATAACCCAGAGGCCCGAGGACCGAAACCTCGCTCTGCTAAAGAGGTATTTTTGCTTCACTGTTATTCAAATTTAATAATTATTTTAGAATGTTTTTAGAATGTCTGCTTTTATTTTGTTTGTTGTTTTTCTAAATTTACATGAGGCATGGTGGCGCAGTGGAAGCTTGCTGGGCCTATAACCCAGAGTGCCGAGGATCAAAACCTCGTTCTGCTGCTAATAAGTTTTTGGTATGACTTGAAGTACTCGACTCAGAGTGACAAAGTAGACCCTTTCTTGGTCAGTAACCGAGAGTTCGGATGATCACAACCTCGGTCTGCTCAGGATAATTTTGTATTTGATAGGGATTTCATTTTCATTAAAAATAGTTACGCAGAGTAGTGCAGCGGGAGCTTGATGGGCCTATAGCCCAGAGGTCCGAGGACCAAAACCTCGCTTTGCTAACTAGGTATTTTTGCTTCACTGCTATTCACATTTAATAAATATTGTAGAATGTTTTTAGAATGTCTGCTTTAATTTGGTTTGCATTTTCTAAATTTACATGAGGCATAGTGGCGCAGTTGAAGCGTGCTGGGCCCATAACCCAGAGGTCCGAGGATCGAAACCTCGCTCTGCTAACAAGTTTTTGGTATGACATGAGGTACTCGACTCGGAGTGACAAAGTAGACACTTTCTTGGTCAGTACCCGAGAGTTTGGTTGACCACAACCTCGGTCTGCTCAGGATAATTATTTTCTTGAAAGTGATTTCATTTTCATTACAAATAGTTACGCAGAGTGGTGCCGTGGGAGCGTGATGGGCCCATAGCCCAGAGGTCCGAGGACCAAAACCTCGCTTTGCTAACTAGGTATTTTTGCTTCACTGCTATTCACATTTAATAAATATTGTAGAATATTTTTAGAATGTCTGCTTTAATTTTGTTTGCATTTTCTAAATTTACATGAGGCATAGTGGCGCAGTTGAAGCGTGCTGGGCCCATAACCCAGAGGTCCGAGGATCGAAACCTCGCTCTGCTAAAGAGGTATTTTTGCTTCACTGTTATTCAAATTTAATAATTATTTTAGAATGTTTTTAGAATGTCTGCTTTTATTTTGTTTGTTGTTTTTCTAAATTTACATGAGGCATGGTGGCGCAGTGGAAGCTTGCTGGGCCTATAACCCAGAGTGCCGAGGATCAAAACCTCGTTCTGCTGCTAATAAGTTTTTGGTATGACTTGAAGTACTCGACTCAGAGTGACAAAGTAGACCCTTTCTTGGTCAGTAACCGAGAGTTCGGATGATCACAACCTCGGTCTGCTCAGGATAATTTTGTATTTGATAGGGATTTCATTTTCATTAAAAATAGTTACGCAGAGTAGTGCAGCGGGAGCTTGATGGGCCTATAGCCCAGAGGTCCGAGGACCAAAACCTCGCTTTGCTAACTAGGTATTTTTGCTTCACTGCTATTCACATTTAATAAATATTGTAGAATGTTTTTAGAATGTCTGCTTTAATTTGGTTTGCATTTTCTAAATTTACATGAGGCATAGTGGCGCAGTTGAAGCGTGCTGGGCCCATAACCCAGAGGTCCGAGGATCGAAACCTCGCTCTGCTAACAAGTTTTTGGTATGACATGAGGTACTCGACTCGGAGTGACAAAGTAGACACTTTCTTGGTCAGTACCCGAGAGTTTGGTTGACCACATCCTCGGTCTGCTCAGGATAATTATTTTCTTGAAAGTGATTTCATTTTCATTACAAATAGTTACGCAGAGTGGTGCCGTGGGAGCGTGATGGGCCCATAGCCCAGAGGTCCGAGGACCAAAACCTCGCTTTGCTAACTAGGTATTTTTGCTTCACTGCTATTCACATTTAATAAATATTGTAGAATATTTTTAGAATGTCTGCTTTAATTTTGTTTGCATTTTCTAAATTTACATGAGGCATAGTGGCGCAGTTGAAGCGTGCTGGGCCCATAACCCAGAGGTCCGAGGATCGAAACCTCGCTCTGCTAACAAGTTTTTGGTATGACATGAGGTACTCGACTCGGAGTGACAAAGTAGACACTTTCTTGGTCAGTACCCGAGAGTTTGGTTGACCACAACCTCGGTCTGCTCAGGATAATTATTTTCTTGAAAGTGATTTCATTTTCATTACAAATAGTTACGCAGAGTGGTGCCGTGGGAGCGTGATGGGCCCATAACCCAGAGGCCCGAGGACCGAAACCTCGCTCTGCTAAAGAGGTATTTTTGCTTCACTGTTATTCAAATTTAATAATTATTTTAGAATGTTTTTAGAATGTCTGCTTTTATTTTGTTTGTTGTTTTTCTAAATTTACATGAGGCATGGTGGCGCAGTGGAAGCTTGCTGGGCCTATAACCCAGAGTGCCGAGGATCAAAACCTCGTTCTGCTGCTAATAAGTTTTTGGTATGACTTGAAGTACTCGACTCAGAGTGACAAAGTAGACCCTTTCTTGGTCAGTAACCGAGAGTTCGGATGATCACAACCTCGGTCTGCTCAGGATAATTTTGTATTTGATAGGGATTTCATTTTCATTAAAAATAGTTACGCAGAGTAGTGCAGCGGGAGCTTGATGGGCCTATAGCCCAGAGGTCCGAGGACCAAAACCTCGCTTTGCTAACTAGGTATTTTTGCTTCACTGCTATTCACATTTAATAAATATTGTAGAATGTTTTTAGAATGTCTGCTTTAATTTGGTTTGCATTTTCTAAATTTACATGAGGCATAGTGGCGCAGTTGAAGCGTGCTGGGCCCATAACCCAGAGGTCCGAGGATCGAAACCTCGCTCTGCTAACAAGTTTTTGGTATGACATGAGGTACTCGACTCGGAGTGACAAAGTAGACACTTTCTTGGTCAGTACCCGAGAGTTTGGTTGACCACATCCTCGGTCTGCTCAGGATAATTATTTTCTTGAAAGTGATTTCATTTTCATTACAAATAGTTACGCAGAGTGGTGCCGTGGGAGCGTGATGGGCCCATAGCCCAGAGGTCCGAGGACCAAAACCTCGCTTTGCTAACTAGGTATTTTTGCTTCACTGCTATTCACATTTAATAAATATTGTAGAATATTTTTAGAATGTCTGCTTTAATTTTGTTTGCATTTTCTAAATTTACATGAGGCATAGTGGCGCAGTTGAAGCGTGCTGGGCCCATAACTCAGAGGTCCGAGGATCGAAACCTCGCTCTGCTAACAAGTTTTTGGTATGACATGAGGTACTCGACTCGGAGTGACAAAGTAGACACTTTCTTGGTCAGTACCCGAGAGTTTGGTTGACCACAACCTCGGTCTGCTCAGGATAATTATTTTCTTGAAAGTGATTTCATTTTCATTACAAATAGTTACGCAGAGTGGTGCCGTGGGAGCGTGATGGGCCCATAACCCAGAGGCCCGAGGACCGAAACCTCGCTCTGCTAAAGAGGTATTTTTGCTTCACTGTTATTCAAATTTAATAATTATTTTAGAATGTTTTTAGAATGTCTGCTTTTATTTTGTTTGTTGTTTTTCTAAATTTACATGAGGCATGGTGGCGCAGTGGAAGCTTGCTGGGCCTATAACCCAGAGTGCCGAGGATCAAAACCTCGTTCTGCTGCTAATAAGTTTTTGGTATGACTTGAAGTACTCGACTCAGAGTGACAAAGTAGACCCTTTCTTGGTCAGTAACCGAGAGTTCGGATGATCACAACCTCGGTCTGCTCAGGATAATTTTGTATTTGATAGGGATTTCATTTTCATTAAAAATAGTTACGCAGAGTAGTGCAGCGGGAGCTTGATGGGCCTATAGCCCAGAGGTCCGAGGACCAAAACCTCGCTTTGCTAACTAGGTATTTTTGCTTCACTGCTATTCACATTTAATAAATATTGTAGAATGTTTTTAGAATGTCTGCTTTAATTTGGTTTGCATTTTCTAAATTTACATGAGGCATACTGGCGCAGTTGAAGCGTGCTGGGCCCATAACCCAGAGGTCCGAGGATCGAAACCTCGCTCTGCTAACAAGTTTTTGGTATGACATGAGGTACTCGACTCGGAGTGACAAAGTAGACACTTTCTTGGTCAGTACCCGAGAGTTTGGTTGACCACATCCTCGGTCTGCTCAGGATAATTATTTTCTTGAAAGTGATTTCATTTTCATTACAAATAGTTACGCAGAGTGGTGCCGTGGGAGCGTGATGGGCCCATAGCCCAGAGGTCCGAGGACCAAAACCTCGCTTTGCTAACTAGGTATTTTTGCTTCACTGCTATTCACATTTAATAAATATTGTAGAATATTTTTAGAATGTCTGCTTTAATTTTGTTTGCATTTTCTAAATTTACATGAGGCATAGTGGCGCAGTTGAAGCGTGCTGGGCCCATAACCCAGAGGTCCGAGGATCGAAACCTCGCTCTGCTAACAAGTTTTTGGTATGACATGAGGTACTCGACTCGGAGTGACAAAGTAGACACTTTCTTGGTCAGTACCCGAGAGTTTGGTTGACCACAACCTCGGTCTGCTCAGGATAATTATTTTCTTGAAAGTGATTTCATTTTCATTACAAATAGTTACGCAGAGTGGTGCCGTGGGAGCGTGATGGGCCCATAACCCAGAGGCCCGAGGACCGAAACCTCGCTCTGCTAAAGAGGTATTTTTGCTTCACTGTTATTCAAATTTAATAATTATTTTAGAATGTTTTTAGAATGTCTGCTTTTATTTTGTTTGTTGTTTTTCTAAATTTACATGAGGCATGGTGGCGCAGTGGAAGCTTGCTGGGCCTATAACCCAGAGTGCCGAGGATCAAAACATCGTTCTGCTGCTAATAAGTTTTTGGTATGACTTGAAGTACTCGACTCAGAGTGACAAAGTAGACCCTTTCTTGGTCAGTAACCGAGAGTTCAGATGATCACAACCTCGGTCTGCTCAGGATAATTTTGTATTTGATAGGGATTTCATTTTCATTAAAAATAGTTACGCAGAGTAGTGCAGCGGGAGCGTGATGGGCCCATAGCCCAGAGGTCCGAGGACCAAAACCTCGCTTTGCTAACTAGGTATTTTTGCTTCACTGCTATTCACATTTAATAAATATTGTAGAATGTTTTTAGAATGTCTGCTTTAATTTTGTTTGCATTTTCTAAATTTACATGTGGCATAGTGGCGCAGTTGAAGCGTGCTGGGCCCATAACCCAGAGGTCCGAGGATCGAAACCTCGCTCTGCTAACAAGTTTTTGGTATGACATGAGGTACTCGACTCGGAGTGACAAAGTAGACACTTTCTTGGTCAGTACCCGAGAGTTTGGTTGACCACAACCTCGGTCTGCTCAGGATAATTATTTTCTTGAAAGTGATTCCATTTTCATTACAAATAGTTACGCAGAGTGGTGCCGTGGGAGCGTGATGGGCCCATAACCCAGAGGCCCGAGGACCGAAACCTCGCTCTGCTAAAGAGGTATTTTTGCTTCACTGTTATTCAAATTTAATTATTATTTTAGAATGTTTTTAGAATGTCTGCTTTTATTTTGTTTGTTGTTTTTCTAAATTTACATGAGGCATGGTGGCGCAGTGGAAGCTTGCTGGGCCTATAACCCAGAGTGCCGAGTATCAAAACCTCGTTCTGCTGCTAATAAGTTTTTGGTATGACTTGAAGTACTCGACTCAGAGTGACAAAGTAGACCCTTTCTTGGTCAGTAACCGAGAGTTCGGATGATCACAACCTCGGTCTGCTCAGGATAATTTTGTATTTGATAGGGATTTCATTTTCATTAAAAATAGTTACGCAGAGTAGTGCAGCGGGAGCGTGATGGTCCCATAGCCCAGAGGTCCGAGGTCCAAAACCTCGCTTTGCTAACTAGGTATTTTTGCTTCACTGCTATTCACATTTAATAAATATTGTAGAATGTTTTTAGAATGTCTGCTTTAATTTTGTTTGCATTTTCTAAATTTACATGAGGCATAGTGGCGCAGTTGAAGCGTGCTGGGCCCATAACCCAGAGGTCCGAGGATCGAAACCTCGCTCTGCTAACAAGTTTTTGGTATGACATGAGGTACTCGACTCGGAGTGACAAAGTAGACACTTTCTTGGTCAGTACCCGAGAGTTTGGTTGACCACAACCTCGGTCTGCTCAGGATAATTATTTTCTTGAAAGTGATTTCATTTTCATTACAAATAGTTACGCAGAGTGGTGCCGTGGGAGCGTGATGGGCCCATAACCCAGAGGCCCGAGGACCGAAACCTCGCTCTGCTAAAGAGGTATTTTTGCTTCACTGTTATTCAAATTTAATAATTATTTTAGAATGTTTTTAGAATGTCTGCTTTTATTTTGTTTGCATTTTCTAAATTTACATGAGGCATAGTGGCGCAGTTGAAGCGTGCTGGGCCCATAACCCAGAGGTCCGAGGATCGAAACCTCGCTCTGCTAACAAGTTTTTGGTATGACATGAGGTACTCGACTCGGAGTGACAAAGTAGACACTTTCTTGGTCAGTACCCGAGAGTTTGGTTGACCACAACCTCGGTCTGCTCAGGATAATTATTTTCTTGAAAGTGATTTCATTTTCATTACAAATAGTTACGCAGAGTGGTGCCGTGGGAGCGTGATGGGCCCATAACCCAGAGGCCCGAGGACCGAAACCTCGCTCTGCTAAAGAGGTATTTTTGCTTCACTGTTATTCAAATTTAATAATTATTTTAGAATGTTTTTAGAATGTCTACTTTTATTTTGTTTGTTGTTTTTCTAAATTTACATAAGGGCATGGTGGCGCAGTGGAAGCTTGCTGGGCCTATAACCCAGAGTGCCGAGGATCAAAACCTCGTTCTGCTGCTAATAAGTTTTTGGTATGACTTGAAGTACTCGACTCAGAGTGACAAAGTAGACCCTTTCTTGGTCAGTAACCGAGAGTTCGGATGATCACAACCTCGGTCTGCTCAGGATAATTTTGTATTTGATAGGGATTTCATTTTCATTAAAAATAGTTACGCAGAGTGGTGCCGTGGGAGCGTGATGGGCCCATAACCCAGAGGCCCGAGGACCGAAACCTCGCTCTGCTAAAGAGGTATTTTTGCTTCACTGTTATTCAAATTTAATAATTATTTTAGAATGTTTTTAGAATGTCTGCTTTTATTTTGTTTGTTGTTTTTCTAAATTTACATGAGGCATGGTGGCGCAGTGGAAGCTTGCTGGGCCTATAACCCAGAGTGCCGAGGATCAAAACCTCGTTCTGCTGCTAATAAGTTTTTGGTATGACTTGAAGTACTCGACTCAGAGTGACAAAGTAGACCCTTTCTTGGTCAGTAACCGAGAGTTCGGATGATCACAACCTCGGTCTGCTCAGGATAATTTTGTATTTGATAGGGATTTCATTTTCATTAAAAATAGTTACGCAGAGTAGTGCAGCGGGAGCGTGATGGGCCCATAGCCTAGAGGTCCGAGGACCAAAACCTCGCTTTGCTAACTAGGTATTTTTGCTTCACTGCTATTCACATTTAATAAATATTGTAGAATGTTTTTAGAATGTCTGCTTTAATTTTGTTTGCATTTTCTAAATTTACATGAGGCATAGTGGCGCAGTTGAAGCGTGCTGGGCCCATAACCCAGAGGTCCGAGGATCGAAACCTCGCTCTGCTAACAAGTTTTTGGTATGACATGAGGTACTCGACTCGGAGTGACAAAGTAGACACTTTCTTGTTCAGTACCCGAGAGTTTGGTTGACCACAACCTCGGTCTGCTCAGGATAATGATTTTCTTGAAAGTGATTTCATTTTCATTACAAAAAGTTACGCAGAGTGGTGCCGTGGGAGCGTGATGGGCCCATAACCCAGAGGGCCGAGGACCGAAACCTCGCTCTGCTAAAGAGGTATTTTTGCTTCACTGTTATTCAAATTTAATAATTATTTTAGAATGTTTTTGGAATGTCTGCTTTTATTTTGTTTGTTGTTTTTCTAAATTTACATGAGGCATGGTGGCGCAGTGGAAGCTTGCTGGGCCTATAACCCAGAGTGCCGAGGATCAAAACCTCGTTCTGCTGCTAATACGTTTTTGGTATGACTTGAAGTACTCGACTCAGAGTGACAAAGTAGACCCTTTCTTGGTCAGTAACCGAGAGTTCGGATGATCACAACCTCGGTCTGCTCAGGATAATTTTGTATTTGATAGGGATTTCATTTTCATTAAAAATAGTTACGCAGAGTAGTGCAGCGGGAGCGTGATGGGCCCATAGCCCAGAGGTCCGAGGACCAAAACCTCGCTTTGCTAACTAGGTATTTTTGCTTCACTGCTATTCACATTTAATAAATATTGTAGAATGTTTTTAGAATGTCTGCTTTAATTTTGTTTGCATTTTCTAAATTTACATGAGGCATAGTGGCGCAGTTGAAGCGTGCTGGGCCCATAACCCAGAGGTCCGAGGATCGAAACCTCGCTCTGCTAACAAGTTTTTGGTATGACATGAGGTACTCGACTCGGAGTGACAAAGTAGACACTTTCTTGGTCAGTACCCGAGAGTTTGGTTGACCACAACCTCGGTCTGCTCAGGATAATTATTTTCTTGAAAGTGATTTCATTTTCATTACAAATAGTTACGCAGAGTGGTGCCGTGGGAGCGTGATGGGCCCATAACCCAGAGGCCCGAGGACCGAAACCTCGCTCTGCTAAAGAGGTATTTTTGCTTCACTGTTATTCAAATTTAATAATTATTTTAGAATGTTTTTAGAATGTCTGCTTTTATTTTGTTTGTTGTTTTTCTAAATTTACATGAGGCATGGTGGCGCAGTGGAAGCTTGCTGGGCCTATAACCCAGAGTGCCGAGGATCAAAACCTCGTTCTGCTGCTAATAAGTTTTTGGTATGACTTGAAGTACTCGACTCAGAGTGACAAAGTAGACCCTTTCTTGGTCAGTAACCGAGAGTTCGGATGATCACAACCTCGGTCTGCTCAGGATAATTTTGTATTTGATAGGGATTTCATTTTCATTAAAAATAGTTACGCAGAGTAGTGCAGCGGGAGCGTGATGGGCCCATAGCCCAGAGGTCCGAGGACCAAAACCTCGCTTTGCTAACTAGGTATTTTTGCTTCACTGCTATTCACATTTAATAAATATTGTAGAATGTTTTTAGAATGTCTGCTTTAATTTTGTTTGCATTTTCTAAATTTACATGAGGCATAGTGGCGCAGTTGAAGCGTGCTTGGCCCATAACCCAGAGGTCCGAGGATCGAAACCTCGCTCTGCTAACAAGTTTTTGGTATGACATGAGGTACTCGACTCGGAGTGACAAAGTAGACACTTTCTTGGTCAGTACCCGAAAGTTTGGTTGACCACAACCTCGGTCTGCTCAGGATAATTATTTTCTTGAAAGTGATTTCATTTTCATTACAAATAGTTACGCAGAGTGGTGCCGTGGGAGCGTGATGGGCCCATAACCCAGAGGCCCGAGGACCGAAACCTCGCTCTGCTAAAGAGGTATTTTTGCTTCACTGTTATTCAAATTTAATAATTATTTTAGAATGTTTTTAGAATGTCTGCTTTTATTTTGTTTGTTGTTTTTCTAAATTTACATGAGGCATGGTGGCGCAGTGGAAGCTTGCTGGGCCTATAACCCAGAGTGCCGAGGATCAAAACCTCGTTCTGCTGCTAATAAGTTTTTGGTATGACTTGAAGTACTCGACTCAGAGTGACAAAGTAGACCCTTTCTTGGTCAGTAACCGAGAGTTCGGATGATCACAACCTCGGTCTGCTCAGGATAATTTTGTATTTGATAGGGATTTCATTTTCATTAAAAATAGTTACGCAGAGTAGTGCAGCGGGAGCGTGATGGGCCCATAGCCCAGAGGTCCGAGGACCAAAACCTCGCTTTGCTAACTAGGTATTTTTGCTTCACTGCTATTCACATTTAATAAATATATTGTAGAATGTTTTTAGAATGTCTGCTTTAATTTTGTTTGCATTTTCTAAATTTACATGAGGCATAGTGGCGCAGTTGAAGCGTGCTTGGCCCATAACCCAGAGGTCCGAGGATCGAAACCTCGCTCTGCTAACAAGTTTTTGGTATGACATGAGGTACTCGACTCGGAGTGACAAAGTAGACACTTTCTTGGTCAGTACCCGAGAGTTTGGTTGACCACAACCTCGGTCTGCTCAGGATAATTATTTTCTTGAAAGTGATTTCATTTTCATTACAAATAGTTACGCAGAGTGGTGCCGTGGGAGCGTGATGGGCCCATAACCCAGAGGCCCGAGGACCGAAACCTCGCTCTGCTAAAGAGGTATTTTTGCTTCACTGTTATTCAAATTTAATAATTATTTTAGAATGTTTTTAGAATGTCTGCTTTTATTTTGTTTGTTGTTTTTCTAAATTTACATGAGGCATGGTGGCGCAGTGGAAGCTTGCTGGGCCTATAACCCAGAGTGCCGAGGATCAAAACCTCGTTCTGCTGCTAATAAGTTTTTGGTATTACTTGAAGTACTCGACTCAGAGTGACAAAGTAGACCCTTTCTTGGTCAGTAACCGAGAGTTCGGATGATCACAACCTCGGTCTGCTCAGGATAATTTTGTATTTGATAGGGATTTCATTTTCATTAAAAATAGTTACGCAGAGTAGTGCAGCGGGAGCGTGATGGGCCTATAGCCCAGAGGTCCGAGGACCAAAACCTCGCTTTGCTAACTAGGTATTTTTGCTTCACTGCTATTCACATTTAATAAATATTGTAGAATGTTTTTAGAATGTCTGCTTTAATTTTGTTTGCATTTTCTAAATTTACATGAGGCATAGTGGCGCAGTTGAAGCGTGCTGGGCCCATACCCAGAGGTCCGAGGATCGAAACCTCGCTCTGCTAACAAGTTTTTGGTATGACATGAGGTACTCGACTCGGAGTGACAAAGTAGACACTTTCTTGGTCAGTACCCGAGAGTTTGGTTGAGCACAACCTCGCTCTGCTCAGGATAATTATTTTCTTGAAAGTGATTTCATTTTCATTACAAATAGTTACGCAGAGTGGTGCCGTGGGAGCGTGATGGGCCCATAACCCAGAGGCCCGAGGACCGAAACCTCGCTCTGCTAAAGAGGTATTTTTGCTTCACTGTTATTCAAATTTAATAATTATTTTAGAATGTTTTTAGAATGTCTGCTTTTATTTTGTTTGTTGTTTTTCTAAATTTACATGAGGTATGGTGGCGCAGTGGAAGCTTGCTGGGCCTATAACCCAGAGTACCGAGTATTAAAACCTCGTTCTGCTGCTAATAAGTTTTTGGTATGACTTGAAGTACTCGACTCAGAGTGACAAAGTGGACCCTTTCTTGGTCAGTAACCGAGAGTTCAGATGATCACAACCTCGGTCTGCTCAGGATAATTTTGTATTTGATAGGGATTTCATTTTCATTAAAAATAGTTACGCAGAGTAGTGCAGCGGGAGCGTGATGGGCCCATAGCCCAGAGGTCCGAGGACCAAAACCTCGCTTTGCTAACTAGGTATTTTTGCTTCACTGCTATTCACATTTAATAAATATTGTACAATGTTTTTAGAATGTCTGCTTTAATTTTGTTTGCATTTTCTAAATTTACATGAGGCATAGTGGCGCAGTTGAAGCGTGCTGGGCCCATAACCCAGAGGTCCGAGGATCGAAACCTCGCTCTGCTAACAAGTTTTTGGTATGACATGAGGTACTCGACTCGGAGTGACAAAGTAGACACTTTCTTGGTCAGTACCCGAGAGTTTGGTTGACCACAACCTCGGTCTGCTCAGGATAATTATTTTCTTGAAAGTGATTTCATTTTCATTACAAATAGTTACGCAGAGTGGTGCCGTGGGAGCGTGATGGGCCCATAACCCAGAGGCCCGAGGACCAAAACCTCGCTCTGCTAAAGAGGTATTTTTGCTTCACTGTTATTCAAATTTAATAATTATTTTAGAATGTTTTTAGAATGTCTGCTTTTATTTTGTTTGTTGTTTTTCTAAATTTACATGAGGCATGGTGGCGCAGTGGAAGCTTGCTGGGCCTATAACCCAGAGTGCCGAGGATCAAAACCTCGTTCTGCTGCTAATAAGTTTTTGGTATGACTGGAAGTACTCGACTCAGAGTGACAAAGTAGACCCTTTCTTGGTCAGTAACCGAAAGTTCGGATGATCACAACCTCGGTCTGCTCAGGATAATTTTGTATGTGATAGGGATTTCATATTCATTAAAAATAGTTACGCAGAGTAGTGCAGCGGGAGCGTGATGGGCCCACAGCCCAGAGGTCCGAGGACCAAAACCTCGCTTTGCTAACTAGGTATTTTTGCTTCACTGCTATTCACATTTAATAAATATTGTAGAATATTTTTAGAATGTCTGCTTTAATTTTGTTTGCATTTTCTAAATTTACATGAGGCATAGTGGCGCAGTTGAAGCATGCTGGGCCCATAACCCAGAGGTCCGAGGATCGAAACCTCGCTCTGCTAACAAGTTTTTGGTATGACATGAGGTACTCGACTCGGAGTGACAAAGTAGACACTTTCTTGGTCAGTACCCGAGAGTTTGGTTGACCACAACCTCGGTCTGCTCAGGATAATTATTTTCTTGAAAGAGATTTCATTTTCATTACAAATAGTTACGCAGAGTGGTGCCGTGGGAGCGTGATGGGCCCATAACCCAGAGGCCCGAGGACCAAAACCTCGCTCTGCTAAAGAGGTATTTTTGCTTCACTGTTATTCAAATTTAATAATTATTTTAGAATGTTTTTAGAATGTCTGCTTTTATTTTGTTTGTTGTTTTTCTAAATTTACACGAGGCATGGTGGCGCAGTGGAAGCTTGCTGGGCCTATAACCCAGAGTGCCGAGGATCAAAACCTCGTTCTGCTGCTAATAAGTTTTTGGTATGACTGGAAGTACTCGACTCAGAGTGACAAAGTAGACCCTTTCTTGGTCAGTAACCGAGAGTTCGGATGATCACAACCTCGGTCTGCTCAGGATAATTTTGTATTTGATAGGGATTTCATTTTCATTAAAAATAGTTACGCAGAGTAGTGCAGCGGGAGCGTGATGGGCCCATAGCCCAGAGGTCCGAGGACCAAAACCTCGCTTTGCTAACTAGGTATTTTTGCTTCACTGCTATTCACATTTAATAAATATTGTAGAATATTTTTAGAATGTCTGCTTTAATTTTGTTTGCATTTTCTAAATTTACATGAGGCATAGTGGCGCAGTTGAAGCATGCTGGGCCCATAACCCAGAGGTCCGAGGATCGAAACCTCGCTCTGCTAACAAGTTTTTGGTATGACATGAGGTACTCGACTCGGATTGACAAAGTAGACACTTTCTTGGTCAGTACCCGAGAGTTTGGTTGACCACAACCTCGGTCTGCTCAGGATAATTATTTTCTTGAAAGTGATTTCATTTTCATTACAAATAGTTACGCAGAGTGGTGCCGTGGGAGCGTGATGGGCCCATAACCCAGAGGCCCGAGGACCGAAACCTCGCTCTGCTAAAGAGGTATTTTTGCTTCACTGTTATTCAAATTTAATAATTATTTTAGAATGTTTTTAGAATGTCTGCTTTTATTTTGTTTGTTGTTTTTCTAAATTTACATGAGGCATGGTGGCGCAGTGGAAGCTTGCTGGGCCTATAACCCAGAGTGCCGAGGATCAAAACCTCGTTCTGCTGCTAATAAGTTTTTGGTATGACTTGAAGTACTCGACTCAGAGTGACAAAGTAGACCCTTTCTTGGTCAGTAACCGAGAGTTCGGATGATCACAACCTCGGTCTGCTCAGGATAATTTTGTATTTGATAGGGATTTCATTTTCATTAAAAATAGTTACGCAGAGTAGTGCAGCGGGAGCGTGATGGGCCCATAGCCCAGAGGTCCGAGGACCAAAACCTCGCTTTGCTAACTAGGTATTTTTGCTTCACTGCTATTCACATTTAATAAATATTGTAGAATGTTTTTAGAATGTCTGCTTTAATTTTGTTTGCATTTTCTAAATTTACATGAGGCATAGTGGCGCAGTTGAAGCGTGCTGGGCCCATAACCCAGAGGTCCGAGGATCGAAACCTCGCTCTGCTAACAAGTTTTTGGTATGACATGAGGTACTCGACTCGGAGTGACAAAGTAGACACTTTCTTGGTCAGTACCCGAGAGTTTGGTTGACCACAACCTCGGTCTGCTCAGGATAATTATTTTCTTGAAAGTGATTTCATTTTCATTACAAATAGTTACGCAGAGTGGTGCCGTGGGAGCGTGATGGGCCCGTAACCCAGAGGCCCGAGGACCGAAACCTCGCTCTGCTAAAGAGGTATTTTTGCTTCACTGTTATTCAAATTTAATAATTATTTTAGAATGTTTTTAGAATGTCTGCTTTTATTTTGTTTGTTGTTTTTCTAAATTTACATGAGGCATGGTGGCGCAGTGGAAGCTTGCTGGGCCTATAACCCAGAGTGCCGAGGATCAAAACCTCGTTCTGCTGCTAATAAGTTTTTGGTATGACTTGAAGTACTCGACTCAGAGTGACAAAGTAGACCCTTTCTTGGTCAGTAACCGAGAGTTCGGATGATCACAACCTCGGTCTGCTCAGGATAATTTTGTATTTGATAGGGATTTCATTTTCATTAAAAATAGTTACGCAGAGTAGTGCAGCGGGAGCGTGATGGGCCCATAGCCCAGAGGTCCGAGGACCAAAACCTCGCTTTGCTAACTAGGTATTTTTGCTTCACTGCTATTCACATTTAATAAATATTGTAGAATGTTTTTAGAATGTCTGCTTTAATTTTGTTTGCATTTTCTAAATTTACATGAGGCATAGTGGCGCAGTTGAAGCGTGCTGGGCCCATAACCCAGAGGTCCGAGGATCGAAACCTCGCTCTGCTAACAAGTTTTTGGTATGACATGAGGTACTCGACTCGGAGTGACAAAGTAGACACTTTCTTGGTCAGTACCCGAGAGTTTGGTTGACCACAACCTCGGTCTGCTCAGGATAATTATTTTCTTGAAAGTGATTTCATTTTCATTACAAATAGTTACGCAGAGTGGTGCCGTGGGAGCGTGATGGGCCCGTAACCCAGAGGCCCGAGGACCGAAACCTCGCTCTGCTAAAGAGGTATTTTTGCTTCACTGTTATTCAAATTTAATAATTATTTTAGAATGTTTTTAGAATGTCTGCTTTTATTTTGTTTGTTGTTTTTCTAAATTTACATGAGGCATGATGGCGCAGTGGAAGCTTGCTGGGCCTATAACCCAGAGTGCCGAGGATCAAAACCTCGTTCTGCTGCTAATAAGTTGTTGGTATGACTTGAAGTACTCGACTCAGAGTGACAAAGTAGACCCTTTCTTGGTCAGTAACCGAGAGTTCGGATGATCACAACCTCGGTCTGCTCAGGATAATTTTGTATTTGATAGGGATTTCATTTTCATTAAAAATAGTTACGCAGAGTAGTGCAGCGGAAGCGTGATGGGCCCATAGCCCAGAGGTCCGAGGACCAAAACCTCGCTTTGCTAACTAGGTATTTTTGCTTCACTGCTATTCACATTTAAAAAAATATTGTAGAATGTTTTGAGAATGTCTGCTTTAATTTTGTTTGCATTTTCTAAATTTACATGAGGCATAGTGGCGCAGTTGAAGCGTGCTGGGCCCATAACCCAGAGGTCCGAGGATCAAAACCTCGCTCTGCTGACAAGTTTTTGGTATGACATGAGGTACTCGACTCGGAGTGACAAAGTAGACACTTTCTTGGTCAGTACCCGAGAGTTTGGTTGACCACAACCTCGGTCTGCTCAGGATAATTATTTTCTTGAAAGTGATTTCATTTTCATTACAAACAGTTACGCAGAGTGGTGCCGTGGGAGCGTGATGGGCCCATAACCCAGAGGCCCGAGGACCGAAACCTCGCTCTGCTAAAGAGATATTTTTGCTTCACTGTTATTCAAATTTAATAATTATTTTAGAATGTTTTTAGAATGTCTGCTTTTATTTTGTTTGTTGTTTTTCTAAATTTACATGAGGCATGGTGGCGCAGTGGAAGCTTGCTGGGCCTATAACCCAGAGTGCCGAGGATCAAAACCTCGTTCTGCTGCTAATAAGTTGTTGGTATGACTTGAAGTACTCGACTCAGAGTGACAAAGTAGACCCTTTCTTGGTCAGTAACCGAGAGTTTGGATGATCACAACCTCGGTCTGCTCAGGATAATTTTGTATTTGATAGGGATTTCATTTTCATTAAAAATAGTTACACAGAGTAGTGCAGCGGGAGCGTGATGGGCCTATAGCCCAGAGGTCCGAGGACCAAAACCTCGCTTTGCTAACTAGGTATTTTTGCTTCACTGCTATTCACATTTAATAAATATTGTAGAATGTTTTTAGAATGTCTGCTTTAATTTTGTTTGCATTTTCTAAATTTACATGAGGCATAGTGGCGCAGTTGAAGCGTGCTGGGCCCATAACCCAGAGGTCCGAGGATCGAAACCTCGCTCTGCTAACAAGTTTTTGGTATGACATGAGGTACTCGACTCGGAGTGACAAAGTAGACACTTTCTTGGTCAGTACCCGAGAGTTTGGTTGACCACAACCTCGCTCTGCTCAGGATAATTATTTTCTTGAAAGTGATTTCATTTTCATTACAAATAGTTACGCAGAGTGGTGCCGTGGGAGCGTGATGGGCCCACAACCCAGAGGCCCGAGGACCGAAACCTCGCTCTGCTAAAGAGGTATTTTTGCTTCACTGTTATTCAAATTTAATAATTATTTTAGAATGTTTTTAGAATGTCTGCTTTTATTTTGTTTGTTGTTTTTCTAAATTTACATGAGGCATGGTGGCGCAGTGGAAGCTTGCTAATCCTATAACCCAGAGTGCCGAGGATCAAAACCTCGTTCTGCTGCTAATAAGTTTTTGGTATGACTTGAAGTACTCGACTCAGAGTGACAAAGTAGACCCTTTCTTGGTCAGTAACCGAGAGTTCGCATGATCACAACCTCGGTCTGCTCAGGATAATTTTGTATTTGATAGGGATTTCATTTTCATTAAAAATAGTTACGCACAGTAGTGCAGCGGGAGCGTGATGGGCCCATAGCCCAGAGGTCCGAGGACCAAAACCTCGCTTTGCTTACTAGGTATTTTTGCTTCACTGCTATTCACATTTAATAAATATTGTAGAATGTTTTTAGAATGTCTGCTTTAATTTTGTTTGCATTTTCTAAATTTACATGAGGCATAGTGGCGCAGTTGAAGCGTGGTGGGCCCATAACCCAGAGGTCCGAGGATCGAAACCTCGCTCTGCTAACAAGTTGTAGGTATGACATGAGGTACTCGACTCGGAGTGACAAAGTAGACACTTTCTTGGTCAGTACCCGAGAGTTTGGTTGACCACAACCTCGGTCTGCTCAGGATAATTATTTTCTTGAAAGTGATTTCATTTTCATTACAAATAGTTACGCAGAGTGGTGCCGTGGGATCGTGATGGGCCCATAACCCAGAGGCCCGAGGACCGAAACCTCGCTCTGCTAAAGAGGTATTTTTGCTTCACTGTTATTCAAATTTAATAATTATTTTAGAATGTTTTTAGAATGTCTGCTTTTATTTTGTTTGTTGTTTTTCTAAATTTACATGAGGCATGGTGGCGCAGTGGAAGCTTGCTGGGCCTATAACCCAGAGTGCCGAGGATCAAAACCTCGTTCTGCTGCTAATAAGTTTTTGGTATGACTTGAAGTACTCGACTCAGAGTGACAAAGTAGACCCTTTCTTGGTCAGTAACCGAGAGTTCGGATGATCACAACCTCGGTCTGCTCAGGATAATTTTGTATTTGATAGGGATTTCATTTTCATTAAAAATAGTTACGCAGAGTAGTGCAGCGGGAGCTTGATGGGCCTATAGCCCAGAGGTCCGAGGACCAAAACCTCGCTTTGCTAACTAGGTATTTTTGCTTCACTGCTATTCACATTTAATAAATATTGTAGAATGTTTTTAGAATGTCTGCTTTAATTTTGTTTGCATTTTCTAAATTTACATGAGGCATAGTGGCGCAGTTGAAGCGTGCTGGGCCCATAACCCAGAGGTCCGAGGATCGAAACCTCGCTCTGCTAACAAGTTTTTGGTATGACATGAGGTACTCGACTCGGAGTGACAAAGTAGACACTTTCTTGGTCAGTACCCGAGAGTTTGGTTGACCACAACCTCGGTCTGCTCAGGATAATTATTTTCTTGAAAGTGATTTCATTTTCATTACAAATAGTTACGCAGAGTGGTGCCGTGGGAGCGTGATGGGCCCATAACCCAGAGGCCCGAGGACCGAAACCTCGCTCTGCTAAAGAGGTATTTTTGCTTCACTGTTATTCAAATTTAATAATTATTTTAGAATGTTTTTAGAATGTCTGCTTTTATTTTGTTTGTTGTTTTTCTAAATTTACATGAGGCATGGTGGCGCAGTGGAAGCTTGCTGGGCCTATAACCCAGAGTGCCGAGGATCAAAACCTCGTTCTGCTGCTAATAAGTTTTTGGTATGACTTGAAGTACTCGACTCAGAGTGACAAAGTAGACCCTTTCTTGGTCAGTAACCGAGAGTTCGGATGATCACAACCTCGGTCTGCTCAGGATAATTTTGTATTTGATAGGGATTTCATTTTCATTAAAAATAGTTACGCAGAGTAGTGCAGCGGGAGCGTGATGGGCCCATAGCCCAGAGGTCCGAGGACCAAAACCTTGCTTTGCTAACTAGGTATTTTTGCTTCACTGCTATTCACATTTAATAAATATTGTAGAATGTTTTTAGAATGTCTGCTTTAATTTTGTTTGCATTTTCTAAATTTACATGAGGCATAGTGGCGCAGTTGAAGCGTGCTGGGCCCATAACCCAGAGGTCCGAGGATCGAAACCTCGCTCTGCTAACAAGTTTTTGGTATGACATGAGGTACTCGACTCGGAGTGACAAAGTAGACACTTTCTTGGTCAGTACCCGAGAGTTTGGTTGACCACAACCTCGGTCTGCTCAGGATAATTATTTTCTTGAAAGTGATTTCATTTTCATTACAAATAGTTACGCAGAGTGATGCCGTGGGAGCGTGATGGGCCCATAGCCCAGAGGTCCGAGGACCAAAACCTCGCTTTGCTAACTAGGTATTTTTGCTTCACTGCTATTCACATTTAATAAATATTGTAGAATATTTTTAGAATGTCTGCTTTAATTTTGTTTGCATTTTTTAAATTTACATAAGGCATAGTGGCGCAGTTGAAGCGTGCTGGGCCCATAACCCAGAGGTCCGAGGATCGAAACCTCGCTCTGCTAACAAGTTTTTGGTATGACATGAGGTACTCGACTCGGAGTGACAAAGTAGACACTTTCTTGGTCAGTACCCGAGAGTTTGGTTGACCACAACCTCGGTCTGCTCAGGATAATTATTTTCTTGAAAGTGATTTCATTTTCATTACAAATAGTTACGCAGAGTGGTGCCGTGGGAGCGTGATGGGCCCATAACCCAGAGGCCCGAGGACCGAAACCTCGCTCTGCTAAAGAGGTATTTTTGCTTCACTGTTATTCAAATTTAATAATTATTTTAGGATGTTTTTAGAATGTCTGCTTTTATTTTGTTTGTTGTTTTTCTAAATTTACATGAGGCATGGTGGCGCAGTGGAAGCTTGCTGGGCCTATAACCCAGAGTGCCGAGGATCAAAACCTCGTTCTGCTGCTAATAAGTTTTTGGTATGACTTGAAGTACTCGACTCAGAGTGACAAAGTAGACCCTTTCTTGGTCAGTAACCGAGAGTTCGGATGATCACAACCTCGGTCTGCTCAGGATAATTTTGTATTTGATAGGGATTTCATTTTCATTAAAAATAGTTATGCAGAGTAGTGCAGCGGGAGCGTGATGGGCCCATAGCCCAGAGGTCCGAGGACCAAAACCTCGCTTTGCTAACTAGGTATTTTTGCTTCACTGCTATTCACATTTAATAAATATATTGTAGAATATTTTTAGAATGTCTGCTTTAATTTTGTTTGCATTTTCTAAATTTACATGAGGCATAGTGGCGCAGTTGAAGCGTGCTGGGCCCATAACCCAGAGGTCCGAGGATCGAAACCTCGCTCTGCTAACAAGTTTTTGGTATGACATGAGGTACTCGACTCGGAGTGACAAAGTAGACACTTTCTTGGTCAGTACCCGAGAGTTTGGTTGACCACAACCTCGGTCTGCTCAGGATAATTATTTTCTTGAAAGTGATTTCATTTTCATTACAAATAGTTACGCAGAGTGGTGCCGTGGGAGCGTGATGGGCCCATAACCCAGAGGCCCGAGGACCGAAACCTCGCTCTGCTAAAGAGGTATTTTTGCTTCACTGTTATTCAAATTTAATAATTATTTTAGAATGTTTTTAGAATGTCTGCTTTTATTTTGTTTGTTGTTTTTCTAAATTTACATGAGGCATGGTGGCGCAGTGGAAGCTTGCTAATCCTATAACCCAGAGTGCCGAGGATCAAAACCTCGTTCTGCTGCTAATAAGTTTTTGGTATGACTTGAAGTACTCGACTCAGAGTGACAAAGTAGACCCTTTCTTGGTCAGTAACCGAGAGTTCGCATGATCACAACCTCGGTCTGCTCAGGATAATTTGTATTTGATAGGGATTTCATTTTCATTAAAAATAGTTACGCAGAGTAGTGCAGCGGGAGCGTGATGGGCCCATAGCCCAGAGGTCCGAGGACCAAAACCTCGCTTTGCTTACTAGGTATTTTTGCTTCACTGCTATTCACATTTAATAAATATTGTAGAATGTTTTTAGAATGTCTGCTTTAATTTTGTTTGCATTTTCTAAATTTACATGAGGCATAGTGGCGCAGTTGAAGCGTGCTGGGCCCATAACCCAGAGGTCCGAGGATCGAAACCTCGCTCTGCTAACAAGTTTTAGGTATGACATGAGGTACTCGACTCGGAGTGACAAAGTAGACACTTTCTTGGTCAGTACCCGAGAGTTTGGTTGACCACAACCTCGGTCTGCTCAGGATAATTATTTTCTTGAAAGTGATTTCATTTTCATTACAAATAGTTACGCAGAGTGGTGCCGTGGGATCGTGATGGGCCCATAACCCAGAGGCCCGAGGACCGAAACCTCGCTCTGCTAAAGAGGTATTTTTGCTTCACTGTTATTCAAATTTAATAATTATTTTAGAATGTTTTTAGAATGTCTGCTTTTATTTTGTTTGTTGTTTTTCTAAATTTACATGAGGAATGGTGGCGCAGTGGAAGCTTGCTGGGCCTATAACCCAGAGTGCCGAGGATCAAAACCTCGTTCTGCTGCTAATAAGTTTTTGGTATGACTTGAAGTACTCGACTCAGAGTGACAAAGTAGACCCTTTCTTGGTCAGTAACCGAGAGTTCGGATGATCACAACCTCGGTCTGCTCAGGATAATTTTGTATTTGATAGGGATTTCATTTTCATTAAAAATAGTTACGCAGAGTAGTGCAGCGGGAGCGTGATGGGCCCATAGCCCAGAGGTCCGAGGACCAAAACCTCGCTTTGCTAACTAGGTATTTTTGCTTCACTGCTATTCACATTTAATAAATATTGTAGAATATTTTTAGAATGTCTGCTTTAATTTTGTTTGCATTTTCTAAATTTACATGAGGCATAGTGGCGCAGTTGAAGCGTGCTGGGCCCATAACCCAGAGGTCCGAGGATCGAAACCTCGCTCTGCTAACAAGTTTTTGGTATGACATGAGGTACTCGACTCGGAGTGACAAAGTAGACACTTTCTTGGTTAGTACCCGAGAGTTTGGTTGACCACAACCTCGGTCTGCTCAGGATAATTATTTTCTTGAAAGTGATTTCATTTTCATTACAAATAGTTACGCAGAGTGGTGCCGTGGGATCGTGATGGGCCCATAACCCAGAGGCCCGAGGACCGAAACCTCGCTCTGCTAAAGAGGTATTTTTGCTTCACTGTTATTCAAATTTAATAATTATTTTAGAATGTTTTTAGAATGTCTGCTTTTATTTTGTTTGTTGTTTTTCTAAATTTACATGAGGCATGATGGCGCAGTGGAAGCTTGCTGGGCCTATAACCCAGAGTGCCGAGGATCAAAACCTCGTTCTGCTGCTAATAAGTTTTTGGTATGACTTGAAGTACTCGACTCAGAGTGACAAAGTAGACCCTTTCTTGGTCAGTAACCGAGAGTTCGGATGATCACAACCTCGGTCTGCTCAGGATAATTTTGTATTTGATAGGGATTTCATTTTCATTAAAAATAGTTACGCAGAGTAGTGCAGCGGGAGCGTGATGGGCCCATAGCCCAGAGGTCCGAGGACCAAAACCTCGCTTTGCTTACTAGGTATTTTTGCTTCACTGCTATTCACATTTAATAAATATTGTAGAATGTTTTTAGAATGTCTGCTTTAATTTTGTTTGCATTTTCTAAATTTACATGAGGCATAGTGGCGCAGTTGAAGCGTGCTGGGCCCATAACCCAGAGGTCCGAGGATCGAAACCTCGCTCTGCTAACAAGTTTTAGGTATGACATGAGGTACTCGACTCGGAGTGACAAAGTAGACACTTTCTTGGTCAGTACCCGAGAGTTTGGTTGACCACAACCTCGGTCTGCTCAGGATAATTATTTTCTTGAAAGTGATTTCATTTTCATTACAAATAGTTACGCAGAGTGGTGCCGTGGGATCGTGATGGGCCCATAACCCAGAGGCCCGAGGACCGAAACCTCGCTCTGCTAAAGAGGTATTTTTGCTTCACTGTTATTCAAATTTAATAATTATTTTAGAATGTTTTTAGAATGTCTGCTTTTATTTTGTTTGTTGTTTTTCTAAATTTACATGAGGAATGGTGGCGCAGTGGAAGCTTGCTGGGCCTATAACCCAGAGTGCCGAGGATCAAAACCTCGTTCTGCTGCTAATAAGTTTTTGGTATGACTTGAAGTACTCGACTCAGAGTGACAAAGTAGACCCTTTCTTGGTCAGTAACCGAGAGTTCGGATGATCACAACCTCGGTCTGCTCAGGATAATTTTGTATTTGATAGGGATTTCATTTTCATTAAAAATAGTTACGCAGAGTAGTGCAGCGGGAGCGTGATGGGCCCATAGCCCAGAGGTCCGAGGACCAAAACCTCGCTTTGCTAACTAGGTATTTTTGCTTCACTGCTATTCACATTTAATAAATATTGTAGAATATTTTTAGAATGTCTGCTTTAATTTTGTTTGCATTTTCTAAATTTACATGAGGCATAGTGGCGCAGTTGAAGCGTGCTGGGCCCATAACCCAGAGGTCCGAGGATCGAAACCTCGCTCTGCTAACAAGTTTTTGGTATGACATGAGGTACTCGACTCGGAGTGACAAAGTAGACACTTTCTTGGTTAGTACCCGAGAGTTTGGTTGACCACAACCTCGGTCTGCTCAGGATAATTATTTTCTTGAAAGTGATTTCATTTTCATTACAAATAGTTACGCAGAGTGGTGCCGTGGGATCGTGATGGGCCCATAACCCAGAGGCCCGAGGACCGAAACCTCGCTCTGCTAAAGAGGTATTTTTGCTTCACTGTTATTCAAATTTAATAATTATTTTAGAATGTTTTTAGAATGTCTGCTTTTATTTTGTTTGTTGTTTTTCTAAATTTACATGAGGCATGATGGCGCAGTGGAAGCTTGCTGGGCCTATAACCCAGAGTGCCGAGGATCAAAACCTCGTTCTGCTGCTAATAAGTTTTTGGTATGACTTGAAGTACTCGACTCAGAGTGACACTTTCTTGGTCAGTAACCGAGAGTTCGGATGATCACAACCTCGGTCTGCTCAGGATAATTTTGTATTTGATAGGGATTTCATTTTCATTAAAAATAGTTACGCAGAGTAGTGCAGCGGGAGCGTGATGGGCCCATAGCCCAGAGGTCCGAGGACCAAAACCTCGCTTTGCTAACTAGGTATTTTTGCTTCACTGCTATTCACATTTAATAAATATTGTAGAATATTTTTAGAATGTCTGCTTTAATTTTGTTTGCATTTTCTAAATTTACATGAGGCATAGTGGCGCAGTTGAAGCGTGCTGGGCCCATAACCCAGAGGTCCGAGGATCGAAACCTCGCTCTGCTAACAAGTTTTTGGTATGACATGAGGTACTCGACTCGGAGTGACAAAGTAGACACTTTCTTGGTCAGTACCCGAGAGTTTGGTTGACCACAACCTCGGTCTGCTCAGGATAATTATTTTCTTGAAAGTGATTTCATTTTCATTACAAATAGTTACGCAGAGTGGTGCCGTGGGAGCGTGATGGGCCCATAACCCAGAGGCCCGAGGACCGAAACCTCGCTCTGCTAAAGAGGTATTTTTGCTTCACTGTTATTCAAATTTAATAATTATTTTAGAATGTTTTTAGAATGTCTGCTTTTATTTTGTTTGTTGTTTTTCTAAATTTACATGAGGCATGGTGGCGCAGTGGAAGCTTGCTGGGCCTATAACCCAGAGTGCCGAGGATCAAAACCTCGTTCTGCTGCTAATAAGTTTTTGGTATGACTTGAAGTACTCGACTCAGAGTGACAAAGTAGACCCTTTCTTGGTCAGTAACCGAGAGTTCGGATGATCACAACCTCGGTCTGCTCAGGATAATTTTGTATTTGATAGGGATTTCATTTTCATTAAAAATAGTTACGCAGAGTAGTGCAGCGGGAGCGTGATGGGCCCATAGCCCAGAGGTCCGAGGACCAAAACCTTGCTTTGCTAACTAGGTATTTTTGCTTCACTGCTATTCACATTTAATAAATATTGTAGAATGTTTTTAGAATGTCTGCTTTTATTTTGTTTGTTGTTTTTCTAAATTTACATGAGGCATGGTGGCGCAGTGGAAGCTTGCTGGGCCTGGAACCCAGAGTGCCGAGGATCAAAACCTCGTTCTGCTGCTAATAAGTTTTTGGTATGACTTGAAGTACTCGACTCAGAGTGACAAAGTAGACCCTTTCTTGGTCAGTAACCGAGAGTTCGGATGATCACAACCTCGGTCTGCTCAGGATAATTTTGTATTTGATAGGGATTTCATTTTCATTAAAAATAGTTACGCAGAGTAGTGCAGCGGGAGCGTGATGGGCCCATAGCCCAGAGGTCCGAGGACCAAAACCTCGCTTTGCTAACTAGGTATTTTTGCTTCACTGCTATTCACATTTAATAAATATATTGTAGAATATTTTTAGAATGTCTGCTTTAATTTTGTTTGCATTTTCTAAATTTACATGAGGCATAGTGGCGCAGTTGAAGCGTGCTGGGCCCATAACCCAGAGGTCCGAGGATCGAAACCTCGCTCTGCTAACAAGTTTTTGGTATGACATGAGGTACTCGACTCGGAGTGACAAAGTAGACACTTTCTTGGTCAGTACCCGAGAGTTTGGTTGACCACAACCTCGGTCTGCTCAGGATAATTATTTTCTTGAAAGTGATTTCATTTTCATTACAAATAGTTACGCAGAGTGGTGCCGTGGGAGCGTGATGGGCCCATAACCCAGAGGCCCGAGGACCGAAACCTCGCTCTGCTAAAGAGGTATTTTTGCTTCACTGTTATTCAAATTTAATAATTATTTTAGAATGTTTTTAGAATGTCTGCTTTTATTTTGTTTGTTGTTTTTCTAAATTTACATGAGGCATGATGGCGAGAGTGCCGAGGATCAAAACCTCGTTCTGCTGCTAATAAGTTTTTGGTATGACTTGAAGTACTCGACTCAGAGTGACAAAGTAGACCCTTTCTTGGTCAGTAACCGAGAGTTCGGATGATCACAACCTCGGTCTGCTCAGGATAATTTTGTATTTGATAGGGATTTCATTTTCATTAAAAATAGTTACGCAGAGTAGTGCAGCGGGAGCGTGATGGGCCCATAGCCCAGAGGTCCGAGGACCAAAACCTCGCTTTGCTAACTAGGTATTTTTGCTTCACTGCTATTCACATTTAATAAATATTGTAGAATGTTTTTAGAATGTCTGCTTTAATTTTGTTTGCATTTTCTAAATTTACATGAGGCATAGTGGCGCAGTTGAAGCGTGCTGGGCCCATAACCCAGAGGTCCGAGGATCGAAACCTCGCTCTGCTAACAAGTTTTTGGTATGACATGAGGTACTCGACTCGGAGTGACAAAGTAGACACTTTCTTGGTCAGTACCCGAGAGTTTGGTTGACCACAACCTCGGTCTGCTCAGGATAATTATTTTCTTGAAAGTGATTTCATTTTCATTACAAATAGTTACGCAGAGTGGTGCCGTGGGAGCGTGATGGGCCCATAACCCAGAGGCCCGAGGACCGAAACCTCGCTCTGCTAAAGAGGTATTTTTGCTTCACTGTTATTCAAATTTAATAATTATTTTAGAATGTTTTTATAATGTCTGCTTTTATTTTGTTTGTTGTTTTTCTAAATTTACATGAGGCATGGTGGCGCAGTGGAAGCTTGCTGGGCCTATAACCCAGAGTGCCGAGGATCAAAACCTCGTTCTGCTGCTAATAAGTTTTTGGTATGACTTGAAGTACTCGACTCAGAGTGACAAAGTAGACCCTTTCTTGGTCAGTAACCGAGAGTTCGGATGATCACAACCTCGGTCTGCTCAGGATAATTTTGTATTTGATAGGGATTTCATTTTCATTAAAAATAGTTACGCAGAGTAGTGCAGCGGGAGCGTGATGGGCCCATAGCCCAGAGGTCCGAGGACCAAAACCTCGCTTTGCTAACTAGGTATTTTTGCTTCACTGCTATTCACATTTAAAAAATATTGTAGAATGTTTTTAGAATGTCTGCTTTAATTTTGTTTGCATTTTCTAAATTTACATGAGGCATAGTGGCGCAGTTGAAGCGTGCTGGGCCTATAACCCAGAGGTCCGAGGATCGAAACCTCGCTCTGCTAACAAGTTTTTGGTATGACATGAGGTACTCGACTCGGAGTGACAAAGTAGACTCTTTCTTGGTCAGTACCCGAGAGTTTGGTTGACCACAACCTCGGTCTGCTCAGGATAATTATTTTCTTGAAAGTGATTTCATTTTCATTACAAATAGTTACGCAGAGTGGTGCCGTGGGAGCGTGATGGGCCCATAACCCAGAGGCCCGAGGACCGAAACCTCGCTCTGCTAAAGAGGTATTTTTGCTTCACTGTTATTCAAATTTAATAATTATTTTAGAATGTTTTTAGAATGTCTGCTTTTATTTTGTTTGTTGTTTTTCTAAATTTACATGAGGCATGATGGCGCAGTGGAAGCTTGCTGGGCCTATAACCCAGAGTGCCGAGGATCAAAACCTCGTTCTGCTGCTAATAAGTTTTTGGTATGACTGGAAGTACTCGACTCAGAGTGACAAAGTAGACCCTTTCTTGGTCAGTAACCGAGAGTTCGGATGATCACAACCTCGGTCTGCTCAGGATAATTTTGTATTTGATAGGGATTTCATTTTCATTAAAAATAGTTACGCAGAGTAGTGCAGCGGGAGCGTGATGGGCCCATAGCCCAGAGGTCCGAGGACCAAAACCTTGCTTTGCTAACTAGGTATTTTTGCTTCACTGCTATTCACATTTAATAAATATTGTAGAATGTTTTTAGAATGTCTGCTTTTATTTTGTTTGTTGTTTTTCTAAATTTACATGAGGCATGGTGGCGCAATGGAAGCTTGCTGGGCCAATAACCCAGAGTGCCGAGGATCAAAACCTCGTTCTGCTGCTAATAAGTTTTTGGTATGACTTGAAGTACTCGACTCAGAGTGACAAAGTAGACCCTTTCTTGGTCAGTAACCGAGAGTTCGGATGATCACAACCTCGGTCTGCTCAGGATAATTTTGTATTTGATAGGGATTTCATTTTCATTAAAAATAGTTACGCAGAGTAGTGCAGCGGGAGCGTGATGGGCCCATAGCCCAGAGGTCCGAGGACCAAAACCTCGCTTTGCTAACTAGGTATTTTTGCTTCACTGCTATTCACATTTAATAAATATTGTAGAATGTTTTTAGAATGTCTGCTTTAATTTTGTTTGCATTTTCTAAATTTACATGAGGCATAGTGGCGCAGTTGAAGCGTGCTGGGCCCATAACCCAGAGGTCCGAGGATCGAAACCTCGCTCTGCTAACAAGTTTTTGGTATGACATGAGGTACTCGACTCGGAGTGACAAAGTAGACACTTTCTTGGTCAGTACCCGAGAGTTTGGTTGACCACAACCTCGGTCTGCTCAGGATAATTATTTTCTTGAAAGTGATTTCATTTTCATTACAAATAGTTACGCAGAGTGGTGCCGTGGGAGCGTGATGGGCCCATAACCCAGAGGCCCGAGGACCGAAACCTCGCTCTGCTAAAGAGGTATTTTTGCTTCACTGTTATTCAAATTTAATAATTATTTTAGAATGTTTTTAGAATGTCTGCTTTTATTTTGTTTGTTGTTTTTCTAAATTTACATGAGGCATGATGGCGAGAGTGCCGAGGATCAAAACCTCGTTCTGCTGCTAATAAGTTTTTGGTATGACTTGAAGTACTCGACTCAGAGTGACAAAGTAGACCCTTTCTTGGTCAGTAACCGAGAGTTCGGATGATCACAACCTCGGTCTGCTCAGGATAATTTTGTATTTGATAGGGATTTCATTTTCATTAAAAATAGTTACGCAGAGTAGTGCAGCGGGAGCGTGATGGGCCCATAGCCCAGAGGTCCGAGGACCAAAACCTCGCTTTGCTAACTAGGTATTTTTGCTTCACTGCTATTCACATTTAATAAATATTGTAGAATGTTTTTAGAATGTCTGCTTTAATTTTGTTTGCATTTTCTAAATTTACATGAGGCATAGTGGCGCAGTTGAAGCGTGCTGGGCCTATAACCCAGAGGTCCGAGGATCGAAACCTCGCTCTGCTAACAAGTTTTTGGTATGACATGAGGTACTCGACTCGGAGTGACAAAGTAGACACTTTCTTGGTCAGTACCCGAGAGTTTGGTTGACCACAACCTCGGTCTGCTCAGGATAATTATTTTCTTGAAAGTGATTTCATTTTCATTACAAATAGTTACGCAGAGTGGTGCCGTGGGAGCGTGATGGGCCCATAACCCAGAGGCCCGAGGACCGAAACCTCGCTCTGCTAAAGAGGTATTTTTGCTTCACTGTTATTCAAATTTAATAATTATTTTAGAATGTTTTTAGAATGTCTGCTTTTATTTTGTTTGTTGTTTTTCTAAATTTACATGAGGCATGATGGCGCAGTGGAATCTTGCTGGGCCTATAACCCAGAGTGCCGAGGATCAAAACCTCGTTCTGCTGCTAATAAGTTTTTGGTATGACTTGAAGTACTCGACTCAGAGTGACAAAGTAGACCCTTTCTTGGTCAGTAACCGAGAGTTCGGATGATCACAACCTCGGTCTGCTCAGGATAATTTTGTATTTGATAGGGATTTCATTTTCATTAAAAATAGTTACGCAGAGTAGTGCAGCGGGAGCGTGATGGGCCCATAGCCCAGAGGTCCGAGGACCAAAACCTTGCTTTGCTAACTAGGTATTTTTGCTTCACTGCTATTCACATTTAATAAATATTGTAGAATGTTTTTAGAATGTCTGCTTTTATTTTGTTTGTTGTTTTTCTAAATTTACATGAGGCATGGTGGCGCAGTGGAAGCTTGCTGGGCCTATAACCCAGAGTGCCGAGGATCAAAACCTCGTTCTGCTGCTAATAAGTTTTTGGTATGACTTGAAGTACTCGACTCAGAGTGACAAAGTAGACCCTTTCTTGGTCAGTAACCGAGAGTTCGGATGATCACAACCTCGGTCTGCTCAGGATAATTTTGTATTTGATAGGGATTTCATTTTCATTAAAAATAGTTACGCAGAGTAGTGCAGCGGGAGCGTGATGGGCCCATAGCCCAGAGGTCCGAGGACCAAAACCTTGCTTTGCTAACTAGGTATTTTTGCTTCACTGCTATTCACATTTAATAAATATTGTAGAATGTTTTTAGAATGTCTGCTTTTATTTTGTTTGTTGTTTTTCTAAATTTACATGAGGCATGGTGGCGCAGTGGAAGCTTGCTGGGCCTATAACCCAGAGTGCCGAGGATCAAAACCTCGTTCTGCTGCTAATAAGTTTTTGGTATGACTTGAAGTACTCGACTCAGAGTGACAAAGTAGACCCTTTCTTGGTCAGTAACCGAGAGTTCGGATGATCACAACCTCGGTCTGCTCAGGATAATTTTGTATTTGATAGGGATTTCATTTTCATTAAAAATAGTTACGCAGAGTAGTGCAGCGGGAGCGTGATGGGCCCATAGCCCAGAGGTCCGAGGACCAAAACCTCGCTTTGCTAACTAGGTATTTTTGCTTCACTGCTATTCACATTTAATAAATATTGTAGAATGTTTTTAGAATGTCTGCTTTAATTTTGTTTGCATTTTCTAAATTTACATGAGGCATAGTGGCGCAGTTGAAGCGTGCTGGGCCCATAACCCAGAGGTCCGAGGATCGAAACCTCGCTCTGCTAACAAGTTTTTGGTATGACATGAGGTACTCGACTCGGAGTGACAAAGTAGACACTTTCTTGGTCAGTACCCGAGAGTTTGGTTGACCACAACCTCGGTCTGCTCAGGATAATTATTTTCTTGAAAGTGATTTCATTTTCATTACAAATAGTTACGCAGAGTGGTGCCGTGGGAGCGTGATGGGCCCATAACCCAGAGGCCCGAGGACCGAAACCTCGCTCTGCTAAAGAGGTATTTTTGCTTCACTGTTATTCAAATTTAATAATTATTTTAGAATGTTTTTAGAATGTCTGCTTTTATTTTGTTTGTTGTTTTTCTAAATTTACATGAGGCATGATGGCGAGAGTGCCGAGGATCAAAACCTCGTTCTGCTGCTAATAAGTTTTTGGTATGACTTGAAGTACTCGACTCAGAGTGACAAAGTAGACCCTTTCTTGGTCAGTAACCGAGAGTTCGGATGATCACAACCTCGGTCTGCTCAGGATAATTTTGTATTTGATAGGGATTTCATTTTCATTAAAAATAGTTACGCAGAGTAGTGCAGCGGGAGCGTGATGGGCCCATAGCCCAGAGGTCCGAGGACCAAAACCTCGCTTTGCTAACTAGGTATTTTTGCTTCACTGCTATTCACATTTAATAAATATTGTAGAATGTTTTTAGAATGTCTGCTTTAATTTTGTTTGCATTTTCTAAATTTACATGAGGCATAGTGGCGCAGTTGAAGCGTGCTGGGCCTATAACCCAGAGGTCCGAGGATCGAAACCTCGCTCTGCTAACAAGTTTTTGGTATGACATGAGGTACTCGACTCGGAGTGACAAAGTAGACACTTTCTTGGTCAGTACCCGAGAGTTTGGTTGACCACAACCTCGGTCTGCTCAGGATAATTATTTTCTTGAAAGTGATTTCATTTTCATTACAAATAGTTACGCAGAGTGGTGCCGTGGGAGCGTGATGGGCCCATAACCCAGAGGCCCGAGGACCGAAACCTCGCTCTGCTAAAGAGGTATTTTTGCTTCACTGTTATTCAAATTTAATAATTATTTTAGAATGTTTTTAGAATGTCTGCTTTTATTTTGTTTGTTGTTTTTCTAAATTTACATGAGGCATGATGGCGCAGTGGAATCTTGCTGGGCCTATAACCCAGAGTGCCGAGGATCAAAACCTCGTTCTGCTGCTAATAAGTTTTTGGTATGACTTGAAGTACTCGACTCAGAGTGACAAAGTAGACCCTTTCTTGGTCAGTAACCGAGAGTTCGGATGATCACAACCTCGGTCTGCTCAGGATAATTTTGTATTTGATAGGGATTTCATTTTCATTAAAAATAGTTACGCAGAGTAGTGCAGCGGGAGCGTGATGGGCCCATAGCCCAGAGGTCCGAGGACCAAAACCTTGCTTTGCTAACTAGGTATTTTTGCTTCACTGCTATTCACATTTAATAAATATTGTAGAATGTTTTTAGAATGTCTGCTTTTATTTTGTTTGTTGTTTTTCTAAATTTACATGAGGCATGGTGGCGCAGTGGAAGCTTGCTGGGCCTATAACCCAGAGTGCCGAGGATCAAAACCTCGTTCTGCTGCTAATAAGTTTTTGGTATGACTTGAAGTACTCGACTCAGAGTGACAAAGTAGACCCTTTCTTGGTCAGTAACCGAGAGTTCGGATGATCACAACCTCGGTCTGCTCAGGATAATTTTGTATTTGATAGGGATTTCATTTTCATTAAAAATAGTTACGCAGAGTAGTGCAGCGGGAGCGTGATGGGCCCATAGCCCAGAGGTCCGAGGACCAAAACCTTGCTTTGCTAACTAGGTATTTTTGCTTCACTGCTATTCACATTTAATAAATATTGTAGAATGTTTTTAGAATGTCTGCTTTTATTTTGTTTGTTGTTTTTCTAAATTTACATGAGGCATGGTGGCGCAGTGGAAGCTTGCTGGGCCTATAACCCAGAGTGCCGAGGATCAAAACCTCGTTCTGCTGCTAATAAGTTTTTGGTATGACTTGAAGTACTCGACTCAGAGTGACAAAGTAGACCCTTTCTTGGTCAGTAACCGAGAGCTCGGATGATCACAACCTCGGTCTGCTCAGGATAATTTTGTATTTGATAGGGATTTCATTTTCATTAAAAATAGTTACGCAGAGTAGTGCAGCGGGAGCGTGATGGGCCCATAGCCCAGAGGTCCGAGGACCAAAACCTCGCTTTGCTAACTAGGTATTTTTGCTTCACTGCTATTCACATTTAATAAATATTGTAGAATGTTTTTAGAATGTCTGCTTTAATTTTGTTTGCATTTTCTAAATTTACATGAGGCATAGTGGCGCAGTTGAAGCGTGCTGGGCCCATAACCCAGAGGTCCGAGGATCGAAACCTCGCTCTGCTAACAAGTTTTTGGTATGACATGAGGTACTCGACTCGGAGTGACAAAGTAGACACTTTCTTGGTCAGTACCCGAGAGTTTGGTTGACCACAACCTCGGTCTGCTCAGGATAATTATTTTCTTGAAAGTGATTTCATTTTCATTACAAATAGTTACGCAGAGTGGTGCCGTGGGAGCGTGATGGGCCCATAACCCAGAGGCCCGAGGACCGAAACCTCGCTCTGCTAAAGAGGTATTTTTGCTTCACTGTTATTCAAATTTAATAATTATTTTAGAATGTTTTTAGAATGTCTGCTTTTATTTTGTTTGTTGTTTTTCTAAATTTACATGAGGCATGATGGCGAGAGTGCCGAGGATCAAAACCTCGTTCTGCTGCTAATAAGTTTTTGGTATGACTTGAAGTACTCGACTCAGAGTGACAAAGTAGACCCTTTCTTGGTCAGTAACCGAGAGTTCGGATGATCACAACCTCGGTCTGCTCAGGATAATTTTGTATTTGATAGGGATTTCATTTTCATTAAAAATAGTTACGCAGAGTAGTGCAGCGGGAGCGTGATGGGCCCATAGCCCAGAGGTCCGAGGACCAAAACCTCGCTTTGCTAACTAGGTATTTTTGCTTCACTGCTATTCACATTTAATAAATATTGTAGAATGTTTTTAGAATGTCTGCTTTAATTTTGTTTGCATTTTCTAAATTTACATGAGGCATAGTGGCGCAGTTGAAGCGTGCTGGGCCTATAACCCAGAGGTCCGAGGATCGAAACCTCGCTCTGCTAACAAGTTTTTGGTATGACATGAGGTACTCGACTCGGAGTGACAAAGTAGACACTTTCTTGGTCAGTACCCGAGAGTTTGGTTGACCACAACCTCGGTCTGCTCAGGATAATTATTTTCTTGAAAGTGATTTCATTTTCATTACAAATAGTTACGCAGAGTGGTGCCGTGGGAGCGTGATGGGCCCATAACCCAGAGGCCCGAGGACCGAAACCTCGCTCTGCTAAAGAGGTATTTTTGCTTCACTGTTATTCAAATTTAATAATTATTTTAGAATGTTTTTAGAATGTCTGCTTTTATTTTGTTTGTTGTTTTTCTAAATTTACATGAGGCATGATGGCGCAGTGGATTCTTGCTGGGCCTATAACCCAGAGTGCCGAGGATCAAAACCTCGTTCTGCTGCTAATAAGTTTTTGGTATGACTTGAAGTACTCGACTCAGAGTGACAAAGTAGACCCTTTCTTGGTCAGTAACCGAGAGTTCGGATGATCACAACCTCGGTCTGCTCAGGATAATTTTGTATTTGATAGGGATTTCATTTTCATTAAAAATAGTTACGCAGAGTAGTGCAGCGGGAGCGTGATGGGCCCATAGCCCAGAGGTCCGAGGACCAAAACCTTGCTTTGCTAACTAGGTATTTTTGCTTCACTGCTATTCACATTTAATAAATATTGTAGAATGTTTTTAGAATGTCTGCTTTTATTTTGTTTGTTGTTTTTCTAAATTTACATGAGGCATGGTGGCGCAGTGGAAGCTTGCTGGGCCTATAACCCAGAGTGCCGAGGATCAAAACCTCGTTCTGCTGCTAATAAGTTTTTGGTATGACTTGAAGTACTCGACTCAGAGTGACAAAGTAGACCCTTTCTTGGTCAGTAACCGAGAGTTCGGATGATCACAACCTCGGTCTGCTCAGGATAATTTTGTATTTGATAGGGATTTCATTTTCATTAAAAATAGTTACGCAGAGTAGTGCAGCGGGAGCGTGATGGGCCCATAGCCCAGAGGTCCGAGGACCAAAACCTCGCTTTGCTAACTAGGTATTTTTGCTTCACTGCTATTCACATTTAATAAATATATTGTAGAATATTTTTAGAATGTCTGCTTTAATTTTGTTTGCATTTTCTAAATTTACATGAGGCATAGTGGCGCAGTTGAAGCGTGCTGGGCCCATAACCCAGAGGTCCGAGGATCGAAACCTCACTCTGCTAACAAGTTTTTGGTATGACATGAGGTACTCGACTCGGAGTGACAAAGTAGACACTTTCTTGGTCAGTACCCGAGAGTTTGGTTGACCACAACCTCGGTCTGCTCAGGATAATTATTTTCTTGAAAGTGATTTCATTTTCATTACAAATAGTTACGCAGAGTGGTGCCGTGGGAGCGTGATGGGCCCATAACCCAGAGGCCCGAGGACCGAAACCTCGCTCTGCTAAAGAGGTATTTTTGCTTCACTGTTATTCAAATTGAATAATTATTTTAGAATGTTTTTAGAATGTCTGCTTTTATTTTGTTTGTTGTTTTTCTAAATTTACATGAGGCATGATGGCGCAGTGGAAGCTTGCTGGGCCTATAACCCAGAGTGCCGAGGATCAAAACCTCATTCTGCTGCTAATAAGTTTTTGGTATGACTTGAAGTACTCGACTCAGAGTGACAAAGTAGACCCTTTCTTGGTCAGTAACCGAGAGTTCGGATGATCACAACCTCGGTCTGCTCAGGATAATTTTGTATTTGATAGGGATTTCATTTTCATTAAAAATAGTTACGCAGAGTAGTGCAGCGGGAGCGTGATGGGCCCATAGCCCAGAGGTCCGAGGACCAAAACCTCGCTTTGCTAACTAGGTATTTTTGCTTCACTGCTATTCACATTTAAAAAATATTGTAGAATGTTTTTAGAATGTCTGCTTTAATTTTGTTTGCATTTTCTAAATTTACATGAGGCATAGTGGCGCAGTTGAAGCGTGCTGGGCCTATAACCCAGAGGTCCGAGGATCGAAACCTCGCTCTGCTAACAAGTTTTTGGTATGACATGAGGTACTCGACTCGGAGTGACAAAGTAGACACTTTCTTGGTCAGTACCCGAGAGTTTGGTTGACCACAACCTCGGTCTGCTCAGGATAATTATTTTCTTGAAAGTGATTTCATTTTCATTACAAATAGTTACGCAGAGTGGTGCCGTGGGAGCGTGATGGGCCTATAACCCAGAGGCCCGAGGACCGAAACCTCGCTCTGCTAAAGAGGTATTTTTGCTTCACTGTTATTCAAATTTAATAATTATTTTAGAATGTTTTTAGAATGTCTGCTTTTATTTTGTTTGTTGTTTTTCTAAATTTACATGAGGCATGATGGCGCAGTGGAAGCTTGCCGGGCCTATAACCCAGAGTGCCGAGGATCAAAACCTCGTTCTGCTGCTAATAAGTTTTTGGTATGACTTGAAGTACTCGACTCAGAGTGACAAAGTAGACCCTTTCTTGGTCAGTAACCGAGAGTTCGGATGATCACAACCTCGGTCTGCTCAGGATAATTTTGTATTTGATAGGGATTTCATTTTCATTAAAAATAGTTACGCAGAGTAGTGCAGCGGGAGCGTGATGGGCCCATAGCCCAGAGGTCCGAGGACCAAAACCTTGCTTTGCTAACTAGGTATTTTTGCTTCACTGCTATTCACATTTAATAAATATTGTAGAATGTTTTTAGAATGTCTGCTTTTATTTTGTTTGTTGTTTTTCTAAATTTACATGAGGCATGGTGGCGCAGTGGAAGCTTGCTGGGCCTATAACCCAGAGTGCCGAGGATCAAAACCTCGTTCTGCTGCTAATAAGTTTTTGGTATGACTTGAAGTACTCGACTCAGAGTGACAAAGTAGACCCTTTCTTGGTCAGTAACCGAGAGTTCGGATGATCACAACCTCGGTCTGCTCAGGATAATTTTGTATTTGATAGGGATTTCATTTTCATTAAAAATAGTTACGCAGAGTAGTGCAGCGGGAGCGTGATGGGCCCATAGCCCAGAGGTCCGAGGACCAAAACCTCGCTTTGCTAACTAGGTATTTTTGCTTCACTGCTATTCACATTTAATAAATATTGTAGAATGTTTTTAGAATGTCTGCTTTAATTTTGTTTGCATTTTCTAAATTTACATGAGGCATAGTGGCGCAGTTGAAGCGTGCTGGGCCCATAACCCAGAGGTCCGAGGATCGAAACCTCGCTCTGCTAACAAGTTTTTGGTATGACATGAGGTACTCGACTCGGAGTGACAAAGTAGACACTTTCTTGGTCAGTACCCGAGAGTTTGGTTGACCACAACCTCGGTCTGCTCAGGATAATTATTTTCTTGAAAGTGATTTCATTTTCATTACAAATAGTTACGCAGAGTGGTGCCGTGGGAGCGTGATGGGCCCATAACCCAGAGGCCCGAGGACCGAAACCTCGCTCTGCTAAAGAGGTATTTTTGCTTCACTGTTATTCAAATTTAATAATTATTTTAGAATGTTTTTATAATGTCTGCTTTTATTTTGTTTGTTGTTTTTCTAAATTTACATGAGGCATGGTGGCGCAGTGGAAGCTTGCTGGGCCTATAACCCAGAGTGCCGAGGATCAAAACCTCGTTCTGCTGCTAATAAGTTTTTGGTATGACTTGAAGTACTCGACTCAGAGTGTTAAAGTAGACCCTTTCTTGGTCAGTAACCGAGAGTTCGGATGATCACAACCTCGGTCTGCTCAGGATAATTTTGTATTTGATAGGGATTTCATTTTCATTAAAAATAGTTACGCAGAGTAGTGCAGCGGGAGCGTGATGGGCCCATAGCCCAGAGGTCGGAGGACCAAAACCTCGCTTTGCTAACTAGGTATTTTTGCTTCACTGCTATTCACATTTAATAAATATATTGTAGAATATTTTTAGAATGTCTGCTTTAATTTTGTTTGCATTTTCTAAATTTACATGAGGCATAGTGGCGCAGTTGAAGCGTGCTGGGCCCATAACCCAGAGGTCCGAGGATCGAAACCTCGCTCTGCTAACAAGTTTTTGGTATGACATGAGGTACTCGACTCGGAGTGACAAAGTAGACACTTTCTTGGTCAGTACCCGAGAGTTTGGTTGACCACAACCTCGGTGTGCTCAGGATAATTATTTTCTTGAAAGTGATTTCATTTTCATTACAAATAGTTACGCAGAGTGGTGCCGTGGGAGCGTGATGGGCCCATAACCCAGAGGCCCGAGGACCGAAACCTCGCTCTGCTAAAGAGGTATTTTTGCTTCACTGTTATTCAAATTTAATAATTATTTTAGAATGTTTTTAGAATGTCTGCTTTTATTTTGTTTGTTGTTTTTCTAAATTTACATGAGGCATGATGGCGCAGTGGAAGCTTGCTGGGCCTATAACCCAGAGTGCCGAGGATCAAAACCTCGTTCTGCTGCTAATAAGTTTTTGGTATGACTTGAAGTACTCGACTCAGAGTGACAAAGTAGACCCTTTCTTGGTCAGTAACCGAGAGTTCGGATGATCACAACCTCGGTCTGCTCAGGATAATTTTGTATTTGATAGGGATTTCATTTTCATTAAAAATAGTTACGCAGAGTAGTGCAGCGGGAGCGTGATTAGCCCAGAGGTCCGAGGACCAAAACCTCGCTTTGCTAACTAGGTATTTTTGCTTCACTGCTATTCACATTTAATAAATATTGTAGAATGTTTTTAGAATGTCTGCTTTAATTTTGTTTGCATTTTCTAAATTTACATGAGGCATAGTGGCGCAGTTGAAGCGTGCTGGGCCCATAACCCAGAGGTCCGAGGATCGAAACCTCGCTCTGCTAACAAGTTTTTGGTATGACATGAGGTACTCGACTCGGAGTGACAAAGTAGACACTTTCTTGGTCAGTACCCGAGAGTTTGGTTGACCACAACCTCGGTCTGCTCAGGATAATTATTTTCTTGAAAGTGATTTCATTTTCATTACAAATAGTTACGCAGAGTGGTGCCGTGGGAGCGTGATGGGCCCATAACCCAGAGGCCCGAGGACCGAAACCTCGCTCTGCTAAAGAGGTATTTTTGCTTCACTGTTATTCAAATTTAATAATTATTTTAGAATGTTTTTAGAATGTCTGCTTTTATTTTGTTTGTTGTTTTTCTAAATTTACATGAGGCATGATGGCGCAGTGGAAGCTTGCTGGGCCTATAACCCAGAGTGCCGAGGATCAAAACCTCGTTCTGCTGCTAATAAGTTTTTGGTATGACTTGAAGTACTCGACTCAGAGTGACAAAGTAGACCCTTTCTTGGTCAGTAACCGAGAGTTCGGATGATCACAACCTCGGTCTGCTCAGGATAATTTTGTATTTGATAGGGATTTCATTTTCATTAAAAATAGTTACGCAGAGTAGTGCAGCGGGAGCGTGATGGGCCCATAGCCCAGAGGTCCGAGGACCAAAACCTCGCTTTGCTAACTAGGTATTTTTGCTTCACTGCTATTCACATTTAAAAAATATTGTAGAATGTTTTTAGAATGTCTGCTTTAATTTTGTTTGCATTTTCTAAATTTACATGAGGCATAGTGGCGCAGTTGAAGCGTGCTGGGCCTATAACCCAGAGGTCCGAGGATCGAAACCTCGCTCTGCTAACAAGTTTTTGGTATGACATGAGGTACTCGACTCGGAGTGACAAAGTAGACACTTTCTTGGTCAGTACCCGAGAGTTTGGTTGACCACAACCTCGGTCTGCTCAGGATAATTATTTTCTTGAAAGTGATTTCATTTTCATTACAAATAGTTACGCAGAGTGGTGCCGTGGGAGCGTGATGGGCCCATAACCCAGAGGCCCGAGGACCGAAACCTCGCTCTGCTAAAGAGGTATTTTTGCTTCACTGTTATTCAAATTTAATAATTATTTTAGAATGTTTTTAGAATGTCTGCTTTTATTTTGTTTGTTGTTTTTCTAAATTTACATGAGGCATGATGGCGCAGTGGAAGCTTGCTGGGCCTATAACCCAGAGTGCCGAGGATCAAAACCTCGTTCTGCTGCTAATAAGTTTTTGGTATGACTTGAAGTACTCGACTCAGAGTGACAAAGTAGACCCTTTCTTGGTCAGTAACCGAGAGTTCGGATGATCACAACCTCGGTCTGCTCAGGATAATTTTGTATTTGATAGGGATTTCATTTTCATTAAAAATAGTTACGCAGAGTAGTGCAGCGGGAGCGTGATGGGCCCATAGCCCAGAGGTCCGAGGACCAAAACCTCGCTTTGCTAACTAGGTATTTTTGCTTCACTGCTATTCACATTTAATAAATATTGTAGAATGTTTTTAGAATGTCTGCTTTAATTTTGTTTGCATTTTCTAAATTTACATGAGGCATAGTGGCGCAGTTGAAGCGTGCTGGGCCCATAACCCAGAGGTCCGAGGATCGAAACCTCGCTCTGCTAACAAGTTTTTGGTATGACATGAGGTACTCGACTCGGAGTGACAAAGTAGACACTTTCTTGGTCAGTACCCGAGAGTTTGGTTGACCACAACCTCGGTCTGCTCAGGATAATTATTTTCTTGAAAGTGATTTCATTTTCATTACAAATAGTTACGCAGAGTGGTGCCGTGGGAGCGTGATGGGCCCATAACCCAGAGGCCCGAGGACCGAAACCTCGCTCTGCTAAAGAGGTATTTTTGCTTCACTGTTATTCAAATTTAATAATTATTTTAGAATGTTTTTATAATGTCTGCTTTTATTTTGTTTGTTGTTTTTCTAAATTTACATGAGGCATGGTGGCGCAGTGGAAGCTTGCTGGGCCTATAACCCAGAGTGCCGAGGATCAAAACCTCGTTCTGCTGCTAATAAGTTTTTGGTATGACTTGAAGTACTCGACTCAGAGTGACAAAGTAGACCCTTTCTTGGTCAGTAACCGAGAGTTCGGATGATCACAACCTCGGTCTGCTCAGGATAATTTTGTATTTGATAGGGATTTCATTTTCATTAAAAATAGTTACGCAGAGTAGTGCAGCGGGAGCGTGATGGGCCCATAGCCCAGAGGTCCGAGGACCAAAACCTCGCTTTGCTAACTAGGTATTTTTGCTTCACTGCTATTCACATTTAACAAATATTGTAGAATGTTTTTAGAATGTCTGCTTTAATTTTGTTTGCATTTTCTAAATTTACATGAGGCATAGTGGCGCAGTTGAAGCGTGCTGGGCCCATAACCCAGAGGTCCGAGGATCGAAACCTCGCTCTGCTGACAAGTTGTTGGTATGACATGAGGTACTCGACTCGGAGTGACAAAGTAGACACTTTCTTGGTCAGTACCCGAGAGTTTGGTTGACCACAACCTCGGTCTGCTCAGGATAATTATTTTCTTGAAAGTGATTTCATTTTCATTACAAATAGTTACGCAGAGTGGTGCCGTGGGAGCGTGATGGGCCCATAACCCAGAGGCCCGAGGACCGAAACCTCGCTCTGCTAAAGAGGTATTTTTGCTTCACTGTTATTCAAATTTAATAATTATTTTAGAATGTTTTTAGAATGTCTGCTTTTATTTTGTTTGTTGTTTTTCTAAATTTACATGAGGCATGGTGGCGCAGTGGAAGCTTGCTGGGCCTATAACCCAGAGTGCCGAGGATCAAAACCTCGTTCTGCTGCTAATAAGTTTTTGGTATGACTTGAAGTACTCGACTCAGAGTGACAAAGTAGACCCTTTCTTGGTCAGTAACCGAGAGTTCGGATGATCACAACCTCGGTCTGCTCAGGATAATTTTGTATTTGATAGGGATTTCATTTTCATTAAAAATAGTTACGCAGAGTAGTGCAGCGGGAGCGTGATGGGCCCATAGCCCAGAGGTCCGAGGACCAAAACCTCGCTTTGCTAACTAGGTATTTTTGCTTCACTGCTATTCACATTTAATAAATATATTGTAGAATATTTTTAGAATGTCTGCTTTAATTTTGTTTGCGTTTTCTAAATTTACATGAGGCATAGTGGCGCAGTTGAAGCGTGCTGGGCCCATAACCCAGAGGTCCGAGGATCGAAACCTCGCTCTGCTAACAAGTTTTTGGTATGACATGAGGTACTCGACTCGGAGTGACACAGTAGACACTTTCTTGGTCAGTACCCGAGAGTTTGGTTGACCACAACCTCGGTCTGCTCAGGATAATTATTTTCTTGAAAGTGATTTCATTTTCATTACAAATAGTTACGCAGAGTGGTGCCGTGGGAGCGTGATGGGCCCATAACCCAGAGGCCCGAGGACCGAAACCTCGCTCTGCTAAAGAGGTATTTTTGCTTCACTGTTATTCAAATTTAATAATTATTTTAGAATGTTTTTAGAATGTCTGCTTTTATTTTGTTTGTTGTTTTTCTAAATTTACATGAGGCATGATGGCGCAGTGGAAGCTTGCTGGGCCTATAACCCAGAGTGCCGAGGATCAAAACCTCGTTCTGCTGCTAATAAGTTTTTGGTATGACTTGAAGTACTCGACTCAGAGTGACAAAGTAGACCCTTTCTTGGTCAGTAACCGAGAGTTCGGATGATCACAACCTCGGTCTGCTCAGGATAATTTTGTATTTGATAGGGATTTCATTTTCATTAAAAATAGTTACGCAGAGTAGTGCAGCGGGAGCGTGATGGGCCCATAGCCCAGAGGTCCGAGGACCAAAACCTCGCTTTGCTAACTAGGTATTTTTGCTTCACTGCTATTCACATTTAATAAATATTGTAGAATATTTTTAGAATGCCTGCTTTAATTTTGTTTGCATTTTCTAAATTTACATGAGGCATAGTGGCGCAGTTGAAGCGTGCTGGGCCCATAACCCAGAGGTCCGAGGATCGAAACCTCGCTCTGCTAACAAGTTTTTGGTATGACATGAGGTACTCGACTCGGAGTGACAAAGTAGACACTTTCTTGGTCAGTACCCGAGAGTTTGGTTGACCACAACCTCGGTCTGCTCAGGATAATTATTTTCTTGAAAGTGATTTCATTTTCATTACAAATAGTTACGCAGAGTGGTGCCGTGGGAGCGTGATGGGCCCATAACCCAGAGGCCCGAGGACCAAAACCTCGCTCTGCTAAAGAGGTATTTTTGCTTCACTGTTATTCAAATTTAATAATTATTTTAGAATGTTTTTAGAATGTCTGCTTTTATTTTGTTTGTTGTTTTTCTAAATTTACATGAGGCATGGTGGCGCAGTGGAAGCTTGCTGGGCCTATAACCCAGAGTGCCGAGGATCAAAACCTCGTTCTGCTGCTTATAAGTTTTTGGTATGACTTGAAGTACTCGACTCAGAGTGACAAAGTAGACCCTTTCTTGGTCAGTAACCGAGAGTTCGGATGATCACAACCTCGGTCTGCTCAGGATAATTTTGTATTTGATAGGGATTTCATTTTCATTAAAAATAGTTACGCAGAGTAGTGCAGCGGGAGCGTGATGGGCCCATAGCCCAGAGGTCCGAGGACCAAAACCTCGCTTTGCTAACTAGGTATTTTTGCTTCACTGCTATTCACATTTAAAAAATATTGTAGAATGTTTTTAGAATGTCTGCTTTAATTTTGTTTGCATTTTCTAAATTTACATGAGGCATAGTGGCGCAGTTGAAGCGTGCTGGGCCCATAACCCAGAGGTCCGAGGATCGAAACCTCGCTCTGCTGACAAGTTGTTGGTATGACATGAGGTACTCGACTCGGAGTGACAAAGTAGACACTTTCTTGGTCAGTACCCGAGAGTTTGGTTGACCACAACCTCGGTCTGCTCAGGATAATTATTTTCTTGAAAGTGATTTCATTTTCATTACAAATAGTTACGCAGAGTGGTGCCGTGGGAGCGTGATGGGCCCATAACCCAGAGGCCCGAGGACCGAAACCTCGCTCTGCTAAAGAGGTATTTTTGCTTCACTGTTATTCAAATTTAATAATTATTTTAGAATGTTTTTAGAATGTCTGCTTTTATTTTGTTTGTTGTTTTTCTAAATTTACATGAGGCATGGTGGCGCAGTGGAAGCTTGCTGGGCCTATAACCCAGAGTGCCGAGGATCAAAACCTCGTTCTGCTGCTAATAAGTTTTTGGTATGACTTGAAGTACTCGACTCAGAGTGACAAAGTAGACCCTTTCTTGGTCAGTAACCGAGAGTTCGGATGATCACAACCTCGGTCTGCTCAGGATAATTTTGTATTTGATAGGGATTTCATTTTCATTAAAAATAGTTACGCAGAGTAGTGCAGCGGGAGCGTGATGGGCCTATAGCCCAGAGGTCCGAGGACCAAAACCTCGCTTTGCTAACTAGGTATTTTTCCTTCACTGCTATTCACATTTAATAAATATTGTAGAATGTTTTTAGAATGTCTGCTTTAATTTTGTTTGCATTTTCTAAATTTACATGAGGCATAGTGGCGCAGTTGAAGCGTGCTGGGCCCATAACCCAGAGGTCCGAGGATCGAAACCTCGCTCTGCTAACAAGTTTTTGGTATGACATGAGGTACTCGACTCGGAGTGACAAAGTAGACACTTTCTTGGTCAGTACCCGAGAGTTTGGTTGACCACAACCTCGGTCTGCTCAGGATAATTATTTTCTTGAAAGTGATTTCATTTTCATTACAAATAGTTACGCAGAGTGGTGCCGTGGGAGCGTGATGGGCCCATAACCCAGAGGCCCGAGGACCGAAACCTCGCTCTGCTAAAGAGGTATTTTTGCTTCACTGTTATTCAAATTTAATAATTATTTTAGAATGTTTTTAGAATGTCTGCTTTTATTTTGTTTGTTGTTTTTCTAAATTTACATGAGGCATGGTGGCGCAGTGGAAGCTTGCTGGGCCTATAACCCAGAGTGCCGAGGATCAAAACCTCGTTCTGCTGCTAATAAGTTTTTGGTATGACTTGAAGTACTCGACTCAGAGTGACAAAGTAGACCCTTTCTTGGTCAGTAACCGAGAGTTCGGATGATCACAACCTCGGTCTGCTCAGGATAATTTTGTATTTGATAGGGATTTCATTTTCATTAAAAATAGTTACGCAGAGTAGTGCAGCGGGAGCGTGATGGGCCCATAGCCCAGAGGTCCGAGGACCAAAACCTCGCTTTGCTAACTAGGTATTTTTGCTTCACTGCTATTCACATTTAATAAATATAAATATATTGTAGAATATTTTTAGAATGTCTGCTTTAATTTTGTTTGCGTTTTCTAAATTTACATGAGGCATAGTGGCGCAGTTGAAGCGTGCTGGGCCCATAACCCAGAGGTCCGAGGATCGAAACCTCGCTCTGCTAACAAGTTTTTGGTATGACATGAGGTACTCGACTCGGAGTGACACAGTAGACACTTTCTTGGTCAGTACCCGAGAGTTTTGTTGACCACAACCTCGGTCTGCTCAGGATAATTATTTTCTTGAAAGTGATTTCATTTTCATTACAAATAGTTACGCAGAGTGGTGCCGTGGGAGCGTGATGGGCCCATAACCCAGAGGCCCGAGGACCGAAACCTCGCTCTGCTAAAGAGGTATTTTTGCTTCACTGTTATTCAAATTTAATAATTATTTTAGAATGTTTTTAGAATGTCTGCTTTTATTTTGTTTGTTGTTTTTCTAAATTTACATGAGGCATGATGGCGCAGTGGAAGCTTGCTGGGCCTATAACCCAGAGTGCCGAGGATCAAAACCTCGTTCTGCTGCTAATAAGTTTTTGGTATGACTTGAAGTACTCGACTCAGAGTGACAAAGTAGACCCTTTCTTGGTCAGTAACCGAGAGTTCGGATGATCACAACCTCGGTCTGCTCAGGATAATTTTGTATTTGATAGGGATTTCATTTTCATTAAAAATAGTTACGCAGAGTAGTGCAGCGGGAGCGTGATGGGCCCATAGCCCAGAGGTCCGAGGACCAAAACCTCGCTTTGCTAACTAGGTATTTTTGCTTCACTGCTATTCACATTTAATAAATATTGTAGAATATTTTTAGAATGTCTGCTTTAATTTTGTTTGCATTTTCTAAATTTACATGAGGCATAGTGGCGCAGTTGAAGCGTGCTGGGCCCATAACCCAGAGGTCCGAGGATCGAAACCTCGCTCTGCTAACAAGTTTTTGGTATGACATGAGGTACTCGACTCGGAGTGACAAAGTAGACACTTTCTTGGTCAGTACCCGAGAGTTTGGTTGACCACAACCTCGGTCTGCTCAGGATAATTATTTTCTTGAAAGTGATTTCATTTTCATTACAAATAGTTACGCAGAGTGGTGCCGTGGGAGCGTGATGGGCCCATAACCCAGAGGCCCGAGGACCAAAACCTCGCTCTGCTAAAGAGGTATTTTTGCTTCACTGTTATTCAAATTTAATAATTATTTTAGAATGTTTTTAGAATGTCTGCTTTTATTTTGTTTGTTGTTTTTCTAAATTTACATGAGGCATGGTGGCGCAGTGGAAGCTTGCTGGGCCTATAACCCAGAGTGCCGAGGATCAAAACCTCGTTCTGCTGCTTATAAGTTTTTGGTATGACTTGAAGTACTCGACTCAGAGTGACAAAGTAGACCCTTTCTTGGTCAGTAACCGAGAGTTCGGATGATCACAACCTCGGTCTGCTCAGGATAATTTTGTATTTGATAGGGATTTCATTTTCATTAAAAATAGTTACGCAGAGTAGTGCAGCGGGAGCGTGATGGGCCCATAGCCCAGAGGTCCGAGGACCAAAACCTCGCTTTGCTAACTAGGTATTTTTGCTTCACTGCTATTCACATTTAATAAATATTGTAGAATATTTTTAGAATGTCTGCTTTAATTTTGTTTGCATTTTCTAAATTTACATGAGGCATAGTGGCGCAGTTGAAGCGTGCTGGGCCCATAACCCAGAGGTCCGAGGATCGAAACCTCGCTCTGCTAACAAGTTTTTGGTATGACATGAGGTACTCGACTCGGAGTGACAAAGTAGACACTTTCTTGGTCAGTACCCGAGAGTTTGGTTGACCACAACCTCGGTCTGCTCAGGATAATTATTTTCTTGAAAGTGATTTCATTTTCATTACAAATAGTTACGCAGAGTGGTGCCGTGGGAGCGTGATGGGCCCATAGCCCAGAGGTCCGAGGACCAAAACCTCGCTTTGCTAACTAGGTATTTTTGCTTCACTGCTATTCACATTTAATAAATATTGTAGAATATTTTTAGAATGTCTGCTTTAATTTTGTTTGCATTTTCTAAATTTACATGAGGCATAGTGGCGCAGTTGAAGCGTGCTGGGCCCATAACCCAGAGGTCCGAGGATCGAAACCTCGCTCTGCTAACAAGTTTTTGGTATGACATGAGGTACTCGACTCGGAGTGACAAAGTAGACACTTTCTTGGTCAGTACCCGAGAGTTTGGTTGACCACAACCTCGGTCTGCTCAGGATAATTATTTTCTTGAAAGTGATTTCATTTTCATTACAAATAGTTACGCAGAGTGGTGCCGTGGGAGCGTGATGGGCCCATAGCCCAGAGGTCCGAGGACCAAAACCTCGCTTTGCTAACTAGGTATTTTTGCTTCACTGCTATTCACATTTAATAAATATTGTAGAATATTTTTAGAATGTCTGCTTTAATTTTGTTTGCATTTTCTAAATTTACATGAGGCATAGTGGCGCAGTTGAAGCGTGCTGGGCCCATAACCCAGAGGTCCGAGGATCGAAACTTCGCTCTGCTAACAAGTTTTTGGTATGACATGAGGTACTCGACTCGGAGTGACAAAGTAGACACTTTCTTGGTCAGTACCCGAGAGTTTGGTTGACCACAACCTCGGTCTGCTCAGGATAATTATTTTCTTGAAAGTGATTTCATTTTCATTACAAATAGTTACGCAGAGTGGTGCCGTGGGAGCGTGATGGGCCCATAACCCAGAGGCCCGAGGACCGAAACCTCGCTCTGCTAAAGAGGTATTTTTGCTTCACTGTTATTCAAATTTAATAATTATTTTAGAATGTTTTTAGAATGTCTGCTTTTATTTTGTTTGTTGTTTTTCTAAATTTACATGAGGCATGGTGGCGCAGTGGAAGCTTGCTGGGCCTATAACCCAGAGTGCCGAGGATCAAAACCTCGTTCTGCTGCTAATAAGTTTTTGGTATGACTTGAAGTACTCGACTCAGAGTGACAAAGTAGACCCTTTCTTGGTCAGTAACCGAGAGTTCGGATGATCACAACCTCGGTCTGCTCAGGATAATTTTGTATTTGATAGGGATTTCATTTTCATTAAAAATAGTTACGCAGAGTAGTGCAGCGGGAGCGTGATGGGCCTATAGCCCAGAGGTCCGAGGACCAAAACCTCGCTTTGCTAACTAGGTATTTTTGCTTCACTGCTATTCACATTTAATAAATATTGTAGAATATTTTTAGAATGTCTGCTTTAATTTTGTTTGCATTTTCTAAATTTACATGAGGCATAGTGGCGCAGTTGAAGCGTGCTGGGCCCATAACCCAGAGGTCCGAGGATCGAAACCTCGCTCTGCTAACAAGTTTTTGGTATGACATGAGGTACTCGACTCGGAGTGACAAAGTAGACACTTTCTTGGTCAGTACCCGAGAGTTTGGTTGACCACAACCTCGGTCTGCTCAGGATAATTATTTTCTTGAAAGTGATTTCATTTTCATTACAAATAGTTACGCAGAGTGGTGCCGTGGGAGCGTGATGGGCCCATAACCCAGAGGCCCGAGGACCGAAACCTCGCTCTGCTAAAGAGGTATTTTTGCTTCACTGTTATTCAAATTTAATAATTATTTTAGAATGTTTTTAGAATGTCTGCTTTTATTTTGTTTGTTGTTTTTCTAAATTTACATGAGGCATGGTGGCGCAGTGGAAGCTTGCTGGGCCTATAACCCAGAGTGCCGAGGATCAAAACCTCGTTCTGCTGCTAATAAGTTTTTGGTATGACTTGAAGTACTCGACTCAGAGTGACAAAGTAGACCCTTTCTTGGTCAGTAACCGAGAGTTCGGATGATCACAACCTCGGTCTGCTCAGGATAATTTTGTATTTGATAGGGATTTTATTTTCATTAAAAATAGTTACGCAGAGTAGTGCAGCGGGAGCGTGATGGGCCTATAGCCCAGAGGTCCGAGGACCAAAACCTCGCTTTGCTAACTAGGTATTTTTGCTTCACTGCTATTCACATTTAATAAATATTGTAGAATGTTTTTAGAATGTCTGCTTTAATTTTGTTTGCATTTTCTAAATTTACATGAGGCATAGTGGCGCAGTTGAAGCGTGCTGGGCCCATAACCCAGAGGTCCGAGGATCGAAACCTCGCTCTGCTAACAAGTTTTTGGTATGACATGAGGTACTCGACTCGGAGTGACAAAGTAGACACTTTCTTGGTCAGTACCCCAGAGTTTGGTTGACCACAACCTCGGTCTGCTCAGGATAATTATTTTCTTGAAAGTGATTTCATTTTCATTACAAATAGTTACGCAGAGTGGTGCCGTGGGAGCGTGATGGGCCCATAGCCCAGAGGTCCGAGGACCAAAACCTCGCTTTGCTAACTAGGTATTTTTGCTTCACTGCTATTCACATTTAATAAATATTGTAGAATATTTTTAGAATGTCTGCTTTAATTTTGTTTGCATTTTCTAAATTTACATGAGGCATAGTGGCGCAGTTGAAGCGTGCTGGGCCCATAACCCAGAGGTCTGAGGATCGAAACCTCGCTCTGCTAACAAGTTTTTGGTATGACATGAGGTACTCGACTCGGAGTGACAAAGTAGACACTTTCTTGGTCAGTACCCGAGAGTTTGGTTGACCACAACCTCGGTCTGCTCAGGATAATTATTTTCTTGAAAGTGATTTCATTTTCATTACAAATAGTTACGCAGAGTGGTGCCGTGGGAGCGTGATGGGCCCATAGCCCAGAGGTCCGAGGACCAAAACCTCGCTTTGCTAACTAGGTATTTTTGCTTCACTGCTATTCACATTTAATAAATATTGTAGAATATTTTTAGAATGTCTGCTTTAATTTTGTTTGCATTTTCTAAATTTACATGAGGCATAGTGGCGCAGTTGAAGCGTGCTGGGCCCATAACCCAGAGGTCCGAGGATCGAAACCTCGCTCTGCTAACAAGTTTTTGGTATGACATGAGGTACTCGACTCGGAGTGACAAAGTAGACACTTTCTTGGTCAGTACCCGAGAGTTTGGTTGACCACAACCTCGGTCTGCTCAGGATAATTATTTTCTTGAAAGTGATTTCATTTTCATTACAAATAGTTACGCAGAGTGGTGCCGTGGGAGCGTGATGGGCCCATAGCCCAGAGGTCCGAGGACCAAAACCTCGCTTTGCTAACTAGGTATTTTTGCTTCACTGCTATTCACATTTAATAAATATTGTAGAATATTTTTAGAATGTCTGCTTTAATTTTGTTTGCATTTTCTAAATTTACATGAGGCATAGTGGCGCAGTTGAAGCGTGCTGGGCCCATAACCCAGAGGTCCGAGGATCGAAACCTCGCTCTGCTAACAAGTTTTTGGTATGACATGAGGTACTCGACTCGGAGTGACAAAGTAGACACTTTCTTGGTCAGTACCCGAGAGTTTGGTTGACCACAACCTCGGTCTGCTCAGGATAATTATTTTCTTGAAAGTGATTTCATTTTCATTACAAATAGTTACGCAGAGTGGTGCCGTGGGAGCGTGATGGGCCCATAACCCAGAGGCCCGAGGACCGAAACCTCGCTCTGCTAAAGAGGTATTTTTGCTTCACTGTTATTCAAATTTAATAATTATTTTAGAATGTTTTTAGAATGTCTGCTTTTATTTTGTTTGTTGTTTTTCTAAATTTACATGAGGCATGGTGGCGCAGTGGAAGCTTGCTGGGCCTATAACCCAGAGTGCCGAGGATCAAAACCTCGTTCTGCTGCTAATAAGTTTTTGGTATGACTTGAAGTACTCGACTCAGAGTGACAAAGTAGACCCTTTCTTGGTCAGTAACCGAGAGTTCGGATGATCACAACCTCGGTCTGCTCAGGATAATTTTGTATTTGATAGGGATTTCATTTTCATTAAAAATAGTTACGCAGAGTAGTGCAGCGGGAGCGTGATGGGCCTATAGCCCAGAGGTCCGAGGACCAAAACCTCGCTTTGCTAACTAGGTATTTTTGCTTCACTGCTATTCACATTTAATAAATATTGTAGAATATTTTTAGAATGTCTGCTTTAATTTTGTTTGCATTTTCTAAATTTACATGAGGCATAGTGGCGCAGTTGAAGCGTGCTGGGCCCATAACCCAGAGGTCCGAGGATCGAAACCTCGCTCTGCTAACAAGTTTTTGGTATGACATGAGGTACTCGACTCGGAGTGACAAAGTAGACACTTTCTTGGTCAGTACCCGAGAGTTTGGTTGACCACAACCTCGGTCTGCTCAGGATAATTATTTTCTTGAAAGTGATTTCATTTTCATTACAAATAGTTACGCAGAGTGGTGCCGTGGGAGCGTGATGGGCCCATAACCCAGAGGCCCGAGGACCGAAACCTCGCTCTGCTAAAGAGGTATTTTTGCTTCACTGTTATTCAAATTTAATAATTATTTTAGAATGTTTTTAGAATGTCTGCTTTTATTTTGTTTGTTGTTTTTCTAAATTTACATGAGGCATGGTGGCGCAGTGGAAGCTTGCTGGGCCTATAACCCAGAGTGCCGAGGATCAAAACCTCGTTCTGCTGCTAATAAGTTTTTGGTATGACTTGAAGTACTCGACTCAGAGTGACAAAGTAGACCCTTTCTTGGTCAGTAACCGAGAGTTCGGATGATCACAACCTCGGTCTGCTCAGGATAATTTTGTATTTGATAGGGATTTCATTTTCATTAAAAATAGTTACGCAGAGTAGTGCAGCGGGAGCGTGATGGGCCTATAGCCCAGAGGTCCGAGGACCAAAACCTCGCTTTGCTAACTAGGTATTTTTGCTTCACTGCTATTCACATTTAATAAATATTGTAGAATGTTTTTAGAATGTCTGCTTTAATTTTGTTTGCATTTTCTAAATTTACATGAGGCATAGTGGCGCAGTTGAAGCGTGCTGGGCCCATAACCCAGAGGTCCGAGGATCGAAACCTCGCTCTGCTAACAAGTTTTTGGTATGACATGAGGTACTCGACTCGGAGTGACAAAGTAGACACTTTCTTGGTCAGTACCCGAGAGTTTGGTTGACCACAACCTCGGTCTGCTCAGGATAATTATTTTCTTGAAAGTGATTTCATTTTCGTTACAAATAGTTACGCAGAGTGGTGCCGTGGGAGCGTGATGGGCCCATAACCCAGAGGCCCGAGGACCGAAACCTCGCTCTGCTAAAGAGGTATTTTTGCTTCACTGTTATTCAAATTTAATATTTATTTTAGAATGTTTTTAGAATGTCTGCTTTTATTTTGTTTGTTGTTTTTCTAAATTTACATGAGGCATGGTGGCGCAGTGGAAGCTTGCTGGGCCTATAACCCAGAGTGCCGAGGATCAAAACCTCGTTCTGCTGCTAATAAGTTTTTGGTATGACTTGAAGTACTCGACTCAGAGTGACAAAGTAGACCCTTTCTTGGTCAGTAACCGAGAGTTCGGATGATCACAACCTCGGTCTGCTCAGGATAATTTTGTATTTGATAGGGATTTCATTTTCATTAAAAATAGTTACGCAGAGTAGTGCAGCGGGAGCGTGATGGGCCCATAGCCCAGAGGTCCGAGGACCAAAACCTCGCTTTGCTAACTAGGTATTTTTGCTTCACTGCTATTCACATTTAAAAAATATTGTAGAATGTTTTTAGAATGTCTGCTTTAATTTTGTTTGCATTTTCTAAATTTACATGAGGCATAGTGGCGCAGTTGAAGCGTGCTGGGCCCATAACCCAGAGGTCCGAGGATCGAAACCTCGCTCTGCTGACAAGTTTTTGGTATGACATGAGGTACTCGACTCGGAGTGACAAAGTAGACACTTTCTTGGTCAGTACCCGAGAGTTTGGTTGACCACAACCTCGGTCTGCTCAGGATAATTATTTTCTTGAAAGTGATTTCATTTTCATTACAAATAGTTACGCAGAGTGGTGCCGTGGGAGCGTGATGGGCCCATAACCCAGAGGCCCGAGGACCGAAACCTCGCTCTGCTAAAGAGGTATTTTTGCTTCACTGTTATTCAAATTTAATAATTATTTTAGAATGTTTTTAGAATGTCTGCTTTTATTTTGTTTGTTGTTTTTCTAAATTTACATGAGGCATGGTGGCGCAGTGGAAGCTTGCTGGGCCTATAACCTAGAGTGCCGAGGATCAAAACCTCGTTCTGCTGCTAATAAGTTTTTGGTATGACTTGAAGTACTCGACTCAGAGTGACAAAGTAGACCCTTTCTTGGTCAGTAACCGAGAGTTCGGATGATCACAACCTCGGTCTGCTCAGGATAATTTTGTATTTGATAGGGATTTCATTTTCATTAAAAATAGTTACGCAGAGTAGTGCAGCGGGAGCGTGATGGGCCTATAGCCCAGAGGTCCGAGGACCAAAACCTCGCTTTGCTAACTAGGTATTTTTGCTTCACTGCTATTCACATTTAATAAATATTGTAGAATGTTTTTAGAATGTCTGCTTTAATTTTGTTTGCATTTTCTAAATTTACATGAGGCATAGTGGCGCAGTTGAAGCGTGCTGGGCCCATAACCCAGAGGTCCGAGGATCGAAACCTCGCTCTGCTAACAAGTTTTTGGTATGACATGAGGTACTCGACTCGGAGTGACAAAGTAGACACTTTCTTGGTCAGTACCCGAGAGTTTGGTTGACCACAACCTCGGTCTGCTCAGGATAATTATTTTCTTGAAAGTGATTTCATTTTCATTACAAATAGTTACGCAGAGTGGTGCCGTGGGAGCGTGATGGGCCCATAACCCAGAGGTCCGAGGACCGAAACCTCGCTCTGCTAAAGAGGTATTTTTGCTTCACTGTTATTCAAATTTAATAATTATTTTAGAATGTTTTTAGAATGTCTGCTTTTATTTTGTTTGTTGTTTTTCTAAATTTACATGAGGCATGGTGGCGCAGTGGAAGCTTGCTGGGCCTATAACCCAGAGTGCCGAGGATCAAAACCTCGTTCTGCTGCTAATAAGTTTTTGGTATGACTTGAAGTACTCGACTCAGAGTGACAAAGTAGACCCGAGGCCCGAGGACCGAAACCTCGCTCTGCTAAAGAGGTATTTTTGCTTCACTGTTATTCAAATTTAATAATTATTTTAGAATGTTTTTAGAATGTCTGCTTTTATTTTGTTTGTTGTTTTTCTAAATTTACATGAGGCATGGTGGCGCAGTGGAAGCTTGCTGGGCCTATAACCCAGAGTGCCGAGTATCAAAACCTCGTTCTGCTGCTAATAAGTTTTTGGTATGACTTGAAGTACTCGACTCAGAGTGACAAAGTAGACCCTTTCTTGGTCAGTAACCGAGAGTTCGGATGATCACAACCTCGGTCTGCTCAGGATAATTTTGTATTTGATAGGGATTTCATTTTCATTAAAAATAGTTACGCAGAGTAGTGCAGCGGGAGCGTGATGGGCCTATAGCCCAGAGGTCCGAGGACCAAAACCTCGCTTTGCTAACTAGGTATTTTTGCTTCACTGCTATTCACATTTAATAAATATTGTAGAATGTTTTTAGAATGTCTGCTTTAATTTTGTTTGCATTTTCTAAATTTACATGAGGCATAGTGGCGCAGTTGAAGCGTGCTGGGCCCATAACCCAGAGGTCCGAGGATCGAAACCTCGCTCTGCTAACAAGTTTTTGGTATGACATGAGGTACTCGACTCGGAGTGACAAAGTAGACACTTTCTTGGTCAGTACCCGAGAGTTTGGTTGACCACAACCTCGGTCTGCTCAGGATAATTATTTTCTTGAAAGTGATTTCATTTTCATTACAAATAGTTACGCAGAGTGGTGCCGTGGGAGCGTGATGGGCCCATAACCCAGAGGCCCGAGGACCGAAACCTCGCTCTGCTAAAGAGGTATTTTTGCTTCACTGTTATTCAAATTTAATATTTATTTTAGAATGTTTTTAGAATGTCTGCTTTTATTTTGTTTGTTGTTTTTCTAAATTTACATGAGGCATGGTGGCGCAGTGGAAGCTTGCTGGGCCTATAACCCAGAGTGCCGAGGATCAAAACCTCGTTCTGCTGCTAATAAGTTTTTGGTATGACTTGAAGTACTCGACTCAGAGTGACAAAGTAGACCCTTTCTTGGTCAGTAACCGAGAGTTCGGATGATCACAACCTCGGTCTGCTCAGGATAATTTTGTATTTGATAGGGATTTCATTTTCATTAAAAATAGTTACGCAGAGTAGTGCAGCGGGAGCGTGATGGGCCCATAGCCCAGAGGTCCGAGGACCAAAACCTCGCTTTGCTAACTAGGTATTTTTGCTTCACTGCTATTCACATTTAAAAAATATTGTAGAATGTTTTTAGAATGTCTGCTTTAATTTTGTTTGCATTTTCTAAATTTACATGAGGCATAGTGGCGCAGTTGAAGCGTGCTGGGCCCATAACCCAGAGGTCCGAGGATCGAAACCTCGCTCTGCTGACAAGTTTTTGGTATGACATGAGGTACTCGACTCGGAGTGACAAAGTAGACACTTTCTTGGTCAGTACCCGAGAGTTTGGTTGACCACAACCTCGGTCTGCTCAGGATAATTATTTTCTTGAAAGTGATTTCATTTTCATTACAAATAGTTACGCAGAGTGGTGCCGTGGGAGCGTGATGGGCCCATAACCCAGAGGCCCGAGGACCGAAACCTCGCTCTGCTAAAGAGGTATTTTTGCTTCACTGTTATTCAAATTTAATAATTATTTTAGAATGTTTTTAGAATGTCTGCTTTTATTTTGTTTGTTGTTTTTCTAAATTTACATGAGGCATGGTGGCGCAGTGGAAGCTTGCTGGGCCTATAACCTAGAGTGCCGAGGATCAAAACCTCGTTCTGCTGCTAATAAGTTTTTGGTATGACTTGAAGTACTCGACTCAGAGTGACAAAGTAGACCCTTTCTTGGTCAGTAACCGAGAGTTCGGATGATCACAACCTCGGTCTGCTCAGGATAATTTTGTATTTGATAGGGATTTCATTTTCATTAAAAATAGTTACGCAGAGTAGTGCAGCGGGAGCGTGATGGGCCTATAGCCCAGAGGTCCGAGGACCAAAACCTCGCTTTGCTAACTAGGTATTTTTGCTTCACTGCTATTCACATTTAATAAATATTGTAGAATGTTTTTAGAATGTCTGCTTTAATTTTGTTTGCATTTTCTAAATTTACATGAGGCATAGTGGCGCAGTTGAAGCGTGCTGGGCCCATAACCCAGAGGTCCGAGGATCGAAACCTCGCTCTGCTAACAAGTTTTTGGTATGACATGAGGTACTCGACTCGGAGTGACAAAGTAGACACTTTCTTGGTCAGTACCCGAGAGTTTGGTTGACCACAACCTCGGTCTGCTCAGGATAATTATTTTCTTGAAAGTGATTTCATTTTCATTACAAATAGTTACGCAGAGTGGTGCCGTGGGAGCGTGATGGGCCCATAACCCAGAGGTCCGAGGACCGAAACCTCGCTCTGCTAAAGAGGTATTTTTGCTTCACTGTTATTCAAATTTAATAATTATTTTAGAATGTTTTTAGAATGTCTGCTTTTATTTTGTTTGTTGTTTTTCTAAATTTACATGAGGCATGGTGGCGCAGTGGAAGCTTGCTGGGCCTATAACCCAGAGTGCCGAGGATCAAAACCTCGTTCTGCTGCTAATAAGTTTTTGGTATGACTTGAAGTACTCGACTCAGAGTGACAAAGTAGACCCGAGGCCCGAGGACCGAAACCTCGCTCTGCTAAAGAGGTATTTTTGCTTCACTGTTATTCAAATTTAATAATTATTTTAGAATGTTTTTAGAATGTCTGCTTTTATTTTGTTTGTTGTTTTTCTAAATTTACATGAGGCATGGTGGCGCAGTGGAAGCTTGCTGGGCCTATAACCCAGAGTGCCGAGTATCAAAACCTCGTTCTGCTGCTAATAAGTTTTTGGTATGACTTGAAGTACTCGACTCAGAGTGACAAAGTAGACCCTTTCTTGGTCAGTAACCGAGAGTTCGGATGATCACAACCTCGGTCTGCTCAGGATAATTGTGTATTTGATAGGGATTTCATTTTCATTAAAAATAGTTACGCAGAGTAGTGCAGCGGGAGCGTGATGGGCCCATAGCCCAGAGGTCCGAGGACCAAAACCTCGCTTTGCTAACTAGGTATTTTTGCTTCACTGCTATTCACATTTAATAAATATTGTAGAATGTTTTTAGAATGTCTGCTTTAATTTTGTTTGCATTTTCTAAATTTACATGAGGCATAGTGGCGCAGTTGAAGCGTGCTGGGCCCATAACCCAGAGGTCCGAGGATCGAAACCTCGCTCTGCTAACAAGTTTTTGGTATGACATGAGGTACTCGACTCGGAGTGACAACGTAGACACTTTCTTGGTCAGTACCCGAGAGTTTGGTTGACCACAACCTCGGTCTGCTCAGGATAATTATTTTCTTGAAAGTGATTTCATTTTCATTACAAATAGTTACGCAGAGTGGTGCCGTGGGAGCGTGATGGGCCCATAACCCAGAGGCCCGAGGACCGAAACCTCGCTCTGCTAAATAGGTATTTTTGCTTCACTGTTATTCAAATTTAATAATTATTTTAGAATGTTTTTAGAATGTCTGCTTTTATTTTGTTTGCATTTTCTAAATTTACATGAGGCATAGTGGCGCAGTTGAAGCGTGCTGGGCCCATAACCCAGAGGTCCGAGGATCGAAACCTCGCTCTGCTAACAAGTTTTTGGTATGACATGAGGTACTCGACTCGGAGTGACAAAGTAGACACTTTCTTGGTCAGTACCCGAGAGTTTGGTTGACCACAACCTCGGTCTGCTCAGGATAATTATTTTCTTGAAAGTGATTTCATTTTCATTACAAATAGTTACGCAGAGTGGTGCCGTGGGAGCGTGATGGGCCCATAACCCAGAGGCCCGAGGACCGAAACCTCGCTCTGCTAAAGAGGTATTTTTGCTTCACTGTTATTCAAATTTAATAATTATTTTAGAATGTTTTTAGAATGTCTGCTTTTATTTTGTTTGTTGTTTTTCTAAATTTACATGAGGCATGGTGGCGCAGTGGAAGCTTGCTGGGCCTATAACCCAGAGTGCCGAGGATCAAAACCTCGTTCTGCTGCTAATAAGTTTTTGGTATGACTTGAAGTACTCGACTCAGAGTGACAAAGTAGACCCTTTCTTGGTCAGTAACCGAGAGTTCGGATGATCACAACCTCGGTCTGCTCAGGATAATTATTTTCTTAAAAGTGATTTCATTTTCATTACAAATAGTTACGCAGAGTGGTGCCGTGGGAGCGTGATGGGCCCATAGCCCAGAGGTCCGAGGACCAAAACCTCGCTTTGCTAACTAGGTATTTTTGCTTCACTGCTATTCACATTTAATAAATATTGTAGAATATTTTTAGAATGTCTGCTTTAATTTTGTTTGCATTTTCTAAATTTACATGAGGCATAGTGGCGCAGTTGAAGCGTGCTGGGCCCATAACCCAGAGGTCCGAGGATCGAAACCTCGCTCTGCTAACAAGTTTTTGGTATGACATGAGGTACTCGACTCGGAGTGACAAAGTAGACACTTTCTTGGTCAGTACCCGAGAGTTTGGTTGACCACAACCTCGGTCTGCTCAGGATAATTATTTTCTTGAAAGTGATTTCATTTTCATTACAAATAGTTACGCAGAGTGGTGCCGTGGGAGCGTGATGGGCCCATAACCCAGAGGCCCGAGGACCGAAACCTCGCTCTGCTAAAGAGGTATTTTTGCTTCACTGTTATTCAAATTTAATAATTATTTTAGAATGTTTTCAGAATGTCTGCTTTTATTTTGTTTGTTGTTTTTCTAAATTTATATGAGGCATGGTGGCGCAGTGGAAGCTTGCTGGGCCTATAACCCAGAGTGCCGAGGATAAAAACCTCGTTCTGCTGCTAATAAGTTTTTGGTATGACTTGAAGTACTCGACTCAGAGTGACAAAGTAGACCCTTTCTTGGTCAGTAACCGAGAGTTCGGATGATCACAACCTCGGTCTGCTCAGGATAATTTTGTATTTGATAGGGATTTCATTTTCAAAAAAAATAGTTACGCAGAGTAGTGCAGCGGGAGCGTGATTGGCCCATAGCCCAGAGGTCCGAGGACCAAAACCTCGCTTTGCTAACTAGGTATTTTTGCTTCACTGCTATTCACATTTAATAAATATTGTAGAATGTTTTTAGAATGTCTGCTTTAATTTTGTTTGCATTTTCTAAATTTACATGTGGCATAGTGGCGCAGTTGAAGCGTGCTGGGCCCATAACCCAGAGGTCCGAGGATCGAAACCTCGCTCTGCTAACAAGTTTTTGGTATGACATGAGGTACTCGACTCGGAGTGACAAAGTAGACACTTTCTTGGTCAGTACCCGAGAGTTTGGTTGACCACAACCTCGGTCTGCTCAGGATAATTATTTTCTTGAAAGTGATTTCATTTTCATTACAAATAGTTACGCAGAGTGGTGCCGTGGGAGCGTGATGGGCCCATAACCCAGAGGCCCGAGGACCGAAGCCTCGCTCTGCTAAAGAGGTATTTTTGCTTCACTGTTATTCAAATTTAATAATTATTTTAGAATGTTTTTAGAATGTCTGCTTTTATTTTGTTTGTTGTTTTTCTAAATTTACATGAGGCATGGTGGCGCAGTGGAAGCTTGCTTGGCCTATAACCCAGAGTGCCGAGTATCAAAACCTCGTTCTGCTGCTAATAAGTTTTTGGAATGACTTGAAGTACTCGACTCAGAGTGACAAAGTAGACCCTTTCTTGGTCAGTAACCGAGAGTTCGGATGATCACAACCTCGGTCTGCTCAGGATAATTGTGTATTTGATAGGGATTTCATTTTCATTAAAAATAGTTACGCAGAGTAGTGCAGCGGGAGCGTGATGGGCCCATAGCCCAGAGGTCCGAGGACCAAAACCTCGCTTTGCTAACTAGGTATTTTTGCTTCACTGCTATTCACATTTAATAAATATTGTAGAATGTTTTTAGAATGTCTGCTTTAATTTTGTTTGCATTTTCTAAATTTACATGAGGCATAGTGGCGCAGTTGAAGCGTGCTGGGCCCATAACCCAGAGGTCCGAGGATCGAAACCTCGCTCTGCTAACAAGTTTTTGGTATGACATGAGGTAATCGACTCGGAGTGACAACGTAGACACTTTCTTGGTCAGTACCCGAGAGTTTGGTTGACCACAACCTCGGTCTGCTCAGGATAATTATTTTCTTGAAAGTGATTTCATTTTCATTACAAATAGTTACGCAGAGTGGTGCCGTGGGAGCGTGATGGGCCCATAACCCAGAGGCCCGAGGACCGAAACCTCGCTCTGCTAAAGAGGTATTTTTGCTTCACTGTTATTCAAATTTAATAATTATTTTAGAATGTTTTTAGAATGTCTGCTTTTATTTTGTTTGTTGTTTTTCTAAATTTACATGAGGCATGGTGGCGCAGTGGAAGCTTGCTGGGTCTATAACTCAGAGTGCCGAGTATCAAAACCTCGTTCTGCTGCTAATAAGTTTTTGGTATGACTTGAAGTACTCGACTCAGAGTGACAAAGTAGACCCTTTCTTGGTCAGTAACCGAGAGTTCGGATGATCACAACCTCGGTCTGCTCAGGATAATTTTGTATTTGATAGGGATTTCATTTTCATTAAAAATAGTTACGCAGAGTAGTGCAGCAGGAGCGTGATGGTCCCATAGCCCAGAGGTCCGAGGTCCAAAACCTCGCTTTGCTAACTAGGTATTTTTGCTTCACTGCTATTCACATTTAATAAATATTGTAGAATGTTTTTAGAATGTCTGCTTTAATTTTGTTTGCATTTTCTAAATTTACATGAGGCATAGTGGCGCAGTTGAAGCGTGCTGGGCCCATAACCCAGAGGTCCGAGGATCGAAACCTCGCTCTGCTAACAAGTTTTTGGTATGACATGAGGTACTCGACTCGGAGTGACAAAGTAGACACTTTCTTGGTCAGTACCCGAGAGTTTGGTTGACCACAACCTCGGTCTGCTCAGGATAATTATTTTCTTGAAAGTGATTTCATTTTCATTACAAATAGTTACGCAGAGTGGTGCCGTGGGAGCGTGATGGGCCCATAACCCAGAGGCCCGAGGACCGAAACCTCGCTCTGCTAAAGAGGTATTTTTGCTTCACTGTTATTCAAATTTAATAATTATTTTAGAATGTTTTCAGAATGTCTGCTTTTATTTTGTTTGTTGTTTTTCTAAATTTATATGAGGCATGGTGGCGCAGTGGAAGCTTGCTGGGCCTATAACCCAGAGTGCCGAGGATAAAAACCTCGTTCTGCTGCTAATAAGTTTTTGGTATGACTTGAAGTACTCGACTCAGAGTGACAAAGTAGACCCTTTCTTGGTCAGTAACCGAGAGTTCGGATGATCACAACCTCGGTCTGCTCAGGATAATTTTGTATTTGATAGGGATTTCATTTTCAAAAAAAATAGTTACGCAGAGTAGTGCAGCGGGAGCGTGATTGGCCCATAGCCCAGAGGTCCGAGGACCAAAACCTCGCTTTGCTAACTAGGTATTTTTGCTTCACTGCTATTCACATTTAATAAATATTGTAGAATGTTTTTAGAATGTCTGCTTTAATTTTGTTTGCATTTTCTAAATTTACATGTGGCATAGTGGCGCAGTTGAAGCGTGCTGGGCCCATAACCCAGAGGTCCGAGGATCGAAACCTCGCTCTGCTAACAAGTTTTTGGTATGACATGAGGTACTCGACTCGGAGTGACAAAGTAGACACTTTCTTGGTCAGTACCCGAGAGTTTGGTTGACCACAACCTCGGTCTGCTCAGGATAATTATTTTCTTGAAAGTGATTTCATTTTCATTACAAATAGTTACGCAGAGTGGTGCCGTGGGAGCGTGATGGGCCCATAACCCAGAGGCCCGAGGACCGAAGCCTCGCTCTGCTAAAGAGGTATTTTTGCTTCACTGTTATTCAAATTTAATAATTATTTTAGAATGTTTTTAGAATGTCTGCTTTTATTTTGTTTGTTGTTTTTCTAAATTTACATGAGGCATGGTGGCGCAGTGGAAGCTTGCTGGGCCTATAACCCAGAGTGCCGAGTATCAAAACCTCGTTCTGCTGCTAATAAGTTTTTGGAATGACTTGAAGTACTCGACTCAGAGTGACAAAGTAGACCCTTTCTTGGTCAGTAACCGAGAGTTCGGATGATCACAACCTCGGTCTGCTCAGGATAATTTTGTATTTGATAGGGATTTCATTTTCAAAAAAAATAGTTACGCAGAGTAGTGCAGCGGGAGCGTGATTGGCCCATAGCCCAGAGGTCCGAGGACCAAAACCTCGCTTTGCTAACTAGGTATTTTTGCTTCACTGCTATTCACATTTAATAAATATTGTAGAATGTTTTTAGAATGTCTGCTTTAATTTTGTTTGCATTTTCTAAATTTACATGTGGCATAGTGGCGCAGTTGAAGCGTGCTGGGCCCATAACCCAGAGGTCCGAGGATCGAAACCTCGCTCTGCTAACAAGTTTTTGGTATGACATGAGGTACTCGACTCGGAGTGACAAAGTAGACACTTTCTTGGTCAGTACCCGAGAGTTTGGTTGACCACAACCTCGGTCTGCTCAGGATAATTATTTTCTTGAAAGTGATTTCATTTTCATTACAAATAGTTACGCAGAGTGGTGCCGTGGGAGCGTGATGGGCCCATAACCCAGAGGCCCGAGGACCTAAGCCTCGCTCTGCTAAAGAGGTATTTTTGCTTCACTGTTATTCAAATTTAATAATTATTTTAGAATGTTTTTAGAATGTCTGCTTTTATTTTGTTTGTTGTTTTTCTAAATTTACATGAGGCATGGTGGCGCAGTGGAAGCTTGCTGGGCCTATAACCCAGAGTGCCGAGTATCAAAACCTCGTTCTGCTGCTAATAAGTTTTTGGAATGACTTGAAGTACTCGACTCAGAGTGACAAAGTAGACCCTTTCTTGGTCAGTAACCGAGAGTTCGGATGATCACAACCTCGGTCTGCTCAGGATAATTGTGTATTTGATAGGGATTTCATTTTCATTAAAAATAGTTATGCAGAGTAGTGCAGCGGGAGCGTGATGGGCCCATAGCCCAGAGGTCCGAGGACCAAAACCTCGCTTTGCTAACTAGGTATTTTTGCTTCACTGCTATTCACATTTAATAAATATTGTAGAATGTTTTTAGAATGTCTGCTTTAATTTTGTTTGCATTTTCTAAATTTACATGAGGCATAGTGGCGCAGTTGAAGCGTGCTGGGCCCATAACCCAGAGGTCCGAGGATCGAAACCTCGCTCTGCTAACAAGTTTTTGGTATGACATGAGGTACTCGACTCGGAGTGACAACGTAGACACTTTCTTGGTCAGTACCCGAGAGTTTGGTTGACCACAACCTCGGTCTGCTCAGGATAATTATTTTCTTGAAAGTGATTTCATTTTCATTACAAATAGTTACGCAGAGTGGTGCCGTGGGAGCGTGATGGGCCCATAACCCAGAGGCCCGAGGACCGAAACCTCGCTCTGCTAACGAGGTATTTTTGCTTCACTGTTATTCAAATTTAATAATTATTTTACAATGTTTTTAGAATGTCTGCTTTTATTTTGTTTGTTGTTTTTCTAAATTTACATGAGGCATGGTGGCGCAGTGGAAGCTTGCTGGGCCTATAACCCAGAGTGCCGAGTATCAAAACCTCGTTCTGCTGCTAATAAGTTTTTGGTATGACTTGAAGTACTCGACTCAGAGTGACAAAGTAGACCCTTTCTTGGTCAGTAACCGAGAGTTCGGATGATCACAACCTCGGTCTGCTCAGGATAATTTTGTATTTGATAGGGATTTCATTTTCATTAAAAATAGTTACGCAGAGTAGTGCAGCGGGAGCGTGATGGTCCCATAGCCCAGAGGTCCGAGGTCCAAAACCTCGCTTTGCTAACTAGGTATTTTTGCTTCACTGCTATTCACATTTAATAAATATTGTAGAATGTTTTTAGAATGTCTGCTTTAATTTTGTTTGCATTTTCTAAATTTACATGAGGCATAGTGGCGCAGTTGAAGCGTGCTGGGCCCATAACCCAGAGGTCCGAGGATCGAAACCTCGCTCTGCTAACAAGTTATTGGTATGACATGAGGTACTCGACTCGGAGTGACAAAGTAGACACTTTCTTGGTCAGTACCCGAGAGTTTGGTTGACCACAACCTCGGTCTGCTCAGGATAATTATTTTCTTGAAAGTGATTTCATTTTCATTACAAATAGTTACGCAGAGTGGTGCCGTGGGAGCGTGATGGGCCCATAACCCAGAGGCCCGAGGACCGAAACCTCGCTCTGCTAAAGAGGTATTTTTGCTTCACTGTTATTCAAATTTAATAATTATTGTAGAATATTTTTAGAATGTCTGCTTTAATTTTGTTTGCATTTTCTAAATTTACATGAGGCAGAGTGGCGCAGTTGAAGCGTGCTGGGCCCATAACCCAGAGGTCCGAGGATCGAAACCTCGCTCTGCTAACAAGTTTTTGGTATGACATGAGGTACCCGACTCGGAGTGACAAAGTAGACACTTTCTTGGTCAGTACCCGAGAGTTTGGTTGACCACAACCTCGGTCTGCTCAGGATAATTATTTTCTTGAAAGTGATTTCATTTTCATTACAAATAGTTACGCAGAGTGGTGCCGTGGGAGCGTGATGGGCCCATAACCCAGAGGCCCGAGGACCGAAACCTCGCTCTGCTAAAGAGGTATTTTTGCTTCACTGTTATTCAAATTTAATAATTATTTTAGAATGTTTTTAGAATGTCTGCTTTTATTTTGTTTGTTGTTTTTCTAAATTTATATGAGGCATGGTGGCGCAGTGGAAGCTTGCTGGGCCTATAACCCAGAGTGCCGAGGATCAAAACCTCGTTCTGCTGCTAATAAGTTTTTGGTATGACTTGAAGTACTCGACTCAGAGTGACAAAGTAGACCCTTTCTTGGTCAGTAACCGAGAGTTCGGATGATCACAACCTCGGTCTGCTCAGGATAATTTTGTATTTGATAGGGATTTCATTTTCAAAAAAAAATTGTTACGCAGAGTAGTGCAGCGGGAGCGTGATGGGCCCATAGCCCAGAGGTCCGAGGACCAAAACCTCGCTTTGCTAACTAGGTATTTTTGCTTCACTGCTATTCACATTTAATAAATATTGTAGAATGTTTTTAGAATGTCTGCTTTAATTTTGTTTGCATTTTCTAAATTTACATGAGGCATAGTGGCGCAGTTGAAGCGTGCTGGGCCCATAACCCAGAGGTCCGAGGATCGAAACCTCGCTCTGCTAACAAGTTTTTGGTATGACATGAGGTACTCGACTCGGAGTGACAAAGTAGACACTTTCTTGGTTAGTACCCGAGAGTTTGGTTGACCACAACCTCGGTCTGCTCAGGATAATTATTTTCTTGAAAGTGATTTAATTTTCATTACAAATAGTTACGCAGAGTGGTGCCGTGGGAGCGTGATGGGCCCATAACCCAGAGGCCCGAGGACCGAAACCTCGCTCTGCTAAAGAGGTATTTTTGCTTCACTGTTATTCAAATTTAATAATTATTTTAGAATGTTTTTAGAATGTCTGCTTTTATTTTGTTTGTTGTTTTTCTGAATTTACATGAGGCATGGTGGCGCAGTGGAAGCTTGCTGGGCCTATAACCCAGAGTGCCGAGTATCAAAACCTCGTTCTGCTGCTAATAAGTTTTTGGTATGACTTGAAGTACTCGACTCAGAGTGACAAAGTAGACCCTTTCTTGGTCAGTAACCGAGAGTTCGGATGATCACAACCTCGGTCTGCTCAGGATAATTGTGTATTTGATAGGGATTTCATTTTCATTAAAAATAGTTACGCAGAGTAGTGCAGCGGGAGCGTGATGGGCCCATAGCCCAGAGGTCCGAGGACCAAAACCTCGCTTTGCTAACTAGGTATTTTTGCTTCACTGCTATTCACATTTAATAAATATTGTAGAATGTTTTTAGAATGTCTGCTTTAATTTTGTTTGCATTTTCTAAATTTACATGAGGCATAGTGGCGCAGTTGAAGCGTGCTGGGCCCATAACCCAGAGGTCCGAGGATCGAAACCTCGCTCTGCTAACAAGTTTTTGGTATGACATGAGGTACTCGACTCGGAGTGACAACGTAGACACTTTCTTGGTCAGTACCCGAGAGTTTGGTTGACCACAACCTCGGTCTGCTCAGGATAATTATTTTCTTGAAAGTGATTTCATTTTCATTACAAATAGTTACGCAGAGTGGTGCCGTGGGAGCGTGATGGGCCCATAACCCAGAGGCCCGAGGACCGAAACCTCGCTCTGCTAAAGAGGTATTTTTGCTTCACTGTTATTCAAATTTAATAATTATTTTAGAATGTTTTTAGAATGTCTGCTTTTATTTTGTTTGTTGTTTTTCTAAATTTACATGAGGCATGGTGGCGCAGTGGAAGCTTGCTGGGCCTATAACCCAGAGTGCCGAGTATCAAAACCTCGTTCTGCTGCTAATAAGTTTTTGGTATGACTTGAAGTACTCGACTCAGAGTGACAAAGTAGACCCTTTCTTGGTCAGTAACCGAGAGTTCGGATGATCACAACCTCGGTCTGCTCAGGATAATTTTGTATTTGATAGGGATTTCATTTTCATTAAAAATAGTTACGCAGAGTAGTGCAGCGGGAGCGTGATAGTCCCATAGCCCAGATGTCCGAGGTCCAAAACCTCGCTTTGCTAACTAGGTATTTTTGCTTCACTGCTATTCACATTTAATAAATATTGTAGAATGTTTTTAGAATGTCTGCTTTAATTTTGTTTGCATTTTCTAAATTTACATGAGGCATAGTGGCGCAGTTGAAGCGTGCTGGGCCCATAACCCAGAGGTCCGAGGATCGAAACCTCGCTCTGCTAACAAGTTTTTGGTATGACATGAGGTACTCGACTCGGAGTGACAAAGTAGACACTTTCTTGGTCAGTACCCGAGAGTTTGGTTGACCACAACCTCGGTCTGCTCAGGATAATTATTTTCTTGAAAGTGATTTCATTTTCATTACAAATAGTTACGCAGAGTGGTGCCGTGGGAGCGTGATGAGCCCATAACCCAGAGGCCCGAGGACCGAAACCTCGCTCTGCTAAAGAGGTATTTTTGCTTCACTGTTATTCAAATTTAATAATTATTTTAGAATGTTTTTAGAATGTCTGCTTTTATTTTGTTTGTTGTTTTTCTAAATTTACATGAGGCATGGTGGCGCAGTGGAAGCTTGCTGGGCCTATAACCCAGAGTGCCGAGTATCAAAACCTCGTTCTGCTGCTAATAAGTTTTTGGAATGACTTGAAGTACTCGACTCAGAGTGACAAAGTAGACCCTTTCTTGGTCAGTAACCGAGAGTTCGGATGATCACAACCTCGGTCTGCTCAGGATAATTGTGTATTTGATAGGGATTTCATTTTCATTAAAAATAGTTACGCAGAGTAGTGCAGCGGGAGCGTGATGGGCCCATAGCCCAGAGGTCCGAGGACCAAAACCTCGCTTTGCTAACTAGGTATTTTTGCTTCACTGCTATTCACATTTAATAAATATTGTAGAATGTTTTTAGAATGTCTGCTTTAATTTTGTTTGCATTTTCTAAATTTACATGAGGCATAGTGGCGCAGTTGAAGCGTGCTGGGCCCATAACCCAGAGGTCCGAGGATCGAAACCTCGCTCTGCTAACAAGTTTTTGGTATGACATGAGGTACTCGACTCGGAGTGACAACGTAGACACTTTCTTGGTCAGTACCCGAGAGTTTGGTTGACCACAACCTCGGTCTGCTCAGGATAATTATTTTCTTGAAAGTGATTTCATTTTCATTACAAATAGTTACGCAGAGTGGTGCCGTGGGAGCGTGATGGGCCCATAACCAAGAGGCCCGAGGACCGAAACCTCGCTCTGCTAAAGAGGTATTTTTGCTTCACTGTTATTCAAATTTAATAATTATTTTTGAATGTTTTTAGAATGTCTGCTTTTATTTTGTTTGTTGTTTTTCTAAATTTTCATGAGGCATGGTGGCGCAGTGGAAGCTTGCTGGGCCTATAACCCAGAGTGCCGAGTATCAAAACCTCGTTCTGCTGCTAATAAGTTTTTGGTATGACTTGAAGTACTCGACTCAGAGTGACAAAGTAGACCCTTTCTTGGTCAGTAACCGAGAGTTCGGATGATCACAACCTCGGTCTGCTCAGGATAATTTTGTATTTGATAGGGATTTCATTTTCATTAAAAATAGTTACGCAGAGTAGTGCAGCGGGAGCGTGATGGTCCCATAGCCCAGAGGTCCGAGGTCCAAAACCTCGCTTTGCTAACTAGGTATTTTTGCTTCACTGCTATTCACATTTAATAAATATTGTAGAATGTTTTTAGAATGTCTGCTTTAATTTTGTTTGCATTTTCTAAATTTACATGAGGCATAGTGGCGCAGTTGAAGCGTGCTGGGCCCATAACCCAGAGGTCCGAGGATCGAAACCTCGCTCTGCTAACAAGTTTTTGGTATGACATGAGGTACTCGACTCGGAGTGACAAAGTAGACACTTTCTTGGTCAGTACCCGAGAGTTTGGTTGACCACAACCTCGGTCTGCTCAGGATAATTATTTTCTTGAAAGTGATTTCATTTTCATTACAAATAGTTACGCAGAGTGGTGCCGTGGGAGCGTGATGGGCCCATAGCCCAGAGGTCCGAAGACCAAAACCTCGCTTTGCTAACTAGGTATTTTTGCTTCACTGCTATTCACATTTAATAAATATTGTAGAATGTTTTTAGAATGTCTGCTTTAATTTTGTTTGCATTTTCTAAATTTACATGAGGCATAGTGGCGCAGTTGAAGCGTGCTGGGCCCATAACCCAGAGGTCCGAGGATCGAAACCTCGCTCTGCTAACAAGTTTTTGGTATGACATGAGGTACTCGACTCGGAGTGACATCGTAGACACTTTCTTGGTCAGTACCCGAGAGTTTGGTTGACCACAACCTCGGTCTGCTCAGGATAATTATTTTCTTGAAAGTGATTTCATTTTCATTACAAATAGTTACGCAGAGTGGTGCCGTGGGAGCGTGATGGGCCCATAACCCAGAGGCCCGAGGACCGAAACCTCGCTCTGCTAAAGAGGTATTTTTGCTTCACTGTTATTCAAATTTAATAATTATTTTAGAATGTTTTTAGAATGTCTGCTTTTATTTTGTTTGTTGTTTTTCTAAATTTACATGAGGCATGGTGGCGCAGTGGAAGCTTGCTGGGCCTATAACCCAGAGTGCCGAGTATCAAAACCTCGTTCTGCTGCTAATAAGTTTTTGGTATGACTTGAAGTACTCGACTCAGAGTGACAAAGTAGACCCTTTCTTGGTCAGTAACCGAGAGTTCGGATGATCACAACCTCGGTCTGCTCAGGATAATTTTGTATTTGATAGGGATTTCATTTTCATTAAAAATAGTTACGCAGAGTAGTGCAGCGGGAGCGTGATGGTCCCATAGCCCAGAGGTCCGAGGTCCAAAACCTTGCTTTGCTAACTAGGTATTTTTGCTTCACTGCTATTCACATTTAATAAATATTGTAGAATGTTTTTAGAATGTCTGCTTTAATTTTGTTTGCATTTTCTAAATTTACATGAGGCATAGTGGCGCAGTTGAAGCGTGCTGGGCCCATAACCCAGAGGTCCGAGGATCGAAACCTCGCTCTGCTAACAAGTTTTTGGTATGACATGAGGTACTCGACTCGGAGTGACAAAGTAGACACTTTCTTGGTCAGTACCCGAGAGTTTGGTTGACCACAACCTCGGTCTGCTCAGGATAATTATTTTCTTGAAAGTGATTTCATTTTCATTACAAATAGTTACGCAGAGTGGTGCCGTGGGAGCGTGATGGGCCCATAACCCAGAGGCCCGAGGACCGAAACCTCGCTCTGCTAAAGAGGTATTTTTGCTTCACTGTTATTCAAATTTAATAATTATTTTAGAATGTTTTTAGAATGTCTGCTTTTATTTTGTTTGTTGTTTTTCTAAATTTACATGAGGCATGGTGGCGCAGTGGAAGCTTGCTGGGCCTATAACCCAGAGTGCCGAGTATCAAAACCTCGTTCTGCTGCTAATAAGTTTTTGGTATGACTTGAAGTACTCGACTCAGAGTGACAAAGTAGACCCTTTCTTGGTCAGTAACCGAGAGTTCGGATGATCACAACCTCGGTCTGCTCAGGATAATTTTGTATTTGATAGGGATTTCATTTTCATTAAAAATAGTTACGCAGAGTAGTGCAGCGGGAGCGTAATGGGCCCATAACCAAGAGGCCCGAGGACCGAAACCTCGCTCTGCTAAAGAGGTATTTTTGCTTCACTGTTATTCAAATTTAATAATTATTTTAGAATGTTTTTAGAATGTCTGCTTTTATTTTGTTTGTTGTTTTTCTAAATTTTCATGAGGCATGGTGGCGCAGTGGAAGCTTGCTGGGCCTATAACCCAGAGTGCCGAGTATCAAAACCTCGTTCTGCTGCTAATAAGTTTTTGGTATGACTTGAAGTACTCGACTCAGAGTGACAAAGTAGACCCTTTCTTGGTCAGTAACCGAGAGTTCGGATGATCACAACCTCGGTCTGCTCAGGATAATTTTGTATTTGATAGGGATTTCATTTTCATTAAAAATAGTTACGCAGAGTAGTGCAGCGGGAGCGTGATGGTCCCATAGCCCAGAGGTCCGAGGTCCAAAACCTCGCTTTGCTAACTAGGTATTTTTGCTTCACTGCTATTCACATTTAATAAATATTGTAGAATGTTTTTAGAATGTCTGCTTTAATTTTGTTTGCATTTTCTAAATTTACATGAGGCATAGTGGCGCAGTTGAAGCGTGCTGGGCCCATAACCCAGAGGTCCGAGGATCGAAACCTCGCTCTGCTAACAAGTTTTTGGTATGACATGAGGTACTCGACTCGGAGTGACAAAGTAGACACTTTCTTGGTCAGTACCCGAGAGTTTGGTTGACCACAACCTCGGTCTGCTCAGGATAATTATTTTCTTGAAAGTGATTTCATTTTCATTACAAATAGTTACGCAGAGTGGTGCCGTGGGAGCGTGATGGGCCCATAGCCCAGAGGTCCGAAGACCAAAACCTCGCTTTGCTAACTAGGTATTTTTGCTTCACTGCTATTCACATTTAATAAATATTGTAGAATGTTTTTAGAATGTCTGCTTTAATTTTGTTTGCATTTTCTAAATTTACATGAGGCATAGTGGCGCAGTTGAAGCGTGCTGGGCCCATAACCCAGAGGTCCGAGGATCGAAACCTCGCTCTGCTAACAAGTTTTTGGTATGACATGAGGTACTCGACTCGGAGTGACATCGTAGACACTTTCTTGGTCAGTACCCGAGAGTTTGGTTGACCACAACCTCGGTCTGCTCAGGATAATTATTTTCTTGAAAGTGATTTCATTTTCATTACAAATAGTTACACAGAGTGGTGCCGTGGGAGCGTGATGGGCCCATAACCCAGAGGCCCGAGGACCGAAACCTCGCTCTGCTAAAGAGGTATTTTTGCTTCACTGTTATTCAAATTTAATAATTATTTTAGAATGTTTTTAGAATGTCTGCTTTTATTTTGTTTGTTGTTTTTCTAAATTTACATGAGGCATGGTGGCGCAGTGGAAGCTTGCTGGGCCTATAACCCAGAGTGCCGAGTATCAAAACCTCGTTCTGCTGCTAATAAGTTTTTGGTATGACTTGAAGTACTCGACTCAGAGTGACAAAGTAGACCCTTTCTTGGTCAGTAACCGAGAGTTCGGATGATCACAACCTCGGTCTGCTCAGGATAATTTTGTATTTGATAGGGATTTCATTTTCATTAAAAATAGTTACGCAGAGTAGTGCAGCGGGAGCGTGATGGTCCCATAGCCCAGAGGTCCGAGGTCCAAAACCTTGCTTTGCTAACTAGGTATTTTTGCTTCACTGCTATTCACATTTAATAAATATTGTAGAATGTTTTTAGAATGTCTGCTTTAATTTTGTTTGCATTTTCTAAATTTACATGAGGCATAGTGGCGCAGTTGAAGCGTGCTGGGCCCATAACCCAGAGGTCCGAGGATCGAAACCTCGCTCTGCTAACAAGTTTTTGGTATGACATGAGGTACTCGACTCGGAGTGACAAAGTAGACACTTTCTTGGTCAGTACCCGAGAGTTTGGTTGACCACAACCTCGGTCTGCTCAGGATAATTATTTTCTTGAAAGTGATTTCATTTTCATTACAAATAGTTACGCAGAGTGGTGCCGTGGGAGCGTGATGGGCCCATAACCCAGAGGCCCGAGGACCGAAACCTCGCTCTGCTAAAGAGGTATTTTTGCTTCACTGTTATTCAAATTTAATAATTATTGTAGAATATTTTTTGAATGTCTGCTTTAATTTTGTTTGCATTTTCTAAATTTACATGAGGCATAGTGGCGCAGTTGAAGCGTGCTGGGCCCATAACCCAGAGGTCCGAGGATCGAAACCTCGCTCTGCTAACAAGTTTTTGGTATGACATGAGGTACTCGACTCGGAGTGACAAAGTAGACACTTTCTTGGTCAGTACCCGAGAGTTTGGTTGACCACAACCTCGGTCTGCTCAGGATAATTATTTTCTTGAAAGTGATTTCATTTTCATTACAAATAGTTACGCAGAGTGGTGCCGTGGGAGCGTGATGGGCCCATAACCCAGAGGCCCGAGGACCGAAACCTCGCTCTGCTAAAGAGGTATTTTTGCTTCACTGTTATTCAAATTTAATAATTATTTTAGAATGTTTTTAGAATGTCTGCTTTTATTTTGTTTGTTGTTTTTCTAAATTTACATGAGGCATGGTGGCGCAGTGGAAGCTTGCTGGGCCTATAACCCAGAGTGCCGAGTATCAAAACCTCGTTCTGCTGCTAATAAGTTTTTGGAATGACTTGAAGTACTCGACTCAGAGTGACAAAGTAGACCCTTTCTTGGTCAGTAACCGAGAGTTCGGATGATCACAACCTCGGTCTGCTCAGGATAATTGTGTATTTGATAGGGATTTCATTTTCATTAAAAATAGTTACGCAGAGTAGTGCAGCGGGAGCGTGATGGGCCCATAGCCCAGAGGTCCGAGGACCAAAACCTCGCTTTGCTAACTAGGTATTTTTGCTTCACTGCTATTCACATTTAATAAATATTGTAGAATGTTTTTAGAATGTCTGCTTTAATTTTGTTTGCATTTTCTAAATTTACATGAGGCATAGTGGCGCAGTTGAAGCGTGCTGGGCCCATAACCCAGAGGTCCGAGGATCGAAACCTCGCTCTGCTAACAAGTTTTTGGTATGACATGAGGTACTCGACTCGGAGTGACAACGTAGACACTTTCTTGGTCAGTACCCGAGAGTTTGGTTGACCACAACCTCGGTCTGCTCAGGATAATTATTTTCTTGAAAGTGATTTCATTTTCATTACAAATAGTTACGCAGAGTGGTGCCGTGGGAGCGTGATGGGCCCATAACCAAGAGGCCCGAGGACCGAAACCTCGCTCTGCTAAAGAGGTATTTTTGCTTCACTGTTATTCAAATTTAATAATTATTTTAGAATGTTTTTAGAATGTCTGCTTTTATTTTGTTTGTTGTTTTTCTAAATTTACATGAGGCATGGTGGCGCAGTGGAAGCTTGCTGGGCCTATAACCCAGAGTGCCGAGTATCAAAACCTCGTTCTGCTGCTAATAAGTTTTTGGTATGACTTGAAGTACTCGACTCAGAGTGACAAAGTAGACACTTTCTTGGTCAGTAACCGAGAGTTCGGATGATCACAACCTCGGTCTGCTCAGGATAATTTTGTATTTGATAGGGATTTCATTTTCATTAAAAATAGTTACGCAGAGTAGTGCAGCGGGAGCGTGATGGTCCCATAGCCCAGAGGTCCGAGGTCCAAAACCTCGCTTTGCTAACTAGGTATTTTTGCTTCACTGCTATTCACATTTAATAAATATTGTAGAATGATTTTAGAATGTCTGCTTTAATTTTGTTTGCATTTTCTAAATTTACATGAGGCATAGTGGCGCAGTTGAAGCGTGCTGGGTCCATAACCCAGAGGTCCGAGGATCGAAACCTCGCTCTGCTAACAAGTTTTTGGTATGACATGAGGTACTCGACTCGGAGTGACAAAGTAGACACTTTCTTGGTCAGTACCCGAGAGTTTGGTTGACCACAACCTCGGTCTGCTCAGGATAATTATTTTCTTGAAAGTGATTTCATTTTCATTACAAATAGTTACGCAGAGTGGTGCCGTGGGAGCGTGATGGGCCCATAGCCCAGAGGTCCGAGGACCAAAACCTCGCTTTGCTAACTAGGTATTTTTGCTTCACTGCTATTCACATTTAATAAATATTGTAGAATGTTTTTAGAATGTCTGCTTTAATTTTGTTTGCATTTTCTAAATTTACATGAGGCATAGTGGCGCAGTTGAAGCGTGCTGGGCCCATAACCCAGAGGTCCGAGGATCGAAACCTCGCTCTGCTAACAAGTTTTTGGTATGACATGAGGTACTCGACTCGGAGTGACAACGTAGACACTTTCTTGGTCAGTACCCGAGAGTTTGGTTGACCACAACCTCGGTCTGCTCAGGATAATTATTTTCTTGAAAGTGATTTCATTTTCATTACAAATAGTTACGCAGAGTGGTGCCGTGGGAGCGTGATGGGCCCATAACCCAGAGGCCCGAGGACCGAAACCTCGCTCTGCTAAAGAGGTATTTTTGCTTCACTGTTATTCAAATTTAATAATTATTTTAGAATGTTTTTAGAATGTCTGCTTTTATTTTGTTTGTTGTTTTTTCTAAATTTACATGAGGCATGGTGGCGCAGTGGAAGCTTGCTGGGCCTATAACCCAGAGTGCCGAGTATCAAAACCTCGTTCTGCTGCTAATAAGTTTTTGGTATGACTTGAAGTACTCGACTCAGAGTGACAAAGTAGACCCTTTCTTGGTCAGTAACCGAGAGTTCGGATGATCACAACCTCGGTCTGCTCAGGATAATTTTGTATTTGATAGGGATTTCATTTTCATTAAAAATAGTTACGCAGAGTAGTGCAGCGGGAGCGTGATGGTCCCATAGCCCAGAGGTCCGAGGTCCAAAACCTCGCTTTGCTAACTAGGTATTTTTGCTTCACTGCTATTCACATTTAATAAATATTGTAGAATGTTTTTAGAATGTCTGCTTTAATTTTGTTTGCATTTTCTAAATTTACATGAGGCATAGTGGCGCAGTTGAAGCGTGCTGGGCCCATAACCCAGAGGTCCGAGGATCGAAACCTCGCTCTGCTAACAAGTTTTTGGTATGACATGAGGTACTCGACTCGGAGTGACAAAGTAGACACTTTCTTGGTCAGTACCCGAGAGTTTGGTTGACCACAACCTCGGTCTGCTCAGGATAATTATTTTCTTGAAAGTGATTTCATTTTCATTACAAATAGTTACGCAGAGTGGTGCCGTGGGAGCGTGATGGGCCCATAACCCAGAGGCCCGAGGACCGAAACCTCGCTCTGCTAAAGAGGTATTTTTGCTTCACTGTTATTCAAATTTAATAATTATTGTAGAATATTTTTTTTAATGTCTGCTTTAATTTTGTTTGCATTTTCTAAATTTACATGAGGCATAGTGGCGCAGTTGAAGCGTGCTGGGCCCATAACCCAGAGGTCCGAGGATCGAAACCTCGCTCTGCTAACAAGTTTTTGGTATGACATGAGGTACTCGACTCGGAGTGACAAAGTAGACACTTTCTTGGTCAGTACCCGAGAGTTTGGTTGACCACAACCTCGGTCTGCTCAGGATAATTATTTTCTTGAAAGTGATTTCATTTTCATTACAAATAGTTACGCAGAGTGGTGCCGTGGGAGCGTGATGGGCCCATAACCCAGAGGCCCGAGGACCGAAACCTCGCTCTGCTAAAGAGGTATTTTTGCTTCACTGTTATTCAAATTTAATAATTATTTTAGAATGTTTTTAGAATGTCTGCTTTTATTTTGTTTGTTGTTTTCTAAATTTATATGAGGCATGGTGGCGCAGTGGAAGCTTGCTGGGCCTATAACCCAGAGTGCCGAGGATCAAAACCTCGTTCTGCTGCTAATAAGTTTTTGGTATGACTTGAAGTACTCGACTCAGAGTGACAAAGTAGACCCTTTCTTGGTCAGTAACCGAGAGTTCGGATGATCACAACCTCGGTCTGCTCAGGATAATTTTGTATTTGATAGGGATTTCATTTTCAAAAAAAATAGTTACGCAGAGTAGTGCAGCGGGAGCGTGATGGGCCCATAGCCCAGAGGTCCGAGGACCAAAACCTCGCTTTGCTAACTAGGTATTTTTGCTTCACTGCTATTCACATTTAATAAATATTGTAGAATGTTTTTAGAATGTCTGCTTTAATTTTGTTTGCATTTTCTAAATTTACATGTGGCATAGTGGCGCAGTTGAAGCGTGCTGGGCCCATAACCCAGAGGTCCGAGGATCGAAACCTCGCTCTGCTAACAAGTTTTTGGTATGACATGAGGTACTCGACTCGGAGTGACAAAGTAGACACTTTCTTGGTCAGTACCCGAGAGTTTGGTTGACCACAACCTCGGTCTGCTCAGGATAATTATTTTCTTGAAAGTGATTTCATTTTCATTACAAATAGTTACGCAGAGTGGTGCCGTGGGAGCGTGATGGGCCCATAACCCAGAGGCCCGAGGACCGAAACCTCGCTCTGCTAAAGAGGTATTTTTGCTTCACTGTTATTCAAATTTAATAATTATTTTAGAATGTTTTTAGAATGTCTGCTTTTATTTTGTTTGTTGTTTTTTCTAAATTTACATGAGGCATGGTGGCGCAGTGGAAGCTTGCTGGGCCTATAACCCAGAGTGCCGAGTATCAAAACCTCGTTCTGCTGCTAATAAGTTTTTGGTATGACTTGAAGTACTCGACTCAGAGTGACAAAGTAGACCCTTTCTTGGTCAGTAACCGAGAGTTCGGATGATCACAACCTCGGTCTGCTCAGGATAATTTTGTATTTGATAGGGATTTCATTTTCATTAAAAATAGTTACGCAGAGTAGTGCAGCGGGAGCGTGATGGTCCCATAGCCCAGAGGTCCGAGGTCCAAAACCTCGCTTTGCTAACTAGGTATTTTTGCTTCACTGCTATTCACATTTAATAAATATTGTAGAATGTTTTTAGAATGTCTGCTTTAATTTTGTTTGCATTTTCTAAATCTACATGAGGCATAGTGGCGCAGTTGAAGCGTGCTGGGCCCATAACCCAGAGGTCCGAGGATCGAAACCTCGCTCTGCTAACAAGTTTTTGGTATGACATGAGGTACTCGACTCGGAGTGACAAAGTAGACACTTTCTTGGTCAGTACCCGAGAGTTTGGTTGACCACAACCTCGGTCTGCTCAGGATAATTATTTTCTTGAAAGTGATTTCATTTTCATTACAAATAGTTACGCAGAGTGGTGCCGTGGGAGCGTGATGGGCCCATAACCCAGAGGCCCGAGGACCGAAACCTCGCTCTGCTAAAGAGGTATTTTTGCTTCACTGTTATTCAAATTTAATAATTATTGTAGAATATTTTTTGAATGTCTGCTTTAATTTTGTTTGCATTTTCTAAATTTACATGAGGCATAGTGGCGCAGTTGAAGCGTGCTGGGCCCATAACCCAGAGGTCCGAGGATCGAAACCTCGCTCTGCTAACAAGTTTTTGGTATGACATGAGATACTCGACTCGGAGTGACAAAGTAGACACTTTCTTGGTCAGTACCCGAGAGTTTGGTTGACCACAACCTCGGTCTGCTCAGGATAATTATTTTCTTGAAAGTGATTTCATTTTCATTACAAATAGTTACGCAGAGTGGTGCCGTGGGAGCGTGATGGGCCCATAACCCAGAGGCCCGAGGACCGAAACCTCGCTCTGCTAAAGAGGTATTTTTGCTTCACTGTTATTCAAATTTAATAATTATTTTAGAATGTTTTTAGAATGTCTGCTTTTATTTTGTTTGTTGTTTTTCTAAATTTATATGAGGCATGGTGGCGCAGTGGAAGCTTTCTGGGCCTATAACCCAGAGTGCCGAGGATCAAAACCTCGTTCTGCTGCTAATAAGTTTTTGGTATGACTTGAAGTACTCGACTCAGAGTGACAAAGTAGACCCTTTCTTGGTCAGTAACCGAGATTTCGGATGATCACAACCTCGGTCTGCTCAGGATAATTGTGTATTTGATAGGGATTTCATTTTCATTAAAAATAGTTACGCAGAGTAGTGCAGCGGGAGCGTGATGGGCCCATAGCCCAGAGGTCCGAGGACCAAAACCTCGCTTTGCTAACTAGGTATTTTTGCTTCACTGCTATTCACATTTAATAAATATTGTAGAATGTTTTTAGAATGTCTGCTTTAATTTTGTTTGCATTTTCTAAATTTACATGAGGCATAGTGGCGCAGTTGAAGCGTGCTGGGCCCATAACCCAGAGGTCCGAGTATCAAAACCTCGTTCTGCTGCTAATAAGTTTTTGGTATGACATGAGGTACTCGACTCGGAGTGACAACGTAGACACTTTCTTGGTCAGTACCCGAGAGTTTGGTTGACCACAACCTCGGTCTGCTCAGGATAATTATTTTCTTGAAAGTGATTTCATTTTCATTACAAATAGTTACGCAGAGTGGTGCCGTGGGAGCGTGATGGGCCCATAACCCAGAGGCCCGAGGACCGAAACCTCGCTCTGCTAAAGAGGTATTTTTGCTTCACTGTTATTCAAATTTAATAATTATTTTAGAATGTTTTTAGAATGTCTGCTTTTATTTTGTTTGTTGTTTTTCTAAATTTACATGAGGCATGGTGGCGCAGTGGAAGCTTGCTGGGCCTATAACCCAGAGTGCCGAGTATCAAAACCTCGTTCTGCTGCTAATAAGTTTTTGGTATGACTTGAAGTACTCGACTCAGAGTGACAAAGTAGACCCTTTCTTGGTCAGTAACCGAGAGTTCGGATGATCACAACCTCGGTCTGCTCAGGATAATTTTGTATTTGATAGGGATTTCATTTTCATTAAAAATAGTTACGCAGAGTAGTGCAGCGGGAGCGTGATGGTCCCATAGCCCAGAGGTCCGAGGTCCAAAACCTCGCTTTGCTAACTAGGTATTTTTGCTTCACTGCTATTCACATTTAATAAATATTGTAGAATGTTTTTAGAATGTCTGCTTTAATTTTGTTTGCATTTTCTAAATTTACATGAGGCATAGTGGCGCAGTTGAAGCGTGCTGGGCCCATAACCCAGAGGTCCGAGGATCGAAACCTCGCTCTGCTAACAAGTTTTTGGTATGACATGAGGTACTCGACTCGGAGTGACAAAGTAGACACTTTCTTGGTCAGTACCCGAGAGTTTGGTTGACCACAACCTCGGTCTGCTCAGGATAATTATTTTCTTGAAAGTGATTTCATTTTCATTACAAATAGTTACGCAGAGTGGTGCCGTGGGAGCGTGATGGGCCCATAAACCAGAGGCCCGAGGACCGAAACCTCGCTCTGCTAAAGAGGTATTTTTGCTTCACTGTTATTCAAATTTAATAATTATTTTAGAATGTTTTTAGAATGTCTGCTTTTATTTTGTTTGCATTTTCTAAATTTACATGAGGCATAGTGGCGCATTTGAAGCGTGCTGGGCCCATAACCCAGAGGTCCGAGGATCGAAACCTCGCTCTGCTAACAAGTTGTTGGTATGACATGAGGTACTCGACTCGGAGTGACAAAGTAGACACTTTCTTGGTCAGTACCCGAGAGTTTGGTTGACCACAACCTCGGTCTGCTCAGGATAATTATTTTCTTGAAAGTGATTTCATTTTCATTACAAATAGTTACGCAGAGTGGTGCCGTGGGAGCGTGATGGGCCCATAACCCAGAGGCCCGAGGACCGAAACCTCGCTCTGCTAAAGAGGTATTTTTGCTTCACTGTTATTCAAATTTAATAATTATTTTAGAATGTTTTTAGAATGTCTGCTTTTATTTTGTTTGTTGTTTTTCTAAATTTACATGAGGCATGGTGGCGCAGTGGAAGCTTGCTGGGCCTATAACCCAGAGTGCCGAGGATCAAAACCTCGTTCTGCTGCTAATAAGTTTTTGGTATGACTTGAAGTACTCGACTCAGAGTGACAAAGTAGACCCTTTCTTGGTCAGTAACCGAGAGTTCGGATGATCACAACCTCGGTCTGCTCAGGATAATTTTGTATTTGATAGGGATTTCATTTTCATTAAAAATAGTTACGCAGAGTAGTGCAGCGGGAGCGTGATGGGCCCATAGCCCAGAGGTCCGAGGACCAAAACCTCGCTTTGCTAACTAGGTATTTTTGCTTCACTGCTATTCACATTTAATAAATATTGTAGAATGTTTTTAGAATGTCTGCTTTAATTTTGTTTGCATTTTCTAAATTTACATGAGGCATAGTGGCGCAGTTGAAGCGTGCTGGGCCCATAACCCAGAGGTCCGAGGATCCAAACCTCGCTCTGCTAACAAGTTTTTGGTATGACATGAGGTACTCGACTCGGAGTGACAAAGTAGACACTTTCTTGTTCAGTACCCGAGAGTTTGGTTGACCACAACCTCGGTCTGCTCAGGATAATTATTTTCTTGAAAGTGATTTCATTTTCATTACAAATAGTTACGCAGATAGGTGCCGTGGGAGCGTGATGGGCCCATAACCCAGAGGCCCGAGGACCGAAACCTCGCTCTGCTAAAGAGGTATTTTTGCTTCACTGTTATTCAAATTTAATAATTATTTTAGAATGTTTTTGGAATGTCTGCTTTTATTTTGTTTGTTGTTTTTCTAAATTTACATGAGGCATGGTGGCGCAGTGGAAGCTTGCTGGGCCTATAACCCAGAGTGCCGAGGATCAAAACCTCGTTCTGCTGCTAATACGTTTTTGGTATGACTTGAAGTACTCGACTCAGAGTGACAAAGTAGACCCTTTCTTGGTCAGTAACCGAGAGTTCGGATGATCACAACCTCGGTCTGCTCAGGATAATTTTGTATTTGATAGGGATTTCATTTTCATTAAAAATAGTTACGCAGAGTAGTGCAGCGGGAGCGTGATGGGCCCATAGCCCAGAGGTCCGAGGACCAAAACCTCGCTTTGCTAACTAGGTATTTTTGCTTCACTGCTATTCACATTTAATAAATATTGTAGAATGTTTTTAGAATGTCTGCTTTAATTTTGTTTGCATTTTCTAAATTTACATGAGGCATAGTGGCGCAGTTGAAGCGTGCTGGGCCCATAACCCAGAGGTCCGAGGATCGAAACCTCGCTCTGCTAACAAGTTGTTGGTATGACATGAGGTACTCGACTCGGAGTGACAAAGTAGACACTTTCTTGGTCAGTACCCGAGAGTTTGGTTGACCACAACCTCGGTCTGCTCAGGATAATTATTTTCTTGAAAGTGATTTCATTTTCATTACAAATAGTTACGCAGAGTGGTGCCGTGGGAGCGTGATGGGCCCATAGCCCAGAGGTCCGAGGACCAAAACCTCGCTTTGCTAACTAGGTATTTTTGCTTCACTGCTATTCACATTTAATAAATATTGTAGAATGTTTTTAGAATGTCTGCTTTAATTTTGTTTGCATTTTCTAAATTTACATGAGGCATAGTGGCGCAGTTGAAGCGTGCTGGGCCCATAACCCAGAGGTCCGAGGATCGAAACCTCGCTCTGCTAACAAGTTTTTGGTATGACATGAGGTACTCGACTCGGAGTGACAACGTAGACACTTTCTTGGTCAGTACCCGAGAGTTTGGTTGACCACAACCTCGGTCTGCTCAGGATAATTATTTTCTTGAAAGTGATTTCATTTTCATTACAAATAGTTACGCAGAGTGGTGCCGTGGGAGCGTGATGGGCCCATAACCCAGAGGCCCGAGGACCGAAACCTCGCTCTGCTAAAGAGGTATTTTTGCTTCACTGTTATTCAAATTTAATAATTATTTTAGAATGTTTTTAGAATGTCTGCTTTTATTTTGTTTGTTGTTTTTTCTAAATTTACATGAGGCATGGTGGCGCAGTGGAAGCTTGCTGGGCCTATAACCCAGAGTGCCGAGTATCAAAACCTCGTTCTGCTGCTAATAAGTTTTTGGTATGACTTGAAGTACTCGACTCAGAGTGACAAAGTAGACCCTTTCTTGGTCAGTAACCGAGAGTTCGGATGATCACAACCTCGGTCTGCTCAGGATAATTTTGTATTTGATAGGGATTTCATTTTCATTAAAAATAGTTACGCAGAGTAGTGCAGCGGGAGCGTGATGGTCCCATAGCCCAGAGGTCCGAGGTCCAAAACCTCGCTTTGCTAACTAGGTATTTTTGCTTCACTGCTATTCACATTTAATAAATATTGTAGAATGTTTTTAGAATGTCTGCTTTAATTTTGTTTGCATTTTCTAAATTTACATGAGGCATAGTGGCGCAGTTGAAGCGTGCTGGGCCCATAACCCAGAGGTCCGAGGATCGAAACCTCGCTCTGCTAACAAGTTTTTGGTATGACATGAGGTACTCGACTCGGAGTGACAAAGTAGACACTTTCTTGGTCAGTACCCGAGAGTTTGGTTGACCACAACCTCGGTCTGCTCAGGATAATTATTTTCTTGAAAGTGATTTCATTTTCATTACAAATAGTTACGCAGAGTGGTGCCGTGGGAGCGTGATGGGCCCATAACCCAGAGGCCCGAGGACCGAAACCTCGCTCTGCTAAAGAGGTATTTTTGCTTCACTGTTATTCAAATTTAATAATTATTGTAGAATATTTTTTGAATGTCTGCTTTAATTTTGTTTGCATTTTCTAAATTTACATGAGGCATAGTGGCGCAGTTGAAGCGTGCTGGGCCCATAACCCAGAGGTCCGAGGATCGAAACCTCGCTCTGCTAACAAGTTTTTGGTATGACATGAGGTACTCGACTCGGAGTGACAAAGTAGACACTTTCTTGGTCAGTACCCGAGAGTTTGGTTGACCACAACCTCGGTCTGCTCAGGATAATTATTTTCTTGAAAGTGATTTCATTTTCATTACAAATAGTTACGCAGAGTGGTGCCGTGGGAGCGTGATGGGCCCATAACCCAGAGGCCCGAGGACCGAAACCTCGCTCTGCTAAAGAGGTATTTTTGCTTCACTGTTATTCAAATTTAATAATTATTTTAGAATGTTTTTAGAATGTCTGCTTTTATTTTGTTTGTTGTTTTTCTAAATTTATATGAGGCATGGTGGCGCAGTGGAAGCTTGCTGGGCCTATAACCCAGAGTGCCGAGGATCAAAACCTCGTTCTGCTGCTAATAAGTTTTTGGTATGACTTGAAGTACTCGACTCAGAGTGACAAAGTAGACCCTTTCTTGGTCAGTAACCGAGAGTTCGGATGATCACAACCTCGGTCTGCTCAGGATAATTTTGTATTTGATAGGGATTTCATTTTCAAAAAAAATAGTTACGCAGAGTAGTGCAGCGGGAGCGTGATGGGCCCATAGCCCAGAGGTCCGAGGACCAAAACCTCGCTTTGCTAACTAGGTATTTTTGCTTCACTGCTATTCACATTTAATAAATATTGTAGAATGTTTTTAGAATGTCTGCTTTAATTTTGTTTGCATTTTCTAAATTTACATGTGGCATAGTGGCGCAGTTGAAGCGTGCTGGGCCCATAACCCAGAGGTCCGAGGATCGAAACCTCGCTCTGCTAACAAGTTTTTGGTATGACATGAGGTACTCGACTCGGAGTGACAAAGTAGACACTTTCTTGGTCAGTACCCGAGAGTTTGGTTGACCACAACCTCGGTCTGCTCAGGATAATTATTTTCTTGAAAGTGATTTCATTTTCATTACAAATAGTTACGCAGAGTGGTGCCGTGGGAGCGTGATGGGCCCATAACCCAGAGGCCCGAGAACCGAAACCTCGCTCTGCTAAAGAGGTATTTTTGCTTCACTGTTATTCAAATTTAATAATTATTTTAGAATGTTTTTAGAATGTCTGCTTTTATTTTGTTTGTTGTTTTTTCTAAATTTACATGAGGCATGGTGGCGCAGTGGAAGCTTGCTGGGCCTATAACCCAGAGTGCCGAGTATCAAAACCTCGTTCTGCTGCTAATAAGTTTTTGGTATGACTTGAAGTACTCGACTCAGAGTGACAAAGTAGACCCTTTCTTGGTCAGTAACCGAGAGTTCGGATGATCACAACCTCGGTCTGCTCAGGATAATTTTGTATTTGATAGGGATTTCATTTTCATTAAAAATAGTTACGCAGAGTAGTGCAGCGGGAGCGTGATGGTCCCATAGCCCAGAGGTCCGAGGTCCAAAACCTCGCTTTGCTAACTAGGTATTTTTGCTTCACTGCTATTCACATTTAATAAATATTGTAGAATGTTTTTAGAATGTCTGCTTTAATTTTGTTTGCATTTTCTAAATCTACATGAGGCATAGTGGCGCAGTTGAAGCGTGCTGGGCCCATAACCCAGAGGTCCGAGGATCGAAACCTCGCTCTGCTAACAAGTTTTTGGTATGACATGAGGTACTCGACTCGGAGTGACAAAGTAGACACTTTCTTGGTCAGTACCCGAGAGTTTGGTTGACCACAACCTCGGTCTGCTCAGGATAATTATTTTCTTGAAAGTGATTTCATTTTCATTACAAATAGTTACGCAGAGTGGTGCCGTGGGAGCGTGATGGGCCCATAACCCAGAGGCCCGAGGACCGAAACCTCGCTCTGCTAAAGAGGTATTTTTGCTTCACTGTTATTCAAATTTAATAATTATTGTAGAATATTTTTTGAATGTCTGCTTTAATTTTGTTTGCATTTTCTAAATTTACATGAGGCATAGTGGCGCAGTTGAAGCGTGCTGGGCCCATAACCCAGAGGTCCGAGGATCGAAACCTCGCTCTGCTAACAAGTTTTTGGTATGACATGAGGTACTCGACTCGGAGTGACAAAGTAGACACTTTCTTGGTCAGTACCCGAGAGTTTGGTTGACCACAACCTCGGTCTGCTCAGGATAATTATTTTCTTGAAAGTGATTTCATTTTCATTACAAATAGTTACGCAGAGTGGTGCCGTGGGAGCGTGATGGGCCCATAACCCAGAGGCCCGAGGACCGAAACCTCGCTCTGCTAAAGAGGTATTTTTGCTTCACTGTTATTCAAATTTAATAATTATTTTAGAATGTTTTTAGAATGTCTGCTTTTATTTTGTTTGTTGTTTTTCTAAATTTATATGAGGCATGGTGGCGCAGTGGAAGCTTGCTGGGCCTATAACCCAGAGTGCCGAGGATCAAAACCTCGTTCTGCTGCTAATAAGTTTTTGGTATGACTTGAAGTACTCGACTCAGAGTGACAAAGTAGACCCTTTCTTGGTCAGTAACCGAGAGTTCGGATGATCACAACCTCGGTCTGCTCAGGATAATTTTGTATTTGATAGGGATTTCATTTTCAAAAAAAATAGTTACGCAGAGTAGTGCAGCGGGAGCGTGATGGGCCCATAGCCCAGAGGTCCGAGGACCAAAACCTCGCTTTGCTAACTAGGTATTTTTGCTTCACTGCTATTCACATTTAATAAATATTGTAGAATGTTTTTAGAATGTCTGCTTTAATTTTGTTTGCATTTTCTAAATTTACATGTGGCATAGTGGCGCAGTTGAAGCGTGCTGGGCCCATAACCCAGAGGTCCGAGGATCGAAACCTCGCTCTGCTAACAAGTTTTTGGTATGACATGAGGTACTCGACTCGGAGTGACAAAGTAGACACTTTCTTGGTCAGTACCCGAGAGTTTGGTTGACCACAACCTCGGTCTGCTCAGGATAATTATTTTCTTGAAAGTGATTTCATTTTCATTACAAATAGTTACGCAGAGTGGTGCCGTGGGAGCGTGATGGGCCCATAACCCAGAGGCCCGAGGACCGAAACCTCGCTCTGCTAAAGAGGTATTTTTGCTTCACTGTTATTCAAATTTAATAATTATTTTAGAATGTTTTTAGAATGTCTGCTTTTATTTTGTTTGTTGTTTTTCTAAATTTACATGAGGCATGGTGGCGCAGTGGAAGCTTGCTGGGCCTATAACCCAGAGTGCCGAGTATCAAAACCTCGTTCTGCTGCTAATAAGTTTTTGGTATGACTTGAAGTACTCGACTCAGAGTGACAAAGTAGACCCTTTCTTGGTCAGTAACCGAGAGTTCGGATGATCACAACCTCGGTCTGCTCAGGATAATTGTGTATTTGATAGGGATTTCATTTTCATTAAAAATAGTTACGCAGAGTAGTGCAGCGGGAGCGTGATGGGCCCATAGCCCAGAGGTCCGAGGACCAAAACCTCGCTTTGCTAACTAGGTATTTTTGCTTCACTGCTATTCACATTTAATAAATATTGTAGAATGTTTTTAGAATGTCTGCTTTAATTTTGTTTGCATTTTCTAAATTTACATGAGGCATAGTGGCGCAGTTGAAGCGTGCTGGGCCCATAACCCAGAGGTCCGAGGATCGAAACCTCGCTCTGCTAACAAGTTTTTGGTATGACATGAGGTACTCGACTCGGAGTGACAACGTAGACACTTTCTTGGTCAGTACCCGAGAGTTTGGTTGACCACAACCTCGGTCTGCTCAGGATAATTATTTTCTTGAAAGTGATTTCATTTTCATTACAAATAGTTACGCAGAGTGGTGCCGTGGGAGCGTGATGGGCCCATAACCCAGAGGCCCGAGGACCGAAACCTCGCTCTGCTAAAGAGGTATTTTTGCTTCACTGTTATTCAAATTTAATAATTATTTTAGAATGTTTTTAGAATGTCTGCTTTTATTTTGTTTGTTGTTTTTCTAAATTTACATGAGGCATGGTGGCGCAGTGGAAGCTTGCTGGGCCTATAACCCAGAGTGCCGAGTATCAAAACCTCGTTCTGCTGCTAATAAGTTTTTGGTATGACTTGAAGTACTCGACTCAGAGTGACAAAGTAGACCCTTTCTTGGTCAGTAACCGAGAGTTCGGATGATCACAACCTCGGTCTGCTCAGGATAATTTTGTATTTGATAGGGATTTCATTTTCATTAAAAATAGTTACGCAGAGTAGTGCAGCGGGAGCGTGATGGTCCCATAGCCCAGAGGTCCGAGGTCCAAAACCTCGCTTTGCTAACTAGGTATTTTTGCTTCACTGCTATTCACATTTAATAAATATTGTAGAATGTTTTTAGAATGTCTGCTTTAATTTTGTTTGCATTTTCTAAATTTACATGAGGCATAGTGGCGCAGTTGAAGCGTGCTGGGCCCATAACCCAGAGGTCCGAGGATCGAAACCTCGCTCTGCTAACAAGTTTTTGGTATGACATGAGGTACTCGACTCGGAGTGACAAAGTAGACACTTTCTTGGTCAGTCCCCGAGAGTTTGGTTGACCACAACCTCGGTCTGCTCAGGATAATTATTTTCTTGAAAGTGATTTCATTTTCATTACAAATAGTTACGCAGAGTGGTGCCGTGGGAGCGTGATGGGCCCATAACCCAGAGGCCCGAGGACCGAAACCTCGCTCCGAAACCTCGCTCTGCTAAAGAGGTATTTTTGCTTCACTGTTATTCAAATTTAATAATTATTTTAGAATGTTTTTAGAATGTCTGCTTTTATTTTGTTTGCATTTTCTAAATTTACATGAGGCATAGTGGCGCAGTTGAAGCGTGCTGGGCCCATAACCCAGAGGTCCGAGGATTGAAACCTCGCTCTGCTAACAAGTTTTTGGTATGACATGAGGTACTCGACTCGGAGTGACAAAGTAGACACTTTCTTGGTCAGTACCCGAGAGTTTGGTTGACCACAACCTCGGTCTGCTCAGGATAATTATTTTCTTGAAAGTGATTTCATTTTCATTACAAATAGTTACGCAGAGTGGTGCCGTGGGAGCGTGATGGGCCCATAACCCAGAGGCCCGAGGACCGAAACCTCGCTCTGCTAAAGAGGTATTTTTGCTTCACTGTTATTCAAATTTAATAATTATTTTAGAATGTTTTTAGAATGTCTGCTTTTATTTTGTTTGTTGTTTTTCTAAATTTACATGAGGCATGGTGGCGCAGTGGAAGCTTGCTGGGCCTATAACCTAGAGTGCCGAGTATCAAAACCTCGTTCTGCTGCTAATAAGTTTTTGGTATGACTTGAAGTACTCGACTCAGAGTGACAAAGTAGACCCTTTCTTGGTCAGTAACCGAGAGTTCGGATGATCACAACCTCGGTCTGCTCAGGATAATTTTGTATTTGATAGGGATTTTATTTTCATTAAAAATAGTTACGCAGAGTAGTGCAGCGGGAGCGTGATGGTCCCATAGCCCAGAGGTCCGAGGTCCAAAACCTCGCTTTGCTAACTAGGTATTTTTGCTTCACTGCTATTCACATTTAATAAATATTGTAGAATGTTTTTAGAATGTCTGCTTTAATTTTGTTTGCATTTTCTAAATTTACATGAGGCATAGTGGCGCAGTTGAAGCGTGCTGGGCCCATAACCCAGAGGTCCGAGGATCGAAACCTCGCTCTGCTAACAAGTTTTTGGTATGACATGAGGTACTCGACTCGGAGTGACAAAGTAGACACTTTCTTGGTCAGTACCCGAGAGTTTGGTTGACCACAACCTCGGTCTGCTCAGGATAATTATTTTCTTGAAAGTGATTTCATTTTCATTACAAATAGTTACGCAGAGAGGTGCCGTGGGAGCGTGATGGGCCCATAACCCAGAGGCCCGAGGACCGAAACCTCGCTCTGCTAAAGAGGTATTTTTGCTTCACTGTTATTCAAATTTAATAATTATTTTAGAATGTTTTTAGAATGTCTGCTTTTATTTTGTTTGCATTTTCTAAATTTACATGAGGCATAGTGGCGCATTTGAAGCGTGCTGGGCCCATAACCCAGAGGTCCGAGGATCGAAACCTCGCTCTGCTAACAAGTTGTTGGTATGACATGAGGTACTCGACTCGGAGTGACAAAGTAGACACTTTCTTGGTCAGTACCCGAGAGTTTGGTTGACCACAACCTCGGTCTGCTCAGGATAATTATTTTCTTGAAAGTGATTTCATTTTCATTACAAATAGTTACGCAGAGTGGTGCCGTGGGAGCGTGATGGGCCCATAACCCAGAGGCCCGAGGACCGAAACCTCGCTCTGCTAAAGAGGTATTTTTGCTTCACTGTTATTCAAATTTAATAATTATTTTAGAATGTTTTTAGAATGTCTGCTTTTATTTTGTTTGTTGTTTTTCTAAATTTACATGAGGCATGGTGGCGCAGTGGAAGCTTGCTGGGCCTATAACCCAGAGTGCCGAGGATCAAAACCTCGTTCTGCTGCTAATAAGTTTTTGGTATGACTTGAAGTACTCGACTCAGAGTGACAAAGTAGACCCTTTCTTGGTCAGTAACCGAGAGTTCGGATGATCACAACCTCGGTCTGCTCAGGATAATTTTGTATTTGATAGGGATTTCATTTTCATTAAAAATAGTTACGCAGAGTAGTGCAGCGGGAGCGTGATGGGCCCATAGCCCAGAGGTCCGAGGACCAAAACCTCGCTTTGCTAACTAGGTATTTTTGCTTCACTGCTATTCACATTTAATAAATATTGTAGAATGTTTTTAGAATGTCTGCTTTAATTTTGTTTGCATTTTCTAAATTTACATGAGGCATAGTGGCGCAGTTGAAGCGTGCTGGGCCCATAACCCAGAGGTCCGAGGATCCAAACCTCGCTCTGCTAACAAGTTTTTGGTATGACATGAGGTACTCGACTCGGAGTGACAAAGTAGACACTTTCTTGGTCAGTACCCGAGAGTTTGGTTGACCACAACCTCGGTCTGCTCAGGATAATTATTTTCTTGAAAGTGATTTCATTTTCATTACAAATAGTTACGCAGAGTGGTGCCGTGGGAGCGTGATGGGCCCAGAGGCCCGAGGACCGAAACCTCGCTCTGCTAAAGAGGTATTTTTGCTTCACTGTTATTCAAATTTAATAATTATTTTAGAATGTTTTTAGAATGTCTGCTTTTATTTTGTTTGTTGTTTTTCTAAATTTACATGAGGCATGGTGGCGCAGTGGAAGCTTGCTGGGCCTATAACCCAGAGTGCCGAGGATCAAAACCTCGTTCTGCTGCTAATAAGTTTTTGGTATGACTTGAAGTACTCGACTCAGAGTGACAAAGTAGACCCTTTCTTGGTCAGTAACCGAGAGTTCGGATGATCACAACCTCGGTCTGCTCAGGATAATTTTGTATTTGATAGGGATTTCATTTTCATTAAAAATAGTTACGCAGAGTAGTGCAGCGGGAGCGTGATGGGCCCATAGCCCAGAGGTCCGAGGACCAAAACCTCGCTTTGCTAACTAGGTATTTTTGCTTCACTGCTATTCACATTTAATAAATATTGTAGAATGTTTTTAGAATGTCTGCTTTAATTTTGTTTGCATTTTCTAAATTTACATGAGGCATAGTGGCGCAGTTGAAGCGTGCTGGGCCCATAACCCAGAGGTCCGAGGATCGAAACCTCGCTCTGCTAACAAGTTTTTGGTATGACATGAGGTACTCGACTCGGAGTGACAAAGTAGACACTTTCTTGGTCAGTACCCGAGAGTTTGGTTGACCACAACCTCGGTCTGCTCAGGATAATTATTTTCTTGAAAGTGATTTCATTTTCATTACAAATAGTTACGAAGAGTGGTGCCGTGGGAGCGTGATGGGCCCATAACCCAGAGGCCCGAGGACCGAAACCTCGCTCTGCTAAAGAGGTATTTTTGCTTCACTGCTATTCACATTTAATAAATATTGTAGAATGTTTTTAGAATGTCTGCTTTTATTTTGTTTGTTGTTTTTCTAAATTTACATGAGGCATGGTGGCGCAGTGGAAGCTTGCTGGGCCTATAACCCAGAGTGCCGAGGATCAAAACCTCGTTCTGCTGCTAATAAGTTTTTGGTATGACTTGAAGTACTCGACTCAGAGTGACAAAGTAGACCCTTTCTTGGTCAGTAACCGAGAGTTCGGATGATCACAACCTCGGTCTGCTCAGGATAATTTTGTATTTGATAGGGATTTCATTTTCATTAAAAATAGTTACGCAGAGTAGTGCAGCGGGAGCGTGATGGGCCCATAGCCCAGAGGTCCGAGGACCAAAACCTCGCTTTGCTAACTAGGTATTTTTGCTTCACTGCTATTCACATTTAATAAATATTGTAGAATATTTTTAGAATGTCTGCTTTAATTTTGTTTGCATTTTCTAAATTTACATGAGGCATAGTGGCGCAGTTGAAGCGTGCTGGGCCCATAACCCAGAGGTCCGAGGATCGAAACCTCGCTCTGCTAACAAGTTTTTGGTATGACATGAGGTACTCGACTCGGAGTGACAAAGTAGACACTTTCTTGGTCAGTACTCGAGAGTTTGGTTGACCACAACCTGGGTCTGCTCAGGATAATTATTTTCTTGAAAGTGATTTCATTTTCATTACAAATAGTTACGCAGAGTGGTGCCGTGGGAGCGTGATGGGCCTATAACCCAGAGGCCCGAGGACCGAAACCTCGCTCTGCTAAAGAGGTATTTTTGCTTCACTGTTATTCAAATTTAATAATTATTTTAGAATGTTTTTAGAATGTCTGCTTTTATTTTGTTTGTTGTTTTTCTAAATTTACATGAGGCATGGTGGCGCAGTGGAAGCTTGCTGGGCCTATAACCCAGAGTGCCGAGGATCAAAACCTCGTTCTGCTGCTAATAAGTTTTTGGTATGACTTAAAGTACTCGACTCAGAGTGACAAAGTAGACCCTTTCTTGGTCAGTAACCGAGAGTTCGGATGATCACAACCTCGGTCTGCTCAGGATAATTTTGTATTTGCACTGCGGCGCGTGAGGGCGCAAGATTAGATACTGTCAGTGTTAAGTCTGGTTTCGTCATGGCCGGACGTTCACGTCTTCCCGGCCGGACCGATAGCCAGCCTCGGGCCGTGTTTTACACCGCGGCATGGCAGCAACCTAGGATTTAAGAGGGGTCATTTCTGGGAAGGTTTTGCCATCCCAGTAAAAGTCAATCGCGCTTGTGTTTGTGAGTTTGGACATTTGTGCTAGTGTGAAGACCCTTTCTTGAATTGTATGGAGAAATGAGGTAGGATCAAACCACTTTTTAATTTATTTTGTTGGTGCAGCTCAAAACTGAAGGAGCCCCCCTTGAAAAAGGGCGTGTCGATTTGGTTTATGGAGCCGTGCTCTGAGACAATTGTATTCTTATAGAAGTGCAGGTATTCTTGTTTTACCTCACGTTTTGCGTTTGCTTCGGCAGACGGTTTAGAAAACGTCTCCAGGGTGCGCCAGCATATAGGTTTGAATGCTTGCTATGCTTAGCGGTATAGAGTCTTCGTACTGAAGACAACATTTTGCACGGTTGGGAGTGGCTCCACTGATGCGTGGCAATGGAATGTGAGAGCGCCACAATGGTCTATACAAAGGACTGGCCTATTTGTTTAACAATTAGGGCCAGGAATGCAGGTTTTAATATCGTGTCCAAATGAAGTTATGTTATTCAGGCTACTTAATGTTTGCATATACGTTTTCAGCAATGAATTTTCAACAACAAAAAAGATGAAGACATTGATCACCAGTAGAGGTATATCTCTTATCGCATTTAAAAATTCACTTTTGTATTGAATTCATATAATGCATATGTACGTAGAATTCGCCGTGCGATTGAATCAGGTGTATAGTATATCGCAGTTAGTTACATAACATGCACAATGGTGTAGGGGCAGCCCTATAGCACGCACACATGTTTGGGCAGCCGTCTTTAGTTGGCTTTTGTTCCCAAAATGAGTGTTTCCGATCATTTCGCTTATTTAGTTTCTGGTTTTCGGTTGAACGGGTCTGTTTCTCCGCATTCAAATGTCGTATAGTACTCTTAGTGTAATCAGTGGTCTTCGTTGATTGCTCTATTTCGGGGGTGTTTTTTCTACAGATCTGATTTGCTGGTTTAATTGAGACCTTTATAAACCTTTACTCGGCTAATTTTAGGTTGAGTTGGAAGTCTGTGTTGAAATAATATATTTCCGCTGCATATCTGTAGGAAAGCCCGTATAATCTAAATGTTGGGACTTCGGTGCTAATTCACACCATGGGAATGAAATATCGTAGAGCCTGGTGGGTGCTCTTGCATCGTATATGGCCAGTCAGAATTCAGTGTTGTCTTTATAATGAGGTACGCAGCGAAGTCTTAAGCGGGTTGACGGCTCACAGCCGCAAAATGCGAGGTTTTGTGTGCACGAAGGAGTGACCCGCAGTATAGTAATATTCATTTTGGCAGTGGTGTTGGGCCAACATGGTGACTCCGACTGTTTCGGGATATTAAAAAAAAAAAAAAATAGATTCATAAAGTGTCTATTTTACAATGACAAAATTCAAGTGAATTATAACGCATACTTGTACCTGTTTTTATATTACTTTGCTTTATGCTCACGTTTTGCATGTGATGTTTGTTTTCGTTAGTCAGAGTGCCACATGTTCTGGTTGGGCGCCTTTGCTTTGCTCTGGTATGGGGCAGGGGTTCTGACATGTGATTTGCCTTTGAGTTTAGTATAGCAACGCAGGTTTGGTCGGGGTGTTAGACCGTTTTAACCTTTTAGGTCAGTACACTTTTAATGAGGCATTTATGTGTTTTTTGCACGGCCTTATTTTTGTTAGCCTGCTTCCGGAATAGACGACATTTCGAGTGTTCCTAATTATTTTAAGGTAACTAACAAAAAAGAACCACACATTTTGAAGATAGGTAACTAAATCACATATCTTGTCACCAAACCGGCACAGTATTCAGCACAACTTTGTTTAGTAAGAAAAAAGGGTATTTCTTACCGACCATAAAATCAGACAAGTCGTAGTTCTGTCCCTGTTTTAAAAAAATTAAACAATTGTTGATGAAAACTTGAAAAGTCTCTCTAAACAATAAGACGATATTAGTATTTTGTAGCCCTTTTGTTGCAAACAATCCTCGTTAAAAAAAAAAAAAAATAAATAAATAAATAAATAAATAAATAACCAAAAAACCCAACAAACAACCGTATTGAAATTGAAGCTTTTGGTATTATTAATATTAGAGTCCAAGAACACTGCCGGTTATGTCAGCATGTCTTTACTTGCTATAAGTGCCTCCTTCGACGGTGGCAGATGCATTTCATTATAAATGTAAAATTAAACCCATGTGTAAAATGTGTTTGTATATAATAATGCGATGCAACCGTTTGCAATATTTTGGGAGAAAGCCAATTATAAATGTAAAATCAAACCCATGTGTACAATATGATTGTATATAATAATGCCATGCAACTGTTTTCAATTTTTTGGGAGAAAGCCAATGTAAGCGCTATTTAAGCAGAAACTTATTCAAGCCTTGCTCATAGAGGTTTAACCCGGGAGAAACAACCAAGGGGCTTGGCTTGTTTCAGGTCATTCCGCACAATACTATTGTGACCTAAGACACGGAAAAGCCGGCTTGCGTAATCGCCATGGTTCGTCCCAGGACAGTGCTAAGATCCCGTATTTTGCATAAGTATAGGGGATCAGGCCCGCTCTGGGCAAACCTTATACGTTCCAATTACAAAGAAGTTCTCTATTGAAGTCAACTACATGTATTATTATTGTGGGCAATTAACTTCTTTGAGGACCAAGGCTGTTTTGATTATTTGATCGATCGAGATTTTGGCCACTGTCGTTTGGTCACCGCTTTTATATATAATACAACCCCTTTTATATATAATACAACCCCGATAATGTATGGCTGTCATTGCCTTGCTTTTCATTTTCAATCTTGTTTCGGTCGGAGATGAAATCTCACTATACGAGAGTAGTTTTTCAAGTTCAACTTCTGAGGTCAAAGGCCATCTGTGGTCAAGTTTTTAATTGGGCCGGAGTTTAAACACTTTTTTCATTTGAAAACTTGGAGTCCAGATTTCAATGAAGTGGCCGATGTTTGTCTGATTGTGGAACGTTGACTAGCTTCCTTGTCGATTGTAAATTTGTGGATGTCAACGGCTGCTAGATGGTTAGCTGCTTTGTAGACATGTATTGCTGCTTTATAGACAAGATGTCTTCCTGCAGGATGTTGTTATCTGCAGGTATGCTGATCATCCTGTACATGATACAGTCACGTAGAATGAACATCACGGTAGAATGAACTTGCTTAGGCAGATCATTAAGGTAGACGACGAACAGGGCCGGTCCCAAGACGGTTCAGAACTATAATGCATTCTTGTTGGCAGCATTCGTGTTTTAGGACGGGCCTAAACAAACAAAAGGGGCCTTGTTATTCAAACAAAACGGAGAGTGGACCCTCAAATGAATTGTAGCGCCTTGAGCAGCGTGTGAACTTAGGCGGTCGGCAGCCTCGCGGCACGTTTCTTAGTGCTCGCTGGCTTATGAGTGCAGTCTTTTGAACGCCTTACGCGTGGAAATGACGCGCATTGTTGTTTAGCATCAGGTATGATGAAATGGTACAGCTATGATGAAATGGTACAGCTAGTACCCTTTGTATCACAATAGAACAGCCCCAAAGACAAGCCCTCATGCTGGACGGTTCGTTGAGTCTGTTTTTGTAGGGGGACAATGATCTCATGAATATTCTTATAATGCACAAAACCAAAACAATCTGTGATTGGACAGCGCCCTCTTGTGTTTTAAATTGGACAATAGATTTCCGGTTTTAGGCATACTGAACAGCCATGTTTGGTGGCACGTATAATGCAAGAAGGCGCGACCGACTGTCGGTCGAGTTGTACTAAAATGCAAAATTTTACGCTAGACTAGCGTGGTTAAGATCCGTCGGAGGACGGGCCTCCGCATAAGAGAGAAACAGTGCATGGATGGGCCCTGTGTGTTCAATTGTAATCTAACATGGTTAAGATAATAGGTTTTGCAGCGGACGGGCCCTGCGTTTTGGATTTTAATCTAGTGTAGTTAAGATCAAAGGATGAGAGATAGTTATAAGTTACGCAGCAGACGCGCCCTGTGTGCTGAATTTAAATCTTACATATTGTTAAGATCAGACGATCAGACGATAAGAGAGAATATAAGTTATGCAGTGGTCAGGTTCTGTGTGTTGAACTTAAATCTAGCAATGGTTAAGATCTAAGCATAAGAGAGAATAGAAGTAACGCAGTGAATGGGCCATGCGTGTCGGAACGTAATTCTAACATTGTTAAGATTACAGAATAAGAGGTAACAAATGTTGCGCAGTGGATGGGCCCTGTGTGTTAAATTTAAATCTAACAATGTTAAGATCATAGGTTAAGATAGAATATAAGTTCCGCAGTGCACGGGCCCGGTGGGTTGAATTTAAATATAACAATGTTAAGATCATAAGAGAGAATATAAATTCCGCAGTGGGTAGGCCCTGCATCTTGAATTTAAAACCAACATTGTTAGGATCAGAGGATATGAGAGAACAAAAGTTACGCAGGGGACGGGCCCTGCGTGATGAATGTTTATCTTACATGGATATCATCAGAGGATAAGAGTACATAAAAGTGACGCAGTGGACAGGCCCTGTGTGCTGAATTTTTAATATAACATGTTTATTTTTAGATCAGAGGTGGGGCCTCCGCGTGAGAGGCAATAGAAATTCCGCGTGGACGGGCCCTGCGTGTTAAATTTGAATGTATCTGATTAAGATCAGAGGACGTGCTTCTGCATTTGAGTCATAAGGAGTTCCGCCGTGGAAGGGCCCTGCGTTTTTAATTTGAATTTAACTGATTAAGATCAGAGGACGGGCCTCTGCATTTGAGACCAAACAAAAAAGTTCCGCAGTGGATTAGGCCCTGCGTCTTAAAGGTGGTATACACTATTGGTAAATGCTTGAATTATCATGAATGGGCGAATTTGGAAGGTTGTATTTTATAGTAAATATCTTTAAACTGGCCTGTCCGAAGTTTACAGTCATTAATGCCGAGAAAAGTACGAAAAACAGCGTTTGTTTTCAACCGGCGTCGAGCTGTTATTCTTATGTTAGTTGTGTTTTTTCGCGATCAATTTGCTGGACGCCTAGATCTTTATTTACTTTCAGATGAGTAAGATATTTCTTAACAATTCGGTAGTAAATGTTGCGGTTTTTTTTCTCTCCATATCTGCAAATGGTGTATCCTACATTTACATTTTAATGTAGCTGATTAAATCAGAGGTCGGGCCTCTGCATGAGAGACAAAAGTAGTTCTGCAGTGAATAGGCCCTGCGTGTTAAATTCGTATGTATCGGATTAAGATCAGAGGACGGGCCTCTGCATGAGAGACAAAAGTAGTTCCGCAGTGGATAGGCCTTGTGTGTTAAATTCGACCGTGTATCGGATTAAGATCAGAGGACGGGCCTATACATGAGAGACAAAAGTAGTTCTGCAGTGAATAGGCCCTGCGTGTTAAATTCGTATGTATCGGATTAAGATCAGAGGACGGGCCTCTGCATGAGAGACAAAAGTAGTTCCGCAGTGGATAGGCTTTGTGTGTTAAATTCAACCGTGTATCGGATTAAGATCAGAGGACGGGCCTATACATGAGAGACAAAAGAAGTTCCGCAATAGATAGGCCACGCGTGTTAAATTTGAATGTAACTAATTAATTATTCTGAAATTATTCTCATGTAGGGACATGAGAGACAAAATAAGTCTCACAGTGGATATGCCCTGCGTGTTAAATTTTGAATTTAACTGATTATGATCAGAGGACGGGCCTCTGCATGAGAGACAAAAGTGTTCCGCAGTGGATAGGCCTTGTGTGTTAAATTCGACCGTGTATCGGATTAAGATCAGAGGACGGGCCTCTACATGAGAGACAAAAGAAGTTCCGCAATAGATAGGCCACGCGTGTTAAATTTGAATGTAACTAATTAATTATTCTGAAATTATTCTCATGTAGGGACATGAGAGACAAAATAAGTCTCGCAGTGGATATGCCTTGCGTGTTAAATTTTGAATTTAACTGATTAAGATCAGAGGACGGGCCTCTGCATTTGAGACAAATAGAAGTACCTCAGTGGATAGGCACTGCGTGTTAAATTTTGAATTTAACTGATATGATCAGAGGACGGGCCTCTGTATTTGAGACAAATGGAAGTTCCGCAGTGGATAGGCCCTGCGTGTTAAATTTGAATTTAACTGATTAACCCTAACCCCCTAGGCTTTACTCTGGGCCGGCTAAAGAACTGAGTACTACATAATATTACTTAAAATTTTGTAGCTCGGTTCCTTTCTCTACAGTCTCTCCGTGACTGATGATTGGGTGCGTACTGTCAAATTACAGATACTGCCAACCACAAAATACTAATAGTGGTAATACAGGTCAGTAATTCTTACCTGGCAAAAAATGCAGTAGTTCAGCCTTGACCCATTGCCGTGTCCCATATGACAATCTTTGCTGTAGAGGTTAGAACACTCCACGCAGTATACATGGGCCATGAACACTCAGCAAGCAGAGGGCTAGGGACCCAATGCTTAGTACTACGAGTGCAATTAGGGGTGTACATGTACCAAATACTAAAAATTACTATAGGCATTGTACACAGGTAGGTGAGAGTTCTGCATACTACTTTTTACTGCTAGTCAAAAGCAGCATTAGGTAGGGTTAGCGTTAAGATCGGAGGACTGGCCTCTGCATTTGAGGCAAATAGAAGTTCCGCAGTGGATAGGCCCTGCGTGTTAAATTTGAATGTATCTGATTAAGATCACAGTATGGGCAGTTCCGCTGTGGACGGGCCCCGCGTGTTAAATTTTAAATTTAACCGATTAAGATCAGAGGATGAGCCTCTGCGTGAGAGGCAATAGAAGTTCCGCAGTGGTTAGGCCCTGCGGGTTACATTTGAATGTAACTAATTAAGTTCAGAGGACGGGCCTCTGCATGAGTGACATAAACAAGTTTCGGCCAATCCTTGTCTATTTTTTATTTTGTGGTCATCTTTACTCCACTTCTTAAAAGTCTTATTTTGGGATCGGAACTTTTGCCTAAAGACCTCAAAAGAATTATAAAAAAGGAATAGCGGCACGTGAAGTAGTTGCCATAATAACCAGATTGGCCTAAATTGTTTTTAATCGAAATGTTCTTTTGTTTTTTCCTTTCCGTTTCCTAAATGACGTTTAATGATTGATCGAAGTCATATTTTTCTTCACAGACCCTAAGAACCATTTCGATGGTGAAAAGCTATGTTGTTGTTTCCACGGTCGCCGCTGAACTTGGCGAAAATTGCGTGTCGACTGGTCTGCAACGGTCCATCGGTGCAGCCGTTCTGCAACACTGCCCGTTTCCAACGCATAGATGAATCCAATCGAACATGCTTGGACATTCAGGGGCCAGTAGCCCTGTATCCCTGTAGTAAATTAACGTCTCATGGTCTTCAGTCCTCAGAATGAAACAACCTTTTCTTTGTATTGTTATCTGTTTGTGTGTGAAAAAGTGCCTGAGTAAAGTGGTAATGGCAATAATTACAATAAAATAGATATTAACTGTACACAGTTGCGGTAGGCTTTGACCCACAAGGGGAAATTTGAGGAAACGGGGCGCTTTATGCATGCAATTCGGCGTCGAGAAAAGTCCCACACGCAGCACTTCTGTTTGTTGTTGTCCTGCGCATATTTGCGGACTTGTGAAGCTCATCTGCAAAATTAATTTATTAACTAAATGAACAGCGTTAAAGCTAGGGGGCGGTCTTGTAGGTTCATTCAGGACGCATTTACCAGTTCCGCGCTATTTTTCTTCCCGTGCTCGTTTGGCGTCTGCAAGTCTATCGAGATGTTCCCGAAAGCGAGGGCGGAGTTCTAAGCGAGGAGTGACGACACGAGACCCCATAATAATATACCCGTCATTGACGCTCCTTGGCACCGCGGAGCATGGAAAATGTACATGTACGTTTAAGATATCTTGAAGGTCGCAATTGCGCCGGATGGTTCGAACTGTCGCTCATTAGGTAGTATTCCGCGCCCTAATAACTCTCGGCTTTTGATGCCCCGGTATGTAGGGCTATCCGCCCTCTGCCCACCTACAGTGTCAAACTGCAACGCGCTACTCGCAAACTGAATGTAGGATATTCTAACTCTGGTGCTGGTCCTTCAGAACCTGCCTCCGCCGATCTGGTTAGCATCGATAGTCTGAATGGCTACGCGCGCCCCCGTCTACAAGGGGCGACTTTCAAATACAAGTTGGTTTTCATTGCACGCATTTCCACCGCGTCTGTCGAATAATACGCTATAGCATTTACGGCAAACGCCATCAGATAGGCGTATAGTTCCCGGCTTTACCGGTTGGATGGCGGCGTCGCGTTGTGCGTGTGGCGTCGTGCGGGTGGCGTCGTGCGAGTGGTGTTGTGCGGACGGCGTCATGTAGGCGGCGTCGTGCGTGTGACGCGTTGCGACGCGGTACGGGCGACGCGGTATGGGCGACGCGGTACGGGTGAGGTACGGGTGAGGTATGGGTGAGGTATGGGTGGTATTTGGGGCGAGATATATTGGGAATGGGTGAGGCTTCGTGGTCCCGGTTCGGAGCGAAGAATCTCCCCATATCTAAAACTCAAGTATAGATTCTGGGGCCCGAACAAAGCAGCAGTGCAAATAGAGTACTATTTGCACTGCGGCGCGTGAGGGCGCAAGATTAGATACTGTCAGTGTTAAGTCCGGTTGAGGCAAGGATGAACGGTGAGGTGAAGCCGGTACGGTAGGTACAAGTAAAACATTATGTGTACTTCTATACATCTGGGCCTAGACTCGAGTGGACAGCAGCTGTTACTTACACTTTTTTTTTTTGTTCCCCCCTCTTTCACCACCCTACACTGTTAAAAAAAAATAAAAAATTGTTAATTAACGGTACATTCTATTGTCAATTGGCATTACAGAAGTTACTGTTTTGTAACAGTACATTCTACTGTTGTTTTATCTCTGTTTATTACCAGAGATTCTACTGTATTGGGTACTGTACACCTACAGTGATTCCCCTGTTTTGCAACAGTGATTAACCCGTTGTTGTTTTGTTAATATAACAGCAAGTTTTATCCAAAAACAAACGCTCCTGTTGAAGTACAGTTTTCTGTTACGCGTATTGCGGCAATTTACATCGATGAATGAAGTGGGAATGGGAACCAGACCTATTATAAGTAACTAGTTATTACACATTACACAATACTACATGTATTACGTATACAGATATATAGTACAAATGCTACGATAACCTACTAAACACTTTAACCACGGTCGTGAGTTACTTTTATATTCAGCTTTTCCCGCAATGATGAAGTCACGCTTTCAAATGAATAATTTTAATATTTCAATGCGGAAGGAGATGGGATGCAATTCTTCAGCTTTATTTGCTAAAAATCAAAATTGTATCAGTGAATTGCTTTAATAATTACACAAAGTGGTCAAAAAGGTGTGTTTTGTGGTATAACAACACGGTTTAGCATGACTTTTGTGAACACTAGTTTCCTCACTTCTGGTTGGTCAGTTCCTGCGTGGTGAGATTCGTGTAGGAGAACAGTAGATTCTCTGTAAATAAATACTTCGTTGTCGTTGCTGTATATTTACAGCAAATTGTGTTGTTATAAAACAGTAATGTTGATGTGTCTTAACATAACGGAAGAAAATGCTTGTTCAAAAGATGATGTTTCTTGTTCCAGTACAAAACTTTAATTTAACAGCGAACATTCTGTAACCAAACAGAGAAATTCAGTAAAATGTGCATAGACAGTACTAGTTTTGTTTATACGCAAAGAAATCCCAACAGTAATATCTACTGTTATATATTGACATTTTTAACAGAAAAACAACTGTGAAGTTATACAATTTTTTTTACTGTGTACCGCCTTGCCTCCCCACGTTGGTTTGTTCGGGCTCCGGTTTCTTCTCTTGAATCTCCCCATATCTAAAACTCAAGTATAGATTCTGGGGCCCGAACAAAGCAGCAGTGCAAATAGAGTACTATTTGATAGGGATTTCATTTTCATTAAAAATAGTTACGCAGAGTAGTGCAGCGGGAGCGTGATGGGCCCATAGCCCAGAGGTCCGAGGACCAAAACCTCGCTTTGCTAACTAGGTATTTTTGCTTCACTGCTATTCACATTTAATAAATATTGTAGAATGTTTTTAGAATGTCTGCTTTAATTTTGTTTGCATTTTCTAAATTTACATGAGGCATAGTGGCGCAGTTGAAGCGTGCTGGGCCCATAACCCAGAGGTCCGAGGATCGAAACCTCGCTCTGCTAACAAGTTTTTGGTATGACATGAGGTACTCGACTCGGAGTGACAAAGTAGACACTTTCTTGTTCAGTACCCGAGAGTTTGGTTGACCACAACCTCGGTCTGCTCAGGATAATTATTTTCTTGAAAGTGATTTCATTTTCATTACAAATAGTTACGCAGAGTGGTGCCGTGGGAGCGTGATGGGCCCATAACCCAGAGGCCCGAGGACCGAAACCTCGCTCTGCTAAAGAGGTATTTTTGCTTCACTGTTATTCAAATTTAATAATTATTTTAGAATGTTTTTGGAATGTCTGCTTTTATTTTGTTTGTTGTTTTTCTAAATTTACATGAGGCATGGTGGCGCAGTGGAAGCTTGCTGGGCCTATAACCCAGAGTGCCGAGGATCAAAACCTCGTTCTGCTGCTAATACGTTTTTGTTATGACTTGAAGTACTCGACTCAGAGTGACAAAGTAGACCCTTTCTTGGTCAGTAACCGAGAGTTCGGATGATCACAACCTCGGTCTGCTCAGGATAATTTTGTATTTGATAGGGATTTCATTTTCATTAAAAATAGTTACGCAGAGTAGTGCAGCGGGAGCGTGATGGGCCCATAGCCCAGAGGTCCGAGGACCAAAACCTCGCTTTGCTAACTAGGTATTTTTGCTTCACTGCTATTCACATTTAATAAATATTGTAGAATGTTTTTAGAATGTCTGCTTTAATTTTGTTTGCATTTTCTAAATTTACATGAGGCATAGTGGCGCAGTTGAAGCGTGCTGGGCCCATAACCCAGAGGTCCGAGGATCGAAACCTCGCTCTGCTAACAAGTTTTTGGTATGACATGAGGTACTCGACTCGGAGTGACAAAGTAGATACTTTCTTGGTCAGTACCCGAGAGTTTGGTTGACCACAACCTCGGTCTGCTCAGGATAATTATTTTCTTGAAAGTGATTTCATTTTCATTACAAATAGTTACGCAGAGTGGTGCCGTTGGAGCGTGATGGGCCCATAACCCAGAGGCCCGAGGACCGAAACCTCGCTCTGCTAAAGAGGTATTTTTGCTTCACTGTTATTCAAATTTAATAATTATTTTAGAATGTTTTTAGAATGTCTGCTTTTATTTTGTTTGCATTTTCTAAATTTACATGAGGCATAGTGGCGCAGTTGAAGCGTGCTGGGCCCATAACCCAGAGGTCCGAGGATCGAAACCTCGCTCTGCTAACAAGTTTTTGGTATGACATGAGGTACTCGACTCGGAGTGACAAAGTAGACACTTTCTTGGTCAGTACCCGAGAGTTTGGTTGACCACAACCTCGGTCTGCTCAGGATAATTATTTTCTTGAAAGTGATTTCATTTTCATTACAAATAGTTACGCAGAGTGGTGCCGTGGGAGCGTGATGGGCCCATAACCCAGAGGCCCGAGGACCGAAACCTCGCTCTGCTAAAGAGGTATTTTTGCTTCACTGTTATTCAAATTTAATAATTATTTTAGAATGTTTTTAGAATGTCTGCTTTTATTTTGTTTGTTGTTTTTCTAAATTTACATGAGGCATGGTGGCGCAGTGGAAGCTTGCTGGGCCTATAACCCAGAGTGCCGAGGATCAAAACCTCGTTCTGCTGCTAATAAGTTTTTGGTATGACTTGAAGTACTCGACTCAGAGTGACAAAGTAGACCCTTTCTTGGTCAGTAACCGAGAGTTCGGATGATCACAACCTCGGTCTGCTCAGGATAATTTTGTATTTGATAGGGATTTCATTTTCATTAAAAATAGTTACGCAGAGTAGTGCAGCGGGAGCGTGATGGGCCCATAGCCCAGAGGTCCGAGGACCAAAACCTCGCTTTGCTAACTAGGTATTTTTGCTTCACTGCTATTCACATTTAATAAATATTGTAGAATGTTTTTAGAATGTCTGCTTTAATTTTGTTTGCATTTTCTAAATTTACATGAGGCATAGTGGCGCAGTTGAAGCGTGCTGGGCCCATAACCCAGAGGTCCGAGGATCGAAACCTCGCTCTGCTAACAAGTTTTTGGTATGACATGAGGTACTCGACTCGGAGTGACAAAGTAGACACTTTCTTGTTCAGTACCCGAGAGTTTGGTTGACCACAACCTCGGTCTGCTCAGGATAATTATTTTCTTGAAAGTGATTTCATTTTCATTACAAATAGTTACGCAGATAGGTGCCGTGGGAGCGTGATGGGCCCATAACCCAGAGGCCCGAGGACCGAAACCTCGCTCTGCTAAAGAGGTATTTTTGCTTCACTGTTATTAAAGTTTAATAATTATTTTAGAATGTTTTTGGAATGTCTGCTTTTATTTTGTTTGTTGTTTTTCTAAATTTACATGAGGCATGGTGGCGCAGTGGAAGCTTGCTGGGCCTATAACCCAGAGTGCCGAGGATCAAAACCTCGTTCTGCTGCTAATACGTTTTTGGTATGACTTGAAGTACTCGACTCAGAGTGACAAAGTAGACCCTTTCTTGGTCAGTAACCGAGAGTTCGGATGATCACAACCTCGGTCTGCTCAGGATAATTTTGTATTTGATAGGGATTTCATTTTCATTAAAAATAGTTACGCAGAGTAGTGCAGCGGGAGCGTGATGGGCCCATAGCCCAGAGGTCCGAGGACCAAAACCTCGCTTTGCTAACTAGGTATTTTTGCTTCACTGCTATTCACATTTAATAAATATTGTAGAATGTTTTTAGAATGTCTGCTTTAATTTTGTTTGCATTTTCTAAATTTACATGAGGCATAGTGGCGCAGTTGAAGCGTGCTGGGCCCATAACCCAGAGGTCCGAGGATCGAAACCTCGCTCTGCTAACAAGTTTTTGGTATGACATGAGGTACTCGACTCGGAGTGACAAAGTAGACACTTTCTTGGTCAGTACCCGAGAGTTTGGTTGACCACAACCTCGGTCTGCTCAGGATAATTATTTTCTTGAAAGTGATTTCATTTTCATTACAAATAGTTACGCAGAGTGGTGCCGTGGGAGCGTGATGGGCCCATAACCCAGAGGCCCGAGGACCGAAACCTCGCTCTGCTAAAGAGGTATTTTTGCTTCACTGTTATTCAAATTTAATAATTATTTTAGAATGTTTTTAGAATGTCTGCTTTTATTTTGTTTGTTGTTTTTCTAAATTTACATGAGGCATGGTGGCGCAGTGGAAGCTTGCTGGGCCTATAACCCAGAGTGCCGAGGATCAAAACCTCGTTCTGCTGCTAATAAGTTTTTGGTACGACTTGAAGTACTCGACTCAGAGTGACAAAGTAGACCCTTTCTTGGTCAGTAACCGAGAGTTCGGATGATCACAACCTCGGTCTGCTCAGGATAATTTTGTATTTGATAGGGATTTCATTTTCATTAAAAATAGTTACGCAGAGTAGTGCAGCGGGAGCGTGATGGGCCCATAGCCCAGAGGTCCGAGGACCAAAACCTCGCTTTGCTAACTAGGTATTTTTGCTTCACTGCTATTCACATTTAATAAATATTGTAGAATGTTTTTAGAATGTCTGCTTTAATTTTGTTTGCATTTTCTAAATTTACATGAGGCATAGTGGCGCAGTTGAAGCGTGCTGGGCCCATAACCCAGAGGTCCGAGGATCGAAACCTCGCTCTGCTAACAAGTTTTTGGTATGACATCAGGTACTCGACTCGGAGTGACAAAGTAGACACTTTCTTGGTCAGTACCCGAGAGTTTGGTTGACCACAACCTCGGTCTGCTCAGGATAATTATTTTCTTGAAAGTGATTTCATTTTCATTACAAATAGTTACGCAGAGTGGTGCCGTGGGAGCGTGATGGGCCCATAACCCAGAGGCCCGAGGCCCGAGGACCGAAACCTCGCTCTGCTAAAGAGGTATTTTTGCTTCACTGCTATTCACATTTAATAAATATTGTAGAATGTTTTTAGAATGTCTGCTTTTATTTTGTTTGTTGTTTTTCTAAATTTACATGAGGCATGGTGGCGCAGTGGAAGCTTGCTGGGCCTATAACCCAGAGTGCCGAGGATCAAAACCTCGTTCTGCTGCTAATAAGTTTTTGGTATGACTTGAAGTACTCGACTCAGAGTGACAAAGTAGACCCTTTCTTGGTCAGTAACCGAGAGTTCGGATGATCACAACCTCGGTCTGCTCAGGATAATTTTGTATTTGATAGGGATTTCATTTTCATTAAAAATAGTTACGCAGAGTAGTGCAGCGGGAGCGTGATGGGCCCATAGCCCAGAGGTCCGAGGACCAAAACCTCGCTTTGCTAACTAGGTATTTTTGCTTCACTGCTATTCACATTTAATAAATATTGTAGAATATTTTTAGAATGTCTGCTTTAATTTTGTTTGCATTTTCTAAATTTACATGAGGCATAGTGGCGCAGTTGAAGCGTGCTGGGCCCATAACCCAGAGGTCCGAGGATCGAAACCTCGCTCTGCTAACAAGTTTTTGGTATGACATGAGGTACTCGACTCGGAGTGACAAAGTAGACACTTTCTTGGTCAGTACCCGAGAGTTTGGTTGACCACAACCTGGGTCTGCTCAGGATAATTATTTTCTTGAAAGTGATTTCATTTTCATTACAAATAGTTACGCAGAGTGGTGCCGTGGGAGCGTGATGGGCCCATAACCCAGAGGCCCGAGGACCGAAACCTCGCTCTGCTAAAGAGGTATTTTTGCTTCACTGTTATTCAAATTTAATAATTATTTTAGAATGTTTTTAGAATGACTGCTTTTATTTTGTTTGTTGTTTTTCTAAATTTACATGAGGCATGGTGGCGCAGTGGAAGCTTGCTGGGCCTATAACCCAGAGTGCCGAGGATCAAAACCTCGTTCTGCTGCTAATAAGTTTTTGGTATGACTTGAAGTACTCGACTCAGAGTGACAAAGTAGACCCTTTCTTGGTCAGTAACCGAGAGTTCGGATGATCACAACCTCGGTCTGCTCAGGATAATTTTGTATTTGATAGGGATTTCATTTTCATTAAAAATAGTTACGCAGAGTAGTGCAGCGGGAGCGTGATGGGCCCATAGCCCAGAGGTCCGAGGACCAAAACCTCGCTTTGCTAACTAGGTATTTTTGCTTCACTGCTATTCACATTTAATAAATATTGTAGAATATTTTTAGAATGTCTGCTTTAATTTTGTTTGCATTTTCTAAATTTACATGAGGCATAGTGGCGCAGTTGAAGCGTGCTGGGCCCATAACCCAGAGGTCCGAGGATCGAAACCTCGCTCTGCTAACAAGGTTTTGGTATGACATGAGGTACTCGACTCGGAGTGACAAAGTAGACACTTTCTTGGTCAGTACCCGAGAGTTTGGTTGACCACAACCTGGGTCTGCTCAGGATAATTATTTTCTTGAAAGTGATTTCATTTTCATTACAAATAGTTACGCAGAGTGGTGCCGTGGGAGCGTGATGGGCCCATAACCCAGAGGCCCGAGGACCGAAACCTCGCTCTGCTAAAGAGGTATTTTTGCTTCACTGTTATTCAAATTTAATAATTATTTTAGAATGTTTTTAGAATGACTGCTTTTATTTTGTTTGTTGTTTTTCTAAATTTACATGAGGCATGGTGGCGCAGTGGAAGCTTGCTGGGCCTATAACCCAGAGTGCCGAGGATCAAAACCTCGTTCTGCTGCTAATAAGTTTTTGGTATGACTTGAAGTACTCGACTCAGAGTGACAAAGTAGACCCTTTCTTGGTCAGTAACCGAGAGTTCGGATGATCACAACCTCGGTCTGCTCAGGATAATTTTGTATTTGATAGGGATTTCATTTTCATTAAAAATAGTTACGCAGAGTAGTGCAGCGGGAGCGTGATGGGCCCATAGCCCAGAGGTCCGAGGACCAAAACCTCGCTTTGCTAACTAGGTATTTTTGCTTCACTGCTATTCACATTTAATAAATATTGTAGAATGTTTTTAGAATGTCTGCTTTAATTTTGTTTGCATTTTCTAAATTTACATGAGGCATAGTGGCGCAGTTGAAGCGTGCTGGGCCCATAACCCAGAGGTCCGAGGATCGAAACCTCGCTCTGCTAACAAGTTTTTGGTATGACATGAGGTACTCGACTCGGAGTGACAAAGTAGACACTTTCTTGTTCAGTACCCGAGAGTTTGGTTGACCACAACCTCGGTCTGCTCAGGATAATTATTTTCTTGAAAGTGATTTCATTTTCATTACAAATAGTTACGCAGAGTGGTGCCGTGGGAGCGTGATGGGCCCATAACCCAGAGGCCCGAGGACCGAAACCTCGCTCTGCTAAAGAGGTATTTTTGCTTCACTGTTATTCAAATTTAATAATTATTTTAGAATGTTTTTGGAATGTCTGCTTTTATTTTGTTTGTTGTTTTTCTAAATTTACATGAGGCATGGTGGCGCAGTGGAAGCTTGCTGGGCCTATAACCCAGAGTGCCGAGGATCAAAACCTCGTTCTGCTGCTAATACGTTTTTGTTATGACTTGAAGTACTCGACTCAGAGTGACAAAGTAGACCCTTTCTTGGTCAGTAACCGAGAGTTCGGATGATCACAACCTCGGTCTGCTCAGGATAATTTTGTATTTGATAGGGATTTCATTTTCATTAAAAATAGTTACGCAGAGTAGTGCAGCGGGAGCGTGATGGGCCCATAGCCCAGAGGTCCGAGGACCAAAACCTCGCTTTGCTAACTAGGTATTTTTGCTTCACTGCTATTCACATTTAATAAATATTGTAGAATGTTTTTAGAATGTCTGCTTTAATTTTGTTTGCATTTTCTAAATTTACATGAGGCATAGTGGCGCAGTTGAAGCGTGCTGGGCCCATAACCCAGAGGTCCGAGGATCGAAACCTCGCTCTGCTAACAAGTTTTTGGTATGACATGAGGTACTCGACTCGGAGTGACAAAGTAGATACTTTCTTGGTCAGTACCCGAGAGTTTGGTTGACCACAACCTCGGTCTGCTCAGGATAATTATTTTCTTGAAAGTGATTTCATTTTCATTACAAATAGTTACGCAGAGTGGTGCCGTTGGAGCGTGATGGGCCCATAACCCAGAGGCCCGAGGACCGAAACCTCGCTCTGCTAAAGAGGTATTTTTGCTTCACTGTTATTCAAATTTAATAATTATTTTAGAATGTTTTTGGAATGTCTGCTTTTATTTTGTTTGCATTTTCTAAATTTACATGAGGCATAGTGGCGCAGTTGAAGCGTGCTGGGCCCATAACCCAGAGGTCCGAGGATCGAAACCTCGCTCTGCTAACAAGTTTTTGGTATGACATGAGGTACTCGACTCGGAGTGACAAAGTAGACACTTTCTTGGTCAGTACCCGAGAGTTTGGTTGACCACAACCTCGGTCTGCTCAGGATAATTATTTTCTTGAAAGTGATTTCATTTTCATTACAAATAGTTACGCAGAGTGGTGCCGTGGGAGCGTGATGGGCCCATAACCCAGAGGCCCGAGGACCGAAACCTCGCTCTGCTAAAGAGGTATTTTTGCTTCACTGTTATTCAAATTTAATAATTATTTTAGAATGTTTTTAGAATGTCTGCTTTTATTTTGTTTGTTGTTTTTCTAAATTTACATGAGGCATGGTGGCGCAGTGGAAGCTTGCTGGGCCTATAACCCAGAGTGCCGAGGATCAAAACCTCGTTCTGCTGCTAATAAGTTTTTGGTATGACTTGAAGTACTCGACTCAGAGTGACAAAGTAGACCCTTTCTTGGTCAGTAACCGAGAGTTCGGATGATCACAACCTCGGTCTGCTCAGGATAATTTTGTATTTGATAGGGATTTCATTTTCATTAAAAATAGTTACGCAGAGTAGTGCAGCGGGAGCGTGATGGGCCCATAGCCCAGAGGTCCGAGGACCAAAACCTCGCTTTGCTAACTAGGTATTTTTGCTTCACTGCTATTCACATTTAATAAATATTGTAGAATGTTTTTAGAATGTCTGCTTTAATTTTGTTTGCATTTTCTAAATTTACATGAGGCATAGTGGCGCAGTTGAAGCGTGCTGGGCCCATAACCCAGAGGTCCGAGGATCGAAACCTCGCTCTGCTAACAAGTTTTTGGTATGACATGAGGTACTCGACTCGGAGTGACAAAGTAGACACTTTCTTGTTCAGTACCCGAGAGTTTGGTTGACCACAACCTCGGTCTGCTCAGGATAATTATTTTCTTGAAAGTGATTTCATTTTCATTACAAATAGTTACGCAGATAGGTGCCGTGGGAGCGTGATGGGCCCATAACCCAGAGGCCCGAGGACCGAAACCTCGCTCTGCTAAAGAGGTATTTTTGCTTCACTGTTATTAAAGTTTAATAATTATTTTAGAATGTTTTTGGAATGTCTGCTTTTATTTTGTTTGTTGTTTTTCTAAATTTACATGAGGCATGGTGGCGCAGTGGAAGCTTGCTGGGCCTATAACCCAGAGTGCCGAGGATCAAAACCTCGTTCTGCTGCTAATACGTTTTTGGTATGACTTGAAGTACTCGACTCAGAGTGACAAAGTAGACCCTTTCTTGGTCAGTAACCGAGAGTTCGGATGATCACAACCTCGGTCTGCTCAGGATAATTTTGTATTTGATAGGGACTTCATTTTCATTAAAAATAGTTACGCAGAGTAGTGCAGCGGGAGCGTGATGGGCCCATAGCCCAGAGGTCCGAGGACCAAAACCTCGCTTTGCTAACTAGGTATTTTTGCTTCACTGCTATTCACATTTAATAAATATTGTAGAATGTTTTTAGAATGTCTGCTTTAATTTTGTTTGCATTTTCTAAATTTACATGAGGCATAGTGGCGCAGTTGAAGCGTGCTGGGCCCATAACCCAGAGGTCCGAGGATCGAAACCTCGCTCTGCTAACAAGTTTTTGGTATGACATGAGGTACTCGACTCGGAGTGACAAAGTAGACACTTTCTTGGTCAGTACCCGAGAGTTTGGTTGACCACAACCTCGGTCTGCTCAGGATAATTATTTTCTTGAAAGTGATTTCATTTTCATTACAAATAGTTACGCAGAGTGGTGCCGTGGGAGCGTGATGGGCCCATAACCCAGAGGCCCGAGGACCGAAACCTCGCTCTGCTAAAGAGGTATTTTTGCTTCACTGTTATTCAAATTTAATAATTATTTTAGAATGTTTTTAGAATGTCTGCTTTTATTTTGTTTGTTGTTTTTCTAAATTTACATGAGGCATGGTGGCGCAGTGGAAGCTTGCTGGGCCTATAACCCAGAGTGCCGAGGATCAAAACCTCGTTCTGCTGCTAATAAGTTTTTGGTACGACTTGAAGTACTCGACTCAGAGTGACAAAGTAGACCCTTTCTTGGTCAGTAACCGAGAGTTCGGATGATCACAACCTCGGTCTGCTCAGGATAATTTTGTATTTGATAGGGATTTCATTTTCATTAAAAATAGTTACGCAGAGTAGTGCAGCGGGAGCGTGATGGGCCCATAGCCCAGAGGTCCGAGGACCAAAACCTCGCTTTGCTAACTAGGTATTTTTGCTTCACTGCTATTCACATTTAATAAATATTGTAGAATGTTTTTAGAATGTCTGCTTTAATTTTGTTTGCATTTTCTAAATTTACATGAGGCATAGTGGCGCAGTTGAAGCGTGCTGGGCCCATAACCCAGAGGTCCGAGGATCGAAACCTCGCTCTGCTAACAAGTTTTTGGTATGACATGAGGTACTCGACTCGGAGTGACAAAGTAGACACTTTCTTGGTCAGTACCCGAGAGTTTGGTTGACCACAACCTCGGTCTGCTCAGGATAATTATTTTCTTGAAAGTGATTTCATTTTCATTACAAATAGTTACGCAGAGTGGTGCCGTGGGAGCGTGATGGGCCCATAACCCAGAGGCCCGAGGCCCGAGGACCGAAACCTCGCTCTGCTAAAGAGGTATTTTTGCTTCACTGCTATTCACATTTAATAAATATTGTAGAATGTTTTTAGAATGTCTGCTTTTATTTTGTTTGTTGTTTTTCTAAATTTACATGAGGCATGGTGGCGCAGTGGAAGCTTGCTGGGCCTATAACCCAGAGTGCCGAGGATCAAAACCTCGTTCTGCTGCTAATAAGTTTTTGGTATGACTTGAAGTACTCGACTCAGAGTGACAAAGTAGACCCTTTCTTGGTCAGTAACCGAGAGTTCGGATGATCACAACCTCGGTCTGCTCAGGATAATTTTGTATTTGATAGGGATTTCATTTTCATTAAAAATAGTTACGCAGAGTAGTGCAGCGGGAGCGTGATGGGCCCATAGCCCAGAGGTCCGAGGACCAAAACCTCGCTTTGCTAACTAGGTATTTTTGCTTCACTGCTATTCACATTTAATAAATATTGTAGAATATTTTTAGAATGTCTGCTTTAATTTTGTTTGCATTTTCTAAATTTACATGAGGCATAGTGGCGCAGTTGAAGCGTGCTGGGCCCATAACCCAGAGGTCCGAGGATCGAAACCTCGCTCTGCTAACAAGTTTTTGGTATGACATGAGGTACTCGACTCGGAGTGACAAAGTAGACACTTTCTTGGTCAGTACCCGAGAGTTTGGTTGACCACAACCTGGGTCTGCTCAGGATAATTATTTTCTTGAAAGTGATTTCATTTTCATTACAAATAGTTACGCAGAGTGGTGCCGTGGGAGCGTGATGGGCCCATAACCCAGAGGCCCGAGGACCGAAACCTCGCTCTGCTAAAGAGGTATTTTTGCTTCACTGTTATTCAAATTTAATAATTATTTTAGAATGTTTTTAGAATGACTGCTTTTATTTTGTTTGTTGTTTTTCTAAATTTACATGAGGCATGGTGGCGCAGTGGAAGCTTGCTGGGCCTATAACCCAGAGTGCCGAGGATCAAAACCTCGTTCTGCTGCTAATAAGTTTTTGGTATGACTTGAAGTACTCGACTCAGAGTGACAAAGTAGACCCTTTCTTGGTCAGTAACCGAGAGTTCGGATGATCACAACCTCGGTCTGCTCAGGATAATTTTGTATTTGATAGGGATTTCATTTTCATTAAAAATAGTTACGCAGAGTAGTGCAGCGGGAGCGTGATGGGCCCATAGCCCAGAGGTCCGAGGACCAAAACCTCGCTTTGCTAACTAGGTATTTTTGCTTCACTGCTATTCACATTTAATAAATATTGTAGAATATTTTTAGAATGTCTGCTTTAATTTTGTTTGCATTTTCTAAATTTACATGAGGCATAGTGGCGCAGTTGAAGCGTGCTGGGCCCATAACCCAGAGGTCCGAGGATCGAAACCTCGCTCTGCTAACAAGGTTTTGGTATGACATGAGGTACTCGACTCGGAGTGACAAAGTAGACACTTTCTTGGTCAGTACCCGAGAGTTTGGTTGACCACAACCTGGGTCTGCTCAGGATAATTATTTTCTTGAAAGTGATTTCATTTTCATTACAAATAGTTACGCAGAGTGGTGCCGTGGGAGCGTGATGGGCCCATAACCCAGAGGCCCGAGGACCGAAACCTCGCTCTGCTAAAGAGGTATTTTTGCTTCACTGTTATTCAAATTTAATAATTATTTTAGAATGTTTTTAGAATGACTGCTTTTATTTTGTTTGTTGTTTTTCTAAATTTACATGAGGCATGGTGGCGCAGTGGAAGCTTGCTGGGCCTATAACCCAGAGTGCCGAGGATCAAAACCTCGTTCTGCTGCTAATAAGTTTTTGGTATGACTTGAAGTACTCGACTCAGAGTGACAAAGTAGACCCTTTCTTGGTCAGTAACCGAGAGTTCGGATGATCACAACCTCGGTCTGCTCAGGATAATTTTGTATTTGATAGGGATTTCATTTTCATTAAAAATAGTTACGCAGAGTAGTGCAGCGGGAGCGTGATGGGCCCATAGCCCAGAGGTCCGAGGACCAAAACCTCGCTTTGCTAACTATGTATTTTTGCTTCACTGCTATTCACATTTAATAAATATTGTAGAATATTTTTAGAATGTCTGCTTTAATTTTGTTTGCATTTTCTAAATTTACATGAGGCATAGTGGCGCAGTTGAAGCGTGCTGGGCCCATAACCCAGAGGTCCGAGGATCGAAACCTCGCTCTGCTAACAAGTTTTTGGTATGACATGAGGTACTCGACTCGGAGTGACAAAGTAGACACTTTCTTGGTCAGTACCCGAGAGTTTGGTTGACCACAACCTCGGTCTGCTCAGGATAATTATTTTCTTGAAAGTGATTTCATTTTCATTACAAATAGTTACGCAGAGTGGTGCCGTGGGAGCGTGATGGGCCCATAACCCAGAGGCCCGAGGACCGAAACCTCGCTCTGCTAAAGAGGTATTTTTGCTTCACTGTTATTCAAATTTAATAATTATTTTAGAATGTTTTTAGAATGTCTGCTTTTATTTTGTTTGTTGTTTTTCTAAATTTACATGAGGCATGGTGGCGCAGTGGAAGCTTGCTGGGCCTATAACCCAGAGTGCCGAGGATCAAAACCTCGTTCTGCTGCTAATAAGTTTTTGGTATGACTTGAAGTACTCGACTCAGAGTGACAAAGTAGACCCTTTCTTGGTCAGTAACCGAGAGTTCGGATGATCACAACCTCGGTCTGCTCAGGATAATTTTGTATTTGATAGGGATTTCATTTTCATTAAAAATAGTTACGCAGAGTAGTGCAGCGGGAGCGTGATGGGCCCATAGCCCAGAGGTCCGAGGACCAAAACCTCGCTTTGCTAACTAGGTATTTTTGCTTCACTGCTATTCACATTTAATAAATATTGTAGAATGTTTTTAGAATGTCTGCTTTAATTTTGTTTGCATTTTCTAAATTTACATGAGGCATAGTGGCGCAGTTGAAGCGTGCTGGGCCCATAACCCAGAGGTCCGAGGATCGAAACCTTGCTCTGCTAACAAGTTTTTGGTATGACATGAGGTACTCGACTCGGAGTGACAAAGTAGACACTTTCTTGTTCAGTACCCGAGAGTTTGGTTGACCACAACCTCGGTCTGCTCAGGATAATTATTTTCTTGAAAGTGATTTCATTTTCATTACAAATAGTTACGCAGAGTGGTGCCGTGGGAGCGTGATGGGCCCATAACCCAGAGGCCCGAGGACCGAAACCTCGCTCTGCTAAAGAGGTATTTTTGCTTCACTGTTATTCAAATTTAATAATTATTTTAGAATGTTTTTGGAAAGTCTGCTTTTATTTTGTTTGTTGTTTTTCTAAATTTACATGAGGCATGGTGGCGCAGTGGAAGCTTGCTGGGCCTATAACCCAGAGTGCCGAGGATCAAAACCTCGTTCTGCTGCTATTACGTTTTTGGTATGACTTGAAGTACTCGACTCAGAGTGACAAAGTAGACCCTTTCTTGGTCAGTAACCGAGAGTTCGGATGATCACAACCTCGGTCTGCTCAGGATAATTTTGTATTTGATAGGGATTTCATTTTCATTAAAAATAGTTACGCAGAGTAGTGCAGCGGGAGCGTGATGGGCCCATAGCCCAGAGGTCCGAGGACCAAAACCTCGCTTTGCTAACTAGGTATTTTTGCTTCACTGCTATTCACATTTAATAAATATTGTAGAATGTTTTTAGAATGTCTGCTTTAATTTTGTTTGCATTTTCTAAATTTACATGAGGCATAGTGGCGCAGTTGAAGCGTGCTGGGCCCATAACCCAGAGGTCCGAGGATCGAAACCTCGCTCTGCTAACAAGTTTTTGGTATGACATGAGGTACTCGACTCGGAGTGACAAAGTAGACACTTTCTTGGTCAGTACCCGAGAGTTTGGTTGACCACAACCTCGGTCTGCTCAGGATAATTATTTTCTTGAAAGTGATTTCATTTTCATTACAAATAGTTACGCAGAGTGGTGCCGTGGGAGCGTGATGGGCCCATAACCCAGAGGCCCGAGGACCGAAACCTCGCTCTGCTAAAGAGGTATTTTTGCTTCACTGTTATTCAAATTTAATAATTATTTTAGAATGTTTTTAGAATGTCTGCTTTTATTTTGTTTGTTGTTTTTCTAAATTTACATGAGGCATGGTGGCGCAGTGGAAGCTTGCTGGGCCTATAACCCAGAGTGCCGAGGATCAAAACCTCGTTCTGCTGCTAATAAGTTTTTGGTATGACTTGAAGTACTCGACTCAGAGTGACAAAGTAGACCCTTTCTTGGTCAGTAACCGAGAGTTCGGATGATCACAACCTCGGTCTGCTCAGGATAATTTTGTATTTGATAGGGATTTCATTTTCATTAAAAATAGTTACGCAGAGTAGTGCAGCGGGAGCGTGATGGGCCCATAGCCCAGAGGTCCGAGGACCAAAACCTCGCTTTGCTAACTAGGTATTTTTGCTTCACTGCTATTCACATTTAATAAATATTGTAGAATGTTTTTAGAATGTCTGCTTTAATTTTGTTTGCATTTTCTAAATTTACATGAGGCATAGTGGCGCAGTTGAAGCGTGCTGGGCCCATAACCCAGAGGTCCGAGGATCGAAACCTCGCTCTGCTAACAAGTTTTTGGTATGACATGAGGTACTCGACTCGGAGTGACAAAGTAGACACTTTCTTGGTCAGTACCCGAGAGTTTGGTTGACCACAACCTCGGTCTGCTCAGGATAATTATTTTCTTGAAAGTGATTTCATTTTCATTACAAATAGTTACGCAGAGTGGTGCCGTGGGAGCGTGATGGGCCCATAACCCAGAGGCCCGAGGACCGAAACCTCGCTCTGCTAAAGAGGTATTTTTGCTTCACTGTTATTCAAATTTAATAATTATTTTAGAATGTTTTTAGAATGTCTGCTTTTATTTTGTTTGTTGTTTTTCTAAATTTACATGAGGCATGGTGGCGCAGTGGAAGCTTGCTGGGCCTATAACCCAGAGTGCCGAGGATCAAAACCTCGTTCTGCTGCTAATAAGTTTTTGGTATGACTTGAAGTACTCGACTCAGAGTGACAAAGTAGACCCTTTCTTGGTCAGTAACCGAGAGTTCGGATGATCACAACCTCGGTCTGCTCAGGATAATTTTGTATTTGATAGGGATTTCATTTTCATTAAAAATAGTTACGCAGAGTAGTGCAGCGGGAGCGTGATGGGCCCATAGCCCAGAGGTCCGAGGACCAAAACCTCGCTTTGCTAACTAGGTATTTTTGCTTCACTGCTATTCACATTTAATAAATATTGTAGAATGTTTTTAGAATGTCTGCTTTAATTTTGTTTGCATTTTCTAAATTTACATGAGGCATAGTGGCGCAGTTGAAGCGTGCTGGGCCCATAACCCAGAGGTCCGAGGATCGAAACCTCGCTCTGCTAACAAGTTTTTGGTATGACATGAGGTACTCGACTCGGAGTGACAAAGTAGACACTTTCTTGGTCAGTACCCGAGAGTTTGGTTGACCACAACCTCGGTCTGCTCAGGATAATTTTGTATTTGATAGGGATTTCATTTTCATTAAAAATAGTTACGCAGAGTAGTGCAGCGGGAGCGTGATGGGCCCATAACCCAGAGGCCCGAGGACCGAAACCTCGCTCTGCTAAAGAGGTATTTTTGCTTCACTGTTATTCAAATTTAATAATTATTTTAGAATGTTTTTAGAATGTCTGCTTTTATTTTGTTTGTTGTTTTTCTAAATTTACATGAGGCATGGTGGCGCAGTGGAAGCTTGCTGGGCCTATAACCCAGAGTGCCGAGGATCAAAACCTCGTTCTGCTGCTAATAAGTTTTTGGTATGACTTGAAGTACTCGACTCAGAGTGACAAAGTAGACCCTTTCTTGGTCAGTAACCGAGAGTTCGGATGATCACAAACTCGGTCTGCTCAGGATAATTTTGTATTTGATAGGGATTTCATTTTCATTAAAAATAGTTACGCAGAGTAGTGCAGCGGGAGCGTGATGGACCCATAGCCCAGAGGTCCGAGGACCAAAACCTCGCTTTGCTAACTAGGTATTTTTGCTTCACTGCTATTCACATTTAATAAATATTGTAGAATGTTTTTAGAATGTCTGCTTTAATTTTGTTTGCATTTTCTAAATTTACATGAGGCATAGTGGTGCAGTTGAAGCGTGCTGGGCCTATAACCCAGAGGTCCGAGGATCGAAACCTCGCTCTGCTAACAAGTTTTTGGTATGACATGAGGTACTCGACTCGGAGTGACAAAGTAGACACTTTCTTGGTCAGTACCCGAGAGTTTGGTTGACCACAACCTCGGTCTGCTCAGGATAATTATTTTCTTGAAAGTGATTTCATTTTCATTACAAATAGTTACGCAGAGTGGTGCCGTGGGAGCGTGATGGGCCCATAACCCAGAGGCCCGAGGACCGAAACCTCGCTCTGCTAAAGAGGTATTTTTGCTTCACTGTTATTCAAATTTAATAATTATTTTAGAATGTTTTTGGAATGTCTGCTTTTATTTTGTTTGTTGTTTTTCTAAATTTACATGAGGCATGGTGGCGCAGTGGAAGCTTGCTGGGCCTATAACCCAGAGTGCCGAGGATCAAAACCTCGTTCTGCTGCTATTACGTTTTTGGTATGACTTGAAGTACTCGACTCAGAGTGACAAAGTAGACCCTTTCTTGGTCAGTAACCGAGAGTTCGGATGATCACAACCTCGGTCTGCTCAGGATAATTTTGTATTTGATAGGGATTTCATTTTCATTAAAAATAGTTACGCAGAGTAGTGCAGCGGGAGCGTGATGGGCCCATAGCCCAGAGGTCCGAGGACCAAAACCTCGCTTTGCTAACTAGGTATTTTTGCTTCACTGCTATTCACATTTAATAAATATTGTAGAATGTTTTTAGAATGTCTGCTTTAATTTTGTTTGCATTTTCTAAATTTACATGAGGCATAGTGGCGCAGTTGAAGCGTGCTGGGCCCATAACCCAGAGGTCCGAGGATCGAAACCTCGCTCTGCTAACAAGTTTTTGGTATGACATGAGGTACTCGACTCGGAGTGACAAAGTAGACACTTTCTTGGTCAGTACCCGAGAGTTTGGTTGACCACAACCTCGGTCTGCTCAGGATAATTATTTTCTTGAAAGTGATTTCATTTTCATTACAAATAGTTACGCAGAGTGGTGCCGTGGGAGCGTGATGGGCCCATAACCCAGAGGCCCGAGGACCGAAACCTCGCTCTGCTAAAGAGGTATTTTTGCTTCACTGTTATTCAAATTTAATAATTATTTTAGAATGTTTTTAGAATGTCTGCTTTTATTTTGTTTGTTGTTTTTCTAAATTTACATGAGGCATGGTGGCGCAGTGGAAGCTTGCTGGGCCTATAACCCAGAGTGCCGAGGATCAAAACCTCGTTCTGCTGCTAATAAGTTTTTGGTATGACTTGAAGTACTCGACTCAGAGTGACAAAGTAGACCCTTTCTTGGTCAGTAACCGAGAGTTCGGATGATCACAACCTCGGTCTGCTCAGGATAATTTTGTATTTGATAGGGATTTCATTTTCATTAAAAATAGTTACGCAGAGTAGTGCAGCGGGAGCGTGATGGGCCTATAGCCCAGAGGTCCGAGGACCAAAACCTCGCTTTGCTAACTAGGTATTTTTGCTTCACTGCTATTCACATTTAATAAATATTGTAGAATGTTTTTAGAATGTCTGCTTTAATTTTGTTTGCATTTTCTAAATTTACATGAGGCATAGTGGCGCAGTTGAAGCGTGCTGGGCCCATAACCCAGAGGTCCGAGGATCGAAACCTCGCTCTGCTAACAAGTTTTTGGTATGACATGAGGTACTCGACTCGGAGTGACAAAGTAGACACTTTCTTGGTCAGTACCCGAGAGTTTGGTTGACCACAACCTCGGTCTGCTCAGGATAATTATTTTCTTGAAAGTGATTTCATTTTCATTACAAATAGTTACGCAGAGTGGTGCCGTAGGAGCGTGATGGGCCCATAACCCAGAGGCCCGAGGACCGAAACCTCGCTCTGCTAAAGAGGTATTTTTGCTTCACTGTTATTCAAATTTAATAATTATTTTATAATGTTTTTAGAATGTCTGCTTTTATTTTGTTTGTTGTTTTTCTAAATTTACATGAGGCATGGTGGCGCAGTGGAAGCTTGCTGGGCCTATAACCCAGAGTGCCGAGGATCAAAACCTCGTTTTGCTGCTAATAAGTTTTTGGTATGACTTGAAGTACTCGACTCAGAGTGACAAAGTAGACCCTTTCTTGGTCAGTAACCGAGAGTTCGGATGATCACAACCTCGGTCTGCTCAGGATAATTTTGTATTTGATAGGGATTTCATTTTCATTAAAAATAGTTACGCAGAGTAGTGCAGCGGGAGCGTGATGGGCCTATAGCCCAGAGGTCCGAGGACCAAAACCTCGCTTTGCTAACTAGGTATTTTTGCTTCACTGCTATTCACATTTAATAAATATTGTAGAATGTTTTTAGAATGTCTGCTTTAATTTTGTTTGCATTTTCTAAATTTACATGAGGCATAGTGGCGCAGTTGAAGCGTGCTGGGCCCATAACCCAGAGGTCCGAGGATCGAAACCTCGCTCTGCTAACAAGTTTTTGGTATGACATGAGGAACTCGACTCGTAGTGACAAAGTAGACACTTTCTTGGTCAGTACCCGAGAGTTTGGTTGACCACAACCTCGGTCTGCTCAGGATAATTATTTTCTTGAAAGTGATTTCATTTTCATTACAAATAGTTACGCAGAGTGGTGCCGTGGGAGCGTGATGGGCCCATAACCCAGAGGCCCGAGGACCAAAACCTCGCTCTGCTAAAGAGGTATTTTTGCTTCACTGTTTTTCAAATTTAATAATTATTTTATAATGTTTTTAGAATGTCTGCTTTTATTTTGTTTGTTGTTTTTCTAAATTTACATGAGGCATGGTGGCGCAGTGGAAGCTTGCTGGGCCTATAACCCAGAGTGCCGAGGATCAAAACCTCGTTCTGCTGCTAATAAGTTTTTGGTATGACTTGAAGTACTCGACTCAGAGTGACAAAGTAGACCCTTTCTTGGTCAGTAACCGAGAGTTCGGATGATCACAACCTCGGTCTGCTCAGGATAATTTTGTATTTGATAGGGATTTCATTTTCATTAAAAATAGTTACGCAGAGTAGTGCAGCGGGAGCGTGATGGGCCCATAGCCCAGAGGTCCGAGGACCAAAACCTCGCTTTGCTAACTAGGTATTTTTGCTTCACTGCTATTCACATTTAATAAATATTGTAGAATGTTTTTAGAATGTCTGCTTTAATTTTGTTTGCATTTTCTAAATTTACATGAGGCATAGTGGCGCAGTTGAAGCGTGCTGGGCCCATAACCCAGAGGTCCGAGGATCGAAACCTCGCTCTGCTAACAAGTTTTTGGTATGACATGAGGTACTCGACTCTGAGTGACAAAGTAGACACTTTCTTGGTCAGTACCCGAGAGTTTGGTTGACCACAACCTCGGTCTGCTCAGGATAATTATTTTCTTGAAAGTGATTTCATTTTCATTACAAATAGTTACGCAGAGTGGTGCCGTGGGAGCGTGATGGGCCCATAACCCAGAGGCCCGAGGACCGAAACCTCGCTCTGCTAAAGAGGTATTTTTGCTTCACTGTTATTCAAATTTAATAATTATTTTAGAATGTTTTTAGAATGTCTGCTTTTATTTTGTTTGTTGTTTTTCTAAATTTACATGAGGCATGGTGGCGCAGTGGAAGCTTGCTGGGCCTATAACCCAGAGTGCCGAGGATCAAAACCTCGTTCTGCTGCTAATAAGTTTTTGGTATGACTTGAAGTACTCGACTCAGAGTGACAAAGTAGACCCTTTCTTGGTCAGTAACCGAGAGTTCGGATGATCACAACCTCGGTCTGCTCAGGATAATTTTGTATTTGATAGGGATTTCATTTTCATTAAAAATAGTTACGCAGAGTAGTGCAGCGGGAGCGTGATGGGCCTATAGCCCAGAGGTCCGAGGACCAAAACCTCGCTTTGCTAACTAGGTATTTTTGCTTCACTGCTATTCACATTTAATAAATATTGTAGAATGTTTTTAGAATGTCTGCTTTAATTTTGTTTGCATTTTCTAAATTTACATGAGGCATAGTGGCGCAGTTGAAGCGTGCTGGGCCCATAACCCAGAGGTCCGAGGATCGAAACCTCGCTCTGCTAACAAGTTTTTGGTATGACATGAGGTACTCGACTCGGAGTGACAAAGTAGACACTTTCTTGGTCAGTACCCGAGAGTTTGGTTGACCACAACCTCGGTCTGCTCAGGATAATTATTTTCTTGAAAGTGATTTCATTTTCATTACAAATAGTTACGCAGAGTGGTGCCGTGGGAGCGTGATGGGCCCATAACCCAGAGGCCCGAGGACCGAAACCTCGCTCTGCTAAAGAGGTATTTTTGCTTCACTGCTATTCACATTTAATAAATATTGTAGAATGTTTTTAGAATGTCTGCTTTTATTTTGTTTTTTGTTTTTCTAAATTTACATGAGGCATGGTGGCGCAGTGGAAGCTTGCTGGGCCTATAACCCAGAGTGCCGAGGATCAAAACCTCGTTCTGCTGCTAATACGTTTTTGGTATGACTTGAAGTACTCGACTCAGAGTGACAAAGTAGACCCTTTCTTGGTCAGTAATCGAGAGTTCGGATGATCACAAACTCGGTCTGCTCAGGATAATTTTGTATTTGATAGGGATTTCATTTTCATTACAAATAGTTACGCAGAGTAGTGCAGCGGGAGCGTGATGGGCCCATAGCCCAGAGGTCCGAGGACCAAAACCTCGCTTTGCTAACTAGGTATTTTTGCTTCACTGCTATTCACATTTAATAAATATTGTAGAATGTTTTTAGAATGTCTGCTTTAATTTTGTTTGCATTTTCTAAATTTACATGAGGCATAGTGGCGCAGTTGAAGCGTGCTGGGCCCATAACCCAGAGGTCCGAGGATCGAAACCTCGCTCTGCTAACAAGTTTTTGGTATGACATGAGGTACTCGACTCGGAGTGACAAAGTAGGGACACTTTCTTGGTCAGTACCCGAGAGTTTGGTTGACCACAACCTCGGTCTGCTCAGGATAATTATTTTCTTGAAAGTGATTTCATTTTCATTACAAATAGTTACGCAGAGTGGTGCCGTGGGAGCGTGATGGGCCCATAGCCCAGAGGTCCGAGGACCAAAACCTCGCTTTGCTAACTAGGTATTTTTGCTTCACTGCTATTCACATTTAATAAATATTGTAGAATATTTTTAGAATGTCTGCTTTAATTTTGTTTGCATTTTCTAAATTTACATGAGGCATAGTGGCGCAGTTGAAGCGTGCTGGGCCCATAACCCAGAGGTCCGAGGATCGAAACCTCGCTCTGCTAACAAGTTTTTGGTATGACATGAGGTACTCGACTCGGAGTGACAAAGTAGACACTTTCTTGGTCAGTACCCGAGAGTTTGGTTGACCACAACCTCGGTCTGCTCAGGATAATTATTTTCTTGAAAGTGATTTCATTTTCATTACAAATAGTTACGCAGAGTGGTGCCGTGGGAGCGTGATGGGCCCATAACCCAGAGGCCCGAGGACCGAAACCTCGCTCTGCTAAAGAGGTATTTTTGCTTCACTGTTATTCAAATTTAATAATTATTTTAGAATGTTTTTAGAATGTCTACTTTTATTTTGTTTGTTGTTTTTCTAAATTTACATAAGGGCATGGTGGCGCAGTGGAAGCTTGCTGGGCCTATAACCCAGAGTGCCGAGGATCAAAACCTCGTTCTGCTGCTAATAAGTTTTTGGTATGACTTGAAGTACTCGACTCAGAGTGACAAAGTAGACCCTTTCTTGGTCAGTAACCGAGAGTTCGGATGATCACAACCTCGGTCTGCTCAGGATAATTTTGTATTTGATAGGGATTTAATTTTCATTAAAAATAGTTACGCAGAGTAGTGCAGCGGGAGCGTGATGGGCCCATAGCCCAGAGGTCCGAGGACCAAAACCTCGCTTTGCTAACTAGGTATTTTTGCTTCACTGCTATTCACATTTAATAAATATTGTAGAATGTTTTTAGAATGTCTGCTTTAATTTTGTTTGCATTTTCTAAATTTACATGAGGCATAGTGGCGCAGTTGAAGCGTGCTGGGCCCATAACCCAGAGGTCCGAGGATCGAAACCTCGCTCTGCTAACAAGTTTTTGGTATGACATGAGGTACTCGACTCGGAGTGACAAAGTAGACACTTTCTTGGTCAGTACCCGAGAGTTTGGTTGACCACAACCTCGGTCTGCTCAGGATAATTATTTTCTTGAAAGTGATTTCATTTTCATTACAAATAGTTACGCAGAGTGGTGCCGTGGGAGCGTGATGGGCCCATAACCCAGAGGCCCGAGGACCGAAACCTCGCTCTGCTAAAGAGGTATTTTGCTTCACTGTTATTCAAATTTAATAATTATTTTAGAATGTTTTTAGAATGTCTACTTTTATTTTGTTTGTTGTTTTTCTAAATTTACATAAGGGCATGGTGGCGCAGTGGAAGCTTGCTGGGCCTATAACCCAGAGTGCCGAGGATCAAAACCTCGTTCTGCTGCTAATAAGTTTTTGGTATGACTTGAAGTACTCGACTCAGAGTGACAAAGTAGACCCTTTCTTGGTCAGTAACCGAGAGTTCGGATGATCACAACCTCGGTCTGCTCAGGATAATTTTGTATTTGATAGGGATTTCATTTTCATTAAAAATAGTTACGCAGAGTAGTGCAGCGGGAGCGTGATGGGCCTATAGCCCAGAGGTCCGAGGACCAAAACCTCGCTTTGCTAACTAGGTATTTTTGCTTCACTGCTATTCACATTTAATAAATATTGTAGAATGTTTTTAGAATGTCTGCTTTAATTTTGTTTGCATTTTCTAAATTTACATGAGGCATAGTGGCGCAGTTGAAGCGTGCTGGGCCCATAACCCAGAGGTCCGAGGATCGAAACCTCGCTCTGCTAACAAGTTTTTGGTATGACATGAGGTACTCGACTCGGAGTGACAAAGTAGGGACACTTTCTTGGTCAGTACCCGAGAGTTTGGTTGACCACAACCTCGGTCTGCTCAGGATAATTATTTTCTTGAAAGTGATTTCATTTTCATTACAAATAGTTACGCAGAGTGGTGCCGTGGGAGCGTGATGGGCCCATAGCCCAGAGGTCCGAGGACCAAAACCTCGCTTTGCTAACTAGGTATTTTTGCTTCACTGCTATTCACATTTAATAAATATTGTAGAATATTTTTAGAATATCTGCTTTAATTTTGTTTGCATTTTCTAAATTTACATGAGGCATAGTGGCGCAGTTGAAGCGTGCTGGGCCCATAACCCAGAGGTCCGAGGATCGAAACCTCGCTCTGCTAACAAGTTTTTGGTATGACATGAGGTACTCGACTCGGAGTGACAAAGTAGACACTTTCTTGGTCAGTACCCGAGAGTTTGGTTGACCACAACCTCGGTCTGCTCAGGATAATTATTTTCTTGAAAGTGATTTCATTTTCATTACAAATAGTTACGCAGAGTGGTGCCGTGGGAGCGTGATGGGCCCATAACCCAGAGGCCCGAGGACCGAAACCTCGCTCTGCTAAAGAGGTATTTTTGCTTCACTGTTATTCAAATTTAATAATTATTTTAGAATGTTTTTAGAATGTCTACTTTTATTTTGTTTGTTGTTTTTCTAAATTTACATAAGGGCATGGTGGCGCAGTGGAAGCTTGCTGGGCCTATAACCCAGAGTGCCGAGGATCAAAACCTCGTTCTGCTGCTAATAAGTTTTTGGTATGACTTGAAGTACTCGACTCAGAGTGACAAAGTAGACCCTTTCTTGGTCAGTAACCGAGAGTTCGGATGATCACAACCTCGGTCTGCTCAGAATAATTTTGTATTTGATAGGGATTTCATTTTCATTAAAAATAGTTACGCAGAGTAGTGCAGCGGGAGCGTGATGGGCCTATAGCCCAGAGGTCCGAGGACCAAAACCTCGCTTTGCTAACTAGGTATTTTTGCTTCACTGCTATTCACATTTAATAAATATTGTAGAATATTTTTAGAATGTCTGCTTTAATTTTGTTTGCATTTTCTAAATTTACATGAGGCATAGTGGCGCAGTTGAAGCGTGCTGGGCCCATAACCCAGAGGTCCGAGGATCGAAACCTCGCTCTGCTAACAAGTTTTTGGTATGACATGAGGTACTCGACTCGGAGTGACAAAGTAGGGACACTTTCTTGGTCAGTACCCGAGAGTTTGGCTGACCACAACCTCGGTCTGCTCAGGATAATTATTTTCTTGAAAGTGATTTCATTTTCATTACAAATAGTTACGCAGAGTGGTGCCGTGGGAGCGTGATGGGCCCATAACCCAGAGGCCCGAGGACCGAAACCTTGCTCTGCTAAAGAGGTATTTTTGCTTCACTGTTATTCAAATTTAATAATTATTTTAGAATGTTTTTAGAATGTCTGCTTTTATTTTGTTTGCATTTTCTAAATTTACATGAGGCATAGTGGCGCAGTTGAAGCGTGCTGGGCCCATAACCCAGAGGTCCGAGGATCGAAACCTCGCTCTGCTAACCAGTTTTTGGTATGACATGAGGTACTCGACTCGGAGTGACAAAGTAGACACTTTCTTGGTCAGTACCCGAGAGTTTGGTTGACCACAACCTCGGTCTGCTCAGGATAATTATTTTCTTGAAAGTGATTTCATTTTCATTACAAATAGTTACGCAGAGTGGTGCCGTGGGAGCGTGATGGGCCCATAACCCAGAGGCCCGAGGACCGAAACCTCGCTCTGCTAAAGAGGTATTTTTGCTTCACTGTTATTCAAATTTAATAATTATTTTAGAATGTTTTTAGAATGTCTGCTTTTATTTTGTTTGTTGTTTTTCTAAATTTACATGAGGCATGGTGGCGCAGTGGAAGCTTGCTGGGCCTATAACCCAGAGTGCCGAGGATCAAAACCTCGTTCTGCTGCTAATAAGTTTTTGGTATGACTTGAAGTACTCGACTCAGAGTGACAAAGTAGACCCTTTCTTGGTCAGTAACCGAGAGTTCGGATGATCACAACCTCGGTGTGCTCAGGATAATTTTGTATTTGATAGGGATTTCATTTTCATTAAAAATAGTTACGCAGAGTAGTGCAGCGGGAGCGTGATGGGCCCATAGCCCAGAGGTCCGAGGACCAAAACCTCGCTTTGCTAACTAGGTATTTTTGCTTCACTGTTATTCAAATTTAATAATTATTTTAGAATGTTTTTAGAATGTCTGCTTTTATTTTGTTTGTTGTTTTTCTAAATTTACATGAGGCATGGTGGCGCAGTGGAAGCTTGCTGGGCCTATAACCCAGAGTGCCGAGGATCAAAACCTCGTTCTGCTGCTAATAAGTTTTTGGTATGACTTGAAGTACTCGACTCAGAGTGACAAAGTAGACCCTTTCTTGGTCAGTAACCGAGAGTTCGGATGATCACAACCTCGGTCTGCTCAGAATAATTTTGTATTTGATAGGGATTTCATTTTCATTAAAAATAGTTACGCAGAGTAGTGCAGCGGGAGCGTGATGGGCCTATAGCCCAGAGGTCCGAGGACCAAAACCTCGCTTTGCTAACTAGGTATTTTTGCTTCACTGCTATTCACATTTAATAAATATTGTAGAATATTTTTAGAATGTCTGCTTTAATTTTGTTTGCATTTTCTAAATTTACATGAGGCATAGTGGCGCAGTTGAAGCGTGCTGGGCCCATAACCCAGAGGTCCGAGGATCGAAACCTCGCTCTGCTAACAAGTTTTTGGTATGACATGAGGTACTCGACTCGGAGTGACAAAGTAGGGACACTTTCTTGGTCAGTACCCGAGAGTTTGGCTGACCACAACCTCGGTCTGCTCAGGATAATTATTTTCTTGAAAGTGATTTCATTTTCATTACAAATAGTTACGCAGAGTGGTGCCGTGGGAGCGTGATGGGCCCATAACCCAGAGGCCCGAGGACCGAAACCTTGCTCTGCTAAAGAGGTATTTTTGCTTCACTGTTATTCAAATTTAATAATTATTTTAGAATGTTTTTAGAATGTCTGCTTTTATTTTGTTTGCATTTTCTAAATTTACATGAGGCATAGTGGCGCAGTTGAAGCGTGCTGGGCCCATAACCCAGAGGTCCGAGGATCGAAACCTCGCTCTGCTAACCAGTTTTTGGTATGACATGAGGTACTCGACTCGGAGTGACAAAGTAGACACTTTCTTGGTCAGTACCCGAGAGTTTGGTTGACCACAACCTCGGTCTGCTCAGGATAATTATTTTCTTGAAAGTGATTTCATTTTCATTACAAATAGTTACGCAGAGTGGTGCCGTGGGAGCGTGATGGGCCCATAACCCAGAGGCCCGAGGACCGAAACCTCGCTCTGCTAAAGAGGTATTTTTGCTTCACTGTTATTCAAATTTAATAATTATTTTAGAATGTTTTTAGAATGTCTGCTTTTATTTTGTTTGTTGTTTTTCTAAATTTACATGAGGCATGGTGGCGCAGTGGAAGCTTGCTGGGCCTATAACCCAGAGTGCCGAGGATCAAAACCTCGTTCTGCTGCTAATAAGTTTTTGGTATGACTTGAAGTACTCGACTCAGAGTGACAAAGTAGACCCTTTCTTGGTCAGTAACCGAGAGTTCGGATGATCACAACCTCGGTCTGCTCAGGATAATTTTGTATTTGATAGGGATTTCATTTTCATTAAAAATAGTTACGCAGAGTAGTGCAGCGGGAGCGTGATGGCCCATAGCCCAGAGGTCCGAGGACCAAAACCTCGCTTTGCTAACTAGGTATTTTTGCTTCACTGCTATTCACATTTAATAAATATTGTAGAATGTTTTTAGAATGTCTGCTTTAATTTTGTTTGCATTTTCTAAATTTACATGAGGCATAGTGGCGCAGTTGAAGCGTGCTGGGCCCATAACCCAGAGGTCCGAGGATCGAAACCTCGCTCTGCTAACAAGTTTTTGGTATGACATGAGGTACTCGACTCGGAGTGACAAAGTAGACACTTTCTTGGTCAGTACCCGAGAGTTTGGTTGACCACAACCTCGGTCTGCTCAGGATAATTAAACTACTCTTGTGACGTCACTCTATTCAGAAAAGTGTCGATTATTTTAAAGAATGTACAGTTAACTGTACATTCTTTTAAGAATTAACAGAAAAAGAACGACTCAATGGACACAGAAATTGTTATTGTTATATTTATTACAACTTAGTAAGAGCTATGTTGACAGTTTCTCTAGAGCTCCCAACATTTGTCTCGGAGGTCTCTTTGCTGTGTCGACGCGCTTATGCGGTTTCAGCCAGGCTGACTGCTCTCCTATGGTCCTTACTGGTTCTGGCCACCGAAGCCCTTGTTGTAGAGGCGAGATGCTGCCATGCTCGATCGTATGGAGTGATTCGTCCAAAAGCCTTGTTTCACAGATTTGCCACAACCTGGAATATCAACAATAGCAGAAATTAAATAAAATGGATGTGCCAACCCGCATGTAACAAATTGCATGTAACAAAAGGTTTGTCTTAAACATTCAAAAATGAAAATGGCCCAAGAACTTATTACGACTAAGAAAACAAAAAGGGGGGGGGGGGAGATAAACATTTTTATTAGCAAGGTCCAAGCGATGGTTTGCAATTTACAATATGTACATGTAAAAGGAATTGATTTCTTGTAAATGGGAATAATTTTCGACGGAGATAGGCCATAGTTATGTCATAAGTTCGAAGGTCCTAAAAAGTACTACTAATGCACAACTTTAGGGCTGGTATACGTACAAAACGTACAACACGTACATGTACTTTACATTCGCTAACTCGCCCATGCTGTCCTGTCGTATACCCGTGTAGCAAAAACGGCAGAAAAACCAACAGAAATTTGTTTCGTTCCGAGTCTGGTTTGACATGTGATAATGAAACCGTTCAGGGTTTAACAAAAGGCTGGTATAGTTTCGACACGGAATAATGACTACTGACGCCAAGTTACACCATAACAAACGGGCTAAAAATAATAAGCCAAAATGAGCTGCTGAGAGCTAAGCCAAATGTTGGGAATAACAGTTCTTGTTACCTTTTCTTGCTTATTTTCCATCATTACCTGATGTGTTACAAGGGGTCCAAATCAGCCACGAGTGTAGGAAGTTTCTTCATCTCTAAATCTGCCGCTTTAGTATAAATCCTCATTGGAGTATAAATCCTCATCGAATATGTCCCAAAATACTGGTTTGAATCATCATCAAGTAAATTGGCGAGTCAGTTCTTGAGGTGACACAACATACCGGTATCTCCCAACGTATTCCTACTCAAAAATATGTACAGATCATCACAGGAAGCCAGACATTTTAGCGGAGTTAGCAGAGACACACCCGACGCACAAGAATGTATGGCATCAAATGACTTCGATGTCGAATGTACTGGGCATTTTAAACACCCTTATTTAACCCAACCTTTATTCAATTGTTTGGTTACGCAACACGGAGACCAGACAGGACAAAGCTTTCACATTCCTTGGTAGCTTGTACCACTGAACAATGGACTTAAATCATCTCATACTTTAAAGCATTAGTAAGAATTGACACTTGTTGTTCCTTTTAAATATTGACAATGGGTGTAAAAGGGACGTAGTTTAAGTCGGAGAAACGACTCAAAAGGTGGACATTCTTTGATTCAAATTGGGCTCGGACGCTGCGCGTCCTCGCCCATTCGAATCAAAGAATGCCCACTTTTTCGTCATTTCTCCTTAACTTATTTTCTTGAAAGTGATTTCATTTTCATTACAAATAGTTACGCAGAGTGGTGCCGTGGGAGCGTGATGGGCCCATAACCCAGAGGCCCGAGGACCGAAACCTCGCTCTGCTAAAGAGGTATTTTTGCTTCACTGTTATTCAAATTTAATAATTATTTTAGAATGTTTTTAGAATGTCTGCTTTTATTTTGTTTGTTGTTTTTCTAAATTTGCATGAGGCATGGTGGCGCAGTGGAAGCTTGCTGGGCCTATAACCCAGAGTGCCGAGGATCAAAACCTCGTTCTGCTGCTAATAAGTGTTTGGTATGACTTGAAGTACTCGACTCAGAGTGACAAAGTAGACCCTTTCTTGGTCAGTAACCGAGAGTTCGGATGATCACAACCTCGGTGTGCTCAGGATAATTTTGTATTTGATAGGGATTTCATTTTCATTAAAAATAGTTACGCAGAGTAGTGCAGCGGGAGCGTGATGGGCCCATAGCCCAGAGGTCCGAGGACCAAAACCTCGCTTTGCTAACTAGGTATTTTTGCTTCACTGCTATTCACATTTAATAAATATTGTAGAATGTTTTTAGAATGTCTGCTTTAATTTTGTTTGCATTTTCTAAATTTACATGAGGCATAGTGGCGCAGTTGAAGCGTGCTGGGCCCATAACCCAGAGGTCCGAGGATCGAAACCTCGCTCTGCTAACAAGTTTTTGGTATGACATGAGGTACTCGACTCGGAGTGACAAAGTAGACACTTTCTTGGTCAGTACCCGAGAGTTTGGTTGACCACAACCTCGGTCTGCTCAGGATAATTATTTTCTTGAAAGTGATTTCATTTTCATTACAAATAGTTACGCAGAGTGGTGCCGTGGGAGCGTGATGGGCCCATAACCCAGAGGCCCGAGGACCGAAACCTCGCTCTGCTAAAGATGTATTTTTGCTTCACTGTTATTCAAATTTAATAATTATTTTAGAATGTTTTTAGAATGTCTGCTTTTATTTTGTTTGTTGTTTTTCTAAATTTACATGAGGCATGGTGGCGCAGTGGAAGCTTGCTGGGCCTATAACCCAGAGTGCCGAGAATCAAAACCTCGTTCTGCTGCTAATAAGTTTTTGGTATGACTTGAAGTACTCGACTCAGAGTGACAAAGTAGACCCTTTCTTGGTCAGTAACCGAGAGTTCGGATGATCACAACCTCGGTCTGCTCAGGATAATTTTGTATTTGATAGGGATTTCATTTTCATTAAAAATAGTTACGCAGAGTAGTGCAGCGGGAGCGTGATGGGCCCATAGCCCAGAGATCCGAGGACCAAAACCTCGCTTTGCTAACTAGGTATTTTTGCTTTACTGCTATTCACATTTAATAAATATTGTAGAATGTTTTTAGAATGTCTGCTTTAATTTTGTTTGCATTTTCTAAATTTACATGAGGCATAGTGGCGCAGTTGAAGCGTGCTGGGCCCATAACCCAGAGGTCCGAGGATCGAAACCTCGCTCTGCTAACAAGTTTTTGGTATGACATGAGGTACTCGACTCGGAGTGACAAAGTAGACACTTTCTTGGTCAGTACCCGAGAGTTTGGTTGACCACAACCTCGGTCTGCTCAGGATAATTATTTTCTTGAAAGTGATTTCATTTTCATTACAAATAGTTACGCAGAGTGGTGCCGTGGGAGCGTGATGGGCCCATAACCCAGAGGCCCGAGGACCGAAACCTCGCTCTGCTAAAGAGGTATTTTTGCTTCACTGTTATTCAAATTTAATAATTATTTTAGAATGTTTTTAGAATGTCTACTTTTATTTTGTTTGTTGTTTTTCTAAATTTACATGAGGCATGGTGGCGCAGTGGAAGCTTGCTGGGCCTATAACCCAGAGTGCCGAGGATCAAAACCTCGTTCTGCTGCTAATAAGTTTTTGGTATGACTTGAAGTACTCGACTCAGAGTGACAAAGTAGACCCTTTCTTGGTCAGTAACCGAGAGTTCGGATGATCACAACCTCGGTCTGCTCAGGATAATTTTGTATTTGATAGGGATTTCATTTTCATTAAAAATAGTTACGCAGAGTAGTGCAGCGGGAGCGTGATGGGCCTATAGCCCAGAGGTACGAGGACCAAAACCTCGCTTTGCTAACTAGGTATTTTTGCTTCACTGCTATTCACATTTAATAAATATTGTAGAATGTTTTTAGAATGTCTGCTTTAATTTTGTTTGCATTTTCTAAATTTACATGAGGCATAGTGACGCAGTTGAAGCGTGCTGGGCCCATAACCCAGAGGTCCGAGGATCGAAACCTCGCTCTGCTAACAAGTTTTTGGTATGACATGAGGTACTCGACTCGGAGTGACAAAGTAGACACTTTCTTGGTCAGTACCCGAGAGTTTGGTTGACCACAACCTCGCTCTGCTCAGGATAATTATTTTCTTGAAAGTGATTTCATTTTCATTACAAATAGTTACGCAGAGTGGTGCCGTGGGAATGGATGGACCCATAACCCAGAGGCCCGAGGACCGAAACCTCGCTCTGCTAAAGAGGTATTTTTGCTTCACTGTTATTCAAATTTAATAATTATTTTAGAATGTTTTTAGAATGTCTGCTTTTATTTTGTTTGTTGTTTTTCTAAATTTACATGAGGCATGGTGGCGCAGTGGAAGCTTGCTGGGCCTATAACCCAGAGTGCCGAGGATCAAAACCTCGTTCTGCTGCTAATAAGTTTTTGGTATGACTTGAAGTACTCGACTCAGAGTGACAAAGTAGACCCTTTCTTGGTCAGTAACCGAGAGTTCGGATGATCACAACCTCGGTCTGCTCAGGATAATTTTGTATTTGATAGGGATTTCATTTTCATTAAAAATAGTTACGCAGAGTAGTGCAGCGGGAGCGTGATGGGCCCATAGCCCAGAGGTCCGAGGACCAAAACCTCGCTTTGCTAACTAGGTATTTTTGCTTCACTGCTATTCACATTTAATAAATATTGTAGAATGTTTTTAGAATGTCTGCTTTAATTTTGTTTGCATTTTCTAAATTTACATGAGGCATAGTGGCGCAGTTGAAGCGTGCTGGGCCCATAACCCAGAGGTCCGAGGATCGAAACCTCGCTCTGCTAACAAGTTTTTGGTATGACATGAGGTACTCGACTCGGAGTGACAAAGTAGACACTTTCTTGGTCAGTACCCGAGAGTTTGGTTGACCACAACCTCGGTCTGCTCAGGATAATTATTTTCTTGAAAGTGATTTCATTTTCATTACAAATAGTTACGCAGAGTGGTGCCGTGGGAGCGTGATGGGCCCATAACCCAGAGGCCCGAGGACCGAAACCTCGCTCTGCTAAAGAGGTATTTTTGCTTCACTGCTATTCACATTTAATAATTATTTTTCGAATGTTTTTAGAATGTCTGCTTTTATTTTGTTTGTTGTTTTTCTAAATTTACATGAGGCATGGTGGCGCAGTGGAAGCTTGCTGGGCCTATAACCCAGAGTGCCGAGGATCAAAACCTCGTTCTGCTGCTAATAAGTTTTTGGTATGACTTGAAGTACTCGACTCAGAGTGACAAAGTAGACCCTTTCTTGGTCAGTAACCGAGAGTTCGGATGATCACAACCTCGGTCTGCTCAGGATAATTTTGTATTTGATAGGGATTTCATTTTCATTAAAAATAGTTACGCAGAGTAGTGCAGCGGGAGCGTGATGGGCCCATAGCCCAGAGGTCCGAGGACCAAAACCTCGCTTTGCTAACTAGGTATTTTTGCTTCACTGCTATTCACATTTAATAAATATTGTAGAATGTTTTTATAATGTCTGCTTTAATTTTGTTTGCATTTTCTAAATTTACATGAGGCATAGTGGCGCAGTTGAAGCGTGCTGGGCCCATAACCCAGAGGTCCGAGGATCGAAACCTCGCTCTGCTAACAAGTTTTTGGTATGACATGAGGTACTCGACTCGGAGTGACAAAGTAGACACTTTCTTGATCAATACCCGAGAGTTTGGTTGACCACAACCTCGGTCTGCTCAGGATAATTATTTTCTTGAAAGTGATTTCATTTTCATTACAAATAGTTACGCAGAGTGGTGCCGTGGGAGCGTGATGGGCCCATAACCCAGAGGCCCGAGGACCGAAACCTCGCTCTGCTAAAGAGGTATTTTTGCTTCACTGCTATTCACATTTAATAATTATTTTTCGAATGTTTTTAGAATGTCTGCTTTTATTTTGTTTGTTGTTTTTCTAAATTTACATGAGGCATGGTGGCGCAGTGGAAGCTTGCTGGGCCTATAACCCAGAGTGCCGAGGATCAAAACCTCGTTCTGCTGCTAATACGTTTTTGGTATGACTTGAAGTACTCGACTCAGAGTGACAAAGTAGACCCTTTCTTGGTCAGTAACCGAGAGTTCGGATGATCACAACCTCGGTCTGCTCAGGATAATTTTGTATTTGATAGGGATTTCATTTTCATTAAAAATAGTTACGCAGAGTAGTGCAGCGGGAGCGTGATGGGCCCATAGCCCAGAGGTCCGAGGACCAAAACCTCGCTTTGCTAACTAGGTATTTTTGCTTCACTGCTATTCACATTTAATAAATATTGTAGAATGTTTTTAGAATGTCTGCTTTAATTTTGTTTGCATTTTCTAAATTTACATGAGGCATAGTGGTGCAGTTGAAGCGTGCTGGGCCCATAACCCAGAGGTCCGAGGATCGAAACCTCGCTCTGCTAACAAGTTTTTGGTATGACATGAGGTACTCGGCTCAGAGTGACAAAGTAGACACTTTCTTGGTCAGTACCCGAGAGTTTGGTTGACCACAACCTCGGTCTGCTCAGGATAATTATTTTCTTGAAAGTGATTTCATTTTCATTACAAATAGTTACGCAGAGTGGTGCCGTGGGAGCGTGATGGGCCCATAACCCAGAGGCCCGAGGACCGAAACCTCGCTCTGCTAAAGAGGTATTTTTGCTTCACTGTTATTCAAATTTAATAATTATTTTAGAATGTTTTTAGAATGTCTGCTTTTATTTTGTTTGTTGTTTTTCTAAATTTACATGAGGCATGGTGGCGCAGTGGAAGCTTGCTGGGCCTATAACCCAGAGTGCCGAGGATCAAAACCTCGTTCTGCTGCTAATAAGTTTTTGGTATGACTTGAAGTACTCGACTCAGAGTGACAAAGTAGACCCTTTCTTGGTCAGTAACCGAGAGTTCGGATGATCACAACCTCGGTCTGCTCAGGATAATTTTGTATTTGATAGGGATTTCATTTTCATTAAAAATAGTTACGCAGAGTAGTGCAGCGGGAGCGTGATGGGCCCCTAGCCCAGAGGTCCGAGGACCAAAACCTCGCTTTGCTAACTAGGTATTTTTGCTTCACTGCTATTCACATTTAATAAATATTGTAGAATGTTTTTAGAATGTCTGCTTTAATTTTGTTTGCATTTTCTAAATTTACATGAGGCATAGTGGCGCAGTTGAAGCGTGCTGGGCCCATAACCCAGAGGTCCGAGGATCGAAACCTCGCTCTGCTAACAAGTTTTTGGAATGACATGAGGTACTCGACTCGGAGTGACAAAGTAGACACTTTCTTGGTCAGTAACCGAGAGTTTGGTTGACCACAACCTCGGTCTGCTCAGGATAATTTTGTATTTGATAGGGATTTCATTTTCATTAAAAATAGTTACGCAGAGTAGTGCAGCGGGAGCGTGATGGGCCCATAACCCAGAGGCCCGAGGACCGAAACCTCGCTCTGCTAAAGAGGTATTTTTGCTTCACTGTTATTCAAATTTAATAATTATTTTAGAATGTTTTTAGAATGTCTGCTTTTATTTTGTTTGTTGTTTTTCTAAATTTACATGAGGCATGGTGGCGCAGTGGAAGCTTGCTGGGCCTATAACCCAGAGTGCCGAGGATCAAAACCTCGTTCTGCTGCTAATAAGTTTTTGGTATGACTTGAAGTACTCGACTCAGAGTGACAAAGTAGACCCTTTCTTGGTCAGTAACCGAGAGTTCGGATGATCACAACCTCGGTCTGCTCAGGATAATTTTGTATTTGATAGGGATTTCATTTTCATTAAAAATAGTTACGCAGAGTAGTGCAGCGGGAGCGTGATGGGCCCATAGCCCAGAGGTCCGAGGACCAAAACCTCGCTTTGCTAACTAGGTATTTTTGCTTCACTGCTATTCACATTTAATAAATATTGTAGAATGTTTTTAGAATGTCTGCTTTAATTTTGTTTGCATTTTCTAAATTTACATGAGGCATAGTGGCGCAGTTGAAGCGTGCTGGGCCCATAACCCAGAGGTCCGAGGATCGAAACCTCGCTCTGCTAACAAGTTTTTGGTATGTCATGAGGTACTCGACTCGGAGTGACAAAGTAGACACTTTCTTGGTCAGTACCCGAGAGTTTGGTTGACCACAACCTCGGTCTGCTCAGGATAATTTTGTATTTGATAGGGATTTCATTTTCATTAAAAATAGTTACGCAGAGTAGTGCAGCGGGAGCGTGATGGGCCCATAACCCAGAGGCCCGAGGACCGAAACCTCGCTCTGCTAAAGAGGTATTTTTGCTTCACTGTTATTCAAATTTAATAATTATTTTAGAATGTTTTTAGAATGTCTGCTTTTATTTTGTTTGTTGTTTTTCTAAATTTACATGAGGCATGGTGGCGCAGTGGAAGCTTGCTGGGCCTATAACCCAGAGTGCCGAGGATCAAAACCTCGTTCTGCTGCTAATAAGTTTTTGGTATGACTTGAAGTACTCGACTCAGAGTGACAAAGTAGACCCTTTCTTGGTCAGTAACCGAGAGTTCGGATGATCACAACCTCGGTCTGCTCAGGATAATTTCGTATTTGATAGGGATTTCATTTTCATTAAAAATAGTTACGCAGAGTAGTGCAGCGGGAGCGTGATGGGCCCATAGCCCAGAGGTCCGAGAACCAAAACCTCGCTTTGCTAACTAGGTATTTTTGCTTCACTGCTATTCACATTTAATAAATATTGTAGAATGTTTTTAGAATGTCTGCTTTAATTTTGTTTGCATTTTCTAAGTTTACATGAGGCATAGTGGCGCAGTTGAAGCGTGCTGGGCCCATAACCCAGAGGTCCGAGGATCGAAACCTCGCTCTGCTAACAAGTTTTTGGTATGACATGAGGTACTCGACTCGGAGTGACAAAGTAGACACTTTCTTGTTCAGTACCCGAGAGTTTGGTTGACCACAACCTCGGTCTGCTCAGGATAATTATTTTCTTGAAAGTGATTTCATTTTCATTACAAATAGTTACGCAGAGTGGTGCCGTGGGAGCGTGATGGGCCCATAACCCAGAGGCCCGAGGACCGAAACCTCGCTCTGCTAAAGAGGTATTTTTGCTTCACTGTTATTCAAATTTAATAATTATTTTACAATGTTTTTGGAATGTCTGCTTTTATTTTGTTTGTTGTTTTTCTAAATTTACATGAGGCATGGTGGCGCAGTTGAAGCGTGCTGGGCCCATAACCCAGAGGTCCGAGGATCGAAACCTCGCTCTGCTAACAAGTTTTTGGTATGACATGAGGTACTCGACTCGGAGTGACAAAGTAGACACTTTCTTGGTCAGTACCCGAGAGTTTGGTTGACCACAACCTCGGTCTGCTCAGGATAATTTTGTATTTGATAGGGATTTCATTTTCATTAAAAATAGTTACGCAGAGTAGTGCAGCGGGAGCGTGATGGGCCCATAACCCAGAGGCCCGAGGACCGAAACCTCGCTCTGCTAAAGAGGTATTTTTGCTTCACTGTTATTCAAATTTAATAATTATTTTAGAATGTTTTTAGAATGTCTGCTTTTATTTTGTTTGTTGTTTTTCTAAATTTACATGAGGCATGGTGGCGCAGTGGAAGCTTGCTGGGCCTATAACCCAGAGTGCCGAGGATCAAAACCTCGTTCTGCTGCTAATAAGTTTTTGGTATGACTTGAAGTACTCGACTCAGAGTGACAAAGTAGACCCTTTCTTGGTCAGTAACCGAGAGTTCGGATGATCACAACCTCGGTCTGCTCAGGATAATTTTGTATTTGATAGGGATTTCATTTTCATTAAAAATAGTTACGCAGAGTAGTGCAGCGGGAGCGTGATGGGCCCATAGCCCAGAGGCCCGAGGACCGAAACCTCGCTCTGCTGAAGAGGTATTTTTGCTTCACTGTTATTCAAATTTAATAATTATTTTACAATGTTTTTGGAATGTCTGCTTTTATTTTGTTTGTTGTTTTTCTAAATTTACATGAGGCATGGTGGCGCAGTTGAAGCGTGCTGGGCCCATAACCCAGAGGTCCGAGGATCGAAACCTCGCTCTGCTAACAAGTTTTTGGTATGACATGAGGTACTCGACTCGGAGTGACAAAGTAGACACTTTCTTGGTCAGTACCCGAGAGTTTGGTTGACCACAACCTCGGTCTGCTCAGGATAATTTTGTATTTGATAGGGATTTCATTTTCATTAAAAATAGTTACGCAGAGTAGTGCAGCGGGAGCGTGATGGGCCCATAACCCAGAGGCCCGAGGACCGAAACCTCGCTCTGCTAAAGAGGTATTTTTGCTTCACTGTTATTCAAATTTAATAATTATTTTAGAATGTTTTTAGAATGTCTGCTTTTATTTTGTTTGTTGTTTTTCTAAATTTACATGAGGCATGGTGGCGCAGTGGAAGCTTGCTGGGCCTATAACCCAGAGTGCCGAGGATCAAAACCTCGTTCTGCTGCTAATAAGTTTTTGGTATGACTTGAAGTACTCGACTCAGAGTGACAAAGTAGACCCTTTCTTGGTCAGTAACCGAGAGTTCGGATGATCACAACCTCGGTCTGCTCAGGATAATTTTGTATTTGATAGGGATTTCATTTTCATTAAAAATAGTTACGCAGAGTAGTGCAGCGGGAGCGTGATGGGCCCATAGCCCAGAGGTCCGAGGACCAAAACCTCGCTTTGCTAACTAGGTATTTTTGCTTCACTGCTATTCACATTTAATAAATATTGTAGAATGTTTTTAGAATGTCTGCTTTAATTTTGTTTGCATTTTCTAAATTTACATGAGGCATAGTGGCGCAGTTGAAGCGTGCTGGGCCCATAACCCAGAGGTCCGAGGATCGAAACCTCGCTCTGCTAACAAGTTTTTGGTATGACATGAGGTACTCGACTCGGAGTGACAAAGTAGACACTTTCTTGTTCAGTACCCGAGAGTTTGGTTGACCACAACCTCGGTCTGCTCAGGATAATTATTTTCTTGAAAGTGATTTCATTTTCATTACAAATAGTTACGCAGAGTGGTGCCGTGGGAGCGTGATGGGCCCATAACCCAGAGGCCCGAGGACCGAAACCTCGCTCTGCTAAAGAGGTATTTTTGCTTCACTGTTATTCAAATTTAATAATTATTTTAGAATGTTTTTGGAATGTCTGCTTTTATTTTGTTTGTTGTTTTTCTAAATTTACATGAGGCATGGTGGCGCAGTGGAAGCTTGCTGGGCCTATAACCAAGAGTGCCGAGGATCAAAACCTCGTTCTGCTGCTAATACGTTTTTGGTATGACTTGAAGTACTCGACTCAGAGTGACAAAGTAGACCCTTTCTTGGTCAGTAACCGAGAGTTCGGATGATCACAAACTCGGTCTGCTCAGGATAATTTTGTATTTGATAGGGATTTCATTTTCATTAAAAATAGTTACGCAGAGTAGTGCAGCGGGAGCGTGATGGGCCCATAGCCCAGAGGTCCGAGGACCAAAACCTCGCTTTGCTAACTAGGTATTTTTGCTTTACTGCTATTCACATTTAATAAATATTGTAGAATGTTTTTAGAATGTCTGCTTTAATTTTGTTTGCATTTTCTAAATTTACATGAGGCATAGTGGCGCAGTTGAAGCGTGCTGGGCCCATAACCCAGAGGTCCGAGGATCGAAACCTCGCTCTGCTAACAAGTTTTTGGTATGACATGAGGTACTCGACTCGGAGTGACAAAGTAGACACTTTCTTGGTCAGTACCCGAGAGTTTGGTTGACCACAACCTCGGTCTGCTCAGGATAATTATTTTCTTGAAAGTGATTTCATTTTCATTACAAATAGTTACGCAGAGTGGTGCCGTGGGAGCGTGATGGGCCCATAACCCAGAGGCCCGAGGACCGAAACCTCGCTCTGCTAAAGAGGTATTTTTGCTTCACTGTTATTCAAATTTAATAATTATTTTAGAATGTTTTTGGAATGTCTGCTTTTATTTTGTTTGTTGTTTTTCTAAATTTACATGAGGCATGGTGGCGCAGTGGAAGCTTGCTGGGCCTATAACCAAGAGTGCCGAGGATCAAAACCTCGTTCTGCTGCTAATACGTTTTTGGTATGACTTGAAGTACTCGACTCAGAGTGACAAAGTAGACCCTTTCTTGGTCAGTAACCGAGAGTTCGGATGATCACAAACTCGGTCTGCTCAGGATAATTTTGTATTTGATAGGGATTTCATTTTCATTAAAAATAGTTACGCAGAGTAGTGCAGCGGGAGCGTGATGGGCCAATAGCCCAGAGGTCCGAGGACCAAAACCTCGCTTTGCTAACTAGGTATTTTTGCTTCACTGCTATTCACATTTAATAAATATTGTAGAATGTTTTTAGAATGTCTGCTTTAATTTTGTTTGCATTTTCTAAATTTACATGAGGCATAGTGGCGCAGTTGAAGCGTGCTGGGCCCATAACCCAGAGGTCCGAGGATCGAAACCTCGCTCTGCTAACAAGTTTTTGGTATGACATGAGGTACTCGACTCGGAGTGACAAAGTAGACACTTTCTTGGTCAGTACCCGAGAGTTTGGTTGACTACAACCTCGGTCTGCTCAGGATAATTATTTTCTTGAAAGTGATTTCATTTTCATTACAAATAGTTACGCAGAGTGGTGCCGTGGGAGCGTGATGGGCCCATAACCCAGAGGCCCGAGGACCGAAACCTCGCTCTGCTAAAGAGGTATTTTTGCTTCACTGTTATTCAAATTTAATAATTATTTTAGAATGTTTTTAGAATGTCTGCTTTTATTTTGTTTGTTGTTTTTCTAAATTTACATGAGGCATGGTGGCGCAGTGGAAGCTTGCTGGGCCTATAACCCAGAGTGCCGAGGATCAAAACCTCGTTCTGCTGCTAATAAGTTTTTGGTATGACTTGAAGTACTCGACTCAGAGTGACAAAGTAGACCCTTTCTTGGTCAGTAACCGAGAGTTCGGATGATCACAACCTCGGTCTGCTCAGGATAATTTTGTATTTGATAGGGATTTCATTTTCATTAAAAATAGTTACGCAGAGTAGTGCAGCGGGAGCGTGATGGGCCCATAGCCCAGAGGTCCGAGGACCAAAACCTCGCTTTGCTAACTAGGTATTTTTGCTTCACTGCTATTCACATTTAATAAATATTGTAGAATGTTTTTAGAATGTCTGCTTTAATTTTGTTTGCATTTTCTAAATTTATATGAGGCATAGTGGCGCAGTTGAAGCGTGCTGGGCCCATAACCCAGAGGTCCGAGGATCGAAACCTCGCTCTGCTAACAAGTTTTTGGTATGACATGAGGTACTCGACTCGGAGTGACAAAGTAGACACTTTCTTGGTCAGTACCCGAGAGTTTGGTTGACCACAACCTCGGTCTGCTCAGGATAATTATTTTCTTGAAAGTGATTTCATTTTCATTACAAATAGTTACGCAGAGTGGTGCCGTGGGAGCGTGATGGGCCCATAACCCAGAGGCCCGAGGACCCAAACCTCGCTCTGCTAAAGAGGTATTTTTGCTTCACTGTTTTTCAAATTTAATAATTATTTTAGAATGTTTTTAGAATGTCTGCTTTTATTTTGTTTGTTGTTTTTCTAAATTTACATGAGGCATGGTGGCGCAGTGGAAGCTTGCTGGGCCTATAACCCAGAGTGCCGAGGATCAAAACCTCGTTCTGCTGCTAATAAGTTTTTGGTATGACTTGAAGTACTCGACTCAGAGTGACAAAGTAGACCCTTTCTTGGTCAGTAACCGAGAGTTCGGATGATCACAACCTCGGTCTGCTCAGGATAATTTTGTATTTGATAGGGATTTCATTTTCATTAAAAATAGTTACGCAGAGTAGTGCAGCGGGAGCGTGATGGGCCCATAGCCCAGAGGTCCGAGGACCAAAACCTCGCTTTGCTAACTAGGTATTTTTGCTTCACTGCTATTCACATTTAATAAATATTGTAGAATATTTTTAGAATGTCTGCTTTAATTTTGTTTGCATTTTTTAAATTTACATGAGGCATAGTGGCGCAGTTGAAGCGTGCTGGGCCCATAACCCAGAGGTCCGAGGATCGAAACCTCGCTCTGCTAACAAGTTTTTGGTATGACATGAGGTACTCGACTCAGAGTGACAAAGTAGACACTTTCTTGGTCAGTACCCGAGAGTTTGGTTGACCACAACCTCGGTCTGCTCAGGTTAATTATTTTCTTGAAAGTGATTTCATTTTCATTACAAATAGTTACGCAGAGTGGTGCCGTGGGAGCGTGATGGGCCCATAACCCAGAGGCCCGAGGACCGAAACCTCGCTCTGCTAAAGAGGTATTTTTGCTTCACTGTTATTCAAATTTAATAATTATTTTAGAATGTTTTTAGAATGTCTGCTTTTATTTTGTTTGTTGTTTTTCTAAATTTACATGAGGCATGGTGGCGCAGTGGAAGCTTGCTGGGCCTATAACCCAGAGTGCCGAGGATCAAAACCTCGTTCTGCTGCTAATAAGTTTTTGGTATGACTTGAAGTACTCGACTCAGAGTGACAAAGTAGACCCTTTCTTGGTCAGTAACCGAGAGTTCGGATGATCACAACCTCGGTCTGCTCAGGATAATTTTGTATTTGATAGGGATTTCATTTTCATTAAAAATAGTTACGCAGAGTAGTGCAGCGGGAGCGTGATGGGCCTATAGCCCAGAGGTCCGAGGACCAAAACCTCGCTTTGCTAACTAGGTATTTTTGCTTCACTGCTATTCACATTTAATAAATATTGTAGAATGTTTTTATAATGTCTGCTTTAATTTTGTTTGCATTTTCTAAATTTACATGAGGCATAGTGGCGCAGTTGAAGCGTGCTGGGCCCATAACCCAGAGGTCCGAGGATCGAAACCTCGCTCTGCTAACAAGTTTTTGGTATGACATGAGGTACTCGACTCGGAGTGACAAAGTAGACACTTTCTTGGTCAGTACCCGAGAGTTTGGTTGACCACAACCTCGGTCTGCTCAGGATAATTATTTTCTTGAAAGTGATTTCATTTTCATTACAAATAGTTACGCAGAGTGGTGCCGTGGGAGGGTGATGGGCCCATAACCCAGAGGCCCGAGGACCGAAACCTCGCTCTGCTAAAGAGGTATTTTTGCTTCACTGCTATTCACATTTAATAAATATTGTAGAATGTTTTTAGAATGTCTGCTTTTATTTTGTTTGTTGTTTTTCTAAATTTACATGAGGCATAGTGGCGCAGTTGAAGCGTGCTGGGCCCATAACCCAGAGGTCCGAGGATCGAAACCTCGCTCTGCTAACAAGTTTTTGGTATGACATGAGGTACTCGACTCGGAGTGACAAAGTAGACACTTTCTTGGTCAGTACCCGAGGGTTTGGTTGACCACAACCTCGGTCTGCTCAGGATAATTATTTTCTTGAAAGTGATTTCATTTTCATTACAAATAGTTACGCAGAGTGGTGCCGTGGGAGCGTGATGGGCCCATAACCCAGAGGCCCGAGGACCGAAACCTCGCTCTGCTAAAGAGGTATTTTTGCTTCACTGTTATTCAAATTTAATAATTATTTTAGAATGTTTTTAGAATGTCTGCTTTTATTTTGTTTGTTGTTTTTCTAAATTTACATGAGGCATGGTGGCGCAGTGGAAGCTTGCTGGGCCTATAACCCAGAGTGCCGAGGATCAAAACCTCGTTCTGCTGCTAATAAGTTTTTGGTATGACTTGAAGTACTCGACTCAGAGTGACAAAGTAGACCCTTTCTTGGTCAGTAACCGAGAGTTCGGATGATCACAACCTCGGTCTGCTCAGGATAATTTTGTATTTGATAGGGATTTCATTTTCATTAAAAATAGTAACGCAGAGTAGTGCAGCGGGAGCGTGATGGGCCCATAGCCCAGAGGTCCGAGGACCAAAACCTCGCTTTGCTAACTAGGTATTTTTGCTTCACTGCTATTCACATTTAATAAATATTGTAGAATGTTTTTAGAATGTCTGCTTTAATTTTGTTTGCATTTTCTAAATTTATATGAGGCATAGTGGCGCAGTTGAAGCGTGCTGGGCCCATAACCCAGAGGTCCGAGGATCGAAACCTCGCTCTGCTAACAAGTTTTTGGTATGACATGAGGTACTCGACTCGGAGTGACAAAGTAGACACTTTCTTGGTCAGTACCCGAGAGTTTGGTTGACCACAACCTCGGTCTGCTCAGGATAATTATTTTCTTGAAAGTGATTTCATTTTCATTACAAATAGTTACGCAGAGTGGTGCCGTGGGAGCGTGATGGGCCCATAACCCAGAGGCCCGAGGACCCAAACCTCGCTCTGCTAAAGAGGTATTTTTGCTTCACTGTTTTTCAAATTTAATAATTATTTTAGAATGTTTTTAGAATGTCTGCTTTTATTTTGTTTGTTGTTTTTCTAAATTTACATGAGGCATGGTGGCGCAGTGGAAGCTTGCTGGGCCTATAACCCAGAGTGCCGAGGATCAAAACCTCGTTCTGCTGCTAATAAGTTTTTGGTATGACTTGAAGTACTCGACTCAGAGTGACAAAGTAGACCCTTTCTTGGTCAGTAACCGAGAGTTCGGATGATCACAACCTCGGTCTGCTCAGGATAATTTTGTATTTGATAGGGATTTCATTTTCATTAAAAATAGTTACGCAGAGTAGTGCAGCGGGAGCGTGATGGGCCCATAGCCCAGAGGTCCGAGGACCAAAACCTCGCTTTGCTAACTAGGTATTTTTGCTTCACTGCTATTCACATTTAATAAATATTGTAGAATATTTTTAGAATGTCTGCTTTAATTTTGTTTGCATTTTTTAAATTTACATGAGGCATAGTGGCGCAGTTGAAGCGTGCTGGGCCCATAACCCAGAGGTCCGAGGATCGAAACCTCGCTCTGCTAACAAGTTTTTGGTATGACATGAGGTACTCGACTCAGAGTGACAAAGTAGACACTTTCTTGGTCAGTACCCGAGAGTTTGGTTGACCACAACCTCGGTCTGCTCAGGTTAATTATTTTCTTGAAAGTGATTTCATTTTCATTACAAATAGTTACGCAGAGTGGTGCCGTGGGAGCGTGATGGGCCCATAACCCAGAGGCCCGAGGACCGAAACCTCGCTCTGCTAAAGAGGTATTTTTGCTTCACTGTTATTCAAATTTAATAATTATTTTAGAATGTTTTTAGAATGTCTGCTTTTATTTTGTTTGTTGTTTTTCTAAATTTACATGAGGCATGGTGGCGCAGTGGAAGCTTGCTGGGCCTATAACCCAGAGTGCCGAGGATCAAAACCTCGTTCTGCTGCTAATAAGTTTTTGGTATGACTTGAAGTACTCGACTCAGAGTGACAAAGTAGACCCTTTCTTGGTCAGTAACCGAGAGTTCGGATGATCACAACCTCGGTCTGCTCAGGATAATTTTGTATTTGATAGGGATTTCATTTTCATTAAAAATAGTTACGCAGAGTAGTGCAGCGGGAGCGTGATGGGCCTATAGCCCAGAGGTCCGAGGACCAAAACCTCGCTTTGCTAACTAGGTATTTTTGCTTCACTGCTATTCACATTTAATAAATATTGTAGAATGTTTTTATAATGTCTGCTTTAATTTTGTTTGCATTTTCTAAATTTACATGAGGCATAGTGGCGCAGTTGAAGCGTGCTGGGCCCATAACCCAGAGGTCCGAGGATCGAAACCTCGCTCTGCTAACAAGTTTTTGGTATGACATGAGGTACTCGACTCGGAGTGACAAAGTAGACACTTTCTTGGTCAGTACCCGAGAGTTTGGTTGACCACAACCTCGGTCTGCTCAGGATAATTATTTTCTTGAAAGTGATTTCATTTTCATTACAAATAGTTACGCAGAGTGGTGCCGTGGGAGGGTGATGGGCCCATAACCCAGAGGCCCGAGGACCGAAACCTCGCTCTGCTAAAGAGGTATTTTTGCTTCACTGCTATTCACATTTAATAAATATTGTAGAATGTTTTTAGAATGTCTGCTTTTATTTTGTTTGTTGTTTTTCTAAATTTACATGAGGCATGGTGGCGCAGTGGAAGCTTGCTGGGCCTATAACCCAGAGTGCCGAGGATCAAAACCTCGTTCTGCTGCTAATAAAATTTTTGGTATGACTTGAAGTACTCGACTCAGAGTGACAAAGTAGACCCTTTCTTGGTCAGTAACCGAGAGTTCGGATGATCACAACCTCGGTCTGCTCAGGATAATTTTGTATTTGATAGGGATTTCATTTTCATTAAAAATAGTTACGCAGAGTAGTGCAGCGGGAGCGTGATGGGCCCATAGCCCAGAGGTCCGAGGACCAAAACCTCGCTTTGCTAACTAGGTATTTTTGCTTCACTGCTATTCACATTTAATAAATATTGTAGAATGTGTTTTTAGAATGTCTGCTTTAATTTTGTTTGCATTTTCTAAATTTACATGAGGCATAGTGGCGCAGTTGAAGCGTGCTGGGCCCATAACCCAGAGGTCCGAGGATCGAAACCTCACTCTGCTAACAAGTTTTTGGTATGACATGAGGTACTCGACTCAGAGTGACAAAGTAGACACTTTCTTGGTCAGTACCCGAGAGTTTGGTTGACCACAACCTCGGTCTGCTCAGGATAATTATTTTCTTGAAAGTGATTTCATTTTCATTACAAATAGTTACGCAGAGTGGTGCCGTGGGAGCGTGATGGGCCAATAACCCAGAGGCCCGAGGACCGAAACCTCGCTCTGCTAAAGAGGTATTTTTGCTTCACTGTTATTCAAATTTAATAATTATTTTAGAATGTTTTTAGAATGTCTGCTTTTATTTTGTTTGTTTTTTTTTTAAATTTACATGAGGCATGGTGGCGCAGTGGAAGCTTGCTGGGCCTATAACCCAGAGTGCTGAGGATCAAAACCTCGTTCTGCTGCTAATAAGTTTTTGGTATGACTTGAAGTACTCGACTCAGAGTGACAAAGTAGACCCTTTCTTGGTCAGTAACCGAGAGTTCGGATGATTACAACCTCGGTCTGCTCAGGATAATTTTGTATTTGATAGGGATTTCATTTTCATTAAAAATAGTTACGCAGAGTAGTGCAGCGGGAGCGTGATGGGCCTATATCCCAGAGGTCCGAGGACCAAAACCTCGCTTTGCTAACTAGGTATTTTTGCTTCACTGCTATTCACATTTAATAAATATTGTAGAATGTTTTTAGAATGTCTGCTTTAATTTTGTTTGCATTTTCTAAATTTACATGAGGCATAGTGGCGCAGTTGAAGCGTGCTGGGCCCATAACCCAGAGGTCCGAGGATCGAAACCTCGCTCTGCTAACAAGTTTTTGGTATGACATGAGGTACTCGACTCGGAGTGACAAAGTAGACACTTTCTTGGTCAGTACCCGAGAGTTTGGTTGACCACAACCTCGGTCTGCTCAGGATAATTATTTTCTTGAAAGTGATTTCATTTTCATTACAAATAGTTACGCAGAGTGGTGCCGTGGGAGCGTGATGGGCCCATAACCCAGAGGCCCCAGGACCGAAACCTCGCTCTGCTAAAGAGGTATTTTTGCTTCACTGTTATTCAAATTTAATAATTATTTTAGAATGTTTTTATAATGTCTGCTTTTATTTTGTTTGTTGTTTTTCTAAATTTACATGAGGCATGGTGGCGCAGTGGAAGCTTGCTGGGCCTATAACCCAGAGTGCCGAGGATCAAAACCTCGTTCTGCTGCTAATAAGTTTTTGATATGACTTGAAGTACTCGACTCAGAGTGACAAAGTAGACACTTTCCTGGTCAGTAACCGAAAGTTCGGATGATCACAACCTCGGTCTGCTCAGGATAATTTTGTATTTGATAGGGATTTCATTTTCATTAAAAATAGTTACGCAGAGTAGTGCAGCGGGAGCGTGATGGGCCCATAGCCCAGAGGTCCGAGGACCAAAACCTCGCTTTGCTAACTAGGTATTTTTGCTTCACTGCTATTCACATTTAATAAATATTGTAGAATGTTTTTAGAATGTCTGCTTTAATTTTGTTTGCATTTTCTAAATTTACATGAGGCATAGTGGCGCAGTTGAAGCGTGCTGGGCCCATAACCCAGAGGTCCGAGGATCGAAACCTCGCTCTGCTAACAAGTGTTTGGTATGACATGAGGTACTCGACTCGGAGTGACAAAGTAGACACTTTCTTGGTCAGTACCCGAGAGTTTGGTTGACCACAACCTCGGTCTGCTCAGGATAATTATTTTCTTGAAAGTGATTTCATTTTCATTACAAATAGTTACGCAGAGTGGTGCCGTGGGAGCGTGATGGGCCCAAAACCCAGAGGCCCGAGGACCGAAACCTCGCTCTGCTAAAGAGGTATTTTTGCTTCACTGTTATTCAAATTTAATAATTATTTTAGAATGTTTTTAGAATGTCTGCTTTTATTTTGTTTGTTGTTTTTCAAAATTTACATGAGGCATGGTGGCGCAGTGGAAGCTTGCTGGGCCTATAACCCAGAGTGCCGAGGATCAAAACCTCGTTCTGCTGCTAATAAGTTTTTGGTATGACTTGAAGTACTCGACTCAGAGTGACAAAGTAGACCCTTTCTTGGTCAGTAACCGAGAGTTCGGATGATCACAACCTTGGTCTGCTCAGGATAATTTTGTATTTGATAGGGATTTCATTTTCATTAAAAATAGTTACGCAGAGTAGTGCAGCGGGAGCGTGATGGGCCCATAGCCCAGAGGTCCGAGGACCAAAACCTCGCTTTGCTAACTAGGTATTTTTGCTTCACTGCTATTCACATTTAATAAATATTGTAGAATGTTTTTAGAATGTCTGCTTTAATTTTGTTTGCATTTTCTAAATTTACATAGGCATAGTGGCGCAGTTGAAGCGTGCTTGGCCCATAACCCAGAGGTCCGAGGATCGAAACCTCGCTATGCTAACAAGTTTTTGGTATGACATGAGGTACTCGACTCGGAGTGACAAAGTAGACACTTTCTTGGTCAGTACCCGAGAGTTTGGTTGACCACAACCTCGGTCTGCTCAGGATAATTATTTTCTTGAAAGTGATTTCATTTTCATTACAAATAGTTACGCAGAGTGGTGCCGTGGGAGCGTGATGGGCCCTTAACCCAAAGGCCCGAGGACCGAAACCTCGCTCTGCTAAAGAGGTATTTTTGCTTCACTGTTATTCAAATTTAATAATTATTTTAGAATGTTTTTAGAATGTCTGCTTTTATTTTGTTTGTTGTTTTTCTAAATTTACATGAGGCATGGTGGCGCAGTGGAAGCTTGCTGGGCCTATAACCCAGAGTGCCGAGGATCAAAACCTCGTTCTGCTGCTAATAAGTTTTTGGTATGACTTGAAGTACTCGACTCAGAGTGACAAAGTAGACCCTTTCTTGGTCAGTAACCGAGAGTTCGGATGATCACAACCTCGGTCTGCTCAGGATAATTTTGTATTTGATAGGGATTTCATTTTCATTAAAAATAGTTACGCAGAGTAGTGCAGCGGGAGCGTGATGGGCCCATAGCCCAGAGGTCCGAGGACCAAAACCTCGCTTTGCTAACTAGGTATTTTTGCTTCACTGCTATTCACATTTAATAAATATTGTAGAATGTTTTTAGAATGTCTGCTTTAATTTTGTTTGCATTTTCTAAATTTACATGAGGCATGGTGGCGCAGTGGAAGCTTGCTGGGCCTATAACCCAGAGTGCCGAGGATCAAAACCTCGTTCTGCTGCTAATAAGTTTTTGGTATGACTTGAATTACTCGACTCAGAGTGACAAAGTAGACCCTTTCTTGGTCAGTAACCGAGAGTTTGGTTGACCACAACCTCGGTCCGCTCAGGATAATTATTTTCTTGAAAGTGATTTCATTTTCATTACAAATAGTTACGCAAAAATACCTCTTTAGCAGAGCGAGGTTTCGGTCCTCGGGCCTCTGGGTTATGGGCCCATCACGCTCCCACGGCACCACTCTGCGTAACTATTTGTAATGAAAATGAAATCACTTTCAAGAAAATAATTATCCTGAGCAGACCGAGGTTGTGGTCAACCAAACTCTCGGGTACTGACCAAGAAAGTGTCTACTTTGTCACTCCGAGTCGAGTACCTCATGTCATACCAAAAACTTGTTAGCAGAGCGAGGTTTCGATCCTCGGACCTCTGGGTTATGGGCCCAGCACGCTTCAACTGCGCCACCATGCCTCATGTAAATTTAGAAAAACAACACACAAAATAAAAGCAGACATTCTAAAAACATTCTAAAATATTTATTAAATGTGAATAGCAGTGAAGCAAAAATACCTCGTTAGCAAAGCGAGGTTTTGGTCCTCGGACCTCTGGGTTATGGGCCCATCACGCTCCCGCTGCACTACTCTGCGTAACTATTTTTAATGAAAATGAAATCCCTATCAAATACAAAATTATCCTGAGCAGACCGAGGTTGTGATCATCCGAACTTTCGGTTACTGACCAAGAAAGGGTCTACTTTGTCACTCTGAGTCGAGTACTTCAAGTCATACCAAAAACTTATTAGCAGCAGAACAAGGTTTTGATCCTCGGCACTCTGGGTTATAGGCCCAGCAAGCTTCCACTGCGCCACCATGCCTCATGTAAATTTAGAAAAACAACAAACAAAATAAAAGCAGACATTCTAAAAACATTATAAAATAATTATTAAATTTGAATAACAGTGAAGCAAAAATACCTCTTTAGCAGAGCGAGGTTTTGGTCCTCTGGGTTATGGGCCCATCACGCTCCCACTGCACCACTCTGCGTAACTATTTGTAATGAAAAGGAAATCACTTTCAAGGAAATAATTATCCTGAGCAGACCGAGGTTGTGGTCAACCAAACTCTCGGGTACTGACCAAGAAAGTGTCTACTTTGTCACTCCGAGTCGAGTACCTCATGTCATACCAAAAACTTGTTAGCAGAGCGAGGTTTCGATCCTCGGACCTCTGGGTTAAGGGCCCAGCACGCTTCAACTGCGCCACTATGCCTCATGTAAATTTAGAAAATGCAAACAAAATGAAAGCAGACATTCTAAAAACATTATAAAATAATTATTAAATTTGAATAACAGTGAAGCAAAAATACCTCTTTAGCAGAGCGAGGTTTTGGTCCTCGGGCCTCTGGGTTATGGGCCCATCACGCTCCCACTGCACCACTCTGCGTAACTATTTGTAATGAAAATGAAATCACTTTCAAGGAAATAATTATCCTGAGCAGACCGAGGTTGTGATCATCCGAACTCTCGGTTACTGACCAAGAAAGGGTCTACTTTGTCACTCTGAGTCGAGTACTTCAAGTCATACCAAAAACTTGTTAGCAGCAGAACGAGGTTTTGATCCTCGGCACTCTGGGTTATAGGCCCAGCACGCTTCAACTGCGCCACCATGCCTCATGTAAATTTAGAAAAACAACACACAAAATAAAACCAGACATTCTAAAAACATTCTAAAATATTTATTAAATGTGAATAGCAGTGAAGCAAAAATACCTCGTTAGCAAAGCGAGGTTTTGGTCCTCGGACCTCTGGGTTATGGGCCCATCACGCTCCCGCTGCACTACTCTGCGTAACTATTTTTAATGAAAATGAAATCACTTTCAAGGAAATAATTATCCTGAGCAGACCGAGGTTGTGGTCAACCAAACTCTCGGGTACTGACCAAGAAAGTGTCTACTTTGTCACTCCGAGTCGAGTACCTCATGTCATACCAAAAACTTGTTAGCAGAGCGAGGTTTCGATCCTTGGACCTCTAGGTTAAGGGCCCAGTACGCTTCAACTGCGCCACTATGCCTCATGTAAATTTAGAAAATGCAAACAAAATGAAAGCAGACATTCTAAAAACATTCTACAATATTTATTAAATGTGAATAGCAGTGAAGCAAAAATGCCACTTTAGCAGAGCGAGGTTTTGATCCTCGGACCTCTGGGTTATGGTCCCAGCACGCTCCCACTGTGCCACTGCGTAACTATTTTTAATAAAAATGAAATCACTATCAAGGAAATAATTATCCTGAGCAGACCGAGGTTGTGGTCATCCGACCTCTCGGTTACTGACCAAGAAAGTGTCCACTTCGTCACTCTGAGTCGAGTACCTCAAGTAAATATTACCAAAAACTTGTTAGCAGAGCAAGGTTTCGATCCTTGGACCTCTGGGTTATGGGCCCAGCACGCTTCCACTGCGCCACTCTGCCTCATGTAAATTTAGAAACAGCAAACAAAATGAAATCAGACATTCTAAAAACACCCCAAAATATTTATTGAATTTGAATAACAGTGAAGCAAAAATGCCACTTTAGCAGAGCGAGGTTTTGATCCTCGGACCTCTGGGTTATGGGCCCAGCACGCTCCCACTGCGCCACTGCGTAACTATTTTTAATAAAAATGAAATCACTATCAAGGAAATAATTATCCTGAGCAGACCGAGATTGTGGTCATCCGAACTCTCGGTTTAAAAGCAATTAGAACAACAACTCCAGCAGTTACAGACACAGGGGGAAGTACCGTTATCCGAGAAAAAGAAGTCCTATGGTATGTTGGAATTGTAAGGAAATCGGACATAGAAGATCCGAGTGCCTAAAACTGGGGTTACAAACTTCTGATCCGGCGTTGGTTTGGTGGAATAGTGCTCACCAGGAAAACGAGACTTGGCTGAGTATGGGGCCAGTACCCAGGCCATGATAGATAGTAAGGCCCAGTCCCCAGGTCAGGCCACCAGGCAGTGAAGTGTCCAATTTTGGTAGGAAGACAGAAGGGTGTTGGTATCAATGGGAACAGCTGCAACTTCAAAATAGCATGTTGTATAGAAGATTTGAAGGAAGTCCATCACTTTCACAAATTGTGGTTCCTGTTGTTAAGGTGTCAACAGTTTTTGCACAAGCTCATAGTTAAAAAACTGGAGGCCATTTCGGCCGGTTGAGAACGTTTAAAAAGATTCAACGATCGTTCTATTGGATTGGCTATCGTACTGAGATAGAACAGTTGGTGAAACAGTGTGATGCCTGTGCCAGACGAAAATCACCAGCCCCCAAACGACGAGCCCCACTTCAACCTTCATTAGTTGGTGCTCCACTGGAGAGAATAGGCATAGACATTTTTGGCCCGTTGCCACGCTCAAAACGTGGCAACAGATACATTTTAGTAGTTATGGATTATTTTACGAAATGGGCTGAAGCATACCCATTACGTAATCAGGAAGCACATTCAGTTGCTACGGTGTTGGTCGAGCAATTTATTTGCCGCTTTGGGGTACCGTTAAGCATACATTCTGATCAAGGGACAAAATTTGAGAGTCGGCTTTTTCAATCCGTTTGTCAGTTATTAGGAATAAATAAAACGCGTACGACGCCATATCATCCGCAATCTGATAAACTTGTTGAACGATTTAATCGTACCATTCAGACCATTCTCAGTATGTACATCAAGGAAGACCAGTCTGACTGGGATGTACATTTGCCATATGCCATGATGGCATACAGAGCGAGTGAGCAAGAAACTACAGGAGTAAGTACAAACAGAATGATGTTTGGAAGAGAACTGTCATTGCCGTTGGACTTAATCATAAGTCATTCCCAGAGTCGGGAGAAGCAAAGTTCGGATGAATATGCATCTGAACTTTATCATAGAATGCAGAAATCTTTCAAAACGGCTAGAGAAAAGATTAGAGGAGAGCAGAAAAGACAGAAACGGTTATATGATGCCAAGTTAAAAGGCAACCCATACTCTCCAGGTGACAAGGTTTGGCTGTTTAACTATGTTCGAAAGATTGGGTTAAGTCCAAAAGTACAATCTCACTGGAAAGGTCCGTATCATGTAGTTAAACGCATATCAGATGCGGTTTATCGAATACAACATGTGGAAACGGGACAAAGAAAAAATGTCCACTTCGATAGATTAAAACCATGCGTTTAAAGTTCAGTTTCACATCTCCATCTCACCAGGGAAGCTTCTTCAGCGGCTGGTGGTGGAGTGATGGATGACCAAAGACCAGAAGACATCGGGGAGATGGAGGACACCAATACAGCATACTACAGGGACTTTCTGGGATCGAGTTTGGATGAGGACGAACATCCGGCATTTTGCGGTTATGGAGACGTGGAATCTGGCCAGACACGTCCCCGACGACAACGCCAGCAGCCGGTGTGGCTCCGCACAGATATTGCGACGTAAACTAATAAGATATTAGCCAGTATTCATTTGCAATTGTACAATTGTACCTTATTTGGGCTGCAGACCAAGTAATTTGGACACTAAGACAAAACAAAAATTATGCAAATGAGTACAACGATCAATGTGCTTTGAAAATTTGTGCTTTAAAGAAAATTGTTGAAATTTCTTGTACATGGACCGGTATCTTTTTTGAGAAATGGTCACATCTGAGCGGAAAGCACTATTTTGCAAAATCCGATTTTTGATAAATACTGGATGCCATGAAATAAATACTGGAATGTAAATATTTGTGTTTTTATTAATAAATTTTATTTTTGTTATAATAATAATAAATTAAATAAATAATTAGTTTGTTCAGGCGCAGAGACGCGCTTATTTACAGAGGAGGGCATTGTAACAACATTATTTGACACCTAATTGTGTTTTTAATTTAGTGCCTTTAAGGTGTCATATATTGCACCATGTTTGTCTTAGCCCTGATGGGCCAGCAAGCTGGCTTGCATATTGTAGACAGATGGCATGGATTAGGCATGTGATTGTGCTGTGTTTCTTTTGTTAGATATTTATAGGGGTGGGCCTTTGTTGTATTGGTATTTTTTTTCAATAGCACATATAGCTGGATTAGTTATGTAAATCCTTTCATCAGTTAACAATAACATTAGTATTTTATTTGGGTCACCCTTACTATAAAACCTCCCTGTAATCCCATAAGCGCGTGGACTTGCGACTGGGGCATGGTGGTGGATTTCTTTAGCTCTTCATATTGGTTGTGTTGTAGCCCAAATTTACAGTCCGTCTGAGTTAATTATCGAGTTCAATAAGAAAACCTGCGTTGATAATTTAGCACCATCACCGCCACCAATTTCACTATACAGGGTTCAGTGTTCTGCATCGGTTTATGAGTATGGTCATTTGCCTTGTTAATTGTAGTCATTATATTCTCCATGCCTATAGGCTACGACGTCCCGTCGTAGCCTTGTGTAACTTACATTTTTTGCATTGCTCTGCCAGTAACTAACGGTATATAATTGTAGTAATATTTTGTATGTCCTCCTGACTTTTGTAGAGCAAAAAGACGCTTTCTAAATAAAATTTATCTCTAAATTGCATTTTCACGATTCTCGTATGTTTTTCTTATTTTCGTGTTGGTTATGTTTTATTTGTATGCATTAATTTAGTTAATTCCCCCCAACTGGCGGTTGGCACTTTCTGGGCCGCCGTTACAGTTTTTGGTGGAAGATCCGGGTACCTCTCGCATTCTTGAGTGTACGTGCTAGGCAGAGTTGTATGACTCGGGACTCGGACTCGAGTCCGACTCGAGTCCCATTTTTCGTGACTCGGACTAGGACTCGAGTCACGATGACAAGTAACTCGGACTCGACCTTGTGGACTCGGACTCTGCCTGCGTGACTTGTGACTCGACCAAAAAAAATACCATAACAACTATTTTCAGACTATTGTTAACAAGAAACACACTTTTTGTTTGACCAAGAGGGAATAAAGATTGTTCACGCAGATCTGACGCGACGCAACGCATCTCTCTAGAAATGCACGTACTGTGCGGTTGGCTCCCGATATTTCCGATTAGTCTTTGGGCAAGACGTTGTTACTTTATATATATATATACCCGATAACCAGCCGCCGCGAGAGGACGTTATCACGTATCTGACGTCTTGCCCAAAGACTAGTTTCCGATATATTGACTAGCGAAATCAATGTATCCACATGCGTCCACATACGGTGATACTGCGTAATGCAAATTGAGATTGTCCGGATTATCCGTTCAGGCACAGACTGCTAGACTGGCGCTGTTCCAGGCAATAGCTTTGAATCCTGTGTGTTGCTAGCTATATTGCACGCGCTCATATCAGTGATGCTTGTCATGCTTATGCTATGCTATGCTGTTCATGTAAAGTAAAACGCTGTGACTTTACTAGTTAATATGTGACCGTCCACGACGAAAGGGCTGAAAAGTAGGTACCCTATCTTGACGTGTTGAGATATTTTGTGAAATGAAATCTACAAGAAAGAAGCTTTAAAGTGATGTATTTATGGTTATAGCTACAACAAATAATACTGAATATGAAAATTCTTATTTTTTTAAATTGTTTTTTTACATATTTTAATGGTCTTTTCCTCTAAATAAGCTCTAGCAACTTTAGAGTCATTTTGTCGTGGATGGTCACATATTAACTTAAACATTAATACAATTATGAAAAAAATCCAATCTTTACAGTTTACACATGTTAGAAAGTTATTATCCATGGTTTAGTTAAAAATCTAATGTCTTGCAGCATTGCGGCTGAAAAGCACATGGTTACAAAATGTAAACATGTAAACAACAATAAATCAGAGTTGTAATACTCGAGTCTATGACTCTACTCGACTCGAGTCCCGATGGGTAAATGACTCGACTCGAGTCACTGCAGGCAAATGACTCGACTCTACTCCCTCATCAGAATGACTCGACTCGAGTGAAGGCTAATAAGACTCGAGTCCCCCCCCCCCCCCCCCAAAAAAAAAAAAGAAGAGCAAAACCTTGCGAAGAATATTTGCAATGGCTCACAAACAGTGCCGGTTTATGTTCACATCACGTTTATGCTAGCGAATAATTTTGTACATATTACATACAAGGTAAACATATACCGGTACATGTACAGCGGCCGTCGGTTTCCCTTCCTCCATAATACAACAAACACACACCATGCCGTGAACTTCTACCTTATGGTTTTTGTAACGTGTTTTTGTGTGTAGTATTCAAATATTTATGAATCAAATTAAATACACAACTCGAGTCACAAAAATCAGTGACTCGTTACAACTCTTCAATAAATACATTTCAAAGTGGACACAGTACATAATATGTGACCGTCCACGACGAAAGGGCTATAAAGTAGGTACAGTACATGTATGTTGACGTTTTGAGATGTTTGTGAAACAAAATCTAAGTAAGAAGCTTTAAAATGATGTATTAGAAGACATAGTTGGTTTTTATGGAAATAGCTACAAGTAATACTGAATATTAAAATTCTTTGTTTTTTATTGTTTTTCACATATTTTAATGGTCTTTTCCTCTAAATAAGCTCTAGCGACTTTACAGCCCTTTTGTCGTGGATGGTCACATATTAACTTATATATTAATACAATTATGAAAAAAATCTAGTTTTTACAGTTTACACATGTTAGAAAGTTATTATCCATGGTTTAGTTAAAAATCCAATGTCTTGCAGCCTTGCGGCTGAAAAGCACATGGTTACGAAATGTAAACAACATGTAAACAACAATAAATCAGAGTTGTAATACTCGAGTCTATGACTCTACTCGACTCGAGTCCCGATGGGTAAATGACTCGACTCGAGTCACTGCAGGCAAATGACTCGACTCTACTCCCTCATCAGAATGACTCGACTCGAGTGAAGGCTAATAAGACTCGAGTCGCCCCCCCCCCCCCCCCCCCCCCAAAAAAAAAAAAAGATTCAAATATTTATGAATCAAATTAATTAAACCATTGCTATGACGTCACGCTATTGTTAAAAGTGTGGATTCGTATCTAAGAATCAACGCTTTGGACAATAACAGTGGATTCGTATCTACGAATCTTTCGTAAAGTGTGGATTCGGAACAGTTTTTATCTTGCCTACATTTGTAACAATTACGAATCCACGGTTATTCAATTCCTCAACCCTAATCCAACCCTGATTACGTAAGAGCCTCGAGAACCTCCTTTAGGCCAAATAAAAAAAACCACATGTTTGTCTTTTTTTTAGAAGGAAGGAGGAGGCCTGTTTTTTTGTTTTTTTAATAGCCGCTCGACACATTTTAATATGGGTCATGTAGTGAACATGTCACGCCCTATCTTTCTATTTGAAATTAAAACATGTCTCACCCACGAATAAAAATCAAAATTCATGTGGGTCGATCATGTATGCACCATACACGTCACACCCTAGCCTTCCCATTAGAAACAAATATATTTTCACAGCATGTACACAGTGATGCTAAAGTCCAAATTACGATCTTAAAATTGTATTATCTTTTTTAATTGGCTTTTTCGCAATTTTGCGAAAAAGCCTTTGTTTTTGTTCTGATTTTTGTTTTACTTCTTTTTTCTTTTTCTTTTTGGGACCAAAATGCAATAGACTTTGTACACGTTCTTTCGTACAAGCACTTTTCATAACAAGTCGTATCCAAACAAAACTTTACCCAAGTGAAGACCCTATAGTGAGCTCGTGTCTAGCAGACAGACATCATGGTGACGTCATCAGGGGGTAACGTGACGTCATATTACATTTATTTGATCTTTGAAAATCAATAACAAATCACGCGCAAAAGACCGGGACTTTAGGTTTGTGGCAATTGATAGGATAATCCAGGATCTTCATTTTATCTCGTGTGTGAGAAATCACGTGACCCTTCCTTTCGGTCCAAACCGAAAGTGCCTTATAATTTGAAAGTGAAAATGATATGAACTTACTTTAAACGATGTTAGTGTTTGGCTAGATGTACTTTTCAAAAAAATTACCGACGACGAATCCACACTTTCTCGTGTATTCTCCTATACATACACAACTCGAGTCACAAATCAGTGACTCGTTACAACTCTTCAATAAATACATTTCAAAGTGGACACAGTACATAATATGTGACCGTCCACGACGAAAGGGCTGTAAAGTAGGTACAGTACATGTATGTTGAAGTTTTGAGATTTTTGTGAAATGAAATCTACAAGAAATAAGCTTTGAAATGATGTATTAGAAGACATAGTTGGTATTTATGGTTATAGCTACAACAAGTAACACTGAATATGAAAATTCTTTGTTTTTTATTGTTTTTCACATATTTTAATGGTATTTTCCTCTAAATAGGCTCTAGCGACTTTACAGCCCCTTTTGTCGTGGATAGTCACATATTAACTTAAAACATTAAGTACCCATAAATTGTCAAGCAGGTAAGTGCACGTATGGGTACTTACTTGTGATCAGTACAGTATGAAAAAAATCTAGTTTTTACAGTTTACACATGTTAGAAAGTTATTATCCATGGTTTAGTTAAAAATTCAATGTCTTGCGGCTGAAAAGCACATGGTTACGAAATGTAAACGACATGTAAACAACAATAAATCAGAGTTGTAATACTCGAGTCTATGACTCTACTCGACTCGAGTCCCGATGGGTAAATGACTCGACTCGAGTCACTGCAGGCAAATGACTCGACTCTACTCCCTCATCAGAATGACTCGACTCGAGTGAAGGCTAATAAGACTCGAGTCCCCCCCCCCCCAAAAAAAAAAAAAAAAGCAAAACCTTGCGAAGAATATGTTCACATCACGTTTATGCTAGCGAATAATTTTGTACATATTACATACAAGGTAAACATATACCGGTACATGTACTACTCTACTCACTCATCAGAATGACTCGACTCGAGTGAAGGCTTATAAGACTGAGTCCCCCCAAAATAAGAGCAAAACCTTGCTTACAAACAGTGCCGGTCTATGTTAACGTCACGTTTACATGCTAACAAATAATTTTGTACATACACTATACAAGGTAAACATATATACAGCGGCCGTCGGTTTGCCTTCCTCCATAATTCAATAAACATACACTGTACACCGTGTCGTGAACTTCCACCTAGTGTTTATTTATTGTGTAGTATTTAAATATTTATGACTCTAACTATATATGACTTGACTACACATCACTGTGACTCAACCCGTCTCGTCCTTCTTGACCATAGTCGACTCAAGCGACTTCTTTAAAATGACTCGACTTGACTTGAGGGCTGTTAATGAGGGCTGTCACGATCATATTGTCGTGACCAGTCATGTTGCTTGACAGTTGCTGTACCTGCAGTGTCAGTTGCTGCACCTCGGACGAAGGAGCAGGTAGTGGAAGGGCAGCAGCAGCTACTTGAGGCTCGGCATTAACTGTGGCAATGGTGGATACTGAAGGAATTGCCACTTCTACTATCTTGTCTGCCAGTGTTTACTGGCTAATGAACTGAGCGAGGTGGTAAACATTCAAATTGATGAATGAAACAAAACTGAGGTAGTCTGTAAACTGTAAAGAATACTGCGCTCACAAAAATGCCCGATGATTCCATCTTGTACGTATCCAAATTGTGAGTTCTTGATACATGCAGGTCAAGGAAAATTACACAAAATGAACATTTTTAGATTCCCTTTTCTTTTATATTACAAATCTTTACAGCGAGGTTGTAATATTGGCAACAAATGAGCGAGGTGGTCACTACAAGTAGTGAGGTGGGCCATCTCGCTTTTGTATGGGCAGGGGAAACACTGTTGTCTGCTATGTTGACGGCGTCACTGGTAGATGCAAGAATGAGCTAGCTGCACGTTCTGAGGCAGGCGTTGCAGGAACTGTTTTAGGATCCTCTCCTTGAGTTTCCCGTCTCCCGGAAGCTGTCTCATTCTTTGCAGCAGTTGTGAGGGCTTGCAGTCCTCGAACTCCTCGGAGATTAACAGTTAGTGTAGTTTTGTTTGCTCTGAGGCCGAAGTACGACGAACCAGCTTGGCCTTCAGGGTCTTGTACCGCTCAGTCTGCGGTGAATTGATGAGTATATCACAGACTTCCTGCGCAGAATCTCTGGCTGAAGAGTTGCCACGACTTATGGAAACTTTGTCTCAGGTGTTGTGATCCCTCTAGTGCAAACCTTTATAAATATTTACAATAATTTTATGTACCGGTACACATGTATTTCTGAATATGTACCATGAGCTAAAATAAAGTAAAGAAAACCTTAAGGTCGGGTCATTAGGCCACAAAGGAGACTATAACTGCAGCAATTCGAGGTGGAGGGGACAAGGTGTTATATGGTGGGTGATTTTTCCTTCACAGCATTTAGAGGTGCCTGCACACGGGGTCTCCTGACCTTGGTAGACATTGCGAAAACCAAATATCACATCAGGGTCACCAATGAATTAAGCGGTCAAGTACTTTTTGGAAGATTGTATGTTATAACTACTTACCAACTCTGTCCATGTCTGTTGATGATTTTCAAATTCGAATTTGCCCCACAGCAATAAGTTAGACTCCCCGATAAAAAGTCCATCTGGGGCTGATTTGCCATGTAATCCCCAAGCCACCGTAGAATTGTGTTCGGCGCGTGGGTACGGGTGCACGCTGATTGCATTTATGCGACGTGAATGGACTTAGGCTGGCACCGTCCGTGTGCCCGAAAGTTCACTCGTTGTTCCCATGGAGCTACAGTATGAAGAGAAAAAACGATCCAAAAAGGATAAAAACCTTGGCGAGCGCAATTTACAAGTTAACAGTATTAACAGTTAATATTAAAAGGATGACGAATTGTAAAAGGTAGTCGTAGTTCCGTAAAAAATGTGATAAAACAACATACATGAATTGTCACTCCACAATCGATACGGGACTGTCAATCGTTTCCAAAGAGAAAAGTCCGCTAAGTCCACAGGACTGTCAGGTGATCAATGATCATACCCTGCACGATATGGGGGGTGGGGAAGAATTTGCCCATGTGTTGAGTAGTACAAAATTCTTGACAACATTCAGACCCACTTAGAAATGGTAAATCAATAAAATTCACAATTCATGGATCTACATACTCTACTTTGAAATTTCTCAGCTTTTCAAAAGATAAAGAAAAACAATTTGTCATTACATGTAGCTCTGCTGTCTTTTCTGATTCAACATTTAAACATCAAAGCTAAAAAAAAAATCCATAGCTCTGCAGTCTGTTCAAATTTCTTGGTTACAATTCAAAATCAGTCAAAATAAATGTCCATACTGTAGCTCTGCCGTCTTTTCAATTTTTTGGGTTACAATTTGTTTTTAAATGTCCATAGCTCTGCAGTCTTTTCAAATTTCTTGGTTACAATTCAAAATTAGTCAATAAAGGTCAATAGCTCTGCCGTCTTTTCAAATTCCTCAGCAACACTTAAAAATCAAAGTTTAAGACAATTTGTATTTCCCAGCAACATTGAAAAATCAGTCTTAAAAAATGTCGATTACTCTGCCATTTAAAAAAAAAATCAAAAAAAAAAAATCTATCTAACCAATAATTTTAGTTGACAAATTTAATTTTTCAGCAAGTATAAACAAAACCGTGTTGATAGCTTTGCTGCATTCCCAAGTTTGTCGGCAACATTTCAAAATAAAGTGGTTATTGGGAAAGAGTTCCATATACGAAGTTCATTTGACACCCTGTATACAAACTTTATGACACTGGTCTGAGAAATTGTAAGTGTCTTTTATGAAAACACTTGTATTTTCTCACTGCCGAAATTGACTTCGAGGACATGTTATAACGGGCTCGACATTACTGTAAAGTATTGACATGGAACAGTGACTTGACACAAGACTAGTATTCACGACGTCACAACTGGACAAAGGATGCTGGGATATAATCAAAGATGGATGACCAACAATGTGATTTCTCATTATCGTGATTCGTATAATTATGGAAATAAACCAGACATAACTGTTAATCCTGAATCGGAAATATCGTCCTGTGGAGTTATCTGAACCTTAAATGTGTGTAGCGACCGTTACAATGTAATTGCTTTCTCTGGGCTGGTAAATCATTATAGTGAGCTTCATATATGAAACTTGTTCCCGTTATTATAACAAAACATGGTATAGGCCTACTCACCGTTCATGTTCTTTAATTTATAACATGGTAACACAACCCTAGTCAGCCTGGAAGATCATTATTAATCCTTGCAAGTGCCCCTAAATTATGCTCATGATTATTATGAGTTTATTCATTGTAGGAAGGTTTAGACATTGGCATGATTGGGCCCATGACATGACATGGACAACAACAACGACAGAGTTTGAGTTTTGTTTATATCGAAATTATCGACAAAAAAGTCAACAGTAAAACTTCAGTTTACATTATGAAGTTTTAAAGGTAGTATACACCATTTGCAGATATCGAAAAAATTTACTACCGAATTATTAAGAAATATCTTACTTATTTAAAAGTAAATAATAAGGGCCCTAGATATCCTGTAATTGTTCCAAAAAATTGAATTGTATGAACCAAAATTCATTCTCGCCGTCCGGCGAGCGCGAAAAAACAAAGATAACATAAGAATAACTGCTCGACGCCGGTGGAAAACAAACGCTGTTTTTCTTGCTTTTCTAGGCATCCATGAATGTAAAAATTCGGACAGGTCAGTTAAACGATATTTACTATAAAATACAACCCCCCAAATCCACCCATTCCTGATAATTAAACAAATTACCAATGGTGTATACTACCTTTAACTTAACATGCTTAACGAATGTTTAAGCTCACCTGTAAAAGCTGCTGCATTGACTTTCTTTTCATGCTTTTCGTTCTTTCAATGCGCTGAGATTCTGTAAAGTCGTGTGGTATATCCACCGTGTTGTGGTAATGCACTTGTGCCAATTGGCCTGCCACTGCTGCCGAGTTTTCGGCGGCGAAAACTCTCGCAATTTGTGCTTGAGGACCATCCAATTCTTTCCATTTAATGACGTACTCTAGGAAGCGTGTCCATGTTTTAGCAGAGAATGCCGTCATTTTGCACTTTTTGAAGGGGGAAATGCACATGAAACACGATATTTCAAGTGTATTTTCGTCGCACGAAGACGAAACGTCTTTCTCACCGGAAGTCGCCATGTTATTTCGACGCGCTATACCGGACCACTCCACTACCGCGATTGTGATTGGCCAATCGACGATGATCAATAGAATATGTCTTCTGATTGGCTAATGTGCGTTTGAGGCTGAGCGGTATATTTTGAACTTTGGGGATATACACTGTGTTCCGTTCACTAACTGGGCTGTGTAAATGTACTGTTCGGAGTATTCAGGTCGCGACGCTGAACGAGTTGTGCATGATTATCGGTTTCAAGAATGTTCAAAAGGTTAAATCCAACACAGACGATGACGACACGAACAAATGATTATTCATAAATACCTGGGACAGTTTAGGCATTCCTATTGGTCGAGAGCCCGTCACGTGGCCGGTATTAAACGGACGATAAAGACATGGCTGGAAGTGTTTAAGGCCGTGTCCGAAACGAGTGTCTAGAGCTACGGTCTACGTCTACAGCTACAGCTACGTCTACGTAGGCGCTAAGGCAAATGGAATTCGGACGTGGCTACGGTAGAGCCTACGGCAGAGCCGTAGATAGAGAGAGTTGCGACATGAGAGACTCGAAACGGCTAGGTCACGTGGTGTATGGAGCCATTTTGTTTCCAAAGTGCCGCGGTGTTTAGCGTTTCCGGCGTGTACGTATTTGTTTGGGTGTAAAATTGGCTGTAACAGTACACCAATACAAGGTTCAAGGCCATCTACTCGGAAGAAAACATGGAAAGGCAAGTTGAAGGCAAGTTCTAGATTTTGTGAGCACGATGAGTTGTTAAAGCCTAAGCAATTTGGCAACAATTTCGCGAAAATATTTGCGATTTCATGCTCCTTCGCTACGCTCATCCGCATGAAAAACAGCTTCATTCTATTGAGACAACCTCAATAATATACAACATTAGACATTTTTCATTCTGTTCTCAGAGTTTTAATAAAAAGCATGGGAATATGGCTATGATTCAGGTGTTGAGTATCATCGTTGTATAAAAGTTACATTTGCAAAGTAATTTTAAAAGAACCCATGTAGCTATTAAACCATCACTTTCGCTGGCAATAACTGCACATACATACATGTAAATCGATACTGACAGGACTCGTGTGTGTTAACCACCAACCTTCGGATTATCGAAATGTCTTAATTAATTTAATTATAATTACATGTATCCAAAATTGTAGGCAAAACATTTTTTGGAACAAATAAATAAAAATCTTTAGGTGACCGAAACATCTATGGCTTATCAAATGCAAGAATATGTAATGAATAAAATACAGTTTTAAATCGGTTTCACATCTTCACTGGTTGCCATCTTGGTTTCTTGGCCTTAACAACTCTTCGAATATTTTAAGCATCATCTATACATACATTGCAAGTATATACATACATTACATCTTTCCTGGATCCACCTTGGAACCTTAGCCCTTACGGCTCTTCGGATTATCTGTCCGGCATAAACTGCAATTCGTAAAAAATAAAATAAAAAATACTAAATCACGAGAACATTTTCTCCCTGGATTCCATCTTGGAAACCTAGCCTCAACGGCTCTTCTGATTACCTGTCCGGCATAAACTGTAAACAACACATCGAATTTTGCATTAACAATTATTTGTACACTCTTAACTAGATTCCATCTCGGAATCTTAGCCTTCGGGGCTGTTCGTATTTTGTATCTGGCAGATATATAAAAATTATAAAGAGAAATACACAAGAAATATTATTTTATATTATAACTAATTTTCTCATCTTCATCGTTTTCTATCTTGATACCTCGGATCCTTGAGCAGCATTTACGATTCTCATAAATTGCAAACAGTAAAATAATTCGTTATTTCCCGTGATTCGTCTCCAATTTTCATATTGCATTCGGTCATGTATCTCTGTAATATACTGGCAGGACAGTAATCATTGCGGGTTGTGGCTAAATAAGTTTTGTTCCCTTCTCGATATATATACATTTATTGTACAAGTTGGTCACTTTAGGACAGGCCGCTTCCTGAAGTAGAAGGCTTGGTGTCTGCCCCTGCTGGCTTGGCCGAGTAGCTCGTAGTGGGTCCTTCGATTGGGGGATTGAATGGGCAATCACGGTACCAATGCCCGTGCATCTTGCAGTTGAAGCAGATATCATCTGACAAGCCTGGGGTACAAATCCAATTTAGAAAAACAAAAACAAAAAAACGAGCAAGCAAAAACGGGAACTTCACGTGAAGATAGGAATAAGACACAGCGATACTCAACGTAGAAGCATAAGCCTGAAAGTGAAAAGGCTTGGCTTTCGTTAAAGCTTTTATATTAGTAAACGCTTCGATACACACTTAAAGTAAAAAACTCCGATAGAGCAACATAAAAGAGCGGAATGTATTAAGCTAAATCCCAAAACATTCCAAACATTGATTGTTTGTTCCCACCTTTAGGTATTTTGGATGTTCAAACGAATAAAACAAAATTTTCATGCTCCTTCGCTACGCTCATCCGCATGAAAAACCGCTTCATTCTATTGAGACAACCTCAATAATATACAACATTAGACATTTTTCATTCTGTTCTCAGAGTTTTAATAAAAAGCATGGGAATATGGCTATGATTCAGGTGTTCACTGAAACAAGACAAAGCACAAAAAGGAAAACCAGATTTTCACCTCGAAAAAGACTGCAATCACCACCAGTCCTGCTATTGGTGCCATCTTGGAATTGGCGATCAGCAAATCTTCTGTCTTTTCCGGCCGTCCAACTCTTTCAGGGCAGCTTCCTCGGCTATCTGCACTTTCTTCTGCTCGTCAGCAGTCTGGTGTTTATTGTCACCCTTTTCCAATTGCTGAATCGTCAAGCATCCAGCTCTGCTATCATCAGCTATCTTTATATGTCGTTTACGTTCTGCTATTAGTTCTTCACCCTTCTGTATTGCGTCGATTGCTTTTTGTATGTCGGATTTCTGTAATAGTGCGAGCTTGATTTTGTCAAATATGATCTCAATTTGACCACAGAAAGTGAATTGAGCTATATTGCCAGATCTGCTCAGCGCTCGAGCGTCCAGTTTATTCTTTAGCTCCTTCAGCGAGGTTTCATCCCTATTCTGGTTTGCACTAGCAAACTTATCAAATTTCTGGTCAAAATACTTCTGAAATTTGTCAAATAGAAAGTCAGTATTCAAAATTCCCGTTTGGGGCAGCTTGCCTAGCGCGTCTTGAGTCGACATCGCTTGACGCTTAAACTTCACGTGAAGATAGGAATAAGACACAGCGATACTCAACGTAGAAGCATAAGCCTGAAAGTGAAAAGGCTTGGCTTTCGTTAAAGCTTTTATATTAGTAAACGCTTCGATACACACGTAAAGTAAAAAACTCCGATAGAGCAACATAAAAGAACGGAATGTATTAAGCTAAATCCCAAAACATTCCAAACATTGATTGTTTGTTCCCACCTTTAGGTATTTTGGATGTTCAAACGAATAAAACTAAATTTTTACGTGACTTGTAACGTGCGAATGGTGCCAACTCGTACGCGGGACAACTCGTAGTACGCCAGCCAACTCGTAGTCGTACGCGGTCCAACTCGTACGCGGTTTAAAAAATGTTGTTCACGGGTACGGGTGGTGTTGATCAATTAAAAAGGCAGATACTTTTGGGCATCCAAGGCGAATCTATTCTCTATTCTCTATTCTCTATTTTATTTCTCGGGAAACAACAAATGGCAATGCACAGACCAAAATTACAAAGAATACACGATGTTAGTTGTTAGGCTTTAACCTTTTTGGCATTATTATTATTAACCTTTTAATAGCCTTGTATATACATTTTCCTCAACAATTTCATTTCCATTAAATGTAACAATGTACAAGTTGCATGAGATTCAGTCTGTTCAGTCTCACTCTCACCTCTTTCGGTTTTTTAGAATATTAATATTATTGCTTAAGACTTTTCTTTTTACAAAGGCATTCGTGTAAAATTGTACTATTGTTTATTATAGTACATCTTGGTTTCAATTTCGTAACCATCGTTTGACATATAAACTTCTTTTAAAAATATATATTTTTGGAGTAATGTTTTCATTTGATTAGTATTTTTTAAGATAACAAAAACATATTTGGCACGCGTACGAGTTGGACCGCGTACGAGTTAGTTGTTTCGCGTACGAGTTGGCTTGCGTACGAGTTGGCTTGCGTACGAGTTGGCTTGCGTACGAGTTGGCTTGCGTACGAGTTGGCTTGCGTACGAGTTGGCTTGCGTACGAGTTGGCTTGCGTACGAGTTGGCTTGCGTACGAGTTGGCTTGCGTACGAGTTGGCTTGCGTACGAGTTGGCTTGCGTACGAGTTGGCTTGCGTACGAGTTGGCTTGCGTACGAGTTGGCTTGCGTACGAGTTGGCTTGCGTACGAGTTGGCTTGCGTACGAGTTGGCTTGCGTACGAGTTGGCTTGCGTACGAGTTGGCTTGCGTACGAGTTGGCTTGCGTACGAGTTGGCTTGCGTACGAGTTGGCTTGCGTACGAGTTGGCTTGCGTACGAGTTGGCTTGCGTACGAGTTGGCTTGCGTACGAGTTGGCTTGCGTACGAGTTGGCTTGCGTACGAGTTGGCTTGCGTACGAGTTGGCTTGCGTACGAGTTGGCTTGCGTACGAGTTGGCTTGCGTACGAGTTGGCTTGCGTACGAGTTGGCTTGCGTACGAGTTGGCTTGCGTACGAGTTGGCTTGCGTACGAGTTGGCTTGCGTACGAGTTGGCTTGCGTACGAGTTGGCTTGCGTACGAGTTGGCTTGCGTACGAGTTGGCTTGCGTACGAGTTGGCTTGCGTACGAGTTGGCTTGCGTACGAGTTGGCTTGCGTACGAGTTGGCTTGCGTACGAGTTGGCTTGCGTACGAGTTGGCTTGCGTACGAGTTGGCTTGCGTACGAGTTGGCTTGCGTACGAGTTGGCTTGCGTACGAGTTGGCTTGCGTACGAGTTGGCTTGCGTACGAGTTGGCTTGCGTACGAGTTGGCTTGCGTACGAGTTGGCTTGCGTACGAGTTGGCTTGCGTACGAGTTGGCTTGCGTACGAGTTGGCTTGCGTACGAGTTGGCTTGCGTACGAGTTGGCCTGTATTCTGATTTGTATGGCACCAGAAAATACAAATGTTCTGGTTTAAATACGTGTACCGGTATGCCCAACTGGATTGCATGTACAGTGCTTTTACATTTTTTTATTTTTTATTAAGCATGCCTTATGGTTGTGTCTGTTCAAATGATTACACCATCCTTTTTTTTCCCTTGGTGTAGGAGAACTTTCCTTAACGGCAAGGAAAGCCTCAACAGGCTGACAAAAAGACGAAGTTCCTGCAAGTCTCTACAACTAGCTTATCACAAGGATTTCCACAACAAAGTGGCTATTTTTACGTGACCGTAACCCTACTATTTTTACGTGATATACCTGGTCCCCGACACAGACAAGGGAAACTCAATACGCGCGGAACATATGAAGACCAACGACGGTTGACAGCCATAATTCACCAAAATAAATGGATGCAGTCCCTAGTTAATTGTATACAGTCCCTAGTTTTTTCCGTATACACGACTTTTATACCTGTTTCTATTAACCAAAATTATTGGTTAATAATCTCATCTAGATAGGGTCTTATAGAAAAAGGTATAAAAGTCGTGTATACAAAAAACTATGAACTGTATACAATTAATTAGGGACTGCGCATGCGCAACCAGAACTCATGTAAAAATAGCAAAAGTGCGTAGGTTTACGGTGACGTAAAAATAGCCACGGCCTTTCCACAAAGGGCACTTGAATTTGGAAAGTTGGAGAACACTATTTAGGAACAAGAAAACTTTTTCCTCATTATATATTGCAGTTTGTGCCATGACATTTGTAAAAAGGAAAGTAAATTATTATAATTGATACATGCAATAGAAGCATTGTTTCATATGTACCTTTACTTTTGTTGTGTTACTGTTCAATTTATTATTGCTATCATGGATCAGGATTTGTCAGGAACACTATCCCCCAATAAGTTGAAAGATAAACAAATATTGTTGGCCTAGCCAGATCAAAATGAACTGCTTTGACTTGAGTGGCTGTATAATGAGCTTTGATTTGTAAAAACATGTGTGTTCATTCCAAACAAGCTGTATTATAAATGAATGTCACCTGAGCAACATGTACACTCTGAAAAAAAATGATTGTCTTGAAATAGGTAATGTTGGCAAAAGAAATGTAGCCAAAGATTTAAAATTCATTTTTTTTTTTTTACTAGAACAAATGGATTTTAACTGTATTCCATTGGTTTACTTTTATGTGTTAACCTACTTGAAAATAAATCCAGACTGAATGACACCTGACTTCAAAGAACATTTAAAATTGACTTTTTGCCTCTTTGTTTAAAGACATTTTTTGAAAATTAAATGTCTAAGATATTAAAATATCCAAGCTGGGTCGTACTTTTGACTACTTTTGTTTGTTGTGACTTAATAGATTTCTGTTTGGCCTGGCATTTCAATACCTAATAATAGCAATACTTCATTCTTGGCATTACAAAAAACACAATTCTTAAAGAAAACAAAAGAATACAAAACGCAAAATCAGTGCTTCAGCTCCTTGGGTAAATAGTTCTTCCTTTCAAAAAAAAAAATGTTAGCCTGAAACTGTTTTATTTGTTAATTAGCTCTATAGGTTTGTGTCACTTTGATGAGCAGTTTTTCAATGACAACGATTGATGATCAGCCGAGTCGTGCGTAAAACGCATGCAGCGAGTGTGTGTACGTGGCTGTAGTACAAAAACACGTCAGCGCGCGCGGCGTTACATGGAAACAAAATGGCTTCTAATCCGTAGTTGTCGCAACTCTCTCTATCTACGGCTCTGGCCACTGATCTCTATAACTGGATAGGTCGAGCGGCTCTGCACGTGAAGCCATCAGCGGCCATATTGGGATATTAAAGACATTGCAGGCGTACACACGTTTGTATAGCGCACGACCGAGAAAACGAATGTAATATCACAGGAAACGAAGTTAACGTTACAAAAACGATCCAGTTTGATTAGGAAAATTAAGTTAAACATAATAACACCCAAGAATTACATGTATACGCCAAGTTTCAATGTTAAATAGGCCTATTTTGGGGAAAAGATATGAGACATTCGTGTGAGACGATGCAATGCAGTGCAAAGTCTATGGGATATGTCGGACAAGTATTTTCAAGAATTTCCAACTTCTAAATTTTTTTTGGGGGGGGTTTTGGTGGTTTTTTTTTTTTTTTTTTTTTTTGGGGGGAAGAATTCCACATCATAACCTTATGCACAAACCATAGGAAAAGGCAAAACGAGTTTTTGGGGATTAAGGAAATTCTTGAAATTTGTTGTTTAATTTTATATCCAGACACTAAAAAGTGCCAGTTTTATGATAAAATAAAAAAATGTTGAAAAAATTGAAAAAATGTCAGTGTGTTTCAGGAAAATTTAATTGGCACATCATGGTTTGTTCGTGGGGTTTTAAGGCAGTGTCCAGATTTAGAATAAACCTAATGTTTAGTAAAATTTTTAGAAAGGGTCCCAAAAATTCTTGCTGGACAAGTGGACAGAAAGAAAAAAAATTATGTGGTTTTGAGCTTAAACCATAGAGCTGTATAATAAAGATACAGCTCTATGGCTTAAACTATGAACTTGAGAAACTTGAATTAAATCACAATTAAAAAAATCAATCACATGTGTAAATAATGACATAAGTCACACAATGGATTCAATTTTGCTTAATGCTTTTATTTTACATTGATACATTACATATAACATGTAATAACTACTGCCATAGTAACAATATGCTTATTATGTATTGTTTACTGATGTTAGAAAACCAAATAAAAAACAATTAACCCCCGACTGTTTATGAATTGAAAACCAAAACAAAACTTGCGATGTCATTTTAGAATAATAATTGTTGATACTATGCAAAGATACATTTGACAGCATTCTTCACAGGCCAAATTTTAATACGACACTCTGTACGGCTTTAACTTTGAATTGTGAGTGTTTCTAGATATTTGTGCGATATGAACACAATATTTGTTTTGTAAGAAAGCAAAATAAAACCATGATTGAAAAGCAAAATTTGACAGCATAACAATTATGACAGAACAGCGTAACATGTACACAAGGCGGCCGCTACCCAGTGATTGTGGAGAACACTGACTGGGTAAATCCATGTCATTTTAACATCTGTATAATTTGCTTTGAATATTAACAATACAATTTTAACCAGATTTGTCAGTTTTCATAAAACACATGTTCAATATATTTCCATGTTACAAAGATAGGTTTGTGACTGTTGCGACTGTTTTGTACTTATCCCCACATGTGACAAGACTGGACATACAGGATCGAGCACTCGTATTTGTTGCGTTTCAGGCCTGAGCAGCCGTTTATTGTTGTAAGCGCTGTCCCAGCTTGAAGCTATGATAGCACGGGACAGCAATGCAAGCAATGTAAAGACAGTTTGTCCGAGCCCGAAGCGGGTAGCACAGGATAGCAATATTATATTACACAATTATCACAGTTTGTTCCCGTCCGAAGCTGATGTCGGGGAACTGTGACAATATTGCTGTATATAATCGCTGTTTGCGTCACCAACTGTGACAATATTGCTGAATATCATTGCTGTTTACGTCACCAACTGTGACAATATTGCTGAATATGATTGCTGTTTGCGTCACAACCTTTGACAATATTGCTGAATATGATTGCTGTTTGCGTCACAAACTGTGACAATGTTGCTGAATATAATTGCTGTTTGCGTCACCAACTGTGACAAGATTGCTGAATATAATTGCTGTTTGCGTCACCAAATGTGACAATATTGCTGAATATGATTGCTGTTTGCGTCACAACCTGTGACAATATTGCTGAATATGATTGCTGTTTGCGTCACAACCTGTGACAATATTGCTGAATATGATTGCTGTTTGCGTCACAAACTGTGACAATGTTGCTGAATATAATTGCTGTTTGCGTCACCAACTGTGACAAGATTGCTGAATATGATTGCTGTTTGCGTCACAACCTGTGACAATATTGCTGAATATGATTGCTGTTTGCGTCACAAACTGTGACAATGTTGCTGAATATAATTGCTGTTTGCGTCACCAACTGTGACAATATTGCTAAATACAATTGCTGTTTGCGTCACCACATGTGACCATACATGTATTGCTGAATATAATTGCTGTTTGCGTCACAAACTGTGACAATATTGCTGAATATCATTGCCGTTTGCGTCACAAACTGTGACACTATTGTTGAATATAAATTGCTGTTTGCGTCACCAACTGTGACAATATTGCTGAATATGATTGCTGTTTGCGTCACAAACTGTGACAATATTGCTGAATATAATTGCTGTTTGCGTCACCAACTGTGACAATGTTGCTGAATATAATTACTGTTTGCGTCACCAACTGTGACAATATTGCTGAATATAATTGCTGTTTGCGTCACCAACTGTGACAAGATTGCTGAATATAATTTCTGTTTGCGTCACAAACTGTGACAATATTGCTGACTATAATTGCTGTTTGAGTCACCAACTATGGCAATATTGCTGATTATCGCCCTTGCCTCTCACACGCGTTTGTTATATCAGCGGGCTTTGCGTCTTTTCCAATGGTTTAGTGCAAACCATGGGTTTGATGCTGCTGGGTGCCCCTCCATGCAGCATCTAGTCTAGTTTTCGCATTCATTAGCCTACTTTGTATCTAGTATTTCTTCGAAATTGCAATTGCTGAGTTCAGGGTCTTTTGCGAGACGCCCTTGCCCCTCGCACGCGTTTATTATATCAGCGGGCGTTGCGTCTTTTCCAATGGTTTAGTGCAAACCATGGGTTTGATGCTGCTAGGTGCCTCTCCCTGCAGTAGCAAGTTCAGTTTTTGCATTCATTGCTTCCTATGTATCTGGTATTTCTTCGAAATTGCAATTGCTGAGTTACCCCGATGTGTGTGCAACCAAGTTTGAACGACCACAGTTCACAGCAGTACTTCGTCGTGCACTTGACTTTATAGGGCTTCATGGTGACAGATTTACAGCCCGTTCATTTTGCATTGGCGCGGCGACTGCTGCAATTTAACTACTAATGATGAGTATTAGCACTGATGGGTTCTTAATTTCTTTATCTTTCCCAAAATGCATGAGCTTTCATCCCTGACAAGCCGACTCTGGGGGTAATTGGCGACGAGTTACTTAATTGGTGCGCCCGAGTTGCACGGTCGTCGCCCTGGGGGGAGAGGCTCCACCAGCTGGCCCACATCAACTGGATTGGACGTCTGGGACTAACGATGGACCAGTACCCCGGTTTTCTGCTGGAGGCTTGGTCAGCTGCTGTCGAATTGCCGGACTTTGTAATCAGGTCGGGACCAATGACCTGGTATCACGCTGATGGCTTCCACCTAACTTAGGCAGGTTGCTCTGCTATTCTGAGCAACCTTTGTCACGCCCCATTCATTCTGAGGCTATTTGGCGGCGGTCATGTTGCGATTCTCCTTTCGCAAAATGTCCGTTTGGCGGAAATTGCATTCCAATAGCGCAAATAGGCCTCAAAGATTGGCCAATAAAACCTTAATTTAAGAGGCTTCAGGGAATTTGCGGCAAAAGCACTTAACCCTCTTTCTTTGTCGGTTCCAAGATGAAATCGGAACACGGTAGTTGCAGTCCCTATATGTTTACCACATTCGCTGATTGATATTTTGATTATTGCATTTCTTACTTATTGCCGACGATAATAATAGCTTAAGGTATTGCTTGTGCTACTTGGCCACTACGGTATTGATTAATGGTTATATATGATATGGTTTGCTTTGATAAAATGTCATAATATTGCTTGCTAATGAATATGGCATCGTATGTGCGGATGATGCTATTTATATCTGAATTATTTGGATTATGGTAATTGCAGATCTGTGTCACAAACTGTGACATCATTGCTAAATTTAATTGCTGTTTGCGTCACAAACTGTGACAATATTGCTGAATATAAATTGCTGTTTGCGTCACCAACTGTGACAATATTGCTGAATGTAATTGCTGTTTGCGTCACAAACTGTGACAATATTGCTAAATATAAATTGCTGTTTGCGTCACCAACTGATTATATACAGCAATATTGTCACAGTTGGTGACGCAAACAGCAATTAAATTCAGCAATACATGTATGGTCACATGTGGTGACGCAAACAGCAATTGTATTTAGCAATATTGTCACAGTTGGTGACGCAAACAGCAATTATCTTCAGCAATATTGTCACAGTTTGTGACGCAAACAGCAGTTATATACAGCAATATTGTCACAGTTGGTGACGCAAACAGCAATTAAATTCAGCAATATTGTCACAGTTTGTGACGCAAACAGCAATTATTGTTTGCAACTATTGTCACAGTTTGTGACTCAAACAGCAATTATATTCAGCAATACATGTATGGTCACATTTGGTGACGCAAACAGCAATTATATTTAGCAATATTGTCACAGTTGGTGACGCAAACAGCAATTATATTCAGCACTATTGTCACAGTTTGTGACGCAAACGGCAATTATATTCAGCAATATTGTCACAGTTGGTGTGACGCAAACGGCAATTATATTCAGCAATATTGTCACAGTTTGTGACGCAAACAGCAATTAAATTTAGCAATGATGAAGTTCGTGACACAGATCTGCAATTACCATAATCCACTTACAAACTAGAAATCATCAAGCTAATGCACAATGTGTTTGGAGTTAGCCACCTTACGAGTGCAGTACGCAATGAAAGTGCTAAGTAAAACGTTCAAAAGTGACACATAAGATGGTGCACCCCATCGGCGCGGCATACGTGTATCATAAATATATTTGGCCATTAGGGGAAAACCATAGCAAATCGAAATCATCCGGGTGAACAGGGAGTAATCGAAAAGCCGATTTATTATCCGAGTTGGCCATAACTGCACCCTGAGCAAAATTGAATAAACCATCCCTATAGCTTCATCAAAATTTGTGTAATTGACGGCAGTGTTTGTGAACGCAAATTGGGAATAGGCGCATTAGCTAACGGCCCGGCTACGCGGCCCAACTCGATCTCGCAATCAATTTTTTAATTGCAACATAGCTGGGTGTTGAAGACTGTCTTAGGCTTCCAGCAATATTTGCGCATCTTTAGTGCTACTGCTAGTGTAAACGCGCAATAATGGTAACATATTACTTAGGTTTACTGGTATTTGCCCTGGCCCGCTGGACTGACGATTGTCTAGACAGCGGGCTGCTGGGTGGCCGAATACCTGACAGGTGGAGCATGCAACGGTGCGCAAACCGGGAATTGGGCCGGAGGCATTTCCCGCGATTAAAATCCTTGCACGGTTATTGTTGACCGCCGGCAATATTTGAGCAATTGGCGTGCCTGGCTAGGTTGGCGCAACAAGACAGTATATCAACGCAAAAACCAAAAAGGCAGATGACCACTGCTCAACTGATGTTACGCAATTATCACAGTTTGTTCCCGTCCGAAGCTGATGTCAGGGAACAGCAATATTGTCACAGTCAGTGACGCAAACAGCAATTATATTCAGAAATATTGTCACAGTTTGTTACGCAAACAGCAATTATATTCAGCAATATTGTAACAGTTGGTTACGCAAACAGCAATTATATTTAGCAATTTTGTCACAGTTGGTGACGCACGGCCAAATAGACTGAACACTAGTGGTAATAATTGGTTGAGGGGTTGATTCCTCAGCATTAATAGCCACACTAGACTTACCCGACTCCAAAGTCGTGGACGAGTCACCTCCGGACCGACCGATGGTGGATGGTGCAACAATTGGGCCTCCGTCGCTGCTGATGACAGGGCCTGCCGTATCCAACGGCCGGGTATGCAATACCCGCTACCGTCGGTGCATTCCATGGCTCGACCGAACTCCATCGCGTCGACTGGCCACAGCATCCTGCCGAGAGGACGAACGATCGAGGCCGTCCTTGCGGCCGCTTGGCTCCATCCACCGGCCACGGCTGTTTCAGCGTTGTGAAAAGTGCGCCCTCTGTTGGTAATCTATGAACAGCCGGAAATTTAGGTTTTATGACGTCACATTCAATGGGCGTGATTACACTTTGTTTGCGCGTCTTGTTTTTAAATAACAAGAGCACCAAAACAAGGGTCACGTGACCTTCTGAGGCGGGCATGAGTCATGCAAATAAGACATTTAACAAAGAAACTCATGAATTATTAATAAACTTCTTGGCTGGTGTCGTGTGTTTGAGGAAATACGAATTTGAGTGGTCTTGCGAACGTACCAGCGATTCGAACGAAAACCGTTAGATTGCGCGGGTTCGTTCTTGGCCCTTCATAAAATGGCAAATAAATCGTTGTCTCCGGTGGATTTATTAACAAACTGTTCACTAGTCGACGTTGCAAAGCTTACTAAACATCTTAAAAATCATAGCTTCTGTGGGCCATTGTTATTTCCGTAGCAAAAAGCTGCTGAAAAACGAAGGATTCAAACACGTACGTACACCCCCATGTACATGCATGCGCGCCGTATATGTACAATACGTAGCGTGCGTGCGTGCCATCGCCATATTTGCCGTCGGCATGGTCGGCAAATCTAAATTGTTTTCACGGTAAGTTCAGTTTATTATGTCAGTATTATATAGGGCCCCTATTTTTCAAATTTGGGATGCAAGTTCGTTTATTATAGCGCATCGATATTTCGCTAAAATTATGACTTTTCGGTGGTTCCGTCTGGTGTAATTTGTCTTTAAATCTGCGTTATAATTTATAAATTATTATGAAGTTTCAAAAAAAAATCGCAATAAACGTAAAACAATATGGCAGATCAAGTTTGCGCAGGCGTACACAGTTCGTCACACCGAACAACAGCGTGCGCCTCTGTTGTTCAGTGCGACGAGCTTCGCACGCCGCGCCTGCGCAGACTTGATCCGCCTTATTGTTTTGCGTTTATTGTGAATTTGTTTGAAAATTTATAACGCAGATTTAGAGACAAATTACACCTGACGGAAAAAGTCCTAATTTTAGCGAAATATCGATGCACTATAAATTAACCTGCATGCTGAGTTTGAGACCGAATGATTTCCATAAAATAAGTGAAAAAAATACCTGGTTTTTTTTTACTGATGAACGTATGCCGCATTTACATTATAGCAATAGCACAGATTGTACTCTTACTCTTACTGCGGGGCCATACAACTTTTCATGCTTGTGAGTTGTGTATATTAATTGAATTGAGCAGAAGAATATAAACGAAAGAAAACAACGCACAATGATTGATAAATTTAACAATAACATTATTAACACGTTTATTTACACGATTTAGGCCTAGGCCTACTTGTTGTACTTAAATTCTGAAGCTGCACCCTGAGTAAACACTAACATAGACAGAGCTAACAAATATTACTGAAATATTACATAATTAATGATTGATGTGTGCTAAAACTGCTATTCAGTCTGGGCGAGTACATATACAGTACAGCACCCAAACTGTCAGTGACGCAGAGTGAAAGATGGAGATTGTCCCCCAATTAATTTGAAAGCCCTTCTTTATTTTTATGATTTCCTTTCAAACACTTCCTGATACTTCAGGACAGGTCGAGACATGATGTCGTCGCATTACTGCCCAGAGCCTGTCCAAGTCATCTCGTACTCCTTGAACCACTCGGCCGATTCTGTTGAATTCTGCATGAATGAGTTCTCCCCCCTGTTCATTGAGCAGGCCAAGCCCAACACGGAAACGCCGTAGCTGATCCACAGCATGATCTTCAAGCAGATGGAGCTTGGGAGTAATGTTTTCCCCTGGGAAAAGCTGACGATAGGTCCTCAGGAGCTCCCGAATACTTACATCTGTGGGTATGAAAATTGATAGGTAACTTTGTTTTTGTTTTTGTTTTTTTGGTTGTACAAGTAGGGTTACATCACACATTAAGTTGTAAGTGTTTGTGCCCTTACCTACGTGGAGGACATCCTCGTCAGTCAAAGCAAGGGCATGGTTAATGCCCTTATGGACATCTGCAAATTTCATAAAAACTTCTCTAAAATTTGCACGATGCTGAAATGCCTGCCGTCTGAGGCGTTCTTGAGCAGCAAGGGGCATATCGTCTGTCAGCTGTCTTTCAAGCTCTTCTTGGGGAACTTTGGTGAGGGCGTCGATAAGCTTTGGCTGCAATATAATAATATATTTTTAGCCATGCATCTTTTCTTTTTGATCTTTAAACGCATGTACTTTTATACTCTTACCTGGCAGCATTTGTGGACATGATTACCCACGAAAGCTTTTCCATGGTATGCCTGTCGCTGGACTTTGTGTTCATGGAGGACTTTGTCAAGGGCACTAGCAATGGGACCAGTTGCGTAGGTAAGCTTTGCTGACAGAGCGTCTAGTTCCTGAAATTGTCGTTGCAAAAACAAATGGATTTGTATGAAGTGTTACTCCATGCACAGTGAAATGACTGTCACAGAATTACTGAAAATATTTATTGTACATGTAATTACCAATTCTCTGATGTCTGCTCGTAGTTGAAAAACAGATGAAGCTGTATCACGGAAAGCTTCATCTATCTTGTCACACATGCAGTCGTTCTTCAGGATGTGAAGGGGCAGTTCTTCCTCTGCTTGTTCCAGAGCAGACCGCTTTTCAGTGAGATCTTGCTGAATCTTGTCTTGCCTTTGTATTTCCGCAGCTATCTGGTCATCGAAGTTTGTCCCTTCCTGATCTTGAGACTCGACACGCAGCTGGAGCAATTTGACATCCAAATTATGGCAGGCCCTCTCAAGCAGATCAAACAGCTTTTTGTACACGCCCAGTGAAATATGCAAGGTAGGAATTACGACCTAAAAAAAAAAGGTTAAAACCATTTGGTTTTTACATCATTCTCAAGCATACATGTGGACACGCGTGCACATGTGGACACGCGTGCACATGTGGACACGCGTGCACATGTGGACACGCGTGCACATGTGGACACGCGTGCACATGTGGGCACGCGTGCACATGTGGGCACGCGTGCACATGTGGGCACGCGTGCACATGTGGGCACGCGTGCACATGTGGGCACGCGTGCACATGTGGGCACGCGTGCACATGTGGGCACGCGTGCACATGTGGGCACGCGTGCACATGTGGGCACGCGTGCACATGTGTGCACGCGTGGACACGCGTGCAAATGTGGACAGGCGTGCACATGTGGACAGGCGTGCACATGTGGACACGCGTGCACATGTGGGACATATTAGCAGCATTAAGTTTCACTTACATGATCAGTCTCAATGGGTATCAAGGAGGGATTCACAATGCTGTATGAAACATCTTTTGCCCGTGATGGGCGTGCTCCATCATTAAGGAATAGCTGGTGATGCTCTCTTATGTTTTGAAGATTACGAGGCAAGCTCGGACCCCGGTCTGTGATGGGCAGTTGCATTGTCTTCTTGCTTGCCAAGCAATAAACACAGCAGTATCGAGCTGAAATGCAAAAAAGAAGCAGGTTAAACTTTTTAAAAGCATAGTTGACTACATACAGGGTCTAGTCTTGTCAAACCTTATAATAAGGTCTAAATTAAATAAACTCTCCCTTTTTAGATCGTGCATGGAATACATCACCAACAACCCTTCTAGTAAAACGTAAAGGCTGTTTTCGCTGAACAGGAATAAAGGAAGATCAACAAGGTGAGTTGAAAGCCTTACCATTACACCCACATATTCCATACACCTTGTTCAGCAGTTCGTAATCTCCAAAGAAGAACACACGTAGGGACCTTCCACTGAAATAGAACATTTGAATCATTGTCATAAACCCCTCAGTTGATGGAGTTGCTTTTAGGCTTGACAAATGTTTCATCCAGATTGAATATGAACATTAAAATCACCCCTGCTTGTTTCGTCTCTCAATCTAAAATAAAATGCAAAAGATAATGGGGATTAAGGACCCCAAAACTTACCACCACTTCAGTGTGGACAGCACTGAAAGCTGCTCAAATATCGGGAGAAGTGTTCTTCGTATGTTGGCCATCGAGTCAGTGGCTTCAAAGCAGGAAAACACAACAGTGTTTTTTATGGAGTTGGGATGGGCTACATTTACGATTTGGAAATCCATTTTAAAGGAGTTTCCTCCCTTGTCTCCTCCCACCTTAATCCATATTTCGGTCTCTGGTATGACACCATTGTGCCATGTCAGGGTACCTTGCCTATAGAGGAGGGAAAAACATTCTTAGACACGTGACTTGGGTTAATTTAGGTGTACTTTTCTCTACAACACATCAATACAATACAATACAATACAATACAGTTAGAAGAAGATGCATTATCTTACTGTTCATGGCGGTCCAGGTAGTCCAGAATCATTGCTCCGATATCCTTGACATACACAAATGGTGTTTCCTTCAGCTGCATGCCATTGATCCCATCAGCTTTATTTGAGTTGAAAAAGAGCTTGATCCTTTCACCAGCTAGATTATCCTTGAGTAGCATCTTCTGAGTTTTGCGCATGGCCCGTTCTGAAGGAATGTTTGTTCCACTCATGTACCTGTTGTAAATTAACAAATTGTATGTATGTAAAAAACAGAAATTTAAATTGAAATGTGGTGTTTTTTTTTCATTTCTTTCTTCTGCAGTTACCTTCTGAGTTTCCGAAGCTGATTCCACGCAAGGCTGCAGTCACGCATCATTGCCATGGATTTCTCTGTCGTCATCCCTGAAGTTGCGAGACTCTTGGAAGGTTTGCCATCACAACGTTTGGACATCACAACTCGTTGGATATAGGTCCGCTAGGAAAATTAATCAAAAAGAATAATGATACTGAATGCACTCACTTCAAACAAATACGAGAACAAGCAAAACCAAAACTTAGTGAGTCATGCAAAAACTGAATTTGAAGAAATGATGTAGACTATATACCGTGCGCTTAACTTTTGGCCCAAATGATTAGTTCAACTCTCACGATACTGACCGGAGAAACATCTGAAAAGAGAAATTATGCCATCCTAATATTTCAACACCCCAACCTTAAGAAACACCCGGTATCCCTGATCCCATATCTCATTTTACTTCAGTATATGTGATTTGATTTCACAAAATTGTCTTAAAAACAATTAAAGTGAGTTTAATACGCCACATGTTAAATTGTTTAAAAATTTTGAAATATAGAACTGAAGGCACATGTACTGTACTGTTCATTTTATGTTGAATGAACAATTTTTGAAGAAAGGAAGTTTTAAGTCTAATAATATTAAATTTGGACTTACCCGACCACCTGTTTTGATTGTTACAAGAGATTTATCTTGTTTTAATTTGTGGCACATCCATTTATCTGTAGCATCCTCAACTTCAGGGGGTATTTGTGTGCCATAAGTGTGTTGAGATGCCAGCTCATTAAGGATCCTTGCTGCATTTGTTATCTGTGCCGCTTTGTCATCTTGCGAAAGGATGGGTGCTTCAATTAATGTTACTTTATGGTTCGGGACCCTGTTGGTGTTTGGGGAACAGTCATGCTCAACAACTTGGGACAGTTTGCCAATTTTTGTACAGTCATTGCAAATCACTGTCAGGTTGTCAAGCTGTACATTCAAGATACGGGGAATTTTTGTAACCTCCTGTAAATCCAAAGTTTGGTTACATGTAGGACAGTTAATTTTATGACACGATGCATACTGGAAACATTTACTCAAACATGTTGCACAAAATATATGCTCGCAGGGTGTCTGCACTGCTGGTCGGCTGATAATGCATTGGCATATTACACAAATAAACAAAAATTCTTCTCCTCGGTGACAAAGAATGTCAATGCTTGGAGGCACTACACATGTTTGTGAAGGCAACTGAGTAAAAATGTTGTCCTCCTTTCCTTCAAAGCAAAGAACTTCACATTTGTCAGTACTCTTTACTTGTCTTCCAGAGAGTGGTTTATGTGATCCTCCTCCCCTGGTCTGTTGAGGTACTAATGTGCAAGCAAAGCATTTACCTGTCCGAGAATGTTTTGGCCATTCACTTTGCACAGTTTGGTGTAGTTTTAGGCTACTCACGCTGTAGGTTCTTTCTCCAAAAGTGTAGTGTCTAATTTTTCTGGCGCATTTCTCACACAGTTTTTGTGGATGCTGATCAGGCGTGTCTTCCCAAGTACTTACTCCAAAAACATTGAAAATTTCCTTGTTTACATTCTCACAAAAGAGTGGCTTCCTTGTTGAAAGTTTAGTTCCTGGATTTAATCTGTGTGTGCAAATTCTACATATTTTTTCTAATGATGCCTGGTGAAATTTAAAACTCATGATGATAGAAATAAAATTTCATTTTAAAAGACACGAATTATACAGTCTGCTGTGTTTTCATTTGCTGTATGAGTGAAAGTGTATTTTGTATAGCGCGCCACAGCGTCCGCTCGTGCCCGCCACCCATAATACATGCGCTCGGAAGGACTATAGAGCTTCACACATTTATGTAAAGGAAATGCACTGCATTCTGGTTTGTATACCATGACCTTTCGAACTGGACGCAGCGTAGCTGAGCCGCGGAACTTGTGACCTCCATTTCCCAAGTCACAAAATCTATCCAATCAGAGCACAAAGCGCATCAGACCTTCCCAGCGCCCAATACACACGGGCTGTGTGAGCGCGTATACATTTTTACATGTATTGGTACCCCGCGCTATACACGTAAAGTGAGTGCATAAGCAGTGAACCCACGAAGTTGCGTAGTAAAAAAGCGAACAAAAAACGCGAACTTGACGAAATTTATCGTCTGATTTTGTAAGAATGGATTATGGCCCAGAAATACTAAGGTCGTTTTTAGTTAAATCTCCCCTTGAATTTTAAGGTAAAGGCTTCTATTTCTTCAAAACCACCGGGGAGAAGAGGGAATCTTTACTCGTATAAGTTACTTTTGCGACGATGACTTAAAAGAACGTCACTAAAAAAACTCAAACAAGTGACCAAAATTCACGTTAAAGACACATATGAACAGATTTAATACATTTATATCATCAAACTTTAATTACTTTATGAAAATAATGCGTTTACAGTAAAGAAAAGAAAAACAACTGTTCAATTTGTGGATTTGTTTGTGTACAGTTTACATCGACTTTGGGGCCCTCGGACGCTGCCATGTTTGCTGACGTCACGTGCGTAATTGGAGTAGATAAAGCACAAACCACGAATGGGCAATACTTTTAATACGCACAATGAATACGGCTGAAACAGCCGTGCGGCCCAGAGGCAACCCGTCGCTTCGACCTGGCACGGGGCATATTTACGCCAATATTTGGCGAACTTATCGGCAAGAAAACATTAAATGAATTTTTTGCAAGACGACATTTCTACAACCATGCAAACAGGTCGACTGCTCAAACGAAAGTGGGTGGCTGAGTGCTCGAATTCAGGTTATAGTATCAAGCCAAGACTGAACTAGTTCATATCCATAAATCAATCCGACCACAAGGGGAGTGACCTGAATTGACCAAACTCTAGTTCCGTCAAAGCCTTGCAAACTGTCCCGCGGGGATAAATTATTTGAAGCTTTATTTGCCTCAAATGTATTATATTGTTGAAACATGAAATGCCAAGATGCAGAGTTCTGCAATATATTTGCAGCACATCTATAGGGATGTGGAACACCGAGACAGCTTAGCCCTTAAAACGTAGTTGGTCAATTAAGCTTCCGTATTTACTGATGGTTAAACAAAATAAGTTATGACATTAGCTTTCATCTGTTGTCCCTCTGTCATAATGGGAGCAGTTCGTCCTATGACTTGTCCAGCCGTAATAAGCTGTACAGACTGACATCTTAGTAGCCGAAGTGGACTTGGGTAAACCAATTAGCTGTAGTGTACAAAAAAAATATATATACAGGTATAAATTAAATGCCAAGGAAAGAATGTTGTAACATGACGCTATTTTAAAAACACAAAATTCTAAATTTATTTGGCATACCCATTTCTTCAGAGAGTAAAATTTCATTTGAGCACTGTAAGGAATGTCATCAGGACTACTTTTTTAAGAGAGATTTGTGGGCGAAAATGAAATTGTTCTGAAGTATTGGAAATACGTGTCTACATCCAAGTTTCACCATGATAGCCTTGGCCTACACCATGCATTTAATAATACTATTATTATTATTAATAGGTGGCTCTACACTTCCAGAATTGTGAGAGAAAAAACTGTGATCATTGCGATATTGGGATAATTCTACAGAACATTAAATTTATGCACGTCAAATAGTTCATGACACAATATGTTGTGTACGAATGTGTACACAAATTACCACCATGAACTGTTTGACGTGCAAGTCAACGGGACAGTCTTCATGGAATGGGTACAAAATTGGTCTGAAAATACCTGTATTGTGGAATTCAATCATATTGTAAGGTATCCTAGACCAACTGATTCTATCAATCTACTGTTCTTTCGAAATATCCCAGTTTTTCTTTCAGATAAAATGATGGATAGGACCACAATATGAAAAAATCCCGCTGGAATTCATGTGGAAACAAAAATATCGTTTTCGCGCCCAACAATGTTCTCCTAAATCTCTCTTAAAACCGTAGTCCTGACATTTTTTACAAAGATAGATACTGATCGCACAGTCTGCGAGTTTATTTAATAAATTTACTTATTTACAAATGATTTTAGTGCATTTTTACCCACCATCGCCGCTGCCACTGTCTCACTCTCGACGTGTCTACGCGTCTTTTGCATGCACGAAGGCAATGTTTTGAATACCCCAACATGGCCGCCGGTGACTTCACGGCTCGCTATCCCATCAATATACGCTCGACCTATCCAGTTATAGAGATCAGTGGCTCTGGCCTACGGCTAGTTATTGCGCCCCCAAGCGATGCTTGAATAAAGTTAATGCATATGATGTCACACGCACGTCGCACTTCACGACAGCGCCCCCAAGGAGGTCTAGTTGCGTAATCACGGCATATACGGGTGCATATGCCACTAAATCTCTGAAAATCACTGCGCGCGAGCTCATTAATATTTTGTGATCTCTCCGGTAATTTTGATTAAGAGGTTCCTGGAGGCTATAAACTGGACTGATTGTAGAAATATCTGTGGAAATCAAGAATTGGTGACCTGTGGCTTCCAACTCGGGGGGATCGCGTTCACAAAAAAGACCAATAAGTGGGTCTATTTTGCATAGAGGCGGGGGGCTACATTTAGACCTGGGCCCAGAGCTGGGCCACCATTTTAGGGGTGGTTTGTGGGAAGGGGAGTATACAAAAAATTAATTCGCTCAACCCCCCTAAATTTGAAAACGAAAATTATTCTAGGAGTCTTAATCTTCAATTTCCAGTCCAAAAAATATTGCCACCCTACTCCTGAGCGTTACCAGGCGGCGCTCTTTCTTTCTATTTTTGCGTTGGTTACAATGAGCCCCGTATTTAGTGAGTGGAACCCGATGACCAAAACCTCGCTCTGCTAACCTTTTGCATGCTATAGGCGCATATTTGCGCCCGCACCTTGTATTCCCACACTGCTATAGGCGCATATTTGCGCCCAGATAGTATGCAGCATTTAGTGTCCAAATAAAATACGTCATCATAACCCCTGACCTGATGGGGTATTGTATGACATTGTCAATCTATGGACTGAATTTTCAACGTGTAATCAGCGAAACTTTTCTTTGTATGTTGTATGTTCTGCACCTGATTTACCCAATAATGTCATGGATGCCGATGATGCTTTAAGGGAGATTTTTGGGGACGGAGAATTGGACTTTTTAGAGGTTTTGGCAGGGAGTGAAATCGGCGATTGTGATGACAATCACTGTGTGTACATGTCGCATGTCTTAGTGGTGGATTCAGTCCTGGCCGGCACCGGCGGACAACAACGGATCACGGGCGGGTGGTAATGATCGCCAAGCGGCCGCAAATAATGCAAGATGGCGGAGATGCTGCTTTTCATCGTAAACAACCATGGATTAAAAAAATTGGTAACTTACACAATAAAAATGGCTTAGACATCATGATTGAATCAATATATTGGAAATCTTTTATTCTACAAATAATTAATTTTGGGTTTCGTGATACAAAAACATCTTCAATGAGAAAAAAAGCAATTTAATGAACAGAACAGATGCCTATTTTGAGTATGTACACACAAACAATCCAGCAGGGAGGGACTACTCAGTACACTGATTCGTAGCGTGCAAAGGGCTAAAAAGGTATTTTTGCTTCACTGCTATTCACATTTAATAAATATTGTAAAATGTTTTTAGAATGTCTGCTTTAATTTTGTTTGCATTTTCTAAATTTACATGAGGCATAGTGGCGCAGTTGAAGCGTGCTGGGCCCATAACCCAGAGGTCCGAGGATCGAAACCTCGCTCTGCTAACATGTTTTTGGTATGACATGAGGTACTCGACTCGGAGTGACAAAGTAGACACTTTCTTGGTCAGTACCCGAGAGTTTGGTTGACCACAACCTCGGTCTGCTCAGGATAATTATTTTCTTGAAAGTGATTTCATTTTCATTACAAATAGTTACGCAGAGTGGTGCCGTGGGAGCGTGATGGGCCCATAACCCAGAGGCCCGAGGACCGAAACCTCGCTCTGCTAAAGAGGTATTTTTGCTTCACTGTTATTCAAATTTAATAATTATTTTAGAATGTTTTTAGAATGTCTGCTTTTATTTTGTTTGTTGTTTTTCTAAATTTACATGAGGCATGGTGGCGCAGTGGAAGCTTGCTGGGCCTATAACCCAGAGTGCCGAGGATCAAAACCTCGTTCTGCTGCTAATAAGTTTTTGGTATGACTTGAAGTACTCGACTCAGAGTGACAAAGTAGACCCTTTCTTGGTCAGTAACCGAGAGTTCGGATGATCACAACCTCGGTCTGCTCAGGATAATTTTGTATTTGATAGGGATTTCATTTTCATTAAAAATAGTTACGCAGAGTAGTGCAGCGGGAGCGTGATGGGCCCATAGCCCAGAGGTCCGAGGACCAAAACCTCGCTTTGCTAACTAGGTATTTTTGCTTCACTGCTATTCACATTTAATAAATATTGTAGAATGTTTTTAGAATGTCTGCTTTAATTTTGTTTGCATTTTCTAAATTTACATGAGGCATAGTGGCGCAGTTGAAGCGTGCTGGGCCCATAACCCAGAGGTCCGAGGATCGAAACCCCGCTCTGCTAACAAGTTTTTGGTATGACATGAGGTACTCGACTCGGAGTGACAAAGTAGACACTTTCTTGGTCAGTACCCGAGAGTTTGGTTGACCACAACCTCGGTCTGCTCAGGATAATTATTTTCTTGAAAGTGATTTCATTTTCATTACAAATAGTTACGCAGAGTGGTGCCGTGGGAGCGTGATGGGCCCATAACCCAGAGGCCCGAGGACCGAAACCTCGCTCTGCTAAAGAGGTATTTTTGCTTCACTGTTATTCAAATTTAATAATTATTTTAGAATGTTTTTAGAATGTCTGCTTTTATTTTGTTTGTTGTTTTTCTAAATTTACATGAGGCATGGTGGCGCAGTGGAAGCTTGCTGGGCCTATAGCCCAGAGTGCCGAGGATCAAAACCTCGTTCTGCTGCTAATAAGTTTTTGGTATGACTTGAAGTACTCGACTCAGAGTGACAAAGTAGACCCTTTCTTGGTCAGTAACCGAGAGTTCGGATGATCACAACCTCGGTCTGCTCAGGATAATTTTGTATTTGATAGGGATTTCATTTTCATTAAAAATAGTTACGCAGAGTAGTGCAGCGGGAGCGTGATGGGCCCATAGCCCAGAGGTCCGAGGACCAAAACCTCGCTTTGCTAACTAGGTATTTTTGCTTCACTGCTATTCACATTTAATAAATATTGTAGAATGTTTTTAAAATGTCTGCTTTAATTTTGTTTGCATTTTCTAAATTTACATGAGGCATAGTGGCGCAGTTGAAGCGTGCTGGGCCCATAACCCAGAGGTCCGAGGATCGAAACCTCGCTCTGCTAACAAGTTTTTGGTATGACATGAGGTACTCGACTCGGAGTGACAAAGTAGACACTTTCTTGGTCAGTACCCGAGAGTTTGGTTGACCACAACCTCGGTCTGCTCAGGATAATTATTTTCTTGAAAGTGATTTCATTTTCATTACAAATAGTTACGCAGAGTGGTGCCGTGGGAGCGTGATGGGCCCATAACCCAGAGGCCCGAGGACCGAAACCTCGCTCTGCTAAAGAGGTATTTTTGCTTCACTGTTATTCAAATTTAATAATTATTTTAGAATGTTTTTAGAATGTCTGCTTTTATTTTGTTTGTTGTTTTTCTAAATTTACATGAGGCATGGTGGCGCAGTGGAAGCTTGCTGGGCCTATAACCCAGAGTGCCGAGGATCAAAACCTCGTTCTGCTGCTAATAAGTTTTTGGTATGACTTGAAGTACTCGACTCAGAGTGACAAAGTAGACCCTTTCTTGGTCAGTAACCGAGAGTTCGGATGATCACAACCTCGGTCTGCTCAGGATAATTTTGTATTTGATAGGGATTTCATTTTCATTAAAAATAGTTACGCAGAGTAGTGCAGCGGGAGCGTGATGGGCCCATAGCCCAGAGGTCCGAGGACCAAAACCTCGCTTTGCTAACTAGGTATTTTTGCTTCACTGCTATTCACATTTAATAAATATTGTAGAATGTTTTTAGAATGTCTGCTTTAATTTTGTTTGCATTTTCTAAATTTACATGAGGCATAGTGGCGCAGTTGAAGCGTGCTGGGCCCATAACCCAGAGGTCCGAGGATCGAAACCTCGCTCTGCTAACAAGTTTTTGGTATGACATGAGGTACTCGACTCGGAGTGACAAAGTAGACACTTTCTTGGTCAGTACCCGAGAGTTTGGTTGACCACAACCTCGGTCTGCTCAGGATAATTATTTTCTTGAAAGTGATTTCATTTTCATTACAAATAGTTACGCAGAGTGGTGCCATGGGAGCGTGATGGGCCCATAACCCAGAGGCCCGAGGACCGAAACCTCGCTCTGCTAAAGAGGTATTTTTGCTTCACTGTTATTCAAATTTAATAATTATTTTAGAATGTTTTTAGAATGTCTGCTTTTATTTTGTTTGTTGTTTTTCTAAATTTACATGAGGCATGGTGGCGCAGTGGAAGCTTGCTGGGCCTATAACCCAGAGTGCCGAGGATCAAAACCTCGTTCTGCTGCTAATAAGTTTTTGGTATGACTTGAAGTACTCGACTCAGAGTGACAAAGTAGACCCTTTCTTGGTCAGTAACCGAGAGTTCGGATGATCACAACCTCGGTCTGCTCAGGATAATTTTGTATTTGATAGGGATTTCATTTTCATTAAAAATAGTTACGCAGAGTAGTGCAGCGGGAGCGTGATGGGCCCATAGCCCAGAGGTCCGAGGACCAAAACCTCGCTTTGCTAACTAGGTATTTTTGCTTCACTGCTATTCACATTTAATAAATATTGTAGAATGTTTTTAGAATGTCTGCTTTAATTTTGTTTGCATTTTCTAAATTTACATGAGGCATAGTGGCGCAGTTGAAGCGTGCTGGGCCCATAACCCAGAGGTCCGAGGATCGAAACCTCGCTCTGCTAACAAGTTTTTGGTATGACATGAGGTACTCGACTCGGAGTGACAAAGTAGACACTTTCTTGGTCAGTACCCGAGAGTTTGGTTGACCACAACCTCGGTCTGCTCAGGATAATTATTTTCTTGAAAGTGATTTCATTTTCATTACAAATAGTTACGCAGAGTGGTGCCGTGGGAGCGTGATGGGCCCATAACCCAGAGGCCCGAGGACCGAAACCTCGCTCTGCTAAAGAGGTATTTTTGCTTCACTGTTATTCAAATTTAATAATTATTTTAGAATGTTTTTAGAATGTCTGCTTTTATTTTGTTTGTTGTTTTTCTAAATTTACATGAGGCATGGTGGCGCAGTGGAAGCTTGCTGGGCCTATAGCCCAGAGTGCCGAGGATCAAAACCTCGTTCTGCTGCTAATAAGTTTTTGGTATGACTTGAAGTACTCGACTCAGAGTGACAAAGTAGACCCTTTCTTGGTCAGTAACCGAGAGTTCGGATGATCACAACCTCGGTCTGCTCAGGATAATTTTGTATTTGATAGGGATTTCATTTTCATTAAAAATAGTTACGCAGAGTAGTGCAGCGGGAGCGTGATGGGCCCATAGCCCAGAGGTCCGAGGACCAAAACCTCGCTTTGCTAACTAGGTATTTTTGCTTCACTGCTATTCACATTTAATAAATATTGTAGAATGTTTTTAAAATGTCTGCTTTAATTTTGTTTGCATTTTCTAAATTTACATGAGGCATAGTGGCGCAGTTGAAGCGTGCTGGGCCCATAACCCAGAGGTCCGAGGATCGAAACCTCGCTCTGCTAACAAGTTTTTGGTATGACATGAGGTACTCGACTCGGAGTGACAAAGTAGACACTTTCTTGGTCAGTACCCGAGAGTTTGGTTGACCACAACCTCGGTCTGCTCAGGATAATTATTTTCTTGAAAGTGATTTCATTTTCATTACAAATAGTTACGCAGAGTGGTGCCGTGGGAGCGTGATGGGCCCATAACCCAGAGGCCCGAGGACCGAAACCTCGCTCTGCTAAAGAGGTATTTTTGCTTCACTGTTATTCAAATTTAATAATTATTTTAGAATGTTTTTAGAATGTCTGCTTTTATTTTGTTTGTTGTTTTTCTAAATTTACATGAGGCATGGTGGCGCAGTGGAAGCTTGCTGGGCCTATAACCCAGAGTGCCGAGGATCAAAACCTCGTTCTGCTGCTAATAAGTTTTTGGTATGACTTGAAGTACTCGACTCAGAGTGACAAAGTAGACCCTTTCTTGGTCAGTAACCGAGAGTTCGGATGATCACAACCTCGGTCTGCTCAGGATAATTTTGTATTTGATAGGGATTTCATTTTCATTAAAAATAGTTACGCAGAGTAGTGCAGCGGGAGCGTGATGGGCCCATAGCCCAGAGGTCCGAGGACCAAAACCTCGCTTTGCTAACTAGGTATTTTTGCTTCACTGCTATTCACATTTAATAAATATTGTAGAATGTTTTTAGAATGTCTGCTTTAATTTTGTTTGCATTTTCTAAATTTACATGAGGCATAGTGGCGCAGTTGAAGCGTGCTGGGCCCATAACCCAGAGGTCCGAGGATCGAAACCTCGCTCTGCTAACAAGTTTTTGGTATGACATGAGGTACTCGACTCGGAGTGACAAAGTAGACACTTTCTTGGTCAGTACCCGAGAGTTTGGTTGACCACAACCTCGGTCTGCTCAGGATAATTATTTTCTTGAAAGTGATTTCATTTTCATTACAAATAGTTACGCAGAGTGGTGCCATGGGAGCGTGATGGGCCCATAACCCAGAGGCCCGAGGACCGAAACCTCGCTCTGCTAAAGAGGTATTTTTGCTTCACTGTTATTCAAATTTAATAATTATTTTAGAATGTTTTTAGAATGTCTGCTTTTATTTTGTTTGTTGTTTTTCTAAATTTACATGAGGCATGGTGGCGCAGTGGAAGCTTGCTGGGCCTATAACCCAGAGTGCCGAGGATCAAAACCTCGTTCTGCTGCTAATAAGTTTTTGGTATGACTTGAAGTACTCGACTCAGAGTGACAAAATAGACCCTTTCTTGGTCAGTAACCGAGAGTTCGGATGATCACAACCTCGGTCTGCTCAGGATAATTTTGTATTTGATAGGGATTTCATTTTCATTAAAAATAGTTACGCAGAGTAGTGCAGCGGGAGCGTGATGGGCCCATAGCCCAGAGGTCCGAGGACCAAAACCTCGCTTTGCTAACTAGGTATTTTTGCTTCACTGCTATTCACATTGAATAAATATTGTAGAATGTTTTTAGAATGTCTGCTTTAATTTTGTTTGCATTTTCTAAATTTACATGAGGCATAGTGGCGCAGTTGAAGCGTGCTGGGCCCATAACCCAGAGGTCCGAGGATCGAAACCTCGCTCTGCTAACAAGTTTTTGGTGTGACATGAGGTACTCGACTCGGAGTGACAAAGTAGACACTTTCTTGGTCAGTACCCGAGAGTTTGGTTGACCACAACCTCGGTCTGCTCAGGATAATTATTTTCTTGAAAGTGATTTCATTTTCATTACAAATAGTTACGCAGAGTGGTGCCGTGGGAGCGTGATGGGCCCATAACCCAGAGGCCCGAGGACCGAAACCTCGCTCTGCTAAAGAGGTATTTTTGCTTCACTGTTATTCAAATTTAATAATTATTTTAGAATGTTTTTAGAATGTCTGCTTTTATTTTGTTTGTTGTTTTTCTAAATTTACATGAGGCATGGTGGCGCAGTGGAAGCTTGCTGGGCCTATAACCCAGAGTGCCGAGGATCAAAACCTCGTTCTGCTGCTAATAAGTTTTTGGTATGACTTGAAGTACTCGACTCAGAGTGACAAAGTAGACCCTTTCTTGGTCAGTAACCGAGAGTTCGGATGATCACAACCTCGGTCTGCTCAGGATAATTTTGTATTTGATAGGGATTTCATTTTCATTAAAAATAGTTACGCAGAGTAGTGCAGCGGGAGCGTGATGGGCCCATAGCCCAGAGGTCCGAGGACCAAAACCTCGCTTTGCTAACTAGGTATTTTTGCTTCACTGCTATTCACATTTAATAAATATTGTAGAATGTTTTTAGAATGTCTGCTTTAATTTTGTTTGCATTTTCTAAATTTACATGAGGCATAGTGGCGCAGTTGAAGCGTGCTGGGCCCATAACCCAGAGGTCCGAGGATCGAAACCTCGCTCTGCTAACAAGTTTTTGGTATGACATGAGGTACTCGACTCGGAGTGACAAAGTAGACACTTTCTTGGTCAGTACCCGAGAGTTTGGTTGACCACAACCTCGGTCTGCTCACGATAATTATTTTCTTGAAAGTGATTTCATTTTCATTACAAATAGTTACGCAGAGTGGTGCCGTGGGAGCGTGATGGGCCCATAACCCAGAGGCCCGAGGACCGAAACCTCGCTCTGCTAAAGAGGTATTTTTGCTTCACTGTTATTCAAATTTAATAATTATTTTAGAATGTTTTTAGAATGTCTGCTTTTATTTTGTTTGTTGTTTTTCTAAATTTACATGAGGCATGGTGGCGCAGTGGAAGCTTGCTGGGCCTATAACCCAGAGTGCCGAGGATCAAAACCTCGTTCTGCTGCTAATAAGTTTTTGGTATGACTTGAAGTACTCGACTCAGAGTGACAAAGTAGACCCTTTCTTGGTCAGTAACCGAGAGTTCGGATGATCACAACCTCGGTCTGCTCAGGATAATTTTGTATTTGATAGGGATTTCATTTTCATTAAAAATAGTTACGCAGAGTAGTGCAGCGGGAGCGTGATGGGCCTATAGCCCAGAGGTCCGAGGACCAAAACCTCGCTTTGCTAACTAGGTATTTTTGCTTCACTGCTATTCACATTTAATAAATATTGTAGAATGTTTTTAGAATGTCTGCTTTAATTTTGTTTGCATTTTCTAAATTTACATGAGGCATAGTGGCGCAGTTGAAGCGTGCTGGGCCCATAACCCAGAGGTCCGAGGATCGAAACCTCGCTCTGCTAACAAGATTTTGGTATGACATGAGGTACTCGACTCGGAGTGACAAAGTAGACACTTTCTTGGTCAGTACCCGAGAGTTTGGTTGACCACAACCTCGGTCTGCTCAGGATAATTATTTTCTTGAAAGTGATTTCATTTTCATTACAAATAGTTACGCAGAGTGGTGCCGTGGGAGCGTGATGGGCCCATAACCCAGAGGCCCGAGGACCGAAACCTCGCTCTGCTAAAGAGGTATTTTTGCTTCACTGTTATTCAAATTTAATAATTATTTTAGAATGTTTTTAGAATGTCTGCTTTTATTTTGTTTGTTGTTTTTCTAAATTTACATGAGGCATGGTGGCGCAGTGGAAGCTTGCTGGGCCTATAACCCAGAGTGCCGAGGATCAAAACCTCGTTCTGCTGCTAATAAGTTTTTGGTATGACTTGAAGTACTCGACTCAGAGTGACAAAGTAGACCCTTTCTTGGTCAGTAACCGAGAGTTCGGATGATCACAACCTCGGTCTGCTCAGGATAATTTTGTATTTGATAGGGATTTCATTTTCATTAAAAATAGTTACGCAGAGTAGTGCAGCGGGAGCGTGATGGGCCCATAGCCCAGAGGTCCGAGGACCAAAACCTCGCTTTGCTAACTAGGTATTTTTGCTTCACTGCTATTCACATTTAATAAATATTGTAGAATGTTTTTAGAATGTCTGCTTTAATTTTGTTTGCATTTTCTAAATTTACATGAGGCATAGTGGCGCAGTTGAAGCGTGCTGGGCCCATAACCCAGAGGTCCGAGGATCGAAACCTCGCTCTGCTAACAAGTTTTTGGTATGACATGAGGTACTCGACTCGGAGTGACAAAGTAGACACTTTCTTGGTCAGTACCCGAGAGTTTGGTTGACCACAACCTCGGTCTGCTCAGGATAATTATTTTCTTGAAAGTGATTTCATTTTCATTACAAATAGTTACGCAGAGTGGTGCCGTGGGAGCGTGATGGGCCCATAACCCAGAGGCCCGAGGACCAGAACCTCGCTCTGCTAAAGAGGTATTTTTGCTTCACTGTTATTCAAATTTAATAATTATTTTAGAATGTTTTTAGAATGTCTGCTTTTATTTTGTTTGTTGTTTTTCTAAATTTACATGAGGCATGGTGGCGCAGTGGAAGCTTGCTGGGCCTATAACCCAGAGTGCCGAGGATCAAAACCTCGTTCTGCTGCTAATAAGTTTTTGGTATGACTTGAAGTACTCGACTCAGAGTGACAAAGTAGACCCTTTCTTGGTCAGTAACCGAGAGTTCGGATGATCACAACCTCGGTCTGCTCAGGATAATTTTGTATTTGATAGGGATTTCATTTTCCTTAAAAATAGTTACGCAGAGTAGTGCAGCGGGAGCGTGATGGGCCCATAGCCCAGAGGTCCGAGGACCAAAACCTCGCTTTGCTAACTAGGTATTTTTGCTTCACTGCTATTCACATTTAATAAATATTGTAGAATGTTTTTAGAATGTCTGCTTTAATTTTGTTTGCATTTTCTAAATTTACATGAGGCATAGTGGCGCAGTTGAAGCGTGCTGGGCCCATAACCCAGAGGTCCGAGGATCGAAACCTCGCTCTGCTAACAAGATTTTGGTATGACATGAGGTACTCGACTCGGAGTGACAAAGTAGACACTTTCTTGGTCAGTACCCGAGAGTTTGGTTGACCACAACCTCGGTCTGCTCAGGATAATTATTTTCTTGAAAGTGATTTCATTTTCATTACAAATAGTTACGCAGAGTAGTGCCGTGGGAGCGTGATGGGCCCATAACCCAGAGGCCCGAGGACCGAAACCTCGCTCTGCTAAAGAGGTATTTTTGCTTCACTGTTATTCAAATTTAATAATTATTTTAGAATGTTTTTAGAATGTCTGCTTTTATTTTGTTTGTTGTTTTTCTAAATTTACATGAGGCATGGTGGCGCAGTGGAAGCTTGCTGGGCCTATAACCCAGAGTGCCGAGGATCAAAACCTCGTTCTGCTGCTAATAAGTTTTTGGTATGACTTGAAGTACTCGACTCAGAGTGACAAAGTAGACCCTTTCTTGGTCAGTAACCGAGAGTTCGGATGATCACAACCTCGGTCTGCTCAGGATAATTTTGTATTTGATAGGGATTTCATTTTCATTAAAAATAGTTACGCAGAGTAGTGCAGCGGGAGCGTGATGGGCCCATAGCCCAGAGGTCCGAGGACCAAAACCTCGCTTTGCTAACTAGGTATTTTTGCTTCACTGCTATTCACATTTAATAAATATTGTAGAATGTTTATAGAATGTCTGCTTTAATTTTGTTTGCATTTTCTAAATTTACATGAGGCATAGTGGCGCAGTTGAAGCGTGCTGGGCCCATAACCCAGAGGTCCGAGGATCGAAACCTCGCTCTGCTAACAAGTTTTTGGTATGACATGAGGTACTCGACTCGGAGTGACAAAGTAGACAATTTCTTGGTCAGTACCCGAGAGTTTGGTTGACCACAACCTCGGTCTGCTCAGGATAATTATTTTCTTGAAAGTGATTTCATTTTCATTACAAATAGTTACGCAGAGTGGTGCCGTGGGAGCGTGATGGGCCCATAACCCAGAGGCCCGAGGACCGAAACCTCACTCTGCTAAAGAGGTATTTTTGCTTCACTGTTATTCAAATTTAATAATTATTTTAGAATGTTTTTAGAATGTCTGCTTTTATTTTGTTTGTTGTTTTTCTAAATTTACATGAGGCATGGTGGCGCAGTGGAAGCTTGCTGGGCCTATAACCCAGAGTGCCGAGGATCAAAACCTCGTTCTGCTGCTAATAAGTTTTTGGTATGACTTGAAGTACTCGACTCAGAGTGACAAAGTAGACCCTTTCTTGGTCAGTAACCGAGAGTTCGGATGATCACAACCTCGGTCTGCTCAGGATAATTTTGTATTTGATAGGGATTTCATTTTCATTAAAAATAGTTACGCAGAGTAGTGCAGCGGGAGCGTGATGGGCCCATAGCCCAGAGGTCCGAGGACCAAAACCTCGCTTTGCTAACTAGGTATTTTTGCTTCACTGCTATTCACATTTAATAAATATTGTAGAATGTTTTTAGAATGTCTGCTTTAATTTTGTTTGCATTTTCTAAATTTACATGAGGCATAGTGGCGCAGTTGAAGCGTGCTGGGCCCATAACCCAGAGGTCCGAGGATCGAAACCTCGCTCTGCTAACAAGTTTTTGGTATGACATGAGGTACTCGACTCGGAGTGACAAAGTAGACACTTTCTTGGTCAGTACCCGAGAGTTTGGTTGACCACAACCTCGGTCTGCTCAGGATAATTATTTTCTTGAAAGTGATTTCATTTTCATTACAAATAGTTACGCAGAGTGGTGCCGTGGGAGCGTGATGGGCCCATAACCCAGAGGCCCGAGGACCGAAACCTCGCTCTGCTAAAGAGGTATTTTTGCTTCACTGTTATTCAAATTTAATAATTATTTTAGAATGTTTTTAGAATGTCTGCTTTTATTTTGTTTGTTGTTTTTCTAAATTTACATGAGGCATGGTGGCGCAGTGGAAGCTTGCTGGGCCTATAACCCAGAGTGCCGAGGATCAAAACCTCGTTCTGCTGCTAATAAGTTTTTGGTATGACTTGAAGTACTCGACTCAGAGTGACAAAGTAGACCCTTTCTTGGTCAGTAACCGAGAGTTCGGATGATCACAACCTCGGTCTGCTCAGGATAATTTTGTATTTGATAGGGATTTCATTTTCATTAAAAATAATTACGCAGAGTAGTGCAGCGGGAGCGTGATGGGCCCATAGCCCAGAGGTCCGAGGACCAAAACCTCGCTTTGCTAACTAGGTATTTTTGCTTCACTGCTATTCACATTTAATAAATATTGTAGAATGTTTTTAGAATGTCTGCTTTAATTTTGTTTGCATTTTCTAAATTTACATGAGGCATAGTGGCGCAGTTGAAGCGTGCTGGGCCCATAACCCAGAGGTCCGAGGATCGAAACCTCGCTCTGCTAACAAGTTTTTGGTATGACATGAGGTACTCGACTCGGAGTGACAAAGTAGACACTTTCTTGGTCAGTACCCGAGAGTTTGGTTGACCACAACCTCGGTCTGCTCAGGATAATTATTTTCTTGAAAGTGATTTCATTTTCATTACAAATAGTTACGCAGAGTGGTGCCGTGGGAGCGTGATGGGCCCATAACCCAGAGGCCCGAGGACCGAAACCTCGCTCTGCTAAAGAGGTATTTTTGCTTCACTGTTATTCAAATTTAATAATTATTTTAGAATGTTTTTAGAATGTCTGCTTTTATTTTGTTTGTTGTTTTTCTAAATTTACATGAGGCATGGTGGCGCAGTGGAAGCTTGCTGGGCCTATAACCCAGAGTGCCGAGGATCAAAACCTCGTTCTGCTGCTAATAAGTTTTTGGTATGACTTGAAGTACTCGACTCAGAGTGACAAAGTAGACCCTTTCTTGGTCAGTAACCGAGAGTTCGGATGATCACAACCTCGGTCTGCTCAGGATAATTTTGTATTTGATAGGGATTTCATTTTCATTAAAAATAGTTACGCAGAGTAGTGCAGCGGGAGCGTGATGGGCCCATAGCCCAGAGGTCCGAGGACCAAAACCTCGCTTTGCTAACTAGGTATTTTTGCTTCACTGCTATTCACATTTAATAAATATTGTAGAATGTTTTTAGAATGTCTGCTTTAATTTTGTTTGCATTTTCTAAATTTACATGAGGCATAGTGGCGCAGTTGAAGCGTGCTGGGCCCATAACCCAGAGGTCCGAGGATCGAAACCTCGCTCTGCTAACAAGTTTTTGGTATGACATGAGGTACTCGACTCGGAGTGACAAAGTAGACACTTTCTTGGTCAGTACCCGAGAGTTTGGTTGACCACAACCTCGGTCTGCTCAGGATAATTATTTTCTTGAAAGTGATTTCATTTTCATTACAAATAGTTACGCAGAGTGGTGCCGTGGGAGCGTGATGGGCCCATAACCCAGAGGCCCGAGGACCGAAACCTCGCTCTGCTAAAGAGGTATTTTTGCTTCACTGTTATTCAAATTTAATAATTATTTTAGAATGTTTTTAGAATGTCTGCTTTTATTTTGTTTGTTGTTTTTCTAAATTTACATGAGGCATGGTGGCGCAGTGGAAGCTTGCTGGGCCTATAACCCAGAGTGCCGAGGATCAAAACCTCGTTCTGCTGCTAATAAGTTTTTGGTATGACTTGAAGTACTCGACTCAGAGTGACAAAGTAGACCCTTTCTTGGTCAGTAACCGAGAGTTCGGATGATCACAACCTCGGTCTGCTCAGGATAATTTTGTATTTGATAGGGATTTCATTTTCATTAAAAATAATTACGCAGAGTAGTGCAGCGGGAGCGTGATGGGCCCATAGCCCAGAGGTCCGAGGACCAAAACCTCGCTTTGCTAACTAGGTATTTTTGCTTCACTGCTATTCACATTTAATAAATATTGTAGAATGTTTTTAGAATGTCTGCTTTAATTTTGTTTGCATTTTCTAAATTTACATGAGGCATAGTGGCGCAGTTGAAGCGTGCTGGGCCCATAACCCAGAGGTCCGAGGATCGAAACCTCGCTCTGCTAACAAGTTTTTGGTATGACATGAGGTACTCGACTCGGAGTGACAAAGTAGACACTTTCTTGGTCAGTACCCGAGAGTTTGGTTGACCACAACCTCGGTCTGCTCAGGATAATTATTTTCTTGAAAGTGATTTCATTTTCATTACAAATAGTTACGCAGAGTGGTGCCGTGGGAGCGTGATGGGCCCATAACCCAGAGGCCCGAGGACCGAAACCTCGCTCTGCTAAAGAGGTATTTTTGCTTCACTGTTATTCAAATTTAATAATTATTTTAGAATGTTTTTAGAATGTCTGCTTTTATTTTGTTTGTTGTTTTTCTAAATTTACATGAGGCATGGTGGCGCAGTGGAAGCTTGCTGGGCCTATAACCCAGAGTGCCGAGGATCAAAACCTCGTTCTGCTGCTAATAAGTTTTTGGTATGACTTGAAGTACTCGACTCAGAGTGACAAAGTAGACCCTTTCTTGGTCAGTAACCGAGAGTTCGGATGATCACAACCTCGGTCTGCTCAGGATAATTTTGTATTTGATAGGGATTTCATTTTCATTAAAAATAGTTACGCAGAGTAGTGCAGCGGGAGCGTGATGGGCCCATAGCCCAGAGGTCCGAGGACCAAAACCTCGCTTTGCTAACTAGGTATTTTTGCTTCACTGCTATTCACATTTAATAAATATTGTAGAATGTTTTTAGAATGTCTGCTTTAATTTTGTTTGCATTTTCTAAATTTACATGAGGCATAGTGGCGCAGTTGAAGCGTGCTGGGCCCATAACCCAGAGGTCCGAGGATCGAAACCTCGCTCTGCTAACAAGTTTTTGGTATGACATGAGGTACTCGACTCGGAGTGACAAAGTAGACACTTTCTTGGTCAGTACCCGAGAGTTTGGTTGACCACAACCTCGGTCTGCTCAGGATAATTATTTTCTTGAAAGTGATTTCATTTTCATTACAAATAGTTACGCAGAGTGGTGCCGTGGGAGCGTGATGGGCCCATAACCCAGAGGCCCGAGGACCGAAACCTCGCTCTGCTAAAGAGGTATTTTTGCTTCACTGTTATTCAAATTTAATAATTATTTTAGAATGTTTTTAGAATGTCTGCTTTTATTTTGTTTGTTGTTTTTCTAAATTTACATGAGGCATGGTGGCGCAGTGGAAGCTTGCTGGGCCTATAACCCAGAGTGCCGAGGATCAAAACCTCGTTCTGCTGCTAATAAGTTTTTGGTATGACTTGAAGTACTCGACTCAGAGTGACAAAGTAGACCCTTTCTTGGTCAGTAACCGAGAGTTCGGATGATCACAACCTCGGTCTGCTCAGGATAATTTTGTATTTGATAGGGATTTCATTTTCATTAAAAATAGTTACGCAGAGTAGTGCAGCGGGAGCGTGATGGGCCCATAGCCCAGAGGTCCGAGGACCAAAACCTCGCTTTGCTAACTAGGTATTTTTGCTTCACTGCTATTCACATTTAATAAATATTGTAGAATGTTTTTAGAATGTCTGCTTTAATTTTGTTTGCATTTTCTAAATTTACATGAGGCATAGTGGCGCAGTTGAAGCGTGCTGGGCCCATAACCCAGAGGTCCGAGGATCGAAACCTCGCTCTGCTAACAAGTTTTTGGTATGACATGAGGTACTCGACTCGGAGTGACAAAGTAGACACTTTCTTGGTCAGTACCCGAGAGTTTGGTTGACCACAACCTCGGTCTGCTCAGGATAATTATTTTCTTGAAAGTGATTTCATTTTCATTACAAATAGTTACGCAGAGTGGTGCCGTGGGAGCGTGATGGGCCCATAACCCAGAGGCCCGAGGACCGAAACCTCGCTCTGCTAAAGAGGTATTTTTGCTTCACTGTTATTCAAATTTAATAATTATTTTAGAATGTTTTTAGAATGTCTGCTTTTATTTTGTTTGTTGTTTTTCTAAATTTACATGAGGCATGGTGGCGCAGTGGAAGCTTGCTTGGCTTATAACCCAGAGTGCCGAGGATCAAAACCTCGTTCTGCTGCTAATAAGTTTTTGGTATGACTTGAAGTACTCGACTCAGAGTGACAAAGTAGACCCTTTCTTGGTCAGTAACCGAGAGTTCGGATGATCACAACCTCGGTCTGCTCAGGATAATTTTGTATTTGATAGGGATTTCATTTTCATTAAAAATAGTTACGCAGAGTAGTGCAGCGGGAGCGTGATGGGCCCATAGCCCAGAGGTCCGAGGACCAAAACCTCGCTTTGCTAACTAGGTATTTTTGCTTCACTGCTATTCACATTTAAAAAATATTGTAGAATGTTTTTAGAATGTCTGCTTTAATTTTGTTTGCATTTTCTAAATTTACATGAGGCATAGTGGCGCAGTTGAAGCGTGCTGGGCCCATAACCCAGAGGTCCGAGGATCGAAACCTCGCTCTGCTGACAAGTTGTTGGTATGACATGAGGTACTCGACTCGGAGTGACAAAGTAGACACTTTCTTGGTCAGTACCCGAGAGTTTGGTTGACCACAACCTCGGTCTGCTCAGGATAATTATTTTCTTGAAAGTGATTTCATTTTCATTACAAATAGTTACGCAGAGTGGTGCCGTGGGAGCGTGATGGGCCCATAACCCAGAGGCCCGAGGACCGAAACCTCGCTCTGCTAAAGAGGTATTTTTGCTTCACTGTTATTCAAATTTACTAATTATTTTAGAATGTTTTTAGAATGTCTGCTTTTATTTTGTTTGTTGTTTTTCTACATTTACATGAGGCATGGTGGCGCAGTGGAAGCTTGCTGGGCCTATAACCCAGAGTGCCGAGGATCAAAACCTCGTTCTGCTGCTAATAAGTTTTTGGTATGACTTGAAGTACTCGACTCAGAGTGACAAAGTAGACCCTTTCTTGGTCAGTAACCGAGAGTTCGGATGATCACAACCTCGGTCTGCTCAGGATAATTTTGTATTTGATAGGGATTTCATTTTCATTAAAAATAGTTACGCAGAGTAGTGCAGCGGGAGCGTGATGGGCCCATAGCCCAGAGGTCCGAGGACCAAAACCTCGCTTTGCTAACTAGGTATTTTTGCTTCACTGCTATTCACATTTAATAAATATTGTAGAATGTTTTTAGAATGTCTGCTTTAATTTTGTTTGCATTTTCTAAATTTACATGAGGCATAGTGGCGCAGTTGAAGCGTGCTGGGCCCATAACCCAGAGGTCCGAGGATCGAAACCTCGCTCTGCTAACAAGTTTTTGGTATGACATGAGGTACTCGACTCGGAGTGACAAAGTAGACACTTTTTTGGTCAGTACCCGAGAGTTTGGTTGACCACAACCTCGGTCTGCTCAGGATAATTATTTTCTTGAAAGTGATTTCATTTTCATTACAAATAGTTACGCAGAGTGGTGCCGTGGGAGCGTGATGGGCCCATAACCCAGAGGCCCGAGGACCGAAACCTCGCTCTGCTAAAGAGGTATTTTTGCTTCACTGTTATTCAAATTTAATAATTATTTTAGAATGTTTTTAGAATGTCTGCTTTTATTTTGTTTGTTGTTTTTCTAAATTTACATGAGGCATGGTGGCGCAGTGGAAGCTTGCTGGGCCTATAACCCAGAGTGCCGAGGATCAAAACCTCGTTCTGCTGCTAATAAGTTTTTGGTATGACTTGAAGTACTCGACTCAGAGTGACAAAGTAGACCCTTTCTTGGTCAGTAACCGAGAGTTCGGATGACCACAACCTCGGTCTGCTCAGGATAATTTTGTATTTGATAGGGATTTCATTTTCATTAAAAATAGTTACGCAGAGTAGTGCAGCGGGAGCGTGATGGGCCCATAGACCAGAGGTCCGAGGACCAAAACCTCGCTTTGCTAACTAGGTATTTTTGCTTCACTGCTATTCACATTTAATAAATATTGTAGAATGTTTTTAGAATGTCTGCTTTAATTTTGTTTGCATTTTCTAAATGTACATGAGGCATAGTGGCGCAGTTGAAGCGTGCTGGGCCCATAACCCAGAGGTCCGAGGATCGAAACCTCGCTCTGCTAACAAGTTTTTGGTATGACATGAGGTACTCGACTCGGAGTGACAAAGTAGACACTTTCTTGGTCAGTACCCGAGAGTTTGGTTGACCACAACCTCGGTCTGCTCAGGATAATTATTTTCTTGAAAGTGATTTCATTTTCATTACAAATAGTTATGCAGAGTGGTGCCGTGGGAGCGTGATGGGCCCATAACCCAGAGGCCCGAGGACCGAAACCTCGCTCTGCTAAAGAGGTATTTTTGCTTCACTGTTATTCAAATTTAATAATTATTTTAGAATGTTTTTAGAATGTCTGCTTTTATTTTGTTTGTTGTTTTTCTAAATTTACATGAGGCATGGTGGCGCAGTGGAAGCTTGCTGGGCCTATAACCCAGAGTGCCGAGGATCAAAACCTCGTTCTGCTGCTAATAAGTTTTTGGTATGACTTGAAGTACTCGACTCAGAGTGACAAAGTAGACCCTTTCTTGGTCAGTAACCGAGAGTTCGGATGATCACAACCTCGGTCTGCTCAGGATAATTTTGTATTTGATAGGGATTTCATTTTCATTAAAAATAGTTACGCAGAGTAGTGCAGCGGGAGCGTGATGGGCCCATAGCCCAGAGGTCCGAGGACCAAAACCTCGCTTTGCTAACTAGGTATTTTTGCTTCACTGCTATTCACATTTAATAAATATTGTAGAATGTTTTTAGAATGTCTGCTTTAATTTTGTTTGCATTTTCTAAATTTACATGAGGCATAGTGGCGCAGTTGAAGCGTGCTGGGCCCATAACCCAGAGGTCCGAGGATCGAAACCTCGCTCTGCTAACAAGTTTTTGGTATGACATGAGGTACTCGACTCGGAGTGACAAAGTAGACACTTTCTTGGTCAGTACCCGAGAGTTTGGTTGACCACAACCTCGGTCTGCTCAGGATAATTATTTTCTTGAAAGTGATTTCATTTTCATTACAAATAGTTACGCAGAGTGGTGCCGTGGGAGCGTGATGGGCCCATAACCCAGAGGCCCCAGGACCGAAACCTCGCTCTGCTAAAGAGGTATTTTTGCTTCACTGTTATTCAAATTTAATAATTATTTTAGAATGTTTTTATAATGTCTGCTTTTATTTTGTTTGTTGTTTTTCTAAATTTACATGAGGCATGGTGGCGCAGTGGAAGCTTGCTGGGCCTATAACCCAGAGTGCCGAGGATCAAAACCTCGTTCTGCTGCTAATAAGTTTTTGGTATGACTTGAAGTACTCGACTCAGAGTGACAAAGTAGACCCTTTCTTGGTCAGTAACCGAGAGTTCGGATGATCACAACCTCGGTCTGCTCAGGATAATTTTGTATTTGATAGGGATTTCATTTTCATTAAAAATAGTTACGCAGAGTAGTGCAGCGGGAGCGTGATGGGCCCATAGCCCAGAGGTCCGAAGACCAAAACCTCGCTTTGCTAACTAGGTATTTTTGCTTCACTTCTATTCACATTTAATAAATATTGTAGAATGTTTTTAGAATGTCTGCTTTAATTTTGTTTGCATTTTCTAAATTTACATGAGGCATAGTGGCGCAGTTGAAGCGTGCTGGGCCCATAACCCAGAGGTCCGAGGATCGAAACCTCGCTCTGCTAACAAGTTTTTGGTATGACATGAGGTACTCGACTCGGAGTGACAAAGTAGACACTTTCTTGGTCAGTACCCGAGAGTTTGGTTGACCACAACCTCGGTCTGCTCAGGATAATTATTTTCTTGAAAGTGATTTCATTTTCATTACAAATAGTTACGCAGAGTGGTGCCGTGGGAGCGTGATGGGCCCATAACCCAGAGGCCCGAGGACCGAAACCTCGCTCTGCTAAAGAGGTATTTTTGCTTCACTGTTATTCAAATTTAATAATTATTTTAGAATGTTTTTAGAATGTCTGCTTTTATTTTGTTTGTTGTTTTTCTAAATTTACATGAGGCATGGTGGCGCAGTGGAAGCTTGCTGGGCCTATAACCCAGAGTGCCGAGGATCAAAACCTCGTTCTGCTGCTAATAAGTTTTTGGTATGACTTGAAGTACTCGACTCAGAGTGACAAAGTAGACCCTTTCTTGGTCAGTAACCGAGAGTTCGGATGATCACAACCTCGGTCTGCTCAGGATAATTTTGTATTTGATAGGGATTTCATTTTCATTAAAAATAGTTACGCAGAGTAGTGCAGCGGGAGCGTGATGGGCCCATAGCCCAGAGGTCCGAGGACCAAAACCTCGCTTTGCTAACTAGGTATTTTTGCTTCACTGCTATTCACATTTAATAAATATTGTAGAATGTTTTTAGAATGTCTGCTTTAATTTTGTTTGCATTTTCTAAATTTACATGAGGCATAGTGGCGCAGTTGAAGCGTGCTGGGCCCATAACCCAGAGGTCCGAGGATCGAAACCTCGCTCTGCTAACAAGTTTTTGGTATGACATGAGGTACTCGACTCGGAGTGACAAAGTAGACACTTTCTTGGTCAGTACCCGAGAGTTTGGTTGACCACAACCTCGGTCTGCTCAGGATAATTATTTTCTTGAAAGTGATTTCATTTTCATTACAAATAGTTACGCAGAGTGGTGCCGTGGGAGCGTGATGGGCCCATAACCCAGAGGCCCGAGGACCGAAACCTCGCTCTGCTAAAGAGGTATTTTTGCTTCACTGTTATTCAAATTTAATAATTATTTTAGAATGTTTTTAGAATGTCTGCTTTTATTTTGTTTGTTGTTTTTCTAAATTTACATGAGGCATGGTGGCGCAGTGGAAGCTTGCTGGGCCTATAACCCAGAGTGCCGAGGATCAAAACCTCGTTCTGCTGCTAATAAGTTTTTGGTATGACTTGAAGTACTCGACTCAGAGTGACAAAGTAGACCCTTTCTTGGTCAGTAACCGAGAGTTCGGATGATCACAACCTCGGTCTGCTCAGGATAATTTTGTATTTGATAGGGATTTCATTTTCATTAAAAATAGTTACGCAGAGTAGTGCAGCGGGAGCGTGATGGGCCCATAGCCCAGAGGTCCGAGGACCAAAACCTCGCTTTGCTAATTAGGTATTTTTGCTTCACTGCTATTCACATTTAATAAATATTGTAGAATGTTTTTAGAATGTCTGCTTTAATTTTGTTTGCATTTTCTAAATTTACATGAGGCATAGTGGCGCAGTTGAAGCGTGCTGGGCCCATAACCCAGAGGTCCGAGGATCGAAACCTCGCTCTGCTAACAAGTTTTTGGTATGACATGAGGTACTCGACTCGGAGTGACAAAGTAGACACTTTCTTGGTCAGTACCCGAGAGTTTGGTTGACCACAACCTCGGTCTGCTCAGGATAATTATTTTCTTGAAAGTGATTTCATTTTCATTACAAATAGTTACGCAGAGTGGTGCCGTGGGAGCGTGATGGGCCCATAACCCAGAGGCCCGAGGACCGAAACCTCGCTCTGCTAAAGAGGTATTTTTGCTTCACTGTTATTCAAATTTAATAATTATTTTAGAATGTTTTTAGAATGTCTGCTTTTATTTTGTTTGTTGTTTTTCTAAATTTACATGAGGCATGGTGGCGCAGTGGAAGCTTGCTGGGCCTATAACCCAGAGTGCCGAGGATCAAAACCTCGTTCTGCTGCTAATAAGTTTTTGGTATGACTTGAAGTACTCGACTCAGAGTGACAAAGTAGACCCTTTCTTGGTCAGTAACCGAGAGTTCGGATGATCACAACCTCGGTCTGCTCAGGATAATTTTGTATTTGATAGGGATTTCATTTTCATTAAAAATAGTTACGCAGAGTAGTGCAGCGGGAGCGTGATGGGCCCATAGCCCAGAGGTCCGAGGACCAAAACCTCGCTTTGCTAACTAGGTATTTTTGCTTCACTGCTATTCACATTTAATAAATATTGTAGAATGTTTTTAGAATGTCTGCTTTAATTTTGTTTGCATTTTCTAAATTTACATGAGGCATAGTGGCGCAGTTGAAGCGTGCTGGGCCCATAACCCAGAGGTCCGAGGATCGAAACCTCGCTCTGCTAACAAGTTTTTGGTATGACATGAGGTACTCGACTCGGAGTGACAAAGTAGACACTTTCTTGGTCAGTACCCGAGAGTTTGGTTGACCACAACCTCGGTCTGCTCAGGATAATTATTTTCTTGAAAGTGATTTCATTTTCATTACAAATAGTTACGCAGAGTGGTGCCGTGGGAGCGTGATGGGCCCATAACCCAGAGGCCCCAGGACCGAAACCTCGCTCTGCTAAAGAGGTATTTTTGCTTCACTGTTATTCAAATTTAATAATTATTTTAGAATGTTTTTATAATGTCTGCTTTTATTTTGTTTGTTGTTTTTCTAAATTTACATGAGGCATGGTGGCGCAGTGGAAGCTTGCTGGGCCTATAACCCAGAGTGCCGAGGATCAAAACCTCGTTCTGCTGCTAATAAGTTTTTGGTATGACTTGAAGTACTCGACTCAGAGTGACAAAGTAGACCCTTTCTTGGTCAGTAACCGAGAGTTCGGATGATCACAACCTCGGTCTGCTCAGGATAATTTTGTATTTGATAGGGATTTCATTTTCATTAAAAATAGTTACGCAGAGTAGTGCAGCGGGAGCGTGATGGGCCCATAGCCCAGAGGTCCGAGGACCAAAACGTCGCTTTGCTAACTAGGTATTTTTGCTTCACTGCTATTCACATTTAATAAATATTGTAGAATGTTTTTAGAATGTCTGCTTTAATTTTGTTTGCATTTTCTAAATTTACATGAGGCATAGTGGCGCAGTTGAAGCGTGCTGGGCCCATAACCCAGAGGTCCGAGGATCGAAACCTCGCTCTGCTAACAAGTTTTTGGTATGACATGAGGTACTCGACTCGGAGTGACAAAGTAGACACTTTCTTGGTCAGTACCCGAGAGTTTGGTTGACCACAACCTCGGTCTGCTCAGGATAATTATTTTCTTGAAAGTGATTTCATTTTCATTACAAATAGTTACGCAGAGTGGTGCCGTGGGAGCGTGATGGGCCCATAACCCAGAGGCCCGAGGACCGAAACCTCGCTCTGCTAAAGAGGTATTTTTGCTTCACTGTTATTCAAATTTAATAATTATTTTAGAATGTTTTTAGAATGTCTGCTTTTATTTTGTTTGTTGTTTTTCTAAATTTACATGAGGCATGGTGGCGCAGTGGAAGCTTGCTGGGCCTATAACCCAGAGTGCCGAGGATCAAAACCTCGTTCTGCTGCTAATAAGTTTTTGGTATGACTTGAAGTACTCGACTCAGAGTGACAAAGTAGACCCTTTCTTGGTCAGTAACCGAGAGTTCGGATGATCACAACCTCGGTCTGCTCAGGATAATTTTGTATTTGATAGGGATTTCATTTTCATTAAAAATAGTTACGCAGAGTAGTGCAGCGGGAGCGTGATGGGCCCATAGCCCAGAGGTCCGAGGACCAAAACGTCGCTTTGCTAACTAGGTATTTTTGCTTCACTGCTATTCACATTTAATAAATATTGTAGAATGTTTTTAGAATGTCTGCTTTAATTTTGTTTGCATTTTCTAAATTTACATGAGGCATAGTGGCGCAGTTGAAGCGTGCTGGGCCCATAACCCAGAGGTCCGAGGATCGAAACCTCGCTCTGCTAACAAGTTTTTGGTATGACATGAGGTACTCGACTCGGAGTGACAAAGTAGACACTTTCTTGGTCAGTACCCGAGAGTTTGGTTGACCACAACCTCGGTCTGCTCAGGATAATTATTTTCTTGAAAGTGATTTCATTTTCATTACAAATAGTTACGCAGAGTGGTGCCGTGGGAGCGTGATGGGCCCATAACCCAGAGGCCCGAGGACCGAAACCTCGCTCTGCTAAAGAGGTATTTTTGCTTCACTGTTATTCAAATTTAATAATTATTTTAGAATGTTTTTAGAATGTCTGCTTTTATTTTGTTTGTTGTTTTTCTAAATTTACATGAGGCATGGTGGCGCAGTGGAAGCTTGCTGGGCCTATAACCCAGAGTGCCGAGGATCAAAACCTCGTTCTGCTGCTAATAAGTTTTTGGTATGACTTGAAGTACTCGACTCAGAGTGACAAAGTAGACCCTTTCTTGGTCAGTAACCGAGAGTTCGGATGATCACAACCTCGGTCTGCTCAGGATAATTTTGTATTTGATAGGGATTTCATTTTCATTAAAAATAGTTACGCAGAGTAGTGCAGCGGGAGCGTGATGGGCCCATAGCCCAGAGGTCCGAAGACCAAAACCTCGCTTTGCTAACTAGGTATTTTTGCTTCACTTCTATTCACATTTAATAAATATTGTAGAATGTTTTTAGAATGTCTGCTTTAATTTTGTTTGCATTTTCTAAATTTACATGAGGCATAGTGGCGCAGTTGAAGCGTGCTGGGCCCATAACCCAGAGGTCCGAGGATCGAAACCTCGCTCTGCTAACAAGTTTTTGGTATGACATGAGGTACTCGACTCGGAGTGACAAAGTAGACACTTTCTTGGTCAGTACCCGAGAGTTTGGTTGACCACAACCTCGGTCTGCTCAGGATAATTAATTTCTTGAAAGTGATTTCATTTTCATTACAAATAGTTACGCAGAGTGGTGCCGTGGGAGCGTGATGGGCCCATAACCCAGAGGCCCGAGGACCGAAACCTCGCTCTGCTAAAGAGGTATTTTTGCTTCACTGTTATTCAAATTTAATAATTATTTTAGAATGTTTTTAGAATGTCTGCTTTTATTTTGTTTGTTGTTTTTCTAAATTTACATGAGGCATGGTGGCGCAGTGGAAGCTTGCTGGGCCTATAACCCAGAGTGCCGAGGATCAAAACCTCGTTCTGCTGCTAATAAGTTTTTGGTATGACTTGAAGTACTCGACTCAGAGTGACAAAGTAGACCCTTTCTTGGTCAGTAACCGAGAGTTCGGATGATCACAACCTCGGTCTGCTCAGGATAATTTTGTATTTGATAGGGATTTCATTTTCATTAAAAATAGTTACGCAGAGTAGTGCAGCGGGAGCGTGATGGGCCCATAGCCCAGAGGTCCGAGGACCAAAACGTCGCTTTGCTAACTAGGTATTTTTGCTTCACTGCTATTCACATTTAATAAATATTGTAGAATGTTTTTAGAATGTCTGCTTTAATTTTGTTTGCATTTTCTAAATTTACATGAGGCATAGTGGCGCAGTTGAAGCGTGCTGGGCCCATAACCCAGAGGTCCGAGGATCGAAACCTCGCTCTGCTAACAAGTTTTTGGTATGACATGAGGTACTCGACTCGGAGTGACAAAGTAGACACTTTCTTGGTCAGTACCCGAGAGTTTGGTTGACCACAACCTCGGTCTGCTCAGGATAATTATTTTCTTGAAAGTGATTTCATTTTCATTACAAATAGTTACGCAGAGTGGTGCCGTGGGAGCGTGATGGGCCCATAACCCAGAGGCCCGAGGACCGAAACCTCGCTCTGCTAAAGAGGTATTTTTGCTTCACTGTTATTCAAATTTAATAATTATTTTAGAATGTTTTTAGAATGTCTGCTTTTATTTTGTTTGTTGTTTTTCTAAATTTACATGAGGCATGGTGGCGCAGTGGAAGCTTGCTGGGCCTATAACCCAGAGTGCCGAGGATCAAAACCTCGTTCTGCTGCTAATAAGTTTTTGGTATGACTTGAAGTACTCGACTCAGAGTGACAAAGTAGACCCTTTCTTGGTCAGTAACCGAGAGTTCGGATGATCACAACCTCGGTCTCCTCAGGATAATTTTGTATTTGATAGGGATTTCATTTTCATTAAAAATAGTTACGCAGAGTAGTGCAGCGGGAGCGTGATGGGCCCATAGCCCAGAGGTCCGAGGACCAAAACCTCGCTTTGCTAACTAGGTATTTTTGCTTCACTGCTATTCACATTTAATAAATACTGTAGAATGTTTTTAGAATGTCTGCTTTAATTTTGTTTGCATTTTCTAAATTTACATGAGGCATAGTGGCGCAGTTGAAGCGTGCTGGGCCCATAACCCAGAGGTCCGAGGATCGAAACCTCGCTCTGCTAACAAGTTTTTGGTATGACATGAGGTACTCGACTCGGAGTGACAAAGTAGACACTTTCTTGGTCAGTACCCGAGAGTTTGGTTGACCACAACCTCGGTCTGCTCAGGATAATTATTTTCTTGAAAGTGATTTCATTTTCATTACAAATAGTTACGCAGAGTGGTGCCGTGGGAGCGTGATGGGCCCATAACCCAGAGGCCCGAGGACCGAAACCTCGCTCTGCTAAAGAGGTATTTTTGCTTCACTGCTATTCACATTTAATAAATATTGTAGAATGTTTTTAGAATGTCTGCTTTAATTTTGTTTGCATTTTCTAAATTTACATGAGGCATAGTGGCGCAGTTGAAGCGTGCTGGGCCCATAACCCAGAGGTCCGAGGATCGAAACCTCGCTCTGCTAACAAGTTTTTGGTATGACATGAGGTACTCGACTCGGAGTGACAAAGTAGACACTTTCTTGGTCAGTACCCGAGAGTTTGGTTGACCACAACCTCGGTCTGCTCAGGATAATTATTTTCTTGAAAGTGATTTCATTTTCATTACAAATAGTTACGCAGAGTGGTGCCGTGGGAGCGTGATGGGCCCATAACCCAGAGGCCCGAGGACCGAAACCTCGCTCTGCTAAAGAGGTATTTTTGCTTCACTGTTATTCAAATTTAATAATTATTTTAGAATGTTTTTAGAATGTCTGCTTTTATTTTGTTTGTTGTTTTTCTAAATTTACATGAGGCATGGTGGCGCAGTGGAAGCTTGCTGGGCCTATAACCCAGAGTGCCGAGGATCAAAACCTCGTTCTGCTGCTAATAAGTTTTTGGTATGACTTGAAGTACTCGACTCAGAGTGACAAAGTAGACCCTTTCTTGGTCAGTAACCGAGAGTTCGGATGATCACAACCTCGGTCTCCTCAGGATAATTTTGTATTTGATAGGGATTTCATTTTCATTAAAAATAGTTACGCAGAGTAGTGCAGCGGGAGCGTGATGGGCCCATAGCCCAGAGGTCCGAGGACCAAAACCTCGCTTTGCTAACTAGGTATTTTTGCTTCACTGCTATTCACATTTAATAAATATTGTAGAATGTTTTTAGAATGTCTGCTTTAATTTTGTTTGCATTTTCTAAATTTACATGAGGCATAGTGGCGCAGTTGAAGCGTGCTGGGCCCATAACCCAGAGGTCCGAGGATCGAAACCTCGCTCTGCTAACAAGTTTTTGGTATGACATGAGGTACTCGACTCGGAGTGACAAAGTAGACACTTTCTTGGTCAGTACCCGAGAGTTTGGTTGACCACAACCTCGGTCTGCTCAGGATAATTATTTTCTTGAAAGTGATTTCATTTTCATTACAAATAGTTACGCAGAGTGGTGCCGTGGGAGCGTGATGGGCCCATAACCCAGAGGCCCGAGGACCGAAACCTCGCTCTGCTAAAGAGGTATTTTTGCTTCACTGTTATTCAAATTTAATAATTATTTTAGAATGTTTTTAGAATGTCTGCTTTTATTTTGTTTGTTGTTTTTCTAAATTTACATGAGGCATCGTGGCGCAGTGAAAGCTTGCTGGGCCTATAACCCAGAGTGCCGAGGATCAAAACCTTGTTCTGCTGCTAATAAGTTTTTGGTATGACTTGAAGTACTCGACTAAGAGTGACAAAGTAGACCCTTTCTTGGTCAGTAACCGAGAGTTCGGATGATCACAACCTCGGTCTGCTCAGGATAATTTTGTATTTGATAGGGATTTCATTTTCATTAAAAATAGTTACGCAGAGTAGTGCAGCGGGAGCGTGATGGGCCCATAGCCCAGAGGTCCGAGGACCAAAACGTCGCTTTGCTAACTAGGTATTTTTGCTTCACTGCTATTCACATTTAATAAATATTGTAGAATGTTTTTAGAATGTCTGCTTTAATTTTGTTTGCATTTTCTAAATTTACATGAGGCATAGTGGCGCAGTTGAAGCGTGCTGGGCCCATAACCCAGAGGTCCGAGGATCGAAACCTCGCTCTGCTAACAAGTTTTTGGTATGACATGAGGTACTCGACTCGGAGTGACAAAGTAGACACTTTCTTGGTCAGTACCCGAGAGTTTGGTTGACCACAACCTCGGTCTGCTCAGGATAATTATTTTCTTGAAAGTGATTTCATTTTCATTACAAATAGTTACGCAGAGTGGTGCCGTGGGAGCGTGATGGGCCCATAACCCAGAGGCCCGAGGACCGAAACCTCGCTCTGCTAAAGAGGTATTTTTGCTTCACTGTTATTCAAATTTAATAATTATTTTAGAATGTTTTTAGAATGTCTGCTTTTATTTTGTTTGTTGTTTTTCTAAATTTACATGAGGCATGGTGGCGCAGTGGAAGCTTGCTGGGCCTATAACCCAGAGTGCCGAGGATCAAAACCTCGTTCTGCTGCTAATAAGTTTTTGGTATGACTTGAAGTACTCGACTCAGAGTGACAAAGTAGACCCTTTCTTGGTCAGTAACCGAGAGTTCGGATGATCACAACCTCGGTCTGCTCAGGATAATTTTGTATTTGATAGGGATTTCATTTTCATTAAAAATAGTTACGCAGAGTAGTGCAGCGGGAGCGTGATGGGCCCATAGCCCAGAGGTCCGAGGACCAAAACCTCGCTTTGCTAACTAGGTATTTTTGCTTCACTGCTATTCACATTTAATAAATATTGTAGAATGTTTTTAGAATGTCTGCTTTAATTTTGTTTGCATTTTCTAAATTTACATGAGGCATAGTGGCGCAGTTGAAGCGTGCTGGGCCCATAACCCAGAGGTCCGAGGATCGAGACCTCGCTCTGCTAACAAGTTTTTGGTATGACATGAGGTACTCGACTCGGAGTGACAAAGTAGACACTTTCTTGGTCAGTACCCGAGAGTTTGGTTGACCACAACCTCGGTCTGCTCAGGATAATTATTTTCTTGAAAGTGATTTCATTTTCATTACAAATAGTTACGCAGAGTGGTGCCGTGGGAGCGTGATGGGCCCATAACCCAGAGGCCCGAGGACCGAAACCTCGCTCTGCTAAAGAGGTATTTTTACTACACTGTTATTCAAATTTAATAATTATTTTAGAATGTTTTTAGAATGTCTGCTTTTATTTTGTTTGTTGTTTTTCTAAATTTACATGAGGCATGGTGGCGCAGTGGAAGCTTGCTGGGCCTATAACCCAGAGTGCCGAGGATCAAAACCTCGTTCTGCTGCTAATAAGTTTTTGGTATGACTTGAAGTACTCGACTCAGAGTGACAAAGTAGACCCTTTCTTGGTCAGTAACCGAGAGTTCGGATGATCACAACCTCGGTCTGCTCAGGATAATTTTGTATTTGATAGGGATTTCATTTTCATTAAAAATAGTTACGCAGAGTAGTGCAGCGGGAGCGTGATGGGCCCATAGCCCAGAGGTCCGAGGACCAAAACCTCGCTTTGCTAACTAGGTATTTTTGCTTCACTGCTATTCACATTTAATAAATATTGTAGAATGTTTTTAGAATGTCTGCTTTAATTTTGTTTGCATTTTCTAAATTTACATGAGGCATAGTGGCGCAGTTGAAGCGTGCTGGGCCCATAACCCAGAGGTCCGAGGATCGAAACCTCGCTCTGCTAACAAGTTTTTGGTATGACATGAGGTACTCGACTCGGAGTGACAAAGTAGACACTTTCTTGGTCAGTACCCGAGAGTTTGGTTGACCACAACCTCGGTCTGCTCAGGATAATTATTTTCTTGAAAGTGATTTCATTTTCATTACAAATAGTTACGCAGAGTGGTGCCGTGGGAGCGTGATGGGCCCATAACCCAGAGGCCCGAGGACCGAAACCTCGCTCTGCTAAAGAGGTATTTTTGCTTCACTGTTATTCAAATTTAATAATTATTTTAGAATGTTTTTAGAATGTCTGCTTTTATTTTGTTTGTTGTTTTTTTAAATTTACATGAGGCATGGTGGCGCAGTGGAAGCTTGCTGGGCCTATAACCCAGAGTGCCGAGGATCAAAACCTCGTTCTGCTGCTAATAAGTTTTTGGTATGACTTGAAGTACTCGACTCAGAGTGACAAAGTAAGCCCTTTCTTGGTCAGTAACCGAGAGTTCGGATGATCACAACCTCGGTCTGCTCAGGATAATTTTGTATTTGATAGGGATTTCATTTTCATTAAAAATAGTTACGCAGAGTAGTGCAGCGGGAGCGTGATGGGCCCATAGCCCAGAGGTCCGAGGACCAAAACCTCGCTTTGCTAACTAGGTATTTTTGCTTCACTGCTATTCACATTTAATAAATATTGTAGAATGTTTTTAGAATGTCTGCTTTAATTTTGTTTGCATTTTCTAAATTTACATGAGGCATAGTGGCGCAGTTGAAGCGTGCTGGGCCCATAACCCAGAGGTCCGAGGATCGAAACCTCGCTCTGCTAACAAGTTTTTGGTATGACATGAGGTACTCGACTCGGAGTGACAAAGTAGACACTTTCTTGGTCAGTACCCGAGAGTTTGGTTGACCACAACCTCGGTCTGCTCAGGATAATTATTTTCTTGAAAGTGATTTCATTTTCATTACAAATAGTTACGCAGAGTGGTGCCGTGGGAGCGTGATGGGCCCATAACCCAGAGGCCCGAGGACCGAAACCTCGCTCTGCTAAAGAGGTATTTTTGCTTCACTGTTATTCAAATTTAATAATTATTTTAGAATGTTTTTAGAATGTCTGCTTTTATTTTGTTTGTTGTTTTTCTAAATTTACATGAGGCATGGTGGCGCAGTGGAAGCTTGCTGGGCCTATAACCCAGAGTGCCGAGGATCAAAACCTCGTTCTGCTGCTAATAAGTTTTTGGTATGACTTGAAGTACTCGACTCAGAGTGACAAAGTAGACCCTTTCTTGGTCAGTAACCGAGAGTTCGGATGATCACAACCTCGGTCTGCTCAGGATAATTTTGTATTTGATAGGGATTTCATTTTCATTAAAAATAGTTACGCAGAGTAGTGCAGCGGGAGCGTGATGGGCCCATAGCCCAGAGGTCCGAGGACCAAAACCTCGCTTTGCTAACTAGGTATTTTTGCTTCACTGCTATTCACATTTAATAAATATTGTAGAATGTTTTTAGAATGTCTGCTTTAATTTTGTTTGCATTTTCTAAATTTACATGAGGCATAGTGGCGCAGTTGAAGCGTGCTGGGCCCATAACCCAGAGGTCCGAGGATCGAAACCTCGCTCTGCTAACAAGTTTTTGGTATGACATGAGGTACTCGACTCGGAGTGACAAAGTAGACACTTTCTTGGTCAGTACCCGAGAGTTTGGTTGACCACAACCTCGGTCTGCTCAGGATAATTATTTTCTTGAAAGTGATTTCATTTTCATTACAAATAGTTACGCAGAGTGGTGCCGTGGGAGCGTGATGGGCCCATAACCCAGAGGCCCGAGGACCGAAACCTCGCTCTGCTAAAGAGGTATTTTTGCTTCACTGTTATTCAAATTTAATAATTATTTTAGAATGTTTTTAGAATGTCTGCTTTTATTTTGTTTGTTGTTTTTTTAAATTTACATGAGGCATGGTGGCGCAGTGGAAGCTTGCTGGGCCTATAACCCAGAGTGCCGAGGATCAAAACCTCGTTCTGCTGCTAATAAGTTTTTGGTATGACTTGAAGTACTCGACTCAGAGTGACAAAGTAAGCCCTTTCTTGGTCAGTAACCGAGAGTTCGGATGATCACAACCTCGGTCTGCTCAGGATAATTTTGTATTTGATAGGGATTTCATTTTCATTAAAAATAGTTACGCAGAGTAGTGCAGCGGGAGCGTGATGGGCCCATAGCCCAGAGGTCCGAGGACCAAAACCTCGCTTTGCTAACTAGGTATTTTTGCTTCACTGCTATTCACATTTAATAAATATTGTAGAATGTTTTTAGAATGTCTGCTTTAATTTTGTTTGCATTTTCTAAATTTACATGAGGCATAGTGGCGCAGTTGAAGCGTGCTGGGCCCATAACCCAGAGGTCCGAGGATCGAAACCTCGCTCTGCTAACAAGTTTTTGGTATGACATGAGGTACTCGACTCGGAGTGACAAAGTAGACACTTTCTTGGTCAGTACCCGAGAGTTTGGTTGACCACAACCTCGGTCTGCTCAGGATAATTATTTTCTTGAAAGTGATTTCATTTTCATTACAAATAGTTACGCAGAGTGGTGCCGTGGGAGCGTGATGGGCCCATAACCCAGAGGCCCGAGGACCGAAACCTCGCTCTGCTAAAGAGGTATTTTTGCTTCACTGTTATTCAAATTTAATAATTATTTTAGAATGTTTTTAGAATGTCTGCTTTTATTTTGTTTGTTGTTTTTCTAAATTTACATGAGGCATGGTGGCGCAGTGGAAGCTTGCTGGGCCTATAACCCAGAGTGCCGAGGATCAAAACCTCGTTCTGCTGCTAATAAGTTTTTGGTATGACTTGAAGTACTCGACTCAGAGTGACAAAGTAGACCCTTTCTTGGTCAGTAACCGAGAGTTCGGATGATCACAACCTCGGTCTGCTCAGGATAATTTTGTATTTGATAGGGATTTCATTTTCATTAAAAATAGTTACGCAGAGTAGTGCAGCGGGAGCGTGATGGGCCCAGAGGTCCGAGGACCAAAACCTCGCTTTGCTAACTAGGTATTTTTGCTTCACTGCTATTCACATTTAATAAATATTGTAGAATGTTTTTAGAATGTCTGCTTTAATTTTGTTTGCATTTTCTAAATTTACATGAGGCATAGTGGCGCAGTTGAAGCGTGCTGGGCCCATAACCCAGAGGTCCGAGGATCGAAACCTCGCTCTGCTAACAAGTTTTTGGTATGACATGAGGTACTCGACTCGGAGTGACAAAGTAGACACTTTCTTGGTCAGTACCCGAGAGTTTGGTTGACCACAACCTCGGTCTGCTCAGGATAATTATTTTCTTGAAAGTGATTTCATTTTCATTACAAATAGTTACGCAGAGTGGTGCCGTGGGAGCGTGATGGGCCCATAACCCAGAGGCCCCAGGACCGAAACCTCGCTCTGCTAAAGAGGTATTTTTGCTTCACTGTTATTCAAATTTAATAATTATTTTAGAATGTTTTTATAATGTCTGCTTTTATTTTGTTTGTTGTTTTTCTAAATTTACATGAGGCATGGTGGCGCAGTGGAAGCTTGCTGGGCCTATAACCCAGAGTGCCGAGGATCAAAACCTCGTTCTGCTGCTAATAAGTTTTTGGTATGACTTGAAGTACTCGACTCACAGTGACAAAGTAGACCCTTTCTTGGTCAGTAACCGAGAGTTCGGATGATCACAACCTCGGTCTGCTCAGGATAATTTTGTATTTGATAGGGATTTCATTTTCATTAAAAATAGTTACGCAGAGTAGTGCAGCGGGAGCGTGATGGGCCCATAGCCCAGAGGTCCGAGGACCAAAACCTCGCTTTGCTAACTAGGTATTTTTGCTTCACTGCTATTCACATTTAATAAATATTGTAGAATGTTTTTAGAATGTCTGCTTTAATTTTGTTTGCATTTTCTAAATTTACATGAGGCATAGTGGCGCAGTTGAAGCGTGCTGGGCCCATAACCCAGAGGTCCGAGGATCGAAACCTCGCTCTGCTAACAAGTTTTTGGTATGACATGAGGTACTCGACTCGGAGTGACAAAGTAGACACTTTCTTGATCAGTACCCGAGAGTTTGGTTGACCACAACCTCGGTCTGCTCAGGATAATTATTTTCTTGAAAGTGATTTCATTTTCATTACAAATAGTTACGCAGAGTGGTGCCGTGGGAGCGTGATGGGCCCATAACCCAGAGGCCCGAGGACCGAAACCTCGCTCTGCTAAAGAGGTATTTTTGCTTCACTGTTATTCAAATTTAATAATTATTTTAGAATGTTTTTAGAATGTCTGCTTTTATTTTGTTTGTTGTTTTTCTAAATTTACATGAGGCATGGTGGCGCAGTGGAAGCTTGCTGGGCCTATAACCCAGAGTGCCGAGGATCAAAACCTCGTTCTGCTGCTAATAAGTTTTTGGTATGACTTGAAGTACTCGACTCAGAGTGACAAAGTAGACCCTTTCTTGGTCAGTAACCGAGAGTTCGGATGATCACAACCTCGGTCTGCTCAGGATAATTTTGTATTTGATAGGGATTTCATTTTCATTAAAAATAGTTACGCAGAGTAGTGCAGCGGGAGCGTGATGGGCCCATAGCCCAGAGGTCCGAGGACCAAAACCTCGCTTTGCTAACTAGGTATTTTTGCTTCACTGCTATTCACATTTAATACATATTGTAGAATGTTTTTAGAATGTCTGCTTTAATTTTGTTTGCATTTTCTAAATTTACATGAGGCATAGTGGCGCAGTTGAAGCGTGCTGGGCCCATAACCCAGAGGTCCGAGGATCGAAACCTCGCTCTGCTAACACGTTTTTGGTATGACATGAGGTACTCGACTCGGAGTGACAAAGTAGACACTTTCTTGGTCAGTACCCGAGAGTTTGGTTGACCACAACCTCGGTCTGCTCAGGATAATTATTTTCTTGAAAGTGATTTCATTTTCATTACAAATAGTTACGCAGAGTGGTGCCGTGGGAGCGTGATGGGCCCATAACCCAGAGGCCCGAGGACCGAAACCTCGCTCTGCTAAAGAGGTATTTTTGCTTCACTGTTATTCAAATTTAATTATTATTTTAGAATGTTTTTAGAATGTCTGCTTTTATTTTGTTTGTTGTTTTTCTAAATTTACATGAGGCATGGTGGCGCAGTGGAAGCTTGCTGGGCCTATAACCCAGAGTGCCGAGGATCAAAACCTCGTTCTGCTGCTAATAAGTTTTTGGTATGACTTGAAGTACTCGACTCAGAGTGACAAAGTAGACCCTTTCTTGGTCAGTAACCGAGAGTTCGGATGATCACAACCTCGGTCTGCTCAGGATAATTTTGTATTTGATAGGGATTTCATTTTCATTAAAAATAGTTACGCAGAGTAGTGCAGCGGGAGCGTGATGGGCCCATAGCCCAGAGGTCCGAGGACCAAAACCTCGCTTTGCTAACTAGGTATTTTTGCTTCACTGCTATTCACATTTAATAAATATTGTAGAATGTTTTTAGAATGTCTGCTTTAATTTTGTTTGCATTTTCTAAATTTACATGAGGCATAGTGGCGCAGTTGACGCGTGCTGGGCCCATAACCCAGAGGTCCGAGGATCGAAACCTCGCTCTGCTAACAAGTTTTTGGTATGACATGAGGTACTCGACTCGGAGTGACAAAGTAGACACTTTCTTGGTCAGTACCCGAGAGTTTGGTTGACCACAACCTCGGTCTGCTCAGGATAATTATTTTCTTGAAAGTGATTTCATTTTCATTACAAATAGTTACGCAGAGTGGTGCCGTGGGAGCGTGATGGGCCCATAACCCAGAGGCCCGAGGACCGAAACCTCGCTCTGCTAAAGAGGTATTTTTGCTACACTGTTATTCAAATTTAATAATTATTTTAGAATGTTTTTAGAATGTCTGCTTTTATTTTGTTTGTTGTTTTTCTAAATTTACATGAGGCATGGTGGCGCAGTGGAAGCTTGCTGGGCCTATAACCCAGAGTGCCGAGGATCAAAACCTCGTTCTGCTGCTAATAAGTTTTTGGTATGACTTGAAGTACTCGACTCAGAGTGACAAAGTAGACCCTTTCTTGGTCAGTAACCGAGAGTTCGGATGATCACAACCTCGGTCTGCTCAGGATAATTTTGTATTTGATAGGGATTTCATTTTCATTAAAAATAGTTACGCAGAGTAGTGCAGCGGGAGCGTGATGGGCCCATAGCCCAGAGGTCCGAGGACCAAAACCTCGCTTTGCTAACTAGGTATTTTTGCTTCACTGCTATTCACATTTAATAAATATTGTAGAATGTTTTTAGAATGTCTGCTTTAATTTTGTTTGCATTTTCTAAATTTACATGAGGCATAGTGGCGCAGTTGAAGCGTGCTGGGCCCATAACCCAGAGGTCCGAGGATCGAAACCTCGCTCTGCTAACAAGTTTTTGGTATGACATGAGGTACTCGACTCGGAGTGACAAAGTAGACACTTTCTTGGTCAGTACCCGAGAGTTTGGTTGACCACAACCTCGGTCTGCTCAGGATAATTATTTTCTTGAAAGTGATTTCATTTTCATTACAAATAGTTACGCAGAGTGGTGCCGTGGGAGCGTGATGGGCCCATAACCCAGAGGCCCGAGGACCGAAACCTCGCTCTGCTAAAGAGGTATTTTTGCTACACTGTTATTCAAATTTAATAATTATTTTAGAATGTTTTTAGAATGTCTGCTTTTATTTTGTTTGTTGTTTTTCTAAATTTACATGAGGCATGGTGGCGCAGTGGAAGCTTGCTGGGCCTATAACCCAGAGTGCCGAGGATCAAAACCTCGTTCTGCTGCTAATAAGTTTTTGGTATGACTTGAAGTACTCGACTCAGAGTGACAAAGTAGACCCTTTCTTGGTCAGTAACCGAGAGTTCGGATGATCACAACCTCGGTCTGCTCAGGATAATTTTGTATTTGATAGGGATTTCATTTTCATTAAAAATAGTTACGCAGAGTAGTGCAGCGGGAGCGTGATGGGCCCATAGCCCAGAGGTCCGAGGACCAAAACCTCGCTTTGCTAACTAGGTATTTTTGCTTCACTGCTATTCACATTTAATAAATATTGTAGAATGTTTTTAGAATGTCTGCTTTAATTTTGTTTGCATTTTCTAAATTTACATGAGGCATAGTGGCGCAGTTGAAGCGTGCTGGGCCCATAACCCAGAGGTCCGAGGATCGAAACCTCGCTCTGCTAACAAGTTTTTGGTATGACATGAGGTACTCGACTCGGAGTGACAAAGTAGACACTTTCTTGGTCAGTACCCGAGAGTTTGGTTGACCACAACCTCGGTCTGCTCAGGATAATTATTTTCTTGAAAGTGATTTCATTTTCATTACAAATAGTTACGCAGAGTGGTGCCGTGGGAGCGTGATGGGCCCATAACCCAGAGGCCCGAGGACCGAAACCTCGCTCTGCTAAAGAGGTATTTTTGCTTCACTGTTATTCAAATTTAATAATTATTTTAGAATGTTTTTAGAATGTCTGCTTTTATTTTGTTTGTTGTTTTTCTAAATTTACATGAGGCATGGTGGCGCAGTGGAAGCTTGCTGGGCTTATAACGCAGAGTGCCGAGGATCAAAACCTCGTTCTGCTGCTAATAAGTTTTTGGTATGACTTGAAGTACTCGACTCAGAGTGACAAAGTAGACCCTTTCTTGGTCAGTAACCGAGAGTTCGGATGATCACAACCTCGGTCTGCTCAGGATAATTTTGTATTTGATAGGGATTTCATTTTCATTAAAAATAGTTACGCAGAGTAGTGCAGCGGGAGCGTGATGGGCCCATAGCCCAGAGGTCCGAGGACCAAAACCTCGCTTTGCTAACTAGGTATTTTTGCTTCACTGCTATTCACATTTAATAAATATTGTAGAATGTTTTTAGAATGTCTGCTTTATTTTTGTTTGCATTTTCTAAATTTACATGAGGCATAGTGGCGCAGTTGAAGCGTGCTGGGCCCATAACCCAGAGGTCCGAGGATCGAAACCTCGCTCTGCTAACAAGTTTTTGGTATGACATGAGGTACTCGACTCGGAGTGACAAAGTAGACACTTTCTTGGTCAGTACCCGAGAGTTTGGTTGACCACATCCTCGGTCTGCTCAGGATAATTATTTTCTTGAAAGTGATTTCATTTTCATTACAAATAGTTACCCAGAGTGGTGCCGTGGGAGCGTGATGGGCCCATAACCCAGAGGCCCGAGGACCGAAACCTCGCTCTGCTAAAGAGGTATTTTTGCTTCACTGTTATTCAAATTTAATAATTATTTTAGAATGTTTTTAGAATGTCTGCTTTTATTTTGTTTGTTGTTTTTTTAAATTTACATGAGGCATGGTGGCGCAGTGGAAGCTTGCTGGGCCTATAACCCAGAGTGCCGAGGATCAAAACCTCGTTCTGCTGCTAATAAGTTTTTGGTATGACTTGAAGTACTCGACTCAGAGTGACAAAGTAAGCCCTTTCTTGGTCAGTAACCGAGAGTTCGGATGATCACAACCTCGGTCTGCTCAGGATAATGTTGTATTTGATAGGGATTTCATTTTCATTAAAAATAGTTACGCAGAGTAGTGCAGCGGGAGCGTGATGGGCCCATAGCCCAGAGGTCCGAGGACCAAAACCTCGCTTTGCTAACTAGGTATTTTTGCTTCACTGCTATTCACATTTAATAAATATTGTAGAATGTTTTTAGAATGTCTGCTTTAATTTTGTTTGCATTTTCTAAATTTACATGAGGCATAGTGGCGCAGTTGAAGCGTGCTGGGCCCATAACCCAGAGGTCCGAGGATCAAAACCTCGCTCTGCTAACAAGTTTTTGGTATGACATGAGGTACTCGACTCGGAGTGACAAAGTAGACACTTTCTTGGTCAGTACCCGAGAGTTTGGTTGACCACAACCTCGGTCTGCTCAGGATAATTATTTTCTTGAAAGTGATTTCATTTTCATTACAAATAGTTACGCAGAGTGGTGCCGTGGGAGCGTGATGGGCCCATAACCCAGAGGCCCGAGGACCGAAACCTCGCTCTGCTAAAGAGGTATTTTTGCTTCACTGTTATTCAAATTTAATTATTATTTTAGAATGTTTTTAGAATGTCTGCTTTTATTTTGTTTGTTGTTTTTCTAAATTTACATGAGGCATGGTGGCGCAGTGGAAGCTTGCTGGGCCTATAACCCAGAGTGCCGAGGATCAAAACCTCGTTCTGCTGCTAATAAGTTTTTGGTATGACTTGAAGTACTCGACTCAGAGTGACAAAGTAGACCCTTTCTTGGTCAGTAACCGAGAGTTCGGATGATCACAACCTCGGTCTGCTCAGGATAATTTTGTATTTGATAGGGATTTCATTTTCATTAAAAATAGTTACGCAGAGTAGTGCAGCGGGAGCGTGATGGGCCCATAGCCCAGAGGTCCGAGGACCAAAACCTCGCTTTGCTAACTAGGTATTTTTGCTTCACTGCTATTCACATTTAATAAATATTGTAGAATGTTTTTAGAATGTCTGCTTTAATTTTGTTTGCATTTTCTAAATTTATATGAGGCATAGTGGCGCAGTTGAAGCGTGCTGGGCCCATAACCCAGAGGTCCGAGGATCGAAACCTCGCTCTGCTAACAAGTTTTTGGTATGACATGAGGTACTCGACTCGGAGTGACAAAGTAGACACTTTCTTGGTCAGTACCCGAGAGTTTGGTTGACCACAACCTCGGTCTGCTCAGGATAATTATTTTCTTGAAAGTGATTTCATTTTCATTACAAATAGTTACGCAGAGTGGTGCCGTGGGAGCGTGATGGGCCCATAACCCAGAGGCCCGAGGACCGAAACCTCGCTCTGCTAAAGAGGTATTTTTGCTTCACTGTTATTCAAATTTAATAATTATTTTAGAATGTTTTTAGAATGTCTGCTTTTATTTTGTTTGTTGTTTTTTTAAATTTACATGAGGCATGGTGGCGCAGTGGAAGCTTGCTGGGCCTATAACCCAGAGTGCCGAGGATCAAAACCTCGTTCTGCTGCTAATAAGTTTTTGGTATGACTTGAAGTACTCGACTCAGAGTGACAAAGTAAGCCCTTTCTTGGTCAGTAACCGAGAGTTCGGATGATCACAACCTCGGTCTGCTCAGGATAATGTTGTATTTGATAGGGATTTCATTTTCATTAAAAATAGTTACGCAGAGTAGTGCAGCGGGAGCGTGATGGGCCCATAGCCCAGAGGTCCGAGGACCAAAACCTCGCTTTGCTAACTAGGTATTTTTGCTTCACTGCTATTCACATTTAATAAATATTGTAGAATGTTTTTAGAATGTCTGCTTTAATTTTGTTTGCATTTTCTAAATTTACATGAGGCATAGTGGCGCAGTGGAAGCGTGCTGGGCCCATAACCCAGAGGTCCGAGGATCAAAACCTCGCTCTGCTAACAAGTTTTTGGTATGACATGAGGTACTCGACTCGGAGTGACAAAGTAGACACTTTCTTGGTCAGTACCCGAGAGTTTGGTTGACCACAACCTCGGTCTGCTCAGGATAATTATTTTCTTGAAAGTGATTTCATTTTCATTACAAATAGTTACGCAGAGTGGTGCCGTGGGAGCGTGATGGGCCCATAACCCAGAGGCCCGAGGACCGAAACCTCGCTCTGCTAAAGAGGTATTTTTGCTTCACTGTTATTCAAATTTAATAATTATTTTAGAATGTTTTTAGAATGTCTGCTTTTATTTTGTTTGTTGTTTTTCTAAATTTACATGAGGCATGGTGGCGCAGTGGAAGCTTGCTGGGCCTATAACCCAGAGTGCCGAGGATCAAAACCTCGTTCTGCTGCTAATAAGTTTTTGGTATGACTTGAAGTACTCGACTCAGAGTGACAAAGTAGACCCTTTCTTGGTCAGTAACCGAGAGTTCGGATGATCACAACCTCGGTCTGCTCAGGATAATTTTGTATTTGATAGGGATTTCATTTTCATTAAAAATAGTTACGCAGAGTAGTGCAGCGGGAGCGTGATGGGCCCATAGCCCAGAGGTCCGAGGACCAAAACCTCGCTTTGCTAACTAGGTATTTTTGCTTCACTGCTATTCACATTTAATAAATATTGTAGAATGTTTTTAGAATGTCTGCTTTAATTTTGTTTGCATTTTCTAAATTTACATGAGGCATAGTGGCGCAGTTGAAGCGTGCTGGGCCCATAACCCAGAGGTCCGAGGATCGAAACCTCGCTCTGCTAACAAGTTTTTGGTATGACATGAGGTACTCGACTCGGAGTGACAAAGTAGACACTTTCTTGGTCAGTACCCGAGAGTTTGGTTGACCACAACCTCGGTCTGCTCAGGATAATTATTTTCTTGAAAGTGATTTCATTTTCATTACAAATAGTTACGCAGAGTGGTGCCGTGGGAGCGTGATGGGCCCATAACCCAGAGGCCCGAGGACCGAAACCTCGCTCTGCTAAAGAGGTATTTTTGCTTCACTGTTATTCAAATTTAATAATTATTTTAGAATGTTTTTAGAATGTCTGCTTTTATTTTGTTTGTTGTTTTTCTAAATTTACATGAGGCATGGTGGCGCAGTGGAAGCTTGCTGGGCTTATAACGCAGAGTGCCGAGGATCAAAACCTCGTTCTGCTGCTAATAAGTTTTTGGTATGACTTGAAGTACTCGACTCAGAGTGACAAAGTAGACCCTTTCTTGGTCAGTAACCGAGAGTTCGGATGATCACAACCTCGGTCTGCTCAGGATAATTTTGTATTTGATAGGGATTTCATTTTCATTAAAAATAGTTACGCAGAGTAGTGCAGCGGGAGCGTGATGGGCCCATAGCCCAGAGGTCCGAGGACCAAAACCTCGCTTTGCTAACTAGGTATTTTTGCTTCACTGCTATTCACATTTAATAAATATTGTAGAATGTTTTTAGAATGTCTGCTTTATTTTTGTTTGCATTTTCTAAATTTACATGAGGCATAGTGGCGCAGTTGAAGCGTGCTGGGCCCATAACCCAGAGGTCCGAGGATCGAAACCTCGCTCTGCTAACAAGTTTTTGGTATGACATGAGGTACTCGACTCGGAGTGACAAAGTAGACACTTTCTTGGTCAGTACCCGAGAGTTTGGTTGACCACAACCTCGGTCTGCTCAGGATAATTATTTTCTTGAAAGTGATTTCATTTTCATTACAAATAGTTACGCAGAGTGGTGCCGTGGGAGCGTGATGGGCCCATAACCCAGAGGCCCGAGGACCGAAACCTCGCTCTGCTAAAGAGGTATTTTTGCTTCACTGTTATTCAAATTTAATAATTATTTTAGAATGTTTTTAGAATGTCTGCTTTTATTTTGTTTGTTGTTTTTTTAAATTTACATGAGGCATGGTGGCGCAGTGGAAGCTTGCTGGGCCTATAACCCAGAGTGCCGAGGATCAAAACCTCGTTCTGCTGCTAATAAGTTTTTGGTATGACTTGAAGTACTCGACTCAGAGTGACAAAGTAAGCCCTTTCTTGGTCAGTAACCGAGAGTTCGGATGATCACAACCTCGGTCTGCTCAGGATAATGTTGTATTTGATAGGGATTTCATTTTCATTAAAAATAGTTACGCAGAGTAGTGCAGCGGGAGCGTGATGGGCCCATAGCCCAGAGGTCCGAGGACCAAAACCTCGCTTTGCTAACTAGGTATTTTTGCTTCACTGCTATTCACATTTAATAAATATTGTAGAATGTTTTTAGAATGTCTGCTTTAATTTTGTTTGCATTTTCTAAATTTACATGAGGCATAGTGGCGCAGTTGAAGCGTGCTGGGCCCATAACCCAGAGGTCCGAGGATCAAAACCTCGCTCTGCTAACAAGTTTTTGGTATGACATGAGGTACTCGACTCGGAGTGACAAAGTAGACACTTTCTTGGTCAGTACCCGAGAGTTTGGTTGACCACAACCTCGGTCTGCTCAGGATAATTATTTTCTTGAAAGTGATTTCATTTTCATTACAAATAGTTACGCAGAGTGGTGCCGTGGGAGCGTGATGGGCCCATAACCCAGAGGCCCGAGGACCGAAACCTCGCTCTGCTAAAGAGGTATTTTTGCTTCACTGTTATTCAAATTTAATAATTATTTTAGAATGTTTTTAGAATGTCTGCTTTTATTTTGTTTGTTGTTTTTCTAAATTTACATGAGGCATGGTGGCGCAGTGGAAGCTTGCTGGGCCTATAACCCAGAGTGCCGAGGATCAAAACCTCGTTCTGCTGCTAATAAGTTTTTGGTATGACTTGAAGTACTCGACTCAGAGTGACAAAGTAGACCCTTTCTTGGTCAGTAACCGAGAGTTCGGATGATCACAACCTCGGTCTGCTCAGGATAATTTTGTATTTGATAGGGATTTCATTTTCATTAAAAATAGTTACGCAGAGTAGTGCAGCGGGAGCGTGATGGGCCCATAGCCCAGAGGTCCGAGGACCAAAACCTCACTTTGCTAACTAGGTATTTTTGCTTCACTGCTATTCACATTTAATAAATATTGTAGAATGTTTTTAGAATGTCTGCTTTAATTTTGTTTGCATTTTCTAAATTTACATGAGGCATAGTGGCGCAGTTGAAGCGTGCTGGGCCCATAACCCAGAGGTCCGAGGATCGAAACCTCGCTCTGCTAACAAGTTTTTGGTATGACATGAGGTACTCGACTCGGAGTGACAAAGTAGACACTTTCTTGGTCAGTACCCGAGAGTTTGGTTGACCACAACCTCGGTCTGCTCAGGATAATTATTTTCTTGAAAGTGATTTCATTTTCATTACAAATAGTTACGCAGAGTGGTGCCGTGGGAGCGTGATGGGCCCATAACCCAGAGGCCCGAGGACCGAAACCTCGCTCTGCTAAAGAGGTATTTTTGCTTCACTGTTATTCAAATTTAATAATTATTTTAGAATGTTTTTAGAATGTCTGCTTTTATTTTGTTTGTTGTTTTTCTAAATTTACATGAGGCATGGTGGCGCAGTGGAAGCTTGCTGGGCCTATAACCCAGAGTGCCGAGGATCAAAACCTCGTTCTGCTGCTAATAAGTTTTTGGTATGACTTGAAGTACTCGACTCACAGTGACAAAGTAGACCCTTTCTTGGTCAGTAACCGAGAGTTCGGATGATCACAACCTCGGTCTGCTCAGGATAATTTTGTATTTGATAGGGATTTCATTTTCATTAAAAATAGTTACGCAGAGTAGTGCAGCGGGAGCGTGATGGGCCCATAGCCCAGAGGTCCGAGGACCAAAACCTCGCTTTGCTAACTAGGTATTTTTGCTTCACTGCTATTCACATTTAATAAATATTGTAGAATGTTTTTAGAATGTCTGCTTTAATTTTGTTTGCATTTTCTAAATTTACATGAGGCATAGTGGCGCAGTTGAAGCGTGCTGGGCCCATAACCCAGAGGTCCGAGGATCGAAACCTCGCTCTGCTAACAAGTTGTTGGTATGACATGAGGTACTCGACTCGGAGTGACAAAGTAGACACTTTCTTGGTCAGTACCCGAGAGTTTGGTTGACCACAACCTCGGTCTGCTCAGGATAATTATTTTCTTGAAAGTGATTTCATTTTCATTACAAATAGTTACGCAGAGTGGTGCCGTGGGAGCGTGATGGGCCCATAACCCAGAGGCCCGAGGACCGAAACCTCGCTCTGCTAAAGAGGTATTTTTGCTTCACTGTTATTCAAATTTAATAATTATTTTAGAATGTTTTTAGAATGTCTGCTTTTATTTTGTTTGTTGTTTTTCTAAATTTACATGAGGCATGGTGGCGCAGTGGAAGCTTGCTGGGCCTATAACCCAGAGTGCCGAGGATCAAAACCTCGTTCTGCTGCTAATAAGTTTTTGGTATGACTTGAAGTACTCGACTCAGAGTGACAAAGTAGACCCTTTCTTGGTCAGTAACCGAGAGTTCGGATGATCACAACCTCGGTCTGCTCAGGATAATTTTGTATTTGATAGGGATTTCATTTTCATTAAAAATAGTTACGCAGAGTAGTGCAGCGGGAGCGTGATGGGCCCATAGCCCAGAGGTCCGAGGACCAAAACATCGCTTTGCTAACTAGGTATTTTTGCTTCACTGCTATTCACATTTAATAAATATTGTAGAATGTTTTTAGAATGTCTGCTTTAATTTTGTTTGCATTTTCTAAATTTACATGAGGCATAGTGGCGCAGTTGACGCGTGCTGGGCCCATAACCCAGAGGTCCGAGGATCGAAACCTCGCTCTGCTAACAAGTTTTTGGTATGACATGAGGTACTCGACTCGGAGTGACAAAGTAGACACTTTCTTGGTCAGTACCCGAGAGTTTGGTTGACCACAACCTCGGTCTGCTCAGGATAATTATTTTCTTGAAAGTGATTTCATTTTCATTACAAATAGTTACGCAGAGTGGTGCCGTGGGAGCGTGATGGGCCCATAACCCAGAGGCCCGAGGACCGAAACCTCGCTCCGCTAAAGAGGTATTTTTGCTACACTGTTATTCAAATTTAATAATTATTTTAGAATGTTTTTAGAATGTCTGCTTTTATTTTGTTTGTTGTTTTTCTAAATTTACATGAGGCATGGTGGCGCAGTGGAAGCTTGCTGGGCCTATAACCCAGAGTGCCGAGGATCAAAACCTCGTTCTGCTGCTAATAAGTTTTTGGTATGACTTGAAGTACTCGACTCAGAGTGACAAAGTAGACCCTTTCTTGGTCAGTAACCGAGAGTTCGGATGATCACAACCTCGGTCTGCTCAGGATAATTTTGTATTTGATAGGGATTTCATTTTCATTAAAAATAGTTACGCAGAGTAGTGCAGCGGGAGCGTGATTGGCCCATAGCCCAGAGGTCCGAGGACCAAAACCTCGCTTTGCTAACTAGGTATTTTTGCTTCACTGCTATTCACATTTAATAAATATTGTAGAATGTTTTTAGAATGTCTGCTTTAATTTTGTTTGCATTTTCTAAATTTACATGAGGCATAGTGGCGCAGTTGAAGCGTGCTGGGCCCATAACCCAGAGGTCCGAGGATCGAAACCTCGCTCTGCTAACAAGTTTTTGGTATGACATGAGGTACTCGACTCGGAGTGACAAAGTAGACACTTTCTTGGTCAGTACCCGAGAGTTTGGTTGACCACAACCTCGGTTTGCTCAGGATAATTATTTTCTTGAAAGTGATTTCATTTTCATTACAAATAGTTACGCAGAGTGGTGCCGTGGGAGCGTGATGGGCCCATAACCCAGAGGCCCGAGGACCGAAACCTCGCTCTGCTAAAGAGGTATTTTTGCTTCACTGTTATTCAAATTTAATAATTATTTTAGAATGTTTTTAGAATGTCTGCTTTTATTTTGTTTGTTGTTTTTCTAAATTTACATGAGGCATGGTGGCGCAGTGGAAGCTTGCTGGGCCTATAACCCAGAGTGCCGAGGATCAAAACCTCGTTCTGCTGCTAATAAGTTTTTGGTATGACTTGAAGTACTCGACTCAGAGTGACAAAGTAGACCCTTTCTTGGTCAGTAACCGAGAGTTCGGATGATCACAACCTCGGTCTGCTCAGGATAATTTTGTATTTGATAGGGATTTCATTTTCATTAAAAATAGTTACGCAGAGTAGTGCAGCGGGAGCGTGATGGGCCCATAGCCCAGAGGTCCGAGGACCAAAACCTCGCTTTGCTAACTAGGTATTTTTGCTTCACTGCTATTCACATTTAATAAATATTGTAGAATGTTTTTAGAATGTCTGCTTTAATTTTGTTTGCATTTTCTAAATTTACATGAGGCATAGTGGCGCAGTTGAAGCGTGCTGGGCCCATAACCCAGAGGTCCGAGGATCGAAACCTCGCTCTGCTAACAAGTTTTTGGTATGACATGAGGTACTCGACTCGGAGTGACAAAGTATACACTTTCTTGGTCAGTACCCGAGAGTTTGGTTGACCACAACCTCGGTCTGCTCAGGATAATTATTTTCTTGAAAGTGATTTCATTTTCATTACAAATAGTTACGCAGAGTGGTGCCGTGGGAGCGTGATGGGCCCATAACCCAGAGGCCCGAGGACCGAAACCTCGCTCTGCTAAAGAGGTATTTTTGCTTCACTGTTATTCAAATTTAATAATTATTTTAGAATGTTTTTAGAATGTCTGCTTTTATTTTGTTTGTTGTTTTTCTAAATTTACATGAGGCATGGTGGCGCAGTGGAAGCTTGCTGGGCCTATAACCCAGAGTGCCGAGGATCAAAACCTCGTTCTGCTGCTAATAAGTTTTTGGTATGACTTGAAGTACTCGACTCAGAGTGACAAAGTAGACCCTTTCTTGGTCAGTAACCGAGAGTTCGGATGATCACAACCTCGGTCTGCTCAGGATAATTTTGTATTTGATAGGGATTTCATTTTCATTAAAAATAGTTACGCAGAGTAGTGCAGCGGGAGCGTGATGGGCCCATAGCCCAGAGGTCCGAGGACCAAAACCTCGCTTTGCTAACTAGGTATTTTTGCTTCACTGCTATTCACATTTAATAAATATTGTAGAATGTTTTTAGAATGTCTGCTTTAATTTTGTTTGCATTTTCTAAATTTACATGAGGCATAGTGGCGCAGTTGAAGCGTGCTGGGCCCATAACCCAGAGGTCCGAGGATCGAAACCTCGCTCTGCTAACAAGTTGTTGGTATGACATGAGGTACTCGACTCGGAGTGACAAAGTAGACACTTTCTTGGTCAGTACCCGAGAGTTTGGTTGACCACAACCTCGGTCTGCTCAGGATAATTATTTTCTTGAAAGTGATTTCATTTTCATTACAAATAGTTACGCAGAGTGGTGCCGTGGGAGCGTGATGGGCCCATAACCCAGAGGCCCGAGGACCGAAACCTCGCTCTGCTAAAGAGGTATTTTTGCTTCACTGTTATTCAAATTTAATAATTATTTTAGAATGTTTTTAGAATGTCTGCTTTTATTTTGTTTGTTGTTTTTCTAAATTTACATGAGGCATGGTGGCGCAGTGGAAGCTTGCTGGGCCTATAACCCAGAGTGCCGAGGATCAAAACCTCGTTCTGCTGCTAATAAGTTTTTGGTATGACTTGAAGTACTCGACTCAGAGTGACAAAGTAGACCCTTTCTTGGTCAGTAACCGAGAGTTCGGATGATCACAACCTCGGTCTGCTCAGGATAATTTTGTATTTGATAGGGATTTCATTTTCATTAAAAATAGTTACGCAGAGTAGTGCAGCGGGAGCGTGATGGGCCCATAGCCCAGAGGTCCGAGGACCAAAACATCGCTTTGCTAACTAGGTATTTTTGCTTCACTGCTATTCACATTTAATAAATATTGTAGAATGTTTTTAGAATGTCTGCTTTAATTTTGTTTGCATTTTCTAAATTTACATGAGGCATAGTGGCGCAGTTGACGCGTGCTGGGCCCATAACCCAGAGGTCCGAGGATCGAAACCTCGCTCTGCTAACAAGTTTTTGGTATGACATGAGGTACTCGACTCGGAGTGACAAAGTAGACACTTTCTTGGTCAGTACCCGAGAGTTTGGTTGACCACAACCTCGGTCTGCTCAGGATAATTATTTTCTTGAAAGTGATTTCATTTTCATTACAAATAGTTACGCAGAGTGGTGCCGTGGGAGCGTGATGGGCCCATAACCCAGAGGCCCGAAGACCGAAACCTCGCTCCGCTAAAGAGGTATTTTTGCTACACTGTTATTCAAATTTAATAATTATTTTAGAATGTTTTTAGAATGTCTGCTTTTATTTTGTTTGTTGTTTTTCTAAATTTACATGAGGCATGGTGGCGCAGTGGAAGCTTGCTGGGCCTATAACCCAGAGTGCCGAGGATCAAAACCTCGTTCTGCTGCTAATAAGTTTTTGGTATGACTTGAAGTACTCGACTCAGAGTGACAAAGTAGACCCTTTCTTGGTCAGTAACCGAGAGTTCGGATGATCACAACCTCGGTCTGCTCAGGATAATTTTGTATTTGATAGGGATTTCATTTTCATTAAAAATAGTTACGCAGAGTAGTGCAGCGGGAGCGTGATTGGCCCATAGCCCAGAGGTCCGAGGACCAAAACCTCGCTTTGCTAACTAGGTATTTTTGCTTCACTGCTATTCACATTTAATAAATATTGTAGAATGTTTTTAGAATGTCTGCTTTAATTTTGTTTGCATTTTCTAAATTTACATGAGGCATAGTGGCGCAGTTGAAGCGTGCTGGGCCCATAACCCAGAGGTCCGAGGATCGAAACCTCGCTCTGCTAACAAGTTGTTGGTATGACATGAGGTACTCGACTCGGAGTGACAAAGTAGACACTTTCTTGGTCAGTACCCGAGAGTTTGGTTGACCACAACCTCGGTCTGCTCAGGATAATTATTTTCTTGAAAGTGATTTCATTTTCATTACAAATAGTTACGCAGAGTGGTGCCGTGGGAGCGTGATGGGCCCATAACCCAGAGGCCCGAAGACCGAAACCTCGCTCCGCTAAAGAGGTATTTTTGCTACACTGTTATTCAAATTTAATAATTATTTTAGAATGTTTTTAGAATGTCTGCTTTTATTTTGTTTGTTGTTTTTCTAAATTTACATGAGGCATGGTGGCGCAGTGGAAGCTTGCTGGGCCTATAACCCAGAGTGCCGAGGATCAAAACCTCGTTCTGCTGCTAATAAGTTTTTGGTATGACTTGAAGTACTCGACTCAGAGTGACAAAGTAGACCCTTTCTTGGTCAGTAACCGAGAGTTCGGATGATCACAACCTCGGTCTGCTCAGGATAATTTTGTATTTGATAGGGATTTCATTTTCATTAAAAATAGTTACGCAGAGTAGTGCAGCGGGAGCGTGATTGGCCCATAGCCCAGAGGTCCGAGGACCAAAACCTCGCTTTGCTAACTAGGTATTTTTGCTTCACTGCTATTCACATTTAATAAATATTGTAGAATGTTTTTAGAATGTCTGCTTTAATTTTGTTTGCATTTTCTAAATTTACATGAGGCATAGTGGCGCAGTTGAAGCGTGCTGGGCCCATAACCCAGAGGTCCGAGGATCGAAACCTCGCTCTGCTAACAAGTTGTTGGTATGACATGAGGTACTCGACTCGGAGTGACAAAGTAGACACTTTCTTGGTCAGTACCCGAGAGTTTGGTTGACCACAACCTCGGTCTGCTCAGGATAATTATTTTCTTGAAAGTGATTTCATTTTCATTACAAATAGTTACGCAGAGTGGTGCCGTGGGAGCGTGATGGGCCCATAACCCAGAGGCCCGAGGACCGAAACCTCGCTCTGCTAAAGAGGTATTTTTGCTTCACTGTTATTCAAATTTAATAATTATTTTAGAATGTTTTTAGAATGTCTGCTTTTATTTTGTTTGTTGTTTTTCTAAATTTACATGAGGCATGGTGGCGCAGTGGAAGCTTGCTGGGCCTATAACCCAGAGTGCCGAGGATCAAAACCTCGTTCTGCTGCTAATAAGTTTTTGGTATGACTTGAAGTACTCGACTCAGAGTGACAAAGTAGACCCTTTCTTGGTCAGTAACCGAGAGTTCGGATGATCACAACCTCGGTCTGCTCAGGATAATTTTGTATTTGATAGGGATTTCATTTTCATTAAAAATAGTTACGCAGAGTAGTGCAGCGGGAGCGTGATGGGCCCATAGCCCAGAGGTCCGAGGACCAAAACATCGCTTTGCTAACTAGGTATTTTTGCTTCACTGCTATTCACATTTAATAAATATTGTAGAATGTTTTTAGAATGTCTGCTTTAATTTTGTTTGCATTTTCTAAATTTACATGAGGCATAGTGGCGCAGTTGACGCGTGCTGGGCCCATAACCCAGAGGTCCGAGGATCGAAACCTCGCTCTGCTAACAAGTTTTTGGTATGACATGAGGTACTCGACTCGGAGTGACAAAGTAGACACTTTCTTGGTCAGTACCCGAGAGTTTGGTTGACCACAACCTCGGTCTGCTCAGGATAATTATTTTCTTGAAAGTGATTTCATTTTCATTACAAATAGTTACGCAGAGTGGTGCCGTGGGAGCGTGATGGGCCCATAACCCAGAGGCCCGAGGACCGAAACCTCGCTCCGCTAAAGAGGTATTTTTGCTACACTGTTATTCAAATTTAATAATTATTTTAGAATGTTTTTAGAATGTCTGCTTTTATTTTGTTTGTTGTTTTTCTAAATTTACATGAGGCATGGTGGCGCAGTGGAAGCTTGCTGGGCCTATAACCCAGAGTGCCGAGGATCAAAACCTCGTTCTGCTGCTAATAAGTTTTTGGTATGACTTGAAGTACTCGACTCAGAGTGACAAAGTAGACCCTTTCTTGGTCAGTAACCGAGAGTTCGGATGATCACAACCTCGGTCTGCTCAGGATAATTTTGTATTTGATAGGGATTTCATTTTCATTAAAAATAGTTACGCAGAGTAGTGCAGCGGGAGCGTGATTGGCCCATAGCCCAGAGGTCCGAGGACCAAAACCTCGCTTTGCTAACTAGGTATTTTTGCTTCACTGCTATTCACATTTAATAAATATTGTAGAATGTTTTTAGAATGTCTGCTTTAATTTTGTTTGCATTTTCTAAATTTACATGAGGCATAGTGGCGCAGTTGAAGCGTGCTGGGCCCATAACCCAGAGGTCCGAGGATCGAAACCTCGCTCTGCTAACAAGTTTTTGGTATGACATGAGGTACTCGACTCGGAGTGACAAAGTAGACACTTTCTTGGTCAGTACCCGAGAGTTTGGTTGACCACAACCTCGGTCTGCTCAGGATAATTATTTTCTTGAAAGTGATTTCATTTTCATTACAAATAGTTACGCAGAGTGGTGCCGTGGGAGCGTGATGGGCCCATAACCCAGAGGCCCGAGGACCGAAACCTCGCTCTGCTAAAGAGGTATTTTTGCTTCACTGTTATTCAAATTTAATAATTATTTTAGAATGTTTTTAGAATGTCTGCTTTTATTTTGTTTGTTGTTTTTCTAAATTTACATGAGGCATGGTGGCGCAGTGGAAGCTTGCTGGGCCTATAACCCAGAGTGCCGAGGATCAAAACCTCGTTCTGCTGCTAATAAGTTTTTGGTATGACTTGAAGTACTCGACTCAGAGTGACAAAGTAGACCCTTTCTTGGTCAGTAACCGAGAGTTCGGATGATCACAACCTCGGTCTGCTCAGGATAATTTTGTATTTGATAGGGATTTCATTTTCATTAAAAATAGTTACGCAGAGTAGTGCAGCGGGAGCGTGATGGGCCCATAGCCCAGAGGTCCGAGGACCAAAACCTCGCTTTGCTAACTAGGTATTTTTGCTTCACTGCTATTCACATTTAATAAATATTGTAGAATGTTTTTAGAATGTCTGCTTTAATTTTGTTTGCATTTTCTAAATTTACATGAGGCATAGTGGCGCAGTTGAAGCGTGCTGGGCCCATAACCCAGAGGTCCGAGGATCGAAACCTCGCTCTGCTAACAAGTTTTTGGTATGACATGAGGTACTCGACTCGGAGTGACAAAGTATACACTTTCTTGGTCAGTACCCGAGAGTTTGGTTGACCACAACCTCGGTCTGCTCAGGATAATTATTTTCTTGAAAGTGATTTCATTTTCATTACAAATAGTTACGCAGAGTGGTGCCGTGGGAGCGTGATGGGCCCATAACCCAGAGGCCCGAGGACCGAAACCTCGCTCTGCTAAAGAGGTATTTTTGCTTCACTGTTATTCAAATTTAATAATTATTTTAGAATGTTTTTAGAATGTCTGCTTTTATTTTGTTTGTTGTTTTTCTAAATTTACATGAGGCATGGTGGCGCAGTGGAAGCTTGCTGGGCCTATAACCCAGAGTGCCGAGGATCAAAACCTCGTTCTGCTGCTAATAAGTTTTTGGTATGACTTGAAGTACTCGACTCAGAGTGACAAAGTAGACCCTTTCTTGGTCAGTAACCGAGAGTTCGGATGATCACAACCTCGGTCTGCTCAGGATAATTTTGTATTTGATAGGGATTTCATTTTCATTAAAAATAGTTACGCAGAGTAGTGCAGCGGGAGCGTGATGGGCCCATAGCCCAGAGGTCCGAGGACCAAAACCTCGCTTTGCTAACTAGGTATTTTTGCTTCACTGCTATTCACATTTAATAAATATTGTAGAATGTTTTTAGAATGTCTGCTTTAATTTTGTTTGCATTTTCTAAATTTACATGAGGCATAGTGGCGCAGTTGAAGCGTGCTGGGCCCATAACCCAGAGGTCCGAGGATCGAAACCTCGCTCTGCTAACAAGTTGTTGGTATGACATGAGGTACTCGACTCGGAGTGACAAAGTAGACACTTTCTTGGTCAGTACCCGAGAGTTTGGTTGACCACAACCTCGGTCTGCTCAGGATAATTATTTTCTTGAAAGTGATTTCATTTTCATTACAAATAGTTACGCAGAGTGGTGCCGTGGGAGCGTGATGGGCCCATAACCCAGAGGCCCGAGGACCGAAACCTCGCTCTGCTAAAGAGGTATTTTTGCTTCACTGTTATTCAAATTTAATAATTATTTTAGAATGTTTTTAGAATGTCTGCTTTTATTTTGTTTGTTGTTTTTCTAAATTTACATGAGGCATGGTGGCGCAGTGGAAGCTTGCTGGGCCTATAACCCAGAGTGCCGAGGATCAAAACCTCGTTCTGCTGCTAATAAGTTTTTGGTATGACTTGAAGTACTCGACTCAGAGTGACAAAGTAGACCCTTTCTTGGTCAGTAACCGAGAGTTCGGATGATCACAACCTCGGTCTGCTCAGGATAATTTTGTATTTGATAGGGATTTCATTTTCATTAAAAATAGTTACGCAGAGTAGTGCAGCGGGAGCGTGATGGGCCCATAGCCCAGAGGTCCGAGGACCAAAACATCGCTTTGCTAACTAGGTATTTTTGCTTCACTGCTATTCACATTTAATAAATATTGTAGAATGTTTTTAGAATGTCTGCTTTAATTTTGTTTGCATTTTCTAAATTTACATGAGGCATAGTGGCGCAGTTGACGCGTGCTGGGCCCATAACCCAGAGGTCCGAGGATCGAAACCTCGCTCTGCTAACAAGTTTTTGGTATGACATGAGGTACTCGACTCGGAGTGACAAAGTAGACACTTTCTTGGTCAGTACCCGAGAGTTTGGTTGACCACAACCTCGGTCTGCTCAGGATAATTATTTTCTTGAAAGTGATTTCATTTTCATTACAAATAGTTACGCAGAGTGGTGCCGTGGGAGCGTGATGGGCCCATAACCCAGAGGCCCGAGGACCGAAACCTCGCTCCGCTAAAGAGGTATTTTTGCTACACTGTTATTCAAATTTAATAATTATTTTAGAATGTTTTTAGAATGTCTGCTTTTATTTTGTTTGTTGTTTTTCTAAATTTACATGAGGCATGGTGGCGCAGTGGAAGCTTGCTGGGCCTATAACCCAGAGTGCCGAGGATCAAAACCTCGTTCTGCTGCTAATAAGTTTTTGGTATGACTTGAAGTACTCGACTCAGAGTGACAAAGTAGACCCTTTCTTGGTCAGTAACCGAGAGTTCGGATGATCACAACCTCGGTCTGCTCAGGATAATTTTGTATTTGATAGGGATTTCATTTTCATTAAAAATAGTTACGCAGAGTAGTGCAGCGGGAGCGTGATGGGCCCATAGCCCAGAGGTCCGAGGACCAAAACCTCGCTTTGCTAACTAGGTATTTTTGCTTCACTGCTATTCACATTTAATAAATATTGTAGAATGTTTTTAGAATGTCTGCTTTAATTTTGTTTGCATTTTCTAAATTTACATGAGGCATAGTGGCGCAGTTGAAGCGTGCTGGGCCCATAACCCAGAGGTCCGAGGATCGAAACCTCGCTCTGCTAACAAGTTGTTGGTATGACATGAGGTACTCGACTCGGAGTGACAAAGTAGACACTTTCTTGGTCAGTACCCGAGAGTTTGGTTGACCACAACCTCGGTCTGCTCAGGATAATTATTTTCTTGAAAGTGATTTCATTTTCATTACAAATAGTTACGCAGAGTGGTGCCGTGGGAGCGTGATGGGCCCATAACCCAGAGGCCCGAGGACCGAAACCTCGCTCTGCTAAAGAGGTATTTTTGCTTCACTGTTATTCAAATTTAATAATTATTTTAGAATGTTTTTAGAATGTCTGCTTTTATTTTGTTTGTTGTTTTTCTAAATTTACATGAGGCATGGTGGCGCAGTGGAAGCTTGCTGGGCCTATAACCCAGAGTGCCGAGGATCAAAACCTCGTTCTGCTGCTAATAAGTTTTTGGTATGACTTGAAGTACTCGACTCAGAGTGACAAAGTAGACCCTTTCTTGGTCAGTAACCGAGAGTTCGGATGATCACAACCTCGGTCTGCTCAGGATAATTTTGTATTTGATAGGGATTTCATTTTCATTAAAAATAGTTACGCAGAGTAGTGCAGCGGGAGCGTGATGGGCCCATAGCCCAGAGGTCCGAGGACCAAAACATCGCTTTGCTAACTAGGTATTTTTGCTTCACTGCTATTCACATTTAATAAATATTGTAGAATGTTTTTAGAATGTCTGCTTTAATTTTGTTTGCATTTTCTAAATTTACATGAGGCATAGTGGCGCAGTTGACGCGTGCTGGGCCCATAACCCAGAGGTCCGAGGATCGAAACCTCGCTCTGCTAACAAGTTTTTGGTATGACATGAGGTACTCGACTCGGAGTGACAAAGTAGACACTTTCTTGGTCAGTACCCGAGAGTTTGGTTGACCACAACCTCGGTCTGCTCAGGATAATTATTTTCTTGAAAGTGATTTCATTTTCATTACAAATAGTTACGCAGAGTGGTGCCGTGGGAGCGTGATGGGCCCATAACCCAGAGGCCCGAGGACCGAAACCTCGCTCCGCTAAAGAGGTATTTTTGCTACACTGTTATTCAAATTTAATAATTATTTTAGAATGTTTTTAGAATGTCTGCTTTTATTTTGTTTGTTGTTTTTCTAAATTTACATGAGGCATGGTGGCGCAGTGGAAGCTTGCTGGGCCTATAACCCAGAGTGCCGAGGATCAAAACCTCGTTCTGCTGCTAATAAGTTTTTGGTATGACTTGAAGTACTCGACTCAGAGTGACAAAGTAGACCCTTTCTTGGTCAGTAACCGAGAGTTCGGATGATCACAACCTCGGTCTGCTCAGGATAATTTTGTATTTGATAGGGATTTCATTTTCATTAAAAATAGTTACGCAGAGTAGTGCAGCGGGAGCGTGATTGGCCCATAGCCCAGAGGTCCGAGGACCAAAACCTCGCTTTGCTAACTAGGTATTTTTGCTTCACTGCTATTCACATTTAATAAATATTGTAGAATGTTTTTAGAATGTCTGCTTTAATTTTGTTTGCATTTTCTAAATTTACATGAGGCATAGTGGCGCAGTTGAAGCGTGCTGGGCCCATAACCCAGAGGTCCGAGGATCGAAACCTCGCTCTGCTAACAAGTTTTTGGTATGACATGAGGTACTCGACTCGGAGTGACAAAGTAGACACTTTCTTGGTCAGTACCCGAGAGTTTGGTTGACCACAACCTCGGTCTGCTCAGGATAATTATTTTCTTGAAAGTGATTTCATTTTCATTACAAATAGTTACGCAGAGTGGTGCCGTGGGAGCGTGATGGGCCCATAACCCAGAGGCCCGAGGACCGAAACCTCGCTCTGCTAAAGAGGTATTTTTGCTTCACTGTTATTCAAATTTAATAATTATTTTAGAATGTTTTTAGAATGTCTGCTTTTATTTTGTTTGTTGTTTTTCTAAATTTACATGAGGCATGGTGGCGCAGTGGAAGCTTGCTGGGCCTATAACCCAGAGTGCCGAGGATCAAAACCTCGTTCTGCTGCTAATAAGTTTTTGGTATGACTTGAAGTACTCGACTCAGAGTGACAAAGTAGACCCTTTCTTGGTCAGTAACCGAGAGTTCGGATGATCACAACCTCGGTCTGCTCAGGATAATTTTGTATTTGATAGGGATTTCATTTTCATTAAAAATAGTTACGCAGAGTAGTGCAGCGGGAGCGTGATGGGCCCATAGCCCAGAGGTCCGAGGACCAAAACCTCGCTTTGCTAACTAGGTATTTTTGCTTCACTGCTATTCACATTTAATAAATATTGTAGAATGTTTTTAGAATGTCTGCTTTAATTTTGTTTGCATTTTCTAAATTTACATGAGGCATAGTGGCGCAGTTGAAGCGTGCTGGGCCCATAACCCAGAGGTCCGAGGATCGAAACCTCGCTCTGCTAACAAGTTTTTGGTATGACATGAGGTACTCGACTCGGAGTGACAAAGTATACACTTTCTTGGTCAGTACCCGAGAGTTTGGTTGACCACAACCTCGGTCTGCTCAGGATAATTATTTTCTTGAAAGTGATTTCATTTTCATTACAAATAGTTACGCAGAGTGGTGCCGTGGGAGCGTGATGGGCCCATAACCCAGAGGCCCGAGGACCGAAACCTCGCTCTGCTAAAGAGGTATTTTTGCTTCACTGTTATTCAAATTTAATAATTATTTTAGAATGTTTTTAGAATGTCTGCTTTTATTTTGTTTGTTGTTTTTTTAAATTTACATGAGGCATGGTGGCGCAGTGGAAGCTTGCTGGGCCTATAACCCAGAGTGCCGAGGATCAAAACCTCGTTCTGCTGCTAATAAGTTTTTGGTATGACTTGAAGTACTCGACTCAGAGTGACAAAGTAAGCCCTTTCTTGGTCAGTAACCGAGAGTTCGGATGATCACAACCTCGGTCTGCTCAGGATAATTTTGTATTTGATAGGGATTTCATTTTCATTAAAAATAGTTACGCAGAGTAGTGCAGCGGGAGCGTGATGGGCCCATAGCCCAGAGGTCCGAGGACCAAAACCTCGCTTTGCTAACTAGGTATTTTTGCTTCACTGCTATTCACATTTAATAAATATTGTAGAATGTTTTTAGAATGTCTGCTTTAATTTTGTTTGCATTTTCTAAATTTACATGAGGCATAGTGGCGCAGTTGAAGCGTGCTGGGCCCATAACCCAGAGGTCCGAGGATAGAAACCTCGCTCTGCTAACAAGTTTTTGGTATGACATGAGGTACTCGACTCGGAGTGACAAAGTAGACACTTTCTTGGTCAGTACCCGAGAGTTTGGTTGACCACAACCTCGGTCTGCTCAGGATAATTATTTTCTTGAAAGTGATTTCATTTTCATTACAAATAGTTACGCAGAGTGGTGCCGTGGGAGCGTGATGGGCCCATAACCCAGAGGCCCGAGGACCGAAACCTCGCTCTGCTAAAGAGGTATTTTTGCTTCACTGTTATTCAAATTTAATAATTATTTTAGAATGTTTTTAGAATGTCTGCTTTTATTTTGTTTGTTGTTTTTCTAAATTTACATGAGGCATGGTGGCGCAGTGGAAGCTTGCTGGGCCTATAACCCAGAGTGCCGAGGATCAAAACCTCGTTCTGCTGCTAATAAGTTTTTGGTATGACTTGAAGTACTCGACTCAGAGTGACAAAGTAGACCCTTTCTTGGTCAGTAACCGAGAGTTCGGATGATCACAACCTCGGTCTACTCAGGATAATTTTGTATTTGATAGGGATTTCATTTTCATTAAAAATAGTTACGCAGAGTAGTGCAGCGGGAGCGTGATGGGCCCATAGCCCAGAGGTCCGAGGACCAAAACCTCGCTTTGCTAACTAGGTATTTTTGCTTCACTGCTATTCACATTTAATAAATATTGTAGAATGTTTTTAGAATGTCTGCTTTAATTTTGTTTGCATTTTCTAAATTTACATGAGGCATAGTGGCGCAGTTGAAGCGTGCTGGGCCCATAACCCAGAGGTCCGAGGATCGAAACCTCGCTCTGCTAACAAGTTTTTGGTATGACATGAGGTACTCGACTCGGAGTGACAAAGTAGACACTTTCTTGGTCAGTACCCGAGAGTTTGGTTGACCACAACCTCGGTCTGCTCAGGATAATTATTTTCTTGAAAGTGATTTCATTTTCATTACAAATAGTTACGCAGAGTGGTGCCGTGGGAGCGTGATGGGCCCATAACCCAGAGGCCCGAGGACCGAAACCTCGCTTTGCTAAAGAGGTATTTTTGCTTCACTGTTATTCAAATTTAATAATTATTTTAGAATGTTTTTAGAATGTCTGCTTTTATTTTGTTTGTTGTTTTTCTAAATTTACATGAGGCATGGTGGCGCAGTGGAAGCTTGCTGGGCCTATAACCCAGAGTGCCGAGGATCAAAACCTCGTTCTGCTGCTAATAAGTTTTTGGTATGACTTGAAGTACTCGACTCAGAGTGACAAAGTAGACCCTTTCTTGGTCAGTAACCGAGAGTTCGGATGATCACAACCTCGGTCTGCTCAGGATAATTTTGTATTTGATAGGGATTTCATTTTCATTAAAAATAGTTACGCAGAGTAGTGCAGCGGGAGCGTGATGGGCCCATAGCCCAGAGGTCCGAGGACCAAAACCTCGCTTTGCTAACTAGGTATTTTTGCTTCACTGCTATTCACATTTAATAAATATTGTAGAATGTTTTTAGAATGTCTGCTTTAATTTTGTTTGCATTTTCTAAAGTTACATGAGGCATAGTGGCGCAGTTGAAGCGTGCTGGGCCCATAACCCAGAGGTCCGAGGATCGAAACCTCGCTCTGCTAACAAGTTTTTGGTATGACATGAGGTGCTCGACTCGGAGTGACAAAGTAGACACTTTCTTGGTCAGTACCCGAGAGTTTGGTTGACCACAACCTCGGTCTGCTCAGGATAATTATTTTCTTGAAAGTGATTTCATTTTCATTACAAATAGTTACGCAGAGTGGTGCCGTGGGAGCGTGATGGGCCCATAACCCAGAGGCCCGAGGACCGAAACCTCGCTCTGCTAAAGAGGTATTTTTGCTTCACTGTTATTCAAATTTAATAATTATTTTAGAATGTTTTTAGAATGTCTGCTTTTATTTTGTTTGTTGTTTTTCTAAATTTACATGAGGCATGGTGGCGCAGTGGAAGCTTGCTGGGCCTATAACCCAGAGTGCCGAGGATCAAAACCTCGTTCTGCTGCTAATAAGCTTTTGGTATGACTTGAAGTACTCGACTCAGAGTGACAAAGTAGACCCTTTCTTGGTCAGTAACCGAGAGTTCGGATGATCACAACCTCGGTCTGCTCAAGATAATTTTGTATTTGATGGGGATTTCATTTTCATTAAAAATAGTTACGCAGAGTAGTGCAGCGGGAGCGTGATGGGCCCATAGCCCAGAGGTCCGAGGACCAAAACCTCGCTTTGCTAACTAGGTATTTTTGCTTCACTGCTATTCACATTTAATAAATATTGTAGAATGTTTTTAGAATGTCTGCTTTAATTTTGTTTGCATTTTCTAAATTTACATGAGGCATAGTGGCGCAGTTGAAGCGTGCTGGGCCCATAACCCAGAGGTCCGAGGATCGAAACCTCGCTCTGCTAACAAGTTTTTGGTATGACATGAGGTACTCGACTCGGAGTGACAAAGTAGACACTTTCTTGGTCAGTACCCGAGAGTTTGGTTGACCACAACCTCGGTCTGCTCAGGATAATTATTTTCTTGAAAGTGATTTCATTTTCATTACAAATAGTTACGCAGAGTGGTGCCGTGGGAGCGTGATGGGCCCATAACCCAGAGGCCCGAGGACCGAAACCTTGCTCTGCTAAAGAGGTATTTTTGCTTCACTGTTATTCAAATTTAATAATTATTTTAGAATGTTTTTAGAATGTCTGCTTTTATTTTGTTTGTTGTTTTTCTAAATTTACATGAGGCATGGTGGCGCAGTGGAAGCTTGCTGGGCCTATAACCCAGAGTGCCGAGGATCAAAACCTCGTTCTTCTGCTAATAAGTTTTTGGTATGACTTGAAGTACTCGCCTCAGAGTGACAAAGTAGACCCTTTCTTGGTCAGTAACCGAGAGTTCGGATGATCACAACCTCGGTCTGCTCAGGATAATTTTGTATTTGATAGGGATTTCATTTTCATTAAAAATAGTTATGCAGAGTAGTGCAGCGGGAGCGTGATGGGCCCATAGCCCAGAGGTCCGAGGACCAAAACCTCGCTTTGCTAACTAGGTATTTTTGCTTCACTGCTATTCACATTTAATTAATATTGTAGAATGTTTTTAGAATGTCTGCTTTAATTTTGTTTGCATTTTCTAAATTTACATGAGGCATAGTGGCGCAGTTGAAGCGTGCTGGGCCCATAACCCAGAGGTCCGAGGATCGAAACCTCGCTCTGCTAACAAGTTTTTGGTATGACATGAGGTACTCGACTCGGAGTGACAAAGTAGACACTTTCTTGGTCAGTACCCGAGAGTTTGGTTGACCACAACCTCGGTCTGCTCAGGATAATTATTTTCTTGAAAGTGATTTCATTTTCATTACAAATAGTTACGCAGAGTGGTGCCGTGGGAGCGTGATGGGCCCATAACCCAAAGGCCCGAGGACCGAAACCTCGCTCTGCTAAAGAGGTATTTTTGCTTCACTGTTATTCAAATTTAATAATTATTTTAGAATGTTTTTAGAATGTCTGCTTTTATTTTGTTTGTTGTTTTTCTAAATTTACATGAGGCATGGTGGCGCAGTTGAAGCTTGCTGGGCCTATAACCCAGAGTGCCGAGGATCAAAACCTCGTTCTGATGCTAATAATTTTTTGTATGACTTGAAGTACTCGACTCAGAGTGACAAAGTAGACCCTTTCTTGGTCAGTAACCGAGAGTTCGGATGATCACAACCTCGGTCTGCTCAGGATAATGTTGTATTTGATAGGGATTTCATTTTCATTAAAAATAGTTACGCAGAGTAGTGCAGCGGGAGCGTGATGGGCCCATAGCCCAGAGGTCCGAGGACCAAAACCTCGCTTTGCTAACTAGGTATTTTTGCTTCACTGCTATTCACATTTAATAAATATTGTAGAATGTTATTAGAATGTCTGCTTTAATTTTGTTTGCATTTTCTAAATTTACATGAGGCATAGTGGCGCAGTTGAAGCGTGCTGGGCCCATAACCCAGAGGTCCGAGGATCGAAACCTCGCTCTGCTAACAAGTTTTTGGTATGACATGAGGTACTCGACTCGGAGTGACAAAGTAGACACTTTCTTGGTCAGTACCCGAGAGTTTGGTTGACCACAACCTCGGTCTGCTCAGGATAATTATTTTCTTGAAAGTGATTTCATTTTCATTACAAATAGTTACGCAGAGTGGTGCCGTGGGAGCGTGATGGGCCCATAACCCAGAGGCCCGAGGACCGAAACCTCGCTCTGCTAAAGAGGTATTTTTGCTTCACTGTTATTCAAATTTAATAATTATTTTAGAATGTTTTTAGAATGTCTGCTTTTATTTTGTTTGTTGTTTTTCTAAATTTACATGAGGCAAGGTGGTGCAGTGGAAGCTTGCTGGGCCTATAACCCAGAGTGCCGAGGGTCAAAACCTCGTTCTTCTGCTAATAAGTTTTTGGTATGACTTGAAGTACTCGCCTCAGAGTGACAAAGTAGACCCTTTCTTGGTCAGTAACCGAGAGTTCGGATGATCACAACCTCGGTCTGCTCAGGATAATTTTGTATTTGATAGGGATTTCATTTTCATTAAAAATAGTTACGCAGAGTAGTGCAGCGGGAGCGTGATGCGCCCATAGCCCAGAGGTCCGAGAACCAAAACCTCGCTTTGCTAACTAGGTATTTTTGCTTAACTGCTATTCACATTTAATAAATATTGTAGAATGTTTTTAGAATGTCTGCTTTAATTTTGTTTGCATTTTCTAAATTTACATGAGGCATAGTGGCGCAGTTGAAGCGTGCTGGGCCCATAACCCAGAGGTCCGAGGATCGAAACCTCGCTCTGCTAACAAGTCTTTGGTATGACATGAGGTACTCGACTCGGAGTGACAAAGTAGACACTTTCTTGGTCAGTACCCGAGAGTTTGGTTGACCACAACCTCGGTCTGCTCAGGATAATTATTTTCTTGAAAGTGATTTCATTTTCATTACAAATAGTTATGCAGAGTAGTGCAGCGGGAGCGTGATGGGCCCATAGCCCAGAGGTCCGAGGACCAAAACCTCGCTTTGCTAACTAGGTATTTTTGCTTCACTGCTATTCACATTTAATTAATATTGTAGAATGTTTTTAGAATGTCTGCTTTAATTTTGTTTGCATTTTCTAAATTTACATGAGGCATAGTGGCGCAGTTGAAGCGTGCTGGGCCCATAACCCAGAGGTCCGAGGATCGAAACCTCGCTCTGCTAACAAGTTTTTGGTATGACATGAGGTACTCGACTCGGAGTGACAAAGTAGACACTTTCTTGGTCAGTACCCGAGAGTTTGGTTGACCACAACCTCGGTCTGCTCAGGATAATTATTTTCTTGAAAGTGATTTCATTTTCATTACAAATAGTTACGCAGAGTGGTGCCGTGGGAGCGTGATGGGCCCATAACCCAAAGGCCCGAGGACCGAAACCTCGCTCTGCTAAAGAGGTATTTTTGCTTCACTGTTATTCAAATTTAATAATTATTTTAGAATGTTTTTAGAATGTCTGCTTTTATTTTGTTTGTTGTTTTTCTAAATTTACATGAGGCATGGTGGCGCAGTGGAAGCTTGCTGGGCCTATAACCCAGAGTGCCGAGGATCAAAACCTCGTTCTGATGCTAATAATTTTTTTGTATGACTTGAAGTACTCGACTCAGAGTGACAAAGTAGACCCTTTCTTGGTCAGTAACCGAGAGTTCGGATGATCACAACCTCGGTCTGCTCAGGATAATGTTGTATTTGATAGGGATTTCATTTTCATTAAAAATAGTTACGCAGAGTAGTGCAGCGGGAGCGTGATGGGCCCATAGCCCAGAGGTCCGAGGACCAAAACCTCGCTTTGCTAACTAGGTATTTTTGCTTCACTGCTATTCACATTTAATAAATATTGTAGAATGTTATTAGAATGTCTGCTTTAATTTTGTTTGCATTTTCTAAATTTACATAAGGCATAGTGGCGCAGTTGAAGCGTGCTGGGCCCATAACCCAGAGGTCCGAGGATCGAAACCTCGCTCTGCTAACAAGTTTTTGGTATGACATGAGGTACTCGACTCGGAGTGACAAAGTAGACACTTTCTTGGTCAGTACCCGAGAGTTTGGTTGACCACAACCTCGGTCTGCTCAGGATAATTATTTTCTTGAAAGTGATTTCATTTTCATTACAAATAGTTACGCAGAGTGGTGCCGTGGGAGCGTGATGGGCCCATAACCCAGAGGCCCGAGGACCGAAACCTCGCTCTGCTAAAGAGGTATTTTTGCTTCACTGTTATTCAAATTTAATAATTATTTTAGAATGTTTTTAGAATGTCTGCTTTTATTTTGTTTGTTGTTTTTCTAAATTTACATGAGGCAAGGTGGTGCAGTGGAAGCTTGCTGGGCCTATAACCCAGAGTGCCGAGGGTCAAAACCTCGTTCTTCTGCTAATAAGTTTTTGGTATGACTTGAAGTACTCGCCTCAGAGTGACAAAGTAGACCCTTTCTTGGTCAGTAACCGAGAGTTCGGATGATCACAACCTCGGTCTGCTCAGGATAATTTTGTATTTGATAGGGATTTCATTTTCATTAAAAATAGTTACGCAGAGTAGTGCAGCGGGAGCGTGATGCGCCCATAGCCCAGAGGTCCGAGAACCAAAACCTCGCTTTGCTAACTAGGTATTTTTGCTTAACTGCTATTCACATTTAATAAATATTGTAGAATGTTTTTAGAATGTCTGCTTTAATTTTGTTTGCATTTTCTAAATTTACATGAGGCATAGTGGCGCAGTTGAAGCGTGCTGGGCCCATAACCCAGAGGTCCGAGGATCGAAACCTCGCTCTGCTAACAAGTCTTTGGTATGACATGAGGTACTCGACTCGGAGTGACAAAGTAGACACTTTCTTGGTCAGTACCCGAGAGTTTGGTTGACCACAACCTCGGTCTGCTCAGGATAATTATTTTCTTGAAAGTGATTTCATTTTCATTACAAATAGTTACGCAGAGTGGTGCCGTGGGAGCGTGATGGGCCCATAACCCAGAGGCCCGAGGACCGAAACCTCGCTCTGCTAAAGAGGTATTTTTGGTTCACTGTTATTCAAATTTAATAATTATTTTAGAATGTTTTTAGAATGTCCGCTTTTATTTTGTTTGTTGTTTTTCTAAATTTACATGAGGCATGGTGGCGCAGTGGAAGCTTGCTGGGCCTATAACCCAGAGTGCCGAGGATCAAAACCTCGTTCTGCTGCTAATAAGTTTTTTGTATGACTTGAAGTACTCGACTCAGAGTGACAAAGTAGACCCTTTCTTGGTCAGTAACCGAGAGTTCGGATGATCACAACCTCGGTCTGCTCAGGATAATGTTGTATTTGATAGGGATTTCATTTTCATTAAAAATAGTTACGCAGAGTAGTTCAGCGGGAGCGTGATGGGCCCATAGCCCAGAGGTCCGAGGACCAAAACCTCGCTTTGCTAATTAGGTATTTTTGCTTCACTGCTATTCACATTTAATAAATATTGTAGAATGTTATTAGAATGTCTGCTTTAATTTTGTTTGCATTTTCTAAATTTACATGAGGCATAGTGGCGCAGTTGAAGCGTGCTAGGCCCATAACCCAGAGGTCCGAGGATCGAAACCTCGCTCTGCTAACAAGTTTTTGGTATGACATGAGGTACTCGACTCGGAGTGACAAAGTAGACACTTTCTTGGTCAGTACCCGAGAGTTTGGTTGACCACAACCTCGGTCTGCTCAGGATAATTATTTTCTTGAAAGTGATTTCATTTTCATTACATGTTTGCATTTTCTAAATTTACATGAGGCATAGTGGCGCAGTTGAAGCGTGCTAGGCCCATAACCCAGAGGTCCGAGGATCGAAACCTCGCTCTGCTAACAAGTTTTTGGTATGACATGAGGTACTCGACTCGGAGTGACAAAGTAGACACTTTCTTGGTCAGTACCCGAGAGTTTGGTTGACCACAACCTCGGTCTGCTCAGGATAATTATTTTCTTGAAAGTGATTTCATTTTCATTACAAATAGTTACGCAGAGTGGTGCCGTGGGAGCGTGATGGGCCCATAACCCAGAGGCCCGAGGACCGAAACCTCGCTCTGCTAAAGAGGTATTTTTGCTTCACTGTTATTCAAATTTAATAATTATTTTAGAATGTTTTTAGAATGTCTGCTTTTATTTTGTTTGTTGTTTTTCTAAATTTGCATGAGGCATGGTGGCGCAGTGGAAGCTTGCTGGGCCTATAACCCAGAGTGCCGAGGATCAAAACCTCGTTCTTCTGCTAATAAGTTTTTGGTATGACTTGAAGTACTCGCCTCAGAGTGACAAAGTAGACCCTTTCTTGGTCAGTAACCGAGAGTTCGGATGATCACAACCTCGGTCTGCTCAGGATAATTTTGTATTTGATAGGGATTTCATTTTCATTAAAAATAGTTACGCAGAGTAGTGCAGCGGGAGCGTGATGGGCCCATAGCCCAGAGGTCCGAGGACCAAAACCTCGCTTTGCTAACTAGGTATTTTTGCTTAACTGCTATTCACATTTAATAAATATTGTAGAATGTTTTTAGAATGTCTGCTTTAATTTTGTTTGCATTTTCTAAGTTTACATGAGGCATACTGGCGCAGTTGAAGCGTGCTGGGCCCATAACCCAGAGGTCCGAGGATCGAAACCTCGCTCTGCTAACAAGTTTTTGGTATGACATGAGGTACTCGACTCGGAGTGACAAAGTAGACACTTTCTTGGTCAGTACCCGAGAGTTTGGATGACCACAACCTCGGTCTGCTCAGGATAATTATTTTCTTGAAAGTGATTTCATTTTCATTACAAATAGTTACGCAGAGTGGTGCCGTGGGAGCGTGATGGGCCCATAACCCAGAGGCCCGAGGACCGAAACCTCGCTCTGCTAAAGAGGTATTTTTGCTTCACTGTTATTCAAATTTAATAATTATTTTAGAATGTTTTTAGAATGTCTGCTTTTATTTTTTTTTTTGTTTTTCTAAATTTACATGAGGCATGGTGGCGCAGTGGAAGCTTGCTGGGCCTATAACCCAGAGTGCCGAGGATCAAAACCTCGTTCTGCTGCTAATAAGTTTTTGGTATGACTTGAAGTACTCGACTCAGAGTGACAAAGTAGACCCTTTCTTGGTCAGTAACCGAGAGTTCGGATGATCACAACCTCGGTCTGCTCAGGATAATTTTGTATTTGATAGGGATTTCATTTTCATTAAAAATAGTTACGCAGAGTAGTGCAGCGGGAGCGTGATGGGCCCATAGCCCAGAGGTCCGAGGACCAAAACCTCGCTTTGCTAACTAGGTATTTTTGCTTAACTGCTATTCACATTTAATAAATATTGTAGAATGTTTTTAGAATGTCTGCTTTAATTTTGTTTGCATTTTCTAAGTTTACATGAGGCATACTGGCGCAGTTGAAGCGTGCTGGGCCCATAACCCAGAGGTCCGAGGATCGAAACCTCGCTCTGCTAACAAGTTTTTGGTATGACATGAGGTACTCGACTCGGAGTGACAAAGTAGACACTTTCTTGGTCAGTACCCGAGAGTTTGGTTGACCACAACCTCGGTCTGCTCAGGATAATTATTTTCTTGAAAGTGATTTCATTTTCATTACAAATAGTTACGCAGAGTGGTGCCGTGGGAGCGTGATGGGCCCATAACCCAGAGGCCCGAGGACCGAAACCTCGCTCTGCTAAAGAGGTATTTTTGCTTCACTGTTATTCAAATTTAATAATTATTTTAGAATGTTTTTAGAATGTCTGCTTTTATTTTGTTTGTTGTTTTTCTAAATTTACATGAGGCATGGTGGCGCAGTGGAAGCTTGCTGGGCCTATAACCCAGAGTGCCGAGGATCAAAACCTCGTTCTGCTGCTAATAAGTTTTTGGTATGACTTGAAGTACTCGACTCAGAGTGACAAAGTAGACCCTTTCTTGGTCAGTAACCGAGAGTTCGGATGATCACAACCTCGGTCTGCTCAGGATAATTTTGTATTTGATAGGGATTTCATTTTCATTAAAAATAGTTATGCAGAGTAGTGCAGCGGGAGCGTGATGGGCCCATAGCCCAGAGGTCCGAGGACCAAAACCTCGCTTTGCTAACTAGGTATTTTTGCTTCACTGCTATTCACATTTAATTAATATTGTAGAATGTTTTTAGAATGTCTGCTTTAATTTTGTTTGCATTTTCTAAATTTACATGAGGCATAGTGGCGCAGTTGAAGCGTGCTGGGCCCATAACCCAGAGGTCCGAGGATCGAAACCTCGCTCTGCTAACAAGTCTTTGGTATGACATGAGGTACTCGACTCGGAGTGACAAAGTAGACACTTTCTTGGTCAGTACCCGAGAGTTTGGTTGACCACAACCTCGGTCTGCTCAGGATAATTATTTTCTTGAAAGTGATTTCATTTTCATTACAAATAGTTACGCAGAGTGGTGCCGTGGGAGCGTGATGGGCCCATAACCCAGAGGCCCGAGGACCGAAACCTCGCTCTGCTAAAGAGGTATTTTTGCTTCACTGTTATTCAAATTTAATAATTATTTTAGAATGTTTTTAGAATGTCTGCTTTTATTTTGTTTGTTGTTTTTCTAAATTTACATGAGGCATGGTGGCGCAGTGGAAGCTTGCTGGGCCTATAACCCAGAGTGCCGAGGATCAAAACCTCGTTCTGCTGCTAATAAGTTTTTTGTATGACTTGAAGTACTCGACTCAGAGTGACAAAGTAGACCCTTTCTTGGTCAGTAACCGAGAGTTCGGATGATCACAACCTCGGTCTGCTCAGGATAATGTTGTATTTGATAGGGATTTCATTTTCATTAAAAATAGTTACGCAGAGTAGTGCAGCGGGAGCGTGATGGGCCCATAGCCCAGAGGTCCGAGGATCAAAACCTCGCTTTGCTAACTAGGTATTTTTGCTTCACTGCTATTCACATTTAATAAATATTGTAGAATGTTATTAGAATGTCTGCTTTAATTTTGTTTGCATTTTCTAAATTTACATGAGGCATAGTGGCGCAGTTGAAGCGTGCTGGGCCCATAACCCAGAGGTCCGAGGATCGAAACCTCGCTCTGCTAACAAGTTTTTGGTATGACATGAGGTACTCGACTCGGAGTGACAAAGTAGACACTTTCTTGGTCAGTACCCGAGAATTTGGTTGACCACAACCTCGGTCTGCTCAGGATAATTATTTTCTTGAAAGTGATTTCATTTTCATTACAAATAGTTACGCAGAGTGGTGCCGTGGGAGCGTGATGGGCCCATAACCCAGAGGCCCGAGGACCGAAACCTCGCTCTGCTAAAGAGGTATTTTTGCTTCACTGTTATTCAAATTTAATAATTATTTTAGAATGTTTTTAGAATGTCTGCTTTTATTTTGTTTGTTGTTTTTCTAAATTTACATGAGGCATGGTGGCGCAGTGGAAGCTTGCTGGGCCTATAACCCAGAGTGCCGAGGATCAAAACCTCGTTCTTCTGCTAATAAGTTTTTGGTATGACTTGAAGTACTCGCCTCAGAGTGACAAAGTAGACCCTTTCTTGGTCAGTAACCGAGAGTTCGGATGATCACAACCTCGGTCTGCTCAGGATAATTTTGTATTTGATAGGGATTTCATTTTCATTAAAAATAGTTACGCAGAGTAGTGCAGCGGGAGCGTGATGTGCCCATAGCCCAGAGGTCCGAGGACCAAAACCTCGCTTTGCTAACTAGGTATTTTTGCTTAACTGCTATTCACATTTAATAAATATTGTAGAATGTTTTTAGAATGTCTGCTTTAATTTTGTTTGCATTTTCTAAATTTACATGAGGCATAGTGGCGCAGTTGAAGCGTGCTGGGCCCATAACCCAGAGGTCCGAGGATCGAAACCTCGCTCTGCTAACAAGTTTTTGGTATGACATGAGGTACTCGACTCGGAGTGACAAAGTAGACACTTTCTTGGTCAGTACCCGAGAGTTTGGTTGACCACAACCTCGGTCTGCTCAGGATAATTATTTTCTTGAAAGTGATTTCATTTTCATTACAAATAGTTACGCAGAGTGGTGCCGTGGGAGCGTGATGGGCCCATAACCCAGAGGCCCGAGGACCGAAACCTCGCTCTGCTAAAGAGGTATTTTTGCTTCACTGTTATTCAAATTTAATAATTATTTTAGAATGTTTTTAGAATGTCTGCTTTTATTTTGTTTGTTGTTTTTCTAAATTTACATGAGGCATGGTGGCGCAGTGGAAACTTGCTGGGCCTATAACCCAGAGTGCCGAGGATCAAAACCTCGTTCTGCTGCTAATAAGTTTTTGGTATGACTTGAAGTACTCGACTCAGAGTGACAAAGTAGACCCTTTCTTGGTCAGTAACCGAGAGTTCGGATGATCACAACCTCGGTCTGCTCAGGATAATGTTGTATTTGATAGGGATTTCATTTTCATTAAGAATAGTTACGCAGAGTAGTGCAGCGGGAGCGTGATGGGCCCATAGCCCAGAGGTCCGAGGACCAAAACCTCGCTTTGCTAACTAGGTATTTTTGCTTCACTGCTATTCACATTTAATAAATATTGTAGAATGTTATTAGAATGTCTGCTTTAATTTTGTTTGCATTTTCTAGATTTACATGAGGCATAGTGGCGCAGTTGAAGCGTGCTGGGCCCATAACCCAGAGGTCCGAGGATCGAAACCTCGCTCTGCTAAAAAGTTTTTGGTATGACATGAGGTACTCGACTCGGAGTGACAAAGTAGACACTTTCTTGGTCAGTACCCGAGAGTTTGGTTGACCACAACCTCGGTCTGCTCAGGATAATTATTTTCTTGAAAGTGTTTCATTTTCATTACAAATAGTTACGCAGAGTGGTGCCGTGGGAGCGTGATGGGCCCATAACCCAGAGGCCCGAGGACCGAAACCTCGCTCTGCTAAAGAGGTATTTTTGCTTCACTGTTATTCAAATTTAATAATTATTTTAGAATGTTTTTAGAATGTCTGCTTTTATTTTGTTTGTTGTTTTTCTAAATTTACATGAGGCATGATGGTGCAGTGGAAGCTTGCTGGGCCTATAACCCAGAGTGCCGAGGATCAAAACCTCGTTCTTCTGCTAATAAGTTTTTGGTATGACTTGAAGTACTCGCCTCAGAGTGACAAAGTAGACCCTTTCTTGGTCAGTAACCGAGAGTTCGGATGATCACAACCTCGGTCTGCTCAGGATAATTTTGTATTTGATAGGGATTTTATTTTCATTAAAAATAGTTACGCAGAGTAGTGCAGCGGGAGCGTGATGGGCCCATAGCCCAGAGGTCCGAGGACCAAAACCTCGCTTTGCTAACTAGGTATTTTTGCTTCACTGCTATTCACATTTAATAAATATTGTAGAATGTTATTAGAATGTCTGCTTTAATTTTGTTTGCATTTTCTAAATTTACATGAGGCATAGTGGCGCAGTTGAAGCGTGCTGGGCCCATAACCCAGAGGTCCGAGGATCGAAACCTCGCTCTGCTAACAAGTTTTTGGTATGACATGAGGTACTCGACTCGGAGTGACAAAGTAGACACTTTCTTGGTCAGTACCCGAGAGTTTGGTTGACCACAACCTCGGTCTGCTCAGGATAATTATTTTCTTGAAAGTGATTTCATTTTCATTACAAATAGTTACGCAGAGTGGTGCCGTGGGAGCGTGATGGGCCCATAACCCAGAGGCCCGAGGACCGAAACCTCGCTCTGCTAAAGAGGTATTTTTGCTTCACTGTTATTCAAATTTAATAATTATTTAGAATGTTTTTAGAATGTCTGCTTTTATTTTGTTTGTTGTTTTTCTAAATTTACATGAGGCATGGTGGCGCAGTGGAAGCTTGCTGGGCCTATAACCCAGAGTGCCGAGGATCAAAACCTCGTTCTTCTGCTAATAAGTTTTTGGTATGACTTGAAGTACTCGCCTCAGAGTGACAAAGTAGACCCTTTCTTGGTCAGTAACCGAGAGTTCGGATGATCACAACCTCGGTCTGCTCAGGATAATTTTGTATTTGATAGGGATTTCATTTTCATTAAAAATAGTTACGCAGAGTAGTGCAGCGGGAGCGTGATGGGCCCATAGCCCAGAGGTCCGAGGACCAAAACCTCGCTTTGCTAACTAGGTATTTTTGCTTAACTGCTATTCACATTTAATAAATATTGTAGAATGTTTTTAGAATGTCTGCTTTAATTTTGTTTGCATTTTCTAAATTTACATGAGGCATAGTGGCGCAGTTGAAGCGTGCTGGGCCCATAACCCAGAGGTCCGAGGATCGAAACCTCGCTCTGCTAACAAGTTTTTGGTATGACATGAGGTACTCGACTCGGAGTGACAAAGTAGACACTTTCTTGGTCAGTACCCGAGAGTTTGGTTGACCACAACCTCGGTCTGCTCAGGATAATTATTTTCTTGAAAGTGATTTCATTTTCATTACAAATAGTTACGCAGAGTGGTGCCGTGGGAGCGTGATGGGCCCATAACCCAGAGGCCCGAGGACCGAAACCTCGCTCTGCTAAAGAGGTATTTTTGCTTCACTGTTATTCAAATTTAATAATTATTTTAGAATGTTTTTAGAATGTCTGCTTTTATTTTGTTTGTTGTTTTTCTAAATTTACATGAGGCATGGTGGCGCAGTGGAAGCTTGCTGGGCCTATAACCCAGAGTGCCGAGGATCAAAACCTCGTTCTGCTGCTAATAAGTTTTTGGTATGACTTGAAGTACTCGACTCAGAGTGACAAAGTAGACCCTTTCTTGGTCAGTAACCGAGAGTTCGGATGATCACAACCTCGGTCTGCTCAGGATAATTTTGTATTTGATAGGGATTTCATTTTCATTAAAAATAGTTACGCAGAGTAGTGCAGCGGGAGCGTGATGGGCCCATAGCCCAGAGGTCCGAGGACCAAAACCTCGCTTTGCTAACTAGATATTTTTGCTTCACTGCTATTCACATTTAATAAATATTGTAGAATGTTTTTAGAATGTCTGCTTTAATTTTGTTTGCATTTTCTAAATTTACAAGAGGCATAGTGGCGCAGTTGAAGCGTGCTGGGCCCATAACCCAGAGGTCCGAGGATCGAAACCTCGCTCTGCTAACAAGTTTTTGGTATGACATGAGGTACTCGACTCGGAGTGACAAAGTAGACACTTTCTTGGTCAGTACCCGAGAGTTTGGTTGACCACAACCTCGGTCTGCTCAGGATAATTATTTTCTTGAAAGTGATTTCATTTTCATTACAAATAGTTACGCAGAGTGGTGCCGTGGGAGCGTGATGGGCCCATAACCCAGAGGCCCGAGGACCGAAACCTCGCTCTGCTAAAGAGGTATTTTTGCTTCACTGTTATTCAAATTTAATAATTATTTTAGAATGTTTTTAGAATGTCTGCTTTTATTTTGTTTGTTGTTTTTCTAAATTTACATGAGGCATGGTGGCGCAGTGGAAGCTTGCTGGGCCTATAACCCAGAGTGCCGAGGATCAAAACCTCGTTCTGCTGCTAATAAGTTTTTGGTATGACTTGAAGTACTCGACTCAGAGTGACAAAGTAGACCCTTTCTTGGTCAGTAACCGAGAGTTCGGATGATCACAACCTCGGTCTGCTCAGGATAATTTTGTATTTGATAGGGATTTCATTTTCATTAAAAATAGTTACGCAGAGTAGTGCAGCGGGAGCGTGATGGGCCCATAGCCCAGAGGTCCGAGGACCAAAACCTCGCTTTGCTAACTAGGTATTTTTGCTTCACTGCTATTCACATTTAATAAATATTGTAGAATGTTTTTAGAATGTCTGCTTTAATTTTGTTTGCATTTTCTAAATTTACATGAGGCATAGTGGCGCAGTTGAAGCGTGCTGGGCCCATAACCCAGAGGTCCGAGGATCGAAACCCCGCTCTGCTAACAAGTTTTTGGTATGACATGAGGTACTCGACTCGGAGTGACAAAGTAGACACTTTCTTGGTCAGTACCCGAGAGTTTGGTTGACCACAACCTCGGTCTGCTCAGGATAATTATTTTCTTGAAAGTGATTTCATTTTCATTACAAATAGTTACGCAGAGTGGTGCCGTGGGAGCGTGATGGGCCCAAAACCCAGAGGCCCGAGGACCGAAACCTCGCTCTGCTAAAGAGGTATCTTTGCTTCACTGTTATTCAAATTTAATAATTATTTTAGAATGTTTTTAGAATGTCTGCTTTTATTTTGTTTGTTGTTTTTCTAAATTTACATGAAGCATGGTGGCGCAGTGGAAGCTTGCTGGGCCTATAACCCAGAGTGCCGAGGATCAAAACCTCGTTCTGCTGCTAATAAGTTTTTGGTATGACTTGAAGTACTCGACTCAGAGTGACAAAGTAGACCCTTTCTTGGTCAGTAACCGAGAGTTCGGATGATCACAACCTCGGTCTGCTCAGGATAATTTTGTATTTGATAGGGATTTCATTTTCATTAAAAATAGTTACGCAGAGTAGTGCAGCGGGAGCGTGATGGGCCCATAGCCCAGAGGTCCGAGGACCAAAACCTCGCTTTGCTAACTAGGTATTTTTGCTTCACTGCTATTCACATTTAATACATATTGTAGAATGTTTTTAGAATGTCTGCTTTAATTAAAAAAATTAAGAAAAAAATAAAAGATGTCCATTAATGCATCTCAAAGACGCATTTTTGGAAATTTCTATAAATGTAGTACCGTAGTTGGTTCAAGATCTCAATCTTTGATTGTTAATTTCTCAGAATTTACATCATTCACAGAGCTAAAACTTACTAAAAGGTACATGTAGGTTGTCAAGCACCATTTTGTTATATTTTGAGAATTGCTGCTGTTTTGAACAATACAAATGCACAACTGACAATGGTATACTATAAGTTTAACTCATGTTGTACTTGAGCTTTCTATATATGCAGGACACTCACGCCATTGTCCATAGAGTTGTTTTGGGACTGCTCACCTTATTATAAACGTTATTGTCTTTTTGACTTGTTTTGGCCAAAAGGTTTAACACATTTTACCACATAAAAGGTAAAATTTATTATACTCTACGCAAAAACCCTACATGATTGCTAGTCGCGCAAGCATTAATGTTCTACCGGATTCAAGTACATGTACATGTATAAGTTGCATGTAAACTGGGATTCTGGTGCAGCCAATAAGAGCCAAGCATCAATTGCGTGCCGTGTGCAAACGGCCAACTCTAGCGGTCATTGCGGACGTGGCAGTACCACCCAACGCGCTGTGATCTGGCGACAGCTAATCAGCGTCCTGGGTGTTAGAAAGAGCGCGAAAGCTCCATGAGCCTATACAGAAATCCGCACTTTTAGTCACGGCTTCATTCAATACACATCATCGTTCAATTAAAAAATGTTTCCCACCTCCTCCCCTGCAACCCTCCTTGATCGCAGGAAAGGGGGGGGGGGGCACGTTGATTTAGCCAATCGAGGTGTTTTAGACCACGGTAGGCGATTTTTGGTGCCCCAGAAGAGGCCGAGCTCCATAATTCTGGTTTTGAGGAAAATTGTGGTCAATCGATACGTTTTAGATTGAATAAACAAATTTGATCAGTTAACAACAATTATTGGGCCCTGTGATGTGCCACACGGACGGTCTGATCCAGTTTAATAACCAGTGTGGAGATCAAACTTTTATTTAATAATCTATAGCCTAGGATGTTCCACTCGGGCTATAACCAGTACATTTTGCTATTTTATTGTTGCATGATTAACCCGCAAATGAGCAGGTTAAGCAAATGCTCAAAATTGAGCACCTCTGATATTTTCCACAACGGCCGTTGGTGATTTGGATAGTGGTCATTGGGTATCACTAGTTGCATTGCGGTCTTGGGTATCACAATCCTTTTCTTGAGTGTTTTTATTTCTCCATGTGTGGAGTGGTAGTCATGGGTATCGCATAATGTTAATGTTTGGACTATTGGTCCATGTTTTAGTACTCGTTATCCGGTTTGCCCGTAATCTTTGGTATTCCGGTTGAAGAACGTTGATTAAAATTGAAGCTGTGGCAAGTGACACAAAACAAAAAATCTGTCTCTGGTACTTACTTTTGGAGTTTGAGTATAATGGGAATATATGTGATTGGCCGGTATTAATTGCATAAATAAAATGCAACAAAATTATAAAATAATTAACTAGAACTACATGAACTGGTACTATGTCTGTTTGAGGAACAGAACATGGGGTTTTTCACATTTGTCAGTTTTTCATATATTTAATCTTTTAGAAATTGAATTAGATGTAGCGGTATTACACCATACAAACCATTCAAAACCACTTAAAAGGCTTAAATTAAACATATTAAAATGAATTTAAACAAATTAAAACGATTAAAAAGACATTTAAAGATTTGACAAGGAAATGAAAAGAATATAAACAAAATTATACGTTCATGACGTCACATGCCTCTTGATGACATCTTAATAATAATACTTGTCAATAAATATATTTCCACTATGATATTGGCCTGTGCCAAGTTTGAAGTAAATTCGATCAAAGAAAGTGTGAAATTTTGTGATTGGAATAATAAAAAAAAAATACCCATGACTATATCTAACTTCCCACCAAGTTTCATGACGATCAGATTTACTCTATTATTCATCTAAAAAAATTATATTTTTAATGACATCATCACGACGTCACGCACTTGAAACATTACTGTTCAAATATATGTGACCTAACAACCCTATTACCAAAGGAATTTCTAATGATGAGATATATGGCTTAAAGGTAGTATACACCATTGGTAATTGCTTGATTTATCATGAATGGGTGGCTTTGGGGGTTATATTTTATAGTAAATATCGTTTACATGTAACTGACCTGTCCGAGGTTCTACAGGCATTGATGCTAAGAAAAGCACGAAAAACAGCGTTTGTTTTCAACTGGTGTCGAGCAGTTATTCTTGTTATTTTTGTTTTTCGCGATCGCCGTCTGAGAATTTTTTGTTATAAAATTCTATTTTTTTGAATAATTATAGGATTTCTAGCGCAAACATTTTGCTGGATGCCTAGAATAATTTACTTTCAAATGAGTAAGATTTTTCTTAATAATTTTCTTAATAATTTTCTTAATAAATATTTTTGATATCTGCAAATGGTGTATCCTACCTTTAAATGTTAAAAAAAGATTAATCTATATAAAATCGTATGATGACATCACTATGACGTCACTTAAATTTTCGTCTACACACATCTAGGTATACATGTACCTTCATGACAAGTTTGAACTCACCCATCAAGTTTCAACACGATCACAAATTTGTCGTCACACATTTGTAATTGTTTTGTATATAAATGATATACAAATGGGGTAACGTGACCATGAGGACGTCATCATGACGTCTGTCTGCGGGACACAAGTTCCCTATAGGGTCTTCACTAGTCTTGGTGGAAGACCTTCTCGTGTTGATTTGTCGCAATGAGTGACCCATGGAAACCGCTCTCCGCATAATAAGCAGGCCAGCCTGGTAACTTGCATGCATCCGTTGTCGGAGCACGGATCGCTGCTACGGCGGGAACCCGGGAAAATACACATCATGTGCGTTTTGTTGTTGTCATTGTGCGGTGGAAAAGTTAAAAAGTTTGCAATTCGATTGACGCGTTTGTTGTCGTTATGTACATTATACCATAGAGGAAGGTTATACAATGGATGCCTTGCTGTTTCTGGTTGTTGCACACCAAAGACGTACAGATATTAGACTGTGATAAATTATGCTAATACTGCTACGTCAGAGTTATGCAGGCCGCCGCAGCGACATCGTTGGAATGTGCTCGAAATTTCACGAGCATATCCTGCACATGACCCAAGACGTTTCTCGCAGGGGCGGTTCGTGGGCTAAGTCAGATTAATGTATACGGGAGGTTTGTGCACTATACCATGCGTGAAAGGTAAATGAGAAACGTCTTGCAACAAGATTAGGGTTTTACCTACAGTAGGTTAAGTTTTAAGCCTGCAACGGTTACACGGTTTAACGACCGTTCAAACGGTTACACGGTTTAACGACCGTTCAAACGGTTACACGGTTACATTTTTCCTTTTTTTTTTTTTTTTTAAAGAAACCCCACCAACTGTCAACTTTGCGTGGGTTTTGTTATAGCAGGTCACAAATAGTACAATTGAATACATTTTGTATGGACATTTCTGATAGCTTATCTAACAACGACCGTGCACAAAGTCTAATGGATTTGGGTTCAAAAAAGAAAGAAAGATGTGAGAACTACATGTACCGTATGTATCTTTTTAACATTTTCAGTTTTTCATATTCTATTTTTCAGAAATTGAACTACTATTACGTATACCATGAAAACCATTCAAAACTATTCAAAACGAATTTAACTTAATTTAAACAGAATAAACCAAAATAAACAGAATTTAACAAATGTTAATGATTTTGAATGAATTTAAGTGATTAAAAGTGCATTTAAGGAATTGAAAAAGAAATAAAACGTAAAATAACAAATCAAATGTTTATGATGTCACATGCTACGTTATTACGTCACCACAACAATACTTGTCAATTGTCAATTGTCAATTGTATGTATTTGTAACATAAAGGGAAATTGAGTTACATAGGTGGAAAACCCACAATGTATTATCTTTTTTTCACTTGGGGGATATGGGCCACTCCCACTTTTAGTAGTTCTGCACAAAGAAAAACATAGACTAGAAATGTGTTTGTGAACAAACACAGAGGTGTTTCACATACATCTAAAATGACTTTCAATATTTGGGTCGTGGTCTAAGTGTGTGCCAAGTCTAAAGTCGATCAAATTTACCAAAGTGCCAAAGATATATTGGTTAAAAAAAAAAAACGGGTACAAATTCTATGGGAAAAATTGCACCTTTAATGTGGCGTCACATGACACCCGATGATGTCATCACGATGCATCTTAATTTTCGTCTATAACACATCCTGGACTACACCCAGTTTGACCTAAATCAGACCTGTACTTTCAAAGATAGAGTGTCTTAAAAAATCACATTTAATATGACGTCACATGCCCACGATGACGTCATAATTATGTCATCTTAATTTTTTCGTCTATAACACATAGAATACTTCGCATACCAAGTTTGACCCCAATCGGACTTGTATGTACTTCCAGAGATAAAGGGTCTTAAAAAACTAAACCTTTAATGTGATGTCACATGACCCACGATGACGTCATGATTATTTTTCTCTTGGCCCCCCCTAATGATGGTGGTTGAAGTGATGTGTTAAGTCTCAAGTCAATTGGATTTACCAAAGTGCATGTCAAGTCAGTAGTCTGAAGGAAAACGTGTACAAAACCTAAGGGGGAAAAAATTGCACCTTTAACGTGACCTCACATGACCATGAATGAGGTAATCGTTACAATATGCCAATTCTCAAGTCGATCGGATTTACTAACTTGTCAAAGTGTACTGGCTGAATAAAACTTGCACAAACCCTATAGAGAGGAGTCTAAAACAGAGGAAAAATTAAAAAAATTAGAAATGTGTTTGTGGACAAACACAGAGCCGTTTCGGTTGAAAAAATTGGTTGAACAAAACGTGTACAAATCCTATGGGGAAAACTACACCTTTAATGTGATGTCACATGACACCCGATGATGTCATCATGATGTCATCTTAATTTTCGTCTATAACATATCCTAGAATACTTGCATACCAAGTTTGACCCCAACCAGGCCTGATGTACTTCCAGAGATAGAGGGCCTTATAAACTGCACCTTTAACCCTAACCCCCTAGGCTCTCGCACTAGGAAGCATACCAAACCTAACAAACTTCAACAGCTCACACATGTTCAGTAATTTTTGGTACACTGTACTGAACCTAACAGTACTATAAACCTGCCAAACTCCAACAGTTGAAGTTTTATTGACTTGGAACAGTGATAACTGGCCAGTGGTATTATGTGTTTTAGTGGGGACACACATACAAGGTGTAAGTGTACATACTTACAGTTGACCAGGAACTGTGCCGTGACAATGTGGGTCACTCACGTATAAATGCCGGTGCATTCTCAAAATTTCTAACATTTTAACAAGTCTCATGCCTTTTTGTCCTGAACCTCACAGAATTCAACAGGGTCTCCCTGGGCCTTTGGTACTGAGTCAAACAAAGTCTAACAACACGTTGTTACAGTTTGGTACCAAACCTGCCAAAACCTAGCGAAAGCTGCAGTTGGAGTTTGATGGGTTTGGGGTAGTTAGGGTTAATGAGTGACCCACGATGACGTCATCATTATGTTTTTCCTCTTGGCTCTCCTGGGGATGGTGGTCGAGGTGTGTGCTACATGTAAGACTCAATAGTCTGAAGAAAAATTGTGTACAAACCCTATGGAAAAAAATGGAACCTTTAACGTGACGCCACGTGAACTTGAAATGTGGGTTGTGTTCTAAGTGTATGCCAATTCTCAAGTCGATCGGATTTACTAAAGTGTCAAAGTGTATTGGATGAAAAAACGTGTACAAATCCTATGGGGAAAAGTGACAAAAAAAAGAAAAAGAAAAAAAAGAAAAAACAAGTAAAAAAAAACAAGAGCTGTTTTGGCTGAAATGCCGAAACAGCTAAAAAAAAAAAAAATCTTATCGATTACAATAGCTGTTTTGGCTGAAGTGCCGAAACAGCTAACTAGAAATGTGTTTGTGGACAAACACAGAGCTGTTTCGGGTTTCTAAAATGACTTTAAATACATGTGTGTGGTGGTTTACATGCAAGTGTGTGCAAGTCTAAAGTCGATCGGATTTATCAAAGTGCCAAAGATATTGGTTGAAAAAAAGTGTACAAATTCTATGGAAAAAACTACACCTTTAATGTGACGTGATATGACACCCGGTGACATCATCATGATGTCATCCTGGAATACTTGCATACCAAGTTTGACCCCAATCAGGCCTGTACTTCCAGAGATAGAGGGTTCTAAAAACTCACCTTTATCATTCACGACAAATGTTACAACTTTCCCCAAAGTCGCGAATATTGACGTCAAATTTAACGTAGATATTCGCTTCAATTTTTACTACTTTTACGACCAGGATGGAATTCGGCAACTAGATACAAAGGTTGAAGCAATCCAGCGGTTTTCTGTCCCAGGTTCGACTAAGAAGTTGCAAGAGTTTCTAGGGCTGGTCAATTTCTATTGCCGCTTTGTACCCCGCTGTGCTGTCGTGTCACAACCTCTCACCAATCTGCTTGCTGGTAAACTCAAGAAGACAATCGAATGGGACGACACGGCACTCGCAGCCTTCAAAGCCGTCAAGTTGGTTTGGGTCAATGCAACTCGTTTGTCTCATCCCCGACACGATGCAGAGTTGTGCTTGATGGTCGATGCGTCCGATTTCGCAGTGGGTGGAGTCCTACAGCAGATAGTACATGGTGACCCATGCACTCGCTGCAAGTTCGGATCGATATCCCCCCCCACGAGATCAGACAGCTTGACTACGTGTCGCAGTACACAATTGACATCCGGCATGTTCAGGGTAAACACAACGAGGTCGCTGACGCGTTGTCACGCATTAGCCTGAACACATTCTCTGCTACGCATCATCTCCAATCGATTTCCAGGCTATGGCAGGGCATCAGCGCAAAGATGAGGACTTAACAGGCAGCATTCGGTTCTTCAGTTACAAGACATTCCACTGGTCGCGAGCGAGGACACCCTTGCATGTGACATGGCCACCGGGACGCCTTGACCTTTCGTCCCCAGGGTGATGCGCAGAACAGTATTCAACTCCCTGCATTCCCAGTCGCATCCTGGAATCAGAGCCACACTCAAGCTTGTCAGTGCACGCTTTGTTTGGCCCAACATGAATCACAATGTTCGTTCGTGGGCTAAAACCCGCATCAAGTGCCAGAAATCCAAGGTGCACAGACATACATGTACACCTCTGGGCACTTTCATCGCACCAGACGCCCGGTTCGGCCATGTCCATGTTGACATTGTCGGCCTGCACTTCCATCATCCAATGGCCAGTCCTACTTGCTAACTTGCATCAACCGCTTTACACGGTGGCCAGAGGCAATTCCGAACATGACTGCAGAAACTGCGCCAGAACATTTGTCTGCAATTGGGTGGCAAGGTTTGGCACACCATCGACAATCACAACTGACAATTCGAATCGACACTGTTCATTGCCTTGATGACATTACTCGGCAGTAAGCGCATTCGCACAACGGCTTACCATCCCATCGCAAACGATCTGGTGGAGCGTTTCCAGTTGAAAGCTTTCCTCAAAGCACAGGATGTTCCCACCAAGTGGACGGAAACGCTTCCTCTTGTTCTACTTGGTTTACGAACAGTCGTCAAGCGGGACATTGGATGTTTTACAGCGAACTCATTTTTGGAACTACATGTACCCTGCACCTCCCAGGGCAGTTTGTTACACCCGTCAATGATGCCGGTTTAGACCCTTGAAACTACATGCGTACATCGCCTCAAACGCGTTATGCGACAAGTAGCGCCAACACCAACACGACCGCACACTCGCACCACACAGTTTCACAAGGACTTGTTGTCTTGCACACACGCTTTTGTCTGATGTGACCATGTGGAAAAAGACTTCTCGAGGGCCTCTGTACAAGGGCCCCTATCATGTACTAGAGCGAGCAGGCAATTACTAAACGCTGGACATCAATGGCAAGAGCGACACTGTGAGTGTAGATGGATTGAAGGTCGCCTATCTTGTGACAGATCCTTCGACCGCATTGCCGCAAGCGCCCGTGCCGCAAGCGCCCGTGCCGCAAGCGCCCGTGCCGCAAGCGCCCGTGCCGCAAGCGCCCGTGCCGCAAGCGCCCGTGCCGCAAGCGCCCGTGCCGCAAGCGCCCGTGCCGCAAGCGCCCGTGCCGCAAGCGCCCGTGCCGCAAGCGCCCGTGCCGCAAGCGCCCGTGCCGCAAGCGCCCGTGCCGCAAGCGCCCGTGCCGCAAGCGCCCGTGCCGCAAGCGCCCGTGCCGCAAGCGCCCGTGCCGCAAGCGCCCGTGCCGCAAGCGCCCGTGCCGCAAGCGCCCGTGCCGCAAGCGCCCGTGCCGCAAGCGCCCGTGCCGCAAGCGCCCGTGCCGCAAGCGCCCGTGCCGCAAGCGCCCGTGCCGCAAGCGCCCGTGCCGCAAGCGCCCGTGCCGCAAGCGCCCGTGCCGCAAGCGCCCGTGCCGCAAGCGCCCGTGCCGCAAGCGCCCGTGCCGCAAGCGCCCGTGCCGCAAGCGCCCGTGCCGCAAGCGCCCGTGCCGCAAGCGCCCGTGCCGCAAGCGCCCGTGCCGCAAGCGCCCGTGCCGCAAGCGCCCGTGCCGCAAGCGCCCGTGCCGCAAGCGCCCGTGCCGCAAGCGCCCGTGCCGCAAGCGCCCGTGCCGCAAGCGCCCGTGCCGCAAGCGCCCGTGCCGCAAGCGCCCGTGCCGCAAGCGACCGTGCCGCAAGCGACCGTGCCGCAAGCGCCCGTGCCGCAAGCGCCCGTGCCGCAAGCGCCCGTGCCGCAAGCGACCGTGCCGCAAGCGACCGTGCCGCAAGCGACCGTGCCGCAAGCGACCGTGCCGCAACCGACCGTGCCGCAAGCGACCGTGCCGCAACCGACCGTGCCGCAACCGACCGTGCCGCAACCGCCCGTGCCGCAACCGCCCGTGCCGCAAGCGCCCGTGCCGCAAGCGACCGTGCCGCAACCGACCGTGCCGCAACCGACCGTGCCGCAACCGACCGTGCCGCAACCGACCGTGCCGCAACCGACCGTGCCGCAACCGACCGTGCCGCAACCGACCGTGCCGCAACCGACCGTGCCGCAACCGACCGTGCCGCAACCGACCGTGCCGCAACCGACCGTGCCGCAACCGACCGTGCCGCAACCGACCGTGCCGCAACCGACCGTGCCGCAACCGACCGTGCCGCAACCGACCGTGCCGCAACCGACCGTGCCGCAACCGACCGTGCCGCAACCGACCGTGCCGCAACCGACCGTGCCGCAACCGACCGTGCCGCAACCGACCGTGCCGCAACCGACCGTGCCGCAACCGACCGTGCCGCAACCGACCGTGCCGCAACCGACCGTGCCGCAACCGACCGTGCCGCAACCGACCGTGCCGCAACCGACCGTGCCGCAACCGACCGTGCCGCAACCGACCGTGCCGCAACCGACCGTGCCGCAACCGACCGTGCCGCAACCGACCGTGCCGCAACCGACCGTGCCGCAACCGACCGTGCCGCAACCGACCGTGCCGCAACCGACCGTGCCGCAACCGACCGTGCCGCAACCGACCGTGCCGCAACCGACCGTGCCGCAACCGACCGTGCCGCAACCGACCGTGCCGCAACCGACCGTGCCGCAACCGACCGTGCCGCAACCGACCGTGCCGCAACCGACCGTGCCGCAACCGACCGCCAGTGCCAACTCAACGCTCTGTACCGGATACACCTTTATTGACTGCACCATTTGACCAGGACGCCGCAAGCAGGCGGACAACTCAATCGGGCCGTCACACCTTTCTCAATTCGACTGTGATTGAACATTGTATGTAATGTACTCATTTCGTTCACTTCCTTAAATTATGCAGAAGCTCTCTGAGGAAGGCTGATGGCATGGCAAACGAACGCATCTGTCATTTGAAGAAACATCGTCGTATTTTCCTGGAGGAAAATTGGATTATAGACATTTAAACACAGAGATCGAGAATTTAAACCGAGATCGAGAATTGTTTACCGCTTTCGATGAAAAAGATGGCGCATGAAAAGGAGAGCTGGGCGACTACTGCGCTAGTCTAGCCCTAGGACGTGTAGTCTAGCCCTAGACCCTTGTGTTATTTCGGCGCCCACGAGCGCAGATTCGTTAACGCTGTCTCTTTTTCAAATCCCGGCTTCGTGTGCGTTTTGGTCTCATGCATGCGTAGTTTACAAAATGCAGCTGGATCCATACTCGCACTGGAGCCGACGTTTAACAAACGTACATGGCTTTGGATTCCCCAAAGGGTCTAGCACTAGTTGGCAAGCAATTGTTAACTTTAACCTTAGTTTTCGACGATTCTCCCTCGCTTTTCCGAGGGATCCAATCAGCGACCGAGTTTGAGCCTCAACATGAATTATTCATTATACACAAATATAAGATATTACTGTGTGTGTACGTGTACACAAGACAGTGCACATTGTGATGGTGACTGTATGCACGTACATGTCATATGCATTGCGCTAAATGTGCAGACTTTTAATAGCATTGTGTGGCCGATCTTCCGGGGGCATGGCAGTGCAAGCTAGCTACATGTACAGCCACAGGTATCGCGCGTACCGGTCGGCCAGCCACAGGTATCGCGCGTACCGGTCGGCCCGCTACAGCATCGATATGTTATGGTGCTTCGGCGCGGTGCGTTTTTTTTTATTCCAGTGTATCGAACGTACGTCAGTATTAGCCTAAAATCTAGTGAGACCGTGCTTCATTTTGGCAAACAGTTAATTACCTGCAAAAACTACCTTTCCCTGAAATACAATGGGAAATTTATGGTGGCCCTGGAGGGACATCAAAGTCGTGATTTTTTGGGCGACTAGTTAGTAGTTGTGAAACTATTCGCGACTGGTTGTGAATATTTTTGCGACTAGACGCGATTTTTTTTGCGACTGCTCGCGAGTAATTTTGTGACTAGGTGTGAGTAATTCGCAACTAGTTGTGAATATTTTGTCGCGACTAGTCGTAATATTTGTGAATATTTTCTGCGACTGTTCGTGAATATTTTGTTGTAAATAATTTGTGATGAGTCGTGAATATTTTCGCTACTAGTCGCAATTTTTTTTCGCAACTAGTGAAAATATTGACGACTATTCGCCCAAAAATATTTACGACAAGTCGTGAATAATTTCACGACTAGTCGCAAAAAACAAGTCGACAAAAATTCACGACTAGTTGCAAATTTTGTCACGACTAGTTGTGAAATTATTCGCGAATAGTTGTGAATTTATTCGCGACTGGTCGTGAAAATATTGACGACTAGTCGTGAATTATTCACGTAATATATTCCAGTATATTCCAGACTAGTCACAAAAATATTCACCACCAGTTGCAAAAATACTTACGACCAGTCGCAAATAAATTCACGAAGAGTCGCAAATTTGTTCACTAGTCGCGAAAATGTTCACAACTTTTGATATCCCTCCAGGGCCACCATATAAATTAGCATTCATAACAAATTCAAACACCATAGAGAAACACCTCTGCACCCGCAGTCACAAATAAAGGCCGGGGCAGCTATGATTTGCTGTGTCAATGTACAGTACATGTACATGTATGTACATGTACATTATGTACTGTATGGTGCAAAATACGGTACCCTCTGGAGACGTGGACACAATGGGGACAATGGAAGTGAAAAGGTCTCCAAAGGGTAATTTCTATATAGGTCTCCATTAGGAAATTCACGAATTAGATTTTTGGATTGTACTTAAATTACTTAAAAGCTAGGGTTAGGATGTGGGTTAGAGTTAGTGTTTGGGTTAGGGTATAATATAGGGTATATTGGGTCGAAATTTCAACCCAGGAAAATAATTGTGGTTAAAATGGAAGCATTTTGAAAAAAGTGCTCGACTTTCTAACCATTTTGTACACGAGAACAAAGCCATGTCTCCACAGTGATTCAAAAATGCGAATACATGTACATGTACAGTCACATACGGCCGGGTCAATCGCGGCGTGTAACGTTTTGCGTAAACACAATAACCCTCGCACGAATTTGCCTAACCGTCCATCATTATCACGTGATATGAATACTGCATATATTACAATAGTCTGACTACGCCCCCAATGTGCCAACTTGTCCAAGACCTTCCAGTGAGTCCAGTTCACGGGTGCAATTTCCTCTGGAAATAGCGCCCTCTATAACGTCGGTGGTTTGTGTCAGTGATCGCGGAATAAACAACACGAAGGTCTTGAAACCAAGACTACTACTGCGCATGCGAAATACTTGTGTGTGTTTGTATTATATTAACCCATGAAAACACGAACGTTTATTAGCTCCACTGAAGCAGCAAAAACGACAACGAACAATGTGCACAAAGGACAACAAAGAGCTTGGCATGAGCTCCAAAATTAAAAAAACTTAAGTACATGTATAGCACATGGAAGGCCAAGTTGTGCATCATTTTGTAGCTCTTTTAATTGTTTCCAATTATATAAAATAAATGCAAAATTGTAGCGTAAAGCATAGAGATAATACGTACCAAAATGACAAGATTCAACACGCTTTGGGGCCTAACCTAACCCTTGCAGAATTAAATATTTTGTTTTATGATTGGCTTTAGATACGAGAAACCCCCAGAACTGATTTTGTTTTATTATTTGGCTCATTTAGTTGTTGAGATACCAGTACAGGTCAGTGAACTTTAGACTAATTACATACCTGTAGCATGAGCTTCTAAATTGTAATACTTTTTGTATAGCCCTAGAAGGCCAAGTTTTGCATCATTTTGCAGCTCTTTGAATGTCTCCATTATATAAAATAAAAATAAAATCGTAGCGTAAAGCTTAAATGACCTTTGACCTTAAATTATAAAAATACGTACATGTATGGTTACAATTTTGAATTTGTTTTCTTTAAAAGTTAGTTTATGATGTTTGCAACAATCTTTAAAAAATGTTGTCATGGGCGCTCTTCAACTTTTTAGGTTAAGATTTTGTTAAAGATAGTTTTGACAAAAACTATTGAGCTTAATTACAAAATATATAAATTCTGGAAGTTTTCTTGTACATGTTTAGCCAAACATAATCACCATAAACATCATTTCAATCTGCAAGGGTCCAGTCCAAAAGCATGTTAATTGACACAGTGTTCCTGCACACGTATATCTTCGTTGTGGAATTTGGAAATCGGCATCATGGGACTAGAGTCACTAGACTTGATCTAAAGCCTGGGCATTACAATCACAGGCCCGTATGCAGGGGGGGGGTGCGAAGGGTATGCACCCCTCCAAATTACCAAAGGGTCCACATATTCCGGGGTAAATAATGGTATTTTGATGTAGAAATAACGGTACTGGCCCACAAAAATTGTTGGTTCCATTTTTGGTCCCATCAGTACAAATTTGCACCCCCCCCCCCCCCCCCCCCTCCATAAAAAATCCTGCGTACGGGCCTGAATCATGCCTGTGGATGGTAATGACTCACCAACTCCATCGTCCGATTCTCCTCCTACTACAATGGACATGCACAAACAATATCCAGAACTCTTCAACGGGATAGTTGGACTTGCAAACTAACCTATTTGCACAAAGTCAATGTTTGCCCATCTACAGGGTATTGCAGCCCAGAAACTTCACATTTGACTCCCAGTACATACAGGTACATACGTGATGATGTGGCAAATGAACTGAAACGTCTCAAAGATGCAAACATATGTATTCGAGTGCATTGGCAATTGGGGCACCGGTGCTGCAGGAATATGATGGATGGCTGTTGCTAATACCCCAGTCACAATTGGCTTGCGATGGGCTTGCGATTAGTTTGCGGCGGATTTCTAGGCATTTTCGGCCGGGGCCCAAAGGGGCTCCTTACGGCTGCTGGGTCATTTTTTGGCATCGGGCGGGCATCGAGTTACTTTTAACTCGGACTTAAAACCTGGTGCGGCGTTTCGCATCGCAAACTGATCGCCAATAAATCGGTCGATGCCTAGCCGATGTCCGGCAGGGCATCGCACACGTCGGGCGGGCGCCGAGCCAAATTTTAGACAACCCAGGCAATCAATATATCGGCCAGGCGCCGCCCACACGCCGGCCGGGTCCCGCCAGGCGTCCGGCCGACTTGGCGGTGCCTGGCCGGAAATCGGCCGGGGGCCAGACGGCGCCCTGCCGGCGCCCAGCCTGAAATCGGTCATGCATCGGCCGGGGCTCGCCGGGTAAAAAAAGCGGCTCATCTACATCTACACACAGTTTATCACACAAGTTTCATAGTGCAAGTACTACATCTCTTCCTTAGCCACCAATGCAACAAGAACCAGGTTGTAGCGGTATAGCGTGCAAACGCCAACCTCTCCCTCAACCGGGCGACCTACACGCGCTGTGCAGGTGCCCGCAAGCGTTGTGGAGGTATCAACGGCATTTTCTTATGTAATGGCCCTGTCACACCAGAACATTTTAGACCAACGCATGAGTAGCGTGTTGTAATTTTGGCAACACGCTGGCAAACGCTAACCAACGCTAGGCCAGCGTTAGCAACACGATGAGCGCGTTACTCACACGCTGGGACACGCTGTCATACGCTGAGGACATTTTTTGTCTTCAAAATAGCTACAATTTCCAGCGTTTGCCAGCGTGTGACTGCACACGCTGGCGGCGCGTTTTAGATTCGTTACTCACGCGTCGAACACGCTAGGCGATCGTTATCAACCCGCTACTCACACGCTGGCGTACGCCGGCGTACGCTTGCGACACGCTGGTTATGGCCCTGCCACACCAGGACGTTTTAGGCCAATGCATGAGTAGCGCGTTAAAAATAGTTGATACGCTGGCAATTGCTGAACTTTCACAGAAAAAGTTAAGTGGAACCGTGATTTCAGCGTGTTCATACAGGTTGATAACGGGTTCATAGCGTATGCCGGCGCGTAAGTAGCGTGTGAGGAACACGCTCAGCGTGTAATGAACGCATCACTGATTTATATAAAAAATACGACAGCGGGTCGCCAGCGTGAGAGTAGTGGGTTGGTAACGATCGTCTAGCGCGTTCGACGCGTAAGTAACGGCCTTCTTGCGCGCCGCTAGCGTGTGCAGTCACACGCTGGCAAACGCTCAATTTTTGTAGGTATGTTGAAAAACGTATTTTTGTCTCAGCGTGTGACAGCGTGTTCCAGCGTGTGGGTAACGCGCTCAGCGCGTTGCGAACGCTGGCCTAGCGTTGGTCAGCGTTTACCCGCGTGTTGCCGAAATTTCAACACGTTGGCCTAAAACGTTCTGGTGTGACAGGGCCATTACTGTAGTAGCGCGTCATCTTTTTGTACAACTAATCATGTGTTCGTTACCGTACGCTGGCGCGCGTTGGACCGCGCTACTCACGCGCTGGGCAGTCGTTCATCAGTCGTCGAGCGCGTTACTAACGCGTTATTCATGCGTTGGCGAACGCTATGAACCCGTTATTAACGCGTTATGGACACGCTGAAATCACGGTTCAACTTGACTTTTTCTGTGGAAGTTCAGCGTTTGCCAGCATATCAACTATTTTTAACGCGCTACTCACGCGCTGGCCTAAAACGTTCTAGTGTGACAGGGCCATTAAGAAGGTCAGAGGAGAGCTTCTGCCGCCGACCGTTGATCGCTGGCCACGTACGACCTGTACAAATTGGTTGGCACCCTGCCGGATACCGCAGGGGTATCGCAAGGACATAAGCAGGGCACCGGACGAGTGCCTGCCGGACACCGGGCGATAAACGGGCCAATAATTCGACCCCATTTCCAAGAAAGTCGGCCGATCGCCGGTCAGCGACCCCCCGGGCCCCGTCATGGCAGCGTACGGGGCACTTTTAATTGTGACTGTGACCGCCATATCGCACGATCTTTCGCCGACCTCTACACGCAGGCCGATGCCTAGAAATCGCACACGCCGCCCGGGCTCCGCTTTAATTGTGACTGGGGTATAAGTAAGGGATACCTTGATCTCGACGGCAACATTTCTAGGATCATTCTGTGTCAATTCAACACCCTTTTAGACCTTACCCTTACAGATTTAAATATTGGTGTTATTATTGGCCTAGATATTAAGAAACCCCCAGAAATGATTTTGTTTGGGGGGGAGGGGGGTAATTTGTTTAGATATATGAGTCAGTGAAAGAACCATGTGCCCAGAAGAAGTGGCTTTTGGTTATATTTAGTTTGTGATTTTATAAGGGAAATCCATCAATTAGTCTCACCAATGATTTTGAGCTTCCTATGGGTCTGGTACAAATGCCTTATAAACTCATCACAAAAAAGTATCGAGACACTTAACCAGTTCAAGCCGGATGACGTATATAAACGCAAACATTTCCCCAAATTCAAAACGAATGACGCATAAACACGCCAAGTTCAAGTTCGGAAATGCATGTCAGCAGCGAGCAAGGCCAGAAATGCGTGGGTGTGCTTCCCGGCACTATCAGCCTGAACCCGCTTCAGATCGAGTTTCGTTAAAAATAAACCCGCCCCTGGGCTCGGCGATGTTAAAATAAACCTGGCGCGAACTGGTTAAAAATGAGCTAATAATTAACGGCCCGAAACAGTATAGATTAATCAAAGCAAATAACCCAGTGCATAATTTTGTTCTGCGTATTTTGACACCTCGGTTGTTGAGATACAATGTTGCGGAGCGAAGTTATTGTAATTTCAATGGTCGTAGATCCAGTTTCAAAGGTGACATCCCTATAGAAACAGGTTTGTATTGATAATGTTGATGTTAAATGATCAGCCAATAAGATAATCTCTACATAGTCGAGTGGAGTGTCGTGGCCGAGCGGTTAAGAACCCGGTTTTCTGTTCCGCAGAGCGTGAGTTCGAATTTCGGTCTCGACACCTGTGTCCTTAAGGGGCCGTTCAAAGTTTTCAACATTTTAATGGTCGTACAAAGGGTATGACAGGGGGGAGGGGGGTCGGAGGCCGCGTACGACTTTAAATTGTAAATAAAATGTTGATTTTGTACCGTACAGTCAGCAAAGGAAAATTATATGATTGGTTTTGTTTCCTTCTTTTTTTATCTCGAAAGAATTTCCAACGTTAAAATCAGAAGCGATACAAAGTCCGCTGTTCAAAAATGATTGCTTCGGCAGGTTATACCTTGTTAACAGCTATTGTGCAACTCCGAGAAAAAAAATCTGATGCGTCCCTGGCTAGCTATACAGTACGTAGCTTGCAAGGATGAGATACTTTTGACGCCGCTCGCCCTACATGCTGCGGCGACCGAGTTGGCAATGATTTCGTATAGCGCAACGTTAACCATGCAGTGTACATACACACATGTATTGATGCCCTATATAGTTGCCCTGAATAAGCGCGCGAATGTGCCAAGCGTGAATGAATAACCTTTGACACGACTTTACTGCGACTCGTTCCCACAGCTGTGCATGGACATCGTGCACGCAATGCCCCACCGTGCTCTACCGGTGTTTGGACTAAATGTTGAAAAGTACTACTTTGGGGGAGGGAGGGGGGTCTTGAAAAGTAGTACGCTCTGTACGACTTTAAAAATGTTGACAACTTTGGACAGCCCCTAATGGCCCTGTCACACAAGAACGTTTTAGGCCAACGCAGGAGTAACGTGTTGTAATTTTGGCAACACGCTGGCAAACGCTGACCAACGCTAGGCCAGCGTTAGCAACACGCTGAGCGCGTTACTCACACGCTGGGACACGCTGTCACACGCTGAGGAAAACATATTTTGTTCAACATACCTACAATTTGCAGCGTTTGCCAGCGTGTGACTGGACACGCTGGCGGCGCGCAGAAAGGTCGTTACTCACGCGTCGAACACGCTAGACGATCGTTATCAACTCGCTACTCACACGCTGGCGTACGCTGGCGACACGCTGGTTATGGCCCTGTCACACCAGAACATTTTAGGCCAATGCATGAGTAGCGCGTTAAAAATCGTTGATACGCTGGCAATCGCTGAACTTTCACAGAAAAAATCAAGTGGAACCGTGATTTCAGCGTGTTCTTACAGGTTGATAACGGGTACATAGCGTATGCCAGCGCGTACGACAGCGGGTCGCCAGCGTGCGAGTAGTGGGTTGGTAACGATCATCCAGTGCGTTCGACGCGTGAGTAACGACCTTCCTGCGCGCCGCCAGCGTGTGCAATCACACGCTGGCAAACGCTGAAAATTTTAGGTATGTTGAAAAATGTATTTTTGCCTCAGCGTGTGACAGCGTATTCCAGCGTGTGGGTAACGCGCTCAGCGTGTTGCGAACGCTGGCCTAGCGTTGGTCAACGTTTACCCGCGTGTTGCCGAAATTCCAACATTTTACTCACGCGTTGGCCTAAAACGTTCTGGTGTGACAGGGCCATTACTGTAGTAGCGCGTCGGCTTTTTATACAACTAATCATGTGGTCGTTGCAGTACGCTGGCGCGCGTTGGAACGCACTACTCACGCGCTGGGCAGTCGTTCATCAGTCGTCGAGCGCGTTACTAACGCGTTACTCACGCGCTGGTGAACGCTATGAACCCGTTATCAACGCGTTTTGGACACGCTGAAATCACGGTTTCACTTGACTTTTTCTGTGGAAGTTCAGCGTTTGCCAGCATATCAACTATTTTTTACGTGCTATTGGCCTAAAACGTTCTGGTGTGACAGGGCCATAAGCAAGGCACTGAAACCACTATTGTTTCGTCTTTCGGATGAGACGTAAAACTGTAGGTCCCGTGTATTGTATAATAATAATCAGTATAATGCACGTAAAAGAACCCAGTAACACTTATCGCTAAGAGAAGGGGTTTGCCCCGGTGTTCCTGGCTCAATTAGAAAAAAAAAAAAAATATATATATAAAATCACTTTCGATCTCAGGCTGTGCTCCGTAGTCATATATGAGTCGATGTGGCCGGCTGCCAGAGCGCCTTCACGTGCCAGCGGCTCGACTACGTTGTAGCCGCGTCCTTCGCAATTCAAATTGTATAACTGCTGGGCCCCTCTGAAAAATAGTGTTTCATTGAGAGGTTATCCCAGGGTAAATAATAAATAAATAAACATACATGTACCCACACGTTTGTTTATGGTGTAAATCGAGGAGTTTCCTTTGTTCCTCTCGAAAATTTCCTTTGTTTGTACTCTAACTTTTTCTGACGGCTCTCATTGGTACACGAATCTCAATCGAGGTCGTCCTCGATTATAACCCTAGCCCCAATTCACCTTCGTGTCGCCAGGCATGTGTCCTCCATTTACACCATAAACAAACGCAGGTATGCCCATCTTTTCTTTTGAATTTAAATTTAAATGTATAACGAATTTAAATTTAAATGCATAATGAATTTAATTTAAATGTATAATAAATTTAAATTTAAATGTATAATAAATGTAAATACGCCGTTAATTATTGGCTCATTTTTAAGTGTCTCAATACTTTTTGTGATGAGTTTATGACAACACTACTAAATTCTAAACAAAATTCAGCAATTGCATTGGCACTGCTTCAGGCCTCCTGAACCAAGTCCATCATAATCCATCACAATTTGTTCAAATCAGGCCTGCAGGACCAAGTCCACCAAAATTCAACGATTTTCAAGGTAGGCCATCAGCTGAGTGCTCAAATTCGTTCGTTTTATTCCAGCAAGAGTGGGTCTAAATTTTCTGAACAGTTCCGACTAAATAAATGACTCTAGATTACTAGTAAAATAGTTCTCCATATTTCATCCTGCAGTTATTTAATAATCCTGCTGTAAAGAGCGAACTATTTTGGCATCAGGGAAGTTCAAAGACGTAATGCGCAACGTTACAAAATCCGTTCGCGAATGACACAATCGCATCACGTGTTACGAATTGTTCAATCCCACACCAACTAGTCCGTGCAAGGTTGACGGTCATGACATGACCTACATTTTGTCATCAAACATGGCGACGTCTAGTGCAGACGGTGCGTCAGAGTCGACTGATGTAAATGCATGAAATGTGACTAGTGTAAGGTGTTTGATGCAAGTTGAATCCGTAAAATGTTAAAAAGTGAAGACCCTGACAAGGATCAATTTACTTCCTGTGCCAAAGAGTGGCTTAAATTTAGCGGCAGAGCTCGTGAAATCACCGGACATACCCAAAACGTGTGGGCCTGTCGTTACGCATACGATTTGCATTGGTAAAGTATATTCCCTGATGCCTGGGCCCTGCTGCACTCGCAGACAGTCCGACCTGGTGTACTGCTTTTGTTTACAAAGTATAACACGCCTGAATGCTGCCATGGTTTTACCCCCGAAAATCCCCTGGGCAAGATCAAAATCGTCTTCTGGACATGCTGGACATGATGAAAGAGCTTCAAGTTCGGAGATATTGCTTTTTAAACATGGAAAATGAATCTCGGACATTATAGCTGCTAAAGTGCTACAACAAGCAGATTTGTTTTGATGGAGGTAGTTATTTTTTGTATTTATGTTAATTTCTGTAGGTTGCATATTGTTCGACTTGCATGTGCTATCTTAATGGTCATCTGGTATAAATATAAAAATATTAGCAAACCAATAGCCAATATCTTATAATAAATAAAAAACTTGCTATTTTTACAACAGTCGACTGTTGCACATACGTCACTTGTCCAGCGAGCGGTTTTCATCAGATACTCACCTGCCTATATTACTTTTTCTTCTAATACAGAACTGAAGTTGAAGAGATTATCCTCAGCACTCTGCTTCCACAAACATTTTCAAAAAAACAAATGCACAAGATTGTCTACACTTCTACTTTAATTGTCAGCTAAATGTTGAAAATCTAGAATCTTCAGACGAAACTTCAACTTCAAGTGAAACTTACATGTAAGAGTCACAAACTGCAAAGCGAGAGAGATGATGCATCATGTTCGTATGCTTTTGCTGGTCGGTATTCTATAAGAGCTTCATTTATCATACAATGCAGGTTAGACTGAAATTCATATTTATGATTTATCATGCAATTGTTCAGATATCTGCAGTATTTGTTGGTATTTCTTTCCTGATTCCCACAATTTTATTTTGAGTACATGTATAAGGTTGTGCTGCAGTCATTTAGTTGGCACTTTGCAGAACACGAAAGTGGGGTCTGGGTACTTTGTCTGTCTATCATGGGTTGAACCCTTTTTTGAGACAGTGAACAAAACTATGCTGATTAAAAAAGATTAAAAACAGGGGCATTAATTGTCACCATTATTTGCAGGTCCCAAAGTAATGGCCCTTGGAAAATTTTACTGAGTGCTTGGAATTACATGTAAGTGTATGTAATTAACATTCATTATTATGTTTCTATTATGTATAGATTTGATCGTACGGAATACGATTAAAGATGTCCCTGCCATGACTTGTCCTTGGCCACCAACGTCAGATGAGTAACTCTGGAGTTGCAAGAAGATTTCTTTCTTTGGAACTTTTCCACTAAATGGTTTGGTGTATTTTGGAAAATGAAGATCAATCGTGTTCTTGTCTGAATGCAGAGCTACCCTGTCCAGATCTGTGCAAATGCACAAATTGCAGCAACTTTACAGAGGTAGCTGATTTTGCAGGTTTAGGCGAGGGTGACTTGTAGCATAAACTTGGATGTACAGTTATTAGGAAATTTGTTTTGCAGTTCTGGTTAGATAAAATTAAACTAAATGAAATTATCAGGAAGCACAAAACATTCAGATTTTACATCTACATGTTTATTCTTCTGTTAATTGATTTTAGTACAAGTACATGCAGTGATTTTGTCAAGGTGACCTAGTTCCCATTTTTAGGGGCACATTTTTCAGTTTTTATGGTTTTTTTCTGCTGTCAACTGAATATTTTATTGTTTTAAAGCCTAAATGTTAAAGCCTATTGGTGTTTACCGTTTAATAATTTAGATTATAATGACATATTTTTGTAAAAGCAAGGTGATGTCCACCAGATCAGAAAATATCAAGATCTCGGTTAAGAATTCCTCAGATACAGCAAAAAAAGAAAGGGACTTGCTGTTTTGCTGTGTTATAAATTGTCAATATACATACACACAACTACATGTATGCAAAGGGTAAGGTCAGCCAAAAGGACAAAGTATTACCGTAGTTTTAACGTGCCGGTACAACTCTTTTGCTATACATACATGTACATGTACTTTGGCATTGAAGAAGCCATTTTGTACTACAATACACAAATTTCATTACAATCAAATAAAAAGACAAGATGTATGTATTGCAATTTTTTGACTTTTAAAAAAGAGGGAAAGAAGAAAAAAAGCAGACGAGGACAAGAAACTGGTTTGATTTTCTTTACTTGGCCCAAATTCCACCATTTATTTTGTACATTATTGTATTAAACGTATTCATCTAGATGTACTAAATTATAAAGAATGATTTATGTACCGGTACATGTACCGGTACGTGGCACTCGCTGAGAATGTTTGTTCTTAGCTCAAAAATGATGAGCGACTCATCTTATTTAAAGACACACACACTGAAATGCTGAAGATGTGAAGCAATCAGACTATTGTGGTTCGTTTTTAATGATTCACTACATATTTCACTCCGGGACCTTGACACAACTCCTGGGCTGATTATTGATGATCACCTATGGCAACAGCAAGCCTTAGAATCAAACCTTGACATAGATTTCTGGCAGCTGCATGCACAAATTGGATTTTTATCACATTATGTCAAGGAGAATGGACGAGGAACTGTAGATTCGTGCAAATAATGGACGAGGCGAAGCCGAGTCCATTGTTGCACGAATCTACAGTTCCGAGTCTATTCTCCGACTTAATCTATTTCTTAAAACAACAATGGTTTATGCAAATAAGATTCCTGGCTTGCGACAATCCCCACGTTTGTGAATAAGTGTGGATTCGTAAAGTTACCCATGCGTATATGTATATTTAGTCGATGTACATGTACATGTACAACGAATGGAAGGCATCAGTTCGGTTCATGTCTCGTTGCCAAAAGCAAGTCAACTTTGTTAATGATGTCTGATGATAGCGACAGTTCTGGATTTTACTTGACACAAAATACTTTCCAACCTTCTAGCTCGTCCAGCGATACAGATATTGGTTCGCAAGCAGCAACATTCCTGTTACAACTTGAAAACTATTCAAACAAGAATGAACCAACAACGTCGTATCGCTATAACGAAACGTTACAGCTATCGGATATATCTGACGAAGACACACGACGGGAGGACTGGGTTGATAAAACTCATGGATTTACCGGGTGTGAAACTGAGCTCAAGCAGGCTACTGGAAAAAAACCAGATTTAAACCCCCAGTCACTGATGAAGAAGTTGCCCAGAAAACTAGAAAAAGGTACGTATCACTAGTAGTATAGTAGGCCGTTAGAGGTTACAGAAAGTACCGTATATAGTGACAGTGACAAATTATTTTGATGGTGTTGTTTGATGGTGTTTTTATTGAGAAACGTGAGTACAAAAAATGTTTAGGGGCCTACACTCAGTTATCTTAAACAAATCTTTCGTGCTTGAGCTTTTTACATCGTTTGTCCTTCTACATAATTATGTTTAAAAAGGCTAATCAATTAATGCTGACAATTATTTCCCTTTCCTCCAGGTACTCGGAAGCAACTGAAAAGAAATGCACATGGGCTGTTCGTACTTTCAACGAATGGAAAAGCAACCGCAACGAACACACTCTTGAAAATCCTTCATTGAACCGGAGTGCCTTAAGACAAGAGCTACTTGAGATGACAACCGACGAGCTTACTTACACACTCACCCGCTTTATTCTTGAGGTACGAAAGGTTAACGGAGAGGAATACCCAAGTGATACATTATACGAGTTAGTGTTAAGTATTCAACTGTATTTGGCAATGCACGGCCGTGAATACCAGTTACTCCAAGACGAAGAGTTTGTTCCACTGAGAAACTGTCAGCTGCTGGTTTTAGAGTCAAGAGAAAACAAGCCGAAATTATCAGTGTCGACGAGGAGGAACTGATGTGGAACAAGGGCATACTGTCAATGGATTCCCCCCAGAAGTTAGTTGACACAATGCTGTATCTTTGTGGCATCCATGTTGCACTACGTGCCGGTGAAGAACACAGAAAGTTGCGCTTCGATAACTCACAGCTCTCTCTTCACACAAACACAGCAGGAAAACGTTTCCTGCGATACTCAGAAGACGTATCGAAAGCCTGCCAAGGGGGGATAAAGCATCGGAAAATAACACCAAAAACTGTAGATGCCTATGAGAACACTTCAATTCCTAACAGATGCATTGTACGATTTTACGAAGAGTACATATACGTCATCGACCTATACATCGTCAAAGTGTTCCCCAGCATTCTACCTGCGCCCCCTTGCCAAACCAAAGGATGAAGTTTGGTATAGCTGCCAACCTCAGGGTGTTCATCAGCTAACAAACACCGTGAAACGTCTGTGTGACCAAGCTGGATTGAAGGGGTTTTACACCAACCATTCACTGAGAGCAACTGCTGCTTCAAGACTCTACCATCAAAACTTTGATGAACAGCTTATTTGCGAGACTACTGGTCATCGTTCTGGACAACGAGAGGCTGTCAGTAAAGCTCTCAGCACCGGAAAAAGTCCTGTTGCACATTCCAGCACTATCTCTGCTGACCACGCCTACATCACCTCTGGGGAACTCGCTTCTTCATCAACAAAGGACGGACATGGAATTAATATAACCTTTAACGTCAATGTACCAAAGTAGAAGAACCTATAATGTTCATGTATTGATGTAAATTGCTATAGAAAAGAAAGGTTTGCATATGTAGCCAAAATGAAATAATGGCATACAAGTAATTTCATGTTGATTTCACACTTAAAATATGTGCTCTGTATTAATATGAGAAGAATGACCAAATTTGATGTATGAGCTTAATCAAGATACCTACAATTATTGACGTTTATATTTTGGTTCCCATTATATTGTTTTACTTTTGATATCTGTGTTATTCATTTGGATATATTTTGTAAAACAACCCGGCTTTTAAATGGCGATTACGAAATCTTAAATCCCCCTCCTCATACAGCAGGCGTGGTGGCACCTCGCTCACAACCTAAACTGTCGATTCGTGACGAATCTACTAGTCCAGGAAAAATAGGTTTTGACCTCAAACAAATTGCAACAAATTGTTTTTCACCACAGTGCACTTCTATAAGGTCCCTAGAATTACATACTAAAAGTCGACAAAAATCCAAGTGGTGGAAATATGACTAATTTTCATAAATCGTTAATCCCTGCCGCGTAATATATTTATTCCCATATTTGGGTATATATATATATTTTTAATTTTTTGAAAAGTTTATTTTGGTGATTCTACTTACATATCCTTACATCAATAACATTTGCTAAATCATATAAGTGACTGTATAATTATGGGAACATAGTAAATATCAAAAATGACAACTTCGTGACCCTATAAATGTGCGCACATTACATTGTCTCCAGATATCCTCATTTAGTCAGTATTGGTGAGCTTCAAATTCACCAAGTTGCTTACCGGCACAGTTATCATATTAAAACCTTATGAAAAATCATAGGAACAATGATAACATTGTGATATTTAGCCCAGCAAACAAAGGAAAATGGAGGAAAATGGTGTGTCCATAAATTGGGCGAAAAAGTAGTTAAGGGGTTGCCTAACATGGGAGACGTGAACAAGTTCAAGGAAATCCCCAAAATACATTTTAACGTAGATAGGATTATTGTAATCAACAACAATCTTTAATTTGGGAGGTTTCCTTGAACTTGTTCAAGTCTCTCACCTTAGGCAACCCTTCACCTACTTGTTAGCCCAATTTAGGGACACACCATTTTCTCCCAGTTTTTGTTTGCTGGGCTATATATCACAATGTTAACATTGTTTATGTGATTTTCCATAAGGTTTTAATAGGATAACTGTGCCAGTAAGCAACTTGGTGAATTTGAAGCACGTCAATACTGACTACTTAATGATATCTGGAGACAGTGTAATGTGCACACATTTATAGGGTCACGAAGTTGTCATTTTTGATATTTACTATGTTCCCATAATTATTCAGTCACTTATATGATTTAGCAAATGTTATTGATGTAAGGATATGTAAGTATAATCACCAAAATAAACTTTTCAAAAAATAAAAAATATATATATATACCCAAATATGGGAATAAATATATTACGCGGCAGGGATTAACGATTTATGCAAATTAGTCATATTTCCACCACTTGGATTTTTGTCGACTTTTAGTATGTAATTCTAGGGACCTTATAGAAGTGCACTGTGGTCAAAAACAATTTGTTGCAATTTGTTTGAGGTCAACAAAACAAAATTATGTATTTTGCCTGGACTATACAGTTAGCTGTAGATTCGTCACGAATCTACAGTTAGCTGTAGATTCGTCACGAATCGATAGTTTGCTGTAGATTCGTGAAAATAATCTACACTTTTAACAATAGATGACGTCACAGAAATAGATTAACAATGGTGAATTACATCCTTGGCATACAAGCGCATACAAGATTCAAGCGCAGTCAGAGTTTTCTGCAGTGCAAGTCTATTTATTGCTTTTCATTTTTGTGTATATTGCGAGGGGTTCTGGCAAAATGAGACGAAACTGGGCGAAGGTTGAAATGAAAGGTTTCGAAGCATTATAGAAAGATAATAAAATTGTCCATACAATACTTTTTGTTGTGCTTTAATCGGATATATTCCGTTAATTAGTTATGCCTTAGGGGGCCTAAAATGTTGAGTTTTGCACATACATACATGTGTAAGTATACCGTATGTAATAAAGAAAAAGACCCATTTATTTTTCCTAAAACGCTTTTATTTCTTTTCTTTCACTATTTCTTTACAAATAATGGTTAGTACATGTACATGGACATCAAATATGTGACCTGCTCTCACAAAACCGGAAAGTGCGATATTGTTATTTCCATTTAGTACACATCTTCAGCTTTCATTTGGTACCCAAACCACCTTCATACCATACTTTTATGAGGATTTTATTTTGATGTTTTTGGGAGATAAATTACCACTTTTAGGACAGAGTTTGCCTCAATAAATGCATGATTTTTGTACTTTCTCATCAATAAAGTTGATTTCTTTTAACCTACCTGTGGGTTAAAGTACGTATTAACTAGTTCGCGCAGGAGGACGGACATATAAATGCAAAGTTTTACCCAGATTCAAAACGGATGACGCATAAACACGCCACGAGCAAGGCCAGAAATGTATGTCAGCAGTGAGCAAGGCTGGAAATGCGTGGGTGTGCTTCCTGGTACTATCGGCCTGAACTGGCCTCGGATCGAGTTTTGTTAAAAATAATCACGCGCCTCGGCTTGGTGATGTTAAAATAATCCCGACCGCAAATGGTTAAAGAATACAAAAGCAAGATTTTTCAGTCCATTTCAACTTTGACGAGCTGCATCTCGAAATACATGTAGCCTGTGCGACTTGTATGTCGGGTTTCATAGGAGCTGGTCACATATGACAAATATAAGTAAATCAGAAAATTAAAAAGAAAAACACATCCATTCACTATTTTGCATTTTTCTCCACTGTGGCCTTTGCCCAGTCCCGTCTCATTGTTACCAAAGCCTCACAATTTGTTTGTGCCTTGTAAAATGAATTTACTTGGGATAAAGTTCTAGCTGTTAAAAAGCCTGAAATTGTAATGCCTGACAAATATTCTATACAACCCCATATTTTCACATGCCACTGTTTTTTCTTCACATTTTTTGGTAAAAAATGGGGTAAATATTATTTTATTGAGATTATGTTAATGTAAAAGTTAATATAATATTGATTTAATCCAAATCCACAACAGTGCATTTGGGGCCGTATCGTAAGTCCGACGCCTCATAAGTCCGACGCCTCACAAGTCCGAATTTCGGAATTATGAGTCGTCGGACTTTTGAGGCACTGGCCGCATACACTCGGCTCATGGGTCCGACGCCTCATAAGTCCGACGTTGGACAAATGAGGCGTCGGACTGTTTAGGGCGTCGGAGCTACATGTATAGACTATTATAAGGAAAGTTTCATTTGTCCGACAAGGCAAAAACGAGTTTTACCAAAGCTTGTTACGGGCGATGTACCAATTAAATTCCACAATTACAGGGGTTCAGATCGCGCAAGTCATGGTGGGAATTAACATGACGTAGCAATATCGTACCCATGGTAACAAGGTTGAGTACAGTAGTCTGGAACTCATTGTGTAATCTCTTACTGTACCACTTGGTGGCGCTATTATTTTCACATTTTCAAGCGCAATGCTTGTATTCATGACTGTCGGACTTACGAGGCGTCGGACTTACGAGGCGTCGGACTTACGAGGCGTCGGACTTACGAGGCGTTGGACTTACGAGGCGTCGGACTTACGAGGCGTCGGACTTACGAGGCGTCGGACTTACGAGGCGTCGGACTTACGAGGCGTCGGACTTACGAGGCGTCGGACTTACGAGGCGTCGGACTTACGAGGCGTCGGACTTACGAGGCGTCGGACTTACGAGGCGTCGGACTTACGAGGCGTCGGACTTACGAGGCGTCGGACTTACGAGGCGTCGGACTTACGAGGCGTCGGACTTACGAGGCGTCGGACTTACGAGGCGTCGGACTTACGAGGCGTCGGACTTACGAGGCGTCGGACTTACGAGGCGTCGGACTTACGAGGCGTCGGACTTACGAGGCGTCGGACTTATGGACAGAAATAAAAGTAAACTGTATTGTCAGACCTACATGTATGAGGCGTCGGAACTATGAAGAGTCGGATCTATGGGGCGTCGGACTAATGAGGCGTCGGACCTACGAGCGGACCTCGTGCATTTAGCCAGGCATACTGACATTATAACTAACAAATTACTGACTTTTGATAATTCGGATTGTATGATCTATTGCAAATGTGGGTCGCATTATGCAGAAATAATGCAAAACATAGTATGCACATCAGTGTTCTAGGTGGTCTCCAGATTGGTCTTGACTTAAAACCAGCCATATGCAGCATTTATCACTCATAATATCCATTACATTGCATTTGTTTATTCAGTGTTGTTGGTTATAAGTTAAACATTTATTGTGTCACTGCTCACCCACTGTGACAGTTCATGTTGTCAACCTCGTTAATGGGTTGTTATAATTGTTACTGGTGGTGCAGACTGCACATTAAAAGAATCCCCAACAATGACCCATCATGTTTTTCGCCTCTAGATATGTACATGTAGTTCCTTGCTGAAGCAAATTTTTACCTTACAGTGAGTGAATAGGATGCATAGAGTTGCTGAATGTAGTGATTGATTACAAAGAGACGTTGTCTCCCTAATATTGTAAGCACGTCGAGCATTGACGCATAAAAAAAAATCAATATAGTGCAGTGCCAGTTTAAAATGTGCTAGATTACAGCGAGCAAAGTACTTTCGAAAGTTTATTACTACTTGTGAAAAAAACGACCCTCTCAATCGATACTGTTGCACGAGCTATTACTAACGTTAATTACTGGTAGTCTTTTTTTTGCAACACTGCATGAGAAAAGCCAAGGAAAACGTTGAAGTGCGTCATGTTATGGCCCTGTGACACCAGAACGTTTTAGGCCAACGCGTGAGTAGCACGTTAAAAATAGTTGATACGCTGGCAAACGCTGAACTTTCACAGAAAAAGTCAAGTGGAACCGTGATTTCAGCGTGTTCATAAGGCGTTGATAACGGGTTCATAGCGTTCGCCAGCGCGTGCGTAACGCGCTCGACGACTGATGAACGACTGCCCAGCGCGTGAGACGCGCTACTACAGTAATGACCCTGTCACACCAGAACGTTTTAGGCCAACACGTGAGTAACGTGTTGGAATTTCGGCAACACGCGGGTAAACGTTGATCAACGCTAGGCCAGCGGGTTGATAACGATCGTCTAGTGTGTTCGACGCGTGAGTAACGAACCCCCAACGCGCCGCCAGCGTGTGCAGTCACACGCTGGCAAACGCTGGAACTTGTAGGTATGTTGAAAAAATATGTTTTCCTTAGCGTGTGACAGTGTGTCCCAGCATGTGAGTAACGCGCTCAGCGTGTTGCTAACGCTGGCCTAGCGTTGGTCAGCGTTTGCAAGCGTGTTGCCAAAATTACAACACGTTACTCACGCGTTGTTCTGGTGTGACAGGGCCATTACTAGTAGGTACGGTACAACTCCACTATTAATATTAACTAGAATATTGATGTTGTTTGAATTTTGACCACTGTCACGCGGCCAACATTATTTTGTTTTTTCGTCGCGTTTTCAATGTACCGGTTGTTGTTGCTAAAGTTCCCTAAAACTGTTCTTTTATGTAATTAGCTCCTTACTATATTTTGACAACAATACAAAAAATTACAAATAAATGTCTACATGCAATACATTTGTGTATTTTGTATTTTGTATTTTCTAGTCTCAACTACAATACTGATGAGCATACAACTTGTGCATGTTATAATCTGTGATTTTCCATTAGAATGGCAAATTAAATCTTCCAACGCTACTTTAATTTAATTTCACGACAATATCTATTCAGTCATTATCTGCCAGGCAAACTACTGAACCAATACCTGACCATATGATCTACAGCCTTAGGCAAAGAAAATTGATATCTTTACAAAAAGAATTCTGGATGTGAAGAACAGTTAAGAATGGGAACATCTATTCTACCTGTATGTTTAGCTCCAGCATTGTGTATGCCAAAAAAAATGTTTGGTTTGAAATTTTATATGGGGCTTGGCTAGAAAATCGAACTCAAACAGGAAAAGTATTGAGGTTGATTGAGGTCAGAACTGGTCAAACAAATAGGTGCACAGTTTGTGCACAGCTCTTTGAGATGTACATGTACTTTCTGTATACTGTACAAGTTCAATGACCTTCATTATGTGCGTCTAAGAGCAGACACAATTCATGGAGATAGACTTTTGTCTGCTCTCTTTTTCTGGCTCAGTGAATATTTTCAAGCCATATTTTTGTTTTTATAATACAATTAAAACTATATGTTCCATGAACAAAACTTGAGGCTTTTCCGCATTTTTCATTCATCACCTGCTGCTATTCAGATTTGAACCAGCCAGTTGACATGGTGGTCCAGTGATAAGACATCTGCACTAGAAAGAAGGAGGTAATTGTGGGTTCGAGTCTTACCAGAGTCAGTGATTTCTTAGAATTTAGACATTTGTTTCGGGACAACACTGATTATACAGTGTAAATAAACGTCGGTGAAGGGCAAACAATGGAATATGAATTTCCATTTCCTGTCGCATATGAAACGTTAAGTGTGTACATTAAACAATTGTTTAGTTATGGTATTACATAAATTTATTTACAAAAACAAAGTTTGTACTAACGTAACAATGTTAATGTTAACGTACAGTATGTACTCTCAAAGTATTCAAACTTTGGTCGGTCTATTTTCTTTGTGTTCACGCTGCCTTGCTCAAAATTCAGATCTTTTCCTTGGATCTACAAAGAAACCGTTATTTTAGGCGACTTTTTGTCATTTGACATAATTACCTACATGTAACAGTGTTGGAACGTAAAAAGGGCAGAAAAAACGAACAATAATCAGGTAATGGCAGCAACGGAAGGTTGCTGTTGTGCATGTGAACTTGTACATGTATCACATACTGACATCGATTGCATACATGTAGTTGCTAGACTGAAAGCGTATGTAGAAGAGATCATGGTTTGAATACAAAATAACTACAATGTACCTAAAACTGAATGAATGTGAGAGTGAATTCATTCTCTTTGGATCTGTTCAACACCATTGCATGCCTCTTAAATAGCCCAACAAAGTTTGTGATCTTGGTCTGATACTCTATGCTAATTGCCCTGTCACACCAGAACGTTTTAGGCCAACGCGCGAGTAACGTGTTGGAATTTCGGCAACACGCTGGCAAACTCTGACCAACACTAGGCCAGCTTTAGCAACACGCTGAGCGCGTTACTCACACGCTGGGACACTGTCACACGCCGGGACACTTTTTGTCAGCATACCTAAATTTGTTAGCATTTGCCAGCGTGTGGCGCACTGGTGGGTTGTTACTCACGCGTCAAACGCGCTACGCTGGTTGGAGGGCTAGCGTACCCCTGGCGTGCCCCCATTGCATTGATAACGGGTTGGTAGCGTGTTTGTAGCGTTGGTCAACGTTGGTCAACGTTGGTCAGCGTATGTTTAACGACCCTTTAGCGCATTCATCAACTGCCTAACGACTATGTAACGCATTCAGCGTGTGCCAGCGTATTGATAGCCTATTATCCAGTGTGTTGGGGGTATGCTGCTAGTACCTCTTCATCACTTCAGACTACTGCAAGATTGAAGTACTGTAGTAGCGCGTCGGCTATAAATACAAATCACGTGGTCGTTGCAGTACACTGGCGCGAGTTGGAACGTGCTACTCACGCGCTGGGCAGTCGTTCCTTATGCTACGTTTTCATTATGTTCCCGGCGGCCACGGCAGCCCCGTTTACCCGAAACATAGTGCGCCGTGGGATTTTGGCAAAGTTTTTCTCTGTATTCAAGTTTGGTTAGGTCTTGCCAAGTGTTCTCAAGGTCTATCACGGTATCCGTGACGGGCCGTGGGTGGAAAGGGGCTGCTGAGTCCCGGAGGCTCCAAGGCGCACTACGGTTCGGCATGCGGTCTACCACGGATGCAAGTACGTTTCCTCTAGGCCCGTCACGTTCTGATGGGGTCCCTCACGTTTCTGACGTTCTGATCAAGGTCTGACACGTTTTTCACGTTCTGTCAAGGCTTTCTACGAATGAAACGTGGACGCCGGGCAGCTTTGGAGCACGTTTGTGCCCAAGGTATTAAGAGAAGGCCTCCCAAGCAATAGCAATCATTGTATCCTGAGATTACGACGAGACAACATCATGAATGCCCAAGATGAAGACGATTTTGTGTTTGCATGTTTGCTGGGTGCACAGCCAGCAAGAAGAAGACCAACAGCAGTTGCAGAGAGGGAAGGCCAGAGTGCAGCAGTCAGGAAAAAGGCGAAAAAGGCGGATGAGAAGGCCAAGATCCACGTGGGTGCGCGAATGGTTATTGTCCATTTTCTGTTATGCAAATCATGTAAAAGTACTGGTTACTTAATGCTGTACTTTGTTATCAATAAATGAACCTTTGATTTTCTGATCTAAATAATTCTTTGTCTTCCTATTCATTCTTTCATAATACATAAATGATTGTCATATATCATAAATCAGGGCTGAATGCATTTAGTTAAACCTGCTTTACTCATGATGAAGTCCTAATAACTCACTGAAACATAAAATATTTTTCATAGAAGAATATCCATTTTGTGGCTTAAATCTGACCTTCATTTTTACAAACTTATTTTCCTACATAAATCATATTCTACAGAATTCTGGCCTATCATAAGAAAAACGCACACATAAGTTTGCATTTATTTTCTAAGAGATGAAAACAAAACTTCACTGGTTAGACCATGGGACGAAGTCACAAAATCCTTTCAGAAAGACATTTTCGTGATCCCCAACTTGGTACATGATAAAACTTTCACAAATTGATCTTTAGAGCATACCTAACAACATTTAGGGTGTTCATTTTTGCAAAAGTGGCACTTTGGAGAGTTATTTCACGTAAAAAAATTGATGGGGCAAAAATAACATGGGGCGAGTTGGTTTTTCTCGCCTAGTTTTCATTACAAATTCGCCCCAAAGCCAGTTCGCCCCATACTTTTGTTGACCTAATATTGTATTGACTCAAGCCAACTCGCCTCATAGAGCATGTACATGACAGGAAAAAGTTGCCAGTGACAAACATGAACTATTGCCACCGTTTAAATGTAAATCACTCTTGATGGGTTCCCAGATGGATCCATTTAAGTGTGTTATTGTATAATTGATTGATAAATAAAATGGCTTATATTCAATTTCAATCTGCAATGATTTTTATCTATTTTTTTGGGGGGAGGGGGGTGGGTCAATCAGCTCAGTGTTTTGTTTAAAGGGGAATTTTAATGGGTTTCATGCAAGGCGAGCTTGTAACGAAATACATAATAATGAAATACCTCAAAAGATAAGATTCACACAATATTTATTGTTTGTCATTTTATTCTTGTCAGCACTAGTACATAAACTTCAGTACTCACTCATTTTTTTTTTATGGAACATAACTTGCAAAGTGACATTTAAATAAATATAATCACATGAAAATTGAGAATTAACAAATAATTCTCAACAAACAATTAACAAATGCTGTGGTCCAGGAGTAATAGTGCCTGCCCCAACCCTACAGTTTTATTTTACAATGGACCTGTAACATTACTGGGAAGCTGAATTGTTTGTGATTAAAGTCATGGATATTCATACTCCATCATGGATGTTTCCGTATGTAGCTCTTATAAGTTTTAACTAGGTTACACTTTTCAATTAGAAAAAGCCTTGAAAATAGTTGCCCTTATTGGAACAGGGATAGTGGAAGTTAACTGAATGAAAAATGTCAGAAAAATGCTTCTGACTTGTCTTAAATATTTAGTCATTTAGTACACAAAAACCAGTTCCAGCATAATTCTCTCAGCTTTTCCCTCTAAAATTAATAATTATAACAATCACAAAATCACTGAAGTGAGCACATTAATGTTACAATTATTCACAACCCATGCGATTTTGGGCAGATAATGCACATAGCCGGTACGACATGCTTCTAATGTTGGGGCTTATTGTAGATAGTAGGCTGGCACTGGATCTGAGTAAACACAAGTCTTCTTTGGAGGTCTGTCATTATCACTGCTCGTCTCCTGATTAGCAACTGCATATAAGGTTAAGTCTAGAGAGAAAAAAGAAGGGAAAAATACAATCAATGATGGAATTTGGAAATGACTTGTTACAAGAAAAGAAATTTAGTTCGTCACTTGTCCCTATTTTCTTTTCTTTTTAAATGTTCTACACAAAAATATTGAGCCAAAGTTGCACACGATTCCCACCCCCCCCCCCCCCCCCCACAACAAAAATTAATTGAAATAAAATTTCTTTAGTTGAACGGAATTTTTACAATTTGAAATGCAAACTTGCCGTACAATGCATTTTCCTGAGATACCGGTATGGTCTTATTTGTAACCTTGTACAAACAAAAAATTGCTCACACCTAATGTTTTCTCAAACACCCCCCCACCCCCCCCCCCCCCCCCACCCTTATAAAAAGGGAATAAAAGATAGGTGTATACATGTACTTAGCCAGAGCTGGCTAAATTTATTTGACATAAACGAGATTTGACGAGCTACATGTATGAGTAGCTATCGTGAATCCAACAATTTCATTTATTAAATTAGCACGCAGAGTTTCTGTAGGCTGTGTCCAGATTAATTGGCTGCGGCTTGAAATTATGCACGAGTCTATGGTAGCAGCTACAACCACATTTTATAGACTCGTGCATAATGTCAAACTGCCAAACTGCAGCCAGAAGGAAAAATAGCGGCCAACGTTCGTGCTGGATATAGAAAAAAAATTGCGTGAAAAAAGATATCCATTTTAAAAATGAATTGTAACCTCGAGTTGAATGACAATCTTTTGACTTTTTGTATTGTATTATTACAGTTCTCTTCCTCTTTGGTTAATATCAAATATGTTTTGTATGTGTTGTCGGTGCTGTGCGTGTTGTCGGTGCTGTGCGTGTTGTCGGTTATTAGTATGACCCCCGACAACATGCACAGCACCGACAACACATTCATTCCATAACATATTCTACATTGACAAATGACAAAAGAAAGAGTTACAGAACTATAATAACATAAAGCGTGTTCGAATGTGTGGCCCCGTATATAAGGTCAATATCATAGTTAAGAGAATATGGTCTGTTGGCGTAAATGTCATTTAAGAGCATCATAATCTTTTACGGAACCACAAACAAACACTGAGGTGTTATAAGCTTCACCCTGAACGAAGTCTGAAGTCTAGGCCTGAACGTTACTGCAACACCTACCGGTTCCAACGATTTTCCTTTGTCGTTTCTCTTGGACAGCTGTGACTTGCTCTATCTTATGTCCGTAAACCGGGCGTAGCACGATCGATAAAATCCAACATGTTTCGGTGGTCCGCCTGCCGATGCTAAACCCATCCGCTCTCTGCAACGCGGAGTCATGTTTGGCCAGTAATTCTCTCGCTATATCTGACTGTTTTCCCTTTAAACTCTTCCATTTGTCAGCAAACTTGAGGAAGCGAGACCAGCTTTTATTAGAAAAAGGTGCAACCCTGCCTTTGGCTCCTCGAATCAGAGTGCAAAATGCACATAAATAAAGGCTCGGCATCGTCTTTAGAAGCCGCCATGTTGAATTGTTGTACACCGGGTCAGAAACTGTGCGTAACGAGAGTGCTGATTGGATGCCGACGGAGATTCACAACACAGTATTTCCGATTGGTCACAATTTAGGTTTAGTCACGTGAGTGCCGTTTTGTTAAATGAAACTTTGTTACAGTTTTGGCTTCAGTTATGCAGTTTGGCAATAACGCTGGAGCCACGTACGGGCCAAAGCCTAGGTTAATGTAACGGCAAGTTTTGTAATAAAAAATCGGTCCATATTTTCGCCAAAAATACACCAAAAGTGCCACTTTTGCAAAAATGAACCGTCATTTTTGTATTTAGCAACAACAACTTGAATGAACTTCGATGTTTTCATTTTGTACCAAAATGGGGATGACGAACGAACACAATAATCGCACTCGTCCCATGGTCTAGGTCTGGTCTGGTCTGGTCGTCGTCCTGTGGCTTCTCCTTGGCTGAAGTGCTAGTGCTGCTGGTCCTTCTCTCTTGGTTGGGGCTTGTCCAGGCGCGGCGCTACAGGGGGGGGGGCAGGGGGGGGGGGGGGGGGGGGGGGGGCGGCCGCCCCCCTATGATTTGAAAGAAAAAAAAGGAGAAGAAGAACGAGAAGGAGGAGAAAAAGAAGGAGAAAAGGTGGAGGGGGTTGTGTTTGTCTTGCTTACATTTCCAAGGACCCGGATCTGAAAAAACCACTGACACACCGAAGACTTTGTGCAGACTGAGGCCCTAAAACGCTCACAACGCTAAAAGCGCTGTTATGGGAGTCTGCGCTCCCGAGAACCTCTCACGGATATTACGTAGGCCTATGACCATCTTTATGAGTACATACGGGTCTCCGGTAATATTCGTAAGGTAAGGTGTGTAAGTCAGTGGACTAGAACGGTGTGAATGTGATTGCTTTACTTTGCTTGTACATGTACTTAGTTGTACATGTACTTTGAAAAAAAAGCACAAGAACAAACACATGCTATCATTATTTAGTTAAAGTCTTGCGTTCCTTTAAACTTGTTTGCGATGTCATACGTGGTGTTTGCCACAAAGACTTAATAGATTTAAGAGCCTTCTTCGCTTTTCATTGGTCAACAGTTTTTGCCCAATAATGCGCATACGCTGGTAAAGCCGTGTTGTCAATGGAAGACGGGCTTCCTGCAATGTGGTCAATTTCAATTTCTGCCCGGTACATCGTGAGTAGGTCGTGCGCTTTATGACGAAGCTTTTCAGACAATTTTGAGGGCAAATCACGAGCAAATCACGACCCGGATGCTAGAAACATTCGCAAGAAATTTCAATTTTTTTTTAAATTCCCGCCGAACTAAAAACGACTCCCGCAAACAATTGACAACGGGCTTCCGAACCCCCGCGCCTGTTTGGCGAACGTTTGGAACCTAAAATAAGCCTAAAATGTTGGACTTTGCCATTTTGTTGGCATTCGCATCCTTCGCTTGCCCTGTGAAAAACCCACAGTATCTCGCTACACGTGTCTATCATCTGTTCAGTAGTTTATGCGTAAGCAAAAAGGTATGTGATATCAATTACTGGTTAACGTGATTGCATTCCAAATTTTCAGTTTACAGATTTAGAGCCTATATAATTATATACATTTTTGTTTTATTTAACATGCTGTTACCAATATACAGTAGTGTTATTCCAGGCTGATGATTTTTGATAAAGTAATCAATGCGTTTGCCCAAAAACCTCCCCGCAGATTAGAGTTCCTTTTTACTGAATGAAATTAGTGTGGGCTTACAAGCTCAATAGTTATGGTTCTTTAGATTGAAAATCATTGTTCTACAAGTGTGCTATGTGTTCTAAAAACTTTCAGAACACTTACTACACATTTGTTAGGCATAGGCCTATGTGTTCTAATGCTTTATATGAACACATGCCTGTGTTCAAAAAGTTGTTCCGATCAATTTGCAGTGTACGAGGCATGGAAGTCGGTGCCGGTAGCGAATTATTTTCGTAGCCAACATTTGAATAGTGATCTTAGAGTCAGCGGAAACGTTCATTATCGATTTCAGATTGTATTAATAATATACAATACAGTAACGGTGTTCTATGTGTACGCTCTATATCATATTAGGAATATAGATTGATTCCGTAAGAATTATAGAGGATTAAAATCACATTTCTGGCAGCTCACCCTCTCTAGTTAGGTAGATTGGCATATTGATCAGTGTTCTGTGGTTCGAATCCCACTCCATTTAAAAACAAAATTTTACAATATATTTTACAATAAATAATCAAAGTCAAACAAATCTAACTGTTGCTATGTGTTGTGAGAACCAGAAGCAATGCTCGGACTACGGATTGCGTCCCGGTAGCTTAATGGTCTGAAAATAAATAAATAACGAACCAAAAGCGTAAAAATGCTGCATAAAATAGCTTCATTTTAGCTTTGACTTTGATTTGTTTCCGACTTCGGAGGGGGGCACATTTTCTCTCAGACCACCCCCCCCCCCCCCCCCCCCCCCCCCCCCCCCCCCCCCCCCCCGCCCCCGCGTAGTGCTAGTGCGTCGGCCGCCGCTGACGCGCCGTATTGTCAACTTTGTTTTGCCCCCCCTATCAAAATACCCTGGCGCCGCCCCTGGGCTTGTCAGGTTGCTGGGAGTCGAAGGCGAGCATCTTATGGTGTCTAAACGGACAGGCAACATCGCGGTTCAACTTTCAAAATGTCGCGGTTCAACTTTCAAAACGTCGCGGTTGAACTTTCAAAACGTCGCGGTTCAACTTTCAAAACGTCGTGTTTCAACTTTCAAAACGTCGTGGTTCAACTTTCAAAACGTCGTACTTCAACGTCGTGGTTCAACTTTCACGCGCTTTGTAACCAGCCAGCCTCTTGGAGTACAGCGTGGGATTCTGCTGGAGGAAGTCAATGATGAGCTCCTTCTCATCCTCCGATAAGTTGGTGACTACCCTTCCTCCTAGCAGGTGCGTCTTCTTCAGCCTCCCCACTCTTAGGTTTAGGTTCCAGTTCAGGGACTGGGTCAGCAGCAGGAGCACCCTCCTCTTCATCTGGCGGTGGTGAACGGCGAGGATCTTCAGGCTGCTCCTGCTCTTCTACTGGTGGTGGTGGTGGTGGTGCAGGACAGGGGGCCTTCGTACGTCTTGGCTTCTTCGGTGGCATAGCTTGGCCTTCTTTTTTCAAAGCTTGATCTTCTCTCTTCGTATTGTAGATGCAGTAATGTCACGTCGATTGCTCAGACTCGAATGAAGCTCCACCGGGACGCGCCGTGATTGAACGCAACAAAACGGCTACCATACACCCTAGTTTGCCGTAGGAACCGTGACAAAACGTGGCAAAACGGGACAAAACGCGCAGCAACCGTGAAGCAACCGTGACAAAACGCGCACTAAACGTGGTAAAACTTGAAAGGACATTGAGATGCCAGGGAATATACATGCTTCCCGTCCCACTACGGACCGCCTCCAAGTTTGGTTACGGCCTATTGCGTACTGTCGCGTTTGGTTGCGTTCACCCTGTTTTACTACGGCCTACTAGGTTTCTCATCCGCATCGTGACTGCAGTTTAAAAATCTTGCCCGGCATCCACGGCAATCACGGCCTGTCACGTTTGCCCATTCCGTCCCCCCACGTTGTCTCAAGTCCATCCCATTTTTTCCACGGTGGCCTGAAACGTGATTGCCGTGGCCGCCGGGAACATAATGTGAACGTAGCATAAGTTGTCGAGAGTGTTACTAACGCGTTACTCACACGCTGGCAAACGCGTTGGCCTAAAACGTCCTGGTGTGACAGGGCCATAACATGACTATTGAGCCTCAAATTTCAACTTGTGTTAGGTCTTCAGTTTACCACCTGCAAAACATTCGCAGAGTCAGGTAGTATACACCTAAACCATGCACCCACAAGCTGTCAGAGACCAGATCAAGATGATCATGGGGAGACAGGTTGTCACATACCCCGGTTTGCCCTCCCCAGGAAATATGACCCTCGGTAGTCCCGTACACAGTTACACAAAATAAATTTCCAAATTACTCAACTTCTTATGATATCTACAAATATTTACACTTTTATTTAAAGTAACAACACCTTATTCACAAACCTAAATAAGCTAAACATGTTAAGTTTACATTAAGTTACTCGGAGTTTTGTTTCTCCAACACTTTAACAGTTTGTACAGTTCGTACAGTTTGTACAGTTCTCAAACGGGGCTCCACCTGGTGATTGGGGCGACTGCAGCGGTCAGCAGCGGTGACAGTGCAGCCTCTTGTATGACGCGGTACTGGGTCCCTGGTCGATAGGCTGCAAGGCTATGATGGAATGCCAAGCTGCCCCCTGAACTTGGCTGTTGGTCTTGGCCGTAACTACTCCCTTCCAGCAGCCCTTGCTTCCGTCTCTCACGGAGGAACCCTGTCGTTAATTACAATGAATCATTTCTCTCTATATATATTAGACCCTCTTAACTTATTTGATTTATATATATTTGGGCATGAAATTGCCGCAGCTTATGAAACAAGTATATAACACAATGTGAAAAAAAACTATACAACGGCTGTTTCATGATTATAGCAATGTATATATACTCGAATTAGGCAAACAATCTGTGTCAAAAGAAGACAAGTTATCTAAACCTCCCCTAAATTTCAAGGGTCTTCAACAAATAATCTATTTCGTAAATTATAACTCCAAACCTTCAACTTTATCAAAATTATACATTTATAACACTTACAGGTCTTGACGATCCTGGTTCTCGCAAAACATATAGCGGAGGCTCTCAATAGCCCAGACGTGGCCTGTATTATATGCTATACAGCACCACACAAATGTCTTCAGCTCTCATTAGCTGGCCCAACTCATCAAAAATATGAGGCTGGCAAACATAGCCCTCTCCTCTCAAAATTCTTATCTCGAATGCCGTATCTCACTATACTTTCCAAGAACCCTGCCGACAAATTCCACGGAAAATATCTCGTGATTTGCGGCCCTATTGTTTCCCACACCTTAGCATTAACTACAAAAGAAAGACATTCCTCGAATGATGTAGATTCAACCAATGGGAATGCACGTGAAAGTAATTATTAACATAATAATGATAGCTTGGGGTTTACCATAAACAGATAAATGTGTGTTCACTCATAAGTGCGTTCGACTAACGTAACCTCAACTCTTTGAAAATCAATGTTAGTTTTTGGTTTTTACTAATATGTACAAACTTCGAAGAGTAATTTCATTAAATTAATTCACATCGTGACAACTTCCCCTTCCAAGATAATTACTCTTCAATTTAGTATACAGGTGATTATTCTTACCACCCATAATTACAATACTTTATGGATTATTTACTGTATACACTTATTACGTTATTTACACTTCACCTGGGCATCTACTTAAGTAATCAGCCCCAATATTGTCACTTTCCTTGATGGCTCTCACACTGAATCTATATTGCTGGAGGCTGAGTGCCCATCTCATAACTCTGCTATTACTGACCTTAGCAGTTGTCAAGTATGCCAATGGGTGATGGTCTGTTTCTACAACAAATTCAGTTCCATACAAGTACATGTGAAATTTGGAAATAGCCCAAACCAAGGCGAGACATTCTCGCTCAATGATTGCATACGCGCGCTCTCTCTCAAGAAGTTTGCGACTTGCGTAGCATATGGGAAATAGCGTGCTGCCATCGTGTTGCATAAGAACCGCTCCTATCCCCACATCAGAAGCATCGGTTCTAAGAACATAAGCTTTACTATGATCTGGTAGATGCAAGATAGGCGCAGAGACAAGTCTCGCTTTCAGCGTGCTATATGCGTGTTCCTGTGCATCCTCCCATTTCACATGATTTGGTTTCCCTTTCTTGGTCAGATCGGTGATTGGTACTGCAATGGCTGAAAAGTTCGGAATGAATTTGCGATAGTAGTTCACAAGGCCCATGAGTGATCTCACTTCCTTTTTTGTACGTGGACGAGTTGCATTCAGGATTTTTGTTATCTTTTCTGGCTGTGGCTTTACAACACCGTTCCCCACAATATGACCGAGAAAATCGAGGGAATCATATCCGACCATACATTTTGTTGGTTTAGCTGTCAAATTTGCCTTGCGCAAGCGGTTTAAAACTTCTCGGACTGTTTCTAAGTGCTGCTCCCAAGTTTCCGTATATATCAGAATGTCATCAATAAAGTTCACCACATGCGAAAGGTTCTCAAGCAATTTACGCATCATTCGTGTGAAAGTAGCTGGTGCATTTACAGTTCCGAATGGTAACACGGTAAATCGGTACAGCCCCTCAGCGGTAATAAATGTAGTCTTGTCTTTGTCTGCGTCGGCAATCGGTATTTGCCAATACCCTTTTGTAAGGTCCAATTTCGTAAAGAAGTTCGCGGTACCTACTTGTGCCATGAGGTTTTCTGGGTTTGGGATTGGTTCGGGATCGAAAATGGTGACTCTGTTTATTTTCAGAAAATCTACGCAAAACCGATTTGTGCCGTCTTTCTTTCGCACGAGTACGATGGGTGATGCGTATTTCGACTCCGATTTTTCGATTACACCGAGATTAATCATGGTATCAATTTCCTTCTTTATTGCATCTTGGGTTGAGAATGGTACCGGATACGCTTTCGAGTAGATTGGGTCATCCGTTGTGAGTTGTATGCTATACTCGATAAGATCTGTGCGACCAGGAAGATCGGTTAAGACGTCGGTGTATTCTCCGAGCGTTTCTGTTAATTGCTGTTTTTGTGCTTCTGTTCGATTCTCACAAAGTTGCACATCTTGCCAAGTTTCAGTTTGTGTTATTGGTAGAAGTTTTACCTCCATCATTCCTTCTTCAATCTCGTCATCAATTACGCTATGGCTAACGTGGCTAAGACTTCCCGCTGCATGGATGATTTCTGGTTTTTTTTCGGTGTCAGATCGCTCTATGTATTTCTTGAGAAGATTTACATGCAGTGTACGCCGCTGATCGTTCATATAGATACAGTAATCGTGTTGTGCAACTTTCCGTAATACGGGGAACGGTCCTTTCCATTGCATGAGTAATTTGTTCGCGTCAGTTGGTAGGAGAACTAAGACTCGGTCGCCGGTGACAAACTTTCTATCTCGAGTACGCGCGTCGTAGTATTTCTTATAGCGAATACTGGACTTAGCGAGCTCTTCTCTAGCTAATTCACAAGTAGACTCTAGCCGTTCACGTAAGTCTACGACATACTGATAAGTAGTCTTTACTTCTTCGTCTAGTGTTTCTCCCGTCCATAACTCTTTAAGGATAGTAAGTGGACCTCGTACTGAACGACCGTACATGAGTTCGAAGGGAGAGTAACCCAGGCTCTCTTGAGGAGACTCTCGATACGCGAATAATAACGCAGGGATATACCGATCCCAGTCACGTGGTCTCTCATTGCACATGCGCCTTAACATTCGTTTGAGTGTGCCATTGAATTTCTCAACGAGTCCATTACAGATTGGATGGTAAGGGGTACTGTGCAGTTGCTTCAATGACATTAGTCTGCCTATTTCTTTCATTAAATCCGAGGTGAATTGTGTGCCCATGTCTGAAAGTATTTCGTTCGGTACGCCCATTCGAGAGAAGATTTCTAACAACGCTTCAGCCACACGTTCTGTTTCAATCCTAGGAAGGGCTATGGCTTCCGGGTAGCGCGTTGCATAGTCAACCAAAGTCAAAATATATCGATTGCCTCGTTCCGTGAGGGGGTGAATTTGTCCTATCAAGTCTACGGCTACTCGTCTAAACGGTGTGTCAATTAACGGCATTCTGCCGAGTGGGACTTTGCCGACACGGCCTTTCGCGACTGTTCTTTTGCATATATCACACGACACGCAGTATCTTCGGATGTCGCCTTGCACGCCTGGCCAAAAGAAATTTGCGAGTACGCGGTCCGTTGTTTTCTTAATACCAAGATGCCCTGCCATGGTGGAATCATGCGCGAGCTTTAATACTTTTGAGTGCAGTTTCTTTGGAAGTACCAGTTGTGTGATTACGCGATCGTTTTCTGTCGACGGTGAAGCGAATTCACGGTAGAGTAATTCTTTCGAGACGAAATACCTCGTCTCGTTATTCTTACCCGTTTTTCTACTTTGTCCCGTTTCCGCGAGTGTCCAAAGCTTATTCAACGCCGGATCTTCGTGTTGCGCTTGAATTATTTCTGTACGAGATTCAGAAAGATTTGGCGCCTTGGGAACCTTAAGAGGACGCAAGTCCGTGTCTTTCTTTAGCTTTCGCGCTCTTGTCTCTACAGCAGCCATTTTTTCGTCACGAGGGTTTTGGCGTTTCTGTTCATGCGAGTCGTTCCGTTCGATCTCAGGTGACCAACTGGGATTCGGATCACAAGGGTATCTAGCACCTGTAATGTTTCCTAATATAAGATCGTACAGGGGATTCGGCATACACAATGCATTTACGGTTCCTACAAAATACGGCGAATCTATTCGAATACGCGCGACTGGAACATTTCGTGCCGTACCGTCTAAAAGGACACATTTTTGCATTGTCTCCAACATTTGTTCATTCTCGACTAAACTCTGTTTGACAACAACTGTGCTACATCCGCTATCACGCAAAACCTTAATAATTTCATTGCCAACATACCCATCACTCACTGGCATTCGATTACCGATTGTACATGCGACACTAATCATGGGAACTTCGTGACCACAAGATAATTTCAAATGTTCGCCTATTTGACCTGCACATTTGCAAAGTGAAAACTTGTTGGTAATGCACCCAGCGACCTTTTGCATTTCTTGCACCGTTTTATCCTCGGTTTCTTCTATTATTTGCAGGCTCGCAGATTGAGTTTTGAATGGTTTTGTCCACGGTTGTCTTCGCTGCCTACAATTACGCGCTATGTGCCCCTTTTTACCGCAAACAAAGCATTCGCGTACTTCCCATTCTCGCATTTTTTCATCTCTGTTTGTGACAACTGTTTTAGACTTCGACGCATCTTTGTTTTCAGCGTGTGGATAGTTAAGACTACTGAATTTCCGAACGGGTCTATCGACATCTGTCCTACGATGAGCCTCTGCAAACTTGTCGGCTAATTTAGTCATTTCTTGAATGTTACTTGGTTTGCGTTCCTTAAGGTACAATGCTAAGTCTTTCCCGCAAGTCGAAATAACTTGCTCACGCAATAGCAAATCACTAAGGCCGTCGTATGTCTTTGCTACTTCACCTAATTCGGCCCAGCGATTGAGGTAACCTTTCAAGCGATCAGCATATTGATTGAATGTTTCACCTAGTTCATCTGTCAAATTGTACCGATGCAACAATGCTGCCTTCAAGTCACTAAAATTGTCAGCTTGCTCTATGGGTAACCGACCGTAAACTTCTAGCGCTCTTCCCGTAAGCAAGGTACCTAGCGAAATTGCCCAATCTTTGTTTGGCCAACCTGCTACCTTTGCAAACCTTTCAAACCGGCGGAGATATGCGTCCATTTCATCGCGACCGTCATTGAAAGGTGGAAGTTTGGGTTTCTTCACTTGGGGTGTTTCGGCCTTACTAGAAGTGTTCGCCTTTTTCTGAAGCTCTAATTTCAATTCGACTTCCTTGAGTTCCCTAGCTTGATCTCGCTCTCTTGCCCGATTATCGCGCTCAGACCTTTCCTTTTCGCGTTGAGCTTCCTCCCTTTCGCGCGCAAAATCTATGAGATCTTTCCCTTCCAGACCCAGCGATTTGCCAAGACTAAGGTACTTTTCAAATTCCATGGTTACAACTGATAGGCCTATGCACAAGAACAATACTGTCACTAACACGCCAATCGTAATACAAGTGCGTTTGTAAGTGAAGAATCTTAGCATGCTTAACTTACATAACAACGGCTTAGTTCCGTGCGATCTAGAGCACATTATATAATTGCCAACAATGTTCAAAGGCATCGCAATTTAGGCGTTTCATGCAGCACGCTGCCTAACAATTAAAGGCTTCCATAAACCACTTTGAATCTCTATTCTGTATAATCGTATACCATAGACTACCGGCTTCTTCACTTGTTTCTACTTTCCCGGACAAGCCCCCACTTGTCACATACCCCGGTTTGCCCTCCCCAGGAAATATGACCCTCGGTAGTCCCGTACACAGTTACACAAAATAAATTTCCAAATTACTCAACTTCTTATGATATCTACAAATATTTACACTTTTATTTAAAGTAACAACACCTTATTCACAAACCTAAATAAGCTAAACATGTTAAGTTTACATTAAGTTACTCGGAGTTTTGTTTCTCCAACACTTTAACAGTTTGTACAGTTCGTACAGTTTGTACAGTTCTCAAACGGGGCTCCACCTGGTGATTGGGGCGACTGCAGCGGTCAGCAGCGGTGACAGTGCAGCCTCTTGTATGACGCGGTACTGGGTCCCTGGTCGATAGGCTGCAAGGCTATGATGGAATGCCAAGCTGCCCCCTGAACTTGGCTGTTGGTCTTGGCCGTAACTACTCCCTTCCAGCAGCCCTTGCTTCCGTCTCTCACGGAGGAACCCTGTCGTTAATTACAATGAATCATTTCTCTCTATATATATTAGACCCTCTTAACTTATTTGATTTATATATATTTGGGCATGAAATTGCCGCAGCTTATGAAACAAGTATATAACACAATGTGAAAAAAAACTATACAACGGCTGTTTCATGATTATAGCAATGTATATATACTCGAATTAGGCAAACAATCTGTGTCAAAAGAAGACAAGTTATCTAAACCTCCCCTAAATTTCAAGGGTCTTCAACAAATAATCTATTTCGTAAATTATAACTCCAAACCTTCAACTTTATCAAAATTATACATTTATAACACTTACAGGTCTTGACGATCCTGGTTCTCGCAAAACATATAGCGGAGGCTCTCAATAGCCCAGACGTGGCCTGTATTATATGCTATACAGCACCACACAAATGTCTTCAGCTCTCATTAGCTGGCCCAACTCATCAAAAATATGAGGCTGGCAAACATAGCCCTCTCCTCTCAAAATTCTTATCTCGAATGCCGTATCTCACTATACTTTCCAAGAACCCTGCCGACAAATTCCACGGAAAATATCTCGTGATTTGCGGCCCTATTGTTTCCCACACCTTAGCATTAACTACAAAGGAAAGACATTCCTCGAATGATGTAGATTCAACCAATGGGAATGCACGTGAAAGTAATTATTAACATAATAATGATAGCTTGGGGTTTACCATAAACAGATAAATGTGTGTTCACTCATAAGTGCGTTCGACTAACGTAACCTCAACTCTTTGAAAATCAATGTTAGTTTTTGGTTTTTACTAATATGTACAAATTTCGAAGAGTAATTTCATTAAATTAATTCACATCGTGACACAGGTCATCCGTGGTTGTTGCACCAGGAATTTGGAACACTCTCCCAAGAGACATCAAAACATATTCATCCCTACAGTGGCTTAAGCCCAATCCTAAGACTTTTATGTACACCAAAACTTTATCATAACTTGAGTGAACTACATGAACAGTATGTAAATAATTGTTGTTCTTTCTCCATTTTTTTTCTTCTAATAAGTGCACCTCAGGTGTACTAGGACAGATACATGTTGCGTGGTATAATTATTATTATTATTATTATTAAAAGGTATTCCAAACTTGTTTGCTTTAACTGTTCCCAACGAGGCGTATTTAGAGGTACATGTAAATAGTAGTACACATGTACATGTACCAGCAAAAACAAAACATCTTTCCAACAATCTGCTTCTATTGCAGGTAGGATACACCATTTGCAGATATTGAAAAATTTTACCACCGAATTATTAAAAAATATCTTACTTATTTAAAAGTAAATAATGTTTCTAGGCATCCAGCAAAATGATTGCGCTTTGTATATCCTGTAATTGGTCGCAAATAATGATTAACAACACAAAAATATTGCGATGCCGGTTGAAAACGAACGCTATTTTTTTTTTTGGCATTCATGATTGTAAAACTTCAGACAGGTCAGTTAAACGATATTTGCTAAAATACACACCCCCAAAATCCAGCCATTCCTGATAATCCCCACCCCCCTACAGAAGTGTAGGGAGGGTCTACTAGTGAAAACTTACCTGTAGAACCACTACTAATGCATATTTCGCTAGAGGGTGCACTAAATCTGCTAAGAGTTCACACAAAAGACTACCCGCCGCGCCCTGTGACATACCCGTCATCTAGCTTCATCTTTTCTCGAGTGCCATAGCAGAAGAAGTCTGCATCGAGTCCTTGCTAACTAGGGAGGAGGGAGGGATTCTCTACAGGTAAGTATTCACTAGTATAATGAGTAGGAAATGGGTATAATTTCTCTTCGTTGATAATAAACCCAAGTCGTGTGGTCATAGTTAGCGTTTTGAAGAGGGCTAGACTGGCTTCAAGCTTTGAACGGCCGATGATGAGCCAATCATACAGGTACATGAAAATCCAAATGTTGTTCTTGTGGAGAACTGCGCCCACAGACTTTACAATTCTGGTGAAGACCCGGGGGAAGTCAATAGGACAAAGGGGAGCGCTGTAAATTCCTAGGTTACCCCTCTGTACTGGAATCAGAGGAACCGATAATGGTGTAGGTGTATGGGAACCTGCAGATACGCATCCTTCAGGTCCAGTGATTAGCCCACGACGTTATCAGGATTGAGTTCGGGATTATCCGGAGTGTGTCCATCCAAAAACATTTGGGGCGGATGAATTTCAAATTCAGGAACGGGCCTAAGCTTCCTGTGTCGTTTTTGGGTGTCAAAAAAAAATAGACAGCAAACCGGACGACTCTTCTGGTGGTGTTAACCAGATTGCGTTTTTGTGCAGTCCAGTGATCCGATTTCAGACTCCACAGCGAGGCGTTTGGCTAGGTTGGTTGGAACCACGGTTTGGCAGATGATAGAGAAGCATGAAGGACGTGGCTGGTCACGACAAACCCATACAGGGTCATGTACAGCCGATGCGGTGGCGCTGGGGGAAAGTTGTCCCACGCTTGCGGCCGATTAAACAGCATGTGGGGCGCCGTGCATTGATGGGGCAAAATCAGAGACGAGTGGACCCATTCTTGTGGCGCGGTTTATGTCCTGTGGGGCAAGATCCTGGGCGGCGAACTGACCCGGAAACGGGGCAAGTTGTCCCATGAAAAGCCCCGAAGATGACATGGCTGAGAAAGAAGCAGAAAACACTTAAAAGGCCTGCAGAAAATCGGCCGTTGAAACCGATCACGACCACTTGTGGTATTTGGTTCGGCTGTGGTGTTTGGTTCGGCGGTGGGATCGGTTCGAAGAAGACTTCGAGTCGGACGAATGTCGGCGCCGTTTACTGCGGGGCGACATCGTATTCTTTGTTAGGCGGCCTCGGTGTTCTCCAGCTGGTTCTGGTGAAGGTGGAGCTCTTCCGAGAACTCCGGAATACGTGACAACCCACTTGCCCTTGAAGCTTTCTGCCGAGGCTCAATGCTTGCGGCTCTTACTGGTAACCTTCTTGATCGGTTGCTTGTCCACAAGACTAGCAGCCAGAAGGATGGGCTGGCAAAAGCCCACCTCCTGGTCCGTAGGGGCACCGTTACCCGTTACCGGGTGGCAGGGGGTGAATCTGCGTATGAAGGGGGTGCCCCCGAGAGATTCCCTGCCTTGAGCCGATCTACGCTTCACGCTACATGTATTTCTTGTTATTACCCATTTCACGTAAAGACAAAGTATGGAAATTAACGTACACACTTATGGGAACTAACAGTAACACAAGATGAATGAGGAAGAAAGTCTCTACTTTATGACTTTATTTAACAGACTAAGGATGGTGAAGAAATTTTCCTGACTATACATGTAGCAGAGAAAACACGTCTATCACCGTCTGTCGTCAAGGGAAAAATAGTGGGTAGGCTATTGTGTGAACTCTTTGCGGATTTATTGCGCCTCCTAGGGAAATATGCATTAGTACTGCAGTAGTGGCTCTATGGGTAAGATGAACGCAGTAGACTCAAGCATCAATGGTGCTGTACATGCCGATACCTTTAAACTTGTCAATTAGTACAAAAGGGACCAAATGCTAAAAATGATCAAGGTTATGTACTGTACTTCACGGGGTACATATCACTTTTTTGGAGTGATGTACCGGTACATGTACCTTATGGGTACATTACTTTTGGAGTAACACATGAACTTTTGTAATAAACCATGTGACCAGTTTATCAACCTTTACTTGACCTCTGACCCAAAGTAAAAAAGTTTAAAGAAATATATTAAGGTTTTTTAAACTGGGATCAGTACAGTAATATTATTTATACAAACAATGATACCAGGCCCATTTCACAGGCACAGGAGGCGTGTTACAAATTAATCTCGTTTCACTTAGTAAAGTCTAATATATTATACGGTTTTGGTAGGCTTTGTCACTAAATACAGTCTAGATTTAATAATGGTCATAGTCGGGTGAGTAAAACGTGGTCTCATTTGGTCATAGTCAGGTGTTAAGTTGTTAAGTGGTGTTATGTCAATGTTGTCATGTTAGGAATGTGTTGCCATAGTCGGTGTCAGGTCAGAAGTTTAGAGGCGCGCAGTTTAAATCGTTCACCTAGAACACGTGAGCTAAAGTTGTATTGTATTGTATTGTATTGTTTTGCGTTCTCGAGAGTTGGGGCGAGGCAGCGACAAATTGACATTGCGACATCAGTTTTGGCACGGTGTGCTTGTCGTTTTGAGCTGCACAATTTGTGTCATTGAGACCTGTGATATTTTGTAAAAAATAGCTGGCGGTACTTTTAGCCGCTCTGAGGCAGTTGAAAGCTATGTCATCCAGCCTATAATCAGCCAAGCAAAATGCTGATGCTTTTCTGAAGATTTCAGACAGCCGACTGTAAGTTTATATTTGGTGTTTTAAGATAATATTGAATTTTGGAGATAATGTTTGAAAGTAGCATTATTCGTATTATTGGTATTTGATGCTATACAATTTTTCATCAGTTAAACCGAATGGTTTATTTTTTTGAGATATTGAGAAGAGGTTAAACTAGTTTATATTTTCTAGTTGAATATATGGTTTATCAACCTTGAAGCATAATATGAAAAGTTTTGATCAAATTCCAAAGTATAAAAAATAGACGCTTTTTTTCTAGATGTTTGGTTTTGTTGCGATATACTAAGTGTAAGGATAGAGCCTGCATTTTTTGTGTGAAATTTGGTTTCATGTAGATGACCATTGATGAGGCACAATGTTGGTGTTGAAGGCATAAACCGAGTCTGGAGTGGAGCAAACGTCCAGCTTGGTCTGTCACCGGTCAGCATGCGACGAGAGTTCGTCCGTGACGGAGACCGGCAGAGTACCCCGAGAATCACCCGAGTGTAACCGGCAGTGAGGTGGGGTTAGTTTTGTACGCGAGTGCGTCCGAACAATGAACAATAAACTGTGAACTGTGCAGCTTTGCGGTTAAACCACGCAGTTTAGTGGAAGTGGTCTTGGAAGGACAGTGACAGGTAGTGAGTGTAGTAAGATACAGAAGCTTGCATCATAGAAGTTTTATTGAATGTGTTTATATTGCTGTATTTAATTACCCAGTGAGTGTATTTTCTGATTTCGGGTGTTTGATCTGGCCCTGCAAATCATTTAACCGTGTGCACACGTTGTATTCATGGATTTATGTAGAAGTGGTCAAGTGTTTCATTTGAGTGGCTGTAAATAATAACACTTTTTAATAGAATTGTCTGTTTCAGTTTTATTTAACCTTTGCAGAGGTGACTTTTGTCCGTGACCCACAAAAATAGTTCTTTTGCTTCGGGAATTCTTTAACAAGGCGTACGAATCAGAGAATTCCCCAAATCCAAGGGGATTTTCCATTCTAATAAGAAAATACTCACCTCTGTTTACCAACATTTGCATATCGCGCAAGTGCACAAACCTCGCTGAAAAGAAAAACACCCAAGCCACAACTTTCGCGCCCACTGCATGCCCTTTAAAGTACCCTGTTACACAACAACTCGTCCTTTTGTTTTTTAGCTGTTTCGGCATTTCGGCCGAAACAGCTATTGTAATCGTTAAAGTTTTTTGTATTCTTTTTAAAAACAATTTTGGCTTTTTCGCTTTTTTCGCTTTTAGCGAAAAAGCCATTGTGTTTCTTCTGTTTGTTTTTTTAGCTATTTCGGCATTCAGTTGTTTGTTTTTTTTCGCTTTTTTCGCTTGAAGCGAAAAAGCCTTTGTTTTTGTTGTGATTTTGTTCTTTCTTTTTTTGGCTTTTTCGCAAACTTGTTCGAAAAAGCCTTTGTTTTTTGTTCTGATTTTTTTTTTTTGGCTTTATCGCAAGTTGCGAAAAAGCCTTTGTTTTTGTTCTGATTTTTTTTTCTTTCTTCTTTGGCTTTTTTGCAATTTGCGAAAAAGCCTTTGTTTTTGTTCTGATTTTGTAGGCTTTTTCGCATTTTGAGAAAAAGCCTTTGTTTTTGTTCTGTTTTTTTTGTTTTGATTTTTTTCTTTTTTTTTTGGCTTTTTTTGCAAGTACCAAAAAGCCTTTGTTTTTGTTCTGATTTTTGGCTTTTTCGCATTTTGCGAAAAAGCCTTTGTTTTTGTTCTGATTTTTGGCTTTTTCGCAATTTTGCGAAAAAGCCTTTGTTTTTGTTCGGATTTTTTTTTTTTGGCTTTTTGGCTTTTTCGCAAATTTTGCGAAAAAGCCTTTAAGCCTTTGTTTTTGTTCTGATTTTTTTTTTTCTTTCTTTTTTTTTCTTTTAGTAACCTAAACTCCATAGACTTTGTACACGTTTTTTTGCACAAGTACTTTTACCAGAGAACAAAGTCGTATTTCCATAAAACTTAACCCAAGTGAAAACCCCATAGTAAGCTCGTGCCTAGCCGACATACGTCACGGTGAGGTCATCAGGGGTCACGTGACGTCATATTAAAGGTGTAATTGATTTAATCTTTGAAATTCAATAACAAATCAACCGCAAAAGACCGAAACTTAATTTTTGTGGCAATAGATAGAATAATCTAGGATCTTAATTTTATCTCGTGTGCGTGAAATCACGTGACCCTTCCTTCCGGTCTAAACCGGAAGTGCCTCATAATTTGAAAGTGAAAAATGATATGAACTTACTTTCAACGATGTTAGTGTCTGGCTACAATGTATTTTTCAAAAAAAATATTGGTGACGTCATAACATGTTATAGCGCCCTCTAGCGGCAGTTTGAAAAATTGTTAAAATGAATAATCTGTTGATGTGTGTGGCGAAGTTTGCTGAAATCACTTTATAACCAGTGTATTTAATCAGCTTCATGCTAGGAACAAGTTGACGGGAAGAAAAAATTATGACGTCACCAGACCGGGAGTTAGAATGAAAAGACTCCTTTTCCTTTGAAAATTCCTAAAAAATTTAACTTGACAGATACAATCTTGATTTTTGCTCTAAAGGTTAATGTAAAAGTAGTTCTCGAACTTCCCTGTGTTTTGGGGCAAAACACGAACTTGAACATACCCTGCGGCACCCTTGAAATGTAATCGTTTTGGCCTAGGTGCAAAAAGCATTGACCCCTTACGTGTGCATGGCACACGTATACTATACATGCTAGTACATGTACGTATACACTGATAGTGCATTATGTATTGAGCGTATGTATCACCACTGACATCGTTCGTGCAAGCACGCTTACGCCTACCCAAGAGGACACTAGCCGCCAACCTGTGAAACAGGATGACGTCATCAAATTGCCCATGGGGAAGGGCGCCGCGTACGACAGGTAGGTAAACACGCTTTCGGCTACGCAGAATCCAACCCCGTAGACTTTGTAAACGTTGCTTGCACAATTCAAAGCACTTTTAACGGAAAAACAAAGTCGTATTCCCATAAACTTGACCCAGGTGAAGACCCAATAGTGAACTCCAGTCTCGCCGACAGACACCACGAGGAAGACGTCTTCAGGGCCACGTGACCTTATCTTAAAGGTGAATTGATTTAATCTTTGAAAATCAATAAAACATCAACCGCAAAAGACCGAAACTTGAATTTTGTGGCAATTAATAGAATAATCCAGGATCTTCATTTTATCTCGTGTGCGTGAAATCACGTGACCCTTCCTTCCGGTCAAAACCGGAAGTGCCTCATAATTTGAAAGTGAAAAATGATATGAACTTACTTTCAACGATGTTATTGTCTGGATAGAATAAACTTTTCAAAAAAATTCCGGCGACGTCATAACATGTTATAGCGCCCTCTAGCGGCAGGTTGAAAATGGTTAAAATGATTAATCTGTTGATGTGTGTAGCGAAGTTTGCTGAAATAACTTTATAACCAGTGTATATAATCAGCTTCATGCTAAGACCATATTGGGAAGGGGAAATATTTATGACGTCACCAAACCGGAAGTGACAATGAAAAATCCTTTAAACCTTTAAAAATCACTTAAAAATCAACCGGGATAGATATAATCCAGATTTTTGCTTCAAATAGCAAAGTTAAGACAGCTCTCGAGCTTTCTGTTAATTACGTCACGATGACGTCATCAAGTGTCAAATTACAAGCAACCAAATATTTCTAGATATAATCTTTGAAAATCAATATAAAATCAACTGTAAGAGATCTGATTTAGATTTTTAAGGGAATTGATAGACTAATCCATGGTCTTCATAATTTGTATTGGATGCAAAAAGACCCGACCTTTATGGTCCTGGAAGAACTTCGGCACGATTGCGTCATTCAAGGTCACGGGGCGTCACGTTAAACGTGATTTTTTGTTTCCCCTAGGGTTTGTACACGTTTATTTCTTCAGACTATTGACTTCAGACTTGGCACACACAAAAGACCACCCAGGAGGGCCAAGGGGGAAATCGTCAGGATGACGTCATCGTGGGTCATATGACGTCACATTAAAGGGGCAGATTTTAGGACCCTCTATCTCTGGAAGTACATGTCTGATTGGGGCCAAACTTGGTATGCAAGTATTCCAGAATGTGTAATAGACGAAAATTAAGATGACATCATGATGACATCATCGGGTGTCATGTGGCGTCACTTTAAAGGTGCAGTTTTGCCCATAGGATTTGTACACGTATTTTTCAACTTATATATCTTTGGAAAATTGACAAATCCAATCGATTTCAGACTTGGCACACACATAATGAAAGTTATCTTAGACATCCGAAACAGCTCTGTGTTTGTCCACAAACACATGTCTAGTTAGCTGTTTCGGCAATTCAGCCGAAACAGCTATTGTTTTTGTTAAAGTTTTTTTTTAGCTGTTTCGGTTTTTCACCGAAACAGCTTTTGTTTTCGTTAAAGTTTTTTTTTTTTTTTTTTTTTTTTTTCTCCTCCTTTTTCAGACTTTTCTCCATAGGATTTGCACACGTTTATTCAGACCATACACTTTGACACTTTGGTAAATCCGATTGACTTGAGACTTGGCATACACTTAGACAACCACCCAAGGACAGTCCTAGAAGAAATTCGTCGCGATTACGTCATTCAAGGTCACGTGACTTCACGTTAAAGATGAAATTTCTCCCATAGGTTTTGTACACGTTTTTCTTCAGACTATTGAATTTGACACTTTGGTAAATCCGACCGACTTGAAACTTGCCATACACTCAGAACACCACCACCAGATGTTTCTGAAAGAAAATTGGCACGATTGCGTCATTCAGGGTCACGTGACGTCACATTAAAGGTTCACATTGTTCTCCCATTGGTTTTGTACACGTTTTTCTTTAGACTATTGACTTTGACACTTTAGTAAATCCGATCGACTTGAGACTTGACACACACTTAGACCACCATCCACACACGGCCCTAGAAGAAATTCGGCACGATTACGTCATTCAAGGTCACGGGGCGTCACGTTAAAGTTTCATTTTTTTTCCATAGGTTTTGTACACGTTTTTCTTTAGACTATTGCCTTTGACACTTTAGTAAATCTGATTGACTTGAGACTTGGCACACACAAAAGACCACCACACACATATTGAAAGTAATTTTAGACATTCGAAACAGCTCTGTGTTTGTCCACAAACACATGTCTAGTTTTTTTTTTTTTTCGTTTTTTTCCTCAGTTTCAGACTTTTCTTCAGCCAATACACTTTGACAGTTTGGTAAATCCGATCGACTTGAAACTTGGCATACACTTAGACCACCACCCACAGATAATCCTAGAAGAAATTCGTAACGATTACGTCATTCATGGTCACGTGACGTCACGTTAAAGGTTCAATTTTTCCCCATAGGTTTAGTACACGTTTTTCTTCAGACTATTGACTTTGACACTTTAGTAAATCCGACCGACTTGAAACTTGGCATACACTTAGAACACCACCCCCAGATGTTCCTGACAGAAATTCGGCGCGATTGCGTCATTCAAGGTCACGTGACGTCACGTTAAAGGTTCAATTTTTCCCCCATAGGTTTTGTACACGTTTTTCTTTAGACTATTGACTTTGACACTTTCGTAAATTTGATCGACTTGAGACTTGGCACACATCTCGACCACAATCCCCAGGAGGGCCAAGGGAAATTCGTCATGATGACGTCATCGTGGGTCATGTGACTTAACATTAAAGGTGCAGTTTTTATTTTATTTTTTTATTTTTTTCAGACTTTTTTCCATAGGGTTTGTACACGTTTTTTGTTCGGACAATACACTTTGACACTTTGGTAAATCCGATCGACTTGAGCCTTGGCATACACTTAGACCACCACCTACAGATGATCCTAAAAGAAATTCGTCACGATTACGTCATTCGTGGCCATGTGACGTCACGTTAAAGGTTCAGTTTTTTCCCATAGGATTTGTACACGTTTTTCTTCAAAATATTGAATTGGACACTTCTGTAAATTCGATCGACTTGAGACTTAGCACAGACCTCGACCGCTATCCTTAGGAGGGCCAAGATAAAAATAATCAATATGACGTCATCGCGGGTCATGTGACGTCACATTAAAGGTGTAGTTTTTAAGACCCTCTAACTCTGAAAGTACAAGTCCGGTTGGGTTCAAACTTGGTTTGCAAGTATTCGAGGATGTGTTATAGACGAAAATTAAGATGACGTAATTATGACATCATCGGGTGTCATGTGACGTCACATTAAGGTTCAATTTTCTCCTTAGGTTTTGTACACGTTTTTCTTTAGACTATTGAATTTGACAATTTGGTAAATCCGATCGACTTCAGACTTAGCACACACCTCGACCACCATACCCAGGATGGCCAAGGGGAAAATCGTCAGGATGACGTCATCGTGGGTCATGTGACGTCACATTAAAGGGGCAGATGTGAGGACCCTCTATCTCTGGAAGTACATGTCTGATTGGGGCCAAACTTGGTATGCAAGTATTCCAGAATGTGTTATAGACGAAAATTAAGTTGACGTCATGATGACGTCATCAGGTGTCATGTGACGTCACATTAAAGGTGTAGTTTTCCCCATAGGTTTTGTACACGTTTTCCTTCAGACTATTGACTTTGACACTTTGGTAAATTCACTCGACTCCAGACTTAGCATACACTTAGAACACCACCCACAGATGGTTCTGGAGGAAATTTGGCACGATTGCGTAATTCAAGGTCACGTGACATGACGTTAAAGGTTCAATTTCCCCCCCTTAGGTTTTGTACACGTTTTTCTTTAGACTATTGACTTTGACACTTTCGTAAATTTGATCGACTTGATACCTAGCACACACTTCGACCACCATCCACAGGAGGGCCAAGAGAAAACTCGTGATGATGACATCATCGTGGGTCATGTGACGTCACATTAAAGGTTCAGTTTTTTGAATAGCATTTGTACACGTTTTTTTCAAGCAATATATTTGGCACTTTGGTAAATCCGATCGATTTCAGACTTGATACACACTAGACCACCACCCACATATTGAAAGTCATTTTAGACATTCGAAACAGCTCTGTGTTTGTCCACAAACACATGTCTAGTTTTTTTTTCCTTCTGTTTCAGACTATTCTCCATAGGATTTGTACACGTTTTTTGTTCAGCCAGTACACTTTGACACTTTGGTAGATCCGATCGACTTGAGACTTTGCATACTCTAAGACCACCACCCACAGATAGTCCTAGAAGAAATTCGTAACGATTACGTCATTCATGGTCACGTGACGTCACGTTAAAGGTGCAATTTTTTCCCATAGGTTTTGTACACGTTTTTCTTCAGACTATTGACTTTGACACTTTGGTAAATCCGATTGACTTTAGAATTAATGTAAACCTCAACCACCATCCTCAGGAGGGCCAAGAGGAAAATCGTCATGATTACGTCATCGGGGGTCATGTGACGTCACGTTAAAGGTGCAGTTTTTAGGACCCTCTATCTCTGGAAGTACAGGTCCGATTGGGGTTAAACTTGGTATTCATGTATTCCAGGATGAGTTATAGACAAAAATTAGATGACATTATGATGACGTCATCGGGTGTCATGTGACGTCACATTAAAGGTGCAGTTTATAGGACCCTCTATCTCTGGAAGTACAGGTCCGATTGGGGTCAAACTTGGTATTCATGTATTCCAGGATGAGTTATAGACAAAAATTAAGATGACATTATGATGACGTCATCGGGTGTCATGTGACGTCACATTAAAGGTGCAGTTTATAGGACCCTCTATCTCTGAAAGTACATGTCCGATTGGGGTCAAACTTCTTATACAGGTATTCCGGGATGTGTTATAGACGAAAATTAGGATGACGTCATGATGTCGTCATCAGGTGTCATGTGATGACGTCATGATGACGTCATCATGTGTCATGTGATGTCACATTAAAGGTGTAGTTTTCCCCATAGGATTTGTACACGTTTTTTGCAACCAAGATATATTTGGCACTTTGGTAAATCCGATCGACTTGAGACTTGGCATACATTTAGACAACCACCCACAAATACTCTACAAAAAAGCCCTATGTTCTGTTCTAGTTTTTCCTTTTTTTCTTCCGTTTCAGACTCCTCTCCATAGGGTTTGTAGACGTTTTTTCTTCAGCCAATACACTTTGACACTTTAAAAAACCCGATCGACTTAAGACTTGGTATACACTTAGACTACCACCCACAGATGGTCCTTGAACAAAATCGTCACGATTTCATCATTCATGGTCACGTGACGTCACTTTAAAGGTGCGATTTTTTCCCATAGGTTTTGTACACATTTTTCTTCAGACTATTGACTTTGACACTTTGGTAAATCCGATCGACTTGAGACTTGGCATACACTTAGACCACCATCCCTAGGAGGGCCAGGAGAAAAAATCGTCATGATGACGTCATCGTGGGTCTTGTGACCTCACATTAAAGGTGCAGTTTTTGAGACCCTATATCTTTGAAAGTACAGGCCCGATTGGGGTCAAACTTGGTATACAAGTATTCCACGATGTGTTATAGACGAAAATTAAGATGACATCAATCGGTGTCATGTGACGTTCAATCAATATATTTTTGGCACTTTGGTAAATCCGATCGACACAATTGCGTCATTCAAGGTCACGTGACGTCACGTTAAAGGTTCAATTGTTCCCCCATAGGTTTTGTACACGTTTTCCTTAGACTATTGACTTTGACATTTTCGTAAATTTGATCGACTTGAGACTTAGCACACACCTCAACCACCATCTCCGGCAGGGCCCACAGGAAAATCGTCATGATGACGTCATCATGGGTCATGTGACGTCACATTAAAGGTTCAATTTTTAAGACCCTCTATCTCTGGAAGTACAGGCCCGATTGCGATCAAACTTGGTATTCAAGTATTCTATGATGTGTTATTCAAGAAAATTAGGATGAAATAATGATGACGTCATCGGGGGTCATGTGACGTCACATTAAACGTGCAGTTTTTAAGACCCTCTATCTCTGGAAGTACAGGCCCGATTAGGGCAAAACTTGGTATGCAAGTATTCCATGATGTGTTATAGACGCAAATTAAAATGACGTCATGATGACATCACCGGGTGTCATCTGACGTCACATTAAAGGTTCAGTTTTTCCCCATAGGATTTGTACACGTTGTTTTTTAACCAATATATCTTTGGCACTTTGGTAAATCCGATCGACTTTAAACATGGCACACACTTAGACCACCACACACACACACATAATGAAAGACATTTTAGACACCCGAAACAGCTCTGTGTTTGTCCACAAACACATGTCTAGTTTGTTTAGCTGTTTCGGCAACTCAGCCGAAACAGCTATTGTATTCGTTCTGATTTTTTTTTTTTTTTTTTTTTTTTTAGCTGTTTCGGCCTTTCAGCCGAAACAGCTTTTGTTTTCGTTAAATTTTTTTTTTTTCTTTTTTTATTTTTTTTTATTTTTAGCTGTTTCGGCCTTTCAGCCGAAACAGCTTTTGTTTTCGTTAAAGTTTTTTTTTTTCTTTTTCTTTTTTTAGCTGTTTTGGTTTTTCACCGAAACAGCTTTTGTTTTCGTTAAAGGGTTTTTTTTTTTTTTTTTTTCCTTTTTTTTTTTTCCTCTTTCAGAATTTTTCCCATAGGTTTTGTACACGTTTTTCTTCAGACTATTGACTTTGACACTTTGGTAAATCCGACCGACTTGAAACTTGGCATACACTTAGAACACCATCCACAGATGGCTCTTGAAGACATTTGGCACGATTGCGTCATTTAAGGTCACGTGACGTGACGTTAAAGGTGCAATTTTTGTCCCTATAGGGTTTGTACACGTTTTTATTCAGACTATTGACTTTGACACTTTCGTAAATTTAATCGACCTGAGACTTAGCACACACCCCGACCACCATCTCCAGGAGGGCCAAGGGGAAAATCGTCATGATGACGTCATCGGGGGGTCACGGCACGTCACATTAAAGGTTCAGTTTTTAGGACCCGCTATCTCTGGAAGTACAGGTCCGATTGGGGTCAAACTTGGTATGCAAGTATTCCAGGGTGTGTTATAGACGAAAAATAAAATGACATCATGATGACGTCATCGTGGGTCATGTGACGTCACATTAAAGGGATTAAAGGTTCAGTTTTTAGGACCCGCTATCTCTGGAAGTACAGGTGCGATTGGGGTCAAACTTGGTATGCAAGTATTCCAGGATGTTTTATAGACGAAAAATAAAATTACATCATGATGACGTCATCATGGGTCATGTGACGTCACATTAAAGGGATTAAAGGTTCAGTTTTTAGGACCCGCTATCTCTGGAAGTACAGGTCCGATTGGGGTCAAACTTGGTATGCAAGTTTTCCAGGGTGTGTTATAGACGAAAAATAAAATGACATCATAATGACGTCATCGTGGGTCATGTGACGTCACATTAAAGGTCCAGTTTTTAGGACCCTCTATCTCTAGAAGTACATGTCCGATTGGGGTCAAACTTGGTATGCAAGTATTCCAGGATGTGTTACAGACGAAAATTAAGATGACATCATGATGACATCATCGGGTATCATGTGACGTCACATTAAAGGTTCAAATTTTCCCATAGGATTTGTACACGTTTTTTCAACTAATATATATTTGGCACTTGTGTAAATCCAATCGACTTCAGACTTGGCACACACATAGACCACCACACACACATATATTGAAAGTAACGTTAGACAATCGAAACAGCTCTGTGTTTGTCCACAAACACATGTCTAGTTTTTCTTTTTTCTTTTTTATTTGTCATTTTTTCCCATAGGATTTGTACACGTTTTTTCTGCCAATACACTTTGACACTTTGGTAAATCCGATCGACTTGAAACTTGGCATACACTTAGACAACCACCCAAGGACGGTCCTAGAAGAAATTCGTCGCGATTCCGTAATTTCAGGTCACGTGACGTCATGTTAAAGGTACAATTTTCCCCATAGGTTTTGTACACGTTTTTCTTCAAACTATTGACTTTGACACTTTAATGAATCCGTTCGACTTAAGACTTAGCATACACCTAGAACACCACCCACAGATGGTCCCGGACGAAATTCGGCACGATTTGCGTTATTCAAGGTCACGTGACGTGACGTTAAAGGTGTACATTTTTTTTCCCATAGGGTTTGTACACGTTTTTCTTTAGACTATTGACTTTGACACTTTCGTAAATTTGATCGACTTCAAACTTAGCACATACCTCGACCACCATCCCCAGGAAGGCCAAGGGAAAAATCGTAATAATGACGTCATCGTGGGTCATGTGACGTCACATTAAAGGTTCAGTTTTAAGGACCCTCTATCTCTAGAAGTACATGTCCGATTGGGGTCAAACTTGGTATGCAAGTATTCCAGGATGTGTTACAGACGAAAATTAAGATGACATCATGATGACATCATCGGGTATCATGTGACGTCACATTAAAGGTTCAATTTTCCCCATAGGATTTGTACACGTTTTTTTCAACCAATTTATCTTTGGCACTAAATTCGATCGACTTTAGACTTGGCACACACTTAGACCTTCTTCTTCTTCTTCTTCTTCTTCTTCTTCTTCTTGGCAATAAATCGCATAGACTTTGTACACGTTTCATTCTGGCGGTCACTTTTGTCATTAAACAGACTTCAATGTCATTGAAACTTTGCACATACTCGGAACTCATACTGAGCTAGTGCCTAAAACTCGGATGTCATCATGACGTCACCACGTGACATGTGACGTCATCTTAAAGTTTTAATAATTTAATCTTTGAAAATCAATACAAAATCAACCGCGAAAGACCGAAACTAGATGTTTGGGGGAATCGATAGAATAATTAAGGGTCTTCATTTTATCTTGTGTGCGTAAAATCACGTGACCCTTCCTTCTGGTCCAAACCGGAAGTGGCTTATAATTTAAAAGTGGAAAATGATTTGAACTTACTTTCAACGATGTTTGTCTCTAGGTAGGCTGCGCTCTACAACAAAATGATCGGTGACATCATAAATTGTTTTAGCGCCCTCTAGCGGCAGGTTGAAACATTTTTGAAATGAACAATCTGTTGATGTGTGTGGCGAAGTTTGTTCAAATCACTTTATAACTGATGTATATAATCAGCTTCATGATAGGAACAGGTTGACGGAAAGAAAAAAATATGACGTCACCATACCGGAAGTTATAATGAAAATACCTCTTTTTCTTGAAAAATTCCAAAAAAATTAACCCAGACAGATATAATCTTGTTTTTTGCTCTAAAGGTTAATGTAAAAGTACTTCTCAAACTTCCCTGTGTTTTGTAGCAAAAGGCGAACTTGGACATACCCTGAGACACCCTTAAAATTTCATGTTTTATGTCCTTGATTGCACGGCGCCGGTATACGTGTACATTGTATTGAGCGTACTTGCACGTACGATGTCAGTACGCTCCATACATTGTACAATAGAGAAGGGAAGGCGGGACACTGGTATCCATTTGTACGGTGACATGTGAAACACGAGAGTCATCAACATAGGCCACGAGGAAGGGCGCCGCTTATGGCAGGTAGGTAAACGTGCCTTCGGCAAAGCAGAACTACGCGTGAATTATACATGTACCATATAATAGATGTACGCGAACTGTTGCACAAGTACTTTTAACAGAAAACAAATTGGTATTCTCATCAAACTTAACCTCCGTAAATACTCTATAGTGCACTCGTGCCTTGCGGACAGGCGTCGTGATGACGTCACCATGGGTCACGTGACGTCGTCTTAAACGTGCAATAGATTTAATGTTTGAAAATTAATAAAAAAATCAACCGCGTATGATCGGAACTTGAAGTTTGTGGGAATTGATATAATATTAAATCCAGGATCTTCATTTTATCTAATGCGCGTAAAATCCCGTGACCCTTCCTTCCGGTCGAAACCGGAAGTGCCTTATAATTTGAAAGTGGAAAATGATGCGAACTTACTTTCAACGGTGTTAGTCTCTGGCTAGTAGTGCTTTTCAAAAAAAATACCTGTGACGTCATAACATGTTAGAGCGCCCTCTAGCGGCAGGTTAAAAACTGTTAAAAATAAATAACCGGTTGATGTGTGTGGCGAAGTTTGCTCAAATCACTTTATAACTGGTGTATATAATCAACATCTTGTTTGGAACAAGTTGGCGGAGAGAAAAAAATATGACGTCACTAGACCGGAAATTACAATGAAAAGACCTATAAACCTTAAATAATTGCTAAAAAATCAACCGCGATAGATATAATCCAGATTTTTGCTTTATTAGCAACGTTCAGACAGCTCTCGAACTTTCTGTTAACGTCGTCACGATTACGTCATCAAGTATCAGATTACAAGCAAGCAATATTTTCTAGATTTAATCTTTAAAAAACAATATAAAATCAACTGTAATGAGATACATTTTTTACTTTTACGGGAATTGATAGAATAATCCAGGGTCTTCATATTTCGTACAACGTGCAAACTTTCCAAGATTTGACCCTTCCTTCTGGTCCAAACCGGAAGTGCCTTATAATTTTAAAGTGGAAAATGATATGGACTCACTTTCAACGATGATAGTCTCTGGCTAGAAACAAAATATTACGTGACCAGACCGGAAGTAGCAATGGAAAGACCACTTTTCCTTAGAAAAATTCTGCAAAATCAACCCCGACATATATAATGTTGATTTTGCTCTAAAGGTTAGTGTAAAGTACTTCTCGAACGTCTCTGTTTTTTGGGCAAAAAGGTAAACTTGGACAATCCTGCGATACCCTTGAATTTGCATCTATAATGTCCTACTGTTGCGGGGCACACGTGTAATACATGCACATGTTCTATGTACTGACATCGTACATGTATATACACGTACGATGTCAGTACATGTAGAAATACGTTCCGGTGATTGAAAATTGAACATTTGTACGGCGACCTGTGAAACAAGACGAGTCAATTTTGGGCTATGGGAAAGGGCGCCGCGTAAGGGTTGGGTGAAGACCTTAATTATATAGTAAACTCGAGTTGAAAATTAAAACAAATTAAACTGCTAAAGACCGGAACTGGCAGTTTGTGGTAATTTATAGAATAATCGAGGATCTTCATTTTTATCTCGTTTGCTTAAAATCACGTGAACCTTCCTTCTGGTTCAGACCGAAAATGCCTTATAATTTGAAAGTGGAAAATGATGTGAATTTACTTTTAACGATGTTTATCGCTGGCTAGTTTGCGATTTAAAAAAAAGTTACAGGTGACGTTATAAAATGGTATTGCGCCATCTAACGACAGGATGGAAACTGTTTAAATTTAATAATCTGTTGATGTGTGTGTGTGTGTGGTGGAGTTTGCTGAATTCCCTTTAGTTTGTTATCCAGATACATTGTATTTGCTTTAAATAGTAAATATTAAACAGCTGTCGAGCCTTCTGTTAAAGACGTTATGATGACGTCATGAAATATTATGGGAAAAGTCGAACAGGGTGTGTACTTACTTTCAAGTTTCAACGGTTAATCTCTGGGTGGTTTTTTTTTTAACAAACGAAGGGAATGTCAAAGCCATTTTATTACAAATGTTTTAAGAACTTGGTTTCGCAAGTTTTTGTTTAAATACTGACAGTATTTTAAAGCAACTCAGAATTTTTTCTGAACATCTTTTTTGTTACATTTTTGACTGAACAAACTTAACGGTTCACAATTGGAACATAAAACTGCTAATAAATTAAACCATCTTTCTGAAAGAACAGCACTTTTATCAGTGGTCCCGAAAAGCATGAACAAGTTTAATGTTTAACGAGGTACACTTTCCAATAACAACAAATTAGCCCTATGGGAGGGAAAGTGGGCTATACAAAAACTTGTTGGGTAGTTGAGGTTTATCGTTGGAACAATACAGAAAAATTTGCAGAGTTCGTACAGAAGAAAAATACTTGTTTAATGAACTAGAAATGGTATGATTTTTGACAAGGTATGATAATGCATTGCCTCTAAAGGAAGAGTGTAATGTTCGTATATAATTGTTTACCTTTGCGATCGCCCACTTTGCCTCCCAGGGGCTCAAATATGATGTCTAGTAAGATACATGTACATTGTACATACATTTAAGAGAAAAAGGTTGCAAACCAGCTGGACTATTGGATTTTAAATGCACTAAAGATTCCTGTGTGAGCATATTTTAAATCATTTAAATTGTCCAACTCATTAATGGTTAAAATAATCTAAATAATGTCATTTCAACCAACATCGACATTGTTCCTTCTAAAATCAGCGCTTTCTATTTGTATCAAAACTGTTCGACATAAAATCTATAAGACAATGCAAATTAGTAAAACTCCTAAAAGATACACAAGTCCTGTCCAAAGAGTTACAAAATTAACAATGTTACGATTGCATACAATAACAGTATATAGTTATTAAAAACGCATTCCGAATGTTGAGATAGTATAGTGTGAAACTGGGATCCTGTAATATCTTAGAAATTGAAGTGATAAAAGTGAATAGTACTACATGTATACCGACATCTGTATTTGATAACGTTTCATTTGCTGTCTGCCAGTTGAAAGGTGTCATAAACATACTAACATTGTCATACAATACTGAAATCTACAGGTATAAATGGTAGTCAGTTAAAAAACAAACAGTTGTAATGATTCTACTCAAATCAATACTTTACTTGAGTCCGACTTTAGGCACAATTGTTTGGCAACTAGACTTCGCCCAAGTTCTGACAATGAAAATTAATATTCCAGCTTTATGAATACACTGGTATAGCGGCTGCTCACCATGCGATGGACCATGTGGTTTTGTATTGCACTTAATAATTCAGAATTGAATTTGAAACCTATTTTTCACTTCGATAATTTTCTTATTAAAAATTACAACAAACTTTCCGTTGTGTAATAGTATACACTATTTGCAAACATGTATGTCTGCAGCTTTAATTACATATTACAAATTCAATGCTCAAGACCACGAGGCAACAGCACTCCACAGAGAAGCAATGAGTGAGAAAGTGCCTTGCTGAATGACACACGCAACGTAGTCCCAGGCTGGACTTGAATCCACAACCTGCAGCTTTACCTACAGATTACAAATTCAATGCTCAAGACCACGAGACAACAGCACTACACACAGAAGCAATGAGTGACAAAGCGCCTTGCTGAATGACACACACACTGTAGGCTCAGGCTGGACTCGAACTCACAACCTGCAGCTTTACCTACAGATTACAAATTCAATGCTCCAGACCACGCGGCAACAGCGCTCCACACGCACCGTAGTCCCCGACTGGACTTGAACCCACAACCTGCAGCTTTACCTACAGATTACAAATTCAATGTTCAAGACCACGATAGCACTCCACAGAGAAGCAATTAGAAATCAAAGGGCACATGCATCATAGTCCCGGGCCAAAGTCCAACCAACAACCTGCAGCTTTACATACTGACTGAAGGTGAGAGTCCATGACATGGTGTATGTTTGTTGTATCATGAAAAAAGGAAATCATACGGCAGCTGTGTATGTACATGTATGGACGTGTACAGGACATAGACTGCCATCGGCTTACATCATTGCAAATATTTTTTACAAAGTTTTTGCACTTATTTTAGGAACCTCAGTTTATGCACACGCACAGTATAGTCTGAGGCTAAACTCGAACCCACACCATAGTCCCAGGCAAAACTCCAACCCACTTCTTGCAAATTTACATACAGACTGCGAACTCAATGTTCACAACACTTGTGAACAGTAAGGTCTTGAATAGTAACATCTTGAGGGAAGGACATAAACAAACAACTAACAGTGGAGAAGCCGATGCAGTGCCATAACTTGGTTTCACCCACTTCACAGTCTACCAGTTCATGATGGTAGAAAAGCGGATACAGTGCCATCACTTGGTTTTACCCACTTCAGAGTCTACCAGTTCATGATGGTGGAGAAGCGGACACAGTGCCATCACTTGGTTTCACCCACTTCAGAATCAACCAGTTCATGACGGTGAAGAAGCGGATACAGTGCCATCACTTGGTTTCACCCACTTGAGAGTCTACCAGTTCATGATGGTGGAGAAGCGGATAAAGTGCCATCACTTGGTTTCACCCATTTGAGAGTCTACCAGTTCATGATGGTTGAGAAGCGGATACAGTGCCATCACTTGGTTTCACCCACTTCAGAGTCTACCAGTTCATGACGGTGAAGAAGCAGATACAGTGCCATCACTTGGATCAGATCTGTACGCCAGTTCATGATGGTGGAGAAGCGGATGTACAGTGCCATTACCTGGTTTCACCTAGTTCAGATAGAGTTCACCAGTTCATGATTGTGGAGAAGTGGATACAGTGCCATCACTTGGTTTCGAGTCCACCAGTTAATGATGGTGGAGAAGTTGATACAGTGCCATCAATTGGTTTCATCCACTTCAGAGTCCACCTGTTCCTGATGTTGAAAAAGTGAATACAGTGTCATCAATGTTTACATTTGGAAATCTTGTTCCACTACAATTGTTGCCCTCTATTTGCTAAGAATGCCAAGGACATAACAATATTTGGTTAGTCTCATTTCATGGGTTACTGCGTGTAATTAATGCCGTAGGTGCAGAATTGAATTGAAGTGTAATTGAATGTACCAAGTCGTTAATGTGAGCTCACACACGTACAAGCAAAACTCTTAGTATGATATCTCAAATATCATCCTTAATTAACTTACCTGAACAGCCGAGCTTCATGAACGTACACAGTCAGCTGCACATTGGTTGACGACACTGTTAACGTACAGTGTAGCACCGCAAGCAGGGTGTGAAGTGCAACAATATTACAGTGGCTGTTGACTGTATCTTTAACTTCATACCTAAGTGACCAAAACAAATTCCCTTCTCATTTCAAATTTTTAGCTAGATATAATAATTGCAGATGTATTTTGTTAACGTTATAAACAAACACTCTGCGGCAGTTCCAAAAAAATCAGAATGACATGTTATCGACAACTTTGTACTGGGTGTCATCGAAAATTTTGGGTTTATTATTAAAGCTATAGACATCAACACAACCATAGAGTTATAGTGGTGATGAAAATGACATCAAAGATGCTGGCATAATTATAGCCTTATGACTTGGTGTGGGTGATTTTTCTACTAAACACAGTGCTTAAAATTTGCAGCAAGTGTAAAACTCGGGATCCTTATTGTATCAGTATATAACTGCAGATTGTATTTGCCTTCAACAGTGGTGCCAACAATGTATTGCAAAATTATGCAATCGTGTATTTACAGTATATTTTAAACACACCCCTAACAAAATGGCCTTGATATAAATGCTACAAACTTTCACTCACCCTACCAATTTGTAATAATGATGTTACATTGTATTCTTTTTTTATCACATACCCTTCACAAGATTATTCGAAAGTACTGAACTGTACCAAAGTTTGTCAATGCAAGATGTCAGGTGTCATTGCAATGTCAGGTTCTAAAGTCCGCACCTTCTTACATTGTAGATTTTTAAAATGGAGTCGTCATTTACTTTAGTATATTCCAAGGTCTGAATTCAGGTTTTAATTCATGTGTTAGTTCCTTTTCATTTAGCTGTACGTTTTGGTTGCAATTTTATTTTTATTTTGCAGTTAACCCATAACTAAATTACAATGTAGGATTTGGGACTAAGGTCTTATACAGGTTTTTCGATTACTTTGCTGTGGTCTGCCGCTGCTTTAGACATTCTTTAATATTTGTTTCTGACTGTTTTACGGTTTGCTTTACGCATCACTACATGTATTGTAATAATGCAAAGAAAAATAAATACTTAGATTGTTATACTGTTTCACATTTTGCTTTAGACAGCATTGTACAGTGTGTTTTGAAATGCATCTGTTTGATCTGTATTTGATGCTTAAAATGTAAAGAAATACTTAGATTGTTATACAAACTGCTTCATGATAACTATAATATGTGGGGATTACTGAAGCACACACTGAATTCATATTTCTTACGTATACATGGTCAAGCAATGTATCACCTTCTGTTGTTGAATCAGTAACAATCTGTTTATAGCCATGATCTTGCATTAAAGTTTCAATACTGGAAACCTTTTTCAAAATGTCTTCATTGAAATCACCCATGATAATGCATCTGTTAGATATCTTGTGAAGTTCATCAAGTAATATTTTAAGATTCAAAATGAATGTCTCAATAGTATACGATGGTGGACGATATATAACTACTACCAAACAGGATATGTCACAAATGATCTGAAATGCAACAAACTCAATATTGTGGACTGGTAACTTTAGCTTACTGAAAGATAGGTTTCTTCTTCCAAATACACTGACACCTCCATGACTTTGCTGTTTTAAACGTCTTGTCACCTCATTTGAATTATCATATGATAAACTTCTAATTTGATGATAGCATTTAAATTCAGTTAATTCTGTATCTAAATACAATTCATCATCAATCCATGTCTCAGTAAGACAAATAAAATCATGTTTCATCATTTCATTATTACCTATCAAGTCCACATAATGTTCCCGCAATCCTTGAATGTTATGCATCATAATGACAGTCCTGTCCGATTCTTCTTGCACTGTACAAGTATTTGCTTCATCAATAAATGCTGGCATACTTTGTAATGATTCTGACACACTCCTATTACAATAGATATATTTTTCATCAAATTCTTTGATCACAAGTCCATTCAAGGATGTCACTCTGCTCAGTGCAACATACGCTTGACCAGCTGAAAATGTATGTTCAAGTGAAACAACTGCTCTATCTGTTGTCATTCCTTGCACCTTGTGTACTGTACATGCCCAGGCTAATTTTAATGGAAACTGTTGTCTAACACACTGTTTAGTCACACTCTCCTCTATTTTTTCTATTGAAACTGTGTCAGCACTATTTAGTAATTTGCATTTCTTTTTAAACTTACGTCCAACATCTTTATTATCAAACTGAACATCAATACATTTTGGCCAAGATTTATCCGGCAGCATTATTATTTCACGTACAATCCCAAACACTCCATTGACAAGCCCATTTGAGACGTCAATGTTCTTAGTTAACATCACTCTAGCACCAACACCTAACCACAATGATTCGGGCAAGTTTGTGTATGTTGATTTCTTAGGAACTTTGAACTTTGCTGTTTGATTACCTTTACTTGATTTTTTCTGAAAATCCTTTGCAGCAATACATGTGCACTCACTACACATTGCAAACAATCTCTCTCTATAATATTCACCAACCTCCTTGTTACACGGAAAGATATGTAAAGCATCATTCCAATCCTCTCCTGTTTCTCGAGATTTTAAAATTGCCACATCTTCATCCGATAACTTTTCTTTTTTTGGTTTCATACGTAATCTATTCAATATCTCTGCAAACTGAACATCATCTTTTTGTCGCATAATTTCACAAAGCTCAACTTTCTAAAAATGTTCATTCCACAAATCAACTGCAACTGCTTTCTGATGCAACGCTTTTCCTTTGACAGGAGGCAACTGATAAAAATCACCAACAGCTAAAATACTTATATTTCCAAATGGATTATGATTGCGTGTTTGTTTTATCTGACGCAACCGTCCATGAATATAGCACAACATCTTGTGATCAACCATTGAAATCTCATCAATAATTAAAATGTGGAGATCTTGCAATTCATTCCTCAAAGTATTTATTTTCTCATCGCCAAGTGGTTGATAAGGTAATCTAGCATTAACTGGGATAGATAAAGCGCTGTGGATTGTTTTACCATTGATATTAAATGCAGCAACTCCTGTAGGTGCAGTTAATAAGACTGAAACATTATCTGGATTCTGAACTGTTCTTGTAAACAATCTTGTAGCTTCATAATGTATTGATTTAATCAAATGGCTTTTTCCAGTTCCTGCTCCACCAGTGACAAACACATTAAATGGTTTAGGACTTTTACCGTTAACTTTTTGTAAGCACCATTGACGAATCTTATTAAACACCTGTCTCTGCTGAACATTCAAGGATCTCAACAAATTCATAGCATCATGCTTTGAAATTGTTACTGAATATGGTTCAATATTACAGATTTGTTCTTTTTTGTCACCCTGCAAATCAGGAATATCAAATTCATTCTCATCGTCCGGTACTGTTCACGTTCTGATTGACTTTCAAGTCTGTCTTGCTCAGATTTAGGACAGATTAAAGCCCAAGCATCTTTTTGGGGACCAAATTTTCTCACATACTGTTCTGCCGCTTCAAGAGATTCAGCATTTGCTTCATAAATGGATCGATTACTTTCAACAATGCATCGTACTAATTCCAATTCATCAGTAATACGCACAGCACCATTTGTATAGAATTCTTGATAGGTTTCAAATTGATGCGGTTTGAGTTGGGAATCTACATGATATGGAAGAAACAGCTGCAGTATACTGTGGTAATATTTCTCAGGTTGTTTATCTTCTGAAAACCGAGGATATCTTATCACAGCAGGCTCAGTTCTAGTACGTTTCTGTATGTGACCCAAACCATCTTTTAATTCATATACTGCTGGATTCTTTTTCTTCTTAGTGTCTACGTTATATATAATTCTGTATTCTGAACAAAATGTTGCCAGGCACATCCAATTAAATATATCTTGTTCTGGTCTTGCTTTATAACGGTCAACTTTATTAATCATGAATATATTACTGTCATCCTCGGATCTACTCTGGATTACACTCAGTGGCAAGCTCATTCTGACTGGATTCTCACCGACAGGTATAAATTCTACTTTTCTTGAACCCTCTTTCAATCTAAGACTGCAAACACGAAACACTGCTTCCTGGGCTGATATTTCACGATTATGTAAATACACACAACCAAGTTGCTTCATGCTTTGCCTAGCATCTAAATTACCCTTCTGTGCTTCTTTATGGGTATTAGACAGTAATTGACCCATTTCACGTTCAGACTTGGACATATATGATACAACATAAGCTGCACAGGCATATGCATCACTAATATATTGGATATCCATGTTAGCATTCCAACATCTTATCAAATTAGGATTGTACAGATTGACCCATACATCTTGTGGTTCTCTCTTTAAGACAATATTAGCTTTGCTGCTCAAGACATTGTTAGCTTTTTCAAAATCCTCCTGTGTAATATTAAGTGTATTAAACAAGTCTATAGTTGACAAATGCTGGTTTTCCTCAAGCTGCAGTGCATCCCACACTGACTTCAATAACTCCTTTGCATTACTCTCTTTCATTTTGCCACTGCTGTCAACATTACCTTTAGCATTCTCATTAACTTTGTCACTGCTATCACCAACAAAACTATCACAGTAGTCCTCATCATCATCGTCATTATTGTTGTCATTAGCTATTGGATCTGGCTTAGTAATAAATGTTCTATTCGAAGGTGGTCTTGGAAAGTTAAACCGGCAATCAGTTCCTTTCTTTCTACACGACTTTGAATGTTTTCGGCTATGCAGTTGCACATGAGAGATGATGTCATTAAGTTCACTGTCTTGTTTCTCAGATGGCAATTTGCAACTGATGTACGAATCAACAAATTTAATAACGTCTTCATCACTGTCAACTCCCAGCTTTGGTGCATTTTCAATCCAAAATAAACAATGTGTATGTGGAGATCCTCTTTGCTGAAATTCGACTCTATAGAAATAGTCCTTAACTTTCCCAATAGGCTGAGCTCCTGACATGATGACATCTTTTAAAAATGTATGAAACCGTTTATCAAAAATTCTAGCTACAGTCACAGGATTACTTCGCAACAGTCCACATTTGTCATTCCAGTCCAAATCTTCAATGTCTCTATCATCACCTTGTTGTCTCAATAATGTGTTTATGACCTCAGGCCATCTCATATCAGCTGCTGAAAATGAGCAAAACCATGTTGGTATTCCAAGTTGTCTAATCATAGCCATGACATCTTTCTGAGCGGCTTGCCAGTATGGGGGTGTACCTCTGATTGGCTTCAAGAACTTATAACCACTATCAGACTGTAAAATATCTTTCAATTGATCTCTATCTTTAATCATACTAGCATTCACATTCTCAGCACAAATTTTTGCCTGAACTCTGACGCATTGCAATTGACACACTTGACATAACTTGTTGTATTTCTGATAGATATTGAGCATAGAAAACATACTGAATATTTTTAGCAAATCTATTGTCCGCATTCATTAACCTGTTATGAAAATATCTATAAAGACTTAGCTTCCCTTCACGGTGGTCAGTAAATGTAGGCATGCCTGTTGGAAATAATGTTGGAAAACACTTGGCCTCATTCGCTTCTTCCATAAGAACTCTCACTGGGCTATTTGCTTCACAAGGAGCTACACATAATACTTCATCAAAATGCTGGTCTAAGACTTCAGAAGCAACATTCACTGGCTGCATACATGTATCATAAGACATTCCTGTCAAACGTTCTTCGTCCGTTTCCTCATCAGTATCTTCATCACTTTTACTTGCATCGTCGAATTCATCTCCTTGTTCATTGTCAGATTCATCTCCTTGTTCATTTTTATCTTGCAATGGATTTTCCCACTCATAGTTTATATCAATATTACTATACCACAAATTGTTCTGCTTCAAAAACAAAAGAGCACTTTCAACATGTTCTCTACTTACACATTGATACTGGTAATATCCTTTAAATGATAATTTCCTCTTCAACTTAACTTTGATTAACTGATTACTGTTTCCACATCTAGGTAGTACTGTTACTGTCTCTGAAACATTAGACGGTACACAAACAATTGGCCCACGAACAGAAGTTTGACCACCTCTGGGTAAAGCTATCATCTTAACAAATGCAATGTTAATTGCAATCAAATGTTTCTCCAGTGTATTCAAGCAATTCAATTCCTCGGGAATATCTTTTAAATCCAAATTGTTTACACATGCTTCTGCTGGCATCTTATTTTGAAGCAATTTCCTGTGACAGGTGTAGCAAATCCACAAACATAATCGACTTGAATCTGAAACTTCACACTTCTTACAACTCGTGCTTGTACATTTATGCAAATACATAACCGATATGCAACCAATGTTACTGTATTTGTTTTGCTTACATTTAATAACTTGTTTGCGAAACAGAAGTTTATGACAGACTGCACAGATATACTCGGGTCCTGATGACACTTCTTTCCTCCACATTCTTCTGACATTACTCATAACTGTTTGCTTTCTTTTATTTCTGAATGATCTCTGTAAAGCCTGTGTGCTTCATTCGTGTGATACCTTTTGTTTGCACAGCTAATCTTTTCTTGCCTGTGTGCTTCATTCGTGCGATACTTTTTGTTTGCACAGCTAATCTTTTCTTGCCTGTGTGCTTCATTCGTGTGATACTTTTTGTTTGCACAGCTAATCTTTTCTTGCCTGTGTGCTTCATTCGTGTAATACTTTTTGTTTGCACAGCTAATCTTTTCTTGCCTGTGTGCTTCATTCGTGTAATACTTTTTGTTTGCACAGCTAATCTTGTCTTGCCTGTGCGCTTCATTCGTGTGATACTTTTTGTTTGCACAGCTAATCTTTTCTTGCCTGTGCACTTCATTCGTGTAGTACTTTGTTTTTGCACAGCTAATCTTTTCTTGCCTGTGTGCTTCATTTGTGTGATAGATATCTTTTGCCCGTCTAATCTTTTCTTGTCTATAATGTGTATTCTCATGATATTTATGTTTAACACATCTTATTTTATTGTCTTTATATGCAAGATTATTTTTATATTTCTCTCTCAAAACATCCTTCTTTGAAGAATTTTCCCTATATTTCTGTCTCTCATACTCAAGTGCAGCTTTTTTACTTTTCTGACAGCCATGGTACTTTTCTTTCTTGGCACATTTTTTATTTTCCCTGTATACACTATTTTGTCTGTATTTAGTTTTTGCTGCTGCCTTCTCATCACTTTGATACTGTTTATCGTTAGCATACCTTGTTTTTTTCCGTAATTTTTTGTTTGTTTCATTAACATCAGACGTTTCATTTTGTACAATTTTCAAATCTTTTGTTTTGTTATATCTTTTTTTACCTTTCTCTCTTTTTAATTTCTGTTGCAATTTCACATTAACACGTTTCTTTCTTTTACAATTTGATTTTTTTAGCACTTGTGGTTTCCCTTGTGCAATGAACTTTTTCTTGTTAGAGCTTTGGTTTTCTTCCCCAGCGATGTCTAAAACTTTTCTGACCAAATCATAATGTACACGTCCTCTATGGTACAAGTAAATTCCAGACTGCAAAACGTTTTTACTGGTGTTGCATGTATATGTACTACAAAATTTATACCACTTATTTACAGCATCATATGTGTAAATATTCACATTCAACATGCTTGCCACTGCCATTATTTCGAATTCTGTAGCCCACGAACCACTATTACACATTCCTGTTCTTGATATATAATCTTCAACTGTTGTGTACCCTTCACGTAATAAACACTGAAATGTGGTTCTATTTTTCAACAAGTGATTAATTGTTGCTACCCTGAGCTGCATGTGATTATTCTCAGTTTCAGATATAGCACAAGAAATAGCTCTAAAGAAACAATTTCCATCACCTTGAATTCTTCGAATACAATCAGGTGCTCCCATCGTGTCACATTAATTTATGTCATGAATATTAAGACAAACTTTTGAAACACCCAATTTCTCACACAAATCAATCTTATCTGCATATGTTAAAGGAATAAATTGATGAATAACTGCTTCATGGCTTTCTACAATTTCTATCTCACTTTCATTTGATTGCTTTGCCTGTCCATTTATGCTGGTACACACTTTCCTCCCATCGCTACTCTCTGCATGATTACAGATACTCAGATCATCATCTATCCAGACAGTGACACCCGTAATTTCAAATTGTTCATCATCCCTAATATTCATAGAGTTACCAAGTTCAGTACAATAACTGTAAACACCTCGCCATGATGACAGACATTTAAGCAAGCTTCTCCCTTGACAATGTTGATGTCCATTTGCATCTCTCGAGTGTGAATCAAAAACATAATACATTCCATATTGAGCCATTACTGAAAATGTGTTTCCACGGAAACAGATAAAACATGCAGAATATTTTTCAACTGTTTCCTGAACTGCACTACTCATTGACATCATATTAAATTCTGTCAGATTTTCGTCTCCAAAAATACCAGAAACAGGTTCATGAATCTTAATATTAAAATGTTTACTAAAAACATCTATTTGATCAGGCAATTCATTAACCAACAAATAATCATGCGCTATTGTTGAACTGTGAGACAAAAAAGTGTACAATTCATTTCCTGTCTTCAATACAAAATCCATGTCATTAGAAGTCCAGCTGTTCAAATTCTTCACTTCCTGGTACAATATTGCACAGAGTGAGTTTGGCACACATTGTTTACCAGAATTTCTGTGAAACCTAAAATCTCCTTGGTGAAAACTACCTTGTACAATTGTTATACATTCATTCACCTTTTCTATTTCAATAATAGCTTCATCACAAATATTTGTCCTATTTTCCTTCTGCGACTTTTGTTCTTGTGAAACAAGGCGAGTCTTTTTGTTACTTGCAGATGAAGAATTTTCACAACAGTTGTCTAAGTTTTCTGCCTTTCTTTTTACTTTTACTTCTTCTCTGTTCTTTTCACTTTCCTTTGATACTTTCCTCCTACTGCGAAGATTATAATTCACACACATTTCTTCTTTACAAGTCCCTTTATCAGCATATTTTGAACCATGTCTATTCTCTTGTTCACTACTCTTTTCTCTTTCGTCACTTGACCCCTCTTCAACTTTTGCAACATTATTTTTGTTTTTTGTGTTGGCAGTTGCCTCGTCTTTAGATCGTTTCTTATTACGCAATGAATAACCTCCAGTTTGCTTTACTGTAGACTGTGACTTCACTGATTCTGCCAAATTCTTGTTTCCCGGTGTTGTAGTTGTACTTTCTGCTAGTCTGTCTTTAAATGCATCTGTTATTTCAATATCAATGTCCTCTGTTTGGCTTGCATACTGACGTGTCTTGTCAAATTCCTCATTTTGCTTTTGCTTTCTACTTTTTTTGTCTCAAGCATTTCCTATTTCTTCGTCTACATTTCGTCATTTCTATTCCAACTTTGTTATCATTTATAATTGCTCTGATTGTATTACCTTCAATTCTGTCTTGCTTGTCAGGATTCTGTTCAACAGACTGTTCCAACATGTCTTCTTCAATGCCATCCATCAATGTTTCCTCATACATGGTCAAATCTACAGGAATGTCAAGATAGTCATGTAAAGATTTACAATAGTTATTTCCTTGACATGTGATGCATACCCATACTACTGGTTTGTTAGCCAAGATGTCATTCGCAATACTAAATGTAAATCCCATGCAATCAACATGATACCATAATCCACAGTCACACTGTACTTTGTGATCAAATGTCTTAATTACTTTATCACACATCCAACATGCCTTATCAACCGTGACATCACTTCGGATTTCTACAATATGTGCTCTCCCTCTTTCAACATTTCTGCCTAATTTTGTTTTGCATTCATTTTCTTGTTTCTTCATCTGAGTTTTCAACACTTGGTTTTTACAACACACCTTTTGTGCAGGTATCATATTCTTTGTTTTTTTGTTTGTCCTGTCGTGCAAGTTCTTCATGTTCTTCAAAACTGTATTCAAACTTCTCTTTGTATGACAACAGATATGTTTCTGCCACTGCTCATGCAACCTTCTATCTACTTTGCTCATGCGACTCTCTACTACCTTTCCTCCTTTCGTGATGTTATGAGTCTCCTTGAACACTTGTTTTCTCACTTTTCTGTTGTGCTGTCGTGATGGTCTCTTTCTACCGTTTCCTTCCCAAAACTCTTCTACATAATCCAAGAGATGACCTTTACCACAGTGCTTTGTCCAACTGTACTGTTTCAGCCATTGTACACCACGTAAGTTACTCACTGACGATAGTCGCTTCTTCCTGCCCTCTTTCAGAACACTTACTTGTTTCTGTCTGTCCACTTGTATCTTTCTCGTAGATTCTTCTTGTACCTTCTTCAACTGCATCTTCTTAGGTTGCACAATCTGTAAATAGTACAGTTTCATCACATGTGTTTCATCACAGTTCTTTTCTTTGTAAAACTTTTTTTTTTCAAAACCGGATCGGCTCCAGGCAATTCATTAATTTCACTATGTGTTGCATACCAATTTTTCTCGTGTTGGTTTGTACTCATGTTTTCTTTAAGTTCATTCATTCTCAAGTTTTGTTCAAGATGGTTTGTCAAACTTGTTCTAAAAACCTGGCTCTCCCCAGGTACCTGGCTCACCCCAGGATTTGCTTTGTTCATGAAAACCTGGCTCTCCCCAGGATTTGATGTCTTCATAAAAACCTGGCTCTCCCCAGGTACCTGTCTCATCTCAGGATTTTTGGCTTTGCTTGTGGTTCTCAAGTTCATGGTTCTCAAGTTCATGGTTCTCGGATTCATGGTTCTCAAGTTCATGGTTCTCAAGTTCATTGTTCTCGGGTTCATTGTTCTCGGGTTCATGGTTCTCAGGGTTCTCAGGGTTCTCAGGATTCTCAGGGTTCTCAGGGTTCTCAGGATTCTCAGGATTCTCACGATTCTCAGGGTTCTAAGGGTTCTCACGATTCTCAGGGTTCTAAGGGTTCTCACGATTCTCAGGGTTCTCAGGGTTTTCAGGGTTTCTCAGGGTTTCTCAGGGTTTCTCAGGGTTTCTCAAGATTCTCAAGATTCTCAAGATTCTCAAGATTCTCAAGATTCTCAAGATTCTCAAGATTCTCGGGGTTCTCGTGGTTCTCGGGCTTCTCGGGGTTCTCGTGGTTCTCGGGCTTCTCGGGGCTCTCGGGGCTCTCGGGGCTCTCGGGGCTCTCGGGGCTCTCGGGGCTCTCGGGGCTCTCGGGGCTCTCGGGGCTCTCGGGGCTGTCGGGGCTGTCGGGGCTGTCGGGGCTGTCGGGGCTGTCGGGGCTGTCGGGGCTGTCGGGGCTGTCGGGGCTGTCGGGGCTGTCGGGGCTGTCGGGGCTGTCGGGGCTGTCGGGGCTGTCGGGGCTGTCGGGGCTGTCGGGGCTGTCGGGGCTGTCGGGGCTGTCGGGGCTGTCGGGGCTGTCGGGGCTGTCGGGGCTGTCGGGGCTGTCGGGGCTGTCGGGGCTGTCGGGGCTGTCGGGGCTGTCGGGGCTGTCGGGGCTGTCGGGGCTGTCGGGGCTGTCGGGGCTGTCGGGGCTGTCGGGGCTGTCGGGGCTGTCGGGGCTGTCGGGGCTGTCGGGGCTGTCGGGGCTGTCGGGGCTGTCGGGGCTGTCGGGGCTGTCGGGGCTGTCGGGGCTGTCGGGGCTGTCGGGGCTGTCGGGGCTGTCGGGGCTGTCGGGGCTGTCGGGGCTGTCGGGGCTGTCGGGGCTGTCGGGGCTGTCGGGGCTGTCGGGGCTGTCGGGGCTGTCGGGGCTGTCGGGGCTGTCGGGGCTGTCGGGGCTGTCGGGGCTGTCGGGGCTGTCGGGGCTGTCGGGGCTGTCGGGGCTGTCGGGGCTGTCGGGGCTGTCGGGGCTGTCGGGGCTGTCGGGGCTGTCGGGGCTGTCGGGGCTGTCGGGGCTGTCGGGGCTGTCGGGGCTGTCGGGGCTGTCGGGGCTGTCGGGGCTGTCGGGGCTGTCGGGGCTGTCGGGGCTGTCGGGGCTGTCGGGGCTGTCGGGGCTGTCGGGGCTGTCGGGGCTGTCGGGGCTGTCGGGGCTGTCGGGGCTGTCGGGGCTGTCGGGGTTGTCGGGGTTCTCAAGGATTTTCAAGACGCGGTATCTTGGGCAAAATCATTGATGACTTCTGAAGATGCAATCTGTAAATACACAAATAAAAGTACTAGATGTAAACAAATCATCAACAAGAATCCGATCAACGGGATTATATAGAATTGTTGTCAAAACTATAACTATCAATATCAGTATATATCTTAGACATCCCCATTCAACACACAAACATTTTTTTTCTTGTTGGTGCAGGGGCAGAGTGTGGTGGTACACTGCCATTTGTATTTTATCTGATATAGTCAAAAAACTTATTTAAATTGTACTTACAGTCATTTGTAAATCAATTTTATTAATTAAATTTCCCATTCTCAAATGTTTTCAACACAAGCTGGAAAAGATTTTTCAGTATGCTCACAGAACCAGAGTGAGCAAAACTCTTCATTGCAATTGTATCGAATCTTCACATTATGTACTCATACTGGGTTTGTAAATGTTTTCAAAGTCCCAATAACATCTTATCAGGCTGGCAACTTGGAATTAACAAAAACAAGGAAATGTTAATCTTTACAAGACTTTGTACATATGTATGTACACTGTTTTTCAATGGCATAAGGGCTCAGTCACCCTAAAGTCATGGATGCCTCCATTCTTCACACAACATTACCATGATAACCATAGGTATTTTATAGATGTAATCTGTAAGAAATTGTTACTTTAGAATATATGAGCAGTCATTTAGGAGGAAACTTACTTAATTGTAAAAACCTTGTGGCACAGAAGAGAGCCAATGCACAACTCTACTCACATATGGTCCGAGCCGCAATGAAACCCAGGACACATTGGTGAGAGGCGAGTGCTTTTTTGCACAAACCACCTACCAGGATGCCACGTATTTATGAGGCTACGCTAGGGACTTACATGTAACACTACTACAGTCAGTTTGTGAAAAGAATGTTGCAACCCAATGCCACAATGAAACCCAGGGCACATTGGTGAGAGGCGAGTGCTTTTTTGCACAAGCCACCTACTGGTATGCCACGTATTTATGAGGCTACGCTAGGGACTTACATGTAACACTACTACAGTCAGTTTGTGAAAAGAATGTTGCAACCCAATTCCACTTTTATCTTATTCAATGCAAAAATGTTGAAAACACATGACAAATAAGCCTAGACTATGCCTAAGGGACTGAGAAACATTTCCAATTCAGGGACTGCTACTGAGAATCATTCCAAATTTTCTTGACTCCAAACACTTTTTACTTAACATTGTTAACATTCCACAGCCGCTAAAGTGTATTCAACGATAATAAACACTAAACAGTTTAGGTCTAGACTAGACCCACAAACGTGACGTTATAAAATTTGTTCCTAAAAATACACTTTATCGGTCGAAATATTCCAATGTTTACAGAGTTTTGTTTACACACTGTACATGTATTAATCCCACTTTATTTGCACGTGAACCAGTGTTAGTGTCACTGTCAGTTAGGCCAAATAAAAACAAAAACATGTTTAGCGTCATGCCTTTTTTTTTAAAGGAAGGAGGAGGCCCTTTTTGTTTTTTTCTTTTTCAAAATGGCCGCCCGACACATCATGCAGTCATGTAGTATGATGTCACACCCTATCTTCCAATTTAAAATTAAAACATGGTTTACCCACGATTAAAAATCAAAAATTCATGTGGGTCGATCATGTATGCACCGTACACGACTACACGTCACACTATAGCCTTCTTATTATAAAAAAAAAATGTCCAGAGCATGTACACAGTGATGCTAAAGTCTAAATTACGATCTTAAAATTTTATTATCTTTACAATTTTTTTTATATTTTTTTTACCAAAATGGTCAAATTTATCATTTTTTTCAAAAAAAAAAAGAGAGAAAAAAAAGGAGGCGGCCCCCAAAAAGGAAGCGGGCGGTGACGCTAAACATCTTTTTTTTTGTATTTGGCCTTAGATAGTGTTACGTGTAAAAAATTAACGAGGCTGCGGCCATATCTCGAAGTACCGTACTCCGTAGTAAGTAAGTCAAGTATTTGAGCCACATTTATGAGGCTACATTTTGCGGATGCAAAAGTAAGAATTTTCATTAGTTTTTACCGTGTAACACAGACTGGTGTGGCGTTGTATAATATTATCATTGTGGTCTACAGTACATCGACATCCTAACGTTACTCGCATTCAATTCCTAAAAAATGCGAACTAACCCTTACAAAATACACAGTTATACTTTCATGTATTTCCAAAAGGAAAACCCTTCCAATTAAAAGTTAAATTATTCTAAAAAAACAATGAATTCTTTACATTTTTGTTCACTTAATTCATTGAAGTTTGAACACTTACGATTCACGCTGCACAATATAAACCTTAGCTTGGCTCCGCTATAGATTATCGTCTGTACGTAAGTGAGTGAGGTTGAAGCCAGACTAATTTGACGAATATGAGGCTGAGTTCGAGGCTTTCATTCAGGCTGAAACGGGCTTCCATAGCTACGGCTACGTCTATTGTCAGCATGCTCACGCGTACAGCTAGCGAGACAATAGCCGGCCGGCCATAACCAAGAGATTCAGACGTGGCTTAAGTTCGAGGCTAAAAATCGGGCGGCATCGCGGCTAGCTTGAGACATTATTGAGGCATTATTGAGGGCGCTACTCAACTTCTGTCCAGCTTCAGACCTAAATAATCGGCAGCGCTGCTCGCGCTCACGTACAGGCGATCTTCCATCCTCGTACGATACGAGTAGTGTTTGGCCGTCTAGCATCCTAAATCTTTCTTTCTTGAAAATATGCTTAATAAAATCCCTACTAAACTGCACAAAATGATACGAATTAATGTCGCGCTTTTTCAACTATGATTTAAAACAATTACCGCAACCGCAACCATTCTAGATTACGCATTGTACCCCACCAATGGTAATTGCTTGAATTATCAGGAATAGGTGGATTTGTGGGGTTGTATTTTATAGTGAATATCGTTTAATTGTCTGAAGATTTACAAGCATGACTGCCGACAACAATAAACGTAAAAACAAATTCACATTATACTTTACGGTCCAACTCAACACATTCAACTTCATCATAGTTGTTTCAAACTCATACAAAATAAATAAATGCATAACTCCACTGTGTTCATTATTATAAATTGATGTACACATTTCATTTTGTCTAACATTTTTTTTTTCGAAAGCCATAATTATAAAGTGTTCCCCCAAAATGCTGTAAAATCTACTAATAAAGATTAAATGAAAAGAATCATAAATGTTAGGAACAATGAAAAAAATGCGAAAAAGCCATATGCTCTGTTCCTTGAACAGACATATCTCTAGTTTTTAGCTGTTTCGGCAACTCAGCCGAAACAGCTATTGTAATCGTTAAGATTTTTTTTTTTATTTTTTTTCTTTCTTTTTTTTCTTTTTTTAGCTGTTTCGGCAATTCAGCCGAAACAGCTATTGTTTTCGTTAAAGTTTTTTTTTTTTTTTTTTCTTCCTCTGTTTCAGACTCTTCTCTATACGATTTGTACACGTTTTTCTTCAGCCAATACAGTTTGACACTTTGATAAATCCGATCGACTTGATACTTAGCATACACTTAGACCACCATCCACAGATGGTCCTAGAAGAAATTCGTAACGATTACGTCATTCATGGTCACGTGACGTCACGTTAAAGGTGCATTTCTTCCCCATAGGATTTGTACACGTTTTTCTTCAGAATATTGAATTTGACACTTCTGTAAATCCGATCGACTTAAAATTTAGCACAGACATCAACCACCATCCCCAGGAGGGCCAAGAGAAAAATCATCACAATGACGTCACTGTGGGTCATGTGACGTCACATTTAAGGTGTAGTTGTTAAGACCCTCTATCTCTGGAAGTACAAGTCCGGTTGGGGTCAAACTTGGTTTGCAAGTATTCTAGGGTGTGTTATAGACGAAAATTAAGATGACGTAATTATGACATCATCGGGTGTCATGTGACGTCAAATTAAATGTTCAATTTTCTCCATAGGTTTTGTACACGTTTTTCTTCAAAATATTGAATTTGACAGTTCTGTAAATTCGATCGACTTGAGACTTAGCACAGACCTCGACCACCATCCTTAGGAGGGCCAAGAAAACAATAATCAAGATGACGTCATCGCGGGTCATGTGACGTCACATTAAAGGTGTAGTTTTTAAGACCCTCTAACTCTGAAAGTACAAGTCCGGTTGGGGTCAAACTTGGTTTGCAAGTATTCGAGGATGTGTTATAGACGAAAATTAAGATGACGTAATTATGACATCATCGGGTGTCATGTGACGTCAAATTAAATGTTCAATTTTCTCCATAGGTTTTGTACACGTTTTTCTTCAAAATATTGATTGTTACACTTCTGTCAATTCGATCGACTTGAGACTTAGCACAGACCTCGACCACCATCCTTAGGAGGGCCAAGAAAAAAATAATCAAGATGACGTCATCGCGGGTCATGTGACGTCACATTAAAGGTGTAGTTTTTTAAGACAATCTAACTCTGAAAGTACAAGTCCGGTTGGGGTCAAACTTGGTTTGCAAGTATTTGAGGATGTGTTATAGACGAAAATTAAGATGACGTAATTATGACATCATCGGGTGTCATGTGACGTTACATTAAAGGTTCAATTTTCTCCATAGGTTTTGTACACGTTTTTCTTTAGACTATTGAATTTGACAATTTGGTAAATCCGATCGACTTCGGACTTGGCACACACCTCGACCACCATACCCAGGAGGGCCAAGGGGGAAATCGTCAGGATGACGTCATCGTGGGTCATATGACGTCACATTAAAGGTGCAGATTTTAGGACCCTCTATCTCTGGAAGTACATGTCTGATTGGGGCCAAACTTGGTATGCAAGTATTCCAGAATGTGTAATAGACGAAAATTAAGATGACATCGTGATGACATAATCGGGTGTCATGTGACGTCACTTTTAAGGTGCAGTTTTTCCCATAGGATTTGTACACGTATTTTTCAACTTATATATCTTGGGAAAATTGACAAATCCAATCGATTTTAGACTTGGCACACACATAATGAAAGTTATCTTAGACATCCGAAACAGCTCTGTGTTTGTCCACAAACACATGTCTAGTTTTTTCTTTTTCTCCTTCAGACTTTTTCCCATAGGGTTTGTACACGTTTTTTGTTCGGACAATACACTTTGACACTTTGGTAAATGCGATCGACTTGAAACTTGGCATACACTTAGACCACCACCCACAGATGATCCTAGAAGAAATTTGTCACGATTACGCCATTTGTGGTCACGTGACGTCACGTTAAAGGTTTAATTTTTCCCCATAGGGTTTGTACACGTTTTTCTTTAGACTATTGACTTTAATACTTTGGTAAATGCGATTGACTTGAAACTTAGCACACACCTCGACCACCATCCCCAGGAGGTCCAAGATAAAAATCGTGATGATGACGTCATTGTGGGTCATGTGACGTCAAATTAAAGGTGCAGTTTTTGGGACCCTCTATCTCTGAAAGTACATGTCCGATTGGGGACAAACTTGATATGCAAGTATCCTGAGATGTGTTATAGACGAAAATTAAGATGACATGAAGATGACGTCATCGGGTGTCATGTGACGTCACATTAAAGGTGCACTTTTTCCCCATAGGGTTTGTACACGTTTTTCCCCAGACTATTGATTTTGACACTTTGGTAAATCCCATCGACTCGAGACTTAGTACACACCTTGATCACCATCCATAGGAGGGCCACAAGGAAAATCGTCATGATGACGTCATCGTGGGTCATGTGACGTCACTTTAAAGGTGTAGTTTTTAATACCCTCTATCTCTGGAAGTAAAGGTCTGATTGGGGTCAATCTTGGTATGCAAGTATTCCAGGATGTGTTATAGACGAAAATTAAGATGACGTCATGATGACGTCATCGTGGGTCATGTGACGTCACATTTAAGGTGTAGTTTTTAAGACCCTCTATCTCTGGAAGTACAAGTCCGATTGGGGTCAAACTTGGCATGCAAGTATTCAAGTGTGTGTTATAGACACAAATTAAAATAACATCATGATGACGTCATCGTTGGTCATGTGACGTCTCCTTAAAGGTGTAGTTTTCCCCAAAGGATTTGTACACGTTTTTTCCAACCAATATATCTTTTGCACCTGGGTAAATAAGATTGACTAGAGATTTGCGACACACTTAGACCACCACCCACTTATTACAAAACAAATTAGACACCCGAAACAGCTCTGTGTTTGTCCACAAACACATTTCTAGTTTTTTTTTTTTCCTCTTTCAGACTTTTTCCCATAGGATTTGTACACGTTTGTTCTGGCATAGCACTTTGACACTTTGATAAATCCGATCGACTTGAGACTTGGCATACATTTAGACAACCACCCAAGGACGGTCCTAGAAGAAATTAGTCGCGATTACGTAATTAAAGGTCACGCGAAGTCATGTTAAAGGTAACATTTTCCCCATAGGTTTTGTACACGTTTTTCTTCAGACTAATGACTTTGCCACTTTGGTAAATCCGACCGACTTGAAACTTGGCATACACTTAGAACCCCACTCCCAGAAGTCCCTGAAAGAAATTCGGCACGATTGCGTCTTTCAAGGTCACGTGACGTGACGTTAAAGGTGCACATTTTTTCCCCATAAGGTTTGTACACGTTTTTGTTCAGACTATTGATTTTGACACTTTCGTAAATTTGATAGAATTGAGACTTAGCACACACCTCGACCACCATCTCCAGGAGGGCCAAGGAGAAAATCGTCATGATGACGTCAACGGGGGTCATGGGACGTCATATTAAAGGTTTTAGGACCCTCTATCTCTGGAAGTGCAGGTCCGATTGGGGTCAAACTTGGTATGCAAGTATTCCAGGATGTGTTACAGACGAAAATTAAGATGACATCATGATGACATCATCGGGTATCCTATGACGTCACATTAAAGGTTCAATTTTCCCCATAGGTTTTGTACACGTTTTTTCAACTAATATATCTTTGGCACTTGTGTAAATCCAATCGACTTCAGACTTGGCACACACATAGACCACCACACACACATAGTCGTAAACCACATAACGACCGAGGATCGATATTGTGTTTCCCTTTATTCCTTTACTATACCCTAACCCCATTACCTAGCGCTTGCCCCAACGATCGAGGACCGAATTCGGACAAGCAAACCGTCCTTCGAGGATACTTTGTTCCCTTTGTTCTCTTTTGTGTTTCGATCCTCGATCGTAATACGATACAAGAACACATATTGAAAGTAACGTTTGACAATCGAAACAGCTCTGTGTTTGTCCACAAACACATGTCTAGTCCCTTTTTAGCTGTTTCGGCAACTCAGCCGAAACAGCTATTGTAATCGTTAAGATTTTTTTTAATATTTTTTAGCTGTTTCGGCATTTCAGCCAAAACAGCTATTGTATTCGTTCTGATTTTTTTTTTTTTTCTTTTTAGCTGTTTCGGCACTACAGCCGAAACAGCTATTGTATTCCTTCTGATTTTTTTTTTTTTTTCTTTTTTTTTTTCTTTCTCCTTCAGACTCTTCTCCATAGGGTTTGTACACGTTTTTTGTTCTGGCATAGCACTTTGGCACTTTGGTAAATCCGATCGACTTGAGACTTGGCATACACTTAGACCACCACCCACAGATGATCCTAGAAGAAATTTGTCACGATTACGTCATTCGTGGTCACGTGACGTCACGTTAAAGGTATATTTTTTTCCCATAGGATTTGTACACGTTTTTATTCAGAATATTAAATTTGACACTTCTATACATCCAATTGACTTGAGACTTAGCACAGACCTCGAACACCATCCCCAGTAGGGCCAAGAAGAAAATCGTCATGATGACGTCATCAGGGGTCATGTGACATCACATTAAAGGTTCAGTTTTTAAGACCCTCTATCTCTAGAAATACAGGTCCGATTGTGGTCAAACTTGGTATTCATGTATTCCAGGATGAGTTATATACGAAATTAGGATGACGTAATTATGACGTCATTGTTGGTCATGTGACGTCACATTAAAGGTGTAGTTTTTGGGACCCTTTATCTCTGAAAGTACATGTCCGATTGGGGTCAAACTTGGTACATACAGGTATGTGTTATGGACGAAATGTAGGTGACGTCATGATGACAACATTGTGGAACATGTGACGTCGCCTTTAAGGAGCAGTTTTTGATGATGTCGTGATGACGTCACCGTGTGATTTGTATATGAAATGTTGTGTTTTGTGACCTTTAAGCCATAATTATGGTGGCCTTGGAGGGACTACACAGAGTGTGAATATTGACATCAATATTTGCAACAAATGTTACGACTTTTTCCAAAGTCGCGAATATTGACGTCAATATTGACGTCAAATGTTATGACTTTCCCCCAAAAGTTGCTAATATTGACGTCAATATTGACGTCAAATGTTATGACTTTCCCCCAAAAGTTGCTAATATTGACGTCAATATTGACGTCAAATTTCACGACTTTCTCCAAAGTCGCGAATATTGACATCAATATTGACACCAATATTGACATCAATATTGACGTCAAATTTCAAGAGTTTCCCAAAAAGTTGCAAATATTGACGTCAAATTTGACGGCGATATTCGCGACTTTCCCCAAAGTCGCGAATATTGACGTCAATATTGACGTCAAATTTCAAGAGTTTCCCCAAAAGTCGCGAATATTGACGTCAAATTTGACGTCGATATTCGCAACAAATTTCACGACTTGCCTCAAAAATCTTGAATATCTACGTAAATATTGACATCCAATTTCACGACCGGTCATACATTTTGACCTGATTTTTTTTCCAGCAAGCTAGGTTTTTGTTGTCGGTTATTATGCGCACGCGCAGAATAATTGGGCGTTTGTACTTGCAAACATCATGCGACCGCATGCACTGGTACTTATGCACGATGAACATTGTAGGATTTTGGTTGATTTCAGTCGTTTCTCGCAGTGTGCATATATAGTACCGGTATCCCTAACTTAAGGTTCATCTGTGAACAAATTTAAAAGAAGCTAATTTCAACTGATTTGGGTAGGTATGGGTATGGACAACTACCAACAAAAAGGAAGGAGGGATAGGGGTTGGTGATTTTTTTTAATTAGAGGTCAAAGGTCATTGACCCCTGCCCAAATCACTAAAAATTATATTTTAGCAACAAAATATGGTATATAGATGATCTTGGTGTCAAAATGCACAGAATTACAATAGAAGATGACATCAAATAATTATTGACCCTTGGGACCAAATCCTGACCTCCGAAAATAAGGTCAAAGGTCACAAAACAATTTTATTACTAAAATGTCATATTTATAGTAACAAAATATAGTATATAGATGACATTGGTGTCAAAATGCACAGGATTATGAAAGGAGATGACATAGAATAACTACTGGCCCCTTACAGAAAAAGGTCAAAGGTCAAAAATAGACATATTACTAAAATGTCATATTAGTAAAATAACAGGAAAATTACCATGAACAAAAAAAATCTAAGAGGCTAATTTCAACATATTGTGGCGGGTATGGGGGTTATTATTTATTCCAAGAGCAAAGAAGGAGGGGAAATTCCCTTTCTGAGGGTCAAGGGTCTTTGACCCTGCATTAAAACATTATAAATTGTATCTCAGCAGCAGTATGTTTTTCATAGGTCTAAGGTACAATTTTCCCCATAGGATTTGTACACGTTTTTTTCAACTAATATATCTTTGGCACTTGTGTAAATCCAATCGACTTCAGACTTGGCACACACATAGACCACCACACACACATATTGAAAGTAAGACAATCGAAACAGCTCTGTGTTTGTCCACAAACACATCTCTAGTTTGTTTTTTTTTTCTTTTTTTTTTTCTCCTTCAGACTCTTCTCCATAGGGTTTGTACACGTTTTTTGTTCGGACAATACACTTTGGCACTTTGTTAAATCAGATCTACTTCAGACTTGGCCTACGTGTAGACCACCACCCACAGATGATCCTAGAAGGAATTCGTCATGATGACGTCATCGTTGGTCATGTGACGTCTCATTAAAGGTTCAATTTTCCCCATTGGTTTTGTACACGTTTTTATTCAGACTATTGAATTTGACACTTTGGTCAATCCGATCGACTCGAGACTTACTACACACCTCGACCACCATCCCCAGGAGGGCCAAGAGGAACATCGTCAGGATGACGTCATCGTTGGACATGTGACGTCACATTAAAGGTTTAGTTTATAAGACCCTCTATCTCTAGAAGTACAGGTCCGATTTGGGTCATACTTGGTATGCAAGTAATCGAGTATGTGTTATAGACGAAAATTAAGATGAAGTAATTATGACGTCATCGTGGGTCACGGAACGTCATATTAAAGGTGTAGTTTTCCCCAAAGGATTTGTACACGGTTTTTTTCAACCATATATCTTTGGCACTTGGGTAAATCAGATTGACTTCAGACTTGCGACACACTTAGACCACCACCCACTTATTACAAAACAAATTAGACATCCGAAACAGCTCTGTGTTTGTCCACAAACACATTTCTAGTTAGCTGTTTCGGCCTTTCAGCCGAAACAGCTTTTGTTTTCGTTAAATTTTTTTTTTTTTTTTTTTTTTTCTTTTTTTTTGTGGCTTTTTCGCAATTTTGCGAAAAAGCCTTTGTTTTCGTTAAATTTTTCTTCTTTTTTTTTTTTTTTTTTTTTTTGTCACTTTTTCCCATAGGATTTGTACACGTTTTTTCTGCCAATACACTTTGACACTTTGGTAAATCCGATCGACCTGAGACTTGGCATACATTTAGGCAACCACCCAAGGACGGTCCTAGAAGAAATTCGTCGCGATTCCGTCATTCAAGGTCACGTGACGTCATGTTAAAGGTAACATTTTCCCCATAGGTTTTGTACACGTTTTTCTTCAAACTGTTGACTTTGACACTTTAATGAATTCGATCGACTTGAGACTTAGCATACACTTAGAACATCACTCACAGATAGTCCTGGACAAAATTTGGCACGATTGCGTCATTCAAGGTCACGTGACGTGACGTTAAAGGTGCAATTTATTTCCCCATAGGGTTTGTACACGTTTGTCTTCAGACTATTGACTTTGACACTTTCGTACATTTGATTGACTCGAGACTTAGCACACATCTCGACCAGCATCCCCAGGAGGGCCAAGGGAAAAATCGTCATAATGACGTCATCGTGGGTCATGTGACGTCACATTAAAGGTGCAGTTTTAAGGACCGTCTATCTTTGGAAAAACAGGCCCGATTGGGGTCAAGCTTGGTATGCAAGTATTCCAGGATGTGTTACAGACGAAAATTAAGATGACATCGTGATGACATCATCGGGTGTCATGTGACGTCACATTAAAGGTTCAATTTTCCCCATAGGATTTGTACACGTTTTTTTCAACTAATAATCTTTGACACTTGTGTAAATCCAATCGACTTCAGACTTGGCACACATATAGACCACCACACATACATATTGAAAGTAACAATACACTTTAACACTTTTGTAAATCCGATTTACTTGAAATTTGGCATACACTTAGAACACAACCTACAGATGGTCCTGGAAGAATTTCGTCGCGATTGCATTTTCTAAGGTCACGTGACTTTGCGTTAAAGGTCAAAATTTTCTCCCATAGGTTTTGTACACGTTTTTCTTTAGACTGTTGACTTTGACACTTTCGTAAATTTTATCGACTTGATACTTAGCACACACCCCAACCACCGTCCCCAGGAGGGCCAAGATGAACTTCGTCAAGATGACGTCATGTAGGTCATGTGACGTCACATTAAAGGTGATTTTAAAAGACCCTCTTTCTCTTGACTGTTGACTTTGACGCTTTTGTACATTTTATCGCCTTGAGACTTTAGCACACACCTCAACCACCGTCCCCAGGAGGGCCAAGATCAACTTCGTCAAGATGACGTCATGTAGGTCATGTGACGTCACATTAATGTTGATTTTAAAAGACCCTCTTTGTCTTGAAGTACAAGTCCGATTGGGGTCAAACTTGGTATGCATTAGGGGATGTGTTACAGGTATAAATTGAGGTGACGTCATGATTACGTCACATTAAAGGTTCAATTTTCCCCATAGGATTTGTACACGTTTTTTCAGCCAATACACTTTGACATTTTAGTACAGATCCGATCGACGTGAGACTTGGCATACATTTAGAACACAACCCACAAAATGTCCTAGAAGAAATTCGTCGCGATTACGTTATTCAAGGCGACAACCATCTCCAGTATAAAGGCCAAGAGGAAAACCGTGGGTCATGTGACGTCACTTTAAAGGTGCAGCTTTTAAGACCCTCTATGTGCAACTGTTACGGTATTTTCCTGCCCTCATTGATGCAAATGATCGAGTTTGCTTGTGCTTTTTATGCTACATTCCAATCGCGTCGTGTTTATCGTGTTCACGAGTCGTTTAATGGCGTTCTATACGCCTTGTAAGTTGTAACTCGTATCAGTGGTGATCACTCGAGTCGAGGTGGATTTTTTTTTCTCCATGTTCACGACTTCGTTCACGAGTCGTTTAATGGCGCTCTATACGCCTTGTAAGTTGTAACTCGTATCAGTGGTGATCACTCGAGTCGAGGTGGATTTTTGTTCTCCATGTTCACGACTTCGTAAACGAATGGAATACTAGCACATGTGTACTGGTTCACGTACGAGTTCTTGCGCGAGAATGTCCTAACCGTACCACTAACTCGACTGTGCGCGTGCGTCTTGGCGAGTAGCGTTTGGAATGGAACCTACTCGTGAACATGAAGAAATTGACGGTGAACACGATAAACACGACGCGATTGGAACACAGCGATAGAGCCTCTATATCTGCAACTGTTAAAGTTGTTTGCTGCCCTCATTGTTGGAAATGATCGAGTTTACTTGTGCTTAGTCTTGGTTTCAAGACCTTCGTGTTGTTTATTCCGCGATCACTGACACAAACCACCGACGTTATAGAGGGCGCTATTTCCAGAGGAAATTGCACCTGTGAACTGGACTCACTGGAAGGTCTTGGACAAGTTGGCACATTGGGGGCGTGGTCAGACTATTGTAATATATGCAGTATTCATATCACGTGATAATGATGGACGGTTAGGCAAATTCGTGCGAGGGTTATTGTGTTTACGCAAAACGTTACACGCCGCGATTGACCCGGCCGTATGTGACTGTACATGTACATGTATTCGCATTTTTGAATCACTGTGGAGACATGGCTTTGTTCTCGTGTACAAAATGGTTAGAAAGTCGAGCACTTTTTTCAAAATGCTTCCATTTTAACCACAATTATTTTCCTGGGTTGAAATTTCGACCCAATATACCCTATATTATACCCTAACCCAAACACTAACTCTAACCCACATCCTAACCCTAGCTTTTAAGTAATTTAAGTACAATCCAAAAATCTAATTCGTGAATTTCCTAATGGAGACCTATATAGAAATTACCCTTTGGAGACCTTTTCACTTCCATTGTCCCCATTGTGTCCACGTCTCCAGAGGGTACCGTATTTTGCACCATACAGTACATAATGTACATGTACATACATGTACATGTACTGTACATTGACACAGCAAATCATAGCTGCCCCGGCCTTTATTTGTGACTGCGGGTGCAGAGGTGTTTCTCTATGGTGTTTGAATTTGTTATGAATGCTAATTTATATGGTGGCCCTGGAGGGATATCAAAAGTTGTGAACATTTTCGCGACTAGTGAACAAATTTGCGACTCTTCGTGAATTTATTTGCGACTGGTCGTAAGTATTTTTGCAACTGGTGGTGAATATTTTTGTGACTAGTCTGGAATATACTGGAATATATTACGTGAATAATTCACGACTAGTCGTCAATATTTTCACGACCAGTCGCGAATAAATTCACAACTATTCGCGAATAATTTCACAACTAGTCGTGACAAAATTTGCAACTAGTCGTGAATTTTTGTCGACTTGTTTTTTGCGACTAGTCGTGAAATTATTCACGACTTGTCGTAAATATTTTTGGGCGAATAGTCGTCAATATTTTCACTAGTTGCGAAAAAAAATTGCGACTAGTAGCGAAAATATTCACGACTCATCACAAATTATTTACAACAAAATATTCACGAACAGTCGCAGAAAATATTCACAAATATTACGACTAGTCGCGACAAAATATTCACAACTAGTTGCGAATTACTCACACCTAGTCACAAAATTACTCGCGAGCAGTCGCAAAAAAAATCGCGTCTAGTCGCAAAAATATTCACAACCAGTCGCGAATAGTTTCACAACTACTAACTAGTCGCCCAAAAAATCACGACTTTTATGTCCCTCCAGGGCCACCATAAATTTCCCATTGTATTTCAGGGAAAGGTAGTTTTTGCAGGTAATTAACTGTTTGCCAAAATGAAGCACGGTCTCACTAGATTTTAGGCTAATACTGACGTACGTTCGATACACTGGAATAAAAAAAAACGCACCGCGCCGAAGCACCATAACATATCGATGCTGTAGCGGGCCGACCGGTACGCGCGATACCTGTGGCTGGCCGACCGGTACGCGCGATACCTGTGGCTGTACATGTAGCTAGCTTGCACTGCCATGCCCCCGGAAGATCGGCCACACAATGCTATTAAAAGTCTGCACATTTAGCGCAATGCATATGACATAGCCATGCTCGACATTTCATTTCCATTCAAGCAGGGTGTTCTTGAAGTAGACCTAAATAAAGAATGAATCTAATAGCCATCTAGTTAGTGTATAGGCATCACAACAACAGGTAGGGATCCTCTTCAAGTTTTATCAAACAGAAATGAATGAAAATCAAAGTGAAAGTGAAAGTAAATGAATCCATGGCCAGCCATGCTTGGCATCGCATACACGACCCACAGATGCACAGGGTGTATGTGGGCCTAGAGCGAGTGATGAGTGGTTATTGATATCATGTATCTACCGCTATGCTGTTGATTAGACTGTCTGAAGCCAGAGCGGGAGCCAGGGCAAGCACCAGCTACACATATCAAGGATCTTTGCAGTACACGGGGGGGGGGGGGCACTTTTCATGATCAGAACATGAATGCCTGGAGCTTAGACAGGTTTTTGTTTCTCTCCACAGGCAACTATGGAACCTATTGCAAGTCTCAAGCGAAAGCGTGAGGATGTGTCGCTTGAGCATTGTATCATATGCCAGGAAAGCAGCCGGGCTAAAGACAAGGTTTTCAACCAGACAGACCAAGGCATTGCTTCCATCAGAGAGGCGACTGAGCTCCGATGCAAACTGAGGCACTGTGAATTCCGGCCAGCTGTGGACAGGCTTTCATCGCTCTTTGCAGAGCCTCAAGACAGTCTTCCCAAACTTAAATGGCACAAACTGTGTTACTCAGCATACACACATAAGGGGAAAATAAATGCTAAGCTACAAAAGGAGCAATCAAAAGATCCAGCAAAAGCGCAAGGTAATGAAAGAAAGGGTGTTTCAGCTGAAGGACACCGGTTTTTACGCAGTAGTACTACTAAGGTGGACTGGACTTTGTGTATGTTCTGCCAAATATTCGATAAGAAGCAGAAGACAAGTCGTGTCACAACCTTCGACGTGAGTGACGACATCATGGCAAAAGCTCAATTTGTGCATGAGATATTAGTCCGAACTGCAACTGAGAATGATTTGATCTCTGCTGAAGCATGTTATCATGCTAACTGCCTTAAACAGTTCTATAGGGATGTAAAAAGGTCAGAAACCGTGAGCGAAGCAGCTGACATGGCGATATCATGGTTGTGTCAAGAACTGTGTCACTCTGCTGAGAAAGGACACGTGTTTGAACTGTCAGCAGTATTCGAGAGGTACAAAGAACTAGCCAGTGAGTGCGATTGCACGATTCCTGCATCGTATCTTAGTAGACTGGGCACTTTCAAAGAAACTTTGTCAAATTACATTGGGGACACTTATGAATTTCTTGTGCCAAGAAATGTAGCTATTTCAGAAAGGCAAACTCTGCTTCTTCCAAGACAGTTCAGTCACATTCCTTTTTCAGAAATGATGTGTGGTCAGAACAGTGCAGAAAATATTCCCGTATTTAGACAACAGGATGATGATTTTCTGTCTTTAGTGCATGTTGCGCTTAAACTCCGCAGTGATATCATGTCACATCCTGCATTCGAGGGCTGTGCTGTCAGTGAAGAAGCAGAGTTGAGAAGCATACCGCCATCTGTACACATGTTTGTCAATATCTTGCTTGGTGGGCAAAGTGGTGTTGATGCTGAGTTTGATGAATGTGAGACGTCTGAAATTGATTGGGTGAAGAAGACAAGGGTCCTTAGCATTGGGCAAGACATGGTCTATGGTGTTTGTGGAGACAAAAAAGCACCGCCTAAACATGTTGGAATGGGTATGACACTGCACCAATTAACTCGGTCAAAGAAATTGGTTGAGCTATTCCATAATGCTGGGCACATAATCAGCTACAACCGGGTTCTAAAGTATGACACAGCAATGGCTGAAAACACTCTGAAAGCACTTGATCCACAAACTGGGGCGGTGGTACCTTGCAACCTGGTCTCTGGAAGATTTGTGTATTTTTCCGGTGACAATATTGATATCAATGACTCAACCCTAGATGGCAAGAATACATTTCACGCTACACAGTTCGCTGCCTGGCAGAGGGGGCCACCTGCTGAAAGTGGTCTGAGAGACATCAAGCCTTCCAATACGTCAACTTTGGATATTCCACCTTTAGTTGAAAAGATTCATGAGGTGTTCATCAACAAGGACACCCTCATTCCTGATTTCGGTGGGGTTGAAACAGGATGGTTTCTGAGGGAGAAAGGTACTCCCAGTGCTCTACAAGACAGTGTAGATTGGGACATGGCATTCTTAACATCTCGGCAAGGAGAGGACGAAAAAAGTTCCTGGACCACATTCAATCAGTTGCACAGCACAAGGTCGGACATTGCCAAAACTACCATTGGATATATGCCAATCATACTAGCCCCAGCTCATGAACTTTCAACTTTGAACACCATGGCACGAAGGGCATTACATGTCGCAAGGGCTCTAGGAAACAGCTACGCTGTGATCACAGTTGATCAGGCATTGTATCCCCAACTGATGGAGCTGAAATGGTCAGTGTCTGACTTCAGAGATACCCTAATTCCAAGATTAGGTGGGTTACATATCACTATGAACTTCTTGAAAGCGATAGGGCAACACACAGAAGATTCTGGAATACTTGAAATGTGGGTTGAAAGTGGTTTACTTGGACCAAATTCTGCTGAGAAGGCTAAAGATGGAAAATCATATGCAAAGGCCATGAGGGCGCACAAATTAACTTGGCAAGCGCAGTGGCAAATCTTGATGCCGCAATTCAAAACTGACCTCCATAAACAAGATCCCCAAACTTGCCAAACCCTGGAGGATACACTAGCCAGCGAAGACTTCGACAGCTTACTTGACATTGTGGGTTCTGAGACCTTTCGGCAGCACCTCACAGTCTTCGTTGAAAATCGACAGAGTGATCCAAACTTCAGGTTTTGGTGGGATTACTTGAGGATGGTAACTGTATTGCTTGCTTTCGTTCGGGCACAGAGAGAAGGGTTGTGGACACTGCATTTGGAATCGTTCCGAGAAATGTTGCCATTCTTCGTCCGGTACGATCACGTGAATTACGCAAGATGGGGCTGTGTTTACCTGTCACAGATGCATCAGCTCCCACCAGAAGTGGAGGAGGAGTTCCGCCTAGGTAACTTTGTTGTGAAAGGGTCGGACCAAAGTTTCAACCAAGTAGATCCGGATCATAGCCTGGAATGGCTAAATGGAATTGGGAAAAAGAGTGGTGGAATCATTGGAATAACCAAAACCAATTCAGCCCTGGCAAGATGGACGCTCTCATACAACCACAGGACGCGCATTTCAATGAAGACGTATGACATGATGAATGTAGGAGTGGACACTGGGTACATCCCTAATGAAGCCACACCTTCCCGCACTAAACGTGACAACTCCGATGAGGAACGCATCCTTAAAACTCTCTTGCGATTCAAAGTATTTGCTGAAGAATCTACTGGTCGACCAAACAAGCTCCTTAACTGCGCAACAAAAGATGTTGCAACTTCTGAAATAGAAGAGTCGCTGCTGAATGCTGAAACGCTTGGGCAACAGGGGTTGGAGAGTTTCGTCAAAGAGAGACTTGTGTCATCCACCAACTTGTTCCGTTCTGCACTTCAAAAGGTGAAGGCTCCAACCTTTGCAGCACTCTACGATGTTGCTACAAAGACGCCAAGTGGGAAGACAGAAAGCACAAAAGCGGACAGAAACTTCTTGCAGCGACTAATTGCAGCATACAGAGCTGGAAGACCAGTAGACCTGGCGAGAATACTGAACCATGAGTTGATGAACGTGCCAATTAGCATTGCTGAAACGTCTGGTGAACTTCGATCTGGAATCAAGGCCAACTTATTTGACATTCTCATCCAAAGTGTAACCTGCCCCACAGAAATCTCTATTGATGAGCCTTCTTGCTTGATCATTGATGGACAAGCTGCGGTCATGTCACTTGGAAAGCCAAGCCAGGCAAATACCTTCGGTGACTATGCAGATGAATTTGTGAAGTTCATTTTCCGGCAAGGCCAGGCTTACAGCCGAATTGATGTTACCTTCGATCGGTACAGAGATCTTTCCATCAAAGTTGGAACAAGGGTCAAACGTACAAAGAAGTCAAGGCCAGTTCGGCGTCTGATTGAAGATAGGGACGTACCACTCCCCAACAAATGGCCGGACTTTCTTGCATCAACTGAAAACAAGACAGAGCTTGCTCAGTTCCTGTCAAATGCTCTCATAGCCGCGGCGCCCCCTGATAAAGTGGTTGTTGTTGGTGGAGGTTTCACTTCTGAAACAGAAGTCCAGAGTTCAGACCCCGCAATGGACACAACATTGCTAGAGAGCAATCATGAGGAGGCGGATACTAGAATGATCCTACACTGCCTTCAAACAGATGCACCGAACATTGTGGTCGTAGCTCGTGACACAGATGTCTTGGTGTTGTTGATCGCCAACTTCGATAGAATGTCTTACGCGAAGCTTTGGATGAAAGCGGGAACAATGAAGAAACCAAAATATGTTCCTGTGCATGACATAAGGAGGGAACTTGGACTTGCCAATCATGTCTATGAGATACTACCTGCATTTCACAGTGTAACAAGATGCGACACGGTGTCCTTTTTCTCAGGACACTCAAAGAAAACAGAGTGGGATATCTTCCTTGAACACAACAGTCTTCTCAAAGATCTTGGCAAGTTTCCGACGCCATCAAAACAGGTCACAGAAGATGCTGAAAGGTTCATTTGCCACATCTACAAGGCACCATCGGAGAACTGTAATCAAGCCCGGATTAAGCTTTTCAGCAAATGTCATGCAACGGAGACCCTCCCTCCATCTAGTGACGCTGCAAAATTCCACATCGAACGAGCAAACTACCAAAGTTTCATTTGGAGAGAAGCTCATAACCCAATGCCATCCCTGCCACCGCCAACAGAATGTGGATGGAGGCTCGTGGATGGTAAATTGTCACCGGTTCTTACAACTTTGCCTCCAATTCCAAAGGGATGCAGAGAACTTGTGAAGTGTAGTTGCACAAAAGGTTGCAGTACTAATAGTTGCTCTTGTCGGAAGTAGGGGCACCAGTTGTGCACTGATGCCTGCAAGTGTAATGCCGCAGAAATATCATGTCGAAACAGGGCGAAGTAAAGTAGACATTGGCAAGTCGGGGGTGGTTGGGATGGGGTGGGGTGGAGGTGGGGTGGGGGTGGGGTGGGGGTGGATTGTGTCGTGTCACAGTGAACAAGCTCTTCTCCTTGCCCCCAATTGGTCAGACAGATTGCAGTAGGATATGATTGAGGGATGAGAACAATTATGATTGAATGTCGGAACGTTTGCGTCATAAGTTTACTTTGTACTTGGTGACCGTTAACCTTAATTAGGAGGCTAATTAGTCAAATTCTGAAAGCAAAATTGGGAATGATCTTGCTTAGAAATTACTTATGGATAGGAGTCAGACAAACCATTTCACTTGTGGCATTAAATGAAAGTGAAATGAAACAGTATGTAAAAACTAAAAGTTGCTCTAGTACGGAGAAATTCACAAAACAGCATTATTTTTCCTTCACATTTACCTTTTTTTCTCACATTTTGAAACCCTGTATGAACCCTACGATACAAAATATTGTAAAATACGTTACATATCTGGATAGAGAATGTCAATTAAAACACTTTTTGAAAACTTTTGAATTTTGCACTCATTGACCTTTGAACCCCAATTAGTGACCTTATTAGTCATTTTTGGGCTTGGCAAACAACAGATTCGTGTTCAGCGTGAAAAACTACCCCAGAAAAAGTGGTTTGCCTGCTTTTCCCCAAAAAGGCTTCTAGAATCCACATTTCCCAGAAATATAACCAGTCTATGACGTTAAAGGTGCAATTTTTTTCCCCATAAGGTTTGTACACGTTTTTCTTTAGACTATTGATTTTAACACTTTCGTCAATTTGATCGACTTGAGACTTAGCACACACCTCGACCACCATCTCCAGGAGGCCCAAGGGGAAAATTGTCATGATGACGTCATCGGGGGTCATGGGACGTCACGTTAAAGGTGCAGTTTTTAGGACCCTCTATCTCTGGAAGTACAGGTCCGATTGGGGTCAAACTTGGTATTCATGTATTCCAGGATGAGTTATAGACAAAAATTAAGATGGCATTATGATGACGTCATCGGGTGTCATGTGACGTCACATTAAAGGTGTAGCTTTTAAGACTCTATATCTCTGGAAGTACAAGTCCAATTCGGGTCAAACTTGGTATTCAGGTATTCCGGGATGTGTTATAGACGAAAATTAAGTTGACGTAATGATGACGTCATCAGGTGTCATGTGACGTCACATTAAAGGTGTAGTTTTCCCCATAGGTTTTGTACACGTTTTCCTTCAGACTATTGACTTTGACACTGGTAAATTCACTCGACTCCAGACTTAGCATACACTTAGAACACCACCCACAGATGGTTCTGGAGGAAATTTTGCACGATTGCATAATTCAAGGTCACGTGACATGACGTTAAAGGTTCAATTTTTCTCCCATAGGTTTTGTACACGTTTTTCTTTAGACTATTGACTTTGACACTTTCGTAAATTTGATCGATTTGAGACTTAGCACAGACCTCGAACACCATCCCCAGTTGGGCCAAGAAGAAAATCATCATGATGACGTCATCAGGGGTCATGTGACATCACATTAAATGTGCAGTTTTTAAGACCCTCTATCTCTAGAAATACAGGTCCGATTGTGGTCAAACTTGGTATTCATGTTTTCCAGTATGAGTTATATACGAAATTAGGATGACGTAATTATGACGTCATTGTTGGCCATGTGACGTCACATTAAAGGTGCAGTTTCTGGGACCCTTTATCTCTGAAAGTACATGTCCGATTGGGGTCAAACTTGGTACATACAGGTAATTCTGGGATGTGTTATGGACGAAATGTAGGTGACGTCATGATGACAACATTGTGGAACATGTGACGTCGCCTTTAAGGAGCAGTTTTTGATGATGTCGTGATGACGTCACCGTGTGATTTGTATATGAAATGTTGTGTTTTGTGACCTTTAAGCCATAATTATGATGGCCTTGGAGGGACTACACAGAAGGTGAATATTGACATCAATATTTGCAACAAATGTTACGACTTTTCCCAAAGTCGCGAATATTGACGTCAATATTGACGTCAAATGTTATGACTTTCCCCCAAAAGTTGCTAATATTGACGTCAATATTGACGTCAAATTTCACGACTTTCTCCAAAGTAGCGAATATTGACATCAATATTGACACCAATATTGACGTCAATATTGACGTCAAATTTTAAGAGTTTCTCCGAAAGTCGCGAATATTTACGTCAAATTTGACGTCGATATTCGCAACAAATTTTACGACTTGCTCCCAAAGTCTTGAATATCGTCGTAAATATTGACGTCAAATTTTATAACTTTCCCCAAAAGTTGCGAATATTGACGTCAATATTGACGTCAAATTTCACGACTTTCCCCAAGGTCGCGAACATTGACATCAATATTGACGTCAAATTTCAAGAGTTTCCCAAAAAGTTGCAAATATTGACGTCCAATTTGACGGCAATATTCGCGACTTTCCCCAAAGTCGCGAATATTGACGTCAATATTGACGTCAAATTTTAAGAGTTTCCCAAAAAGTCGCGAATATTGACGTCAAATTTGACATCGATATTCGCAACAAATTTCACGACTTGCCTCCAAAATCTTGAATATCTACGTAAATAGATAAATGTCCGATTGGGGTCAAACTTGGTACATACATGTACAGGTATTCTGGGATGTGTTATAGACGAAATGTAGGTGACGTCATGATGACAACATTGTGGAACATGTGACGTCGCCTTTAAGGAGCAGTTTTTGATGATGTAGTGATGTCGTCACCGTGTGATTTGTATATGAAATGTTGTGTTTTGTGACCTTTAAGCCATAATTATGGTGGCGTTGGAGGGACTACACAGAGTGTGAATATTGACATCAATATTTGCAACAAATGTTCCGACTTTTTCCAAAGTCGCGAATATTGACGTCAATATTGACGTCAAATGTTATGACTTTCCCCCAAAAGTTGCTAATATTGACGTCAATATTGACGTAAATTTCACGACTTTCTCCAAAGTCGCGAATATTGACATCAATATTGACACCAATATTGACATCAATATTGACGTCAAATTTTAAGAGTTTCTCCGAAAGTCGCTAATATTTACGTCAAATTTGACGTCGATATTCGCAACAAATTTTACGACTTGCTCCCAAAGTCTTGAATATCGTCGTAAATATTTACGTCAAATTTCACGACTTTCCCCAAGGTCGCGAACATTGACATCAATATTGACGTCAAATTTCAAGAGTTTCCCAAAAAGTTGCAAATATTGACGTCAAATTTGACGTCGATATTCGCAACAAATTTCACGACTTGCCTCAAAAATCATGAATATCTAGGTAAATATTGACATCCAATTTCAAGACCGGTCATACATTTTGACCTGATTTTTTTCCAGCAAGCTAGGTTTTTGTTGTCGGTTATTATGCGCACGCGCAGAATAATTGGGCGTTTGTACTTGCAAACATCATGCGACCGCATGCACTGGTACTTATGCACGATGAACATTGTAGGATTTTGGTTGATTTCAATCGTTTTTCGCAGTGTGCATATATAGTACCGGTATCCCTAACTTAAGGTTCATCTGTGAACAAATTTAAAAGAAGCTAATTTCAACTGATTTGGGTAGGTATGGGTATGGACAACTACCAACAAAAAGGAAGGAGGGATAGGGGTTGGTGATTTTTTTTATTAGAGGTCAAAGGTCATTGACCCCTGCCCAAATCACTAAAAATTATATTTTAGCAACAAAATATGGTATATAGATGATCTTGGTGTCAAAATGCACAGAATTACAATAGAAGATGACATCAAATAATTATTGACCCTTGGGACCAAATTCTGACCTCCGAAAATGAGGTCAAAGGTCACAAAACAATTTTATTACTAAAATGTCATATTTATAGCAACAAAATATAGTATATAGATGATATTGGTGTCAAAATGCACAGGATTATGAAAGAAGATGACATAGAATAACTACTGGCCCCTTACAGAAAAAGGTCAAAGGTCAAAAATAGACGTATTACTAAAATGTCATATTAGTAAAATAACAGGAAAATTACCATGAACAAAAACAAATCTAAGAGGCTAATTTCAACATATTGTGGCGGGTATGGGGGTTATTATTTATTCCAAGAGCAAAGAAGGAGGGGAAATTCCCTTTCTGAGGGTCAAAGGTTTTTGACCCTGCATTAAAACATTATAAATTGTATCTCACCAGCAGTATGTTTTTCATAGGTCTAAGGTACAATTTTCCCCATAGGATTTGTACACGTTTTGTTCAACTAATATATCTTTGGCACTTGTGTAAATCCAATCGACTTCAGACTTGGCACACACATAGACCACCACACACACATATTGAAAGTAAGACAATCGAAACAGCTCTGTGTTTGTCCACAAACACATGTCTAGTTAGCTGTTTCGGTTTTTCACCGAAACAGCTTTTGTTTTCGTTAAAGTTTTTTTTTTTTTAGCTGTTTCGGTTTTTCACCGAAACAGCTTTTGTTTTCGTTAAAGTTTTTTTTTTTTTTCTTTTTTTTTTTTAGCTGTTTCGGTTTTTCATCGAAACAGCTTTTGTTTTCGTTCTGGTTTTTTTTTTTTTTTTTTTTTTTTTTTTTTTTAGCTGTTTCGGTTTTTCACCGAAACAGCTATTGTAATCGTTAAGATTTTTTTTTTTCTTTATTTTTTTTTTTTTTTTTCTTTTTTTTCTTTTTCAGACTCTTCTCCATAGGGTTTGTACACGTTTTTTGTTCGGACAATACACTTTGACACTTTGGTAAATCCGATCGACTTGAGACTTGGCATACACTTAGACCACCACCCACAGATGATCCTAGAAGAAATTTGTCACGATTACGTCATTCGTGGTCACGTGACGTCACGTTAAATGTGCAATTTTTCCCCATAGGATTTGTACACGTTTTTCTTCAGAATATTGAATTTGACACTTCGGTAAATCCGATCGACTTGAGACTTAAGACACACCTCGACCACCATCCCCAGAGGGGCCAGAGGAAAAATCGTCATGATGACGTCATCGTGGGTCATTTGACGTCACATTAAAGGTGCAGTTTATAAGACCCTCTATCTCTGGAAGTACAGGCCCGATTGGGGACAAACTTGACATGCAGGTATCCCGGGATGTGTTATAGACGAAAATTAAGATGACATTACGATGACGTCATCGGGTGTCATGTGACGTCACATTAAAGGCGCAGTTTTCCCTATAGGTTTTGTACACGTTTTTTGTCAGACTATTGAATTTGACACTTTGGTCAATCCAATCGACTCGAGACTTAGTACACACCTCGACCACCATCTCTAGGAGGGCCACAAGGATAATCGTCATGATGACGTCATCGTGGGTCATGTGACGTCACTTTAAAGGTGTAGTTTTTAAGACCCTCTATCTCTGGAAGTAAAGGTCTGATTGGGGTCAAACTTGGTATGCAAGTATTCCAGGATGTGTTATAGGCGAAAATTAAGATGACGTCATGACGACGTCATCATGGGCCATGTGACGTCACATTAAAAGTGTAGTTTGCCCTATAGGTTTTGTACACGTTTTTCGTCAGACTATTGAATTTGACACTTTGGTGAATCCAATCGACTCGAGACTAAGTACACACCTCGACCACCATCTCTAGGAGGGCCACAAGGATAATCGTGATGATGACGTCATCGTGGGTCATGTGACGTCAAATTAAAGGTGCAGTTTTTGGGACCCTCTATCTCTGGAAGTACATGTCCGATTGGGGACAAACTTGATATGCAAGTATCCTGAGATGTGTTATAGACGAAAATTAAGATGACATGACGATGACGTCATCGGGTGTCATGTGACGTCACATTAAAGGTGCAATTTTTCCCCATAGGGTTTGTACACGTTTTCCCTCAGACTATTGATTTTGACACTTTGGTAAATCCCATCGACTCGAGACTTAGTACACACCTCGACCACCATCTATAGGAGGGCCACAAGGAAAATCGTCATGATGACGTCATCGTGGGTCATGTGACGTCACATTTAAGGTGTAGTTTGTAATACCCTCTATCTCTGGAAGTACAAGTCCGATTGGGGTCAAACTTGGCATGCAAGTATTTAAGTGTGTGTTATAGACACAAATTAAAATAACATCATGATGACGTCATCGTTGGTCATGTGACGTCTCATTAAAGGTTCAATTTTCCCCATTGGTTTTGTACATGTTTTTATTCAGACTATTGAATTTGACACTTTGGTCAATCCGATCAACTCGGGACTTAGTACACACCTCGACCACCATCCCCAGGAGGGCCAAGGGGAACATCGTCAGGATGACGTCATTGTTGTACATGTGATGTCACATTAAAGATCAGTTTATAAGACCCTCTATCTCTAGAAGTACATGTCCGATTGGGGTCATACTTGGTATGCAAGTAATCGGGGATGTGTTATAGACGAAAATTAAGATGACGTAATTATGACTTCATCGTCGGTCATGTGACGTCACATTAAAGGTGTAGTTTTCCCCAAAGGATTTGTACACGGTTTTTGTCAACCAATATATCTTTGGCACCTGGGTAAATAGTGAGTGAGTGAGTTTTTAGGGTTTAACGCCGTACCAGCATCAATGGCCATATTCACGGCGGGAACAAATTTCATTCAACATTTTTTTATTTCATTCAACAATTAATGTGAAGAAGTTACAGTTGTAGAGGTGGGAGGAAAACCCCAGAAGAATATCCTGGGGAAAAACCCACGGAGTCAGGCAGGGACTGAAAACCCAATCCACATATTGGCCCAGGCCGGCGGGTAAATAAGATTGACTTCAGATTTGCGACACACTTAGACCACCACCCACTTATTACAAAACAAATTAGACACCCGAAACAGCTCTGTGTTTGTCCACAAACACATTTCTAGTTTTTTTGTTGTTTTTTTCTTTGCCTTTTGTTCTTCATAGGATTTGTACACGTTTGTTCAGACAATACACTTTGACACTTTGGGAAATCCGATCGACTTGAGACTTGGCATACACTTAGACAACCACCCAAGGACGGTCCTAGAAGAAATTCGTCGCGATTACGTCATTCAAGGTCACGTGACTTCGCGTTAAAGGTGAAATTTTCCCCATAGGTTTTGTACACGTTTTTCTTCAGACTATTGAATTTGACACTTCGGTAAATCCGACCGACTTGAAACTTGGCATACCCTTAGAACACCACCCCCAGATGTTCCTGAAAGAAATTCGGCACGATTGCGTCATTCAAGGTCACGTGACGGCACATTAAAGGTTCAATTTTTCCTCCATAGGTTTTGTACACGTTTTTCTTTAGACTATTGACTTTGACACTTTAGTAAATCCGATCGACTTGATACTTGCCACACACTTAGACCACCATCCACACACGGCCCTAGAAGACATTCGGTACGATTACGTCATTCAAGGTCACGGGCGTCACGTTAAAGTTTCAATTTTCCCCGATAGGTTTTGTACACGTTTTTCTTTAAACTATTGACTTTGACACCAGTAAATCTGATCGACTTGAGACTTGGCACACACACAAGACCATCACTTACATATTGAAAGACAGTCGAAACAGCTCTGTGTTTGTCCACAAACACATGTCTAGTTTTTTTTTTTTTTTTTTTTTTTTCCACTTTCAGTGTTTTTACCCATAGGATTTACACACGTTTGTTCTGCCAATACACTTTGGCACTTTGCTAAATCCAATCGACTTGAGACTTGGTATACACTTAGACCTCCACCCACAGATGGTCCTAGAAGAAATTTGGCTCGATTGCGTCATTCAAGGTCACGTGACGTCACGTTAAAGGTTTAATTTTCCCCATAGGTTTTGTACACGTTTTTCTTCAGACTATTGACTTTGGCACTTCGGTAAATCCGACCGACTTGAAACTTGGCATACACTTAGAATACCACCCCCAGATGTTTCTGAAATAAATATGGCACGATTGCGTCAATCAAGGTCACGTGACGTCACATTAAAGGTTCACATTTTTCTCCCATTGGTTTTGTACACGTTTTTGTTTAGACTATTGCCTTTGACACTTTAGTCAATCCAATCGACTTGAGACTTGGCACACACTTAGACCACCATCCACAGACGGCCCTAGAAGAAATTCGGCACGATTACGTCATTCAAGGTCACGGGGCGTCACGTTAAAGTTTCAATTTTTTTCCCATAGGTTTTGTACACGTTTTTCTTTAGACTATTGCCTTTGACACTTTAGTAAATCTGATCGACTTGAGACTTGGCAGACACAAAAGACCACCACACACATATTGAAAGTAATTTTAGACACTCGAAACAGCTCTGTGTTTGTCCACAAACACCTGTCTGTTTTTTTAGCTGTTTCGGTTTTTCACCGAAACAGCTTTTGTTTTCGTTAAAGTTTTTTTTTTTTTTTAGCTGTTTCGGCCTTTCAGCCGAAACAGCTTTTGTTTTCGTTAAATTTTTTTTTTTTTTTTTTTTTTTCTTTTTTTTTGTGGCTTTTTCGCAATTTTGCGAAAAAGCCTTTGTTTTTGTTCTGATTTTTGGCTTTTTCGCAAATGCGAAAAAGCCTTTGTTTTTGTTCTGATTTTTTTTTTTTTTTTTATTTCTTTTTTCTTTTAGTAACATTAACCCCATAGACTTTGTACACGTTTTTTTGCACAAGTACTTTGACCAGAAAACAAAGTCGTATTTCTATAAAACTTAACCCAGGTGAACCCCCTATATTGAACTCGTGTCTCGCAAAAAAACGTAATGGTGACGTCATCAGGGGTCACGTGACGTCATCTTAAAGGTGGAATTGATTTAATCTTTGAAAATCAATAACAAATCAACCGCAAAAGACCGAAACTTAATTTTTGTGGCAATAGATAGAATAATCCAGGATCTTAATTTTATCTCGTGTGCGTGAAATCACGTGACCCTTCCTTCCGGTCTAAACCGGAAGTGCCTCATAATTTGAAAGTGAAAAATGATATGAACTTACTTTCAACGATGTTAGTGTCTGGCTACAATGTATTTTTCAAAACAAATATTGGTGACGTCATAACATGTTATAGCGCCCTCTAGCGGCAGTTTGAACAATTGTTAAAATGAATAATCTGTTGATGTGTGTGGCGAAGTTTGCTGAAATCACTTTATAACCGGTGTATTTAATCAGCTTCATGCTAGGAACAAGTTGACGGGAAAAAAAATTATGACGTCACTAGACCGGAAGTTAGAATGAAAAGACTCCTTTTCCTTTGAAAATTCCTAAAAAAATAATCCTGACAGATAGAATCTTGATTTTTGCTCTAAAGGTTAATGTAAAAGTAGTTCTCGAACTTCCCTGTGTTTTGGGGCAAAAAACGAACTTAAACATACCCTGCGGCACCCTTGAAATGTAATCGTTTTGGCCTAGGTGCAAAAATCATTGACCCCTTACATGTGTATGGCACACATATAATATACATGCTAGTACATGTACGTATACACTGATAGTGCATTATGTATTGAGCGAATGTATCACTACTGACATCATACGTTCATGCAAATGTACGCTCACCCAAGAGGACACTAGCCGCCAACAAGCGAAACAGGAGACGTCATCAAATTGCCTATGGGGAAGGGCGCCGTGTGCGACAGGTAGGTAAACAGGCTCTCGGCTACGCAGAATCCAATTCCATAGACTTTGTAAACGTTGTTTGCACAATTCAAAGCACTTTTAACGAAAAACAAAGTCGTATTTCCATAAAACTTAACCCAGGTGTAAACTCGTGTCTCGCAGACATACGTCATAGTTACGTCGTCAGGGGTCACGTGACGTTATCTTAAAGGTGCAATTGATTTAATCTTTAAAAATAAATAACAAATCAACCACAAAAGACCGAAACTTGATTTTGGTGGCAATAGATAGAATAATCCAGAATCTTCATTTTATCTCGTGTGCGTAAAATCACGTGACCCTTCCTTCCGGTCCAAACCGGAAGTGCCTCATAATTTGAAAGTGAACAATGATATGAACTTACTTTCAACGATGTTAGTTTTTGGCTAGAATAAACTTTTCCAACAAAAATCAGACGACGTCATAATATGTTATAGCGCCCTCTAGCGGCAGGTTGAAAAATGATTAAAATGAATAATCTGTTGATGTGTGTGGCCAAGTTTGCTGAAAACACTTTATAACCGGTGTATATAATCAGCTTCGTGCTAAGAACATATTGAGAAAGAGAAATATTGATGACGTCACCAAACCGGAAGTTACAATGAAAAATCCTTTAAACCTTAAACAATCGCTTAAAAATCACCCGCTATAGATATAATCCAGATTTTTGCATCAGAGAGCAAAGTAAAGACAGCTCTCGAGGTTTCTGTTAATTACGTCACGATGACGTCATCAAATGTCAGATTACAAGCAACCAAATATTTCTAGATTTAATCTTTGAAAATCAATATAAAATCAACTGTAAGAGATCTGATTTAGATTTTTAAGGGAATTGATAGATTAATCCATGGTCTTCATAATTTGTATTACATGCAAAAAAACTGACCCTTCCTTCCGGTCCAAACGGGAAGTGCATTATAATTTAAAAGTGGAAAACGATGTGAACTTACTTTCAACGATGTTAGGCGCTGGCTAGGTTGTAAGTAACAAACAAGTTAACGGTGACTTCTTAAAATGTTATAGCGCCCTCTAGCGGCATGTTGACAAATGTTACGTCATATTACGATTATATTTGAATTATTACGTTTTTCGACCTTTAAGTCATATCTCAGCAACGAAACGTGCTAACATAACATACGTTTGTATTGTTAGGTGATAGATAGTTGCACAACAAGTTCACAAACGTGTGACGTCATCGTTTTAATCAGTTTGGATTCATTTTAATCTGTTTAAATTAAATTAAATTCGTTTTCGATGATTTTAAATTATTTTGATGGTATAAAAGTTCAATTTTTGAAAAATTTAATCTAACAAATTGCGAAAGCGAAAAAGCCCTATGTTCTGTTCCTCGAACAGACGTAGTTCTAGTTTTTTTTCTTCTTCTTCTTCTTCTTCTTTTTTGGCTTTTTCGCAATTTTGCGAAAAAGCCTTTGTTTTTGTTCTGATTTTTTTTTTTCTTCTTCTTCTTCTTTTTTCTTTTCTTTTAGTAACCTAAACCCCATAGACTTTGTACACGTTTTTCCTGCACGTCACTTTTAGTAGAAAGCAAAGTCGTATTACCATAAAACTTAACCCAAGTGAAGACCCTATAGTAAGCTCGTGTCTCGCCGAAAAACGTCATGGTGACGTCATCAGGGGTCACGTGACGTCATCTTAAAGGTGTAATTGATTTAATCTTTGAAAATCAATAACAAATCAACCGCAAAAGACCGAAACTTAATTTTTGTGGCAATAGATAGAATAATCCAGGATCTTAATTTTATCTCGTGTGCATGAAATCACGTGACCCTTCCTTCCGGTCTAAACCGGAAGTGCCTCATAATTTGAAAGTGAAAAATGATATGAACTTACTTTCAACGATGTTAGTGTCTGGCTAGAATAAACTTTTCAAAAAAAATATTGGTGACGTCATAACATGTTATAGCGCCCTCTAGCGGCAGTTTGAAAAATTGTTAAAATGAATAATCTGTTGATGTGTGTGGCGAAGTTTGCTGAAATCACTTTATAACCGGTGTATTTAATCAGCTTTATGCTAGGAACAAGTTGACGGGAAGAAAAAATTATGACGTCACCAGACCAGAAGTTAGAATGAAAAGACTCCTTTTCCTTTGAAAATTCCTAAAAAATTAATCCTGACAGATACAATCTTGATTTTTGCTCTAAAGGTTAATGTAAAAGTAGTTCTCGAACTTCCCTGTGTTTTGGGGCAAAAAACGAACTTGAACATACCCTGCGGCACCCTTGAAATGTAATCGTTTTGGCCTAGGTGCAAAAAGCATTGACCCCTTACGTGTGTATGGCACACGTATAATATACATGCTAGTACATGTACGTATACACTGATAGTGTATTATGTATTGAGCGAATGTATCACCACTGACATCGTTCGTGCAAGCACATGTACGCTCACCCAAGAGGACACTAGCCGCCAACCTGTGAAACAGGATGACGTCATCAAATTGCCCATGGGGAAGGGCGCCGCGTACGACAGGTAGGTAAACACGCTTTCGGCTACGCAGAATCCAACCCCGTAGACTTTGTAAACGTTGCTTGCACAATTCAAAGCACTTTTAACGGAAAAACAAAGTCGTATTCCCATAAACTTGACCCAGGTGAAGACCCAATAGTGAACTCCAGTCTCGCCGACAGACACCACGAGGAAGACGTCATCAGGGCCACGTGACCTTATCTTAAAGGCGCAATTAATTTAATTTTTGAAAATCAATAAAACATCAACCGCAAAAGACCGAAACTTGAATTTTGTGCCAATTAATAGAATAATCCAGGATCTTCATTTTATCTCCAGTGCGTGAAATCACGTGACCCTTCCTTTCGGTCCAAACCGGAAGTGCCTTATAATTTAAAAGTGGAAACGATGCTAACTTACTTTCAACGATGTAAGGCGCTGGCTAGGTTGTAAGTAACAAAAAAGTTAACAGTGACTTCATGAAATGTTAAAGCACCCTCTAGCGTCATGTGGACAAATGTTACGTCATATTACGATTATATTTGAATTATTACGTTTTTAGACGTTAAAGGCATATCTCAGCAACGGATCGTGTTAACATAACACCTCATTTTGTGTTGTTAGGTGATAGATAGTTGCACAAAAAGTTCACAAACGTGTGACGTCATCGTTTTAATCAGTTTTAATTCATTTTACTCTGTTTAAATTAACTTAAATTAGTTTTCAATGATTTTAAATTGTTTTGATGGTTTAAAAGTTAAATTTTTGAAATATTTAATAAAAAAAATTGTGAATGCGAAAAAGCCCTATGTTCTGTTCCTCGAACAGACGTAGTTCTAGTTTTCCTTTTCTTTTAGTAACCTAAACCCCATAGACTTTGTACACGTTTTTTCTGCCCGTCACTTTTAATAGAAAACAAAGTCGTATTTACATAAAACTTAACCCAGGTGAAGACCCTATAGTGAACTCGTGTCTCGCAGAAATACGTCACGGTGAGGTCATCAGGGGTCACGTGACGTCATATTAAAGGTGTAATTGATTTAATCTTTGAAATTCAATAACAAATCAACCGCAAAAGACCGAAACTTGATTTTTGTGGCAATAGATAGAATAATCCAGGATCTTGATTTTATCTCACGTGTGTGAAATCACGTGACCCTTCCTTCCGGTCTAAACCGGAAGTGCCTCCTAATTTGAAAGTGAAATATGATATGAACTTACTTTCAACGATGTTAGTGTCTGGCTACAATGTATTTTTCAAAAAAAAAATTGGTGACGTCATAACATGTTATAGCGCCCTCTAGCGGCAGTTTGAAAAATGGTTAGAATGAATAATCTGTTGATGTGTGTGGCGAAGTTTGCGGAAATCACTTTATAACCGGTGTATTTAATCCGCTTCATGCTAGGAACAAGTAGACGAGAAGAACAAATTATGACGTCACCAGACCGGAAGTTACAATGAAAAGACTTCTTTTCCTTTGAAAATTCCTAAAAAATTAAACCTGACAGATATAATCTTGATTTTTGCTCTAAAGGTTAGTGTAAAAGTAGTTCTCGAACTTTCCTGTGTTTTTTGGCAAAAAACGAACTTGGACATACCCTGCGGCACCCTTGAAATTTAATCGTTTTGGCCTAGGCGCATAAAGCATTGACCCCTTATATGTGCATGGCACACGTATAATAGGGGTGTACATGCTTGTATATGTACGTACGTATACACTGATAGTGTACTATGCATTGAGCGAATGTACCACTACTGACATCGTACGTGCATGCAAATGTACGCTCACCCAAGAGGACACTAGCCTCCAACAAGCGAAACAGGATGACGTCATCAAATTGCCTATGGGGAAGGGCGCCGTGTGCGACAGGTAGGTAAACAGGCTCTCGGCTACGCAGAATCCAATCCCATAGACTTTGTAAACGTTGTTTGCACAATTCCAAGCACTTTTAACGAAAAACAAAGTCGTATTTCCATAAAACTTAACCCAGATGAAGACCCTATAGTAAACTCGTGTCTCGCAGACATACGTCATGGTTACGTCGTCAGGGGTCACGTGACGTCATCTTAAAGGTGTAATTGATTTAATCTTTGAAAATCAATAACAAATCAACCGCAAAAGACCGAAACTTGGATTTTGTGGCAATTGATAGAATAATCCAGGATCTTCAATTTATCTCGTGTGCATAAAATCACGTGACCCTTCCTTCCGGTCCAAACCGGAAGTGCCTTATAATTTAAAAGTGGAAAACGATGTAAACTTACTTTAAACGATGTTAGGCGCTGGCTAGGTTGTAAGTAACAAACAAGTTAACGATGACTTTATAAAAAGTTATAGCGCCCTCTAGCAGCATGTTGACAAATGTTACGTCATATTACAATTACATTTGAATTATTACGTTTTTAGACCTTTAAGCCACATCTTAGCAACGGAACGTGATAACACAACACATCTTGTTGTATTGTTAGGTGATAGATAGTTGCACACAAAGTTCACAAACGTGTGACGTCATCGTTTTAATTAGTTTGAAATAATTGTAATCTGTTTAAATTAACTTAAATTCGTTTTCAATGATTTTAAATTGTTTTGATGTTATAAAAGTTCAATTTAAAAAAAATTTAATCTAAAAAATTGGGAATGCGAAAAAGCCCTATGTTCTGTTCCTCGAACAGACGTAGTTCTAGTTTTTTTTTTTATTTGTCATTTTTTCCCATAGGATTTGTACACGTTTTTTCTGCCAATACACTTTGACACTTTGGTAAATCCGATCGACTTGAAACTTGGCATACATTTAGACAACCACCCAAGGACGGTCCTAGAACAAATTCGTCGCGATTACATAATTCTTGGTCACGTGACGTCACGTTAAAGGTGCAATTTTCCCCCATAGGTTTTGTACACGTTTTTCTTCAGACTATTTAATTTGACAGTTTGGTGAATCTGATTGACTTGAAACTTAGCACACACCTCGACCACCATCCCCAGGAGGTGACGTCACATTAAAGGTGTAGTTTTTAAGACCGTCTAACTCTGAAAGTACAAGTCCGGTTGGGGTCAAACTTGGTTTGCAAGTATTCGAGGATGTGTTATAGACAAAAAATAGGATGACGTAATTATGACATCATCGGGTGTCATGTGACGTCACATTAAAGGTTCAATTTTCTCCTTAGGTTTTGTACACGTTTTTCTTCAGACTATTGAATTTGACAATTTGGTAAATCCGATCGACTTCGGACTTGGCACACACCTCGACCACCATACCCAGGAGGGCCAAGGGGGAAATCGTCAGGATGACGTCATCGTGGGTCATATGACGTCACATTAAAGGGGCAGATTTTAGGACCCTCTATCTCTGGAAGTACATGTCTGATTGGGGCCAAACTTGGTATGCAAGTATTCCAGAATGTGTAATAGACGAAAATTAAGATGACATCATGATGACATCATCGGGTGTCATGTGACGTCACTTTAAAGGTGCAGTTTTTCCCATAGGATTTGTACACGTATTTTTCAACTTATATATCTTGGGAAAATTGACAAATCCAATCGATTTCAGACTTGGCACACACATAATGAAAGTTATCTTAGACATCCGAAACAGCTCTGTGTTTGTCCACAAACACATGTCTAGTTTGGTTTTTTTTCCACTTTCAGACTTTTTCCCATTGGATTTGTACACGTTTTTTCAGCCAATACACTTTGACACTTTGGTAAATCCGATCGACTTGAGACTTGGCATACACTTAGACAACCACCCAAGGACGGTCCTAGAAGAAATTCGTCGCGATTACGTCATTCAAGGTCACGTGACTTCGCGTTAAAGGTGAAATTTTCCCCATAGGTTTTGTACACGTTTTTCCTCAGACTATTGAATTTGACACTTTGGTAAATCCAACCGACTTGAAACTTGCCATATACTCAGAACACCACCACCGGATGTTTCTGAAAGAAATTCAGCACGATTGCGTCATTCAAGGTCACGTGACGTCAAGTTAAAGGTTTAATTTGTCCCCCATAGGTTTTGTACACGTTTTTCTTTAGACTATTGACTTTGACACTTAGTAAATCCGATCGACTTGAGACTTGGCACACACATAGACCACTATCCACAGACGGTCGTAGGAGAAATTTGGCACGATTACGTCATTCAAGGTCACGGGGCGTCACGTTAAAGGTTCAATTTTCCCCCATAGGTTTTGTACACGTTTTTCTTTAGACTATTGACTTTGACACTAGTAAATCTGATCGACTTGAGACTTGGCACACACAAAAGACCACCACATACACATTGAAAGTAACTTTGGACACTCGAAACAGCTCTGTGTTTGTCCACAAACACATGTCTAGTTTTTTTTTCCTTCTGTTTCAGACTATTCTCCATAGGATTTGTACACGGTTTTTTTTCAGCCAGTACACTTTGACACTTTGGTAGATCCGATCGACTTGAGACTTTGCATACTCTAAGACCACCACCCACAGATAGTCCTAGAAAAAATTCGTAACGATTACGTCATTCATGGCCACGTGACGTCACGTTAAAGGTGCAATTTTTTCCCATAGGTTTTGTACACGTTTTTCTTCAGACTATTGACTTTGACACTTTGGTAAATCCGATTACCTTTAGACTTAATATAAACCTCAACCACCATCCTCAGGAGGGCCAAGAGGAAAATCGTCATGATTACGTCATCGGGGGTCATGTGACGTCACGTTAAAGGTGCAGTTTTTAGGACCCTCTATCTCTGGAAGTACAGGTCCGATTGGGGTCAAACTTGGTATTCATGTATTCCAGGATGAGTTATATACAAAAATTAGATGACATTATGATGACGTCATCGGGTGTCATGTGACGTCACATTAAAGGTGCAGTTTATAGGACCCTCTATCTCTGGAAGTACAGGTCCGATTGGGGTCAAACTTGGTATTCATGTATTCCGGGATGAGTTATAGACAAAAATTAGATGACATTATGATGACGTCATCGGGTGTCATGTGACGTCACATTAAAGGTGCAGTTTATAGGACCCTCTATCTCCGAAAGTACATGTCCGATTGGGGTCAAACTTCTTATACAGGTATTCCGGGATGTGTTATAGACGAAAATTAGGATGACGTCATGATGACATAATCGTGGGTCATGTGACGTCACATTAAAGGTGTAGTTTTTAAGACTCTATATCTCTGGAAGTACAAGTCCAATTAGGGTCAAACTTGGTATTCAGGTATTCCGGGATGTGTTATAGACGACAATTAAGTTGACGTCGTGATGACGTCATCAGGTGTCATGTGATGTCACATTAAAGGTGTAGTTTTCACCATAGGATTTGTACACGTTTTTTGCAACTACGATATATTTGGCACTTTGGTAAATCCGATCGACTTCAGATTTGGTACACACATAGACCACCACTCACATATTCAAAGTCATTTTAGACATGCGAAACAGCTCTGTGTTTGTCCACAAACACATTTCTAGTTTTTTTGTTCTCCTTCAGACTCTTCTCCATAGGGTTTGTACACGTTTTTTGTTCTGGCATAGCACTTTGACACTTTGGTAAATCCGATCGACTTGAGACTTGGCATACACTTAGACCACCACCCACAGATGATCCTAGAAGAAATTTGTCACGATTACGTCATTCGTGGTCACGTGACGTCACGTTAAAGGTTGAGTTTTTTCCCATAGGATTTGTACACGTTTTTATTCAGAATATTAAATTTGACACTTCTGTACATCCAATTGACTGGAGACTTAGCACAGACCTCGAACACCATCCCAGTAGGGCCAAGAAGAAAATCATCATGATGACGTCATCAGGGGTCATGTGACATCACATTAAAGGTGCAGTTTTTAAGACCCTCTATCTCTAGAAATACAGGTCCGATTGTGGTCAAACTTGGTATTCATGTATTCCAGTATGAGTTATATACGAAATTAGGATGACGTAATTATGACGTCATTGTTGGTCATGTGACGTCACATTAAAGGTGTAGTTTTTGGGACCCTTTATTTCTGAAAGTACATGTCCGATTGGGGTCAAACTTGGTACATACAGGTATTCTGGGATGTGTTATGGACGAAATGTAGGTGACGTCATGATGACAACATTGTGGAACATGTGACGTCGCCTTTAAGGAGCAGTTTTTGATGATGTCGTGATGACGTCACCGTGTGATTTGTATATGAAATGTTGTGTTTTGTGACCTTTAGGCCATAATTATGGTGGTCTTGGAGGGACTACACAGAGTGTGAATATTGACATCAATATTTGCAACAAATGTTACGACTTTTCCCAAAGTCGCGAATATTGACGTCAATATTGACGTCAAATGTTATGACTTTCCCCCAAAAGTTGCTAATATTGACGTCAATATTGACGTCAAATTTCACGACTTTCTTCAAAGTAGCGAATATTGACATCAATATTGACACCAATATTGATGTCAATATTGACGTCAAATTTTAAGAGTTTCTCCGAAAGTCGCGAATATTTACGTCAAATTTGACGTCGATATTCGCAACAAATTTTACGACTTGCTCCCAAAGTCTTGAATATCGTCGTAAATATTGACGTCAAATTTTATAACTTTCCCCAAAAGTTGCGAATATTGACGTCAATATTGACGTCAAATTTCACGACTTTCCCCAAGGTCGTAAATATTGACGTCAAATTTTATAACTTTCCCCAAAAGTTGCGAATATTGACGTCAATATTGACGTCAAATTTCACGACTTTCCCCAAGGTCGCGAACATTGACATCAATATTGACGTCAAATTTCAAGAGTTTCCCCAAAGTTGCAAATATTGACATAAAAATTTGACGGCGATATTCGCGACTTTCCCCAAAGTCGCGAATCATACGTCAATATTGACGTCAAATTTGACGTCGATATTCGCAACAAATTTCACGACTTGCCTCCAAAATCTTGAATATCTACGTAAGTAGATAAATGTCCGATTGGGGTCAAACTTGGTACATACAGGTATTCTGGGATGTGTTATAGATGAAATGTAGGTGACGTCATGATGACAACATTGTGGAACATGTGACGTCGCCTTTAAGGAGCAGTTTTTAATGATGTCGTGATGACGTCACCGTGTGATTTGTATATGAAATGTTGTGTTTTGTGACCTTTAAGCCATAATTATGGTGGCCTTGGAGGGACTACACAGAGTGTGAATATTGACATCAATATTTGCAACAAATGTTACGACTTTTTCCAAAGTCGCAAATATTGACGTCAATATTGACGTCAAATGTTATGACTTTCCCCCAAAAGTTGCTAATATTGACGTCAATATTGACGTCAAATGTTATGACTTTCCCCCAAAAGTTGCTAATATTGACGTCAATATTGACGTTAAATTTCACGACTTTCTCCAAAGTCGCGAATATTGACATCAATATTGACACCAATATTGACATCAATATTGACGTCAAATTTTAAGAGTTTCTCCGAAAGTCGCTAATATTTACGTCAAATTTGACGTCAATATTCGCAACAAATTTTACGACTTGCTCCCAAAGTCTTGAATATCGTCGGAAATATTGACGTCAAATTTCACGACTTTCCCCAAGGTCGCGAACATTGACATCAATATTGACGTCAAATTTCAAGAGTTTCCCAAAAAGTTGCAAATATTGACGTCAAATTTGACGGCGATATTCGCGACTTTCCCCAAAGTCGCGAATATTGACGTCAATATTGACGTCAAATTTCAAGAGTTTCCCAAAAAGTCGCGAATATTGACGTCAAATTTGACGTCGATATTCGCAACAAATTTCACGACTTGCCTCAAAAATCTTGAATATCTACTTAAATATTGACATCCAATTTCACGACCGGTCATACATTTTGACCTGATTTTTTTTCCAGCAAGCTAGGTTTTTGTTGTCGGTTATTATGCGCACGCGCAGAATAATTGGGCGTTTGTACTTGCAAACATCATGCGACCGCATGCACTGGTACTTATGCACGATGAACATTGTAGGATTTTGGTTGATTTCAATCGTTTCTCGCAGTGTGCATAGTATCCCTAACTTAAGGTTCATCTGTGAACAAATTTAAAAGAAGCTAATTTCAACTGATTTGGGTAGGTATGGGTATGGACAACTACCAACAAAAAGGAAGGAGGGATAGGGGTTGGTGATTTTTTTTATTAGAGGTCAAAGTTCATTGACCCCTGCCCAAATCACTAAACATTATATTTTAGCAACAAAATATGGTATTGTGGCGGGAACTCCCCGGGCCAACCTAAGGCTGTTAGGATAAGTCGGACACCTATTAAAGCGACGACAATCTTCCCAACCTAAGGCTCTTCCCTAGACGAGAGATCACTCAGAGCGACCTAAAAGGCTAAGGGTGCAGGTCCGTTTTGGAGGAAATATACCGCCGATTATGATGATTGCGATTACTCTCTGTTAATTACACTATAACCTGTAACAAAGACTCCTTGACAACTGGGTTGACGGTACAATGAACAATAAAGATGATTTATTCACAACAATCAAGAAATGCACAGTAATTGGAAATTAAGTGGGCTGTTTAAATACTAGGGTCCTCAGCAGCAATGCACAATAACTGCAGAACGCAAGAGCCATCCTAAACATTACACAAGCCTAGTCAGCATCAAGTGCCTAGTCAGCATCAAGTGCCTAGTCAGCATCAAGTGCCTAGTCAGCATCAAGTGCCTAGTCAGCATCAAGTGCCTAGTCAGCATTACATGCCCAAGTAAGCTGTGTACAACCAGTACAGCTTTGCACCTGCTACGCATTAACCATGCCAGCTTGCGTCAGCTATGTACAGCTAGCTATCTCAGCTTTGTACCACCAACACATTAACCATGCAGGCTTGCGTAAACAATGTACAGCTATACCGCTTTGTACTGATTCGCATAAGCATCGCACAAAACGCAGCACCAGTTACCTACGTCTTATCTGCCGTGCAGCTCTCGAACAACTAACCATGGATATTACGTGTCTACCACCCAGGTAAACACGCACACCATGTGAAACACATACATGTACTTAAGCATATGGGCTTTGTTACCCAATCGCGTGCAATCACGCAGCGAGTCACTGAGCTGTAAGCTCCGCCCAGCCAGCGCGGGCAACAACAGGTCATGTCTGCCCGTGGTTACAGTTCATTCATAAACTTTAGAATTACAATAACATAAACTGGCACTAAGTCCTTGCACTTTCCGTCACACAGGCCCGAGCATGGCAGAGGATGTCCCCATACTCTAAAAGCCATAAAAACTAAATGGAAAGTGTCCATTCCTTAACTTTTCCTTTATAATTTTATATAAAAGTTAAGCTTATTAAATATTCACAGAATTTGGGCTCGATTTCAAGAACCCTAAAATTCAGCTCATTAAATATTCACAAGATTTTATACAGGATTTTACACTGGGTTTTGCTCCAAAATTATACAGGAATCACACACGTAATGAAACTTTGCACTAATTTTAACAGATACAAATGTTGACAATTTAAACCAAATTCTTGACAAATTGTTTGAGGATAAATTGAAACTGTACACTCGATTTGAAGGTCGACTTTACAGAAATTACAGACCATGAGATTTCACAGAGTTTAAATTGGCAGGATTTTGGATGATTTAAATGTTCCCTGAATTTTAAGAAGAATCACTTAATACATAAATCAAATGTCATTCAGACAGGATAGTTTCTACAGATCATAAAATGTACACTGACGAATTAAACAGTTAAATTTAGATAAATCTAAATTATACAAGATTCTACTGAGCAAATATATTACAAGTTCTTGCAAAGCAGAAAATGCAATAAACTATTTACTGATAAACTATTTACACAGTGATTTGTTTTCTTCACAAAATTGGAGTGGTCGAATTAACATTATAATTTGAAGAAATTAATGCTCAAATGTACCGATTGTAAAAATAATTAAATTGTTCAAATTTGAACAAAAATAGTTCTTAACTTATCAACACTGGGTTTTCACGCTCATCCCTGCCGACTCCACTGGACTTGACTTGCTTGCAGTACACCCGTCGTGCTCCTCGGAGGCGGCTATGTTGCCATCCAGCTACGTCTGGGTCTAGGTACTGGAACGCACTATCGCTGTCCTCAGGGGTGGTGTCGACATCTTGGGTCGGATCTCTGCTGCGTTGATCTGGGTTGGTTTGTCCTTTTGACGAACGTGGTAATCCACGGCCTATTTTCGCCGGAAAACCATCTCGATGCCAAGTGTAGCGCAGACCTCCAATCGACACAGGATGGCGATGTAAAGGACTCCAAAGCTCAAACAAAACAAAAAACCCACAATTTTACTCAACAACAGACAATTAGCATTGTCCGTCACGGCAATGGCCCGAGCAAGTCTATTGCTATTCGTTCCATTAGAACACCAACTCGATACCGCTGCAGGGGTGCAACCCTTTTTTTAGCAGCCGACTTTCTCCTGGCACAGACATTGCAGCCTCGGAGAAATGACCGCACGTCCGCAGACATGCCTGGCCAGAAGAACCTGGCTTTGACTTTAGCCAGAGTTTTGCTGACCCCCAAATGACCACTTAGTTGCCCACCGTGCAACTCTGACAAAATTTCTCTCCGGGACTTTGATGGTAACACCAATAGCCACCGGATAGACTTTCCGTCATCGGAGTCCCACCGCCTGTGCAGAACTCCCTCACGGACTTCCAACTGGTCCCACTGCGACCAATAGGTCTTGCAGGTTGAGGACAAGTGGGAAATTGTCTTCCATTCAGGACGACCACTACCCTCTTCCTTCAACTTTATGAGCCAACTTATGGTGTCATCCTGTGACTGTGCTTCCTTTAAAGCACTACGAGACAGAGTTGGTTGGGCAGCTACGCCCCTAACCAAGAACTCACTCCCCTGAGGCTGACCCTCGGGTACCACACCAGTTGCCTCACCATCATTGACCACCTCATCACGGCCGCACTGTTTGCATTGCCGTCTTGACAACCCATCAGCATTACCATGCTTCCTGCCGCTTCTGTGCTCAACGACCAAGTCATACTGTGACAGGACTTCCATCCACCTCGCCAGCTGACCTTCGGGGTTCTTAAAATTAAGTACCCACCGCAATGCGGCATGGTCAGTTCGAACCGTTACCCTGCGGCCGTACAAGTATTGTTTGAAATACTTCAAGTACACAACCACAGCCAACAACTCTTGACGAGTGACACAATAATTCCGCTCAGGTTTGCTGAGCTTTCGGCTCGCATACGCAAGCACTTTTTCATCACCACCCTGGATCTGAGACAATACTGCCCCGATACCTTCACCGCTGGCATCGGTGTCTAAGATAAAATCGCCTTCGGGCATTGGATATGACAGAATTGGGGCGGCTTGAAGCCTGCCCTTTAACTCGTCAAATGCCTCTTGACAACTCTCAGTCCACACAAATTGCCTTGCTTTCTCAGTCAAGGCATGCAGTGGACTTGCCACCTCTGCAAACCCCTTTATGAATTTCCGGTAGTAGGATGCGAGGCCTAAGAAACTTCTCACATCTCGTACACACCTTGGAACTGGCCAATTTGCCACTGCTTCAACCTTCTTAGAGTCGGTCGCTACGCCCTCTGAGGACACAATGTGCCCCAGGTAAGCCACTGACTTTTGAAACAAATGACACTTGCTGGGCTTGAGTTTAAGCCCAGCGTTTCTTAGCCTGCCCAACACTAATCGGAGACGGTCTAGGGTCTCCTGTACCGACTGACCAAACACGATGATGTCATCCAAATAAATCAAAAGGATTTCCCACTGCAAGCCGGCCATGACCTTTTCCATGAGGCGCTCAAAGGTCGCCGGGGCATTGCACAGCCCGAAAGGCATGCATTTCCACCGGTACAACCCGCTGCTCACAACAAATGTTGACTTTTGGCTGGCGTCCTCATCCAGAGCGACTTGCCAGTACCCCGACGCCAAGTCAAGTGTACAAAACCACTTAGCCCCATGCAATGCATCGAATGTTTCATCAATGCGCGGCACCGGATAGGCATCCTTGATGGTCACCGAATTCAACTTTCTGTAATCAATACAGAAGCGTTTCGTGCCATCCTTTTTGTCAACCAAAACGACATTTGCCGCCCATGGACTGTCGGAAGGTTCAATCACCCCCCTCTTCTCCAAATCACCGACTTGCCTCTGGATCTCCTCCTGATGGCAATACGGATGACGCCTCATCCGTTCTTTCATTGGCCTAGCATCACTTGTATTTATGTGATGCCGGACCACGTCCGTGCGACCAATGTCATGGTCACCCTTGGACAACACGTCCTGGAAGTCTACTAAACATTTCCGGACATCCCCGTGGTACATAGCCTCCACCTTGGATGTACCCCTCTCAAACAAATCCTGCAAGTGTTGGGGTAACTCTTCACCAACACCTGCCAACCCGTCCAACTCACCATGAATTGAACCAACTTCCACCTGGGAAATCACACCCGCTGTTGCTCCCTCACGGGCAACCCTTTTCTCCCTTCCGGGATTGAAGACCCGCAACGGAACAACATCGGCCCCAGTCTCCACTAGAGATCTGGCCAACACCAAACCCTTTTTGGCTAGGTCACCGCCACCTTCCAATGGTTCCACCATGGCTGGCCCGACCAAGTCGGCACCCTTCCGAGCAATTATCCCCGGGACCACGGCTTCATGACCTGGTGGGATAACCGTAGTTTTAAGAACTACAACGCGACCCACAAAGAGCTCACCTGCACCATTTGTGCACTTAATTCGCTCACCGTTGAGCCTCCACTCTTTCGACTGGAAATCTAAATTTCCACCTGTGGGTACCAGGAAATCCATGCCCAGGATACCACAGTATTTCATTTCGACAAACACTGCCCTGACTTGGTGTGTGGTTCCACCCACTTGCACGTCTACCCAAGTTATGCCCAGCACGGCTAGTTGACTACCGTCAACTTGCTTCACCTGAACATCTTCTGTCTCCAAGACAGGTCTTCTCTCCTTTGGGATTTGGTAGTACACCGTGCTACTTATCAAAGTGTCGGTGGACCCCGTGTCGATCAAAAATCGACACTTGGTGGCTCTTACCGTCCCATCAACAAATAAGCCATAACGAGGTCCACGAACTGGGCTAGGCAGAGTTATTACTCGCTGCCCATCCCCTTGTTTGGACCTTTTTCCACCATCACCATCGCTGTCATCGAGTCGCCTTTTCGACCCTCTCGGCCATGCAGCCTTCCCGCGGGTCCTACGGGGGGCTGACTGCCGTTTCCCTGCTTAGGGGTTTCTTTACACTCCCGGGCGAAGTGCCCTTTCTCACCACATCTGAAACACCGCAGGGTTCCAGGCTCGGCTTTCCAGGGTTTGTGTGTCTGGGGAGACGTCACACCCTTGCCGTGATCCTGGCCCTTGATCTGACTTGACAACGACTTCACCAACTCGGCCACAGACTTCAATGTCTTGGCCTGTTCACTTAGACTTCCCTCTAAAGTCATCAACCTCTGCTCTGTTCCAGAGTCCAAAGCCCTCGCATATGTGGCGGGCTTCCGGTCAAGCAACCTTTCCTGCTCAAATTTTCTCAAAGTTTTCAGTCTCCAGGGCAGCCTGGACCGCTTCGTCCAAAGTTTTTGGACGGGCCCTATTGATGCCCTCTCTCACTGAATGACTGTCAACGGCGTCCATGAAGTGGTTGTTAGCCAACCTTTCACGAACATCTTCCTGCAACTCAGGGTATGCCCTCGCCGTCAATTCGTGAATTGCTTGCCCTAATTCAAGCAAAGTCTCCTTCGGCTTTTGGCGCCGATGTCTCAGTTCGACGAGATAATTTTCACTCTGTCGAGCTGACCCAAACCTGCGCTCCAGCAACTTTACAAGCGCACCATACGTGTACGTGTGGCCAGAGTCACCTAACAACCGTAGAGCGTCCCCTTGCAAGCTTGCGGCTAACCACGCTGCAGCTTGTCCCTCGCCCCACATGTTCACCTCACGACACGACTCAAAATGACGGAAGTACTCCTTCCAGAGCACTCTACCGCTGTACCGATCAGGGGTTATATTTGGCCTGCGACTTAGTCGCTCCAAACCTTCCTCCCGACCCACATCACCATGAACCCGTGCCTCTCGTTTCAGTGGCCATGGACCCACTGACGAGATGTCGGCTTTAGCTGAACTGTTGTTCTTCGCCTCGACTGGTCGAGTAGCGAAACTTAACAATTCGCCATGTACCTGTTTAGGGTCTACCATGTCGCAAACGAACGGGTTGGCGCTCGCCTTAGCCCGTTCCATGCCACCTTCAGGGGTTAACGACATCAGATCATCATTTGGATCATCTGTCTCCCCGGCAACAGGCGTCGACTGTGCTCGGGGGAAAATCCCCGAGCTCCGTCCTCGCCAAGGTGTACTTTCCCTGAAAGTTACACCCCTCCCCACATAAGGGGCCACCTCAGGCCGCATATCTGCGCCCAAGAGTCTCTCCGATGTTCCGGAGTCATACCCGGTAGTCTCTTCGGGTACCCTAAACTCAACATCGGTGTCAACCTGATGGAGCACACGCCGGCCTTGACCTGGCGTGTTCATGTTTCCTTCCCTTGGGGAAACACCCGACTGCAACTCCATGGCAGCCTTCAACTTCTTTGCAATGAGGTCATTTTCCCATTGCAGAAATTGGGCTTCCATGCGCAGTCTTTGCACCTCAGCACTTGAGGTGCCCACTCGACCTTTCGACCCATCGCTCATACCTCCAAAAAAACAACAACAACAATTCAACTATTCAACAGAGGAAATCAACCTAATCAATCACAATCATCCCACTTCTGACACCATTTGTGGCGGGAACTCCCCGGGCCAACCTAAGGCTGTTAGGATAAGTCGGACACCTATTAAAGCGACGACAATCTTCCCAACCTAAGGCTCTTCCCTAGACGAGAGATCACTCAGAGCGACCTAAAAGGCTAAGGGTGCAGGTCCGTTTTGGAGGAAATATACCGCCGATTATGATGATTGCGATTACTCTCTGTTAATTACACTATAACCTGTAACAAAGACTCCTTGACAACTGGGTTGACGGTACAATGAACAATAAAGATGATTTATTCACAACAATCAAGAAATGCACAGTAATTGGAAATTAAGTGGGCTGTTTAAATACTAGGGTCCTCAGCAGCAATGCACAATAACTGCAGAACACAAGAGCCATCCTAAACATTACACAAGCCTAGTCAGCATCAAGTGCCTAGTCAGCATCAAGTGCCTAGTCAGCATCAAGTGCCTAGTCAGCATTACATGCCCAAGTAAGCTGTGTACAACCAGTACAGCTTTGCACCTGCTACGCATTAACCATGCCAGCTTGCGTCAGCTATGTACAGCTAGCTATCTCAGCTTTGTACCACCAACACATTAACCATGCAGGCTTGCGTAAACAATGTACAGCTATACCGCTTTGTACTGATTCGCATAAGCATCGCACAAAACGCAGCACCAGTTACCTACGTCTTATCTGCCGTGCAGCTCTCGAACAACTAACCATGGATATTACGTGTCTACCACCCAGGTAAACACGCACACCATGTGAAACACATACATGTACTTAAGCATATGGGCTTTGTTACCCAATCGCGTGCAATCACGCAGCGAGTCACTGAGCGGTAAGCTCCGCCCAGCCAGCGCGCGCAACAACAGGTCATGTCTGCCCGTGGTTACAGTTCATTCATAAACTTTAGAATTACAATAACATAAACTGGCACTAAGTCCTTGCACTTTCCGTCACAGTATATAGATGATCTTGGTGTCAAAATGCACAGAATTACAATAGAAGATGACATCAAATAATTATTGACCCTTGGGACCAAATCCGGACCTCCGAAAATGAGGTCAAAGGTCACAAAACAATTTTATTACTAAAATGTCATATTTATAGCAACAAAATATAGTATATAGATGATATTGGTGTCAAAATGCACAGGATTATGAAAGAAGATGACATAGAATAACTACTGGCCCCTTACAGAAAAAGGTCAAAGGTCAAAAATAGACGTATTACTAAAATGTCATATTAGTAAAATAACAGGAAAATTACCATGAACAAAAACAAATCTAAGAGGATAATTTCAACTTATTGTGGCGGGTATGGGGGTTATTATTTATTCCAAGAGCAAAGAAGGAGGGGAAATTCCCTTTCTGAGGGTCAAAGGTCTTTGACCCTGCAATAAAACATTATAAATTGTATCTCACCAGCAGTATGTTTTTCATAGGTCTAAGGTACAATTTTCCCAATAGGATTTGTACACGTTTTTTTCAACTAATATATCTTTGGCACTTGTGTAAATCCAATCGACTTCAGACTTGGCACACACATAGACCACCACACACACATATTGAAAGTAAGACAATCGAAACAGCTCTGTGTTTGTCCACAAACACATGTCTAGTTTTTAGCTGTTTCGGCAATTCAGCCGAAACAGCTATTGTATTCGTTCTGATTTTTTTTTTTTTTATTTATTTATTTTTTTTCTCCTTCAGACTCTTCTCCATAGGGTTTGTACACGTTTTTTGTTCGGACAATACACTTTGGCACTTTGGTAAATCCGATCGACTTGAGACTTGGCCTACTCTTATATGGGCGGCCAAAAGGGCCAAAATCAAAAATATGTTCACAAAGGACAAAACAATAGACAAAGAACGAAAATGGCAAGAGGACAAATTTACAAAAGGACAAAATTCAAATCAAACAAAGGACAAAGCTGCAAGAGGACAAATTTGCAAAAATACAAACTCCAAATCAAACAAAGGACAAAACGGAAAGAGGACAACATTACAGAAATACATAATAAAAAGCAAACAAAGGACAAATCGACAAAAGGACAAAGTTACAAACAGACAAAGTCAAAATCAAACAAAGGACAAACGGCAAAAAGACATTCAAACAGGTCAAAAGGACGTCCATATATACACGCAAAGGACGTTTTCACAAAAGGACGTCCATATACACGCAAAGGACGTTTTCACAAAAGGACGTCCATATACACGCAAAGGACGTTTTCACAAAAGGACGTCCATATACACGCAAAGGAAGTTTTCACGAAAGGACGTCCATATACACGCAAAGGACGTTTTCACAAAAGGACGTCCAAATACACGCAAAGGACGTTTTCACAAAAGGACGTCCATATACACGCAAAGGACGTTTTCACGAAAGGACGTCCATATACACGCAAAGGACGTTTTTGCGATTATACTTTAACATCCTTACTTCAATAACATTTTCTAAAGCATGTAATTGACTAAATAATTATTAAAATATAGTAATGGTCCAAAATGACTACAATTATACCCTATCATTTGCACGCATTTACCGTGTCTCCAGATATCATCAAGTAGTCAGTATTGACGTGCTTTAAATTCACCAAGTTGTTTACTGGCACAGTTATCCTATTAAAACCTTATGGAAAATCATATGAAAAATAATAAAATTGTGATATTTAGCCCAGCAAACAAAAAACTAGGAAAAAATGATGTGTCCCTAAATTGGGCTAACAAGTAGGTGAAGGGTTGCCTAAGGTAAGAGACGTGAACAACTAGTTCAAGGAAACCCCCCAAAATTAAAGATTTATGTTGCTAACAATAATCCTATCTACGTTAAAACTTTTTCAAGTCTTCCATGTTAGGCAACCCTTTAACTACTTTTTAGCCCAATTTATAGACACACCATTTTCCCCCAGTTTTTGTTTGCTGGGCTAAATATCACAATGTTATTATTGTTCATATGATTTTTCATAAGGTTTTAATATAATAACTGTGCCAGTAAGCAACTTGGTGAATTTGAACGCTGGGGGCGCTTCTTCCGATGTCCACTTCTGAAGTAAACAATCATTGATCTCCATTATAATAGACTGGATAGGACACCGCGTATCTGTTTGTGTACGAACGCGTGATCTGAAAAAATGGCGGTGCGCTTTCTGCAGTATGGTAAACGCGGCATGTGTATTCACTCTGGAAACTAGTCGAGTAGTTATTGAGTTTATCGGATTTTTATTCATATGGGGGTATGAAGAATTTAAGCGCTCTGCCAATAAAATCATTAAAAAACATTAGATTAACTAACGAATAACGATAGGGATTCATCTTTTTCACACTTTCTTGATATGTAGGCCTACTATTTTTTCCTACGTAATGTACAGCCTACATTTTTGAATGAATATCATTTTCCTTAGGCCCTTCAGTGAAATTGATTTCCAGTATATTGCTTTTTCATTTTATCACCCCTGTAGGCCATATAATAGTTCAGTTGGAGACAGACACAGAGTGAATTTATATGGTCGTATTGAATTTCTAAAATGACATGAAACACTCATAGGGCCTTTAACCAAGAAAGAACTAAAATGAACATCACAAAAAAAATTATATTTGTATTTTAAATGCAAAACAAATTTTTACGAATTTTTTTTAAAAACAAGTACTTTTTGGTATTCGTGTTGCTCTCCTTATCATACCAACTTATATCACATTATATCACATTTGTATATATAAGAAAATGAATGTGAATAAGTATAACTTCCGATACACATGAGTCAAAAAGAAATTATTTCTGAAAATATTTTGGAAAGAAACATGAAAGTGCATCTATCGTTGGTCCACATAAAAAAAAATGACACCATTTAAAAACCTAATTTCAAATTACTTTCAAACTGTGGACAGCTGCAAAAAAAAGTACGGTGGTACAGTATAACGCAGTAAGTACGATCTAGCGAACCGCGCCGTCCGATCCAGCGCACAGCGGACGTCTGAAGAAGCGCCCCCAGCGTTCGACAATAGTTAAGTAAAGAACAGTTTGTCCTTTTGTGAAAACGTCCTTTTGTGAAAACGTCCTTTGCGTGTGTATGGACGTCCTTTTGTGAAAACGTCCTTTGCGTGTGTGTATTGACGTCCTTTCGTGAAAACGTCCTTTGCGTGTGTATGGACGTCCTTTCGTGAAAACGTCCTTTTGACATGTTTGAATGTCTTTTGGCCGTTTGTTCTTTGTTTGATTTTGACTTTGTCTGTTTGTAACTTTGTCCTTTTGTCGATTTGTCCTTTGTTTGCTTTTTATTATGTATTTCTGTAATGTTGTCCTCTTCCCGTTTTGTCCTTTGTTTGATTTGGAGTTTGTATTTTTGCAAATTTGTCCTCTTGCATGCTTTGTCCTTTGTTTGATTTGAATTTTGTCCTTCTGTAAATTTGTCCTCTTGCCATTTTGTTCTTTGTCTATTGTTTTGTCCTTTGTGAACATATTTTAGATTTTGGCCCTTTTGGCCGCCCATACTCTTAGACCACCACCCACAGATGATCCTAGAAGAAATTTGTCACGATTACGTCATTCGTGGTCACGTGACGTCACGTTAAAGGTTCAATTTTTCCCCATAGGATTTGTACACGTTTTTCTTCAGAATATTGAATTTGACACTTCGGTGAATCAGATCGACTTGAGACATAAGACACACCTCGACCACCATCCCCAGAGGGGCCAGAAGAAAAATCGTCATGATGACGTCATCGTGGGTCATTTGACGTCACTTTAAAGGTGTAGTTTTTAAGACCCTCTATCTCTGGAAGTAAAGGTCTTATTGGGGTCAAACTTGGTATGCAAGTATTCCAGGATGTGTTATAGACGGAAATTAAGATGACGTCATGACGACGTCATCGTGGGCCATGTGACGTCACGTTAAAAGGTGTAGTTTTCCCCATAGGATTTGTACACGTTTTTTGCAACCAAGATATATTTGGCACTTTGGTAAATCCGATCGACTTCAGATTTGGTACACACATAGACCACCACTCACATATTCAAAGTCATTTTAGACATGCGAAACAGCTCTGTGTTTGTCCACAAACACATTTCTAGTTAGCTGTTTCGGTTTTTCACCGAAACAGCTATTGTTTTCGTTCTGGTTTTTTTTTTTTTTTTTTTTTTTTTTTTTTTTTTTCTTTGCCTTTTGTTCTTCATAGGATTTGTACACGTTTGTTCAGACAATACACTTTGACACTTTGGGAAATCCGATCGACTTGAAACTTGGCATACACTTAGACAACCACCCAAGGACGGTCCTAGAAGAAATTCGTCGCGATTACGTCATTCAAGGTCACGTGACTTCGCGTTAAAGGTTAAATTTTCCCCATAGGTTTTGTACACGTTTTCCTTCAGACCCTTGACTTTGACACTTTGGTAAATCCGACCGATTTGAAACTTGGCATACACTTAGAACACCACCCCCAGATGTTTCTGAAAGAAATTCGGCACGATTGCGCCATTCAAGGTCACGTGACGTCACATTAAAGGTGCACATTTTTCTCCCATTGGTTTTGTACACGTTTTTCTTTAGACTATTGACTTTGACACTTTAGTACATCCGATCGACTTGAGACTTGACACACACTTAGACCACCATCTACACACGGCCCTATAAGAAATTCGGCACGATTACGTCATTCAAGGTCACGGGGCGTCACGTTAAAGTTTCATTTTTTTCCCATAGGTTTTGTACACGTTTTTCTTTAGACTATTGACTTTGACACTTTAGTAAATCTGATCGACTTGAGACTTTAGTAAATCTGATCGACACACAAAAGACCATCACACACATATTGAAAGACACTCGAAACAGCTCTGTGTTTGTCCACAAACACATGTCTAGTTTTTTTTTTTTTTTCTTTGCCTTTTGTTCTCCATAGGATTTGTACACGTTTGTTCAGACAATACACTTTGACACTTTGGGAAATCCGATCGACTTGAAACTTGGCGTACACTTAGACAACCACCCAAGGACGGTCCTAGAAGAAATTCGTCGCGATTACGTCATTCAAGGTCACGTGACTTCGCGTTAAAGGTTAAATTTTCCCCATAGGTTTTGTACACGTTTTCCTTCAGACCCTTGACTTTGACACTTTGGTAAATCCGACCGACTTGAAACTTGGCATACACTTAGAACACCACCCCTAGATGTTTCTGAAAGAAATTCAGCACGATTGCGTCATTCAAGGTCACGTGACGTCAAGTTAAAGGTTTAATTTGTCCCCCATAGGTTTTGTACACGTTTTTCTTTAGACTCTTGACTTTGACACTTAGTTAATCCGATCGACTTGAGACTTGGCACACACATAGACCACCATCCACAGACGGTCGTAGGAGAAATTTGGCACGATTACGTCATTCAAGGTTACGGGGTGTCACGTTAAAGGTTCAATTTTCCCCCATAGGTTTTGTACACGTTTTTCTTTAGACTATTGACTTTGACACTTTAGTAAATCTGATCGACTTGAGACTTGGCACACACAAAAGATTACCACATACATATTGAAAGTAATTTTAGACACTCGAAACAGCTCTGTGTTTGTCCACAAACACATGTCTAGTTTTTTTTTTTTTTTTTTTTTTTTTCCACTTTCAGACTTTTTCCCATAGGATTTGTACACGTGTTTTCAGCCAATACACTTTGACACTTTGGTGAATCCGATCGACTTGAGACTTGGCATACATTGAGACAACCACCCAAAGACGGTCCTAGAAGAAATTCGTCGCGATTACGCCATTCAAGGTCACGTGACTTTGCGTTAAAGGTGAAATATTTCCCATAGGTTTTGTACACGTTTTTCTTCAGACTATTGACTTTGGCACTTTGGTCAATCCGATCGACTTGAGACTTGGCATACCTTTAGAACATCACTCACATATGGTTCTGGAAGAAATTCGGCACGATTGCGTCATTCAAGGTCATGTGACGTCACGTTAAAGGTTCAATTTTCCCCCCATAGGTTTTGTACACGTTTTTCTTTAGACTATTGACTTTGACACTTCCGTAAATTTGATCGACTTGAGACTTGGCACACACATAGACCATCACACACACATATTGAAAGTAATGTAAGACACTCGAAACAGCTCTGTGTTTGTCCACAAACACATGTCTAGTTTTTTTTTTTTCTTCTTTTTTTTCCTCAGTTTCAGACTTTTCTTCAGCCAATACACTTTGACAGTTTGGTAAATCCGATCGACTTGAAACTTGGCATACACTTAGACCACCACCCACAGATGGTCCTAGAAGAAATTCGTAACGATTACGTCATTCATGGTCACGTGACGTCACGTTAAAGGTGCAATTTTTCCCCATAGGTTTTGTACACGTTTTCCTCCAGACTATTGACTTGGACACTTTAGTAAATCCGACCGACTTGAAACTTGGCATACACTTAGAACACCACCCCCAGATGTTCCTGAAAGAAATTCGGCGCGATTGCGTCATTCAAGGTCACGTGACGTCACGTTAAAGGTTCAATTTTTCCCCCATAGGTTTTGTACACGTTTTTCTTTAGACTATTGACTTTGACACTTTCGGAAATTTGATCGACTTGAGACTTGGCACACACTTAGACCACCATCCACAGACGGTCCTAGAAGACATTCGGCACGATTACGTCATTCAAGGTCACGTGACGTCACGTTAAATGTGCAAATTATTCCCCCATAGGTTCTTCACACTATTGACTTTAACACTTTGGTACATCCGACCGACTTGAGACTTGGCATACACTTAGAACACCACCCACAAATGATATTGGAAGAAATTCGGCACGATTGCGTCTTTCAAGGTCACGTGACGTCACGTTAAATGTGCAAATTATTCCCCCATAGGTTTTGTACACGTTTTTCTTTAGACTTAACTTTGACACTTTCGTAAATTTGATCGACTTCAGACTTAGCACACATCTCAACCACCATCCCCAGGAGGGCCAAGGGAAAAATCGTCATGATGACGTTATCGTGGGTCATGTGACGTCACATTAAAGGTGCAGTTGTTAGGCCCCTCTATCTCTGGAAGTACAGGCCCGATTGGGGTCAAACTTGGTATGCAAGTATTCCAGGATGTGTTATAGACGAAAATCAGGGTAACGTCATGATAACATCATCGTGGGTCATGTGACGTCACATTAAAGGTGTAGTTTTTAAGACCCTCTATCTCTGAAAGTACAATTCCAATTAGGGTCAAACTCGGTATTCAGGTATTCCGGGATGTGTTATAGACGAAAAGTAAGTTGACGTCAAGTAAGTTGACGTCATGATGACGTCATCGGGTGTCATGTGACGTCACATTAAAGGTGTAGTTTTCCCCGTAGGATTTGTACACGCCTTTTTGGAACATATATACATTTGGCACTTTGGTAAATCCGATCGACTTCAGATTTGGTACATACTTAGACCACCTCTCACATATTCAAAGTCATTTTAGACAAGCGAAACAGCTCTGTGTTTGTCCACAAAAACATGTCTAGTTTTTTTTTGTTTTTTTTTTCCACTTTCAGTGTTTTTACCCATAGGATTTACACACGTTTGTTCTGCCAATACACTTTGGCACTTTGGTAAATCCAATCGACTTGAGACTTGGTATACACTTAGACTTCCACCCACAGATGGTCCTAGAAGAAATTTGGCTCGATTGCGTCATTCAAGGTCACGTGACGTCACGTTAAATGTTTAATTTTCCCCATAGGTTTTGTACACGTTTTTCTTCAGACAATTGACTTTGGCACTTCGGTAAATCCGACCGACTTGAAACTTGGCATACACTTAGAACACCACCCCCAAATGTTTCTGAAAAAAAATTCGGCACGATTGCGTCATTCAAGGTCACGTGACGTCACATTAAAGGTTCACATTTTTCTCCCATTGGTTTTGTACACGTTTTTCTTTAGACTATTGCCTTTGACACTTTAGTAAATCTGATCGACTTGAGACTTGGCACACACAAAAGACCACCGCACACATATTGAAAGTAATTTTAGACACTCGAAACAGCTCTGTGTTTGTCCACAAACACATGTCTAGTTTGTTTTTTTCCTCTTTCAGACTTTTTCCCATAGGATTTGTACACGTTTTTTCTGGCATAGCACTTTGACACTTTAGTAAATCCGATCAACTTGACACTTGGCATACATTTAGACAACCACCCAAGGACGGTCCTAGAAGAAATTCGTCGCGATTACGTCATTCAAGGTCACGTGACGTCATGTTAAAGGTACAATTTTCCCCATAGGTTTTGTACACGTTTTTCTTCAGAATATTGACTTTGACACTTTGGTATATCCGACCGACTTGAAACTTGGCATACACTTAGAACACCACCCACAGATGGCTCTTGAAGAAATTTGGTACGATTGCGTCATTCAAGGTCACGTGACGTGACGTTAAAGGTGCAAATTATTTCCCTAAAGGGTTTGTACACGTTTTTCTTCAGACTATTGACTTTGACACTTTTGTAGACTTGATCGACTTGAGACTTAGCACACACCTCGACCACCATCTCCAGGAGGGCCAAGGGTAAAATCGTCATGATGACGTCATCGGGGGTCATGGGACGTCACATTAAAGGTTCAGTTTTTAGGACCCTCTATCTCTGGAAGTACAGGTCCGATTGGGGTCAAACTTGGTATGCAATTATTCAAGGATGTGTTAAAGACGAAAATTAAGATGACATCATCATGACAACATCGGATATCATGTGACGTCACATTAAAGGTTCAATTTTCCCCATAGGATTTGTACACTTTTTTTTCAACTAATATATCTTTGGCACTAAATCCAATCGACTTCAGACTTGGCACACACATAGACCACCACACACACATATTGAAAGTAACGTTAGACAGTCGAAACAGCTCTGTGTTTGTCCACAAACACATGTCTAGTTTTTCTTTTTAGCTGTTTCGGCAATTCACCCGAAACAGCTATTGTTTTTGTTAAAGTTTTTTTGTTTTTTTGGTTTTTTTAGCTGTTTCGGCACTACAGCCGAAACAGCTATTGTATTCCTTCTGATTTTTTTTTAGCTGTTTCGGCATTTCAGCCGAAACAGCTATTGTAATCGTTAAGATTTTTTTTTTTTATTATTTTTTTTTAGCTGTTTCGGTGAAAAACCGAAACAGCTTTTGTTTTCGTTAAATTTTTTTTTTTTTTTTTTTTTTTTTTTTTTTTTTTGCTTTTTCGCAAATTTTGCGAAAAAGCCTTTGTTTTTGTTCTGATTTTTTTTTTCTTCTTCTTCTTCTTCTTTTTCTTTTTTTCTTTTAGTAACCTAAACTCCATAGACTTTGTACACGTTTTTTCTGCCAGTCACTTTTAATAGAAAACAAAGTCGTATTTCCATAAAACTTAACCCAGGTGAACCCCCTATAGTGAACTCGTGTCTCGCCGAAAAACGTAATGGTGACGTCATCAGGGGTCACGTGATGTCATCTTAAAGGTGTAATTGATTTAATCTTTGAAAATCAATAACAAATCAACCGCAAAAGACCGAAACTTAATTTTTGTGGCAATAGAAACGTGTGACGTCATCGTTTTAATCAGTTTGAATTTATTTTAATCTGTTTAAATTAACTTAAATTCGTTTTGTTTTTTTAAATACTCTAAAAAAATGCGAAAGCGAAAAAGCCCTATGTTCTGTTCCTTGAACAGACGTAGTTCTAGTTGGCTTTTTCGCAAGTTGCGAAAAAGCCTTTGTTTTTGTTCTGATTTTTTTTTTCTTCTTCTTCTTTTTGGCTTTTTCGCAATTTTGCGAAAAAGCCTTTGTTTTTGTTCTGATTTTTTGTTTTCTTCTTCTTCTTCTTTTTTCTTTTCTTTTAGTAACCTAAACCCCATAGACTTTGTACACGTTTTTCCTGCACGTCACTTTTAGTAGAAAGCAAAGTCGTATTACCATAAAACTTAACCCAAGTGAAGACCCTATAGTAAGCTCGTGTCTCGCCGAAAAACGTCATGGTGACGTCATCAGGGGTCACGTGACGTCATCTTAAAGGTGTAATTGATTTAATCTTTGAAAATCAATAACAAATCAACCGCAAAAGACCGAAACTTAATTTTTGTGGCAATAGATAGAATAATCCAGGATCTTAATTTTATCTCGTGTGCGTGAAATCACGTGACCCTTCCTTCCGGTCTAAACCGGAAGTGCCTCATAATTTGAAAGTGAAAAATGATATGAACTTACTTTCAACGATGTTAGTGTCTGGCTAGAATAAACTTTTCAAAAAAAATATTGGTGACGTCATAACATGTTATAGCGCCCTCTAGCGGCAGTTTGAAAAATTGTTAAAATGAATAATCTGTTGATGTGTGTGGCGAAGTTTGCTGAAATCACTTTATAACCGGTGTATTTAATCAGCTTTATGCTAGGAACAAGTTGACGGGAAGAAAAAATTATGACGTCACCAGACCGGAAGTTAGAATGAAAAGACTCCTTTTCCTTTGAAAATTCCTAAAAAATTAAACCTGACAGATACAATCTTGATTTTTGCTCTAAAGGTTAATGTAAAAGTAGTTCTCGAACTTCCCTGTGTTTTGGGGCAAAAAACAAACTTGAACATACCCTGCGGCATCCTTGAAATGTAATCGTTTTGGCCTAGGTGCAAAAAGCATTGACCCCTTACGTGCGCGTGGCACACGTATAATATACATGTACAAGCTAGTACATGTACGTATACACTGATAGTGTATTATGTATTGAGCGAATGTATCACCACTGACATCGTTCGTGCAAGCACATGTACGCTCACCCAAGAGGACACTAGCCGCCAACCTGTGAAACAGGATGGCGTCATCAAATTGCCCATGGGGAAGGGCGCCGCGTACGACAGGTAGGTAAACACGCTTTCGGCTACGCAGAATCCAACCCCGTAGACTTTGTAAACGTTGCTTGCACAATTCAAAGCACTTTTAACGGAAAAACAAAGTCGTATTCCCACAAACTTGACCCAGGTGAAGACCCAATAGTAAACTCCAGTCTCGCCGACAGACACCACGAGGAAAACGTCATCAGGGCCACGTGACCTTATCTTAAAGGTGCAATTGATTTAATCTTTGGAAATCAATAAAACATCAACCGCCAAAGACCGAAACTTGAATTTTGTGGCAATTAATAGAATAATCCAGGATCTTCATTTTATCTCGTGTGCGTGAAATCACGTGACCCTTCCTTCCGGTCAAAACCGGAAGTGCCTTATAATTTGAAAGTGAAAAATGATATGAACTTACTTTTAACGATGTTATTGTCTGGCTAGAATAAACTTTTCAAAAAAATTCCGGCGACGTCATAACATGTTATAGCGCCCTCTAGCGGCAGGTTGAAAATGGTTAAAATGATTAATCTGTTGATGTGTGTTGCGAAGTTTGCTGAAATAACTTTATAACCGGTGTATATAATCAGCTTCATGCTTAGACCATATTGGGAAGGAGAAATATTTATGACGTCACCAAACCGGAAGTTACAATAAAAAATCCTTTAAACTTTAAAAAGTCGCTTAAAAATCAACCGCTATAGATATAATCCAGATTTTTGCTTCAGATAGCAAAGTTAAGACTGATCTCGAGTTTCTGTTAATTACGTCACAATGACGTCATCAAGTGTCAGATTACAAGCAACCAAATATTTCTAAATTTATTCTTTGAAAATCAATATAAAATCAACTATAAGAGATCTGATTTAGATTTTTAAGGAAATTGATAGATTAATCCATGGTCTTCATAATTTGTATTACATCAAAAAGACCTGACACTTCCTTCCGGTCCAAACCGGAAGTGCCTTATAATTTAAGAGTGGAAACGATGCTAACTTACTTTCAACGATGTAATGCGCTGGCTAGGTTGTAAGTAACAAAAAAGTTAACAGTGACTTAAAATGTTAAAGCACCCTCTAGCGTCATGTTGACAAATGTTACGTCATATTACGATTATATTTGAATTATTACGTTTTTAGACGTTGAAGGCATATCTCAGCAACGGATCGTGTTAACATAACACCTCATTTTGTGTTGTTAGGTGATAGATAGTTGCACAAAAAGTTCACAAACGTGTGACGTCATCGTTTTAATCAGTTTTAATTCATTTTACTCTGTTTAAATTAACTTAAATTAGTTTTCAATGATTTTAAATTGTTTTGATGGTTTAAAAGTTCAATTTTTGAAATATTTAATAAAAACAATATTGCGAATGCGAAAAAGCCCTATGTTCTGTTCCTCGAACAGACGTAGTTCTAGTTTTCTTTTTTTCTTTTAGTAACCTAAACCCCATAGACTTTGTACACGTTTTTTTGCACAAGTACTTTTACCAGAAAACAAAGTCGTATTTTTATAAAACTTAACCCAGGTGACGACCCTATAGTGAACTCGTGTCTCGCAGAAATACGTCATGGTGACGTCATCAGGGGTCACGTGACGTCATCTTAAAGGTGTAATTGATTTAATCTTTGAAATTAAATAACAAATCAACCGCGAAAGACCGAAACTTGATTTTTGTGGCAACATATAGAATAATCCAGGATCTTCATTTTATCTCGTGTGCGTAACATCACGTGACCCTTCCTTCCGGTCCAAACCGGAAGTGCCTTATAATTTAAAACTGGAAAATGATATGAACTTACTTTCAACGATGTTAGTGTCTGGCTAGAATAAACTTTTCAAAAAAATTACCGGCGACGTCATAATACGTTATAGCGCCCTCTAGCGGCAGGTTGAAAAATCGTTAAAATGCATAATTTGTTGATGTGTGTGGCGAAGTTTGCTGAATTCACTGTATAACCGGTGTATATAATCAGCTTCGTGCTAAGAACATATTGAAAAAGAGAAATATTGATGACGTCACCAAACCGGAAGTTACAATGAAAAGACCTTTAAACCTTAAAAAGTCGCTTAAAAATCAACCGCGATAGATATATTCCAGATTTTTGCTTCAAATAGCAAAGTTAAGACAGCTCTTGAGCTTTCTGTTAATTACGTCACGATGACGTCATCAAGTGTCAGATTATAAGCAACCAAATATTTATAGATTTAATCTTTGAAAATCAATATAAAATCAACTGTAAAAGATCTGATTTAGATTTTTAAGGGGGATTGATAGATTAATCCATGGTCTTCATAATTGTATTACATGCAAACAAAACCTGACAATTCCTTCCGGTCCAAACCGGAAGTGCCTTATAACTTAAAAGTGGAAAACGATGTGAACTTACTTTTAACAATGTTAGGCGCTGGCTAGGTTGTAAGTAACAAAAAAGTTAACGGTGACTTCGTAAAATGTTAAGGCGCCCTATAGCGGCATGTTGACAAATGTTACGGCATATTACGATTATATTTGAATTGTTACGTTTTTAGACCTTGAAGCCATATCTCAGCAACGGATCTTGTTAATATACCACCTCATTTTGTATAGTTAGGTTATAGATAGTTGCAAACAAAGTTCACAAACGTGTGACGTCAACGTTTTAATCATTTTGAAATAATTGTAATCTGTTTAAATTAATTTAAATTCGTTTTTAATGATTTCAAATTGTTTTGATAGTAACAAAGTTCAAATTTTGAAAACAAATATTCTAAAAAATTCCGAATACGAAAAAGCCCTATGTTCTGTTCCTCGAACAGACGTAGTTCTAGTTTTCTTCTTCTTCTTCTTCTTTTTTCTTTTCTTTTAGTAACCTAAACCCCATAGACTTTGTACACGTTTATTCTGCCCGTCACTTTTAATAGAAAACAAAGTCGTATTTACATAAAACTTAACCCAGGTGAAGACCCTATAGTGAACTCGTGTCTCGCAGAAATACGTCATGGTGACGTCATCAGGGGTCACGTGACGTCATCTTAAAGGTGTAATTGATTTAATCTTTGAAATTCAATAACAAATCAACCGCAAAAGACCGAAACTAAATTGTTGTGGCAATAGATAGAATAATCCAGGATCTTAATTTTATCTCGTGTGCGTGAAATCACGTGACCCTTCCTTCCGGTCTAAACCGGAAGTGCCTCATAATTTAAAACTGAAAAATGATATGAACTTACTTTCAACGATGTTAGTGTCTGGCTACAATGTATTTAAAAAAAAAAATATTGGTGACGTCATAACATGTTATAGCGCCCTCTAGCGGCAGTTTGAAAAATTGTTAAAATGAATAATCTGTTGATGTGTGTGGCGAAGTTTGCTGAAATCACTTTATAACCGGTGTATTTAATCAGCTTCATGCTAGGAACAAGTTGACGGGAAGAAAACATTATGACGTCACCAGACCGGAAGTTAGAATGAAAAGACTCCTTTTCCTTTGAAAATTCCTAAAAAATTAAACCTGACAGATACAATCTTGATTTTTGCCCTAAAGGTTAATGTAAAAGTAGTTCTCGAACTTCCCTGTGTTTTGGGGCAAAAAACAAACTTGAACATACCCTGCGGCATCCTTGAAATGTAATCGTTTTGGCCTAGGTGCAAAAAGCATTGACCCCTTACATGCGCGTGGCACACGTATAATATACATGTACATGCTAGTACATGTACGTATACACTGATAGTGTATTATGTATTGAGCGAATGTATCACCACTGACATCGTTCGTGCAAGCACATGTACGCTCACCCAAGAGGACACTAGCCGCCAACCTGTGAAACAGGATGACGTCATCAAATTGCCCATGGGGAAGGGCGCCGCGTACGACAGGTAGGTAAACACGCTTTCGGCTACGCAGAATCCAACCCCGTAGACTTTGTAAACGTTGCTTGCACAATTCAAAGCACTTTTAACGGAAAAACAAAGTCGTATTCCCATAAACTTGACCCAGGTGAAGACCCAATAGTGAACTCCAGTCTCGCCGACAGACACCACGAGGAAAACGTCATCAGGGCCACGTGACCTTATCTTAAAGGTGCAATTGATTTAATCTTTGGAAATCAATAAAACATCAACCGCAAAAGACCGAAACTTGAATTTTGTGGCAATTAATAGAATAATCCAGGATCTTCATTTATCTCCCGTGCGTGAAATCACGTGACCCTTCCTTCCGGTCAAAACCGGAAGTGCCTTATAATTTGAAAGTGAAAAATGATATGAACTTACTTTTAACGATGTTAGTGTCTGGCTAGAATAAACTTTTCAAAAAAATTCCGGCGACGTCATAACATGTTATAGCGCCCTCTAGCGGCAGGTTGAAAATGGTTAAAATGATTAATCTGTTGATGTGTGTTGCGAAGTTTGCTGAAATAACTTTATAACCGGTGTATATAATCAGCTTCATGCTTAGACCCTATTGGGAAGGAGAAATATTTATGACGTCACCAAACCGGAAGTTACAATAAAAAATCCTTTAAACTTTAAAAAGTCGCTTAAAAATCAACCGCGATAGATATATTCCAGATTTTTGCTTCAAATAGCAAAGTTAAGACAGCTCTTGAGCTTTCTGTTAATTACGTCACGATGACGTCATCAAGTGTCAGATTATAAGCAACCAAATATTTATAGATTTAATCTTTGAAAATCAATATAAAATCAACTGTAAAAGATCTGATTTAGATTTTTAAGGGGGATTGATAGATTAATCCATGGTCTTCATAATTGTATTACATGCAAACAAAACCTGACAATTCCTTCCGGTCCAAACCGGAAGTGCCTTATAACTTAAAAGTGGAAAACGATGTGAACTTACTTTTAACAATGTTAGGCGCTGGCTAGGTTGTAAGTAACAAAAAAGTTAACGGTGACTTCGTAAAATGTTAAGGCGCCCTATAGCGGCATGTTGACAAATGTTACGGCATATTACGATTATATTTGAATTGTTACGTTTTTAGACCTTGAAGCCATATCTCAGCAACGGATCTTGTTAATATACCACCTCATTTTGTATAGTTAGGTTATAGATAGTTGCAAACAAAGTTCACAAACGTGTGACGTCAACGTTTTAATCATTTTGAAATAATTGTAATCTGTTTAAATTAATTTAAATTCGTTTTTAATGATTTCAAATTGTTTTGATAGTAACAAAGTTCAAATTTTGAAAACAAATATTCTAAAAAATTCCGAATACGAAAAAGCCCTATGTTCTGTTCCTCGAACAGACGTAGTTCTAGTTTTCTTCTTCTTCTTCTTCTTTTTTCTTTTCTTTTAGTAACCTAAACCCCATAGACTTTGTACACGTTTATTCTGCCCGTCACTTTTAATAGAAAACAAAGTCGTATTTACATAAAACTTAACCCAGGTGAAGACCCTATAGTGAACTCGTGTCTCGCAGAAATACGTCATGGTGACGTCATCAGGGGTCACGTGACGTCATCTTAAAGGTGTAATTGATTTAATCTTTGAAATTCAATAACAAATCAACCGCAAAAGACCGAAACTAAATTGTTGTGGCAATAGATAGAATAATCCAGGATCTTAATTTTATCTCGTGTGCGTGAAATCACGTGACCCTTCCTTCCGGTCTAAACCGGAAGTGCCTCATAATTTAAAACTGAAAAATGATATGAACTTACTTTCAACGATGTTAGTGTCTGGCTACAATGTATTTAAAAAAAAAAATATTGGTGACGTCATAACATGTTATAGCGCCCTCTAGCGGCAGTTTGAAAAATTGTTAAAATGAATAATCTGTTGATGTGTGTGGCGAAGTTTGCTGAAATCACTTTATAACCGGTGTATTTAATCAGCTTCATGCTAGGAACAAGTTGACGGGAAGAAAACATTATGACGTCACCAGACCGGAAGTTAGAATGAAAAGACTCCTTTTCCTTTGAAAATTCCTAAAAAATTAAACCTGACAGATACAATCTTGATTTTTGCCCTAAAGGTTAATGTAAAAGTAGTTCTCGAACTTCCCTGTGTTTTGGGGCAAAAAACAAACTTGAACATACCCTGCGGCATCCTTGAAATGTAATCGTTTTGGCCTAGGTGCAAAAAGCATTGACCCCTTACATGCGCGTGGCACACGTATAATATACATGTACATGCTAGTACATGTACGTATACACTGATAGTGTATTATGTATTGAGCGAATGTATCACCACTGACATCGTTCGTGCAAGCACATGTACGCTCACCCAAGAGGACACTAGCCGCCAACCTGTGAAACAGGATGACGTCATCAAATTGCCCATGGGGAAGGGCGCCGCGTACGACAGGTAGGTAAACACGCTTTCGGCTACGCAGAATCCAACCCCGTAGACTTTGTAAACGTTGCTTGCACAATTCAAAGCACTTTTAACGGAAAAACAAAGTCGTATTCCCATAAACTTGACCCAGGTGAAGACCCAATAGTGAACTCCAGTCTCGCCGACAGACACCACGAGGAAAACGTCATCAGGGCCACGTGACCTTATCTTAAAGGTGCAATTGATTTAATCTTTGGAAATCAATAAAACATCAACCGCAAAAGACCGAAACTTGAATTTTGTGGCAATTAATAGAATAATCCAGGATCTTCATTTATCTCCCGTGCGTGAAATCACGTGACCCTTCCTTCCGGTCAAAACCGGAAGTGCCTTATAATTTGAAAGTGAAAAATGATATGAACTTACTTTTAACGATGTTAGTGTCTGGCTAGAATAAACTTTTCAAAAAAATTCCGGCGACGTCATAACATGTTATAGCGCCCTCTAGCGGCAGGTTGAAAATGGTTAAAATGATTAATCTGTTGATGTGTGTTGCGAAGTTTGCTGAAATAACTTTATAACCGGTGTATATAATCAGCTTCATGCTTAGACCCTATTGGGAAGGAGAAATATTTATGACGTCACCAAACCGGAAGTTACAATAAAAAATCCTTTAAACTTTAAAAAGTCGCTTAAAAATCAACCGCTATAGATATAATCCAGATTTTTGCTTCAGATAGCAAAGTTAAGACTGATCTCGAGTTTCTGTTAATTACGTCACAATGACGTCATCAAGTGTCAGATTACAAGCAACCAAATATTTCTAAATTTATTCTTTGAAAATCAATATAAAATCAACTATAAGAGATCTGATTTAGATTTTTAAGGAAATTGATAGATTAATCCATGGTCTTCATAATTTGTATTACATCAAAAAGACCTGACACTTCCTTCCGGTCCAAACCGGAAGTGCCTTATAATTTAAAAGTGGAAACGATGCTAACTTACTTTCAACGATGTAAGGCGCTGGCTAGGTTGTAAGTAACAAAAAAGTTAACAGTGACTTAAAATGTTAAAGCACCCTCTAGCGTCATGTTGACAAATGTTACGTCATATTACGATTATATTTGAATTATTACGTTTTTAGACGTTGAAGGCATATCTCAGCAACGGATCGTGTTAACATAACACCTCATTTTGTGTTGTTAGGTGATAGATAGTTGCACAAAAAGTTCACAAACGTGTGACGTCATCGTTTTAATCAGTTTTAATTCATTTTACTCTGTTTAAATTAACTTAAATTAGTTTTCAATGATTTTAAATTGTTTTGATGGTTTAAAAGTTCAATTTTTGAAATATTTAATAAAAAAAAATTGCGAATGCGAAAAAGCCCTATGTTCTGTTCCTCGAACAGACGTAGTTCTAGTTTTCCTTTTTTTTTTTTCCTCTTTCAGACTTTTTCCCATAGGATTTGTACACGTTTTTTCTGGCATAGCACTTTGACACTTTGGTAAATCCGATCGACTTGAGACTTGGCATACATTTAGACAACCACCCAAGGACGGTCCTAGAAGAAATTCGTTGCGATTACGTCATTCAAGGTCACGTGACGTCATGTTAAAGGTAAAATTTTTCCCATAGGTTTTGTACACGTTTTTCTTCAGACTATTGACTTTGACACTTTGGTATATCCGACCGACTTGAAACTTGGCATACACTTAGAACACCATCCACAGATGGCTCTTGAAGACATTTGGCACGATTGCGTCATTTAAGGTCACGTGACGTGACGTTAAATGTGCAATTTTTGTCCCTATAGGGTTTGTACACGTTTTTATTCAGACTATTGACTTTGACACTTTCGTAAATTTAATCGACTTGAGACTTAGCACACACCCCGACCACCATCTCCAGGAGGGCCAAGGGGAAAATCGTCATGATGACGTCATCGGGGGGTCACGGCACGTCACATTAAAGCTTCAGTTTTTAGGACCCGCTATCTCTGGAAGTACAGGTCTGATTGGGATCAAACTTGGTATGCAAGTATTCCAGGGTGTGTTATAGACGAAAAATAAAATGACATCATGATGACGTCATCGTGGGTCATGTGACGTCACATTAAAGGGATTAAAGGTTCAGTTTTTAGGACCCGCTATCTCTGGAAGTACAGGTCCGATTGGGGTCAAACTTGGTATGCAAGTTTTCCAGGGTGTGTTATAGACGAAAAATAAAATGACATCATGATGACGTCATCGTGGGTCATGTGACGTCACATTAAAGGTCCAGTTTTTAGGACCCTCTATCTCTAGAAGTACATGTCCGATTGGGGTCAAACTTGGTATGCAAGTATTCCAGGATGTGTTACAGACGAAAATTAAGATGACATCATGATGACATCATCGGGTATCATGTGACGTCACATTAAAGGTTCAAATTTCCCCATAGGATTTGTACACGTTTTTTCAACTAATATATATTTGGCACTTGTGTAAATCCAATCGACTTCAGACTTGGCACACACATAGACCACCACACACACATATATTGAAAGTAACGTTAGACAATCGAAACAGCTCTGTGTTTGTCCACAAACACATGTCTAGTTTCTTTTTAGCTGTTTCGGCACTACAGCCGAAACAGCTATTGTATTCCTTCTGATTTTTTTTTTTTTATTTTTTTTTCTCCTTCAGACTCTTCTCCATAGTAGTCCGGTGGCTTAGTGAAAAAATCGTGACCCGCCGGATTAAAGCACCAAACTTGGCACACTTGTTCTATATGACCCACTGAACAATTTTAGAGGGGGGTGCCCGGCTTAGGTGACCTAGGTCAAGGTCAGCATGAGGTCAAAGGTCACGTGGCATGTAATTATGTTTGAATGCGGATATTGATGGCAAATCAAGGTTGAGAAGCAATTTTTTAGACTAACTTGTGTAGAGTTGTTCTATAGGCCCAACAGAACCATTGTAGAAGGGATGCCCGGCTTAGGTGACCTAGGTAATGGTCAGCCTGAGGTCAAAGATCACCTTGCATATAATAATGCTGTTTAAATGCACATTATGATTGCAAATCAAGGTTGACAAGCAATATTTTAGACACTTAATTGTGTAGAGTTGCTATATAGGGCCAATAGAACCATTGTAGAAGGGGTGTCCGGTTGGGATGACCTTTATCAAGGTCAGGCTGAGGTCAAAGTTCACAAGGCATATAATACTGCATAAATGCAGATCTATGATTGCAAATCAAGGTTGACAATTAAGATAGGCTTTAAATCTTATACTTGTTTTCAAGGACCTAAAGGACTATTCTTGATGGGGTCCCGGTTTGGGTGACCTAGGTCAAGGTCAGGCCGAGGTCAAAGGTCACATGGCATATAAAACTGTATAAATGCAGATATGATTGGTTAAGTGAAAAAAATCAAAGGTTCCACAAACATGGAGATTCTTACAAATTAAGCTACTTAACAATTTAAATCAAAATTTCAAATGTTTATTTGAATAAATCCAAGATGGCGGCCATATATGTTGTAGAGTTTTTTAGATTGAAATGTTCAAACAGAAAAAGTGATGTTGTTTAAGTGATGGCTTAAAGGCACTGGACAACTTTGATAATTGTCAAAGACCAGAATTCTCACAAGTCTGATACAAGTCGAGTTCTGTTCATATTGTTACACTCCACATTTAGTGAGTGCAGTTTCCCCTGCATTCACAGAGGGCGGTACACTCTAGGCCTGTGCTTTTGCATGTACATCCTTGAGCATAGGGGTTCAGCCTTACAACTGCACTTGATGAGCTGCCTACAGAACTTTGCAGCGTCTGGTAATGTTGTCCACAGTGGTTCCCACGTGTTGCCATTCTTACTCCAACCGAAAGCATCAGGACTAGGGACATTCATTTCCGTGTTCAGGCTCATCAACCATATGCTAGCTTGGTATACACTCCGGTTTGTATGCTGGATCAGAGCTGCCTGGGTTGGTGGAAGGTTTGGCATCATGTGAACCTTACGAGGAAAGAGGTCCTTTCTCAGGTCATTTACACTTCCCAAAAGGGTTGTGTTGTCATACAGATTGCAGACAAACTGTTCTATGACTTGGAAGAGAGGTGAGTCAACGGACAATGGCTTGAAAGGATGATGCACTGGGAAGAGGAAGGCTTCATTAGATGTAGGAAATGCACTCCATGCATTCCAAGATAACTTCTTTCCCTTTCCGTTGAACTGTGATGTTGTGTCTGACCTAGGCGTGGAAGAAAGGAAGTGCTCTTGATTTCTCTTCACCGAGTTCATCACAGAGAGAGTTGATGTGGTAGAACCTGAAGTGTTTTCCTTTCCCAAATGCTACCCAAAGCTGAACATCAGGATGTTTCTCCACAAGGTCAAAGAATATGCCAGCCAGGATGACCACAACATCTGTATCCACTGTGCTGACCATCACTGACCTTGCACCCTTTTGCAAGGCATCTGCAACGTGGAGACACATTCTTGAGTCGGCCTCCTCATGATCGGTTGATGACATAGGTTCAGTGCTACCTCTGGATACAACTGACTCTCCAGAAGTGATGTAAACTTCTTTGTCTAATGAAAACTCGTATGTACCAACTTCTTCTGTTAACAGGGCGAAGAGCTCTTCCTTGTTCGTGGAGTCTTGGAGGAAGGTAGCAAAATTTGCAGGCAGCTTTGTCTGTCTGGAAACCTTCTTTCTTACTCCCTTCCCTCGTTTCTCACGAGTGGACTCTTTTAGGCTGCCCTCCTTGTATGTGTCCCATACAATGTCCACCCGCTTACAGCTTTGAAGTTGCCGATTTACCCAGCGGATGAAGTTTCCAGCACTGTAATCACCAAATGATGTAGCATCACCTATGGGAAGAGCTTGCACTACTGCTGGACCATCAAACACTTTGATATCGAACTGTGCGGGGGCTTCTGGCTGCGTGCTGGGTTTCAGGAGATCCAGTAGTTTTGATTTGGAGCTTGGTAGTCTAAGTTTGCCTTGCTGACTCAAAGATGGAGGCCATGGATGGTTCTCATGAAAGAAAAACTGGTCCATATCAGCATCACGGACTTGACTTGTAATGAATAACCTGCTGAAGAGACTGCAGTCGCTCTTGATGTTGTCCATCTGCTGCTTGGCCTTTGACTTCGACTTTACTTGTAGCTGCTTGAAAAGATGTAGGTTATTCCGTTTGATTGGCTTATGAATCGACACTGTCCTCTCCACAAGAACATCCTTTACATATGCTGTGTACTGTTCCTTTCCTAGAGCTTCAATTGTATACAGGGTCGTGGCCACTTCTTTACCAACACAGTTATGAGAGTCCAGGGTCATGAGTTCTTGGGAATCTCCCATGAAAGGGTTATCCATAGATGTAATTGTTGCGCAGAGTTGATTGACCTTTGTCTTGACCAATTGTTGAGTAGAAGCCCCTTGTTCGTGGTTTCGGGAATCTCCAGTCTCATGTGAAGTGTACTGATCTTCAAACTCTGATAGTAGTCTGGCCTGTTCAGGACCTGATACCATCCATCTCTTTAGTGCTGCAGGGTTCTCTGTCAAACCGATTGCTCCACCGGAATCTTTCACCAATCCATTGTTTTGCTCATGTGCCTGGTCGATTGGCATCGCTGAGAACTTCCTTTGTGTCTTGGGAAGACCCAGAACTTATGTAGGTCATCTCTGATACCATCAGGTAAGGTCTTCATGTCCCTGATATGCACAGGAATCCAGCGAGCGTAGTTTTGATGGTCCAAGGCAAAAAACCAGGGTGTCAATGTCTCCAATACAGCAACGAAGAGTGAGAAGTTACGCTCACGATGAGAACGAACAAGGATGAGGACCAGGATTTCCAAGTTCATAATCATGTCCCAATACTTAAAGGTGGGATTCTTTCTGCACTGTTCTTTTTTCCAGTCATCGAAGGCTTCTTCATCATGAGGGCCTAGCATCTCTTGGCAAGCATCTTGCTGCAGTTTGGCAAGGGAGAGTGCAGTGATCTGATGGGCTCGTCTCGTTCTTGTCAAGTGAGACACATTTAGGAATGAGTCTGCAGTTCCTGCTGAAGCAATTTCCCCATCACTCAAAGCTGTTGTCCAGTCACTTCCTTTTAACAGGTGACCAACCATTCTCCACAAAGCAATTTCTATGTGAAGGCCGCCGAACATTACAACAAAGGATGATTCACCAAATGTCTGCGGCCATGTCCATTGCACGTACTTAGCAAGGGCAAAGAGTGGTTGATCCAGTGCTATCACGGGTATCTGTCCTGGGTTAACTTTTGCCGTTTCACGTTGTACAATTGTCATTCCGTGTCTGATCATTGAAATCGTTGCAGCTTTATCAAGAAAGAGTGGCAGGAGGGCACTTATGCCTACTGGGTCTGTTGGCTTAGGCTGTTGAGATGCATGATAGGCGGCCCAGGCAATGTATTCACCTTTACATAATACGTCTTTGGAGAGGAGCTGAATACTTTGATGGACCCACAATGCTTCTTCTTTCTTAGCCTCTTCAAGATGGCTGTCGATGTCAGGGATGACCGCCTCGGACACAATTACGCCATTAATATTGCAAGCCACATCTGGTACAATGCGGTAGCTGTCTGGTAGTGATTGGGTTTTTCTATACTCAGGAGGTGGAACGGTGATGGGTTGTCTGCTGGTACCAGAGTTGGTGTCAGTGGGGAATTGAAACAGGCTTATACTTGTTCCATGGAAGGATCCTTCTGCGGTTGTTGAGGTCAAGTTGTGGTCAATGTTGTCAAGAGCCCCTACTGTGAAGATACCTTTACGAATCTGTGGAGGACAAACTGAATCATCATCTTCAAAGCGTTGGCATGCAGCTGTGGTCAGCCAGTCTTCTACCTGTAAGGTGCGTTCATAACTGACACTGATGCCCATCTCATACAGCTGCGTCAACATTTTCTTACTTCGTGTAAGTGTATGAACGTTCAAACCAATGTAGAGAGGAAGTGGAGGCTCACGGTCCTTTGTGTGGCGTGATTTGGAGACATTGGAAGACTTTCCTTTGTAGTTGAAGAGTATGCATATTGAGAGACAGGCTTGTGAATTTGCAACATTCTTGTCAATGATGTTGCTACCATAGAGAAGAATAGATATCAAAGACTTCAGAGAAGTTGGGACTGATATCTCTTGGCAGTCAGTGGGAAAACTTCCAGTGAATTTGAAAAATTCACCGCCAAATATCTCTCTCCGTACATGTTTGCACTACTCTGATCATGGACAAAGATTCTTCATCAAAGTCACGAGATGACACTGCAGCTTTCAAAAGTTGTTGAAGCCCTTCATTAAATACAAGAAGAGTGTTCCGCCCATCTGACTGTTCTTGGCATTCTGCTGCAAAGTGTAAAAGTAGCTTTTTCTTCAGCCGTGATTTATTGATGGTTTTGCCGATGCTTAGAGTCTCAAGTCGTTGCTCAAACAACATATGAAGCTCAGAAAGTTTGAATATGTGAGTTCCATTTTCAATACAGCTTTCCATATGAGATACTAGCTCTGCAAACACCCGAGACTGCATTATTCTTTGATCTGTAGTTGTTGTTGTACTCGTGTCCTGCTGTTCTCTATCCATACTTCTATATCGGTTCTTGAAGGCTGTCAGACAAGTGTTGTGATACTTAGCTTCAATAGCTACTAAATCCCCTCCTGCTATTCTTGCTAGTAATTGTTTGTCTTTCAATTCTGTAGCCATCTCTCTGATCTTCTTGTCCAGTCCCAAGGTAGAACAATTGTGTAGCTTGCCGTGTGTTTTGCTACAGAAGATGCAGTCTTTCTCTGTTGTCGATTGCGTATGTGAAAGACGCTTTGACTTCCTTTCATCCTGCTCAGCATTTTTACGCTTTAGTCTCCCTTTTGTTCTTTGAAGCTTAGAGCTTGCAAACTTGAGCTGACAAGCTTTATGCCACTTTGCAGCATTGGTCAGAAGGTCATCAGCAGTAACGTCGCATCCACTACAAGCTAGTTCAAATGGAAGTGCTCGTAATTCACGAAATCCCTCTACATTCTGAAGGAAATCATCATAGAAGGCTCGTCCTTCTCCTTCTGGCTTGTCTGCGGGACACTTTAAACTTCCGTCTCTCTTCCCGCATATGATGCAGTTTTCCCAATTCATTCTGCTTAAATTATACTCAACACCCTGAAAATTAACGGATACCCAACTTTATTTTACAAGCAAATAGAGGTCTTATTTGTATCACAAGGGGAAGGGGCTTAAACAAAATTGTGGCTGAATCTATTTAACAATTTTATCATGTTTGTTACGCAGATAAAAGTCAAACATAAGTTTGCCATGATAGACCGGTGCCTACAACAAACCCGTCAAGAAAAGCACTTTACTGACGTCAAAGAATAACACACAATATTTCCCGTAATCAGATCAATTACACACTAATAAAGAAGAAGAAACAAACAAACACAATTAAAAGTTCTCACTTGACTGTCTTTGCTTTACTAAAGAGCTCAAATTAAACGATTCAGATAACTTTTTCCACAGTCATGGGTGTCGGAAATAGAAGCTGCATGGTCAGTTTGAGCTATTGAGATGTGGAAGCGCCCTCTATTGGTGAATTATTGATAGGCCATACTAGGCGGCCCTCTGTTGGTGAAAAAATGAACCTTTAGGACATAATGTTACCAAGTATAATTGGCACTTTCAGTCTCACTTTTGGTTAGAGGTGGTATATGCACAAAAACGTTGATTTGCAATCATATCTGCATTTCTACAGTAATTTCTTCAGTAATATATGCCATATGAACTTTCACCTGACCTTGACCTAGGTCACCAAAACTGTACACCCCCTCTAGGGTGATTATGTTGGTCTTATAGAACACGTGCAAACAATTTAGTGCCTTCAAATCTAGCTTGGCAGCCTTTATTTGCAATCTTATCTGAATTTATAAAATATTATTTAACATGTGACCTTTGACCTTGGCCTGACCTTGACCTAGGTCACCTAAGCCGGGCACCCCCCTCTAGAATTGTTCAGTGGGTCCTATAGAACAAGTGTGCCAAGTTTGGTGCTTTAATCCGGCGGGTCACGATTTTGCCAAAAATTGGCGCTAAGCCACTGGACTATAGGGTTTGTACACGTTTTTTGTTCGGACAATACACTTTGGCACTTTGTTAAATCCGATCGACTTTAGACTTGGCCTACGTGTAAATCACCACCCACAGATGATCCTAGAAGAAATTCGTCACGATTACGTCATTCGTGGTCATGTGACGTCACGTTAAAGGTGTATTTTTTTCCCATAGGATTTGTACACGTTTTTCTTCAGAATATTGAATTTGACACTTCTGTAAATACATTCGACTTGAGACTTAGCACAGACCTCGACCACCATCCCCAGGAGAACCAATAGGAAAATAATCATGATGACGTCATCTTGGGTCATGTGACGTCACATTAAAGGTAAATTTTTTAAGACCCTCTATCTCTAGAAATACAACTCCGATTGGGGTCAAACTTGGTACGCAAGTATTCGAGAATGTGTTATAGGCAAAAATTAAGATGACGTCATGATCACGTCATCGGGTGTCATGTGACGTCACATTAAAGGTGTAGTTTTTGGGACCCTCAATCTCTGGAAGTACAGGCCCGATTGGGGTCAAACTTGGTATATGCCAGTATTTTCAGACTTGGCACACTCCTAGACCACCACTCACAGATAGTCATAAAAGAAATTCGCCACGATGACGTTATTGAGTGTCATGTGACGTCACGTTATGTTTTTCCCTATAGGGTTTGTAAACGTTTTTCTTCAGACAATAGATGTGTACACTTTGGTAATTTCGATTGACTTGAGACTTGGCATGCAGTTAGACCACCACCCACAAATAGCCCAAAGACATTAGCCAACCTACAAATTGAGGGGTCAGCCCGATGTTCCTAGTCTCGATCTGTGTTGATATTTTACAATAATTAAATTGCGTTCTTTCTGCTGTGCCCTTTTGCTATCGGTTCAATTCTTTGCCAAAATCCAGCAACCGGTACAGCTGTTTGCTGCCCTCAGTGTTGCAAGTGATTTTGGCCTGCCGCGAGTCCATGTGCGATATGAAAATCAGACTGCTGTGCAAATCTGATCCGTTTTCCCCGTTAGTGGTTAAACCCCGTTACGCGACAGGTCACTCTCATAATTATCATGATCCTCAATTAATTAAGCGCGCGTGCTCAATTAATACTACCAACGAGTCACATATAATAGTCTCAAATACTTCCTGTGCCAGTAGGGCATCTTAGGCAAGATCAGGTTCCTTCCTTCCTTCCCTCCCCCCCCCAAAAAAAAAAACCCAAAACAAAAAACTAAAACCCACCAACATACATATATCAGGGGTATGCTATGATAGTTCGGGGGGGGGGGGGGGGGAATTAGGAGAAAAAAACCCAATAATTCAATCCTATTAAATGACTAATTGAACCCAGTAATCTCTAGGCCACTGACAAAGCTGATTGATGCATACGTACATATTGAAAGTATTGCATTTGCCTTGCGGAAAAATACAAGGGGGTTTGCAGCAAAGAGGTAAAAGCTGGGGGGGGGGGGGGGGGTTACAAATGTTTGTCTCAAAATAAAAAAGGACTGCATATGCATACACAGACACCAGATGTGGAATTAATTTCAATGCACTATTATTTATTTCTTATATATTTCACTATTTAAGGGCAACATTACTAGACAATTTCTTAGAAAGAATTATATACATGGGCACCAATTGCACAAAGACTTAAAAATGCTCAAAAATATTTTTTGAGCTAAAAAACTTGTTCGGACCCGTTATTGCTTTCTGATGGTTAATAGGTCGAAGTAGGGGAAATTAGTGATGTCTTTGTATGGAATTATTTCCAATATGGAAAGTAGACAGCTATGACTGAACAAAGTTACGAGTACTGTTTGGTTGAAAGAATTAAAGTAGATTGAAATGTGAGGTTTGGAGCAAAATACATAACAACTAGAAACGACTTACAAGCAAGAGTACTGAGCAGGAGCAGAAGCAAAAGCAATTGCTGAAAAACACATATATAACCTTTTGCATTTAAAAAACAGATTATTCTTAAGCTTGCCAAGCAAATGCTTAGGTTGTAAACAATAGCGTTATTCATTCAGATGTACGCCGAGGCACGTGCAAATGCTTAATGACAAAAGCAAAAGCTTGTTTTTATGTATGTACACGTTTTGGGGCAATCATTAATGTGGGAAGTTTTGCTTCCAAGAAACAAGCTTTTGCTTAAAAGTATTCCTTGTTTTATTTGTGTGTATAACCCTAACAACAGTCTTGAACAAGTTTGACATGATTTTAAACTGGCTTTAACTCTAACCCCTCAGGTCCTTTTGTGTAGAAATCATTCTAATTTGTGCAAACTCCTGCACTTGCTACCATGAAACAAAATTGATTCATCCTCAAGTCTCATCCATTTATATTGGTTGAATTTGTTCAGAGGGGTGACCATTACCTCAATCCTAACAAATCATCCACTTTAACGGTAATATATTGAGTTGACAGAAATTACATTTAATTATGCATGGCTGAGCATGATTGTGTACATCCTATAAACAAAACACAATGCATCCTCCAAAATCAGACACTTTTTCGCTATTCATCCTGAATCCTTCAAAATCCTCTTAACCGTAGATCACAAAACTCAGGCTAGTAGAACAAAGTAGGCTTTTACCTCACACTTACATAATAGATTGATAACAGAAGCAAGGCTTATTTTTAGATGAAAAAGCAGGCTTGACATCGTACTCATAGCCTCTGATAACACAGCGGCACAAGAGGCGACTCACAGTGGCTTGGACGGCAGGTGATTAGTAGCCTCTGACATCACTGCGAGAGGTGGATCATCACTAAACTCAGGCTTGGAATTGACAAGTGATTTGTAGCTTCTGACAACACAGTGATACAGTACACAAGTGATTTGTAGCTTCTGACAACACAGTGATACAGTACAAGAGGTGATTAACTTAGTCTTGAATGATTGTTGATTAATAGCCTCTGACATCACTGTGGTATTAGAAGGAACTCGGGCTTGGATGACAGGTGGTCAGTAGCCTCTTAAATAACAGCAGTAAAAAAAAGCAGCTCCCAGGACTCCCGCGTGCTCGAATGACAGCTAATCTTGCCTCTTGCATCACAGTAGTAGAAGAGGTGTCTCCCAGGACTCCAGTTCGGATGAAAGGTGATAAGTAGCCTCTCGTATCACAGGCGACTCCCAGGACTCAGGCTTGGATGACAGATCTGATCAGTATAGCCTGTTGCATCACAGTGGTAGAAGCAATGCCTCCCAGTATTCCGGCTTGGATGACTGGCGATTAGTCGACCTTGACATTATAGTCAAGCTAGGTAAGTGGGGCAAAGAACAGTACATTGGAAGTGTGTAAATATATGTTTGATTTAGTGCAACATAATTTTTCACACATTTTCCTATTCATATGTCTGTTTATCATAAGCTATAATGTAGGGTCGATTAACAGTTTAGTGTATCTTACCTTTAACTGTGAAACAGTCAATTTTCAGCAATGAGGTAGTAGTGTCTTCAATTCTTACGACAACCTGCATGTATACATTTTGCATACAGAAAACATAAACAGAAAAACAGAAATCAATATTGTGGATTGATCTCTTTCCCAGAAAAAGCAAATGTTCTTAATAACAAAAAAGTGAAGTGGATAAACATAGATACCGGTACTGTGCATTCTTCTAATAGCAAGACCTTTTGATACAAAGAGTGTCAAAGAGTGAGTTATACAAATGCTTCTGGTTTGTGCATTTTCACACAAAAAAAACCTTATTCAAAGAATGCTTACAAGTGATTAACAGGGCTTGAGAAATGTCACTCTCAGCTATGGGTGTATGCTTTATAGTTATAGTCAGCGATGGTAATCCAGTGAAGACCAGGACTAGAGAGATGTCACTCTCAACTATGGATGTAACAGCCATGCTCCATAGTTATAGTCAGTGATGGTAATGTAGTGATGACCAAGACTGGAGAAATGTCACTCTCGGCCATGGGTGTAACAGCCGTGCTCCATAGTTATAGTCAGTGACGGTAATCCAGTGATGACCAGGACTGGAGAATTGTCACTCTTAGCTATGGATGTATAACAGCCATGCTCCATAGTTATAGTCAGTGATGGTAATCCAGTGATGACCAGGACTGGAGAAATGCCACTCTCGGCTGTTGATGTAACAGCCATGCTCCATAGTTATAGTCAGTGATGGTAATCCAGTGATGACCAGAACTGGGGAAATGTGATTTTCAGCTATGGATGTAACAGCCGTGCTCCATAATTATAGTCAGTGATGGTAATCTAGTGATGACCAGTACTGGAGAAATGTCACTATCTGCTATAGATGCAACAGCCGTGCTCCATAGTTATACATTTAATCAGTTATGGTAATTCAGTGATAACCAGGACTCGAGAAATGTCACTCTCAGCTATGGATGTGACAGCCATGCTCCAAAGTTATAGTTAGTGATAGTAATCCAGTGATGACCAAAACTGGATAAATGTCACTATCAGCTATACATGTATGTGACAGCCATGCTCCATAGTTATAGTCAGTGATGGTAATGTAGTGATGACCAGGACTGGAGAAATGTTACTCTTAGCTATAGATGTAACAGCCATGCTCCATAGTTTTAGACAGTGATGATAATCCAGTGATGACCAGGACTGGAGAAATGTCACTCTTAGCTATGGATGTAACAGCCATGCTCCATAGTTTTAGACAGTGATGATCCAGTGATGACCGGGACTGGAGAAATGTCACTCTCGGCTATGGATGTAACAGCCGTGCTCCATAATTATACATGTAATCAATTATGGTAATCCAGTAATGACCAGGACTGGAGAAATGTCACTCTTAGCTATGGATGTGACAGCCATGCTCCAAAGTTATAGTCAGTGATGGTAATCCAGTGATAAACAGCAGGGCGGGGGAAATGTCACTCTCATGACAGCCATATGCTCCACAGTTATAGTTAGTGACAGTCATCATGGAGTGATGACCAGGAAGATGGGAGAAATGTCACACTCAGCTATGAATGTGACAATGATACTCCACAGTTATAGTCCGTGATGGTCATCCAATGATGACCAGGACTGGAGAAATGCCACTCTCGGCCATTTCTCCTCTTTGTTTACATGTATGTTCTATACCATTTCTCATCCTCCTATACATGTACAGGTATATCAAACCATTTTTCCTCCTTGTTTATATATACCCTACCATTTTAAATTCTTGTTTACACAAGTATACCATACCATTTCTCCTCCTGGTTTACATGTACTATACTACATTGTATTTCTCATCCTGCTTTACATGTACTGTACTATGCCATTTCTCCTACTTGTTTACATGTACCACACAATTTCTCCTTCTTGTTTACATGTACCATACCATTTTCTCCGCTTTGTTTACATGTACCCGCTACCATACCATTTTTCATCCTTGTTTACATATCATGCCATTTCTTCTTCTTTTACATGTACTAAACTTTAATTTTATACATTGCTCTTTTTCACATTTCAATTCATTTCAGAGCTTTAAGTACTTCTATTCCAATAACTATCCAAATTTACAATGAATTAAAACGAGTTGAAAAAAAAGAATAAAAGGCAATACCCACTTGTGTACATGTACAATGTGTTCATAATTCATTTCATATAAAATTACAACCGAATGATGACTGCCTCGTGGTAGCTATAGTATGTTGGACTGATGCAAACATGAATATCATCTATGTTTCTTACATAAACATGGTCCAGTAAAGTATTTTGTTCAGTTGTTGCATCACTTAGACACTGCCTATATCCATGATCAGCCATCAATGTCTTCACATAAGATTTGTTTTTCATAATATCCTCATTGAAATCACCCATAACAATGCACCTGTTTGAAATTTGATGTAACTTATTTAACAATCTTTCAAGGACTTCTACAAATTGTTTTAATGTATATGATGGTGGTCGATAAACTATTACAGCAACAAATGAGACATTTGAATTAACATGTACTTGAAATGCAATATATTCAAGATTGTTGATTGGCAAATTCCTCCTACTGAACACTCTGTCTTTTTTTCCACATACAGCAACACCTCCACGACTCTGTTTTTTTAACATGCATGTCACATGACTAGAGTTATCATAACACATACTTCTTGGTTGATGATACCATGTGTAATCACTCATATCCATATCACAATCAAAGTCATTTTCAGTCCATGTTTCAGTCAAGCAAATAAAATCACACGACAACATTTCATCATTAGATTTCAAATCAATTAAATGAGCTTGAAGTCCTTGAATATTATGCATAGCAATACTTGTACTGTAACATTCATTACCACCTCCATTATTACTTCCTTTGTCATCAGACTCCTCAATATACCATGGCATCTTGTTCAGTGCTTCAGCTACTGCCTCATTACAATAAATATATTTCTCATCAAACCCTTCTATCACAAGACCATTCAATGAAACAACTCGACTCAAACTAACATATGCTTGTCCTGCTGAAAATGTACGGGTCAAACAAACCACTGCCTTTTCCAAACTCATGCCTTGCACTTTGTGAGCTGTACATGCCCAAGCCAACTTCAGTGGAAATTGCCGACGCACACACTGTTTATTAAAGTTGTCTTCCACCATTTCAATACTGACAACATCCACATCATTACCAGACGACTGTTTTTTCAATTTTAATCCAATATTCTCATTATCAAATTTAACTTTAATACACTTAGGAGACTGATCATTAGGTAATGTAACAATATCTTTTACAGTTCCAAATACGCCATTGACAAGCCCATCACTGACATCCAGGTTCCTTGTGAGCATGACTCTAGCACCAACAGCAAGCCACAGAAAATCAGGTAAATTGGTGCCTGAGGATTTCTTCACTGATCTCCGTATTATTTTTATTTCACCACTTTTTGCATCTCTCTGGAAATCTTTAGCAAGAACACAAGTTTGTACACAACCTGAACATTTAGCAAAAAGAGTCTCTTTCAGTTTCAGTAACAGTTTCTTATCATCACTTTGTAAACTTTGCTTTTTCTTTCTGATTCGTAATCTATTCAGAACTTCAGCAAACTTTGCATCATCTTTCTGTCTCATTATATCAGTCAGTTCTACTTTTGCAAAGTTGTCATTCCATAAGTCAGTTGTAACATCAGTCTGGTGCAAGGATCTCCCTTTTACTGGAGGTAACTGATAAAAATCACCAACTGCTAATACGCTGACATTTCCAAAGGGACTGTGATTCTGTGATTGTTTAACCTGTCGCAAACGACCATGAATGTAGCATAAGAGTTTATGACTGACCATTGAAATTTCATCAACAATTAGAATTTGCAGTTGGCTTAATTTATGCCGCAGCGTGCTAATCTTTTCTTCACCAAGTGGTTGATATGGCAATTTCACATTTGTTGTTATTGACAAAGCACTGTGAATTGTGGCACCATGGATATTATATGCTGCAACACCTGTAGGAGCTGTTAGTAATACCGATACATCATCAGGATTTTCTACCATTCTTCCAAAAAGTCTGGTTGCTTCATAGTAGATGCACTTTATCAAATGACTTTTCCCTGTGCCAGCTCCTCCAGTCACAAATACACGAAACGGTTCAGGATTTTTACCATTGACTTTGTCCAAACACCATTGCCTTACTTTGTAAAACACTTCTTTTTGTTTAGCATTTAGACACCTCAACAAATGTGTTGCTTCCTGCTTGGACACATGTAGTGATCTGTGAGGCTCAAGAGTATATTTTGGGTCATCTTTTTTGGACTTCAAATCAGGAATATCTGAATCACTGTCACCATCTTCAACTTGTGGTTGTTGCTGTGCTTTACATTCAAGTCTGTCCTTTTCAGTTTCTGGTGCTATCAATGCCCAAGCATCTTCTTGCGGACCATACTTCTCCAACATTTCTTCAGCTTCATCTACTGACTTAGCATTAGCCTCATACAATGACTGGTTACTTTCCACAATATTTCTCACAGGTTTCAACATACCATCAAACTTAATAATGCCATTTCTATAAAATTTCTCATAAGTTTCAAACTGCTGCGGTTTCAACTGAACATCAACACGATATGGAAGATACAATTGCAAGATACTCTGATAGTACTTTTCAGGACATTTTGCTACCGAAAATCTAGGAAATCGTATAACTGCTGGATCAGTTCGACTACGTTTCTGTATGTGTCCTAATCCATTCTTTAATTCATATATTGGCGACCGTCTTGTTTTAGGCATGTTACAAGTATATATAACTCTATAATCTGAACAAAATGTTGCCAAGCACATTGTTTCAAATTTTTTAGTAGTTGGTCTTGCTAGGTATCTGTCAACTTTACTGGTCATCCAAATACTATCATCATCATCTTCACATGCATGTTTGATAACACTTAGAGGCTTGCTCATTCGAATGGGATTTTCACCGACAGGTACAAATTCCACTTTCCTTGATCCTTCTTTCAATCTCAGATTACAAACACGATACACTGCTTCTTGAGCTGAGACCTCTCGATTATGCAAGTACACAGAGCCAATTTCCTTCATACTCTGTCTAGCATCCAAGTTTCCTTTCTGTGCTTCAGCCTGTGCATGTGACAACAGTATACCCATTTCACGTTCAGCTTTTGACATATATGATACCACATAAGCAACACAAGCATATGCATCACAAATGTACTGAATATCCATGTTTGCATTCCAACATCGTATTAAATCTGGATTGTACAAATTGACCCAAGCATCTTGCGGTTGTCTCTTGTGTACAATACTAGTTCTTTTGGTTAGGACATTATGAGCTTTCTCAAAATCAGCTTGTGTCACACCAATGCTTGTAAATAATTCTGTTGTTGTCATCTTTTCGTTCTCAGTGTTCTGTATTGCAATCCATATTGATTCCAATAATTCCTTAGCCTTATTTCTTTCACTACTTTTACCATCATTTGATTGTTTCCTGTCATCAGTTGTTTCTTTCCCATCATCACTTGTTTCTATCCCATCATCAGTTGGCAACAATTCTGTAATAAATGTTCGTTCAGATGGAGGTCTTGGAAAATTAAACCTACACTCGGTACCCTTCTTTTTGCACGACTTGGAATGCTTTTTACTATGTACCTGCACATGACTGATGATTTCATTTAACTCTTTGTCTTGTTTCTCTGATGGCAAATTACAACTTATGTATTTGTCAATAAACTTTACAACCTTTTTTTTACTGTCATGTTCCAACTTTGGTGCATTTTCTATCCAAAAAAGACAATGTGTATGTGGAGACCCTCTTTGCTGGAATTCTACTCTATAGAAATAATCTTTGACTTTTCCAATCGGCTCAGCTCTGGACAGTATAACATCTCTCAGAAATGTATGGAATCGCTGATCAAACATTCTTGCAGCAGTTACAGGATTACTCCGCAATATTGTACATTTCTCATTCCAGTCCAAATCTTTGACGTCTCTACAATCACCTTGCTGTCTCAAGATTGTATTGATTACTTCTGGCCATCGCATATCTGCTGCAGAAAATGAACAAAACCATGTTGGTATTCCTAACTGTCTGATCATAGCCAAAACATCCTTCTGTGCTGCTTGCCAATATGGAGGTGTACCACGGATAGGTCTGAGAAATTTATATCCACTGTCTGATTTTAAAATGTTGTTTAACTGGTCTCTGTCATTGATCATGGAGGCATTTACCCTGTCACCATTGAACTTCTTATCTGCTCCTTTACGCAATGCAATTGACACACTTGACATAACTTTTTGAATCTCTGACAAATACTGCGCATAAAAAATGTATTGAGTACTCTTTGCAAATCTATTATCAACATTCATTAATCGGTTATGCAAATATCTACAAAGTGTGACCCTCACTTCACGATCATCATCATATATAGGCTGCCCTGTTGGAAATAATGTTGGAAAACATTTTGCCTCGTTACCCTTTTCCATTAACAATCAAATTGGACTATTCCCTTCACACGGAGCCACACTCATTACTTCGTCAAAATATTGATCCAGTATTTCCTGTCCTATATTAGTTGGCTGCAGACAACTGTCTAACGGCAGGCCTCGTAAACGGTCATCATCAGTTTCCTCATCACTATTATCACTATCATCATTAACTTCTTTTACATCGTTTCCAGACTTATCTATTTCATCGTTTCCTTCACCACACAATGGAGTTTCCCAATCGGGGCTTATTTCAATATCACTGAACCACTTATTATTATGTTGAAGATAACGTAAAGCATTTTCCACATTTTGTTTACTCACGAACTGATATTGGTAATATCCTTTATAAGTCAGTTTTCTCTTCAACTTGACACGAATCATCTGATCATCGCTTGCAGGTCTTGGTAGTGCTTTTACTTTGTCTGTTATATTAGATGGCACACAAACGACTGGCCCTCGCAAACAAAATTGTGATCCCTTAGGCAGTGGAATAATTTTCATGAAGGCCACATTTATCGCAATTAGATGCTCTTCTAATGTGTTCAAACAAGCTAATTCCTCAGGGATGTCTATCATATTTAAATTATTCACACTTGCTTCAGCAGGGACTTTATTAACAAGTAATTTCCTATGACACGTATAACATATCCATAATTGTGATCTGCTTGATTCTGCAATCATACACCTAGATTCACAATGGTCATTGCAAGTATGTAGGTATTTGTTACTAAAAATAGTCTGGAGTTTGTATTTATCCTTGTTACACTTCACAACTTGCTTTTGAAACAACAGTTTATGACAGCAAGCACACACATACTCAGGTCCTTTAGATATGCTTTCTTTAAAGGTCTTTGTAACAAAATTAATTTGAAGTCTTTTCTTGTTATTAATTTCCTTACGTTTGTAGTTCATACGTGCCATGTTTTTACGATACTTCCTATTTGTTTTGTATTTCATTTTCCCACACTTTATTGAATTTGCCCTGTAAGAACTGACACAGCGATATTTCTTTTTTATTCTTGCAATAAGCTTACTTCTATATGCAGCATTGTCATGATATTTAAATTTAGCTCTGTTAATTGTATTTATTCTGTAAGTAACATTGTCATGATACCTTTTTTTGGACTTGATTTTTTCATTCTCTCTATAGTCTGCATCACCATGGTACTTTCTGTATTCAGGATTATTACAATACTTTGCCTTCCCCTTTGTTATTAGCTTCTCTCTATATTCAGAATTATCACGATACTTTGTTTTCCCACTGTTTATTTTCTTTTCCCTGCTTTCAGAATTTGTACTATATCTTTCTTGTTTACAATTTAAAACAAAATGTCTATGCATTTCATTTTCATGATACTTTCTTTTAAGCAATTCCTTCTTCTTATCTGCACTTTTTTCATAGTTCTTTTTGTTATACATCATTTTTCTTAGCTTTTTCCCATTACTCCTATTCTCATGACCTTTTAACTTCTTATCCAAATTCTTTAAATCCCTTGGCTGACATGTTTTTTTATCATCAGATTTGCTTTTACATTTATGCATTTGTTTTCCATCTATTTTTGCTTTAACCGCCTTCTGTACATACAATTCTCTACTTTTCTCTCTTTTCTTACTTTGTTGTAATTTTTTATTTGCTCGTTTACGTCGTTTACACTTCATATTATTTTTTGATTTACTATCAGAAGCATCTTCTCCATATTTTAATTCCCCATCTGTGTTGCTTGGAAATACATTACTTTGTCCATTATCAACTTGTGTAATTGCTTCATGAACTGACAACACAACATCATAGTGAATCCTTTGCCTATGATACAAATAAATTGCCTCATCTGACGTTACAGTCTCTCTGTCAAAGGTACTTGCTGAGAAAACATACCACTTGCTCCCCTCTTCAAATGTATAAATATCAGTACGTAGCATATGTGCAATCGCCATGATTTCAACCTCTGTAGCCCAGGTTCCAGTATCAAACATTCTTTGCCTCATGACATATTCCTCCACATTTACATAGCCTTGTCGGAGAAAACCATTGAATTTATCTCCATTTTTCAACAGATGATTAACAGTAGCCATTCTTAATTGTACATGGTTTTCTTCAGTTCCTGACACAGCATATGACATTGCCCTGAAAAAACAGTTACCATCTCCTTTAATTCTCTTCACTAAATTAGGTCGTCCCATCTCTTCACATTTATCTGAATTTTCATTGCAATCCAGGGATACGTGGCCCATGCGATGTTGTCTACACAATGCCGTCTTGTTACTATATGTCAGAGGAACAAATTTAAAACCCTGCATTTGTGTCACCCTCTCGATTTCTACATCACTGCCTCCATCTAATTCATTATTGCAACTCATTCCATGCAAACTGCCTTTGTCCTCTTCCTTGATATTATTTGACATATCACTATGTTTACTTGACAAGCCACTATGAGATCCAAGCAATACTCCAGAACTAGTACTCTCTCCACCTATGTCTTCACTATGATCACAACTTCCAATTAACAAATAATTTGTCTCCTGTACACTCCCATTAGTATCTTGTCTTGTCTCATCATCTATCCACACAGACGCGCCTGTAATTTCAAACTGCTCATTGTTAGATAAGTTCATAGATCTTGCCAAATCAGTACAGTACCTGTAAACATCTTGCCATGTAGCCACACGTTTAAGTAGACTCTGACCTTCAGCAACCTGATAACCTCGTTTATCCCTGGAGTGAGAATCAAAGATATAATACATGCTATCTTGAGATATTACAACAAATGTATTTCCATGGAAAGTTATGAAACATGCATAGTTCTGCTGTAGATTCTGTTCCAAAGCACAATTCATTGGTATCATATCAAATTCCGGTAAAATGAATTCTTCTCCGAATGCACCACAAACAGAATCATTAAACTTCATACTGAAATGATGATTCAGCAGATCCAACTCATTTGGCAGTTCTGTCACCAACAAATAGTCATGATTCATTGTAGAGCTCCGAGATAAATGACCATATAACTCATTTCCCGTATTCAATGTTCTATCCATGTCAGAATACGTCCAATGTCTTAGTTTTTTCAACCTACTCATCAACACACAACTCAATCCATTAGCTACGCATTGTTTACCACTGTGACATCCAAACTTATGATGGCCTTGATGAAAAGTACCCTGTACAACAATTTCTAGCAATGTCACACTCGGCTGATTTGTTTTATTATGTTCTTTACTATCTTCTAGCAAAGTCACAGGCAGTTTTTCTTGTTTTCTTCTGACCGAATCACAAGTTCTTTGTGGAAATTTTTTCTTTCTATTATTTTGGGAATCATCTTCTTTTTCCAAAATGTCATCTTCCACCCCTTTTTTATTCACTTTCAATTTCACTTCACAACTGTCAGTATTCTCTGATACTTTTCTCTTTCTACTTCCAGGTCTATATGATGACTCAACACCATGACTACCATCACTTTTCTTTGCCTTGGATGTATCTTTTTCATTTCCCGTTTCAACAGCCCTTGCCAAGTCATTTTTATTTTCATTCTCTTCATCAGTACTTCTGCTCTTTTTACTCCTTAAGGAATAACCTCCCGTCTGCGTATGTAACATCTCTATTTTGCTTTCACTTGTCAACATAGTACAACCTGCTCTTTCTTCATTCCTAATACAACTTTCACTCTTACTCAGTTGACTTACAATGTGTGTTCCATCTACTTGGCTGCCTTTGTCTCTGCAAGTGCTATGCACACGTGTCTGCATCACCACATTGTCATCACTGCATGTCTCCTCGGCAATCACCTCATACACACTCTTATCTACAGGAATGCCAAGATTATACAACAAAGAGTCTGCATAATTACATCTTCCACATTTTAGACACAACCATGATACCGATTTACTTGCCAAGATATACTTTAAGTTAGAAAATCCCATACAATTGACATGATAGCTGATGTTGCAAGTATCACAGTCCACAACTCGATCAACTGCAGTAGTTACTTGATCACATAACCAACACTGCATACATGTAGCTTGTGATTTCTTCACAGAATGATTTATATTCTGAATCTCTGTCTTCTCAACATGTCTTTTATGTGACCTTTTTCCTGTACCATTCTCAGTTATTCCATGTGAACATTTACATCTTGTCTTCAATGAATCTTGTTCTTCATTCTTATTTTCCCTGTGTGTCCTCTTTTTCTTTTGTTCCTTCTTATTTTGCATATTCTTGATAACATAGCTCAGACTTCTTCTTGTGTGACTTTGAATATTCTTTTCTGCTTTTTCACGATTCTTCCTCTCTTCCTTAGTCATGCGTAATTCAATAATTTTACCATTCCTCAACCTTTTGATCACATGTCTTCGTTCACATCTTCTAATTTTCTTTCTATTTGGTTTTGAAACCTTCCTTTCTTCTCTACAATACTCTACCAGACACTCCAGTACCTTATTTCTGCTACAGCATGTCCTGTTGCTCATCTTCAACTTCGTCACTGCTTTGTGATTGTTCCCTTTCTTCTTCATACTGACATTAACCATTCTCTTCTTCTTAGGTTCAGCCACATCCGTCTGCTCTACATCTTTTCTCAGTTCATGCCTCTGGTATAAGTCTCTTTGATAGTTACTCAAACTAGCCATCAAACCAAAACTTACACGATCCTGCATCACCTGTTTAGAAGTCCCATTACTTGATGTACAAGTACTCATTCCATTACCTTTCATAGGTGCAACATACATTGCCATACTTTCTTTACAAGTCTGCTTTACCATAAGTTGTTTTACCATTGTCATTTGTTCTACTACCAACTGGCACTCTCTGTTTTGCACTAGTAATGCCAACTGAAGAAACTGAAATGCCAACTGAAAAAATGTAAATGCCAACTGAAGAAACGGAAAACTGAAGAGACTGAAGAGACTGAAAAAACTGAAAACTGGAAACTGAAGAGACTGAAAAAACTGAAAACTGAAAAATGAAGAGACTGAAAAAACTGAAAACTGAAAACTGAAGAGACTGAAAAAACTGAAAACTGAAAACTGAAGAGACTGAAAAAACTGAAAACTGAAGAAACTGAAAAAATGAAAACAATGAAAACTGAAGAGACTGACGAGACTAAAGAGACTGAAGAGAACGACGACTAGAAGCTTCTCGTTGCATAAGCTTGATGATCTGTTGAACAGAACAAACCAAAACGTACAATCAAATATTGTTTATACCAAAATGACTTAATCCATGTGATACATGTATGTCTTAAAATACGCATTTAAAAAAAAATAGAAGCAGTTTTTGGTTATACAGTTCATATAGTTTTCTAGTTCTGTGTGTATGTAAAGTTCTTTTCTTAATGATTGTAATATACATGTATCTGCTGGACTAAATCAAACACACCTGAACACCACTGTAGTATTAAGAAACATTATCTAGCAGCAACAATTGTTCTTACAAACTTTCAATGCCCCCATTATTCTTTCATTCAAACCTCCTTCTATACGTCAAAATATTTGTATTAAAATTAAAACCGTAGTAAAACTTCTACATATAAACATCACGCAATAACTCCAAAACCACTGCACAGTCTACCGGTACCTCAAAAACGCTCCGAAAAAAAATGCTCCCAGTACCTGGATACGGTACATTAATTACTACATGTACATGTATGCCTACGATCACAAACAAAACATTTGAGTCTGAGATCTGGTACCAAATATATTGCCAGCAAAATAAAACGCCAGAACCTACAACAATACTGTTTAGCCAGCATTTAAAATCTTAATCTTTCTAAACAAAAATATCTAGCGAAAAGAGATCGATTGTTAATTGTATATAAAATATGTTCAGCACTTTAATGCCCTTTGTTTTGAAACTTCTACTTTTACTAGTAATCCCTGACCCTATCCCACACGTCCACCGGCCCAAAAACCTTCAAGGTAAACGAAATTGTGACATATTTGGACAATTTAAAATTGCAACCACTTAGTCCCACTAGTGTGCCCCCGGTATATACTGCGATATACAGGTGACATATTTGGACAATTTAAAATTGCAACCACTTAGTCCCACTAGTGTGCCCCCGGTATACTGCGATATACAGGCAGTATAAGGGCACACTAGTGGGACTAGCAACCACTATACAACGAAAATATGTACGAGGCCAGCCTCGACCGTGCGCATTCCCCTTCGCTAAGATCGCGCAAAGCATGATGGGAAAATATAGCACAGCAAGATCGTAGCCATGGTAACGAGGTTCGTACGAGGCCTATACAAATTACAACGTATCCATCATCATGTCTCAATTCTCATTACATTCCATCACCCAATTTCCCAAATATAATTCCAGATAATTACTACAAATCACACATTCAAATGTACAGTAAGCATTTCCCCTTTAAATCATTACAATAAAACCTAAAACCAATTTCGCTATACAGAAAACAACTCAACAAAACTTTTACTAATCACAACTTCAGACTGTACCTTTCGCGTTGAATGAATGGTCTGGTACCACAACCTTCCAACTCTTGCCCATTATAATCACCTTTCGGTGCGGCGTGGCCTCGTCCGATCCACCGCATGTATAGCATGCATACTACATGTATACCATCACTAGACTGACTCAAAACCATAAAGATGTCACAGTACGGAGGCCAATAAACGCCATTTGTTTTCGTTAAAAATTAATAACATCGACGGCCTAATTCTATTTCAAATTAGGTTTAACATTATCAGCAGGTCACGGTACATATTCCTAGATGCATTTCAGTTACAAATAAAGATACTTAATGATGGCATCATCGGGTGTCATGTGACGTCACGTTAAAGGAGCCAGTTTAAATTGAGAATACATCATCAGTATTTCCAAACGTGTTAATGAAAACAAGAAGGTATTATCCTGATTGCGTCATTGGTATATGTGATGTCACATTAAAGATGTAGTTTTAGGACCCTCTACCTCTAGAAGTACATGTCTGACTGGGGTCAAAGTTGGTATGCAAGTATTCCAGGATGTGTTATAGATATCAATTGAGGTGATGTAATGATGACGTCATTATGCAATTTCTTAGGCTTTTTGTTTATCTTCAAGCCATATCTTATGAATGGAATAGGCTAAATTCAAAATCGTTTTTTAAATAAATGTATTGGGTCATACACAAAGGTACATTATATATTATTAATGAAATTAGTGTCATTTTGTCGTGAAAGTGAAAAGTACCAGCAGAACCCGGCAAATCTCGTGGGTCATATGCCAAAGCGGCCGTGCCAGGGTCCCGCAGAGCTCAAGCAGGCAAGTCATCACATGTGATCAGTATAACTTCTCTTGATCTTCCGATATAATATCTGTTTTACGTCAGCTTTACTTGCCTTTGATAAATTGATAAATTGTAAAAATTGTAATTTTCAAAAAACTTGTAATTTTGTCAATGTTATTAACTATCATTTAATCATCCTTTTCTTGTTGGGTTTTTGTTTTCTTGTTTTAATTTAAAGTTGTAATTCCTGTAAAGTTGTAATATTTATCGAGATTTTATTTGTTTGTATATTACCATTCGAGTAATAATTGACAGGCTTTCGAGTCAGAGTGTTTAATTATACTTTTGTCAATCCTGCACCTGGCCAACTGGAATTGGATGGATTGTTTTTGTTTAGTTAAATCTGTTTATTTTGGCAATTGTTTGTTGTATATGTTGCTATTGGCCGAATAAATAATAATAATAATAATAATATGCCCGTTTGCTATTGGTTCATAATTCTTAGCCGGAATCAAGCAACCGGTAAAGCTGTTTGCTGCCCTCAGTGTTGCATGTGATTATGGCCTTTCCGATATAAAAATTAACTGACCAATCACGAACAACAGTGCCCTCTATTGACGAGACTTCGCTTCACATACGTCACGTGCACTCTTCTAAGTCTTATCAATTTTCCTAGCGTACCAAATTCTCCAACTTTTCAAAGTCCAAGTTTTTCATTCTTTGTTGAAAAGCAAAGTTCGTGGCACCGCGTTATTCCAAAGGTAAGTGTCTCTTCCATCCTTACGACTACAAAGTCGACAAATCTAGACCCTATTTCAACCTTGTTCGTGACAAAAAAGAACACGCGTCACCGCCACATTTTGGAGTGAACGCACGTGGTAACAATACATGTCACAGTAACAGCAGTACTAATGATGTAGTAAAAACTAAACTTGGGAGAATCAACTTGACGCAGTGGTTCTTTCGTCGCCTTCCACCAATATGACTCTGGTTCAAATCTAGCCTGGGCCAATCAATATTTGGATTGGATTTTCAGTCCCTGCCTGATTCTCTAGGTTTTTCCCAAGATTCCTCTGCAGGCTCTGGGATATACAGCGTCAGCAGTGCCTAGCTTAATTCATCCCCTAGGCTTATACTGTACCTTCTTGTACCGTCTCTACAAGTTTCTTCAGGTTTACAAGCTTTAATGCCTAGGCCACTTTTGGCGGATCCTTCGTTTAGTTACCAGAGAAATAATAATATAATAGTTTTCATGATCCAGGAAGTTTTGCAGGGGTGGAGCGAGGCTAGGGAAGGCCCGTCAATTTTTGTTATATTCGATTGTTGCCCATGCAGCATATCTTACATACAGCATAGGTAACATGCAGCATCGGTATAAACGATAGGTAATATTAACATGCAACACATGTTTTGTGTTTATTACTTTGTGGTCCAACCCCCACCCCCGCCCCCGCCCCCGCCCCCGCCCCCGCCCCCGCCCCCGCCCCCGCCCCCGCCCCCGCCCCCGCCCCCGTCCCCGCCCCCACCCCCACCCCCACCCCCACCCCCACCCCCACCCCCACCCCCACTGTTTGACTAACATTCTAAATTCTATTTCATCTTTTTCAGATGTCTTCACTTGATGTGAAAATAATCACATCTCCATCTCACCGTGGAAAATCAATCGTAGCAAATGCCATAACCTCGAGTAATGTTGTGATTGAGCTGATGGTTGTTGACGATTTTGCCCGCATCGAAAATAAAATCGTAGCAGGCAGCTTCGTTAAATTACTCCAGTACAACGTACAAGAAGAACCAAACAAAAAACGCATCAAACTCCATCGAAAAACAAGGGTAAGAAAGAAATGTGGACTGTTGTACTAAAAAAATCATACTAATCTTTTCCAGCAATTTATTGACATTACTTCATTCAAAAATGTCAGCAGTTTATTATGTACACTGTGTATGGTTCACAATTTATGGATAAATATTGACAATGTAGACATATTCTTTATCTAGATCAATACAATTTGTTCTACTTCTATACTAAGCACCGAAAGTATCACCCTTTTTTTTCATTAGTCAAGTATTCTGTAGACACTTTTCTTGTCAAATCTTTGTGTAATAAACAATTTGTTGTATTACAACTACAATACATGTACACATGTGTTCCAACTACACTGTACTACATAACAAAACAATAATAAAAAACAAATACAAATTACGCTAAGTGCATACTCCAAAAATCTGTACATGTAATTAGTTTCTACTTTTTCTATAACATATTTCACCAGAGATATTCTCTGACTTCATACAGTTTCTGCTGGCATGTTTTTTCATATCTTTGAAGATCTTAATACTTACTAATCCAATCATATACAAGTACAACTACAGTACATGTACAGTACAAACTATAACAATGCACATAATCAGTCCTCATTATTAACTCTCGACACACAGTCCACACAAACAAGTTTGTGTTCTTTCAAAAATCATAATACGTGTACTTTTATAACTTGCACAAAGTAAAGTACTGTACTCTTATTTACTAGTGAAAAAAGTTACACAATTCAAAATCATTGAATATTGTCAATTTAATTTCACTGGAACTACTCATCAATCAAGCTAACAAAACATAACAAGTCAGTGATATTGCATAAAAACATCCCGTACATGTAATCACTACATGTGTAGCTACACTATAGATAAAACTAAAGGACCATATACTGGCTCTTTACAAAAACACTCCGAACCTGTAATAAAGAGAACAAATAGATAAGAATTTTCTGATTTATAAATCGAGTAGTCACACTAAAGAAACCACGAGTAAAGCAGTTGCATTGTATATTCAGAGATTATTGACCTAGCTGGACAATATTCTAGTTGTTTTCTTTAGTCTTTTACATTTTGTTCAAGTTGATGCTTAACCCTAACCCTACCTAATGCTACTTTTTACTACTAGTAGTAAAAAGTAGTATGCAGTACTCTCACTGACTTTTGTGCAATGCCTGTAGTAATTTTTAGTATTGGGTACTTCACCCCTTATTGCACTCGTAGTACTTTTTAGCATACCTCTGCTTGCTGAGTGTGCATTGCCCATGTATGCTGTGTAGACTCTCCAGCAAAAATTGTCACTTGGGGCACAATGGGTCAAGGTTGGACTACTGCATTTTTTTGCCGGGTAAGTATTACTGACCTGTATTGCCACTATTAGTATTTTGTAGTTGGCAGTATCTGTACTCTGTCAGTACACACCCAAGCAACAGTCACAGAGAAACCCAATGCTACAAAATACTAAGTAGTATTCTGTAGTACGCAGTTCTTTAGCCCAAAGTAAGGCAAAGGGGGTTAGGGTTAATATTTAGTATCAAAAATGAAAAACCAATACTAAAATTTAAACCCAATATTAAACAAGTTGATTTAAATTGTTTTTAAGTGAACAAAGAAATCAGCAAGACAGGACTTAAACCTACGACCTTCAGAATACCGGACCAGCACTCTACCAATTGAGCTATCTTGCCATAAGTTGGCAGTCTCCCAACTTGTCAATATCTCTGTTCGTTCGAGGGCACTAGTCACTAGTCAGAAGTCATAAACACCAGAATGCCGTGTGGCCTACATGTAGGAAGCAACATTGTGGAGATCACTCAATGAGGATTCCATTTTTATACACAAATAAACTGCAAGGGAAACTGATTAGATGAATGTATATAAAAATCGGCAAGGCACGACTTTAACCTGGGACGTCTGGAATAACATTTTTTCGTAATATACAGTGTACATACACAAAACCTCAGACACCTTCAAATGTCATTTTCATGTACAATGTACATAATTTTTGTATTATCACCGACATTGTATTCATTTTCCAATTATCTCACATAACCTACTCAAATCTTTTAGGCCATGACAATCACTATCTCATTGAATTTCCCAACAGTGAATAAACCACCGCCAAGTCTATTTCATTTTATTTCATTTTTATCTCCCTTTTTAATACAAAAACACATATCAAATGTATGCATACAAATGCAAGATAATCCTGCTACATTTGTATCTCATCCTATTCTATTTAATATTATATCTAGATCTTCACAATCAAGGAGTTTGAGGTTGATCCAAACATAGAAGAGGAATTCTTCTGTGCACCACACGCTGCTATTGAAGAAGCAATCCAAATGCAGCCCAACAAGAGAATCTCCCTCAAGGGAATTGCTCAGAATGTAAGTATACTAAAACAAATTAATTGTTATCTACAATACAAGTTTTTATAATCAAGCACTTTATTATGTTTAATGTAAATACTTTCTGTAGTTTCTGTTGACATGAAGTTTTTTTTTTTAATCTTAATGCAAATAGCAATACATACTAACTATACTTATATTACACACATTATACTTATTCACAGATTTCACCAATCAAGGAAGGACCAAGTTCCAGAAGAAAGGAATTACTTCTGAAAGATCCGCAAACATCCGCCAGCATCAGATGTAAACTGTGGGGTAAACATGCAGACTTTAACATTGCAAGTGGATCACTGGTTGACATTCATAATGTTGAGGTGTCACACTTTGATAACACCATAACTATAAACACAACACCGGAATCAACTTTGAATGTAAGTATAAGTGTCCACATAAAATGTTGATGTTTACATAACTTCTAAAATTCAACACTACTTTCTATATCATATACCTCACAAATTTGTTCAGACTTTTATCTGAATTCTTACTTTTTTTAAACCTAACGAAAAGCATTACATGTATTACTATAGAAAGATACACATTTTCAAACTTATTATCAATTTTCCAGACTTGTTATCAATTTTCAGACTTTTTTTCATTTAACTTGTAATGTTGTCACCAACAATTTGAAAACAATTCAGCATTTACTATAATACAAATTTGGATGTGATGTTACACCTCCATACCTAATTTATACCTACTCTGTTTTTTTAACCCTAAGCCCTTAGACCCTCTTGCTAGACCACATGGACCTCATTCTTTAACAGTACTTACTACAAAACTCTGCAGTCCCCAATAGTATCCAACAATATATCCAATTTTCATCACCAAGCCAAACAACTCCCGTAAAACCTAAATATTCAAATATCGACTGCTATACATTATATAAAACCAAATAAGATTTTTTTTCTCAAAAATAAACAGCCCTAATTACCCTCAATGTTTTGAAATCAGATCTTTCTTATCTTTAAACAGTTACTGTTTGCATCAATCCTCCAAAATTCTACACCTACATACACTATATCACTAATATATATTGAAGTACTACCAAAGACATCCATGAGCAGTGCTAATAATTGTTACCATAATGCAAGGATCTATTTAATTAAACATAAACATTGTTGGATTTGTTGGACACACTTTACACGCACACTTTACACGTACAAGCTCTACCCGGTCGGTATAGCTTCCACGATCAACTGAAATTGTTCACTTTTCATCACTTCTCAATTTACATTCCACCCAAATATAACACACATTTCAAATGCATTATAATATCAACAAATCCAATAGCATATCAATCAATATCTCAATTTTTTCATAACTCTAATTATTTAGTAAATTACAAAGTGAAGACCCAGTTCTACACTGCATAATAACGGACCAGGTCAAGGGATGACCAATGGGATTTTTAGGACAAATTTAAATCAATAATAAATTAAAAATACTTTAACAAAATATTTATTTGCTTTTTCTTGAATAACACCCTCCACGTGATCGAGTCTCGACCTATCACAACCTATCAATTCTCCAACATATTTATTAAATGTAAATATTTTTCTTTGATACCAACAGGAAGTCACTATTCTACCAACCAGAGACTACGTAATTGTCGGTTATGACATTGACAGGTATGTTTACTCTTTAACCCTAACCCCCTCACTCCTTTTTCTAGAAAGTATCCTGAATCCGCCACAATGCACCAAGTTTGGTTTGCAAAAACTGCTGGTGTCCTGAGTCCATCAGACTCCACCAGTATGCATACTGGAGATATCCTGAGTCCATCAATAATCCACCAGCAAAAGTTAATGGACTCTGGCGGATTCAGGATACCTAGGTGGCATACAAAAAAGTGCAGTGTGTTTCTCCATAAAGTCCATCACAGTCCATCACCTAAATTTCTGTATCCTGAATCCATCAAACTCCTGCAGTAACGCTAGGCTTAAAATCCTCAATCCATCACACTCCTCCAGTTGGTTCAATATAGAGGTAACCTGAATCCGCTAAAATCCTCCAAAACAGGAAATGGATTTTGATGGACTCAGGGTGGTTAGGGTTAATATCTTCATTACTTTCAAAAACAGTACATGTATAATCAAATATATTATAACTCACATTCACAATTTATCATCACATATATATTTTCTTCATCAATAATGTCCAAATAGAAATGCAAAGAAGTCTAATTTCAATAGGGTGGAGGTGCTAGCGATGCTTTAACTTTTATAAATTATGTACATCCAAACAGCAAAGAAAAGCTTCCATGATGTATTACAAGACCATCAGTCACATTGTACCTGATCTTTTAATCACAGCTTATATTCACAACGTAAAACATTACCATTATTCTTCCAAAACTTGTTGGAACTTATGTACAAATTAACCACATTGTTATTCTATTTTTATTTTTCAAGCACACCACCTCAAATAATCACAGCAAAGGACCTGATGATTAACATCTCCAAAGAACAACTGGACGATCTGGCCGAAAACAACATGTCAACACTAGAAGACAAGCTTCCTCTTGCTTGCACCATAACTCTCGATATGAAAACCAACACTGTTGTCGCCATCACACAGTAAGTAAATCTACAATGTCTTTATTCATAAGCGCCCCCCCCCCCTTCCAAAAAAACCAACTACCCGCATACCAGTAGAGGCAACAAATACAACTCTAACACCATATCAATTTCCTACTCAATCCAACATAAACCAACATGCCAAGTGTTGGGGTACATAGAACTGATATATGCAGGGTTGTAGCTACGCTGGCCGGCGCTTGCCGGTGGTAGACAGCATTCAACATCACCGGCCGGCACGCACAAATTTTGCTGAATTACATTGCGATTTGTACTTTTTGCTGCATCGCATCAGAATTTTGTACGTGTCCATTTGTATACTGCATGCCACAATCGCTGTTGCACTGGCCGCATGCATGCATCCCTACCCTAAACTACATGTAAGACATGTAAGAGCACTCGCAGGTTTTCCAGTTCTCAGACCAAAATATTCTGACTAATATTTCTGGTTCATTAGGTCAGGAAACCAGACTATCCGATGTTGTGACGTCACATCGTTTTGTTTTGTTCAATTATAGAGGGCGTGCTATCATCCAACTGGGCAGGCATTTGCCGGCTATGTGCATGTATGTACGTACGTATGTACGTATACGCACTCTACTCAGTTGGCCCGCGAGCGAGCGCTTTCCTTGTTCTTGATACTACCGGCTCTCGGCCCGAAAATAGCCGGCACTAAACAAATTCTAGCTACAACCCTGAATTTAAATGACTTTCTACTAAATACAACTCTTATTTTTCAATTATTACTACATCAAACAGTTGCGTGTTGGATTTATTCTGTTTAAAATCAACACAATTCAAATAATATTGGGTATTATGATTGCCTTCTATGAGAAACCTAGAAGGCAAAAATATAGGCCGTTTCATAAAAAGAAATTCAAAATTGTACTATTAGGCACATAGCAAAATAACCTCTGACCTTCAAATATGAAAAACCATACACTTCACATTTTAAACAGTTTTCTTGAAAGTTAGTTTATCATGTGTAGAAAACAATCTTAGAAAACGTTCTGATCATCTATTTTAAAGGTATCATTTATTAAGATAGTTTGGTCAGGACAAAAATTATATACCTGCATATACATGTATATATAAAATCTTGGCACATTAAAGCTCTTACATATGTACATGTATGTAAATAAAACTATCTTGAGAAATTCATAACTTTTTTCCTAAACTAACTTAGCACAATATTTCAACATTTAAAGCATACACAATTTCAAATTTCATCACTAATCACAAAGTTTATCACTAATCAATCAATACCAAAGATACTGTACATTTATTCACTTGATGATAAGAGCATAAACTTTCACACACAGTCAAACTAGGTCATGTTAAAGACATTTGGCTCTAAGCCAAAGCCATTTTAACCTTTGAAAGCAAATACAGTATGTTATGAGAACGATATTATACCTAACTATTCCAAATTCCATTCTTGTATTATTTGATTGAACACTTTTTACCAATTTACTGCACTACACACTTTTACATTCATTGTACTGTTAAGCATAATTAATTATCCTTCCCCATCTGTAACTATATTCATACAACTAATACCTTACTACTTTTCTATTTACAGAACTCAAGAAACTACCCTGTAAGCTACCAGTACCAACAACCGAAGGCAACAGTCAACACATTATACTGTTAGTTCAGTTTTTAAAACAAATCTTTAAGTTTATACATACTTCTTGCCTAGTTACGTCGACTTCTGTCTCATTTTGCTACAATACCTCACGTATAATCTAAAACCACATTGAAATCCTTTTATAATCGTCATTAAACAAAAACATTGTACAGGGTATCTGCATCCCTTTAAAAAGTCTTCAAAAGTATTCAAATGACTTTTAGAAATTTAAGGCCTTCAAAAGCATTATGAAGTGTTCAATTAAATTCTCCAAGGAACAAGCAAAAACTTGTTATCACCTTGTTATAAAAATCACACAGCATATTAAAAAAATATCAGCAATTCATGTATAGAAATGTCTGTATAAAGTTAAAATCATTCTGCAGGCAGCCCACACTATATTTACCAAATGCTCCAATCCCGGGATCCAAAATACACCCATACATATAGCATCTAATCTACTTACTTTTGGCCTTCAGTTTTGTTCACAGTAGCATTAAAAGTGTCTTAAACAGTCTCAAATTTTACTTTCTGAAACATGCAGATACCCTGTTGTAAATTATTATCAACATTGTGTTTTTCTACTTTTTTCTTGTACTACATGTGTATTTTTATTGCATTTATTATTATATGTGACGCGATATGTCAAAATCAGGCACTCCTGGGCAAGAAGTAAATGTTGAGTTAGTGTAGTATTAGTAAAATGTTCCCCTTGCACTTTTAAATGACACCTTGGGTATTTTTGGGGGGATATTCAAAAGTAAACATACACAATTTTGAAAACACATTGTCTGAAATGCTAAAAAAATAGAAATAGACCTTTAAAGTTGGAGTTTTGTCTTAAGCGAAATGCTTTATTAATGAAGATTTTATTTAAAACTTTTACAAAACAGTTGAAACATAAATAGCACCACAAAAAAAGGAAAAATCAACAAATCCATGAAATTCACCCCACATCATTTGGCAGCTGTTTGTTCATTCGTGGCTCTGCCCAATTCCACCTGGTTTTGACCTTTCATGCACTGACCTCTAAACCTGGAGGGATCATTGTCCATATTCTGACGCTTGAAGTCGGCGCGAACTGGTGTTCATGGCGGACACAAGACATCACTTCTGTGAGTCAATGAAATGTCCAGGTGTAGAGGTCAGTGGATTTACTCTATACATTTTGTATTTGTAAACATTATGTCATCCGTACAGTACCCACTGAACTCTACGCCTGGACATTTCAGTGTGAAACAATGATGATCTGTCCATGTGTAGAGGTCAGTGATTTCATATCACATATATATTCATTCTTTGCAGTCAACATCGTATACCATTACTATCAATCACAACCTCACTTTAATTAGATTATGTTATCTCGTAAAACAAAATTAAACATCTTTTGTAACCGTCCAAATAATTATATACCGTTTTACATCCTAATCAAACCTACAAATTATATACCACCATTTAAAAAATACCTCAAATTATGTCATAACAATTTATACTAATAGTAATACTCTATAAGCCTTAACCATATTAATTGTTATAAGAGTTTTACTTGTTACATTACCTTTTTAACACCTTTAAAAAACCTGTTATTCTTATATGTATACATGTACATGTGTGTATTTATATATTTATTCTTTTTCACTTAATAAACCTTCTTGTTTGAAAATATATTGTATTCCGTTGCATTTTTGCATAACAATTACGTCATCATCTTGTGATTTTATAAGATTGTATTACTCTAGCAGAAAATGTAATCATTTCAACATTATCCAAGTTATTCATAACAATTGTTTTACCTCCACAGTATCAAATACTTTGTAGATGATAAAATTAATGTTTACAAACGCACTCCCCCCTCCTAAAAATCTCACAAATAATTCATAAGAAACAACATTTCGTGAACACGATTAATGACCACCATATGGGGAGTCGGGTTTGTGCAGCGGTTCTTTCACCGCTGTGGCCCAGGCTCAAATCCGGCCTGGGCCAATATGTATTGGGTTTTCAATCCCTGCCTGATGCCGTGCATTTACTCTAAAATATTCTTCTGGGATTTTCCTCCTACCTCTAAAACTGTCCGTTCTCGTATTCAAGTGGTGACATTTTCATAACATTATCGACATCATGTCACATTACATTAAAGGTAAAACTAGTTCAAACTGGATGTGCAGTGCAGGTATTCCCGAAGGATACATCTTTTTACATTTTATTTACATCACATATGTGCTATCAATAACATTTTAACAGATGCTTTCATATCGTTATCACATGTCACACCATCATTTTAAACAACCGAAACAGCTCTGTGTTTGTCCACAAACACATTTCTAGTTTTTCTTTTTAGCTGTTTCGGCAATTCAGCCGAAACAGCTATTGTTTTCGTTAAAGTTTTTTTTTTTTTTTTTTTTTCTTCTTCTGTTTCAGACTATTCTCCATAGGATTTGTACATGTTTTTTGTTCAGCCAGTACACTTTGACACTTTGGTAGATCCGATCGACTTGAGACTTTGCATACTCTAAGACCACCACCCACAGATAGTCCTAGAAAAAATTCGTAACGATTACGTAATTCATGGTCACGTGACGTCACGTTAAAGGTGCATTTTTTTCCCATAGGTTTTGTACACGTTTTTCTTCAGACTATTGACTTTGACACTTTGGTCAATTCGATCGACTTGAGACTTAGCACAGACCTCGACCACCATCCTTAGGAGGGCCAAGAAAAAAATAATCAAGATGACGTCATCGCGGGTCATGTGACGTCACATTAAAGGTGTAGTTTTTTAAGACCCTCTAACTCTGAAAGTACAAGTCCGGTTTGGGTCAAACTTGGTTTGCAAGTATTCGAGGATGTGTTATAGACGAAAATTAAGATGACGTAATTATGACATCATCGGGTGTCGTGTGACGTCACATTAAAGGTTCAATTTTCTCCATAGGTTTTGTACACGTTTTTCTTCAAAATATTGAATTTGACACTTCTGTCAATTCGATCGACTTGAGACTTAGCACAGACCTCGACCACCATACTTAGGAGGGCCAAGAAAAAAATAATCAAGATGACGTCATCGCGGGTCATGTGACGTCACATTAAATGTGTAGTTTTTTAAGACCCTCTAACTCTGAAAGTACAAGTCCGGTTGGGGTCAAACTTGGTTTGCAAGTATTCGAGGATGTGTTATAGACGAAAATTAAGATGACGTAATTATGACATCATCGGGTGTCATGTGACGTCACATTAAAGGTTTAATTTTCTCCATAGGTTTTGTACACGTTTTTCTTCAAAATATTGAATTTGACACTTCTGTAAACTCGATCGACTTGAGACTTAGCACAGACCTCGACCACCATCCTTAGGAGGGCCAAGAAAAAAATATTCAAGATGACGTCATCGCGGATCATGTGACGTCACATTAAAGGTGTAGTTTTTAAGACCCTCTAACTCTGAAAGTACAAGTCCGGTTGGGGTCAAACTTGGTTTGCAAGTATTCGAGGGTGTGTTATAGACGAAAATTAAGATGACGTAATTATGACATCACCGGGTGTCATGTGACGTCACATTAAAGGTTCAATTTTCTCCATAGGTTTTGTACACGTTTTTCTTCAGACTGTTGAATTTGACAATTTGGTAAATCCGATCGACTTCAGAATTAGCACACACCTCGACCATCAAACCCAGGAGGGCCAAGGGGAAAATCGTCAGGATGACGTCATCGTGGGTCATGTGACGTCACATTAAAGGGGCAGATTTTAGGACCCTCTATCTCTGGAAGTACATGTCTGATTGGGGCCAAACTTGGTATGCAAGTATTCCAGAATGTGTCATAGACGTAAATTAAGATGACATCATGATGACATCATCGGGTGTCATGTGACGTCACATTAAAGGTTCAATTTTCCCCATAGGATTTGTACACGTTTTTTCAACTAATATATCTTTGGCAATTGTGTAAATCCAATCGACTTGTGACTTGGCACACACAAAGACCATCATCAGATACACATATAGAAAGTAATGTTAGACACCCGAAACAGCTCTGTGTTTGTCCACAAACACATGTCTAGTTCTCCTTCAGACTTTTCCCCATAGGGTTTGTACACGTTTTTTGTTTGGACAATACACTTCGACACTTTCGTAAATCCGATCGTCTTCAGACTTGGCCTACTCTTAGACCACCAGCCACGGATGATCCTAGAAGAAATTCGTCGCGATTACGTCATTCGTGGTCACGTGACGTCACGTTAAAGGTGCAATTTTTTCCCATAGGATTTGTATACGTTTTTCTTTAAAATATTGAATTTGACACTTCTGTAAATTCGATCGACTTGAGACTTAGCACAGACCTCGACCACCATCCTTAGGAGGGCCAAGAAAAAAATAATCAAGATGACGTCATCGCGGGTCATGTGACGTCACATTAAAGGTGTAGTTGTTAAGACCCTCTAACTCTGAAAGTACAAGTCTGGTTGGGGTCAAACTTGGTTTGCAAGTATTCGAGGGTGTGTTATATACGAAAATTAAGATGACGTAATTATGACATTACCGGGTGTCATGTGACGTCACATTAAGGTTCAATTTTCTCCATAGGTTTTGTACACGTTTTTCTTCAAAATATTGAATTTTACACTTCTGTAAATTCGATCGACTTGAGACTTAGCACAGACCTCGACCACCATCCTTAGGAGGGCCAAGAAAAAAATAATCAAGATGACGTCATCGCGGGTCATGTGACGTCACATTTTCTTTAGACTATTGACTTTGACACTTTAGTAAATCCGATCGACTTGAGACTTGGCACACACTTAGACCACCATCAACAGACGGCCCTAGAAGAAATTCGGCACGATTACGTCATTCAAGGTCACGGGGCGTCACATTAAAGTTTCAATTTTTGTCCCATAGGTTTTGTACACGTTTTTCTTTAGACTATTGCCTTTGACACTTTAGTAAATCTGATCGACTTGAGACTTGGCACACACAAAAGACCACCACACACATATTAAAAGTAATTTTAGACACTCGAAACAGCTCTGTGTTTGTCCACAAACACATGTCTAGTTTTTTTTTTTTTTCCTCCGTTTCAGACTCCTATCCATCGGGTTTGTACACGTTTTTTCTTCAGCCAATACACTTTGGCACTTTGGTAAATCCGATCGACTTGAGACTTGGCATACATTTAGACAACCACCCACAGATGGTCCTAGAAGAAATTCGTCACGATTACGTCATTCATGGTCACGTGACGTCACGTTAAAGGTACAATATTTCCCCATAGGTTTTGTACACGTTTTCCTTTAGGCTATTAACTTTGACACTTGGGTCAATCAGATTGACTTTAGACTTGATAGAAACCTCAACCACCATCCCCATGAGGGCCAAGAGGAAAATCGTCATGATTACGTCATCGGGGGTCATGTGACGTTACGTTAAAGGTGCAGTTTTTAGGACCCTCTATCTCTGGAAGTACAGGTCCGATTGGGGTTAAACTTAGTATTCATGTATTCCAGGATGAGTTATAGACGATAATTAAGATGACATTATGATGACGTCATCGGGTGTCATGTGACGTCACATTAAAGGTGTAGTTTTTAGAACCCTCTATCTCTGAAAGTAAGTGTCCGATTGGGGTCAAACTTGGTATACGAGTATTCCGGGATGTGTTATAGACGACAATTATGGTGACATCATGATGACATTATCGTAGGTCATGTGACGTCACATTAAAGGTGTAGTTTTTAAGACTCTCTATCTCTGGAAGTACAAGTCCAATTAGGGTCAAACTTGGTATTCAGGTATTCCGGGATGTGTTATAGACGAAAATTAAGTTGACGTCAGGATGACGTCATCAGGTGTCATGTGACGTCAAATTAAAGGTGCAGTTTTTCCCATAGGATTTGTACACATTTTTTTCCAATCAATATATTTTTGGCACTTTGGTAAATCCGATCGACTTGAGACTTGGCACATACTTAGACCAGCATATGTAGATGGTCCTAGAAGAAATTCGACACAATTGCGTCATTCAAGGTCACGTGACGTCACGTTAAAGGTTTAATTTTTCCCCATATGTTTTGTACACGTTTTCTTTAGACTATTGACTTTGACATTTTCATAAATTTGATCGACTTGAGACCTGGCACACACTTCGACCACCATCCCCAGGAGGGCCAAGAGAAAACTCGTGATGATGACGTCATCGTGGGTCATGTGACGACACATTAAAGGTTCAGTTTATAAGACCCTCTATCTCTGGAAGTACAGGCCCGATTGCGGACAAACTTGATATGCAAGTATCCTGGGATGTGTTATAGACGATAATTAAGATGACATTACGATGACGTCATCGGGTGTCATGTGACGTCACATTAAAGGTGTAGTTTTCCCCATAGAATTTGTACACGTTTTTTGCAACCAAGATATATTTGGCACTTTGGTAAATCCGATCGACTTTAAATTTGGTACACACATAGACCACCACTCACATATTCAAAGTCATTTTAGACATGCGAAACAGCTCTGTGTTTGTCCACAAACACATTTCTAGTTTTTCTTTTTTTTCTTTTTTGTCACGTTTTTTCTGCCAATACACTTTGACACTTTAGTAAATCCGATCGACTTGAGATTTTGCACATACTTAGACCAGCATCTGTAGATGGTCCTAGAAGAAATTCGTCGCGATTACATTTTTCAAGGTCACGTGACGTCACGTTAAAGGTGCAATTTTTCTCCATAGGTTTTGTACACGTTTTCCTTTAGGCTATTGACTTTGACACTTTGGTCAATCCGATTGACTTTAGACTTGATACAAACCTCAACCACCATCCTCAGGAGGGCCAAGAGGAAAATCGTCATGATTACGTCATCGGGGGTCATGTGACGTCACGTTAAAGGCGCAGTTTTTAGGACCTTCTATCTCTGGAAGTACACGTACGATTGGGGTCAAACTTGGTATTCATGTATTCCAGGATGAGTTATAGTCGAACATTAAGATGACATTATGATGACGTCATTGGGTGTCATGTGACGTCACATTAAAGGTGCAGTTTTCCCCATAGGTTTTGTACACGTTTTCCTTCAGACTATTGACTTTGACACTTTGGTAAATTCACTCGACTCCAGACTTAGCATACACTTAGAACACCACCCACAGATGGTTCTGGATGAAATTTGGCACGATTGCGTAATTCAAGGTCACGTGACATGACGTTAAAGGTTCAATTTTTCCCCCATAGGTTTTGTACACGTTTTTCTTTAGACTATTGACTTTGACACTTTCATAAATTTGATCGACTTGAGACCTGGCACACACTTCGACCACCATCCCCAGGAGGGCCAAGAGAAAACTCGTGATGATGACGTCATCGTGGGTCATGTGACGACACATTAAAGGTTCAGTTTTTTTAATAGCATTTGTACACGTTTTTTTCAAGCAATATATTTGGCACTTTGGTAAATCCGATCGATTTCAGACTTGATACACACCACCCACATATTGAAAGTCATTTTAGACATCCGAAACAGCTCTGTGTTTGTCCACAAACACATGTCTAGTTGTTAGCTGTTTCGGTTTTTCACCGAAACAGCTTTTGTTTTTGTTAAAGTTGTTTTTAGCTGTTTCGGCAACTCAGGCGAAACAGCTATTGTAATCGTTAAGATTTTTTTTTTTTTTTTGATTTTTTTTTAGCTGTTTCGGCAATTCAGCCGAAACAGCTATTGTTTTTGTTAAATTTTTTTTTTTTTTTTTGTTTAGCTGTTTTGGTAGCTGTTTCGGTTTTTCACCGAAACAGCTTTTGTTTTCTTTAAAGTTTTTTTTCTTCTTTTTTTTGGCTTTTTCGCTTTCAGCGAAAAAGCCTTTGTGTTTCTTCTGTTTGTTTTTATTAGCTGTTTCGGTTTTTCACCGAAACAGCTTTTGTTTTCGTTAAAGTTTTTTTTTTTTTTCTTTTTTTTTTTTTTTTTTTTTTTTTCCACTTTCAGACTTTTTCCCATTGGATTTGTACACGTTTTTTCAGCCAATACACTTTGACACTTTGGTAAATCCGATCGACTTGAGACTTGGCATACACTTAGACAACCACCCAAGGACGGTCCTAGAAGAAATTCGTCGCGATTACGTCATTCAAGGTCACGTGACTTCGCGTTAAAGGTGAAATTTTCCCCATAGGTTTTGTACACGTTTTTCCTCAGACTATTGAATTTGACACTTTGGTAAATCCAACCGACTTGAAACTTGCCATATACTCAGAACACCACCACCGGATGTTTCTGAAAGAAATTCAGCACGATTGCGTCATTCAAGGTCACGTGACGTCAAGTTAAAGGTTTAATTTGTCCCCCATAGGTTTTGTACACGTTTTTCTTTAGACTATTGACTTTGACACTTAGTAAATCCGATCGACTTGAGACTTGGCATACATTTAGACAACCACCCAAAGACGGTCCTAGAAGAAATTCGTCGCGATTACGTCATTCAAGGTCACGTGACTTCGCGTTAAAGGTGAAATTTTTCCCATAGGTTTTGTACACGTTTTTATTCAGACTATTGAATTTGAAACTTTGGTAAATCCGACCGACTTGAAACTTGCCATACACTCAGAACACCACCACCAGATGATTCTGAAAGAAATTCAGCACGATTGCGTCATTCAAGGTCACGTGACGTCAAGTTAAAGGTACAATTTTCCCCCATAGGTTTTGTACACGTTTTTCTTTAGACTATTGACTTTGACACTTTAGTAAATCTGATCGACTTGAGACTTGGCACACACAAAAGACCACCAAACACATATTGAAAGTAATTTTAGACACTCGAAACAGCTCTGTGTTTGTCCACAAACACATGTCTAGTTCTTCTTCTTCTTCTTGTTATTCGGCCATACATCGCATAGACTTTGTACACGTTTCATTCTGGAGGTCACTTTTGTCATTAAACAGACTTCAATGTCAATGAAACTTTGCACAGAGTCAGAACTCATACTGAGCTAGTGCCTAAAACTCGGATGTCATCATGACGTCATCACGTGACACGTGACGTCATCTTAAAGTTTTAATAATTTAATCTTTGAAAATCAATACAAAATCAACCACGAATGACCGTAACTTGAAGTTTGTGGGAATTGATAAAATAATTAAGGATCTTCATTTTATCTCGTGTGCGTAAAATCACGTGACCCTTCCTTCCGGTCCAAACCGGAAGTGGCTTATAATTTGAAAGTGGAAAATGATTTGAACTTACTTTCAACGATGTTAGTCTCTAGCTAGGCTGCGCTCTCCAAAAAAGTGACAGGTGACGTCATAAATTGTTTTAGCGCCCTCTAGCGGCAGGTTGAAAAATGTTTAAAATGAATAATCAGTTGATGTGTGTGGCGAAGTTTGTTCAAATCACTTTATAACTGATGTATATAATCAGCTTCATGATAGGAACAGGTTGACGGAAAGAAAAAAATATGACGTCACCAGACCGGAAGTTATAATGAAAATACCTCTTTTACTTTAAAAATTCATAAAAAATTAACCCTGACAGATATAATCTTGTTTTTTGCTCTAAAGGTTAATGTAAAAGTACTTCTCAAACTTCCCTGTGTTTTGTAGCAAAAGGCGAACTTGGACATACCCTGAGACACCCTTGAAATTTCATGTTTTATGTCCTTGATTGCAAGGCGCAAGTATACGTGTACATTGTATTGAGCGTACTTGTACATACGATGTCAGTACGCTCCATACATTGTACAATAGAGAAGGGAAGGCGGGACACTGGTATCCATTTGTACGGTGACATGTGAAACACGAGAGTCATCAACATAGGCCATGATGAAGGGCGCCGCTTACGGCAGGTAGGTAAACGTGCCTTCGGCAACGCAGAACTACACGTGAATTATACCATATAATAGATGTACGCGTACTTTTAACAGAAAACAAATTGGTATTCTCATCAAACTTAACCTCCGTAAATACTCTACAGTGCACTCGTGCCTTGTGGACAGGCGTCGTGATGACGTCATCATGGGTCACGTGACGTCGTCTTAAACGTGCAATAGATTTAATGTTTGAAAATTAATAAAAAATCAACCGCGTATGATCGGAACTTAAAGTTTGTGGGAATCGATATAATATTAAATCCAGGATCTTAATAATAATAATAATAATAATAATAATAATAACATTTGTATAGCGCTTTTTACAAAGTTGATACAAATCTTCATTTTATCTCGTGTGCGTAAAATCCCGTGACCCTTCCTTTGGGTCGAAACCGGAAGTGGCTTATAATTTGAAAGTGGACCATAATGTGAACTTGATTTCAACGATGTTAGTCTCTGGCTAGTAGTGCTTTTCACAAAAAATACCGGTGACGTCATAACATGTTACAGCGCCCTCTAGCGGCAGGTTGAAAACTGTTAAAATGAATAATCAGTTGATGTGTGTGGCGAAGTTTGCCCAAATCACTTTATATCTGGTGTATATAATCGTCTTCATGTTAGGAACAAGTTGGCGGAGAGAATAAAATATGACGTCACTAGACCGGAAGTTACAATGAAAAGACCTTTGAACCTTAAATAATTGCTGAAAAATCAACCGCGATAGATATAATTCTTTTTTTTGCTTTAAATAGACAAGTTCAGACAGCTCTCGAGCTTTATGTTAATGACGTCACGATGACGTCATCAAGTATCAGATTACAAGCAACTAATGATTTGTAGATTTAATCTTTGAAAATCAATATAAAATCAACTGTAACAGATCTGATTTAGATTTTTACGGAAATTGATAGAATAATCCAGGGTCTTTATATTTCGTATTACATGCAAAATGACTTGACCCTTTCTTCCGGTCCAAACCGGAAGTGCCTTATAATTTGAAAGTTCAAAATGATATGAACTTACTTTCAACGATGATAGTCTCTGGCTGGGCTGCACTCACACAGAAGTTACCGGTGACGTCATAAATTGTTATAGCGCCCTCTAGTGGCAGTTTGAAAAATGTTTTAAATGAATAATCAGTTGATGTGTGTGGCAAAGTTTGCTCAAATCGCTTTATAACTGGTATTTATAAACCGCATCTTGTTAGGAATAAGTTGGCGCGATAGATATAATCCCGATTTTTGCTTCAAATAACAAAGTTAAGACAGCTCTTGAGCGTTCTGTTAATGACGTCACGATGACGTCATCCAGTATCAAATTACAAGAAACCAATGATTACTGGATTTAATCTTCAAAAATCAATATAAAATCAACTGTAAGAGATCCGATTTTGATCTTTACAGTAATTTATAGAATAATCCATGGTCTTCATATTTCGTATACCATGCAAAATAATTTGACCCTTCCTTCCGGTCTAAACCGGAAGTGCCTGAAAATCAACCGCGAGACGTATGATCAATTACTTTCTTTTTCAATTTTATTTGTTGTATACAATGAAAATTAAATGAACAGAATCATAAATGTAATGAACAATGAACAAAAAATGCGAAAAAGTCATATGCTCTGTTCATAGAACAGACATATTTCTAGTTAGCTGTTTCGGCATTTCAGCCGAAACAGCTTTTGTTTTCGTTAAAGTTTTTGTTGTTTTTGTTTAGTTTTTTTTCCTTTTTTTTTTTTTTTCCACTTTCAGTGTTTTTACCCATAGGATTTACACACGTTTGTTCTGCCAATACACTTTGGCACTTTGGTGATTCCAATCTACTTGAGACTTGGTGTACACTTAGACCTCCACCCACAGATGGTCCTAGAAGAAATTTGGCTCGATTGCGTCATTCAAGGTCACGTGACGTCACGTTAAAGGTTTAATTTTCCCCATATGTTTTGTACACGTTTTCCCTCAGACTATTGACTTTTACTCTTTGTTAACTCCGATCGACTTGAAACTTGGCATACACTTAGAACACCACCCCCAGATGTTCCTGAAAGAAATTCGGCACGATTGAGTCATTCAAGGTTTCATTAAAGGTCACATTAAAGGTTTAATTTTTTCCCCATAGGTTTTGTACACGTTTTTCTTTAAAAATACACTTTGACACTTTGGTAAATCCGATGGACTTGAGACTTGGCATACATTTAGACAATCACCCAAGGACGGTCCTAGAAGAAATTCGTCGCGATTACGTCATTCAAGGTCACGTGACTTCGCGTTAAAGGTGAAATTTTCCCCATACGTTTTGTACACGTTTTTCTTCAGACTAATGACTTTGCCACTTTGGTAAATCCGACCGACTTGAAACTTGGCATACACTTAGAACACCACCCCCAGATGTTCCTGAAAGAAATTCGGCACGATTGAGTCATTCAAGGTCACGTGACGTCACATTAAAGGTTTAATTTTTCCCCATAGGTTTTGTACACGTTTTTCTTTAGACTATTGACTTTGACGCTTTAGTAAATCCGATCGACTTGAGACTTGGCACACACATAGACCACCATCCACAGACGGTCCTAGACAACAATTGGCACGATTTTATCATTCAAGGTCACGGGGCGTCATGTTAAAGGTTCAATTGTTTCCCCATAGGTTTTTGTACACGTTTTTCTTTAGACTATTGACTTTGACACTTTAGTAAATCTGATCGACTTGAGACACACAAAAGACCACCACACACATATTGAAAGACACTCGAAACAGCTCTGTGTTTGTCCACAAACACATGTCTAGTTTTTTAGCTGTTTCGGTTTTTCACCGAAACAGCTTTTGTTTTCGTTAAAGTTTTTTTTACACTTTGACAGTTTGGTAAATCCGATCGACTTAACCAGTTCGCGCCGGATGACGAATATAAACGCAAAAATTTCCCCAAATTCAAAACGGATGACGAATATATACGCCAAGTTCAAGTTCGGAAATGTATGTCAGCAGCGCGCAAGGCCGGAAATGCGTGGGTGTGCTACCCAGCACTATAGGCCTGAACACGCTTCGGATCGAGTTTCGTTAAAAATAATCCCGCCCGTCGGCTCGGCGATGTTAAAATAATCCCGGCGCGAACTGGTTAAAACTTGGCATACACTTAGACCACCACCCACAGATGGTCCTAGAAGAAATTCGTAACAATTACGTCATTCATGGTCACGTGACGTCACGTTAAAGGTTCAATTTTTTCCCATAGGATTTGTACACGTTTTTCTTCAAAATATTGAATTTGACACTTCTGTAAATTCGATCGACTTGAGACTTAGCACAGACCTCGAACACCATCCCTAGTAGGGCAAAGAAGAAAAATAATCAATATGACGTCATCGCGGGTCATGTGACGTCACATTAAAGGTGTAGTTTTTAAGACCCTCTAACTCTGAAAGTACAAGTCCGGTTGGGGTCAAACTTGGTTTGCAAGTATTCGAGGATGTGTTATAGACGAAAATTAAGATGACGTAATTATGATATCATCAGGTGTCATGTGACGTCACATTAAAGGTGTAGTTTTCCCCATAGGTTTTGTACACGTTTTCCTTCAGACTATTGACTTTGACACTTTGGTAAATTCACTCGACTCCAGACTTAGCATACACTTAGAACACCACCCACAGATGGTTCTGGAGGAAATTTGGCACGATTGCGTAATTCAAGGTCACGTGACATGACGTTAAAGGTTCAATTTCCCCCCCATAGGTTTTGTACACGTTTTTCTTTAGACTATTGACTTTGACACTTTCGTAAATTTGATCGACTTGATACCTAGCACACACTTCGACCACCATCCACAGGAAGGCCAAGAGAAAACTCGTGATGATGACGTCATCGTGGGTCATGTGACGTCACATTAAACGTTCAGTTTTTTTAATAGCATTGGTACACGTTTTTTTCAAGCAATATATTTGGCACTTTGGTAAATCCGATCGATTTCAGACTTGATACACACTAGACCACCACCCACATATTGAAAGTCATTTTAGACATTCGAAACAGCTCTGTGTTTGTCCACAAACACATGTCTAGTTTTTCTTTTTTTTCCTTTTTTTTTTTTCCACTTTCAGTGTTTTTACCCATAGGATTTACACACGTTTGTTCTGCCAATACACTTTGGCACTTTGGTAAATCCAATCGACTTGAGACTTGGTGTACACTTAGATCTCCACCCACAGATGGTCCTAGAAGAAATTTGGCTCGATTGCGTCATTCAAGGTCACGTGACGTCACGTTAAACGTTTAATTTTCCCCATAGGTTTTGTACACGTTTTTCTTCAGACTATTGACTTTGGCACTTCGGTAAATCCGACCGACTTGAAACTTGGCATAGACTTAGAACACCACCCCCAGATGTTTCTGAAAGAAATTCGGCACGATTGCGTCATTCAAGGTCACGTGACGTCACATTAAAGGTTCACATTTTGTCAATAGTCTGTGGTGGTTTTTCTTCAGAAAATTGAATTTGACACTTCGGTAAATCCGATCGACTTGAGACTTGAGACACACCTCGACCACCATCCCCAGAGGGGCCAAAAGAAAAATCGTCATGATGACGTCATCGTGGGTCATTTGACGTCACATTCAAGGTGCAGTTTATAAGACCCTCTATCTCTGGAAGTACAGGCCCGATTGGGGACAAACTTGATATGCAAGTATCCTGGGATGTGTTATAGACGATAATTAAGATGACATTACGATGACGTCATCGGGTGTCATGTGACGTCACATTAAAGGTTCAGTTTTCCCTATAGGTTTTGTACACGTTTTTCGTCAGACTATTAAATTTGACACTTTGGTAAATCCAATCGACTCGAGACTTAGTACACACCTCGACCACCATCTCTAGGAGGGCCACAAGGATAATCGTCATGTTGACGTCATCGTGGGTCATGTGACGTCACTTTAAAGGTATAGTTTTTAAGACCCTCTATCTCTGTAAGTAAAGGTCTGATTGGGGTCAAACTTGGTATGCAAGTATTCCAGGATGTGTTATAGACGAAAATTAAGATGACATTATGATGACATCATCGGGTGTCATGTGACGTCACATTAAGGGTTAAGTTTTTCCCATAGGATTTGTACACGTATTTTTCAACATATATATCTTGGGAAAATTGGCAAATCCAATCGATTTCAGACTTGGCACACACATAATGAAAGTCATCTTAGACATCCGAAAAAAAAAAATAGACATGTGTTTGTGGACAAACACATGTCTAGTTTTTCTTTTTTTTTTCTTTTTTGTCATTTTTTTTCTGGCATAGCACTTTGACACTTTGGTAAATCCGATCGACTTGAGACTTGGCATACATTTAGACAACCACCCTTGAAGAAATTCGTCGCGATTACGTCATTCAAGGTCACGTGACGTCATGTTAAAGGTAAAATTTTCCCCATAGGTTTTGTACACGTTTTTCTTCAGACTATTGACTTTGACACTTTGGTAAATCCAACCGACTCTAAACTTAGCATACACTTAGAACACCAGCCCCAGATGTTTCTGAAAGAAATTCGGCACGATTGCGTCATTCAAGGTCACGTGACGTGACGTTAAAGGTGTAATTTTTCCCCATAGGGTTTGTACACGTTTTTCTTTAGACTATTGACTTTGACACTTTCGTCAATTTGATCGACTTCAGACTTAGCACAAACCTCGACCACCATCCCCAGGAGGGCCAAGGGAAAAATCGTAATAATGACGTCATCGTGGGTCATGTGACGTCACAATAAAGGTGCAGTTTTAAGGACCCTCTATCTCTAGAAGTACATGTCCGATTGGGGTCAAACTTGGTATGCAAGTATTCCAGGATGTGTAACAGACGAAAATTAAAATGACATCATGATGACATCATCGGGTATCATGTGACGTCACATTAAAGGTTCAATTTTCCCTATAGGATTTGTACACGTTTTTTTCAACTAATATATCTTTGGCACTTGTGTAAATCCAATCGACTTCAGACGTGACACACACATAGACCCCTACACACACAAACAAGTGGGTAAATGCCGTCAATAGGGGACGGGGCGTTGTCCGACCGTCTTCCCTCTTTTGTTTGTACTCTAACGTTTTCGGATGATCGCCATAGGATTTGCACACGAGTCTGAATCGGGGACCTTTGCGGAATAGGGGACCCCATTGTTCCCTTTGTCATACGTCCCCTATTTCAATCAAAAACAAACGCACTCACACAAGTGTGTAAAGGCCTTCGATCGTGGACGGGGTATTGTCCGACCGTCTTCCCTCTTTTGTTTATACTCTAACGTTTTTTGATGATCGCCATAGGATTTGTACACGGGAAAAGATCGTGGACGTTTTGTCAATCGTGGACCCATTGTTTGACTCCCAATTCTTTTGTCCGACGACCACGATTGCCGGTCAATACAAACGCAGCTTTACCTTACATACGCACTGTGGACATTCCTTTGTATTCGTGTAGTTAACAAACTTTGACTAAATACTCATTTTTCTCGCTTCCCCAAAACAAATTTACCCTCAAATTAGGATTATGGGCCTCTCAGCTGTCCCTTCTATCTTTTCTATATATAACCCTAACCCGTTTTTCCTCTAGCGCTCTTTTTCGGAAACTGAAAAACGGATTGTGGACGTGTGCAAGTCCACACACCGTAACCTCTTCCCGCATCGTGTGGACCTATATTGTTCGGAGGTCCACAGTGCGTATGCAAGACTAACTCACATGAAGTAACGTTAGACAATCGAAACAGCTCTGTGTTTGTCCACAAACACATGTCTAGTTTTTAGCTGTTTCGGTTTTTCACCGAAACAGCTATTGTTTTCGTTCTGGTTTTTTTTTTTTTTTTTAGCTGTTTCGGCCTTTCAGCCGAAACAGCTTTTGTTTTCGTTAAAGTTTTTTTTTTTCTTTTTTCTTTTTTTTTTCTTTTTTTTTTTTTTATTTGTCATTTTTTCCCATAGGATTTGTACACGTTTTTTCTGCCAATACACTTTGACACTTTGGTAAATCCGATCGACCTGAAACTTGGCATACACTTAGACAACCACCCAAGGACGGTCCTAGAAGAAATTCGTCGCGATTCCGTAATTCAAGGTCACGTGACGTCATGTTAAAGGTACAATTTTCCCCATAGGTTTTGTACACGTTTTTCTTCAAACTATTGACTTTGACACTTTAATGAATCCGTTCGACTTAAGACTTAGCATACACCCAGAACACCACCCACAGATGGTCCTGGACGAAATTCGGCACGATTTGCGTTATTCAAGGTCACGTGACGTGACGTTAAAGGTGTACATTTATTTCCCATAGGGTTTGTACACGTTTTTCTTTAGACTATTGACTTTGACACTTTCGTAAATTTGATCGACTTCAAACTTAGCGCATACCTCGACCACCATCCCCAGGAGGGCCAAGGGAAAAATCGTAATAATGACGTCATCGTGGGTCATGTGACGTCACATTAAAGGTTCAGTTTTAAGGACCCTCTATCTCTAGAAGTACATGTCCGATTGGGGTCAAACTTGGTATGCAAGTATTCCAGGATGTGTTACAGACGAAAATTAAGATGACATCATGATGACATCATCGGGTATCATGTGACGTCACATTAAAGGTTCAATTTCCCCATAGGATTTGTACACGTTTTTTTCAACCAATTTATCTTTGGCACTAAATTCGATCGACTTTAGACTTGGCACACACTTAGACCACCACACAAATATTGAAAGGCATTTTAGACATGCGAAACAGCTCTGTGTTTGTCCACAAACACATTTCTAGTTTTTAGCTGTTTCGGTTTTTCACCGAAACAGCTTTTGTTTTCGTTCTGGTTTTTTTTTTTTTTTTAGCTGTTTCGGCAATTCAGCCGAAACAGCTATTGTTTTTGTTAAAGTTTTTTTTTTTTTTTTTTTTTTTTTTTTTTTTTTTTTTTTTTTCCTCTGTTTCAGACTCCTCTCCATAGGTTTTGTACACGTTTTTTCTTCAGCCAATACACTTTGGCACTTTGGTAAATCCGATCGACTTGAGACTTGGCATATATTTAGACAACCACCCACAGATGGTCCTAGAAGAAATTCGTCATGATTACATCATTCGTGGTCACGTGACGTCACGTTAAAGGTGCAATTTTTCCCCATAGGATTTGTACACGTTTTTCTTAAGAAAATTGAATTTGACACTTCGGTAAATCCGATCGACTTGAGACTTGAGACACACCTCGACCACCATCCCCAGAGGGGCCAAAAGAAAAATCGTCATGATGACGTCATCGTGGGTCATTTGACGTCGCATTAAAGGTGCAGTTTATAAGACCCTCTATCTCTGGAAGTACAGGCCCGATTGGGGACAAACTTGATATGCAAGTATCCTGGGATGTGTTATAGACGATAATTAAGATGACATTACGATGACGTCATCGGGTGTCATGTGACGTCACATTAAAGGGGCAGTTTTCCCTATAGGTTTTGTACACGTTTTTCGTCAGACTATTGAATTTGACACTTTGGTAAATCCAATCGACTCGAGACTTAGTACACACCTCGACCACCATCTCTAGGAGGGCCACAAGGATAATCGTCATGATGACGTCATCGTGGGTCATGTGACGTCACTTTAAATGTGTAGTTTTTAAGACCCTCTATCTCTGGAAGTAAAGGTCTGATTGGGGTCAAACTTGGTATGCAAGTATTCCAGGAAGTGTTATAGACGAAAATTAAGATGACGTAATTATGACATCATCGGGTGTCATGTGACGTCACATTAAAGGTTCAATTTTCTCCATAGGTTTTGTACACGTTTTTCTTCAAAATATTGAATTTTACACTTCTGTAAATTCGATCGACTTGAGACTTAGCACAGACCTCGACCACCATCCTTAGGAGGGCCAAGAAAAAAATAATCAAGATGACGTCATCGCGGGTCATGTGACGTCACATTAAAGGTGTATTTTTTTAAGACCCTCTAACTCTGAAAGTACAAGTCCGGTTGGGGTCAAACTTGGTTTGCAAGTATTCGAGGATGTGTTATAGACGAAAATTAAGATGACGTAATTATGACATCATCGGGTGTCATGTGACGTCACATTAAAGGTTCAATTTTCTCCATAGGTTTTGTACACGTTTTTCTTCAAAATATTGAATTTGACACTTCTGTCAATTCGATCGACTTGAGACTTAGCACAGACCTCGACCACCATCCTTAGGAGGGCCAAGAAAAAAATATTCAAGATGACGTCATCGCGGATCATGTGACGTCACATTAAAGGTGTAGTTTTTAAGATCCTCTAACTCTGAAAGTACAAGTCCGGTTGGGGTCAAACTTGGTTTGCAAGTATTCCAGGATGTGTTATAGACGAAAATTAAGATGACGTAATTATGACATCATCGGGTGTCATGTGACGTCACATTAAAGGTACAATTTTCTCCATAGGTTTTGTACACGTTTTTCTTCAAAATATTGAATTTGACACTTCTGTCAATTCGATCGACTTGAGACTTAGCACAGACCTCGACCACCATCCTTAAGAGGGCCAAGAAAAAAATAATCAAGATGACGTCATCGCGGGTCATGTGACGTCACATTAAAGGTGTAGTTTTTTAAGACCCTCTAACTCTGAAAGTACAAGTCCGGTTGGGGTCAAACTTGGTTTGCAAGTATTCGAGGGTGTGTTATAGGCGAAAATTAAGATGACGTAATTATGACATCACCGGGTGTCATGTGACGTCACATTAAAGGTTCAATTTTCTCTATAGGTTTTGTACACGTTTTTCTTCAGACTATTGAATTTGATAATTTGGTAAATCCGATCGACTTCAGACTTAGCACACACCTCGACCATCAAACCCAGGAGGGCCAAGGGGAAAATCGTCAGGATGACGTCATCGTGGGTCATGTGACGTCACATTAAAGGGGAAGATTTTAGGACCCTCTATCTCTGGAAGTACATGTCTGATTGGGGCCAAACTTGGTATGCAAGTATTCCAGAATATGTCATAGACGTAAATTAAGATGACATCATGATGACATCATCGGGTGTCATGTGACGCCACATTAAAGGTTCAGTTTTCCCCATAGGATTTGTACACGTTTTTTCAACTAATATATCTTTGGCAATTGTGTAAATCCAATCGACTTCAGACTTGGCACACATCATCAGATACACATATAGAAAGTAATGTTAGACACCCGAAACAGCTCTGTGTTTGTCCACAAACACATGTCTAGTTTTTTTTTTTAGCTGTTTCGGTTTTTCACCGAAACAGCTATTGTTTTCGTTCTGGTTTTTTTTTTTTTTTTTTTTTTTTTTTTTTTTTTTTTTTTTTTTTTTTTTTTTTTAGCTGTTTTGGTTTTTCACCGAAACAGCTTTTGTTTTCGTTAAAGTTTTTTTTTTTCTTTTTTTTTTTTTTTTTGTTTTTCAGATTTTTCTTCATAGGATTTGCACACGTTTGTTCAGACAGGGCACTTTGACACTTTGGGAAATCCGATCGACTTGAAACTTGGCATACATTTAGACAACCACCCAAGGACGGTCCTAAAAGAAATTTGTCACGATTACGTAGTTCAAGGTCACGTGACCTCACGTTAAAGGTGAAAATTTTCCCATAGGTTTTGTACACGTTTTTCTTCAGACTTTTGACTTTGGCACTTCAGTAAATCCGACCGACTTGAAACTTGGCATACACTTAGAAGTCCACCCCTAGATGTTTTTGAGAGAAATTCGGCACGATTGCGTCATTCAAGGTCACGTGACGTCACATTAAAGGTGCACATTTTTCTCCCATTGGTTTTGTACACGTTTTTGTTTAGACTGTTGACTTTGACACTTTAGTAAATCCGATCGACTTGAGACTTGGCACACACTTAGACCACCATCCACAGACGGCCCTAAAAGAAATTTGGCACGATTACGTCATTCAAGGTCACGGAGCGTCACGTTAAAGTTTCATTTTCCCCCCATAGGTTTTGTACACGGTTTTCTTTAGACTATTGACTTTGACACTAGTAAATCTGATCGACTTGAGACTTGGACGGTCCTAAAAGAAATTTGTCACGATTACGTAGTTCAAGGTCACGTGACCTCACGTTAAAGGTGAAAATTTCCCCATAGGTTTTGTACACGTTTTTCTTCAGACTATTGACTTTGGCACTTCGGTAAATCCGACCGACTTGAAACTTGACATACACTTAGAAGTCCATCCCTAGATGTTTCTGAGAGAAATTCGGCACGATTGCGTCATTCAAGGTCACGTGACGTCACATTAAAGGTGCACATTTTTCTCCCATTGGTTTTGTACACGTTTTTGTTTAGACTGTTGACTTTGACACTTTAGTAAATCCGATCGACTTGAGACTTGGCACACACTTAGACCACCATCCACAGACGGCCCTAAAAGAAATTTGGCACGATTACGTCATTCAAGGTCACGGGGCGTCACGTTAAAGTTTCATTTGTGTACACGGTTTTCTTTAGACTATTGACTTTGACACTAGTAAATCTGATCGACTTGAGACTTGGCACACACAAAAGACCATCACACACATATTAAAAGACACTCGAAACAGCTCTGTGTTTGTCCACAAACACATGTCTAGTTTTTTTTTCCTTTTGTTTTCCATAGGATTTGTACACGTTTGTTCAGACAATACACTTTGACACTTTGGTAAATCCGATGGACTTGAGACTTGGCATACACTTAGACAACCACCCAAGGACGGTCCTAGAAGAAATTCGTCGCGATTACGTCATTCAAGGTCACGTGACTTCGCGTTAAAGGTGAAATTTTCCCCATAGGTTTTGTACACGTTTTTCTTCAGACTATTGAATTTGACAATTTGGTCAATCCGACCGACTTGAAACTTGGCATACACTTAGAACACCACCACCAGATGTTTCTGAAAGAAATTCAGCACGATTGCGTCATTCAAGGTCACGTGACGTCAAGTTAAAGGTTTAATTTGTCCCCCATAGGTTTTGTACACGTTTTTCTTTAGACTCTTGACTTTGACACTTAGTAAATCCGATCGACTTGAGACTTGGCACACACATAGACCACCATCCACAGACGGTCGTAGGAGAAATTTGGCACGATTGCGGCATTCAAGGTCACTTGACGGCACGTTAAAGGTTCAATTTTTTCCCTATAGGTTTTGTATACGTTTTTCTTTAGACTATTGACTTTGACACTTTCGTAAATTCGATCAGACGAAAATTAAGATGACATCATGATGACATCATGATGACATCGAGTATCATGTGACGTCACATTAAAGGTTCAATTTTCCCCATAGGATTTGTACACGTTTTTTCAACTAATATATCTTTGGCACTTGTGTAAATCCAATCGACTTCAGACTTGGCACACACATAGACCACCACACATATTGAAAGTAACGTTAGACAATCGAAACAGCTCTGTGTTTGTCCACAAACACATGTCTAGTTTTTCTTTGCCTTTTTTTCCCCATAGGATTTGTACACGTTTGTTCAGACAATACACTTTGACACTTTGGGAAATCCGATCGACTTGAAACTTGGCATACACTTAGACAACCACCCAAGGACGGTCCTAGAAGAAATTCGTCGCGATTACGTCATTCAAGGTCACGTGACTTCGCGTTAAAGGTTAAATTTTCCCCATAGGTTTTGTACACGTTTTCCTTCAGACCTTTGACTTTGACACTTTGGTAAATCCGACCGACTTGAAACTTGGTATACACTTAGAACACCACCCCTAGATGTTTCTGAAAAAAATTCGGCACGATTGCGTCATTCAAGGTCACGTGACGTCACATTAAAGGTGCACATTTTTCACCCATAGGTTTTGTACACGTTTATGTTTAGACTGTTGACTTTGACACTGTAGTAAATCCGATCGACTTGAGACTTGGCACACATTTAGACCACCATCTACAGACGGCCCTAAAAGAAATTTGGCACGGTTACGTCATTCAAGGTCACGGGGCGTCACGTTAAAGTTTCATTTTTCCCCATAGATTTTGTACACGTTTTTCTTTAGACTATTGCCGTTGACACTTTAGTAAATCTGATCGACTTGAGACTTGGCACACACAAAAGACCACCACACACATATTAAAAGTAATTTTAGACACTCGAAACAGCTCTGTGTTTGTCCACAAACACATGTCTAGTTTTTTTAGCTGTTTCGGCCTTTCAGCCGAAACAGCTTTTGTTTTCGTTAAATTTTTTTTTTTTTGTTTTTTTTTGTTTTTTGTTTTTTTTTTTCTTTTTTTTTGTCACTTTTTCCCATAGGATTTGTACGCGTTTTTTCTGCCAATACACTTTGACACTTTGGTAAATCCGATCGACCTGAAACTTGGCATACACTTAGACAACCACCCAGGGACAGTCCTAGAAGAAATTCGTCGCGATTCCGTCATTCAAGGTCACGTGACGTCATGTTAAAGGTACAATTTTCCCCATAGGTTTTGTACACGTTTTTCTTCAAACTATTGACTTTGACACTTTAATGAATCCGTTCGACTTAAGACTTAGCATACACTTAGAACACCACCCACAGATGGCCATTGAAAAAATTCGGCACGATTGCGTCATTCAAGGTCACGTGACGTGACGTTAAACGTGCAATTTCTTTCCCCATAGGTTTTGTACACGTTTTTCTTCAGATTATTGACTTTGAAACTTTGGTAAATCCGACCGACTTGAAACTTGGCATACACTTAGAACACCACCCACAGATGGCCATTGAAAAAATTCGGCACGATTGCGTCATTCAAGGTCACGTGACGTGACGTTAAAGGTGCAATTTCTTTCCCCATAGGGTTTGTACACGTTTTTCTTCAAACTATTTACTTTGACACTTTCGTAAATTTGATCGACTTGATACTTAGCACACACCTCGACCACCATCTCCAGGAGGGCCAAGGAGAAAATCGTCATGATGACGTCATCGGGGGTCATGTGACGTCACATTAAAGGTTCAATTTTCTCCATAGGTTTTGTACACGTTTTTCTTCAGACTATTGAATTTGACAATTTGGTAAATCCGATCGACTTCAGACTTAGCACACACCTCGACCACCATACCCAGGAGGGCCAAGGGGAAAATCGTCAGGATAACGTCATCGTGGGTCATGTGACGTCACATTAAAGGGGCAGCTTTTAGGACCCTCTATCTCTGGAAGTACATGTCTGATTGGGGCCAAACTTGGTATGCAAGTATTCCAGAATGTGTTATAGACGAAAATTAAGATGACATCATGATGACATCATCGGGTGTCATGTGACGTCACATTAAAGGTGCAGTTTTTCCCATAGGATTTGTACACGTATTTTTCAACTGATATATCTTGGGAGACTTGGCACACACATAATGAAAGTCATCTTAGACATCCGAAACAGCTCTGTGTTTGTCCACAAACACATGTCTAGTTTTTTTTTTTTTTTTTTTTGCCTTTTGTTCTCCATAGGATTTGTACACGTTTGTTCAGACAATACACTTTGACACTTTGGAAAATCCGATCGACTTGAAACTTGGCATACACTTAGACAACCACCCAAGGACGGTCCTAGAAGAAATTCGTCGCGATTACGTCATTCAAGGTCACGTGACTTCGCGTTAAAGGTTAAATTTTCCCCATAGGTTTTGTACACGTTTTCCTTCAGACCCTTGACTTTGACACTTTGGTAAATCCGACCGACTTGAAACTTGGCATACACTTAGAACACTACCCCTAGATGTTTCTGAAAGAAATTCGGCACGATTGCGTCATTCAAGGGCACGTGACGTCACATTAAAGGTGCACATTTTTCTCCCATTAGTTTTGTACACGTTTTTGTTAAGACTGTTGACTTTGACACTTTAGTAAATCCGATCGACCTGAGACTTGGCACACACTTAGACCACCATCCACAGACGGCTCTAAAAGAAATTTGGCACGATTACGTCATTCAAGGTCACGGGGCGTCACGTTAAAGTTTCATTTTTCCCCATAGATTTTGTACACGTTTTTCTTTAGACTATTGCCGTTGACACTTTAGTAAATCTGATCGACTTGAGACTTGGCACACACAAAAGACCACCACACACATATTCAAAGTAATTTTAGACACTCGAAACAGCTCTGTGTTTGTCCACAAACACATGTCTAGTTTCTTTTTCCTTTTTTTCCTCAGTTTCAGACTTTTCTCCATATAGTTTGTACACAGTTTTCTTCAGCCAATACACTTTGACACTTTTGTAAATCCGATCGTCTTGAGACTTGGCATACACTTATACCACCACCCACAGATGATCCTAGAAGAAATTTGTCACGATTACGTCATTCGTGGTCACGTGACGTCACGTTAAAGGTGCAATTTTTCCCCATAGGATTTGTACACGTTTTTCTTCAGAATATTGAATTTGACACTTCGGTAAATCCGATCGACTTGAGACTTAGGACACACCTCGACCACCATCCCCAGGGGGCCAGAAGAAGAATCGTCATGATGACGTCATCGTGGGTCATTTGACGTCACATTAAAGGTGTAGTTTATAAGACCCTCTATCTCTGGAAGTACAGGCCCGATTGGGGACAAACTTGATATGCAAGTATCCCGGGATGTGTTATAGACGAAAATTAAGATGACATCACGATGACGTAATCTGGTGTCATGTGACGTCACATTAAAGGCGCAGTTTTCCCTATAGGTTTTGTACAAGTTTTTCGTCAGACTATTGAATTTGACACTTTGTCAAATCCAATCGACTCGAGACTTAGTACACACCTCGACCACCATCTCTAGGAGGGCCACAAGGATAATCGTCATGATGACGTCATCGTGGGTCATGTGACGTCACATTAAAGGGGAAGATTTTAGGACCCTCTATCTCTGGAAGTACATGTCTGATTGGGGTCAAACTTGGTATGCAAGTATTCCAGAATGTGTTATAGACGACAATTAAGATGACATCATGATGACATTACCGGGTGTCATGTGACGTCACATTAAAGGTGCAGCTTTCCCAATAGGATTTTTACACGTTTTGTTCAACTAATATATCTTTGGGACTTGTGTAAATCCAATCGCCTTCAGACTTGGCACAAACATAGACACCCACACACACATATTGAAAGTAATGTTAGACACTCGAAACAGCTCTGTGTTTGTCCACAAACACATGTCTAGTTTTTCTTTTTCTCCTTCAGACTTTTCCCATAGGGTTTGTACACGTTTTTTGTTCGGACAATACACTTTGACACTTTCGTAAATCCGATCTCTTAGACCACCACCCACAGATGATCCTAGAAGAAATTCGTCACGATTACGTCATTCTTGGTCACGTGACGTCACGTTAAAGGTTTAATTTTTCCCCATAGGATTTGTACACGTTTTTCTTCAAAATATTGAATTTGACACTTCTGTAAAATTGATCGACTTGAGACTTAGCACAGACTCCGACCACCATCCTTAGGAGGGCCAAGAGAAAAAAAATTAAGATGACGTCATCGCGGGTCATGTGACGTCAAATTAAAGGTGTAGTTTTTAAGACCCTCTAACTCTGAAAGTACAAGTCCGGTTGGGGCCAAACTTGGTTTGCAAGTATTCGAGGATGTGCTATAGACGAAAATTAAGATGACGTAAATATGACATCATCGGGTGTCATGTGACGTCACATTAAACGTTCAATTTTTTCCCATAGGATTTGTACACGTTTTTCTTCAGAATATTGATTTTGACACTTGAGACTATTAGCACCCATATTGACCACCATCCCTAGGAGGGCCAAGAGTAAAATCGTCACGTTGACGTCATTGTGTTTCGTGTGATGTCAAATTAAAGGTTGAGTTTTAAAGACCCTGTATCTTTTGAAGTACAAGTGCGATTGGGGTCAAACTTTTTATGCAAGTATTCCGGGATGTGTTATAGACGAAAATTAAGATGACGTCATGACGACGTCATCGTGGGCCATGTGACGTCACATTAAAGGTGCAGTTTTCCCCTTAGGATTTGAACACGTTTTTTTCAACTAATATATCTTTGACACTTTGGTACATCCGATCGACTCCATTGGGAAGACGTCATAATGACGTAATCGGGGGTCATGTGACGTCACGTTAAAGGTCAATTTTCATTGGGCTCAAACTTTGTATATTTGGGCTCAAACTTTGTATATATATTTATATTATTATGGATTATACCAGGCAAATAAAGAAGATGAAAATGCAATATTTGAAGTATACAAAATGAGATTATAAGCCAACCTACAAAGGGAGGGGTCAGCCCGATGTTCCAAGTCTCTATGTGTTGATTTTTTTGAAATAATTAAATCGGTTCAATTCTTCGCCGGAATCCAGCAACCGGTAAATCTGTTTGCTGCCCTCAGTGTCACAAGTGATTTTGGGCTTCGATTAGGTCCGATATAAAAATCAGACTGCTGTGAAAATCAAATCTATTTTCTTTGTTCTTGGTTAAACCCTGTTATGCGACAGGTCACTCCCCTAATTATAATTATCATCACTTTATTAAACATGCGCAAATAATACTACCAACATATAATAGTCTGAAATTCATGCTACATCGGCATTCCTATACGTTGGCAGCTAGGGTATCTTGGGAAAGGGCGTTTTTTTCCCTCCAAAAAACATACATATAATATAGCAGGAATATGCTACGAGTTTGACACAAAAATTTATCCTATTAACCAGTTCGCGCCGGGATTTCTGGCCTTGCTCGCTGCTGACAGACATTTCCGAACTTGAACTTGTCGTGTTTATGAGTCATTCGTTTTGAATTTGGGGAAAACTTTTCGTTTATATACGTCATTCGGAGCGAACTGGTTAAAAGAATTATAAAGAATTTTAACCCAATCTTCAATCTCGGGGGGGGGGGGGGGGGTGGTTGTTACAAATATATGTCTTAATTTATTTTACTGTATGTATATGTACACATGGACACGATGTGAAATTCATTTAAATGCATTATTATTTATTTCCATTTCACAAAATTATAATATACTAGAAAATATCTTGGAAAGAAATTGTATACATGGGTACATCAACACAAACCCTGAGACTTGTAAATGCTTCGATGTTGTTGTGAGCTAAATGACTTGTTAGGACATGTTATTGATGGGTAATAGATTAAAGTAAGGGAAATGTGTGATGTCTTTGTATGGAATTCTTTATAACATCTTTAACGCTAACCCTCCCAAATCAATATCATTTTGCACACCCCAGGGAGTTGGGGTTAACAAAGAAAACAATATTGCAATTGTGTACACACTACACAGCTATGACCGAACACATTTCTGAGATTGAGTACTGTTTGGTTGAAAGAATTAAACGTGGATTGAAATATGAGACTTTGAACCGAATACATAAAAACTAGCAATTGCTCATAAGCAGAAGCACTGAGTAGAAGCAAAAGCAATTGTATAAAAACATATCCATAAACTTTAGCATTTACTAAAGTCTTTTCTTAAGCTTGCCAAGCAAATGTTTAGGTTGTAAACAAAAGGGCTATTCATCCAGATGTGTGCAAATGCTGTGGAAAGTTTTGCTCGCAAGAAACAAGCTTTTTCTTATTTGTGTGTACAACCCTAACAATCTTTGACATGACAAATTTAACATGATTTTAAACTGGATTTAACCCTAACCTCCCAGGTCTTTTTGGGTTGAACATTTTACAAATTCCTGCACTTGCTACCATGTTCAAAATTGGATTCATCCTCGATTTTATCAATTTATATTTGTTGAATTTGTTCAGAGGGGTGACCATTGCCTCAATCCTAACAAAGTCTCTATCACTGTAATGGGGTTGAGTTAGCAGAAATTACATTCAAAAACAGTATGAATGATATCCAGTATTATGCATGACTTAATTCGAGCGATTCACAATACATAGAAGCTGCCGTTGGAGGCGCAAATCCTGCTATACCCGCAGTGCATCATGAGGGAAAGTCGACATCAGTTTGAAAAACGGTATTCATTTTGCATGGACTCATCAGTTTTTAAGTCTTTTTGGACGCGCACGACTAAAGTTCCAATTTGTTTTTCTGCAAATAACAATGTTTTAATCAACGACGCTTCCGGATACATTTATGTTTGTGTTGTACCTCGCGTGAACAATGAAGAATATATATTTCACTACAGTATGATGTATGGAAGAAGTCGACCGTAAAGTTTAAAAGTGGCTCTTTTGAGTCAAACGCTTGGTGGCGCACTGCATTGTGAATCGCCCGAATTAAGCATGGCTGAACATACATGTACATAATGTTTGGTCAATCCTACAAACTAAAACGACATATCCTCCAAAATCAAACACTTTTTTTGCCATTCGTCCTAAATCCTTCAAAATCCTTCATCTTCCAAAAAGTAGCTTACAGAACTCAGGCTACCGTAGTACAACAAAGTAGGCTTTTACACTTACATAGGAGATTGGTAACATAAGCAAGGCTTATTTATAGAAGACAAAAGGCAGGCCTGACATCGTACTCATAGCATCTCTGACATCACAGTGCTACAAGAGGTGACTCATCACAGTACTTATTAGGCTTGGACGACAGGTGACTAGTAGCCTCTGACATTATTGTGATGCAAGATGAGATTCACATTATTCAAGCTTGGATGACAGGTGATTAGTAGCCTCTCACATCTAGTACTAGAGTATGACAAAGAAGACGATTAACCCTCCTCCTGTCTTTTTCGTTTTCTTTGTAGTTGTAATTCTTCATCCTGTAATAAAATATACTATAGCAGCCAGCCCGTGACACACCATTTGAGTTGTGTATACACATGTACAATGTATAAGTTTGATAGGTTATCATTTTTGTTTATTAAAATATAGTCCCAAGTTTAGGCTTTAAAGGTTTCGCAGTAAGCCATAGTATAATGTGTTCTTCCTCCCTCCCCCACTCCCCCCAAAAACAAACACACCAACCAACCCCATACCCGAGATTCTAAGTTTTATTTCTTGCATACTTTTTAAAGTGTTTAAAAAAAACATTCAACATTTAATTTGATGCATCAAACTAGTTTAGGGGCAACATGTAGATTGAATATTTGCCACGGTCAATGCAACTATATACAATTCAAATTCATCAAAATTCGAAACACTATTAAATTGTACAATGCTTTAATGGCAAAACAGGGGGTTTACTGGCTGTCTACCTGGATAAAATGCCACCCGCGCACAGCGCGCCCAAAATAAGACAGACAGGACAACCCCAAACGTCATCCTTACATTATTGGACCATCTAATGACTGATATGGGACAAAATGCATTGACGCAGGTTATCTACCAAAAGGGGACAAATGCACGCCATCATAACGAAACAATGACAAATCTGACCACACAAATTGTGGATGGTGCAGACAAGACGCAAATGGCAAGGTCGTGCATTGTGATTTGGCCCAGCGATTTATTGTGCGGCGCTTTCGCTCAACAGCAGGCTGGGAACGGGCTCCAAAGTAAAAAACCCGCGGCAAAATGTCAGACCAGACAAAACAAGTGTGAGGAAACATGGCAGCATAATCTCGTAATAGAACCGAGATTGTTTGCCGGAGGCCATACTCGTCTATCCAAACTAAATTATTAGTGCCCAAATGTATGGCCAATAACGCCGGCGGGGGCTGTGTACGACTTAGCTCTTCCAGAAGCGAAGGCATATCGGGAATACCTGCACCGCCTTTTTCTCTCCACGTGACTTTAACTGGGAGACCGAGTTGGCATTCTGCCCGGCGGATGAGGGAATCCCCGATTATCCACACGGCATCTGTAAATGTGAATGAATGTAAGCCTAGGTCCCATGGCGAGTAATTAGTAACATTCTAGCCCCACAAGACCCGTTGTATAACCCTGTATTCATGCGCTGGCCTCCGACCGTAAAGCATCATTTGAAGCTGCTGTCAACTGGCAAACTGGAATGGGACTGTTGTATTATGTCGTGTTATTATGAACTACAAGTTGTTGTGTTATCACGAACTACAAGTGACGAAAGAATAAAGGGTTCGAAGATGGCAGCCCCCATTCACGAGTTTACAGTTAAACGGCGAGTTCGTTCCATGATCATATTTACTAGTGTAAAGGACCCTAAACATAACATGGTGGCAGCGCTGGGTCTAGTAAATATCAGAGGACTTAATCAATGAGGATTTTGTCGCAATTTATGTTTTAATCACACCACAAAAGACAGTTAGAAAGTCACGTTAGAAGTGCGTCGATAGTTTGTTTGTCACTGTGTGAATCGCTACGTGAGTACACCGCACGATGGCGCAATCTTCAGTGGGGGCGCCCTTCATGTTGATCGGTCGGTTGGATCAATACGACCAGGTGGAGGATATAAAGAATTATCTTGAGAGACTTGAACTGTACTTCATAGCCAATGACATACCTTCGGTTAAGAAATCTGTAGTACTCCTGAGTGTGGTTGGACCTACAGTTTACAGGACTGTGAAAAGTTTGTCGGAACCAAGCCCGGTATCAGAACAATCATACAAAGAACTGTGTGATCTGCTCATTTCACACTATGGCCCTAAGCGGTTGGTCATAGCAGAACGGTTCCGCTTCTACAAACGCAACCAGAAGGATGGAGAGACAGTTGCCAAGTACGCAGTGGAACTACAGACATTGGCAGGCCTATGTAACTTTGGGGCATTCCTTGATGATGCACTACGAGATCGGCTGGTTTGTGGCATTTCTAGTCAATACACCCAAAAACATCTGCTGACAAAAGATGGACTGACCTTCCAAAAAGTTGTTGAAGTTGACAAAACCCTAGAAACGGCAACAAAAGATTTGAAGGAAATCAAATCGAGTGGAGAGGAAGCTTCCGTGCAGGCTGTTTCCCACAAAGCAAGTACGCCTGAAGGAAACAGATACAAACCAACAAAAGCCAACCTCTGAAGAAAAACTTTGTAACAATTGCGGCTATGACATGTCGCATAAGTCATGCCCAGCAAAGGGGCGGACCTGTAACAACTGCAAGAAGGTTGGACATTTTTCAAAGGTGTGCAGATCTTCACGTAAACAAATGAGGGCAGTCCTCCAATCAGATGATGACGAAAGTTACGAAAGAGATGACAGTGATTTCTTCGTCGGTGCCATTAACCACGAAACGCTGCAAATAGATGATGTTTGGAAACAAAATCTCTACCTCCATGGCAAGTTTGTGTCCTTCCTGTTGGACACTGGTTCGGAGGTGAACATTTTGCCAAACACGATCTTCCAATCCCTCAACATTGTAGACAAGACACTGGACCAATCATCCACACGCCTATCTGGATTTTTTGGTGGTAAAGCGACACCACTAGGCCAAACCAGACTAATATGCCAGGTAAAGGACAAAACGCAGACATTGATGTTTTTGATCCTCGAACAAGGCTCCCCCGTCCTTGGAAAGAAAGCTTGTGAGGCACTTGGTCTGCTACAACGCGTTTACTCTCTGATCAACGACGATAGTGTCTTTGAGGGCCCTGGGTGTATGCGGGGGCACCCGGCACAAATAAAACTCTCCAAGGATGCGACACCCTACTGCGCAAACTCTCCTCGACGTATCCCCATTCCTCTCCTTCCCCAACTCAAAGAAGAGCTTGAAAAAATGAAGACACAGGGAATTGTACAACGTGTCACTGAACCAACAGCCTGGTGTTCACCCATAGTCATTGCACCAAAGAAAAACGGTAGCATAAGACTGTGTGTAGACTTACGACAGCTAAATAAATCTGTTATGCGAGAGCGATTCATCATACCAACTATTGAAGAAGTTCTGGGTAGAATTTCTGGAGCACAAGTCTTCTCGCTACTGGACGCAAAACACGGGTTCTGGCAAGTTCCCCTGGCAGAAGAGAGTCAGCGTCTGACGACATTCATCACGCCATATGGTCGTTTTTGCTTCAAGCGTTTGCCATTCGGCATAACTTCCGCTCCGGAGATATACCAGCGGATCATGTGTGATCTTCTCTCAGGACTACCAGGTGTCGTCGTCTACATGGACGATGTGTTGATAACCGGCAAGACCAAGGAGGAACATGATGAACGACTCCAGCAAGCTCTACAAATTGTTCAGAAAGCCGGTCTAAAGCTAAACAAAGATAAATGCAAGATCGCTCAGACACGGGTTGATTTTCTTGGAATGAAGCTTGACAAAGATGGTGTGCATCCTGACCCTGCTAAAGTAGCAGCAATTATCCAGATGACCCCACCGACTAGTAGAGAGGAGGTGAAACGCCTGATGGGATTGGTGAACTGGCTAACACGTTTTGTTCCCAATGCATCCACGGTTGCAGCACCAATCAATGACCTACTAAAGAGTAATGTCGACTTGATTTGGGGTTCGTCGCAACAGTCGTCGTTTCGTAGTCTCAAGAGACTGTTGACATCAGCACCAACACTGGCGCTCTACGATACATCACGAGAGACAATGGTGAGTGAGCTCAGACGCAAGCAGTTATGGGATTGGAGGCTGTATCCCCCAACGCCACAATGAACAGTGGAAACCTGTTGCGTACTGCTCTAGAAGTCGTACCTCAGCAGAAAAACGATACGCCCAAATAGAAAAGGAACTGCTAGCATCAGTGTGGTCATGTGAAAGGTTTTATGTATATCTCAGAGGCCTTCACTTCACAGTGGAAACAGACCACAAGCCACTTATTCCTCTAATTAACAACAAGGATCTCTGTGACGTTCACCTGAGGTGTCAGCGTCTGCTCATGCGCTTGATGAAGTACAAATGCACAGCTGTGTATACACCAGGGAAAATTCTTGTTGTAGCTGACGCCCTCTCAAGAGAACCCTTGAAATCAACAGAAGATGGGACCGATAATCTTGAAGAGGACATAGAGGCCCACATTGACATGATCACAAAGAACTGGCCAGTTTCCGAAGGGAAACTTGCAGAGATAAAGCACGAGACTGCTCTTGACGACAGCTTGAAACATGTCAAATCTTACGTCACGAGTGGATGGCCTAAGTATACGAAAGATCTTGAATCTGCAAGTGTTCTTCGTTACTGGGAGGAACAAGACAAAATTAGTGAGATTGATGGCGTCCTGACATATGGTGACCGCATCATAATCCCAGTAAAGATGCGACAAGACATGCTGACAAAAATACATGCGGGTCACCAAGGAATCTCCAAATGCAGACTCCGTGCTGGCCAAGCAGTCTGGTGGCCAAGTATTGGCACTGATATAGCCCAATATGTCAAGATGTGTGATCACTGCCAACAGAAACAATCAGCCCAAAAAGCTGAACCACTGATTTCATCGCCACTGCCAGAGAGGCCATGGTAACGAGTAGCATGTGACTTAGCTGATGTGAAGGGGAAGCAGTTCATTGTGCTTGTGGATTGTTCTCCAAATGGATCGAAGTCCATCACCTTCATAAGACAACATCACTGACTATCATCAACTACTTGAAAGGAACATTTGCACGATATGGAATACCTGAGGTGGTTATGACAGATAACGGACCGCAATTCTTAAGTGAATTCAAGGAGTTCTCGAAGGAGTATGACTTAACACATGTCACATCCAGCCCTCACTACCCGCAAGCTAATGGTCAAGCGGAAAAGGCAGTCCACATCGCAAAGATGATTCTACGACAGACTGATCCTGTCCTGGCATTGATGACCTACCGTTCCACACCTATCCCAGCTCTTGGTGTGTCTCCTTCACGACTTATGATGGGACGTGAAATGCGCACAACACTGCCAATTCTACCACACAATCTTCGTTCTAAGATTGCCAGCTACAAGCAGCTGCAGAAAGCCGACAAACTGTACAAATCCAAGAGTGAATCATGTTTCAATCGAACTCATGGTGCAAAACAACTGGATGAACTGAAACCAGGAGACAATGTTCGGATCAGCACCAAATCAGGATGGAGCAATGTGGGAAAAGTATTGCGAAAGGCTGGACCACCACGTTCTTACATCATCCAAGTTGATGGTGCAGAGTATCGTCGGAACAGACGTCACATACTGCATGTTCCCAAACCACTGGAACCTGTCTTTGACGAGTTGATCCCTCATCATGATTGCAACCCTAAGGATCATCAACAAACCCAGACCAGACCTCATCGCTCAATGAACACTCCTGCATGGCACAAGGACTATGTCATGCAATAAGAGCTGAGATGTCATACACTCTGAACTCTGAACTCTCGCTTATCAATACTCCCAAGATAATTTAAGTTTGTTTAACTTTTTGTTATGCTAACAAGTTTGTTCTCTTTTAAGAAAAGGGGGAGATGTTGTATTATGTCGTGTTATCATGAACTACAAGTTGTTGTGTTATCACGAACTACAAGTGACTAAAGAATAAAGGGTTCGAAGATGGCAGCCCCCATTCACGAGTTTACAGTTAAACGGTGAGTTCGTTCCATGATCATATTTACTAGTGTAAAGGACCCTAAACATAACAGGGACGAATATAAGATTTGAATGCATCCAAACGCCAACGCCCCATGTCACGAATGTCAACCTCGGGTTAGCTGAGAGGATGATGACGCTGCCCCGATACAAAAAGAGTGGGCTTGAATGCCCTGGTTTGAAAGCCCAGCAAAATCAACTACCTTTTGCAAAACCGCATTAAATTGGTACTGTGTCAGTGGGGAACCATCATAGTGACAGAAGTAGAGGGTGGCCCATTGTGGGCGCAATGCAGCAAAATCCCACAGTGCACGTACTGGGCAAAGAGCGGGATTAGCGGACGGCACCAGGCGAATGGATTGAGGAGGGCCACGTTTATTAGTTGGTTGTTTTTAGAGTGTCGGAACACAATGACCACAGATGTAAGTAGCAAGCCTGATTGGCAGAATGTAACATCATCGTCAGATACAACCGACCTTTGAACATGTCGTTGGGAATAAGCAGCAAACTCGCCAACGCGCATAAAACCAAAAAAGGCACTTAAGAAGACTGCTTTAAACATGGTGGTCTTAAATTTGGATGCACAAATTGCTCCCAAAGCCGTGGTTAATTGCTCCAGAATTGGCAATGAAATTGGGATACGGCGATCCTAGGAAGGGTTCCCCCGGCGAGCGCCCTCAATCAATTTTGTTATCAGAAAATCCCTAGTTGGGTCCAAGTGACCCCCAAGTTTATGAAAATAGCCAATGCCTGCAACATATGTAGCTATGGTAGCTAGAGCTAATTTACGCAAGGACAACCATTTACGCAAGGACAACCATGCAATAAAGCGACAAACTTCAGTCACCAAAGCCGGGAGGCGCCAGACAGGGGTTGCTGCCGAAAGCGGCAAAAAGACCTCCAGCCTGCTTCATAAGTCTTGTGCGAGTTTGAAGCAATGGCCGCTGCTAGCAGACGAGACGCCTCTGACTCTAGTGCACTTGAGGAAGGACTGGCAATGGGGTCATAGCGATATCTGCACACGGAGCTGCCCTGCGAAAACGGGTCATCTGAAATCGGGATAAAGCATCAGCAATTTCATTCAACTGGCCTGGTACATGCACTGCCTTAACTGAAATATTGAAGTGGAGACACTGCAAGACTAACGGCCGCACAAGCTGCATGATTTTCGGACAAGGTGAGGACTTCTTGTTGATGATGTGCATAACCGCAACATTATCAGTGTGAAAACGCACTTTGCAACCAGCCAACAGTGGGGACCAACACTGCACAGCAACTAGAATTGAAAAAAACCCGCCAATAATGCAATGGGGGGGGGGGGGGGGGGGGGGTGGCGCAATATGCCGTCGGGCCATCGGCCTCGAATCCACTTCCTCTGAAAATAAGCCCCAAAACCAATGGTACCTGCGGCATCAGTAAAAAGCTCAAGCGCCTCATTGGATAGCAAACACAGAAAACCCATTGTAGAGAGTCAACAATTCCAACCACATAAGTAAATCACGCCTAGCACCTCTTGAAATGCGGACAGTATAATGAGGCCTGCGTAACCCGTGAGAAAGCGCAATCAGACGCCGCAAAAATGCTCGACCAGAGGGAATTGTCCTGCAAAGGAAATTGAGTGAGCCAACCAATGCCTGAACCCCATGCAGGGAGATTTTGCGCTTGGCTAAAACCGCTCGAATGCGCTCAGCAGTAGCCCTGTATTTTGTCTGGGGGATACGCACTTCACCTCGCATGGCATCAATCTCTAAACCCAAATAAGTAATGACCTGCACTGGGCCTACCGTTTTCCCACTTGCTAGTGGAACACCTAATTTCCCACAAACATACTGAAATGTGTTGAGCAGCTGTGCACAATCATGTGCACAGGATCCCACAAATAAAAAGTCATCTAAATAATGGGTACTGTTCGCAGAACAAGCCAATGACTTAACTTTAAATTCTAAAAACGAGCTAAACTACTCGAACAACGCACAAGAAATACCGCAGCCCATGGGCAAGCATCGATCATAATAAAACATCTTCTCAAATGTGAATCCCAGCAATTCATAATCAGAAGGAGAAACTGGCAATAAACGAAATGCATATTTAATATCAGCCTTTGCTAGCCATGCCCCTCGCCCTATTTTTGCAGCTAAATCTACCGCCTTATTAAAGGAGGCATAATGTACCGTGCAATGTTCTTTATCAATAAAGTCATTTACAGACTCACCCTCTGGAAAAAGAAAGGTGATGAATAAGCCAAAACTGACCTGGTTCGCGTGTTGGTACCAGACCAATTGGTGAACACTGCAAATTTTGGAGGGGCGGGAAGCGAAAGGGCCTGCAATTCTTCCTAAATGAATTTCGTTTGCCAGTTTATCTTTAACAATGCTTGGGCGTTCAGCCGCTGAAGCGAGACACTGTGAGTCACGCGCCACCCTATGACAAGTGTAACTAAGCTTGAAACCACAGGTAAAACCATTACTTAAAACTTGAACATCACTTGAAACCGGGTAGTCCGTTAACCAATTAATTAAAACAGGTATATTAATTGGAGTTGGAAGCACGAAAATTCCGCGCTTTGGTCGCCATGGCACCATCATTATCTTTCACTAAAGCCCCAGAGAAATTCTTACTGGAACTTTGTTGATTAGACCCAGATGAAGCATTAGGCATGGTGCAGTCAGTCCGCAGCGCCCGCGTTAATGAGGTCATATCCCGAACTTTATTTGCAGGGCCGGCGTCGCAAATCGGCCACGAGATTTACGCGAGTAATTGCAAGAGTTCGACCGCTTTGTTTTCACGAGCTACACGTTGCAAACGAAGCAGTGATTCTCCAAGATGGCGTGGTAAGTGGAAAGCGAACGATTTTCTGAATCGAATGGTATAAAATATGACGAGATTCAGTATGTTTTTGGCAGAATTTTGTTCACTCGAAGTTATGGTATGATTTTAAGGAAATTTGTTGTCGTGTGTTTAGTTTCTGCGCCCTGACTGGACTAACAAATATTGCCAAAAATGATTATTACACATCGATAAAGAAAGCAATGATCTTTCGTTTGATATACAATTTAGCCTGTGGCGACATTTTTTTCATGTATTTTGCGACGATTTTCGTGCGCGCGATTTCAACTTTTTCGGCCATGTCTTTCGGCTTGTACATACGCAGAGCGTGTGTTGCACACAGGGGTGCATGTACATGTACAAATGTAGGCCTACATGTGCTGGATATGCACTAGATGGCGATTGCACACTTTGCAGTAGCCAACAGAAACAAAATTAATTGTTTTGTTTTAATTGTGTGGCTTATTTATATGATAAAGTTAGGTTTCTGCCTTCATGTCATGCATACAAAATTGATTTTTCTTTCATGTATAAAAACGACTTGGGCCTATGTTTTGGTTCAAAATTATAACAAATTGTTTAATAATAATAGTTACTGCTATTATTGTGCTAAACTTCATAGTTCATATTTCTTTCTTCCAATATGTTTCTTATACTAGGTAGTAGTCATGCCGTCCACCACCATGGCCATCATCGCAGCCATCGCAGCCATTGCCAGCATGTCGGGAACCTCTACAGAAGGCCAAAGGCAAAGCTCTTGTCCTTGGATATTCTCTCACAAAGTATCTCAAAGAGAACATCACTACTATTGATTTGCAGGTAGTGACTCGTCGCGGTACTACAATTTCTGGCCTTAGAAAGTATCTGCTTCATCAGCATGACATCAACCTCACAACTGTGCCTGACATGATATTGTATTTGTAATGATTTTATGTTGGGACAAATAATCTAGAGTTGGGTTTCCAAAGAAGTGTTGAAAATAGTTGAAGATTTAAATGTACTGGTGGATCTATGCAGCACGTGCTTTGTACATGCAGATTTAAATGTTTTTGTATTTTAGTGTTTTAAATAATATGACTTTGTGTCAGTGTTGTGCAAACACAGTGCAGCTGAAATAGATCGAAACTGAGTCTGGTCGAGTCGGGTCAGTTTGTCAAATCATCTAGGACTTAATGCCAAAAACTATGCCAACAAAGTTTTGAGCTACAATGTAAATTTGACACAAACAGCATATTACTTTACGAATCCAGATTGTATTATTTCTATTCAGTGATATAATTTATGTGCATTAACATCTATATTACTAAATTTAGGTCTTATTTAAAATCATTTGTTTTTGCAATGTTAGAAGCGGGTATACATTGTAATTTAATATTTACAATAATTTAATGACAAAGAAACTACCGGTATGCCAAAAACATCAAGCAAATATAATAAAACAATTATTTACTTTTATAATATATCTTAATGGTTTGCACATTGAACATTATGCCAAAGATGATGGTAATTATCATCTTCACTATGTTGTCATTATTTTAATTTGAATGTTGGCCATATTTTTGTTAATGTTTTGCCTAATTGCTAAACATTTATTATCTCATTATCAACCCTAATTTGGGTCATTTCTTCAATCTGTATTTATGTACATGTACATGATGATGTAATTAAAATAAGTTTTTACAATTTCAGGGTTTAATTTAACAATTGTATTCAAGTCGTATAACATCAACAGGGTATATTAATGTAAGCAATAACATGCACGTTTCAAATAAAAAGTGCAGTTTCTTTTATAAACCAACCTCACTTACAGATATAAATTTTAAACAACGACTTCATTTGTTGCTTTTTTGTGTGTATATTTGGCTGTATACATTGTATTACGCAGGCAATATTATTATTTTTTAATCAGTCCACTGTTAAAAAGATTAAACAAAATACTGATTGGCAGAATCCTTTTCGCTTGAGCTTACAATTAAAAAAATACACAAAAAACTGTGCATGAACTACACGTTACAACGAAGCCTTTTTCAATGACGTCATTTTCGACCAATGAGGGCGCAGGAAGACTATGGACTGTCATGGCGGGATGTTCCGTTTGTTAATTTATTGAGAACGTTATAATTTTCTGCGCCCTGACTGGACTAAGTTAAAATCAACCCCAAATCTACAGTTTTGTGATAGAATATGAAATTATCTTTAACATCAGTGTGAAATTGGGTTGTGGCCGCTGCCAGAAGGTGGACAAAATTCGTCTTTTTTTAAAGGTCATTTTGTTGGTTCGGGAGCTTTTTTTACGTTATAAATTTCACCCTCTAAATGTCATATAATTTCCAATCTGATTTGATAATATAACAAAATGTTTCCTTATCCAAAAGAAAATATACATAATATTGACAGCCAGTGAATAAAACGGATGTTTCGGACCAAATTCCAGGCGTTGTCGCCAGCTCATTAAGTATTCAAAAACGAGGTCACGCACAAAGTGCCATGCATAAATCGCACATAAAAGGAACGGCTTTTCAGTGCGCTGCGGACTGACTGGGTGGCGGTGTACTTGAGCTGCCGACCACTAGAGGCATTTAATCGACGCGTCAAGCCGCCTGCACGACAACGCTGCGCGCCATGACCAGGGCGATGACATTTAGAACATGCATGCGAATATTTGCAACTCGGAAAGTGACAGCCCTGAAATGAGTTGAAAGCAAAGCAATGCCCAGCTCGATTATTGTTATGCACCATGCGGAAAGAGGATTGCGCGACTGCCTGACCACTCCGCGCAAGTGAGGGCGGATTGAGCCCCGCAGCAGCCACAGTAAGCCAAAGCTCAGGATCAAGCTCACCCCATGATCGAGCTGGATTGGCCTCCTGTTTATGCCTAAATTGCTCATCGTACAATTTCCACCCTTGCCCTGGGAATTGGAGAGAGGCCGTCCGAATAATCTCTGCATATTTCAACAGCTCGGCAAAACGATTGGAACGCTTTACCAGATAGATCGCAGTGTAAGTATGAAATGCAGACTGCCAAGCCTCAAAGCTCTCAATCTTCTTACAAGTAACCCCTGGTTTCCGAAGAACTAGTGAACCCCCCTCCAATGCAAATGTCATATTGGTCGCTGATTGATCCGCTCTGGCTAATACTGCAGTGGCAGACTCATGGGACAACAAGGCCAAATCCACAAAACAACCTTGCCAAATTGTTTCTTTCAATGCCTGAGGCACATGAAAACCCAAAGAAGTGCTTACATCAGGATTAGCCAAGGGCTGTGGACGGGTAAGATTTAACAAATCCGTGCCCAAATTTTGGGGGAAAACGGCTGTGGTAACGATGGGCACATTGGGTGGAAATTGAGCCTGTACAGTATGCGTGTTGTGATACTCACCCACCACCGAGACATTCGGAAATATCCCCGGTGCTGGGCCCATGGTAATGGCTGACACTTGTTCAGGAAAACGCGGGGACGGACTAAGCCCAACGGATGGTGGCACGGATGGACCCACAACCGACGACCCGGGAACTGAGTAGTACGCGGATGCTGGCACGGACACTGGTCGATGCGGAGCCCCGCTCCCGGCTGCGTTGACAGCGACGGAAATCGCCGGCGCTGAACTGGAAATGGTGGAATACCCCGAGCTCGATCCGGTCACAGTTCACCGCTGTTCCAGTTGCCCAGTAGGCGTCATTTAGTTTTTGCGCATGCGCGGCTTTTATGCGAGGTCAAGCAAAATGCATATTGATTACGCGCGTGACCTCGGGACTTTGACGGCGTGAACTCATTGACAAAAACCCCCTTAAAGGTACTGAATATTCATTAAACGTAAAATATCAAGCCAATAGTAGGTGAGAAAACAACAAATTAGCATAACTTTCTCAACGTTCCCGCGAAAATCATGAGCGAGTGCGCAAAATATGAACAATTTTGAGCATCAACTTTTCGCGAAATGAGCTGCTCACGGTGATAAAAACGGACCAAGTTTAGACCAAATTTCTACAGGCCCTGACGTTTACTCAAGGTAAATGAATATATTAAACGAAAGAGTACAGTTCCATTCATTTATAATTACTGCTTTTTCTAGCTTGAAAACCCCAACGGTTGTCATAAAAAGTAGAATTTTCCTCCCCGATTTTTCGTTGTTGGTGCGGCTTTTACCAAGTTTTAGCATTGAATACGCGCGTCAACGCATACATATATATACAGCGCGTACGTGCGTAGGTACGTATATAGGCAAAACGTTACTGTAGTATCGGGCCTAGTACTATTGGATTATGAGATCATGGACAATTTAAACGTTTCCCCTAACGCACGTTCAAAGTGTCAAACCTTGGAAAGTAATATAGTCCTTATCCAATTCTATAGGCCTATAATAAGCTGAATAAAATTAGGCCAGGCCTAACACTTTAATAACAGTAACAATATGACACTAAATTCAAGTTGAAAATGGTTTATTTTGATAACATCACTGTGGTAGTCCAGAAGGACAATAAGAAATTAGAGATTAAAATACCCAATCAATCAAAATACAAAGATTACATTTACAATACTGCAATGTCGTTAGAAAGTGAATTTACAAACAAAAAATAAACCTGACGATTTGGAAAGTTAGATAAACAAGTTTTGTCGAATTCATACCCTCTTTAGATCTCGTGTACTTTTTCTTAATTTTTAGCTTAACCCGACTTGAAGTTGAACAGCAATGGATCTTCATATTTCTAACATAAATAAGTTATGTAGAGTATGTGGTGATCGACTTCAGAAGGTTAAGGCTACTGATAACTATAAACCAAGAGTATGCTCAGAGTACGCCGAAGAAATCAAGTCGAAATTTAATATTGATGTGTCTGGTGATGACAATCGTCGGCACCCAAGGGCATTCTGCATACTGTGCTACTATAACATCAGATTGCCGAAGAATCACGACTTCCCAGACGAATGGCCAGCTCATTCAGAAAGAGGAGATTGTAGTGTGTGTTGTAAATTTCAGAAAATTATGAAGGGTCGGCCAAAGAAACAACGATGCACACGCATGATGGAGTTGGACAACAATGAGCAACAGAACAAAGCAATAAGTCAAGAGAAGTTTGAACTCCTCAGCCAAACTACCACCCAATACCCACAAAACACATTCACTTGCCTAGACAAGTCACTGATCTGCACAGTCTGTGATAAACTGTTATCGAGACCCGTGGAAACCAGCTGCGAGCACGTGTTCTGCTTGATGTGCTTACAGAATATGTTCCAAAAAGTAAACAAAGGAACTATAATTTGTCCCATGTGCAAGACCAGTACTAACCTAAAGAACTTGAGCCTACCTAGGAAGTACTTCCTAAATGTCATCGACAATGCAAGGGTGACCTGTACATTTTGTAAATATGGCAGCTGGCTGAAGAATGCTAATGAACACGACTGTCAAGCCCCTGATGGGTCACAAGAAGTTGACGAGAGTATCTTCCAAGAAATCCTGGGAAGAAGGCAATCCCCCCTCAGTAAGGTTGGTCAGCAGGTAACATCACACCTCCTGAAGCAGTGTATGGCTACAAGTAGCTTGGATGGCAAATGTGTTGATCTACAAACTAGAGGAAGGGTAAGTTGCTGTTGTCAAATAAGTTCTGTTGTCATTCTTTAAAAAAAGCACATATCAGGTGATCGTATCAACACAAACCAGACTTGCTTGAGACTTGCTTGCTCACAGCTGGGTTTTTTTTGGTCTTAAAGGTTTACCACACAGTGAAGTGAATCCTTTTCAAAATAACAAACAAAATTAAAAATATAATTAACATTGACCAACAAATGCGGTATGTTTAAGATGGACTGTTTTGCAGTTTGTTTAAAAGGAGGTTCAGTCCAATGAAAGTTACACTTGCAAGTACTTCAACTATGTACAATATCTTTCCATTCATTTTATAGGCCATGCGTGTCCAACGTATACCTGTTCCGGTAAAATCAAGTGGTGATGTGAAAGAGAGGACCCTCCAGCGACGCACTCAGATCTTGAAGAGTCATCTGTCAGTTGTCAGTGCTGACAACTCTGAGGTTCAACTACAGCATCTGCTCAAGACAAAGTCAAGAAAATCACTACAATCACTACTTGGAGATCTACCGACTAAGACGTACATCCCACCATTACACGAGCTTGCTATGAAAACAGACATAGGACTGTCATGGAATGGCCTTCGACAACTGAAATTGTAAGAAGAGGCTTGATTAAAATTGTGTACACACAGATGAACACACAGTCATGTTTTACTATACTTATGAGGACCTCTCATTGTCCCTAGGTGATGTTATTGTTTTATTTGTTTTGTTCTTTTTTTTAGGTGGTTGCGTCAGTACAATATTGTCATGGCCAGCGAGCAAAAAAGCAGAAAACTGGGAAATGAATCTGTTGGTCAGGATATGATAGAAGGAGAAAGACTGCCTTTCTTATCTCATGAGCACAATGAACTAGTCACCAAACCAGCGCCATGCGTCTATATAACAGATAACTTATATAAAAGTACATTCTTGATATACTGGAGGAATACGACAGGTGAACAGTTTGAATTCATTAAGTATTTCTTATTTGTTTTGATGTATATCAAGTTTAAATCCAAACAATTTATTAGATAGATTTTCAAAAGACAGCCAAATGTGTTTTTGATTTTAGATCGGGACAGTTACGATGGGAGAAGGGCCAACCTCTGGATGAAGTCTGGATTAAGCTCGGTGGTGATAAGGGCGGCGGTAGTTTCAAGTTCATGATGGAGATGGCAAACATCAAAGACCCTAACTCAAAGTTTAACACCTTTGTGATTTGTGCCTTTGAATCAACCGACTCTCCAGTCAATCTACATATGGCTCTTGATAAGTACAAAGACCAGATAGAATCCATTGCATCAACTACATGGAGGTATGTGTTTTATAATGAGATTTTTAAACCTTATTAATGGGAAAATTAGCACAGATTGATGAAACGCCTGCCAATTCTATACCTTTCTCATTATGCAGGGAAAAGAAGCTTGTAGTTTACCTCTTTGGTGATTATGAATTCTTGTGCAGAATGATGGGAATCTCTGGTGCAAGTGGTAAGTTGCTTTGCTGTAATTAAATAAATTAAAAACATGGACAATACAATTTGTTGCTACTGAAACAAGTACACTATGCATTATTAAAACATCTGTTAAAGGTCGTCACCCCTGCATATGGTGTCACATTAAAAGTGGTGATATGGCCAACAAAAGAGGAACCCGACCACCAAGTGAACCGAGAACGCTTGAGAGCCTGGCCAGGGACCACAACCAGTTCATTGCCAATGGCAGTCTTATCAAGAATGCCAAACTGTACAGCAATGCCATCGATACGCCCTTCTTCGCCATCTCAATCTCTTCAGTGAGTATAATACAAGTAAATGTGCTGCTTTCATTTCCATGTCAAATGAATCACTGAATTTTAATTCAACCACAAAAACTGGTACATAATTCTTTTTTCCCCCAGGTGTGCCCCCCGGCTTTGCACATAAGCCTGGGTATTTGGTTTAAGCTGTACACCATGTTTGAAGAGCAATGCAAGAAACTTGGGGAGGTAATAGCAATGGAGCTTGCTTCGTCAGATGGTGCATCTCATAGATGGGCCTTACTCCCTCCACATCGCCAAACTTACCGAAGTTCATGCAGCAAAGCTCAGAGCCACTGAAATAAAAGATGACATACAAGAGTTACAGGAGCAACTAGCAGTGATTACACTACTTAATGATAGCATTGATGTATCAGAGGTGGTCGTAGATGTAAACACGCAAATGAACAACCTCAATGCAAAATTAAAAGTACAGGTAATATAATATAAGTACAGGTTCTATAATAGTATCAATTTAATACATATACCGGTAGCTTCCTGTAAATGCCAAGACGAGACTTTTATTTATGTATTTTTGTATTATTATTTTTTGCAGGAAGAGCTGATGAAGACCAATGTGGTCAATTTAGCCAGTTACCACAATCCATTGGTCAAACAACTGGAACAAGCCCTGTCTCAGATCAAAGTGAGGAGGCAAGCCTATTATTCGAACACCTTTGTAGGCAACCACGTACATAAATGCCTCAAGGTAAGATCCAAATTAAACATATTGATTGACAGTTGCAAGCATTATTATTTTGTATGATTTAATTAATAATGCCCACTTCCGACTTATTGTTTTATCAACCAGAAAGACAACATCAAGACAATAATGAAGGCAGTGATTGAAGAGGTTACAAAGCTTTGTCCTGCCAAACTTCAGGAATAATAATAATAATAAACCGCATTTATATAGCGCATTTTCAATCACAGATAGCTCAATGCGCTTTACAAAATAGCAACTTAATCCTTAAAATATTACACACTAATTCATTATACACTTAAAATTCATAATAATAACGCACTAATTAAATAAAAACAGACCAGCTATGACAGTTAAAACTTATGCTTAATAATAAAACAATTTTAAAACTAACAATAAACCACCAGCAGAAACTATTGAAAATTACTTAAAAAGATGTGTTTTTAGTAGGCATTTGAAACACTGCAAGGACCCTGCAAATTTGATTGTCAGTGGGAGTTCATTCCACAGTTTTGGAGCAGCGGCTGCAAAGGATCGATTACCATATGCTGTGGATGTTCTCATTTGTTTCAACAAGTGTTTGGCACCAGACCTTAACGAGCGTGTGGGCTTGTGCTCAGTGAGGAGCTCAGAGATGTACTTCGGCGCTAACCCATGGAGTGCTTTATATGTCAGCAGCAAAACCTTGAACACAACTCGTTTGCGGACTGGCAGCCAATGCAGCTCATGCAGAACTGGAGTGATATGATGGTGTTTTCGGACGCGGGTGACCATTCTAGCTGCAGCATTTTGAACATGCTGTAGCTTTACAAGCTCACACTCTGGCAGACCGAATAACAGACTGTTACAGTAGTCAAGTCGCGAGGTGATGAATGTGTGGACGAGCTTTTCGGCAGTTCTCTGGTCGAGGTATTTGCGAATTTGCCCGATCTTTCGCAGAGCGAAATTTGCAGCACGACAAGTGTTGTTGATGTGCATTGTCATAGTGAAGTTTTTATCAAAGGTAACACCCAAATTTCGCGCTGAGGACACGGTTTGAACAGACTCCAAACCAATCTGGAGATATTCGACTGGTAACAAACGCCTCGTGAACTTTGATGTGATATGCAAAATCTCAGGAAGCGTCCACAATTGTAGACAAGTTTTCCACAATATTTAACTTGTTTGCGGACTGCCACAACATGTATAACAAAGCGGGTTTCCTCAGTGAGCCTGAAATCGCCCAACTTGGTAATATAATTCTTTTGTTTTGGTACTTTAAATCTTTCAAAAATATTGTAATACCATATTATTTTAAGACCTTTTCTTTTACTTCTTGTAAATTAGATGAGAATATTCAGTGCTTTCTGAAGTTCTACAGAGATGAGTTTCCAGAAGGTACTGTACCTCCAAAATTCCACATGCTGGAAGAACACACAGTACCTTTTTATTCAAAGCACCCAGCATGGTCTTGGACTACTTGGTGAACAGGGTGGGGAGGCCATGCACGCAGCATTCAATATCCCCAACCGAAGGTTCAATGGAGCGAAAAACACCTCAAAGCAAGACCCCGACCTGTTCAAGCTCACCCGAGTGATGACGGAGCACCACCTGAATGTGAATCCATCAATAAATCATGTTCGATGTAGGCCCCGTAAACGCAAATTGAAAGAATCATTAAAGAAATAAGACACAACATGACTTCCTGATAATATGTGTTTGCTTCAGAATATTTCCCTCCTCATGTCTAAAAATCTCTCTTGAAAATTAGATATGGTTTTGACAATCCAGTGTTGAAATGAAAAGCTGCTATCTGAGGTATACAGGATTAGCCAACAAATTGTATTTTTTCCGTCTCTAATGTGATGTCAAGATACGACATTCCAATCAATATGCTTATTTTATAATGATTTGGGATTTTTTAATTTGATTTGACCGCTAAACCACAGCATTATATTATAATAAAATGGAAATGCTATTGATAGCATAAATTATACAATTGAATGTAAAAGGAAAAAGAAATGCCTGATGACTGGAGACCCACCCTACCCAATTCATTTAAAACAAAAACTGATTTTCATGGCCCCATATAGTGGCCCCTAGGGATACCTTCAATTCAATTGGGCACATTTCTAACTTTTGTAGGCCTACATTTACTGATTAGGCCTATGCAAAGAAAAAATATAGTGAAAATAAAACAGAATGTGTGGTGTTCAAAAACCTCAACACAAATGCATTCTTGACATGACATTTAAAAATGGCGTCTACGTGTGTTCTGCAATGTACATGTACAATACGCTGTAATTACCTGTTAGTACTTAATACGTACACGTGTACACGTACATGTACGGGCATGTACACAGTCGTCTTTTGAAGTTCTGGTAAAGTTTTCAAGTTTGCTTTTGTTACGAAGGCATTAAATGAGGACTTGTCTTTCACCCCATAGTCAATTTTCCGTCAAGAAAATGTCCAAGGACTTCCTACACAGCCACAAAGAAACCCATATTTTTCTCCTCTCAAAAAATCTGACAAAAAAGCGAATATGTGACGCGTTTTGGATATTACTTTACATGTCGACTTTACTACGAACGATTACATTGCAGAGCACCGTTCCAGTACCACGACAAAAACTGCATAACTGAATATTTATGAGATAATGAATAATAATCTTTGATTGAAGACACCTCTGAATTCGCGAGCGCAAACGATTGTTTTTGCATGGACTGAAGTTCCCACGAGAGGGCGCTACATTCTTTAAGCATACGACGCGCGGCGCAGGACATCGCGTCGTTCTGATTACAGCGGTGAGTTATGCTGGGCGGAGACCCGCTGTACGAGCTGGGTACATATGCAGACGGCACCGGCACCGCGGTAGCGGCCTGAAAGCCCCGCACGTCACCAACCATGCCGGCAGCAGAAACGACGACTGGTGTGATGTGCTGCAGCGATGCTGGCGTGTAGATGGCCGGGCTAGCCCTGGCCCCATTTGCACTTGACCACGCTGACATCATAGACACAACCGGTGGCGCCGGCGAAGCAGCAATGAACGCCGCAGATCCTGCCCCGCTGAATGATCTGCTACTGTCCGAATAAGGGACCGGATATAGATATGAAGGAACCGACGCACCGGATCTGTTCCCGTAGCCCGGGCCGGCGAGTGATCCAGCCGCATCAGTGGAGGAGACGGAGGGCTGCCCCCAAAACCCGTCAGCACAAACATGACGGTTGGATGCTCGACGACTGCAAGCTGGCCGTTTGGTCGACACAACCTTTTTCGTTTTCTTCGGTGCTGGTTGAGTGCCCGGCTCAGTCAAGAAGCGGACCGGGCGGCGACGCTGCCGAGACGAATTGACTCGGAACATCACAAACCTCGCAGAAGGTAAATTGGGGCCGAAATTATTTGCAAAAATTTTAGAATGACTGTGACAAAATGAACCAAACCCGGTATTCCCTCAAAAAAATAGCGTCCCTAGTTACACAGAACTTTCTAATTGGCTCTTGCACTTTCATCTATCTAATTTGCATTTCAGCGCGCTCATTTGCATACATAAACTCGCTTCAATTGGCCACAGGGATTCTTTACCTTATCTGCATACCAGCGCGCTCGTCTGCATGAACTAAGAACACCCAGAACGGTTATGGGTCATGACCCAACCTTGTGTTATATTTTATACATGTTTAGGGTCGAGGGTCAAGCTGATTATTTACTAAATGTACATGTACGTGAACACAGCTTACGCTGATGGTAAGTGTTTGTTGAGTATAATGCCTTTTATCTACTATGTGATAAAAGGTGATAAATGATTTTACATAATTACTTTACAGATTTCTTAGTCTTATTGTGTGTTTATTCAGTAGCTTGGAATGCCCAATGGATATGCATATGTTAAATGTAAATAATATGCACATCTGAAAACTAAAGTAAACAAAAACCAAAATAGATTATGGTTGAGCAAAGAAATATTTACTGGACCGGTGCTCGAACCCGAGACCTATGGATTTACGTACCAGCGCTCCATAATGGTAAGGCATACATGTACATACAATATTTTGCAGTTTTCTTTCTTTATGTACATGCAAGAATTGTTTTTGCATATCCAGTTGGCCACCTGCAATAGTGAAGGAACAATACCCCGGGTATTCATAACTGAATATTCAAAATAGCATTGTGAAACTGGACTCAATTATACAGATTGAACCAACTTTGCAACAGGTACATTGTACACGTATGTAATTGGGACAAAATCGATCGGCTACCAAATGAAAGTTCAACCTACAGCAATGTGCTTGATGACCAAACATAAGTATACTGTACATTTGTAAAATCATGATGTTATATTTTCTGTGGTTATGTGTAAATACTTGTATGAAATTATTACAATAAACATCTGGATTGTTTATTAATTTATGAGGCATTTAAATTGGACATACTATGGATTAGATTATATCTGGAAGGAGTCAATTTACAATAAACAGTAAAGGTTTGAATAGGCAAGTACTGTGCAACCTGTACACATAACAAAATGACACAAATTTGATATGAAGATATACTGTATACCATGCGTAATCACCATGACAATTACCTAGTGACTTATTGGAAAGCCTACTTGGAGGATTGTAATATATGTGAAATTTATTTGGATATTGTATACTTAACCAAATGTGAATGCTCACTCAAGTAAACTCAAGCGAACATTTCATAAAGAAGCATGTAAAATAAGTAGTTTTGCTAACATTCGAAGAAGGTTAGTATGTATTGTGGCGTGATAATTGCTTCAGAGTAGATTTTATCCATTTATGAAAATCATTTGCATTGAGTGTACACAACACAGAACAAGGGAAATCTGCAAAATGAAAGTGCCTCCTTCCTGGCTTTACTTCGAATAAATCCTCCTGGTAAAGGTCTAACGCTAGTGCAAGTACATCTTTGTTGCCGTGCTTACCAGATGGCTTCTTCACAATTTGATTATTGACTGAAGTCAGTATTTTATCGATGAGTTGCGCTGATCGGCTGATCCTATCAATATAGTTGGATCCAAAACATAAGTTCCGTGACCATTCTCTGGCTAGGATGGTTTGACGATGGATTTGACTTCTTTGGACCATTTATAAAGAAATTAGCCCCCCGGTCCCTCTCAAAAATACCGGCATTTTTCGCTAGAGGGCCAAATCCAAGATGGCCGCCGGCGCCATCTTGGACAATTAACGTTTCAACCAGAGCACCTAGAATCATGTCTGAAAACACTTTTTCGGGTAAGTGGATCCCGAGGATTCCGATCCTGATATCGGTTTGACAATATGACATCAATTTGACCCAGAAATCCAAGATGGCCACCATATGATAGAGGAAAAACATATTTTTTGGGCAAGGGAACACCAGTAGAAACATGAATGAACACATTGGGCTGTACTACGAAAGCTGTTTATCTTTATGCGAGTGTAGTATACAGACATGGATAAATCCAAGTTACACGCGTCTTCCTAAACACCTGAATTAAACAACTCTTACTAAATATCTTAAATGGTTGTTTAGTTATCCTCGTGTAACTTGACAGTCTAAACTTATTGACCGTGGTCCCTATTGTTAAATACATTGTAATATAGAGGATCGGGCAACAGTATAAGCATATGATATGCCTCAGTAGATAAATCTCCAGCAGGTCTTTACTTAGATACTCTACAGCCTGAGCCATATGGCTGATACCAAAAGGCAACGCAGTGACAATTTCACTGCTGACGAAAGGATGGCTCTCGTTGAGACCATGAGGAACTTTAATTCCATTATTGGTGACAAACGATGTGACACTAAAGCCAACCAGAAAAAAAGCTGATGCCTGGAAAGCTATCACTTCAGAAATGTCCATCTCGTTTTCTGACCGTAAAGCCGATCTGCTATAAAGACAACAAAGAATTGGGTGTTCTAAATACAATCCGAGAAGTCCAAGTAAATCGTCAACGTGTCTTCGCTAACTCTGAAACGTCTGATGAAATGTTCCTCGACATACTCTTATAAGGTGTTGGCGACCATGACGCTTTTCTTGTTAGTTGTCCTCCTCTTGAGCAATTAAGAAGATTTGAAGCGCATCCATCCTGTCCACCTTTCTACCTTTCTGTGTACATATCTGGCTTCTAAATGGCTCAGAATACTCACTAAACAACCCCCGTACCATGTTTAAGAATTGCTATTGTTTGTTATAAACACACGTTTAACTCCAATGGTCATTTAAACGCGGCTAACCTAAGACAAGCTTTGTAGTACTTGTTTGAAGTAAGACACCAGGTTTAAACAGTGACTACTAATTTATACGCATCTAATGGCTTAAACAGCTTTCGTAGTTACAGCCCATTTTGTTCGGTTAAATCATTGCGCTGATACAATTAAGGTCCTGGTCAGCCGGATATGATGAATAATGGTTCTAGGAGTGAGCTCCTAATAGTATAAGGGCCATATCGGCTGGATTTGTATGTGGGTACAAGTATTTAGCACACTGATCGGTCTGATTTATTTTAACAATGCACACTTTCTTTTCAGTTTGTGTCTTAATTCGCTGAATACACCAATCACCGTCACTACATAATCGTAGTGTTGGCACCAGATTAGTTTCTCTTTGTACAGTTTTGTATCACAAACATGATACTTCTTTCTGTTATTGTTCCATTGACCTACTGTGGTTTCAGTAGTTGTGTTGTGAATTGAGAAATATCAGTTACATTCTCCCTGGTAATATTGGGTAAATGGGGTAATATCGGGTGACCTCAATTTACATGCTGACCCTAAGTGGGCGTGATAAACCTTGGTAAAACAATTTTGTCACTTTTTCTACATGAACGTTATGTTTTGCGTAATAGCGATACGTTTAGGGTGTTTTCGTTGAGATAATTGTGTAATATTTATTTACTCAAAGTCTCAAAGAAACGAATTTGCCAAAAAGCCAACACACAAATAAATTAACAAAAAAATATCGGCAAACTGTGATTACAGACGGCGGTGATATTGGGCACATATATAGCGTTTACTACACGCTTAGATTGTAGGAGTGGCAGAAGAATCATAGATGTTTATAATGTATACATTGTAGTATTGTTCCGGTAGTATCGTAATATTAGTATTAACTAATATAATTAACCATTAACCAATATTGGGTAAATGGGATAATATTGGATGGTAATAACGTGCAATGCCAGAATTATCGGTAACATTCTCCCTGGTAATATCGGGTAATATCGGGTAATATCGGGTGGTAAAACAATGCAATGCCAGAAATAGCGGTTACACTCTCTCTGGTAATATTGGGTAAAGGGAAAATATCGGGTGGTAATGACAATGCAATGTCGGAAATAACGGTTACATTCCGGGTTATCGTTACAACCCGGGTAATATCGGGTAAAATACCCAGTGGGTAGTGCGCCCCCATTCCTGAATTACCACCCCTCACCAATCGAACATGGTTGGGAGCTGGTGGGTGGCCGCTGTCGCCCTGTCTGCCACACGCGACCTGCTCTCCCGATGCATCTACCTACATCAGGGCCAGCTAACGAGAGCGAAGAAGATGAGCACGATTGGGATGATGATGAGGAGGAGGGAGATGATGATGTACAGAGGAGGGAGGATTCATCTGAATCTGATGTCCAGAATCTAGTGAGCCAGAATTCTCTGATTCAGACTGATCACATCTCTCAATGTCATATTGATTAACCTGTTACGATGTTGAAACAATGTGTAGCATAAGACAAAAACATAATTGGTGACTAATCCTAAATGGGTTTTAATTGTGTTGCACTGTGGGGTCATTTGTCTTCTCTTAAAAAACAACCAAAAAGAACAAATGATTTTGTATTGACATGCTTTTTGTGGTTTCATTTGATAACTACATGTATTTAAGTTACAGCTATAACAAGGAGCTTATTTTAAAGAATAATTATAGTTCTATTGTCATTCATTTGGCTGCAACAGATTGTATATAGGTAGTTTGCTTTAATATTAAAGAGTAAAGCAGTACCAAAATAAACGGGTTTGTCATTAACAGTTTTTGACCGAACTTAATTATGAAATTATCACCCCGCCCCATAATCACAAATTGTCATTACTAAACCTAGCATGTTTATTAGGCATGGACTCATAAGTAAAATAGCTCTAATTGTTCCTTCCTTATGTACTGTATGAATGGCAAACCCTATATCTTCATTTACCGTTTAAAAGTTAGGATTTTCTCTATCGTATGGTGGCCATCTTAAATGTCGGGGTCAAATCAATTTCACAGCATTAAACCGATGTCTGAATCGGAATCCCTGTGGTCGACTTACCCGAAAAAGTGTCTTCAGACATGATTGTAGGTGCTTTGGTTCCAAAGTAAATTTTTCAAGATGGCGCCGGCGGCCATCTTAGATTTCTAGGTCAAGTTGATGTCATATTGTCAAACCGATGTCGGAATCGGAATCCTCGAGGTTCACTTACCCGAAAAAAGTGTTTTCAGACATGATTCTAGGTGCTCTGGTTCAAAAGTTAATTTTCCAAGATGGCGCCGGTGGCCATCTTGGATTTGGCCCTCTAGCGAAAAATGCCGGGATTTTTGGGAGGGACCGGGGGGCTAATTTCGTTATAAATTGTCCATAGAAGTCAAATCCATCGTCAAACCTTCCTAGCCAGAGAATGGTCACGGAACTTATGTTTTGGACCCAACTAATACTTTCCTTTGTGATTTTCCCTCGCATCCCTGCACAGTTCTCTTTAAACACTCGGTTTTCATGTTCAAGTTCCCGGTCTACTTAAATGTTTTGATGTGGTTTCCCAGTTGTATTTACAAATCTATTCCACATCAACTCATGTGCCAGTTGTGGAGTCAGGAAGCACCTAATCTGGGCTAGCAACCGAAGCACTTGAAAGCAATACTTGTGTTTGTTGGCTGCTTTAAAGTGGATTAGAAGAAACTTATACATTCTGATGATTCTCTCTCCATCCCCCATCTGACGTGCATCGTTGAAGTCAAAAGTCAACATGTCTAGACCGAGAGCTGTCCGAGTGTAGTTATGGATGGCATCCCTGTCTGGTGTGAGTAATACTTGTTGAGGTTGCTGCTCTTGAATTCTAGGATGTTTAGTTCTCATGTGTTTTTTTAGGCCTCCCTGTGTTGCATATGTTTTATGGCAATGTGGACATGACAACATAGTAGCATTGTGCTCGAGCTCATCAGTGCTTGGAATGATGAACTTGTCAATTTCCTCCAAGACATGCTGAACATATTCTTTCCTGTCTGTATGTACGGCGAATATGACCTTATTCCTTGTGGGGTCATCTGAAAGTGTGTCCAAGCAAAAATGCGACAAAGCAGCAGCAATGACTATTAAGGAAATTGTGTAATGTGTGATTAGGTCTGCTGCAGCGTTAAAGTTCCTCATTGAATCACTTGTGACATTACGAGCCTCTAAGAAGTTACGGGCAGAGTACAATGTCCCCTTGTCCCCACTGGAAGTTGTATCATAAAGATGAAGCCATATCACCTGAAAGAGAAACAAAATATGGAATAACCATTGCTTGGATGTGAACATATACCGCCCATTATTTGAAACATTTTAACTACAAAAATGTCAACTTCATGCCTTGAAAAATGTTTGTTGACATTTTATAATACACTAATTATTGTATTACTTTCAATAAGATGAAGTCGATGCATATTCAATAGTGAAAAAATGTAAGCCTCTATGCACACTCTTCTAAGTTGAAAATGTCGGAGGTTGGTTGTATGCATTATTTTACCATTTGTTTAAATGACAATTACACCTAATTGATATAGATGAATTATTAATTTGTAAAAGGTCGTCGATTTCCTGGGGAACCCATGGGTGAACGTGTAATAACATTAATAAATATGTTGACAGACAATCCGTTGGCAATGCAATTTTAACAAACATTTTTTCAGTCTGCTTGACAGAATATCACTACCTGGTAAAAATGTGCCAAAGCATGGAAATCAGAAATGACTGGGACAAGGCCTTCCAGACGTTTACTTGGTGTAATGGAATTACGTTGTTCTCCCTTGCAGAAAGATTCCCTCTCACAAGTCAGTAGATCCCCAGCACTGATGATTGGCGTTACGTTATCACTTCCATGCCCTGGTACATATGTGTGAAGGTGGTGCATAATTTTGTAGATCCCATCTGTTGTTTTTTCATTTTCCAGAAGGACACCAAGATTAACCTGTAATATACATATTGGGGATACAAATTAGTTTTGTACTATACTGAAATAGTTTTGACATTTTAACAAACTACAGGGTGTTTAAAAAAAAGGTAATCCTACTTTAAATGGTTAATATGGCCAGACTATTATGTTTACCAACAAATAGCATGGTATAATTTTAAAGCAGAAGCTTTATGATTTTCAATGATTTTCAATTACTTGTTTACCATGAAAAAAGTCTCACAAATTTCAGGCAATTTTCATAACAAATGTTATGCTTGTGTCAGATTAAAGTGTGTAAAATGTTTGTGGGAAATAATTGCAAAAAAAATGCTGGTTTTATATTATCTATAGTAGCAAAATGGCAATAACAAGTTTGAGGTCGGCAATTTGGCTGCAAAAATTCCAGGTAGGTCGGGTAACCGTAAACATAATTTGTTTGGGCTTTCTAGAAAACCTCATTTTCAGTTATTGAAATAATGTGTAAAAAAGAATGATGGTACTCACAATTTCAGATTTCTGTTTAAGTTCTGCCATGTGTTCATGATGGATTGGGCTGGTAATCTGTGACTTGATCCAATTCAGTGATGGGATATTATCAGCAATGATGTTTCCGATGTGAATCATCCAGTCACGTTTCAATTGTAAGTTGTCTGATAAAAATGAACACCAAAAAATTGTAAGTGAATTCACATGGGACCTTTATGGTTTGACCTTAATGTATTGTCAATTTTGCTAAGTGGTGTTATTCAAAGAAAACTATCAACTCATTTTTTAAGGTGGGGTCAAATACATTACTTTGTCTATTTTTCCATATTCCATAATATTTAATATGTAATCACTCTACATTAATGATAACCGTTCCTCTCCCCATCAAATAGTTATTGCAATATAAGTGACATCTTTGATCTTAATGCACTTTATGCATATTGCGTTGTTTTATTGTGCAATGGGAATATACTTGAAATAAGTAAATAAGCATGTTTAGCAATTAATATGCATGTTTGTGATTAAGCTTTTTAGAAATCAATCAAATCTTTGTAAAGTTTATCTTGCTTATCAGTCAGTCCGCAGCGCACTGAAAAGCCGTTCCTTTTATGTGCGATTTATGCATGGCACTTTGTGCGTGACCTCGTTTTTGAATACTTAATGAGCTGGCGACAACGCCTGGAATTTGGTCCGAAACATCCGTTTTATTCACTGGCTGTCAATATTATGTATATTTTCTTTTGGATAAGGAAACATGTTGTTATATTATCAAATCAGATTGAAAATTATATGACATTTAGAGGGTGAAATTTATAACGTAAAAAAAGCTCCCGAATCAACAAATTGACCTTTAAAAAAAGACGGATTTTGTCCATTTTCTGGCAGCGGCCACAACCCAATTTCACACTGATGTTAAAGATAATTTCATATTCTATCACAAAACTGTAGTTTTGGGGTTGATTTTAACTTAGTCCAGTCAGGGCGCAGACAATTATAACGTTCTCAATAAATTAACAAACGGAACATCCCGCCATGACAGTCCATAGTCTTCCTGCGCCCTCATTGGTCGAAAATGACGTCATGGAAAAAGGCTTCGTGGTAACGTGTAGTTCATGCACATTTCAATACGCAGTTGTTTTTTGTGTATTTTTTTAATTGTAAGCTCAAGCGAAAAGGATTTATCTGCTATTCAGTTTTTTTTCTTCTTTTTAACAGTGGACTGATACAAAAAACAAGCAACAAATGAAGTCGTTGTTTAAAATTTATTGATAACAATAACATTGATATGTAAACATGTTTACAATATATCTGTATTGTAAGGTTGGTTTATAAAAGAAACTGCACTTTTTATCTGAAACTTAAATTTTATCGCTTACATTAATATACCCTGTTGATGTTATATGGCTTAAATAAAATTGTTAAATTAAACCCTGAAATTGTTAAAACTTATTTTAATTACATCAGCTATTACATGTACATAAATACAGATTGAAGAAATGACAACAATTAGGGTTGGTAATAAAATAATAAATGTTTAGCAATTAGGCAAAACATCAACAAAAATATTGCCAACATAGTGAAGATGATAACTACCATCATCTTTGGCATAATGTTCAATGTGCAAACCATTGAGATTTATTATAAAAGTAAATAAAGTTTGTTTTATCTTTGCTTGATGTTTTTGGCATTGTTTCTTTGGCATTAAATTATTGTAAATATTAAATTACAATGTATACCCGCTTCTAACATTGCAAAAACAAAAGATTAAGACATAAATTTTGCTAATATAAATGTTAATGCACATAAATTATATCACTGATAATAGAAATAATACAATCTGCATTCATAAAGTTATATGCCATTTGTGTCAAATTTACATTGTAGCTCAAAACTTTGTTGGCATAGTTTTGGGCATTAAGTCCTAGATGATTTGACAAACTGTCCCGACTCGACCAGACTCGGTTTTGATCTGTTTTAGCTGCACTGTGTTTGCACAACACTGACACAAAGTCATGTATATTATTTAAAATACACTAAAATATTACATTAAAATACAAAAACATTTAAATCTACATGTACAAAGAACGTGCTGCATATCCACCAGTACATTTAAATCTTCAACATGGGCATGGCGGCGGTGGGCATGGCGGCGGTGGGCATGGCGGCGGTGGGCATGGCGGCGGTGGGCATGGCGGCGGTGGGCATGGCGGCGGTGGGCATGGCGGCGGTGGGCATGGCGGCGGTGGGCATGGCGGCGGTGGGCATGGCGGCGGTGGGCATGGCGGCGGTGGGCATGGCGGCGGTGGGCATGGCGGCGGTGGGCATGGCGGCGGTGGGCATGGCGGCGGTGGGCATGGCGGCGGTGGGCATGGCGGCGGTGGGCATGGCGGCGGTGGGCATGGCGGCGGTGGGCATGGCGGCGGTGGGCATGGCGGCGGTGGGCATGGCGGCGGTGGGCATGGCGGCGGTGGGCATGGCGGCGGTGGGCATGGCGGCGGTGGGCATGGCGGCGGTGGGCATGGCGGCGGTGGGCATGGCGGCGGTGGGCATGGCGGCGGTGGGCATGGCGGCGGTGGGCATGGCGGCGGTGGGCATGGCGGCGGTGGGCATGGCGGCGGTGGGCATGGCGGCGGTGGGCATGGCGGCGGTGGGCATGGCGGCGGTGGGCATGGCGGCGGTGGGCATGGCGGCGGTGGGCATGGCGGCGGTGGGCATGGCGGCGGTGGGCATGGCGGCGGTGGGCATGGCGGCGGTGGGCATGGCGGCGGTGGGCATGGCGGCGGTGGGCATGGCGGCGGTGGGCATGGCGGCGGTGGGCATGGCGGCGGTGGGCATGGCGGCGGTGGGCATGGCGGCGGTGGGCATGGCGGCGGTGGGCATGGCGGCGGTGGGCATGGCGGCGGTGGGCATGGCGGCGGTGGGCATGGCGGCGGTGGGCATGGCGGCGGTGGGCATGGCGGCGGTGGGCATGGCGGCGGTGGGCATGGCGGCGGTGGGCATGGCGGCGGTGGGCATGGCGGCGGTGGGCATGGCGGCGGTGGGCATGGCGGCGGTGGGCATGGCGGCGGTGGGCATGGCGGCGGTGGGCATGGCGGCGGTGGGCATGGCGGCGGTGGGCATGGCGGCGGTGGGCATGGCGGCGGTGGGCATGGCGGCGGTGGGCATGGCGGCGGTGGGCATGGCGGCGGTGGGCATGGCATGGCCATGGCGGTGCAGAGCATGGCGGTGGGCATGGCCATGGTAGTGGACGGCATGAATGCTACCTAGTATAAGAAACATATTCGAAGACAGAAATAGGAACAATTTGTTATAATTTTGAACAAAAACATGGGCCTAAGTCGTTTTTATACATGAAAGAAAAATCAATTCGTATGCATGACATGAAGGCAGAAACCTAACTTTATTATATAAATAAAGCCACACAAAACAAAACAAATTAATTCTGTTTCTGTTGGCTACTGTGCAATCACCATCTAGTGCATATCCAGCACATGTACATGTACACATGTGCTTGTGTGCATAATGAAATACTGGGCTAATGAAATACGTACGTTCTGCGTATGTAAAGCCGAAAGACATGGCCGAAAAAGTTGAAATCGCGCGCACGAAAATCGTCGCAAAATACATGAAAAAAATGTCGCCACAGGCTAAATTGTAAATCAAACGAAAGATCATTGCTTCCTTTATCGATGTGTAGTGATCATTTTTGGCAATATTTGTTAGTCCAGTCAGGGCGCAGAAACTAAACACACGACAAAAACATTTCTTAAAATTATACTCTAACTTCGAGTAAACAAAATTCTGCCAAAAACACACTGAATCTCGTCATATTTTATATCATTCGATTCAGAAAATCGTTCGCTTTCCACTTACCACGCCATCTTGGAGAATCTCTGCTTCGTTTGCAATGTGTAGCTCGTGAAAACAAAGCGGTCGAACTCTCGCAATTACTCGCGTAAATCTCGTGGCCGATTTGCGACGCCAGCCCTGCAAATAAAGTTCGGGATATGACCTCATTAACGCGTGCGCTGCGGACTGACTGTTATCGCATGATAGCAATAGGCTTTGATTTATACCCCAGCTCTAGACACTATTTGCAAAATCCCAAAATAGAAATGGTCACTGATTTACATGGTTAATTACTTGTAATCAATAAATTAAAATTTCACTCTTAACAAAATTCTTTCATGAATCGTACAAATAAACCCATACATGCACACATGGTGTGTCCCAAATGTAGAATTCTTGTTGAATTCTTGTTGAAGTGATAACCCTCACTGGTGATACTAAAATACAGACTGATCTTATACAATGTAATCTGTTTACAAGCTCTCTATATTCGGCGTGAGCCTCACACAGCTTATACAATTATGTCTTTCTTAGTAATATAAAGAAACACAAGGTAAATCAGGATAATGCAACACTTAACAGGCAACCTAATTAAATATGCACAGAGTAACCCTCACACAAACTAAGTGAGCCTAGAATGAAGCAGGGCTGTTAACAGGGCGATTGTAGTAACCCTCACAGGACTCTAGAACGATCCACCTGGTAAACCTCACTGGGGACAGCTTGCTCAATGACCAGGACTGCACCCGACCGAAGCCACGCCAACCGGCATGGAACATACACCCGGGATGCAAGCCCTCTGATCAATCTAAGCCTCGCTAATTCCCGATACTGGTTCACCTAGCTTCGCTCACTCGTGTCCTACTACAATCAACCCAACCTTATATATCGGCGACAGTGTCGCTCCAATTTATACACTTATAAACCTTAACGTTATATACGATCTTTCCCCAGACTGCTAATCTACTATCAAGGTATGCCTCGCTTATCGTAATCAGCCGTGGTAACCCTCGCACAAACTAAGTGAAGTGCTACGAATTCAGAATCAGTTGAACCAGAGGGTGGTAACCCTCGCTTGAACTAATGAGTGCTATACAATGGTTAATCTATAACCTACCGATCGCCGTCGGCTCCACGGACGCCTTTCCTTGCAACGAACCCTTGAAATTATATAAAATACTCTGTACGTTTAGCTTAGTCTACTCGCATCGCTGTCTAAACTCGAACTAACTAAAAGGACGCGAGAATCGCCCAGACCTAGATAAATGCGCTACTATGATTGGTCGCCGCAAGGCCACTGCATTATTCATGTACACACGCACAATAGGAACCAGAAGTGCATTCCCAACACGCCGTATTACGCGCTGGTAATTGGTTGCTGCAATCTGATCATGCTGCCGTGTGCAGCTGATTGGTCGTTGCGAATGCCTGACACTGTAACCGCGTGATTCTACGCAAGCTTATATTTTTAGATCAACTAGACTCGAATACGAGTCGGTATATACCCTGTTCCGTTACAATACTATTAACTTCTTTGTTACAGTACAGTCTGGTTTTAGACCACGCCACTCCACACAAACTGCAGTCCTAGATGTCATGGATCACTTATTAAATAACATGGATTCTGGTAAGGTGACAGGTGTTGTGTTTTTAGATCTTAAGAAAGCCTTTGATACCGTTGACCATAACACTCTTCTTTCCAAACTGTTTAGCTGTAGTGTCAAGGGTCTTGAATTGAATTGGTTTGTCTCTTACCTTCCAGGAAGAAAACAATCCACTCAAATCAGTGGCATTAATTCACCTCTTGCTAATGTCAGTGTTGGGGTCCCACAGGGGTCTATTTTAGGGCCTCTTCTTTTTATTATTTTTATTAACAGCCTTCCTTCAAGTATTGCTCTTCCAGGAACCCAAGTCAGTATGTATGCAGATGACACTATGATTATGATTGATGGCACTTCCCCGGAAAATATTAAATGTGGTATGATGTCGACGATCAGTAAAGTGTCCCAGTGGCTTAATCAGCATAAACTTACTTTAAATGTGAGCAAAACTAAGTTCATGATTTTTGGAACTCGCCCACGTCTATCCGCATTTGCCCAAGTTCAGATAGCAGTCAACGATGTGGTCATTGAACGAGTAAAACATTATAAATATCTTGGAGTAATTCTAGATAAACAACCGACCACACTATATTGCCAAGAAGATCTCGCAGAGAATAGGGTTTTTAAGACGTTGTGCTAAACCGTATCTTCCTAGTCCCACCTTCAAAATGTTAAGTTCCGCCATGGTTATTCCCTTGTTTGTTTATTGTGATGTGGTCTGGTCCAATAGTGCACACTATTATTATGACAAGTTGGTAAAACTACATAATCGTCTTGCCAGATTAATCCTTAATGCTCATCCTAGGACACATATTAGCGATTTACACCAGGCACTCTCTTGGTCATCATTACAATCGCGCCGGGATTGTCACAGAGTATGTCAAGTATATAAATGTCTCAATAACCTTAGTCCAGTGTATCTTAGTGATCGCTTTGAAATACCTTCTCATACTGTCAATACTCGTTCTAAGTCAATTGGTTTGTTACATCTGCCCTTTGTTACGAAAACAAATGCCGCCAAGCGCACATTTCAGTATTGCGAGACTCTGGGATGGAACAACTTAACCACAACCCAGCGAGAAGCCAAGTTTTTAAATGTTTTAAAAGCTCTTTTAAATTAATTTTGCTGGCAACTTTATTTTTATATCTTTTAAGTTTATTTTGTCTCCAGATTTTACTTATCGAAACCCAATGTTTATTAAGCCTTGTCCTTGTTTTTATTCATTTTTATTTCTTGTTCATTGATGTTTTTTATTTGTCCTGTTCTTTCTTTACTGTCATTGTGTTTATATGTATTTTAATATTTATTCTTATTGTCTTGCATATTCAAATTCGTATTTTATATGAATTTTGTTTGCTTATAATTATGTTTCATCATTGTGTTTGTTTGCTGAATCTTAACATGTTTTTTAAATTCATATGAAACAGCAGTCTTAATGCTTTTAATTAAGGTGCTGTTTGTATTTATTGGAATAGTCTTTGGATCTAATAATATCTTTTTTTTCTATGGTCTTTTTTATTTGAATGTTAATTTAAAATGTTAATTTAAATTTTAAATTTTAAATTTAGATTTAAATGTTAGATTTATTTCCATTTCTGTTTTAAATACTATTTTAGGTTATATGCAGGGCCCTTTTGGAAAGCAGTTTTTTTAACTGATAAGGCCACCCTGGTTAAATAAAACAACAAATAAATATAACATTAAAAGTGCCATCAATTAAAAGGAAACAATCCTAATCAACAGATAATCAGTAATTTGAAAACAGTAACAATTAAGAACAGTTTCATCATACAATCCTTTAAATGGGGAACATTCATGTGTACATTGTATTCATGGATTGTGATCACATTTTTCTTAAGATGTCTGATCTTACTTTGTACCAAATAATGAACTTTATGCAGTCTGTACTTTCTGAGATATGACGTTTTAAAAATGAGCACTTTTTTCTTGTTTTTTGCTTGTAAATTTACACCTGATGATGTCATTTCATTTTTGCACAACTTCAAGTGCTTGTAGACGTGTACCAAGTTTCCATGTGTTCATACAAGCTTTGATAAAAATCGGGTTAGAATACGAAGAACAAATACAATTAATAATAATAATCATAACAATAACACTTGTGGTTTGGGCTTAAGAGCCCAAACACCTAATTATTTACAAAGGTTTAAAATTATAACAGAGGATCCTTCCATCTCGGATCGGTTCTGGACGCTGAAGAGGCGTGACAAGCTCACTGATGTTGATGGTGAACTTCTTAGTGGTCTCATCAGGTGGCATCCATCTATTCCCTCGAAATGGAGTCCAGTATATTATCCACACCCAACATTCCGCATCTAAGTCTTCGCCTGGAACAACCTGTCAGAACCAACAGCATGGTAATTTATTGAGTGTTAAATTCAACAAAATACATAATGTACAAACCTAAGTGTAAACTTGGTGTATGTCAAATATGTCAAATAAAAAATGTGTCGGAGATGGTGTGCTACCACAAACCGTAAATACTCCGTTCAACCGTTGCTTACTTAGCTTTATATGAGACATGCAGTGAATACAGAAGGGATTAAAACACACTAATGGAAAGGCAGCTTTATGAAATACATAATTGGGCGTGTGTGCGTTTCAGCAGAGTTACATACCTCCACTACATATCGTTTTAGGAGACCTCTTTTATCTACAGGTACATCTGCAAACCAGAATGATCCAGTCTCACATTTCTTCCTGAAAAATAAAAGATTACAATTTATTCGTTGAAATATAATCAAATGGTCGATAATGGTAAAACCAAAACAGCTGAATGTATCTACAATACAAAAGTGTGAGAAAACTAAACTGTTTTAAAGTTTTCACATGTTCTTCACTAAGACGTTTTCTATCATTGAGTCTGTTCAAGGTGGTCTCGCCAACTGCTATATCATTACTCCCTGTCTCATTCCACAGCTTTTCTTCACCATCCAGTCTGTTGGTGGTTGTCTCACCATCTTGTGTCTTCGTCTTGCCTGTATCATCTCCCTCTGTCTCATTCATTTCCTCATCTTCACCATCTGGTCTTTTAGTGGTTGTCTCACCAACTTGTGTTTTCTTCCTGCCCTTTTTGTCACCCTCTATCACATTCTTCTGCTTCTCTCCGCCATATGGTCCAGTGGTTGTCCCACCAACTTGTGCCTTCGTCTTGCGTATTTCATTACTCTCTGTCTCATTCATTGCCTTCTCTTTCTTCTCTTCACCATCCAGTCTGTTAGTGGGTGTCTCACCATCTTGTGTCTTCGTCTTGCCTATATCATCTCCCTCTGTCTCATTTATTTCCCTCATCTTCACCATCTGGTCTTTTAGTGGTTGTCTCACCAACTTGTGTTTTCTTCCTGCCTTTTTTGTCACCATCTATCACATGCTTCTGCTTCTCTCCACCATCTGGTCCGTTAGTGGTTGTCCCACCAACTTGTGCCTTCGTCTTGTCTATTTCATTACTCTCTGTCTCATTCATTGCCTCCTCTTCACCATCCAGTATGTTAGTGGTTGTCTGACCATCTTGTGTCTTCGTCTTGCCTATATCATCTCACTCTGTCTCATTCATTGCCTCCTCTTCCTCATCTTCACCATCAGGAGCCAATTCCATAAAAGCATTCTAAGCCTAGTTGGTTGCTAACTTCCTTTCTATCTCTAGTTCTTTGCTAAATCTATTCCATAAAACCATTATACGCTTAGCAAGGTTCCTAATTGCTTGCTAAAATTAGAATAGGTTTGGGGTATGTCTAAATCCTTAGCACCATTTTAAGTCACTTTCAATCTTTCATCTTTTGGGAATTTGTATTGACATCCTTATGCGCAGAGTCAAGGACAGATTTTCCTGAGTCGAATAATTATAAGGCTTCTTTCCTCTTTTTTTGATTTGAAACACTCTCTGAATTAGCCATTTCTGAAACATGTGCTTAGGCCGATACAAATGTACATACCCTAAATAGGGTACAGAGGAATGCATTGACAATACAACTCACAGCATGACCTGATTTGAACTCTTTCCCTATTGTTAAACTGACCATGTACTTTGGCGATTATGCAAACCCCACACCATTCAAGCAAGCAACTATAGTAAGAATGTTTCATAGAGTGGTGTTATGGAATGCGATTTAGTTGATTGCTAACAAGCAACCAACTAGGCATTTGGAATATTGCTAAAACCTAGTAATATACTAAGTTAGAATGCTTTTATGGAATTGGGCCCTGGGACCTTATTCACGAAGCCCTCTTAATATCGCCACTACGAGCTCCCAAAGAGCTGCGTAAGTAGACACTAAGCATTCTCTCAGAGTACGCTTAGAGTTATTCACAAAGCACTCATTGAGCACTCTTTTCATGCGGTTTCTTAACGACCTCTTTATAGCCACGCAGCTCGGGTCGCGCTCAATTTCGTTTAATTTGATAGTGATAAGGTAACGGCTATAGGTGCCACACTTACCTCGCGCGGTCATATAGAAGTCTTTGGACATTGCTGTTCATGTACAGCAGTAAAGATGGCCACGCCGGCAAAGCGTACGAGAAAAGCACATTTCTCTCCATGATTTAAAATCCAAGGCAAAGCAAAAGTGATCAAAGCTGGCTCGCGAACAGCAGAAAACCGGTAACGAGCCACTTGAAGACTTTCCTGGTCTGACGGACGTGGAGCGGAGCATTATCGGGTTTATTGGTGTAGAAATGGTGCAAGGGATTACTGGAGGATTGGACACTGCGTACCCCGAAACTGCTGAGCAACACCAAGATTTTGAACATGGTGAAGAGGAAGCGATCACAGACACTTCTTATCAGCAGGGCGTGCCAGTGCCGACACAGGTCAGAAAGACACCCAAGGTAAGATGTGATTTCCCTCTCAGAGATGAAAACCTTGTAGATGTACATGTATAAAAAAAAACCGAAATTATTCAACTAATTTAATTTATTTTTATTATAATACAAATGTGTTAAATTTTTTAAGGCTACGCCCATTACAGCCCTCGCCCATTACAGCCCTCATGCTGCTCAGTGATAAAAGTGTGTCCGATGTTCGGTCACCGTCACCGCCATCAAGCCCCGTATGTGCAGCGAAGGTAGCTGCCGCCAAGGATGTACGTGCCGCCACTAAGTGTCATCAATGTTCGACTGCTGTAAAACCGGTTGTGGCTGCAAAGAAACCGAGCTACGCCGACGAACTGCTGGATGTAGAGAAACAGCGACTCGAGATCGATAGGAAGCGTCTAGACGTGGAAGAACGGCGGCTGATTCTGGAGGAGAGGAAGGTCGCTTTGTCAGAAAAAGCAGTCGAACTCCTAGAGACACTTGTAAATTGTGCGAAAATACAGGAGCACACAGCAGCCACTGCGTCTCAGGCTACGGGAAGGCCAACAGCGTTAGATACTGGAAAACATAAGCAAAGATGGACTCTAATAAACTCTGAGGGCAACGTTATTTTTGTAACAAAGCAATACCAAAATTGTCCAAATGACAACCATTTTGTTCACACCTGTAGGTGTAAAATATAATTATATTGATGCATATAATTCTATTGTTTGAAGGGTAAAAGTATAGTCCATGCAGTAATTGTTTTGTTGTTGGTAAATAAATAAACACAAACCAATTGTTAATTCCTGAAATGTTCAGCTATTTTCCCTTCTCTTATTTCTGTCCCTCTTTCTTCATCCTCGAAAATTGGTTGGTTCACGTCATGGTCAGGATTATCGACATTTTCAAGTCGGTTGTGTGGAACAGGTAGGCCATGACGTTCGCATATATTGTGCAACACTGCAGTTGCCACGATTACCGTACTAACATTTCTTTCTTCCCTCTGTAGCAAAATTAATGCGACAGCCATGATCACTTGCATGTGAAATGACGCTGACAAACAACGCACGTAAGCCTACGAGGGCGCTAAGAACCCAACAGAACACACGTAATTTTACGAGCGTCTTAAGGGTTCACTTATATTTATGGGCTTATTGTGAATACCACGTAACTTACAAAGAGCTCGTTACGAGGGCGTAAGGTGCTCTTAACCATTAAGAGAGCTTCATGAATAAGGTCCCTGGTCTTTAGTGGTTGTCTTCTTCCTGCGTATTTTGTCACCCTCTGTCACATGCTTTTGCTTCTCCTTGCCATCTGCTCCGTTAGTGATTGTCCCACAAACGTGTGCCTTCTTCATACCTATGTCATCACTCTCCGTCTCATTCAACACCTCTGTCTCATTCATCACCTCTTCATCATAGTGGTTGTCTCGTCAGCCTGTGGCTTTTTTCTTCCTAATTCATCACCATCTGTCTTATTTTACTGCTTCTCTTCATGTTTCTCTTTTGTGTTGTGTTGCTTGCTGACTTGTTGACATCTTTCTTGTATCTACTTTTGCAACCTGTCTTATTCTCCATTTGTCAACTATCGGGCTTGTTTTTAGTAGTCTTGCGTTGTCCTTGTATCTTGTTCCTGCTTGTTTTATCACCAACTGTCTCCTTCGGCGTCTTTTTACGATCTAGCTGCGTTTTTGGTGTCTTATCACTGTGCGTCTTGTGTCTTATTTGTGTGTCTCTTGTTTCTTGCCGTGCCTTATTTTTTACATCACCCACTTTGTTCCTTGTTGTCTTGTTGTCACACTTCTTGCTGCTCTTTGTTGTTTCATTTCTCTTGTCGTCAAATGTCTTGTTACTTTCATCCACGTTGCTGGTTCTGACACAATTTTCAATCTTTAAATTCTAAGTAATAATATTAAGAACTATGGTTCTGAAAGGAACAGTTCATTAGAAAATGAGAATAATTGTTGTTGTAATTCTGTGAATTTTCCCTAAAAAGGATTCTTTCCAGAACCACACTTATTCATAATTAAAATGTATTCACAGTACGTATGCGCATCTCCAAATGTCAACCTTTGTTACTTATTAGGCAAAGCCTGAAATCTTAGCAAATACTTTCACTTACCACTGTTTCTTACTGGTGACAATGATGATCGTGAAATGATGACAGCCTTGAACTTGCTGATGTACGATTCATTGAGGCACGGTCCACTATCGTCCCGGCATCTCTCACAGTAACAAGACAGGTTCCTCACAAGAATGTGATACTCTCGGCCTGTACTTCTGACTTGATGGAACTCCCTTACGCCTGCAACAATACCAACATCCGTTTCAGGTCGGTCGTGGTTGATCACATCTACCAAGAAAAACCTTCTCGTGAATCCTGCATTTGATGCAGAGAGATAATCATTGCACCAGTTCACCATATATCTGGAGTTGTTGATGATTACTTGTCCAACTATAGCACGATCAACTGCTCGGTTGACAACACTAGTCTCCCCATCTGACTTTCCATGTTCGGAACCAAAGTAGCAGTGGTCGGTACTCACTTTTGTTCAGGCTTAAATCAGCCAGCGGCCCTTTGCTTTTATATTGTGCCCCACAACCATCGCTAAAGATAACAACCTTGGCAACTTCAAGCTTCTGCTGCAATGTTGTGACAGATGTTTCCAGGAAATGGTTAACTGCATGATAGTCGTGCCGTATATCATCAGAGACAAAAATATGCGACTCTCGTTTCAACTTGCCATTATGGGGATCACGGTAGTAGACAACAGTGGGATGCAGGGTCATCTGCTGCTGGCCAAAGAAGGCAGACTTGATTTCATGCTGGTAATGCACAGTTCTATTTTTGGCAAAGTCCATTACCAACAGTACCCAGCCACTAGGAAGTTTTTCTTTTAGTTGTTGGAACTGACTGGATTGCCAAGATGCCACAAACATGTGCTCCGTGAATGTGGTACTTTGGCAAGGCTTGCTGACGTCGTCACAACACTCTGCAATAAGCTGATCAACAGACTTGCGCTTGGTAACCATGATCCCCTTGATCTTGCCCCCTTTCACTTCAGACCTTTCCCAATCTTGTCGAAACATTTCGGAGCGTCTGTGATGCCATAACTCGGTTAAGCACTCTTCTGGCCGCCCCTGACTTTTTATTGTACAAAAGCCTGGAAATGTCCTTTTTGACCTGTGCTTCTTTGTTGCATCTTTGTTTCTTTTCAGAGCTTTCATGAAGTTCTTTTAGAGCTTTTCTTTTTCTTGGAGTGCTTAAGTTGGTTACAACTTCAGCAAACTTTGTTGGCGAACTTGGAAAAACCTGTCTTGCCCGGCATGAATGATTGAATAGTGTTTGCCTACTTCTGAATCCATCACCACTGTCATTTGAGCTGTGACCCAAGTCAAGATTTCTCTCAGCTTTAGATCTTGCTTTTGCATTTGCTTCAGCTGTTGCTTTGGCTTTTCGTTTTCTTTCTTTTTCTTTCTGCCGTCTATGCTTTTGAGGGGCTTCTACTTCTGGCTTTCATTACTCTCCAGTTCTCTCTTAATGCTGTCCCATTTTCTTCACTTTGCCGTGTGGATCTGCTCTTATTTTTGTGAAAATTCAACTTCACTTTTAGTTTTTGGGTCATTGGTGTTTTCCTTTTGTCATCACTGGGACGCATCTTCTCTCTGCGGCGTTGCTGTCTTTTCCTACTTTTCTCTCTATCCCGTTCGAGTATTGCCGCCATTTCGTTCGAAGGGTTTTCATCTGCCGCCACACTTCGTAGAAAATCCCTTCTTTCCTTAGTCTTTTGCCGCTGTTTTTTCCAAATACTCTGCATACTTTTCCGGATCATTTATTTGTTGGAGCTGACGGAAGCTTGGCTTTTTATTCACCTAATGTATACAAAACAATAGACAATTTGTTGTCTCTCTTTTTCATTGGTATAGGTTTTCCCAGTGAATATAAATTATACATCATATAAAATGGTAGATGCATTTGTTTTTAATTCGTCTTTTTGGCTGTTTTTTATTTCAAACTGCACCAACATTTCATTTTGAGCGAAAGATTATTCATGAATTGTGAACAATTCTTAACTTCGTCTACATGTTATAATGTTGTTGTCCGTGTCGCGCCGTACTGTATGTATGTGTGGACTCCTTGTGTGGTATATACTGTTATGTAGACCGGCTATCGGCAACCCTGAGCATGTTCATACATATGTACGTACTACGTACCGGCGAACAATTAAACTATACAGCGTCGCCGCGCTACGAACACGAGTGACAAAACTTCAAAATTGGAATAAATAAAACATGAATACGTGGCTTTTATTACTCGTTCCCCAGACCATTCATATTATTGTATTGAGGGCGCTGTCGCTAGCTGCCACACACTTTTTAATGGTTCTTCAAAATCTTCAAGAACTTGTTTAAAATCCACTTTTATCTTTCCTTGGATTGATGTTTCCAATGCTGCTTTTTGCTGAAGTGCAGAACTTTCGTGGATTTTGATGTGCTGCATCAACTTTTTAACATTTTATGTATTTTAGATGCCTCTATACACAATGTTGCGGCCGCCATGTTGGCTTGAGTGTTTAATATTTTAGCACAATTTTAACTTTCTTCTACGTTATCATTCCTCTTTGATGTAATGGCAGCGGCTGTGAGAACTTGTTATTGTTTTCTGTTTCTACTTTTGAACGGATATTTATTGCAATTTTCCACTTTAAATGCGGACTGGAGAATCCCAAACTCTCTGCAAGTTTACCAAGCGCAACCTTACTCCACAAGATCGCCACAGGTACGTTTTGGATATAAACTAACTCTGTTCTCCCAACGATTCCTACATGTACATTCACTTCAAATAAATAAATCCTGTTCTACAAAACGAGCAGTTGCAGACTGGAGTAAGCATGGCTATACATGCTTGGCCATTCCAGGCCGCCATGACCCTTTCATTGATGTTACGATATCCATGGATATTTCAGAAAATCCTGGTCCAAACACTGAGCAGCAGACACAAAGATCTCCAAATACCTTGTTGGAAGGATCGTCTAATGGATCAACGAGAATAACATATTCACGAACACAATTATATAGCATTCGTCACCATAGTAGCGTTTTCATCAACTCCCAGACTCTACAGTTGCTAAAACAAAAGGGTGTCTTACGATACAAAGAAAAACGAGCAGGGAGACGCAGAATTCCTGTTATTATCAACTACTTTCCGCGTTGTCCAGATAATTTTGCTTACATTAGATCTTCTGCAGTGAGCCGAAATTTGACTTCAGTTTCACTTGGATCTGCACATCCCCGACTACATCAACAAGTCAGTTGTAAACCTGGCTTGAAATTCTGTTGTCTGAATACAAGATCGGTGAAGTGTAAATCTACTGATTTTGTGGACTATGCGATATCATGCCGAGCTGACTTATTTGCGCTGACCGAAACATGGTTCACCGAAAAGGATGCGGCTCACAAAGCCGAAATCATTCCTCCTGGTTTTCAGCTTCAAGACCACCCGCGAATTGGAAAAACTGGCGGAGGTACAGCTGTTCTCCTGAGGCAGAACATGGACATCAAGGAAGTCACCAAAGTCGAATTCAGATCATTTGAACACTCTGAATGGATTGTTACACACGGTGGTTGTTTTCTGAGACTTGTAATAATTTACAGACCACCATATTCTAACAATCACCGAATTACTACCAGTCGATTTTTTTGACGAACTCAACACTTACTTGGAATCTATTGTGTTATCATCAGAACCACTTCTAGTTACCGGTGATTTCAATATTCATATGGATGAAGCAGACAATCGTGACGCTCTACATTTGCTTGACATTTTAGAATCAATGGGATTTGAACAACATGTTGGTCATGGACTTGGTCATCACACGTCGGTGTGATGATGTATTAGATGGTTTACCAATACCCGATTATTTGTTCTCGGATCATTTTTCTGTCATGTGTCATTTGAAAGGAGATAAACCTGTTTTGCCTGTTGAACATGTCACATTCAGAAAATTGAAATCGATTAATATTGACTCGTTCAAGGATGACCTGGCATTTTCAAAGTTACATGTATGTTTAGACTCATTTAAAGATTTAGAAAAACTTGCTCAATGTTACAATGAAACTGTTACAAATGTTTTGAATTGTCATGCCACTATTCAAAACAAAATTGTTTCAATCCGACCACTTGTACCTTGGTTTAATGCCAAAATCAAATCTTCCAAACAGTTGCGGCGGAAAGCAGAAAGAAAATGGATACTTAGTGGCAAGGGATCTGATTTGAGTAGTTATAAAAAACAAAAAAATCTGACCAATTATATCATGATCCAGGCTCGTCAGGACTTTTACACTTCATTTGTTAGTAGGAATAGCTGCAATCCCAGAAGGCTTTTCAGTGCTGTTAATGATTTGTTAAAACCCAAATCCAGAAACAAGCTACCAGAACTTGTTAATAAGAAAGAATTGGTTAATGATATGAGTAAATTCTTTATTCAGAAGATTACAGACATTCATTCGAAAATCGATAATCTACTCCTTTCTAGCGAAGACCATTTGTCTGATAAAGTAGAGCAGATAAGCCCAACAGTTAAGTTTGATTGTTTTGTTCCACTCAGCGAGCATGATGTTAAGACTTATAGTGGCTCTAAACAAATCTTGCCCTCTGGAACCAGTGCCTGCACAACTCATCATTGACTGTTTGGATGTTCTGTTACCTGCATGCTCTGACTAAGATCATAAATGTATCGTTAGAATCTGGTGTCTTCCCAAGTAATAGGAAGGAGGCGCTTGTTTTCCCCGCTACTAAAAAAGGACAACTTAGATCCCAGTGATTTTAAGAATTATCGCCCAATCAGTAATCTTCAGTACATATCCAAGCTGACCGAAAGAGCAGTTTTTAATCAAATTCACAAACATCTGAGTGTACATTCATTGTACCCACTGTTGCAATCTGCTTACAGAAAGAATCACAGTACTGAAACAGCCCTGTTGAGGGTGAAAAACGATATCTTGATGAAAATGAACTCTCAACATGTTACCTTGCTGGTTTTATTAGATCTAAGTGCCGCATTTGATACTGTTGACCACAGTATCTTGTTAAATAGACTCCAGTGTAAGTTCGAGATCACAGGTACAGCATTGGACTGGTTTCGCTCATATTTAAAGGTAGTATACACCATTTGCAGATATCGAAAATATTTACTACAGAATTATTAAGAAATATCCTACTCATCTGAAAGTAAATGTTGATTCTGGGCATCTAGCAAAATGATTGCGCTAGATATCCTGTAATTATTACGAAAAATTGAATTTTATAATGAAAAATTCGCGATCGCCGGACGGCGATCGCGAAAAAACAAAGATAACATAAGAATAACTGCTTGACGCCGGTTGAAAACAAACGCTGTTTTTCGCGCTTTTCTCGGCATCAATGACTCTAAAACTTCGGACAGCTCAGTTAAACGATATTTACTATAATATACAACCCCCCAAATCTACCCATTCATGATAATTCAAGCAATGACCAATGGTGTATACTACCTTTAAGTGGAAGGAGTCAACGTGTATCGTTGGAGGGTATTATATCTGATCAATGTAATCTTAATTGTGGGGTCCCAAACTGCAAAGAGTTCAGAATGCAGCTGCCAGGCTTGTACATGGGGCATCACGCTGGAATCACATAACCCCATTACTTCATCAATTGCACTGGTTACCGATTTGTTTCCGTATTCAATTTAAAGTACTACTGCTTACATTCAAAGCTATTCACAGCTTAGCACCTAACTATATTACTGATCTGTTAAGTATTAAGACTCATTCTCATTATTCATTGCGGTCAAACGCTTCACTACAGCTAGCATACCCACCAGGTAGAATGCTGCAAACATTGGGGTGCACAGCTTTTTCCTCTGCAGCACCTCATTTATGGAATCGACTGCCACATGAGATTAAAACATCTCAGTCTCTTTCAATTTTTAAAACTAAACTAAAAACACACCTTTTTATTGCTGCTTTTAAATAACTTTGTTCTGCTTTGCTGCATTGTACCTGTGTATTTTATTGGATAATTGTGTATTTTAATGGATATTTGTGTATTTAATTGATTATTTATGTACCGGTATTTTAATTTCATTTGTGAATTTTAATTGTATCAGGGTAGTTAAATTTTTACGACATTGTGTATGTATACATGTACTGCGCACTTGAACACTAATGTTGAATCTGCGCAATATAAATTAATTATTATTAAATTATTATTATTATTATTGAGTTAGACACCTGTTTGACGACGCAGTCCGGTTTGCGCATGCGCAAATCTTTTTAAAAGCAGCGCGCATTATCACCACATGAATTTACATTTTTCAAACGGCAAATTGTTTATTCAGGAGTACTCGCCAATCGACCACCTTATTTCACCTTATGACACGCCTTTGACGGTTTCTATGCACCCCGGTTGGCAAGGTGGCTTCATCAAAATGATGTTTTTTAAATTGTAGAAATTAATGTAGGCCTACCTGTTTGCAAACTGATTTTATTAAAGTTTGTATTTTGGTATGATTTTGCATCCAAGTCTGATACCCTCCCGAAAGTGGGCATACTACCAGTTCGCGCCGGGATTATTTTAACATCGCCGAGCCGACGGGCGGGATTATTTTTAACGAAACTCGATCCGAAGCGTGTTCAGGCCGATAGTGCTGGGTAGCACACCCATGCATTTCCGGCCTTGCGCGCTGCTGACATACATTTCTGAACTTTAACTTGGCGTGTTTATGCGTCATCCGTTTTGAATTTGGGAAAATTTTTGCGTTTATATACGTCATCTGGCGCGAACTGGATTTTTTATGGAATTCTAACTTTCTCAATGTAGTGAACGAGGGTGTATTTATTATTATTTTATATGTCGAAGTCGCGCTGACATATTCTTTTCGTCGGAAAATTTATCCTTGAATATCACATTTTGGCGACATTTTCACTTGAAACGAATGTGACCCGAATGTGAACAGCAAAAAAAGGACTAATGGAGGTTGCTGAATGACTACAAAATGTCGAATCTTTCAGGAAAACCGAGGATTTGGGTTCTTCTTTTGTCTGGTGGAAGGCAAGAAATCTCATAATCTGTTGTTCAAGCCTGCACAACGACATGCCAGGCCTTGTTGTAACCCGATTCTCGTAGGAAGAAAAAAATATGACACCACACCTCCAACATGTCCAAGACAACAACCGTCGGTGCGTTGCAAGCGATTTGAATCGTGAGTCTTGTGAGTTGTGTCCCGGCATGAGGTCCAGGCTGCACGTTGCGCTGTGGCACTTCGGGTCGATAGTCACTTGATTTGTTGACCTTCATGTAACTTGGCGTGCACAAGTATTAACGCACGAGCTGTACGATTTAGAATATCAAGTTTTACATCAACAATTTCCAAACATGTGGCGTGTTATTATTTTAGTCAGTAATGTGCAAGTTTCCAACACACAACTGCCTCTCCTTAATTCTTGCGAAAAACATGCTGCTTCGCAAAAACCTTAAACCGCCATCTTGAATTTCTTCATTATGTATTCTACTATTCATAAGTGAGATCAACCATAAAAAAAGATGACCCATGCTTGTCATGAGGAGGGAATTTTGAAATGCGAGATTGCCCGGAGGCTTATGATCTCGGATTGGAGGGTACTGGGGGGTAGATCAGGTCGCCCTCACCAAGAGCTGACCGCCATATCATACGCAGTTCCTGCCGAAATCGACTTCTTCCCGCCCCAAGTTGGTGGTGGACGTGGCCGAGATGACGGGGGTTGCTGCTGCGTATCCAGGAGAACTGCAGCTGTGAACCGGGCCTGAATGGCAGGCAGTTTAGAATTCCAGCTGATGGAATGGCCAGTTCAAGCCCCGACTTGAATCCATTGGAGTATGTGTAGATAGGTAACCCCATCGCGAAGTTTGGCCACGGAATACAATGTACAGCGAAGTTGTTCCAAATTCTTCAGCGGATTTGGTATGGTTTAAATCATCAGATCCTGGCCAATCTGTTGGGGGCAATGAGCCGGCAGGGCGAAGCTGTCATCGATGCAAGGGGAGCTTTCATTGCTATAATTAACTTTTCGTAATTTTGCGTTCCATGGGCACCACCATTTTGGATTATGCAATGACCCCAATTGACTTTGTACACGGCAAAAATTACGTGAGGTTAATCGTTATTTTTGACTCACATACGCCAATTGTTTAAATGAAATACTAATTGTTTGAATGAAATAAAACAACGCAAGACACAGGTATGACTTTTATTGAAATGTGTTATTAGTTTATGTGATAAAAAGAAGAAAATCAATGTTTTAATTTAATCAGGTGCGTATACTACTTTTGCACGCCAGGCATGCGCCTATGTGTTGACATTTAATGACAAATGGTTAAAACGAAAACCACATGATTTATTTCACAAACAAAATGACAATTTTGTATACAAAACAATCATTCGGAAGTGAAAAATGTAAAGTCAGATTATCGGAGTGACTATCGGAACAGATTTATCTATATAGCGTTATACAAGTTGTATTATTATTATTTATTATTACCCTCTTCTATCCTTGTAATGTTTGTCAGTATTTTATAAGATTGTTGCAAGGATTTGATTTTCCTTATTCCATTGATTTCCTTATACAATTGGAAGGACGAAAATAGAACTGCTGCAAGTGCCAACCGAAAAATGAAACCTGTTAAATGGTGGACAAGATTTGGCTTTCAAAAACAATTAAAAATAGATCTAATAAATATTATTTGTGTTGTTTTATATTTGGAACGGATTAATTTGTGATTAAAGAGAGCCTCCCAGCTGCAACGAACAATGTTTTCACAAAAAGGGGAAAAACACGTCAAATTGCCTATACTTTTGCGCGCAGGTAAGTTCTCTATACAATTGCACGCAAATCGCGTTAGCATTCTTTCCGTCCACGAATGTCATGATTGTTACCCGTGGCACTGTCCAATATTCGTCACCATAGCACGACTTCCGTCTACAAAAAAACCAACATGTTAGCATTATTTCCGTCCCTATGAATGTCACGTTACCCGTGGCACTGTCCAATATTCTTCACCATAGCACGACTTCCGTCCAGAAAAATATCCCGTTGGTATTGTTTCTGTCCATATAAATGTCACGTTACCAGCGCCCTGTCCAAAAGTGGTCACCATAGCACGACTTCCGTCTACACAAATATCACGTTAGCATTTCGTTCGTCCATAAAGATGTCACGTTATTAGTACCAATGTCCAGTATTTGTCACCATAGCAATTGGTAAGTCAAAATTGTGTCACGTTATTAACATTTCCGTCTACTGAAACGTCACGTTAACAATGCTAATGTAATAAAACAAATCACGTTAGCATACACTGTCCAAAAAAGATAACGATAACGCAGTTTTTTGTACTGTGGCCACGTACGCGCTCCAGAATGATTACACGCGCGGCGCAGTTTCATGCCGCGCCTTCGGTTCACATACAACTACGCAATTTTTGAACATTTTACTGAGCATTTTTAACAAAAATGAAACCTGGGGATGCTAACGTTACATTTACAACTGGGAAATGATGTTGACGGAACAAGTATATCATCTGCTTCAATAAAAACTTCACAAACCTTGTCTTTTGTATCGCCACGATGTCGTTGGCGTCGTCTCACCATGACTGGAAAACAGCAAAAGAGGCCCTCAAGCGGCCCTCAAGCGCCTCACACCAGCTAATCTTGCTCGACTTGAAAGTGGTATCGTAACGGTGATTATTTGACGGAAGTCACGATTGCACAGCAGAGAATGTGTTTCTCCCAACAAAATATTACTTATCTTGCATTTTATCACTTTTGTAATGTGAAATAATATTTTCAACATATTTTGGAATGTGAAAACTTAACAAAACATCATAAAGCACACAGAAAACTTATTTCAAAGCTACTGTGATCGTTATGTGGTGTCCTGGATATAATAGAGTAGTATAGGTTATAGCGGTCTTAGACCACACCCAATTTGTCTAACTTTTGTCACATATTTATGTGACAAAAACAAAAACCAAAAACAAAAACCAAGACCAAAAACCAAAAACCAAAAACCAAAAACCAAAAACCAAAAACCAAAAACCAAAAACCAAAACCAAAAACCAAAAACCAAAAACCAAAAACCAAAAACCAAAAACCAAAAGTCTTTAAGTATAAAATTCGAGTTGGTCTTACCTCTAATAAAAATGAGATTTTTTTTTATATATATATATTAAATATAGACATGACTTTAGCGATAGGATACCACAAGTGGAATAAAGCTACGTTGCGTGATTACGTTGAGACTAACAACCTCACGATCGATCAAACTGCGAAGTTGACTCGTAAAGTTTATATAGACGCGGTTAAAAAATATAACGCTCAATTTAAAAACTTAAATAAAAAGAGACACCACGATCTCAGACAAATCGCCACCGAGCACGGTTTACGAGTCGTACCTACGGGTAAAAGAGGATATACGAATAAAGATTACATCGATGCGATCAAAGCGTATGCATCACCCAGATCTTTTGAAGAAGCCGACTTTAGAGAAATTAGAAGATTTAGAAATCATTATAGAAACTTGTTACTCAAACCCAGGCTCTACAACAAAGATTTGATCAAGTTTTTTGACACTCACAAATCAATGATCAAACAAAAAATCGAATCTGAATTGATAGGACTCAGAAGCTTAACATTTCAGTTGGTGATCAAAGTCCAATATCATAAAGATAAACCAGACGGAACGGAAGAAACGGTAAAAGTTAACCACACTACCAACCAGATAGCGTTGTTAAATAAATCTCAACTCCCTCAAATTTTAAGAGAACTAATCGGTGACTTGGAGAAAAAAGTAGACGAGTTTTTACAAAGGGGGTCGGGTTGGGTCTTTGACGAGATACTCGAGTTTTACATCAACATCAACCGATATAATCCAGTTAGGGGTAGCTCTTACATAGATTTACCAAAATATCTCAAAGATAAAAAAGCGATCGTCAACGTAAAAAATAAAGACGACCAGTGTCTAAAGTGGTCGTTAAGAGCAGCCTTGGGTAAATATACCGACGACGTCAAAACTCGAATCGAAAGTAATCCCAATTATAAAATTCATAGAGAGAGACCGATTATTTATACCACGGACGACGGACTAAATTTTACAAACGTAGACTTTCCAACTCCCCTCGATCATATATCGCGAGTAGAAACTCATAATAGTTTGTCGATAAACGTGTTTGGTTACGAAGAGGATGCGGACGTGTTTCCTTTATACATCTCAGTACGCGAAGGAACACCGGTTGACTTATTGTTGTTTTCGAGAGACGATCATTTTCACTATTGTTGGATAAAAGATTTTGATAAATTATGCAACCGGGTTACGAGGTATCAAGGCAAGAAATATTTTTGTCGTCGGTGCTTGTGTCATTTTAACTCTCAAGCTAGATTGGACAAACACGCAGTTGACTGTCGAGGTATAGACGCTAAATCTTCTAGAGTCGTATTTCCACAAAAAGGTAAACCCCTTATCGATGACGATGGTAAACCTGTTGTCGATGAAAACGACGAAATCGTATTAGAAGAACCCATACTCAAATTTAAGAATTACAAACATAAACAAAAAGCGCCGTTTGTCATTTACGCGGACTTTGAATCTATATTAGAAAAAATACCCGCAACCGCAGAAACAAAGAACACTCGAAAAATTAACCGTCACGTAGCCAGCGGATACTCATACGCCGTGATAAGGTGCGATGGAAAGTGTATGAGTCAGAAAACATACAGAGGTATAGATGTCGCAACAAACTTTGTTAAGTCTTTACTCGACGAAAAGTTAAATGTAAATCTAATATTTGATAATCCAGAGCCAATGACGTTTACAGACGAGGACAAAATCAAATATAAAAACTCTAAAAAGTGTTGGATTTGCGAAAAAACTTTTTGGCTAAGCAAAAACGCGTGTCATTGCGGCGAAGAGTGTAAACCAAGCTCTTGCCCAATGTGTACAGACTGTAATAAGCCCGTCGACAATCGAAAAAGAAGCGTCAAGTATTGCGATTGTACGGAACGAGAAATAATCAAAAGAGAAGACGTGTGTTATTGCGAGGAAGAGTGTAAACCAAACTCTAGCGCAATGTGCTTAAATTGCAAAAAGCCAGCCAACAACGGAAGAAAAAGCGACGAGTTCTGTAAGTGCGGCGATCTTCAAGAAAGAAGAAAAAAAGGAGAGGTATGCGTGGGGTGTTACAAAGAGTGTAACCCAATATCTCTCGAAATGTGCGCACGATGTAAAAAACCAACCAACGAGTACTGTAAATGCGGTGACAAAAGGAAAAAAGAAAAGGTCTGTACCAAGTGTAACAAAGAGATAAGTAATTTTAAAAGGGTCAGAGATCACTGCCACATCACGGGCGCATTTAGAGGTGTCGCGCATGCTTATTGCAATCTAAATATGCAAGTTAAATCTGACCGCACTCCGATACCGGTCGTACTGCACAACTTGGAAAACTACGACGCTCACTTAATCATGCGGGCCGTGCCTGAGAGTGAAGATAAATTATTTGTTATCGCAAAAAATTCGGAAAAGTACGTGTCTTTTTCGTTAGGTCAACTGCGATTTATAGACTCGTTTCATTTTATGGCAACGTCGTTGGAAAAATTAGTCAACGCGTGTCCTAAAGACTCTTTTGGTTTACTAAGAAAACACTTCGGTTGTGGCGTAGACTTATTGTTACAAAAAGGTGTTTATCCGTATGAGTACATAGACTCATTTGACAAGTTTGAAGAGACCGACTTACCAAGCATCGACAAATTTTATAGCATTCTCAAAGACTCTAACGTATCGCAACAAGATTACTCTCGAGCTCAAAAAGTGTGGACTGAATTTAATATTAAAAACTTGGGCGAGTACCACGACTTATACGTGACCACGGATGTGTTTTTGTTAGCCTGCGTGTTTGAAAACTTTAGAGAAGTGTGTATCGACAACTATGGCTTAGACCCAGCGAATTATTTTACGGCACCGGGGCTGTCGTGGGACGCGTTGTTAAAACACTCGGGCGTTGTGCTAGAGTTGTTGACCGATGTGGACAAACACTTGTTTTTTGAGCGAGCTAAACGAGGTGGGGTATCTAGCGTAGGTGGTACGAGGTATCACCGATCCAACAATAAATATCTACCCGACCACAACACAGACGAACCCTCGAGTTACCTGTTGTATCTAGACGCCAACAATCTATATGGTTGGGCTATGAGTCAGCACCTACCTTGCTCAAACTTTGAGTGGGTCTCACCAAAAACGTTTACCTCTGAAAAAATATCGTCGCTAAGAACAAAGTCAAACACCGGATACTTTCTCGAAGTCGATTTAGACTACCCCGAACAGCTTCACGATCTACACGCTGATTATCCACTCGCGCCTGAAAACATAGAGATACCTAAAGAGTGGTTGTCAGATTATCAAAACGAGTTATTAAATACTGAACCCAGTTCTAATGTCAAAAAGCTGACGGGTACTCTCTATCCAAAACAAAAATACGTTTTACATTACATAACGTTACAGTTGTATCTAAAACTAGGTTTAAAACTTACAAAGGTACACCGAGTGTTAAAGTTTGCGCAAACGCCTTGGATGAAATCTTACATAGACAAAAACACCCAACTCAGAACTCACGCAAAGTCGGACTTTGAAAAAGACTTTTTTAAACTGATGAACAACAGCGTGTTTGGCAAGACGATGGAAAACGTACGAAACAGAATAGACGGGTACTTGCTCAGAGATGATAACGAAATCGATCAAAAAATGTACGAAAAAATAGTCGGTAAACCCAGCTACAAAACGACCGTACCGTTTGAAGAATGTAAATTGTCTTTTGTAGAAAAATATAAAACGACGACTTTATTAAACAAACCTATTTACTGCGGTGTAAGCATATTAGACTTAAGCAAAACGTTGATGTATGATTTTTATTACAACAACTTGAAACCAAAATATGACGATAATATTAGACTGATGTACACAGACACAGACAGTCTATTGTTGATAGTTTATGCAGACGACGTTTACGAAGATATGAAAAAAGACTCTGGCTCGTACGACCTGTCAAACTTTCCCACCGACCACCCTTTATACGACCACGTCAACAAAAAGGTGATAGGTAAATTTAAAGACGAATTTGGCGGTAAACCGATTACCGAGGCTGTGTGTATCAGACCCAAGATGTACTCGATTTTAACCTCTGACTCGAATCTCAAAAAAGCAAAAGGGGTCACAAAGTTGGTCACTAGTAAATCGTTAAAACATCAACACTATCGAGATTGTGTGTTTAAAAACGAGTCGAGAATCGATAAGATGACGCGCATCGAATCAAAAAATCACGTCTTGCACACCATTGAGCAAAACAAACTGTCGTTGAGTCCGTTAGACACAAAGCGGTATATACTCCCGAACGGTTCTACTACTCTAGCTTTTGGTCACTATATAATTAAAGACCTCTAAGAAAAATCTTATTTAGGAGGTAACTCGGTGCCCGGTGGCACAACCTGAAGCTCTTGACTAACGAAACTTCGACGGGGACCTTTCTTGAGATAGTAAAGAGTGGGCTGGTTGTCTACTTTGATCGAGCGATCCAACCCAAAAACCTCGAGACTCCAAATAGGATCGGTCGCTCGCCTGCGCTCTCCTCCCTCTAACTCCCCGGGTGCGTAAAGATATCTAAACAAATCACCTTTTCTCACCAACTCTTTTTCTACCTCCGAGGGAGAAGAACTGATTTGACGAACTTGCGTTTCTTGCATCGCCCGCCTGGGAGTGAGTGACTCGTAGTCTTCCGTCGCTATCAATCTGGTGGTTTCGTCATTTAACGCTTTAATAACGTCGGGCAATCGTTTAACCCAGAGTCGCGATCTCTCCGTCGGATTAACAATCTCTGCAGCGTATTGATGACCGAACAATCTCTCCGCTAAAGTCCTGTTAAATCTTTCGACCACTGCCTGCGCTCTGTGGTTACCCGGTTCTCCCACTTGTATCGTGACTTTTTTCTCTTCTAGTTGCTTTTTAAAAGCACCGTGAAATTCTTTACCCGCGTCTACTTTTAACAGCTTGGGCCAAGTCAAAGGTGACCTAGCGTAAACTCGAGCTAAAGCGTCGGCCACTTGGGTACTCGTCTTGTTGGTCAAAGGTTCGGCCTCTTTAAAACGCGTGGCTACGTCTACGACCGTCATAGCGTACTTGTATTCTTTTTTACCGACTTTATCGTAAGGTAAAAATAACAAGTCTATCTGATGCATTTCGTTTGGCACAGCCATGGACTTGTTTAAACTCGTAGGCCTGCTTATATGCGTAGGAGGTGGTAAATAAATTTGCCACAACGCTTGTTTTCTTAACCAATTTCTGGTTTCTTCTTTGGACGCGCCCGTTTTTTTAGCTAATTTTACAACCGCACCTTCACCCTTCCAATAACCGGCGGGGCTGTAATACACTTTTTTAAACTTTGTTTCCATTTAACTTAACTAAACAAACTTATAAACTAAAAAACCTACCAACGCAGTTCCTCCCAAAACAAACACCAACTCGCCGGTCTTTTGATCTTCGCTAGGTGCGTAAAAATCAGACAGAGTGGGCTCATGCTGCAGGCCCACGGGTACCTGTGCGTTTGAGCGAGTAACCGAGTTGTATTCCCTGAGAGCCTCGTCTATACTTTCAAAAGTCCTTTGAGCCTTTGCTTGTTTTTTGAGTCGATCGTTTAACCAATCGAGATACTTTGTCCTCGCTCTTTCCCAATTGTTTTTTGCCGTTGCCAGTTTTTCTAAAGCCAAGTCGTGTCTCTTGCGCTCTTCGTCTTGTTTTTGTTGTTTCATGCTCGAAAATAAAAAGTTGGATCCCGTGAAAGCTAAAGCGTTAACTATTGCGCCTCCGATCATCATAGCGATGCTAGCCATTTTTAAAAAGAAACAAAAAAAAATACTATAAAAATGGACTTAGATTTCAAGAGTCTAGAAGTAGTAGTTAACTCGGTTGACCGCAGTTCTTTTACAGCTACTTTTCCAGATCTACTCGCCGACTATAAGTTACCCCTCGTTAAAACGGACGAGGTAATAAACAGATGGAAAACACAACCGATGACGTTTTATCAAAATCAACTTAATTTTGCCATTTGGTGTAGTACCACCGGAGCCGGTTTAGGCTGGGATCTTATTAATTCTATCGATCCTCTGACGAGCGCCGTATACAGATTTCACGTTTATTTTACCGTTAGAAAAATATTAGAGTTTCTCAAATGTCCCAGCCCGAACGATAACGTATTTAATGCCGTAGACAACAACGTAGATCACGGGGCTTATATCGACGCGTGTAGATTTTATTCTACGGATCCTCAAAATACTTGGATACAGACGGTAAATCATTACTCGGGTGGATTGGGGCAGGCTTATGCTTGGGGTAAACCTTTGGGGGATTATGATACCACGGACTTGGGGATTAGTTACGGTAAATACGCGGGAGGAACTAAAATGGGGTTTGGCCCCTCTCAACCTCCTGGAGGATCTGGGCGTTACAGCTCTTTTACTGTGACAAATTTAACGCAAGACGATGCCGTTGGCTCGGCGTGGAAACGTTTTATAAACCCCGCCACTCACTTTTCCGACGTCGGAATACAAAAAATAAACGAATCTATCAGGGCGTATGTTTACGCTCTGCTGGGTTCTCCAGCGCAAACAAAAACTAGTATTTTAACTCCGGGCACGGGTTTGGACGCCCAAACCCAGTTTGTTAATATCGTAGAAGGTTTGATTGCAACTCCGACCGATCTGGAAGAATCTATAACCCAATTTCAAGATTCGCTGCAATACGCCAGGAGTTCGTTAAACTTTGTGTTGGCAAAAGGATTATATCTCGTGCCTTCGAACATGCAATTGAGGGTCGGAACCCACGAAGGATATAACAACAATATACAGATTGCGACCGCTGAGTTGGCGTTGGGATTAAACTCAAAGATAAACTCAAACGTACCACCAACACCCGCGCTAACAGAACTCGCAGTCGTTGACCCACCACTCGCGCCCGCGCCCTTCCCTCCCTCACCACCACCACCCTTCCCTACTCCCGCGCCTGAAGAACTCGCAGTCGTTGACCCACCACCACCACCACCCTTCCCTACACCCTTCCCTACACCCACGATCGAGTCTGAAGAAAACGTTCAGAGAGATCCTCACGAATACGAAAAAACTTCGCTAGTAGTAGGTACTTTAGCCATAGCGGGTATAGGATACCTGCTTTTAGACTTGTGGTAAAAAAAAAAAAGCCTTCTATTTTGCTAGAAGGCTTTTTTTTTTAGAGGCGCTTTTGTAAATAAACAAAAATTAAAGTTCCGACTCCCACTATAAGGGTCCACACGTGTTCTCCCAACCATCCGACGGTTTTACTCAATACGTTAAATATCCAACTCGCTATACCGCCTAAAATTCCGGGCAAGGCGTCGAGCAGCTTGGAGCCTAGTTTAGCGAGCACGTTTGACAGATGTTTTAGTTGCGACTGTATCCATTCTTTTACGTTGGTGGCGTTAGACGGTGGCGCGGGTGGTGCAGGTATAGGTGCGAGCGCCGGCGCACCGGCAGACAAAACGCTCTTTACTATCAAACCGATAGCCAAACTAAACGCCGCCAAAATAGCCGTTATGGTCACGCCTTGTTCTCTAAACAACGTTCTAATTTTTTCTCCCAAGGTCTCGTCGCTATCTAAAATTCTCGTAATCGTTTCTTTTAACCGACTCATCTGACTTCTGAGTTTTTTTGCGTTGATAGACGCGGCTTCTAATCTAGCCGATTTTTCCAACCTTAAGTCTTCTAATCTCTCTCTCATTTCTGCCGTGGAACCGTCGTCCGTTGATTCAGCTAATGCCGCTTTGGTTGAGACTATCTCATCTTCGACTTGTCTGAGGCGCGCTAAATTTAGTTCTAAGCTGCCTCTCGTCGTTTGAAGGGCTTTGTTTAAACCCAAGATTTCTCTGATGGGTAAGCCAGTTTCTCGTTCTTCGATAAAACTGGTTTCTTGTTCAAAAGTTTCGAAAATTTCGCTTATAGCGTCGGCCGCTTCTGGAAGATCTTGTATTGGGATAGACTCCGTATTCTCTTTAAGTTGCTTTTTTTGTTTTTTACTAAATGGATTTACTTTATAATCTTTAAAACCTAATTCATTTCTAATAAATTCTCTACTAGAATCTATTTCGATGGAACTTAATGCTAAAAATGTATCGGGTTTGCCTTTGTATGATAATTGTACTTCTACTTTGTCGTTTTCAAAAAATAACGTGTTATCTTTTACTACGAATCTTTCCCATTGCGGAATTATTTTATATTGTTTTTCTCCTTGACTTTTGTAGAAACTTTCGACTCTTGGATTCTTAATAAACATAAGGTTCGCTTGTTCTAAGACAACGTCTTGATCTAATGCCGTTGTGTTGTCGGGAGAGTCTAATTCTTCCTCTTCTTCCTCGTTGTCTTCTTCCTCGTAGTCTTCTACAGGTTCAAAATCTCCACCTTCAGCCATTTATATAAACAAATTAAAGTTTTAAAATATTTGGTGGAAGTATATTTTGCGATACCAGCCAGGTTTTTACATACATCGATCCGCTTATCGTAGCCGTTAGTTTCGCTATATCTTCCAAGCTCAACTTGTCGAGATCGGCCGGTTTGATCTTCAAAAGTTTTTTACTAAACATGGCAAGCGACACGCTTAACATAGAGATGATAGCGGCGTGATAGAGATTGTTGACGATGCTATTAGTATCCATTTATTAAAGCTTTATATTGTTTTTATTTTTTATTCCATTTCTACAAAATTTGAAGGTGTAGAAGAAGGAGTCTCTGGCTGAAGAGGGCTCTTGACCGTTGGCGGGGCTGGCTGAGGTTGCGGTGGTGCGGCCCTCTGGCTCCATATATAGAGTCCTCCTAGGGCTACAACCACCAGCGACGTCCAAAAGCATGTCCCAACTGCCGCGTACGAAGAAGGAGGAGTAGTTTTTACGTCTATATTTTGCATCTTGACAATTTGTTCTTTTCTCTTTTTGTTGTGTTCCGCTAATGCCTTGCCTTGTTTTACTCTATCGGGATTTTTAGTTTTAGTCGTCACCGTCTGTATTTTTGAGACTTTTAGAGTCTCTGGTTGAAGAGGGTTTGAGCTCTCTGGTTGACTCATCTTTTATTATAAGAGAATTATTTTTGTTAATAACTAAATGTTTAGATGTTATCAAGACACCTACTAACGGCGACAACCAAACGCCGTAGTTGTAATAAACTTCACAAAGTAGGCTGGCTATCGAGCTAGATATAACTGGATCTTCCTCTAGATCTTTGGTGAGTGTGTCTTCCGAGTCTACTCGTAGACTGACACCTAGGGGTTTGATCATAGGTAGACTCGCGCCTAAAACTCTCGAGTAAATCCCCAGCATGCAGTTACCCAAACTAGTAATCATTTCTTTACCTAGTCGAGCCTCGTAATGGTTGTACATTTTTTCTTGTTTGTTCGCGTCTAGGTTTTCTATATCTCCCTGGCTAAATTCTTTACCTAAATACTTTTTAGAATCACCAGCTGATACTACGCCCAACAATCTAGTTTTATGTTTTTCCGTTTGCGGCGCCGGCGTGCTAGAGTCTAAAGTAGACAGCTCCATTTTTATAAGACGATATAATTTATTTTTTAGAGAAAAATATTCGTAAGATAAAATACACAAGGTCGACGCTATAATAAATTTGAGCGAAAGATCGATCAGCACGAACATTTAATATAGCGAGATAAACTAGTTGCAACTAGCTAGACAACTAGCTGTTCAACTAGCTGCAACTAGCTGTGCAAGTACTTTACAACTAGCTGTTCAACAAAACCTCAACAAAACTCAACTAGCTGTTCAACTAGCTGGCAACTAGCTGTTCAACAAAACTCAACTAGCTGTTCAACAAAACTCAACTAGCTGTTCAACTAGCTGTTCAACAAAACTCAACTAGCTGCTCAACAAAACCTCAACTAGCTAACAACTAGGTTACAACTAGCTACTCAAGTACCATTTAGTTGGAGGATCCGTATGTAAAATCAATTTACTATAGGGAGTGTCTTTGAGATATTGTTTTATGCCTTGCCTTTTATTATCCGGCACCACATCATTTTCGTCGAGGCAATTATCAAAACTTTTTTTGTCTTTGCAATAAAAAATAGCGACCCATTGAGTCTGTTCGCGATAATCTTTTAAAACGCTGTTATATTTTTGAGTCAATAACCAACAGCTGTGGTTATCGTGTCTACCGCTAAAGGCTAATTTAGATAACATGCACACACTACTACCTCCTTTAGAACCCTTTCGATATTTTATCGCTTGATAAGCGCTGCAGTCGTCGATTAAAAACAAAGTGTGCAATCCTTTAAATTTCGTTCTGTAAAAGTCTATGGCTTCGTTCATGTTCATATTTTCGACGTCGGGGTCGCACGCGTAAACGTTGGGGTCGTTAAAAAACCAAGGTCTCTCGTGATACGTTTTGTTGTTTGACAGAGTCGGACATATGATCACCAAGTATTCAAATTTGTTGGCATATTCGTTTTCTAGCAAGTCTAACGCAAACTTTGTTTTACCAGAGTTTGTCCTTCCACATATTAAAGCGCAGTGCGGCGTCATCTTTTTTATATAGTGTCTTAAAGTGTTTATAGTGTTTTAAAAGTTGACGCTGCTCAAGCGACCTCCTTGGATGTTAAGTTGCGCGTCCATAACCAAAAATACATAACACTTTAGAGCGCCCGCGGTTTGAGCTTCGCGTTCCATCAATATAGAGATTCCTCCGCTTATATCGCCGATTTGTTTACCCGATCCGTGATTTTTGTTGTCGTCGGTCGATCTCATATCCAACCAAAGACCGTATCTTCTCAAAAAATAATCGCCGATATCCATATCCGTCAACCCTAAATCTTTACATATACCAGCTCCTAGCTCGGTGGATGAGTCTCCAAAGAACTTGTTGATTTCTCCCCAGTGTTGATAGCTTTTGAGACCCGAACTGTAGAGTTGATTAGGTTTTCCTTCTATCGTCACGCTAACTTTGTCTATCTTTGGGTTATAAAATAGTTCGGGGGTTTTCGTAGTCGGGTCTTTAAACAAAAACAGTATACCCTTGAGACTTTTAACCGCCACGTTTAAATTAAAGTTCCAAACGGTGTCTTGTTTGTCGATAGATCTTACTTCGTGTCTCTGAATCCTATCAAACAAAAACTGCGTCTTGTCTAGAAATTTTTGAGCTAAGCTTTGAGCTAAATATTTGTTGGAAACGATCTCGTATTCTAGCGCCAAGTTAGAGATGCGATAACTCGCTGCGGCGTCGGTAGAATTTACGACTTTGGAGTACTCGTTAAAAGTAAGTTCGTAAGACAGTTGGTCGTTCAGAGCGGATGGATAAAACGGTTGATGATCTGTGAGAAGTTCGAAGTCTAGAGGAATACAAAATCTGTTCCCAAAGGCAGTTGCTGTTGCTTTGTCTTTCCCACTGTTGGCGCTGTCATCCGCGTTACCGGTACCCACACGCAGGCTCGATATGTTGGCAATCTCGTTTCCGGTGTAGTGATCTCTGATACCTTTGGGCAACCAAAGATCTTTAAAAATGTTATAAACGTCGGCGTCGGTCAAGTTTACGATCTCCCGGCCACCGATACATATTCTTATTTGTTTTACGAGATTTCGTCCTAGATTTTTAAACAGACTTCGATTGGCATCGTCGTCCGAGGTTAGATCGATATTAAAAGCTAGTTTTGCCGAACCGGGAACGATCACGTCGTCGGCGCTCAACGACGGAAACTTGACTATTAATTTGTCGTTCGCGTCGATCGTGCTAGGATTGTGAGTTACTACTACAGTCTGGCGGTTGCCTTTTATACCCCGAGGATTTTTAAGGCGTCTGTGCGGATTTAGTTTGTTTCCGTAAGTCGCGTTCATTTTTTATAGTAACGTTTTATTATTTTATTTTTTAAAAAATGCAGTCGCATACATTTGTCATGACCAAAAAAGAGCAGACTTTTGAGCTACCTCGGTCCATAGATAACGTTGATGGCAACCGTCGAATTAAGTTAAGCAGCGTTATTTTAGACGTGGGTTTTTATAACGTCGAAAAAGTAGAGACGATAGAGCATCGTACAGCTAATCGGTCTGACGCCGGTGTGATCGATATCACTCCTGGTCGATGGAATCTTTATTCTTTTATAGGTAGTTTTAAAGAAGATATTCAATCTGTGGCCATCACTCCGATAAACGATAAACTATTTTATTTGAAATCAATAGAAAATGGGTCTTTAACGTATATAAAACTATCGAGTAATTTGTCTAAACTTGTAGGTTTACCCAAAAGTCAGATCTACCGTAGAAGTGATTTTAATCAATATTATTTTGGAAAATGTAACATAAATCTTTACAGCGTGGTCTTTTTACATTGCGAAGAACTGTCTACTCATTCAAATTTTGTTAACGGAAAACAAACTAACCTGTTGGGAAGTATACCTTTATCGGGTGATGTTTCTTCCCAAGATACTAACAATTCTCCAAAAGAGTTAGTAGCCGATAAAATAAACAGCCTCACGTTTTCGTTAAAAAACGGTCTTGGTGAGGTCTTAGATAATAGAGGTAAAGATATAATTTTAAACGTAGAAATATTTTAGTTACTTTTGTAAAATGCAGTCTCATACGTTTGTCATGACGGATAACGAGCAGACCTTTGAACTATCGCGACCTATAGATAACGTCGGGGGTGACCGTCGCATGAAGTTAAACAACTTTGCGTTAGACTTGGGTTTTTATAACCTCGAAAAAAGAGCGTCGATACATTGGGAGAGTTTTGATCCGACGTCAGATCAAATTACCGCTCATGAAAAAATTGATATTCCTCTAGATAGGTGGAATCTTTATTTTTTCAAAAATCTTATAAAAACTTTTCACGATATATCTATAGAGACCTTATCCGATGAACTGTTTTATATATCCATTCCCGATCACAATCGCATAAAACTATCGAGTAATTTGTCTAAACTTTTAGGTTTACCCAGGGGTTGGCTTTATGGTGATAATAATTATGGAAAATTTAACATAAATCTTTACAGCGTGGTCTTTTTACATTGCGAAGAACTGTCTACTCATTCAAATTTTGTTAACGGAAAACAAACTAACCTGTTGGGAAGTATACCTTTATCGGGTGATGCAGCTCGTTCAAACAACCCACAAGATCCTAACAAGTGTTCAAAAGAGTTGGTAGCTGGCAAAATAAACAGCCTCACGTTTTCGTTAAAAAACGGTCTTGGTGAGGTAATAGATAACAGAGGTAAAGAGATAATTTTTAACGTAGAAATATTTTAGTTTCTTTTGTAAAATGACGACTAGTATTTATCCTGATCTAAAAAGTACCATCGAAGATGGTGCTAGTACGAGGATGTTTCGATTGCAAAAGATCGAAGAAGTTCAAAAAGATATATTAACGCAACGAGAACAGCGAAGCGCGTTGTGTAAAAAATACGGCAAGTTAATTACAGCACTTTCTACAACAGAAACCCTAGCCGAGATGAGTGGAGCAATTTGTGGGGGTTTGGGAATTGCAGCTATAAGCGGCGTCATCACGTCACCCGTTGGTTTAGCGTTAGAGGGAGTAGCCTTGAGTTTTGGTTGCGCCGCGCTCTTGCTAAAATATTTTAGCAAACGATTTAGACGCAAAGCTAAAAAACACGACGAGATTAGAGTCTTGGCTGAGGCTAAACTCAACAGCGTAAGAGATCTTATTTCTCAAGCTATAGAGGACGGTGATATATCCCACGAAGAGTATGCTTTGGTGTTAAAAGAATTGAGGCAATTTAACGATATGAAAGAGGCTATCAGGTCCGGCAGCTTGTTGTCAGAAAAGAAAGGTGAGAGTGATATGGAATCCGAGATAAAAAGACGCGTAGAAGAGTTGGTTTTGAAGGAAAAAAAAGGAATTATCGAAAAACTTACAGCTTCGAGATATAATAAACATTATTTCGATCAACCCCCTCCTTACCCGTCAGCTCCGCCTTTTTGTGCCAAACGCGATGACATTTGAAACCCCAAAAAACTTACAGCCACCCCTTTATCGACAAAAAAACAACCTTTGGTCAGCGTGGCTAGCTAATTGCATTTCATATCCTGTTACAGACAAAACAAACAACCTTTTTGACAAAACAAACAACCTTTTGTCAGCGCGGCTCTCAAACAAAAAACTAATTGCATTTCATATCCTGTTACTGACAAAACAAACAACCTTTGGTCGGTGTTGCTCTCAACCAGGAGAATTTATACAAACAAACCGCCCCTCAGCGTGGCCAGTAATTTTCCATACAGCCACACTGAGGGGCGGTGGTTTTGTATAAATACCGCAGCATTAGCCGTTTCATCATTTCTCTGCACTAGCTTGTACAGCGTGAGTCAAGCCAAAACAGCCTTTTCTGTACAGCGTGAGTCAAGCCAAAACAGCCTTTTCACACAGCGTGAGTCAAGCAAAAACAGCCTTTTCATCATTTTCTGCACTAGCTTGTACAGCGTGAGCTAGATCGAGCTAAAGACAGCGAGCCAGGCCCCCGTGTGTTTTACTTTTAACCCAGAACTCAGCTACTAAGAAAGGTAAGAAAATATAATTGCTTTGTTTACGTGAGTAGCTCAAAAGAATAATTGCTATGATATTAAAACTCTATCTATTCTTGTATTTTATTTGCTTTAGTATCATGACGTTTCCAAGGCAAGTCCTCAAACTGACTTACATGAGGGAAGACGTCGATGAAGCCAATCGTCTCATCGACTCAAGCGGCGAGTGGGTGGTGCAACAATTTCACCAATATCACCAACTCGTCGATGAGGCAAAAAGACTTATCATCGACGGTCGATATAAAGAAGCCTTGGAAGCCCTAAACAACGAACCAAATGTAAATAATCCACCGCCACTCCCAACTTTAAAAACCTAGAAAATGATGAAGAAGTAGAAGAACACCCCAAAATAAAAAACTCCCGACGAAATGTACGACAAACTAAAAAGTACTTATAATATGCAACAACAGTTAAGTAATTGGGAAGATATTCCTTTACCAGATAATGAACAACATTACAATTTAAGGGCTTTAGAACAATGCGTAAAAGAATTCGGTGAAAAGTATAAACAGGGGGAAAACAGGTGTTTGTTTAGCGCGAAAAAGTTTGGGAACTGGTTAGAAATTTCATTTCAAACATTTCGGCGAGATAAAAAAAGGGGTGAGGTATTTTTACCAAATTTTGATACATGGTTAGAACAAAATTGTGACATCAGAAAAAAATGGGCTAAAATATTGAGGGAATTTTACAAACTGGTAAACGAATATCTTCCCAATTACTTAACTGTCGTCTACCCTTAACTTTTTTCAGAAAAAATAAGAGATTAATTAAGACGTATTTTAGTATCACCCCAGCATTAGGTAAAAGATGGAAACACCATGTAGAGTGTATTTGTAATCACTGTGGACCTGTGTAAATTATCAATTTTAACAAGTGTAATTTTAGACATGTAAAAAATCTATATTTAGAGAAGGGTACTGCAGTACCCTTATGACATCATTTATACAAAAAATCTATATTTAGAGAAGGGTACTGCAGTACCCTTATGACATCATTTATACAAAAAATCTATATTTAGAGAAGGGTACTGCAGTACCCTTATGACATCATTTATGTAAAAAATCTAATTTTAGAGTTATTATTAAAACTGTAATAAATAAGAATAAAATAAAATAGCGCCCTCAACAGAGGGCGCTATTTTTAAAATTAATTTTAGAGTTTGTCATTTATTGTTTTTTATTTAATAAAATAAAATAGCGCCATCAACAGAGGGCCCTTTTAGTTTTTAAGAGTTTGTAAGTTGTTTAGTTTATAAGTTTTTATAAGTGGTTTAGTTTTTAAGTTTTTGTAAGTTTTCATAAGTTTTTGTAAGTTGTTACTAAGTACTTGAAAATCTTCCTCTCTAAGGCTATCGGGGTTTTTAAATTGAGCGTTATATTTTTTAACCGCGTCTATATAAACTTTACGAGTCAACTTCGCAGTTTGATCGATCGTGAGGTTGTTAGTCTCAACGTAATCACGCAACGTAGCTTTATTCCACTTGTGGTATCCTATCGCTAAAGTCATGTCTATATTTAATATATATATATAAAAAAAAATCTCATTTTTATTAGAGGTAAGACCAACTCGAATTTTATACTTAAAGACTTTTGGTTTTTGGTTTTTGGTTTTTGGTTTTTGGTTTTTGGTTTTTGGTTTTGGTTTTTGGTTTTTGGTTTTTGGTTTTTGGTTTTTGGTTTTTGGTTTTTGGTTTTTGGTCTTGGTTTTTGTTTTTGGTTTTTGTTTTTGTCACATAAATATGTGACAAAAGTTAGACAAATTGGGTGTGGTCTAAGACCGCTATAACCTATACTACTAATAGTGTCACGTTAGCACTATTTTTTCGGCACATCTAAAGTAATAATAAAGAAGTGTTGTCTGAGCTGAAAAGACATTAAAACGTCAACAAAATTCACTGTTGACAAACACGTGGTTAATATTTTCAAACATTTTTGTTAGAAATGAAGCAGCAGCATTTTCTATCGAGGTTTGTTTCTCCTGGTAACTTTTTACCCTCCATTATTGACGGAAAATTTAGATCGATTTTAATAGAACTAAAAAAGCGCTGCTTTTATTTTACTTTTGCTATCGTTATTATCAGTCTGAATACTGATCTACATGCACATTTTTTTTTGTAATTTAACATAACACCATCACTTTATAATCTCGATAAAAACACTGCTAACGTTACTGGCCCCATTTACCGTGTTTTGTGTCGTATAACTACACTCTAAAAACTGAATTGTTGGATATTAACATTTATATTTACATACAAATTACATTAAGCAGATGTCAAATGCTATTTTGTGCTGTTTTATTTATACAAGGGATTTTACTACCTTGTTCTATTTCTCTCTGGTCTGCCATTTGTTGTCTGTCTTCAGCCTGTTTGACTTGCAGAAGGGGTGGAGATGATCCATCGGATTGTCGCTGTGTCTCCTACAAAATAATAATTTCAAACTGTTAGTACCAACTTGGCCCAATGCTCAACGTAACAGTAAAACACCAAGAACTGGAATTAGTTTCATACTTGGCCACCACCACATTTTATAACAAATAAAGAATAAATTCCTAAAAAGGCTTACAAAAGTGGTGACATTTATTTCTTTAGCCTTTTGGGAAGTTTTAATTTATGAAATTAAATGCGGTGGCCAAATACGGAGTTCTTTCCCTATAGACAAAAGACATTATTTAGTAATAGTAAGGGACACTTTGTTGTACACAGGGGTAAAGAACCCAGCATCAGTCCCCGCTTTGCATAGAATAAATACAAATTAAAAAAATGACCACTGACTTGAAATTGAACCTTACAACAATGATATTGATAAGGACTGTAACATAACATTAAATTAACCGAATATTTGCCATATTGTCCCATTCCTCCATGGCTGTCCTAGCCACAATATACAAAATCCTACCTTCGTTGGGTACGTCCACGGTCCTGGAAAGCACTTGAAGGAGCAATGGGGTGGCTGGCGTCTTCAAGTTCCAAGAGACACGGCTTGGCCTAGCCTCTATGCTTACCCGGCTTGCCGATGCCGAATAACCTTGTGCGCGGTCTATACCAATGAACGACAACGTAGTGGCAGTTCGGGGCAATTTAAAGCTTTGCCATCGCGTACAACACTCTCTGAATTTAGCCTAGCTCTTCACGCTGAATTGTATTACTTTAGATTTGCCATAAGTTGTGTGCATACAGCAATACAAAGGACTTTCGTCGCCTTCATCTTCAGCTAAATTCTCGTCCGATGAAGACGCCATCTTGCACAACGTGATCGCACCGACTCCGCTGAAACAAGTCGTGACATTGGCCAACGTTGTATGAGAAACTCGTTGTGATTGGTTAGCAGTAAAAGTCATCGATTTATCTTTACATGGTTCGGGAAAATCATGGTTTTATTTCTTGAGTATTTTTCCAACTCAAATTTACTATTACTTGATAATGCGAATGTTTTAAGCTTGGCGAGTTTTAGGGTGATGAAAGACGGAATTTACACGAATTTTAGGCCAAAAATGTAATAGCTTCTTGAGGGGGGTCACAAAATCAACGAATTTGTGAGACCATCCTGCGGCCTAGTACTACTGTCACTACATCATGTATAGCCCAGCACTACATCAGTAGGACTGGCTTCATTCGCGTTGCGGATGGAGTCCAGAATAAGCCACTTCGACATTCCAACTGCGCATGTGCACAACAAGATTCAACAATTTTTCTCTTGGGATAAACACGGCAGACAAATGCACACAAGGCTATGGGGGAGGTGGTAACCGAATCCGCATTTTGTGAATTTTTTTGTGAAATCGAAAAGACGATGGAAACTTTGTTCGAACAAAGGTTTGGCCACACAAAACACCTGAAAACACCAAAACGTAAACAAAAAAATGTTACTTAATAACTTTAGAACACGACGATCTCTTTAAATTCGCTGGTACCCCGCTATGCTTTTGCACGCAATCGCTGAAATGTTTATCTCAAAAGAAAAAATCGTAAAATCTCCATGTGCACACGCGCAGCGGGAATATCGAAATCTATTCCCCGATGCTGCGTGCACACACAATTTGAATTGCCTAACAACCGTCCTGGACACGCCGCACGTACAAACTCAGAAAGTGATGAACAGAGCCTACACGCTTACGTTGCTTTTCAGTTTATTTTCCTGAAAAATGTCGGCCAGCGTAGCAACTGGCATATATGAAATTCTTGAAATTCCGGAATAATATATAAGGAAAGATAGTACATGTACCCCTAAAACTATGGGGCTCCCGACGCCCGCAGGGCGGAGCCCCATGGGTTTTTACAGGTTAACCTCATACATCATGCACAAACACATGACAAACTACGTGCAATTACTCCAACCGAAACTTCAACTTCGATCATGAAAGGCAGACAAAGGAAAACTAGTCTGGTTCCCCCAGAACCAAACAATTCTGACTTTCTGACGATCAATATGTTGGTAGGGGCACCAGACTTTAGCGCTTGCGGCTCGCAATTATTATTATTTCTTTACCGTGACACGAAATACGTAGTTGTTAAAAATGACGCAGCGTATTTCGTGTCGCAGAAAAAACATTGAAATAATTTCGAGCCGCATGTGCTGAAGTCTGGTTCCCCTACCAACATATTAATAATCAGAAAGTCAGAATATGTTGGTCGGGGAACCAGACTAGCTTCCTTCATCCGATGATTGATCGATGATCAAAGCTAAAGTTTCGGTTGGCATAATCGATAATCAGCGATAATGTTCCCGACAAATTTCACCTAAAGTATGCGCCGCCAAGTCATAATGAACGCGATTGATTTCCATGACTTTTTTTCTACAAAATACAGCTGTTGTTGCCTGTCATTAAATTTGTGTCAAGAACGCACGCGCATGTGGGCGCACTTTAGACCGTCGACATGCAACAGCCATATCATGCATGCAGTAGTACTTGGGCAAAGTTGATGCACGTTCAGTGGATATAGCACGTACGAGTGTCATGACCCATGACCTCAAGCGGATAACAGGAAAATGGATGCCATAGTGTTTGTTTCTGCACGGAATCTGTCCCAATTTTTCCAAAAATTACAGGATAACTAGACCTCTGAAGGTATGGAATTGAATGTGTTTTTTCCCTTTTTGTTTTTACTAATATTGTGGTTAACTATCTGCCTTGGTGATTATGAAGTGACAAAATAATTCTGCCAAATTAGTGTAGGATGACGGATTGTGTGGCTCACAATTTGAAATTGGGCCACATGATAAAGTCTCTGCCAATCATAAGCTATAAACTCTTCAAGGTATATGCAATAATTCTTATCAGTGTTATAGTTTCTCTCAGCTAGATCACATATTTCTTTTTGTTTTGCAGATGAGATGTCAAGCATTTCACGTGCTTATTCATTTGTTGCCATCTCAGAGTGCAAGGACAAGTTCCATTGCAGCTTCCCTGGAGTACTTTCTTGTGATGAAGCCGGTATGTTGTTTTAGTCTTTATGCGCCACTCCCCTAAAATAAAAAATTGTGATGATGTACATCATTGCCGGTTTTACACTATGCAGCTACACAGGTTATCTCGGGGTTAACGAAAAATGTAACTCTGTGATTACCGGGGCAATTTGGAGTCTGCACACTACACTTCTCGGGGGTAGAAATTATCCGGGTTAACTGCCTCAAAACCCATTTAACCCGGGTAATTTCTAACCCTACTAGGGGTTAACGGCGGCCTTGAGACAATTCTCCAACAAGTTATGAAAGCTCGCCTGGTTTTCTACAACCCAGGTGCATTCTTCAAATTTCATCAGCACAGCCAGCTGTAATTTATTATCAGTAATCTGCCCTAGCTGGTACCTCGTCGTAATAGGTTTATTTGTCCGTGTACTTAAAATTAATAATAAAACACGTTTCATAAGTATGTTTGACATACACTAAAAATGCAAGGCACTTGACCACAATACGAGATCATGCTGAAAGCGAAGACATTTTCTATCATTTTGTAATTTTAAGGAAACTTCTTTTCCGAAACAATGGTGAAACAGGCTAAATCTACTACTACATGTACTAGGAAAAGAATGTTAAAATCTGTCCGAAGAGGAATTGGATGTGGTCAAGTAATGCACATTCTCCGGGTTGCCACTCGCATATCGTGAAATGCGGCTACAAATTACCCGGTTAACCTTGTAGTGTGAAACCGATTCTCCGGGTTTCTACCCGGGTATGGACAACTACCCGTGTGATATTTCTAGGCATGTGATTCCGTAGTCCAAGCTAGGACTGAACAATCTGGTATTTGTTTGTAAAATATACACTCTTTGTTTACAGTAACCCATTTCAAGAGCTCACAGAAAAGGGTTGTTTATTGCCCAGTTCCTAGCAAGTTTTATAATAATTTGTCAACCACAGGCCCAACGGTCCTTACTATATTGTATAATTGTTTTGCGGTACAGAGCGTATGATTATATTCGCACTTCTCTGGAAGCTTTTAGGTGTGCGATGAGCGTGGGGTGTGATTGCGTCTCAAATCAGAAGGACTGCATCATGTCATCTGAATCGGTATACTTTTGCCTGTGTACCATCACCGACAATTCTTTTAAAAAGACAATTCGTCTTAAAGTGTGAGTTAAGACTGCTGAGAGGGCTTTTTAAAAGAGGAGTGGGGTTCCTTGCACTAGGACCCCTAGCTAGCTTGTAACAGCCCTAGTTTGCCTCTGAAGAGGTACCTCATAAAGAACTCTGTGAACTTATAGAACTTATAAATGTCACCTTATTGCCATAAATTTCTTCTGAGGTTAAAGCAAAGATTTGGAAAAGTTGGTGTCCAAATTTACTTCGAGCTTAAAAAAACATGCCCTAGCCTTGATGTGTCATTTTCATATGTTATTGACAACTGTGTGGATTTGAAGCAGTTTTATTCTTGAGTTTATATCTCAATAATTTATCTAATTTTTCAGGTTGGTACTCATGTGGAAGCTTATCTTGAAGACGAGAAAAAGAGGTCCCAAGAACGTACTCAACCGTACCTCCTGTGCTTAGGCACTCGTGCAGCCCCATCACAGTTTTTTGTCATCGTAGACGGGCGCCAGGCGCTGCCATGCGCTGACGACTTTACGCTAGCAGTGGACAAGCTTTTCAAGATTCATTATGTGTTCAACCTCCAATACGCCACTCAGTTGTCTTCGTTTTTCGCATTCCTCGAAACCAATGTGTATAATGTAGGAGCACGAAGCGCCAAAGTACCAGTGCCTGTGAAGGAGCTGATGCTGAGCATATCTGCACTGTCAAAGTAAGCTGCACACCAAAACAAGGATGTCATTTTGTTTTACTACCGTAGATCTACCTCTCACAACTCATGTATCTATATAGTGATAAAGGCATATACTACACTAGCAGTTGTGGGTTTTAATCCCTAAACGGGGTGTCCCTAACAAAATGGTGCAAGTGAAACGCCGAATAACCAGGTCGGGGACCAGCGCTACTAGCAACGGCACTAGATTGTACAACTGCCGCTTGATCAAGAGTCAACTGTGACGTCAGAGTTTATGTAAGTCTAATTTGTAATAGTGTGCAAACTTATGTAAGTGTACAAATAAAACGTGGTTTGAGGCTTGACAGTGAGTATTAGCTCCCCTCGCTATATTTGGAAGTTGACAAATAAGTACATGTAGTTTTCGATGCGAAGCCCCTGGAACAAGTCTGTTGAGTCGTATGTCATTTTTGCTCATCAAGTCGCGTCAGCAAGTCAAATGTTCACAAGTCAAGTCGCAAGTTTTGTTTTTTGTTTGTTTTGTTGTCAAGTGAAGTCCCGAGTCATTTTGTCCAAGTCTTAAATCAAGTTTCTTTTAAAGTCCATCTATAGCAGTAGAATTGTTTCAAGTAGACAATTGAAATGATTCTTGTTATTAGTTGAGATGTTTCTCATTGTTTACCTTGAAAAATGTTAATTGGCAAAAGTAGGGAGTTAATTAAGGTGGCCTTTATTGTTATTCTTGAAATGAGCAAATTGGAAGAAGCAATAGTGGTTTAATTGCCTTGCTTAAGGACACATTGGGCAAATTGGTTCTTATTACCGTTGAGCTGTGCAAAATGATACAAACAGAGAATCGTGGTGTTAATTGACAAAAACGGAGTATGTTTGTATGATTTCTGTGTCAATATCGAGCTGTGAAGATCTAGAATTGTTTTCTTCAGACTAGAGTACACTTGCATATGCCAAAGTATTTTTTTGATATTTTGTTTATAATACAGGTTGTTCGCCCTGAATGAATACACAACTCAATAGGAACTACATGTAATATGCGTACATGAATTTGGGGAAAGAGTTCCATACACGGACAACACTTGACATCCTGTGCACAGACCCTATGCGATTGCTCTAAACAATATAAGTGTTTTCTAAGTAAATGCTTTGATTTTCTCACTGCTAAATTTACCTTTTTAGGGCATGTCATTGCTTTTCAATGTTTGTAGGTCACTACAGGGAAAAATATGCGTTGTCCCGAATTTGAAATTTGGTTCATTTTAATTCTAGAAAATTTAATGTTTATTGTTTTCTATTTTAAACTGTGGTCAATTTTAAATGAAAAATAAAACACAAATCCTTCTATAAACAATGTTCTGCCTTTCTTTTAGCACGTCAGTCTGAAGGGTATTAAATGATTGATTTCCTTTTTCCATTGTGTACACAGAAACGCATTTTACAGCTATATAGTATACTAACAAGGTTTTTTCTCCTACATTTTTTAAAGGATTGGATTACAACATTATCCAATGGTTTAAAGGCTGATAAAATGGTGGCTCCAACATTTGCAAGGTGTTTGATTCCAACACTGTTCTAACACTTTCCAACTGGTAAAATGGTGGCTCCAACATTTGCAAGGTGTTTGATTCCAACACTTTCCGAACACTTTCCAACTGGTAAAATGGTGGCTCCAACATTTGCAAGGTGTTTGATCTCAACAATTTCCTAACACTTTCCAACTGGTAAAATGGTGGCTCCAACATTTGCAAGGTGTTTGATTCCAACACATTCCTAACGCTTTTCAACTGGTAAAATGGTGGCTCCAACATTTGCAAGGTGTTTGATCCGAACACTTTCCCAACACTTTCCAACTGGTAAAAGGTTGATAAAATGGTGGCTCCAACAGTTTCAAGATGTTCGATCCCAACACTTTTTCAACACTTTCAAAAGTGTTGCTAAATGGCCTGGCACTTTTGTAACCTTTTTAAAGTGTTGGAATTTCTAACACTTTGGAAAGTGTTAGATCAACAAGTAAAGGGTGGTCACTGACCGAACTCATAGAAAGTGTTAATTGTAACGTTTATAAAGTGGGAATTAACACTTTAGTTTTTAGAGTGTAAGCATGAAATAAATTAACTTTCAGTCAATGGTGTTTATACGCCGCTATATCCTACGCATGCGTAGTTGTTTCCTCCTAGTTTCGGGAGGAGATAATGTGTGTTTCCCAAGACCTTCTCCTGGGGCGGTTCGTGGGCCCGAGGCGGTTCGTGGGCGATTACGCCCTCTCGCGGGAATTGTGTATCAAACACAAATGAGAAGGTCTTGCACCAAGACTAGGCATAGCCAAGAAATTGGGCCCTAACATGTTCGGTTTTGCGCATGCGCGGATCGATGTTGTCGCTTGGCGTACCTTCTTCTTTGTCTCCCGTCCCGAACCGAAAGCTCCCTGTACCTCTGGGCTACGCGGAACTAGTTGAACGAGCAATAACAATATATTAGCGTCATTGTTTAAAGCTACTGAATAATCATGACGCGAGTGGTTTAGAGCCGCCTATTTATGATAATTTCCCAAAAATATACGCGTCCAGGGCAGCCCAAACCGTACCAAATGCAGTTGGGGGTCTCCACTTTATTTTTGGGGGTACACGTTTAGTTTTGTTGCCATTCTGTAAACAATAGTATTCTTTTTTTTTAATATTCAAGAATATTATCAGCCATTTGCAAAACCCTTGGGAATTTCGTTCTAAGAGAGGGTACATTTCGGAATTATATGTTATATTTTACCGAACTAATACTACTTAAACAAAACAAATTAATATATTAATATATTAATATAATTGTATTAATATATAATTAATATATTATTTAAAGCCAAGTACATATCAAGGTCAAAAATAATGGGGCACTGGGTATGGGTGGACGAAACATTTGACTATTTGCACTTTTTCTCTTTTCGTATGTATAATTTTCTCAACAAAAACAAATAAAAACATACCCTATTACATGAAGTGTTCAAGCCCAAAATCAGAAATCAAGACATAAACAAAAGGTCATGATATCTGGGGCTTTGCACTTTTCGTTCTAGAGATTGTATTTTGTTTTTCAGCGTCCAGGGACCGGATGTGCGTGTTTGTATGTGTATACATTGTACATGTACACCCATTTACAACATAAACAAACGCATAATGTACCGTGCATGTGTACATGTACTGTACATGTGCACATTTGACGTGTATAATTGTCGATCAGAGCGCCGGTCAATATGATAATACAAAGGCCCTACGAGACAGGGCAGTCTTCATGATTTCATCGTGGGTAAATATCTTGTCTAATGTACTCTGAAACTATGTGTGGATCAAGATGAATCATTTCGCCGAGGATGTTTTTGCTGCATATGCTATCGTTGACGGTAGGTGTTTATGTTCCGTATTTCTTTTTGGTTTTGTTATATGTTGTAAATGATATATAGGCCTAGGCCTATCACTACAAACAAATTTCGACCGTCAGTCGTTAATCACTTATGATACTTGGCCCAATTATTGTTAGTATCGTGTAACTGTTCAAAATAAATTCATAAATTGTGATACAAACATGAGTTTCTATCTCTTTCTTGCAGGTGTGGCTCTGAAAAGAGCAGTTTTGTTTTTGGGTTGGCTAGTGCCCTGACGCCTTTCCCCGCCTTTGGATTACGGCTGGGATCAGTTTCTGCAGGTGGTTGATGTAGCGCCTGTATTTATCAGGTGTCATCTTAGTGTTCCAAAAATTCCGGATGCCTTGAATGAGCTACTCCTTGGTCGACGGTTTGACGTGCCTTCTCAAGTGGCCTTTAAGCTCTGCCCATACAGACTCGATCGGATTTAAATCGGGACTTTCTGCCTGAGTGTTCCACCAATTTATACCTAATTCTGCAATAACGCGCCGCGCTTCCCCACAACAATGAGTGGGACAGTTGGCCTGTTGAAAACGGTGGCCAAAAGGAAAATATCTGGTCAGAAACGGGTGCGGCCAACGACGGAGAATAGTGTTGGAATAGAAATTTCCGTCCATAATGCCATCGAAAATCCCTATAGCTGTTGCCCCCCGCTTACTTATCCCTGCCCAAACATGGACTTTCAGCGGGTGTTTTGGTTTCCCCTTGAGGACAGCTGGTTGGTGCAATTTTCGAAAGCTGAATTGAGCTCTCGTCTGACCAGAAGACATCATCGAACGTGTCATGGTTATCAAGACACCGCTGCGCAAACTGAAGGCGTTTGGGCTGGTTGGCCTCTCGGGTGAGCTGGCAATACAGTGTACCCCTCGAAACCCATCCGAGTTTTGCAACAGCCTGCCGAATGCTGGACTGCCCAATATTGACACCGGTTTCCAGGTGAATACTGTCCTGTAGGTCCTGCGCTCTAAGCTGATTGTCGCGCTCAAGCTCACCAACGATGATGTCAAGAATTTGTAGCGTGATTTTGCTTTTGCGGCCAGCGATTGGCAGATCACTAAGACATTTAGTCCCCCGCACCTTCTTTAAGAACTTACATATGCCACTCTTGGAAACATTCAAAACGTTACGAAGGAGTGGCCGCGCTATAACGTGCCAAGACGACCAGGGACTAGCGCAGAATGGCAAGGTGAGTGTAAATTGGTATTTATATATACATTTTTAGCGGTAAAATCGCGTTTGCATCGCGATTTAATGATTCAATCGCGTTTGTTTCGCGTTTTTATTAGACCTACTTTAGCCAACTATCGAAATCAAAATAAAAGAAAAAAAAACGCCCATTAAGTCCATTATATTTGTCGAAACCAAACGGCGGTTTGTTGCCACTCTCCCCCATTCTTTTATACTTTCAGCATTTTGAATTGTTAAATTTAACTTGGCTCTGGGCTTTTATTTAAATTTGTCTTTTTTGGCCTATCACTCAGGAACAAGGGATTGATTATTTCTTCTTCTGGTATTACAATTGGTATCATCAGCAACATTTTCATATTAAAATCGGACAACAAAATACATCATTCTTTTATTAACACTCTGCTGAGGACATACATGTCATGTACATGTATGCGGCGGTGCGGCGGTGCGGCGGTGCGGCGGTGCGGCGATGCGGCGGTGCGGCGATGCGGCGGTGCGGCGGTGCGGCGGTGCGGCGGTGCGGCGGTGCGGCGGTGCGGCGGTGCGGCGGTGCGGCGGTGCGGCGGTGCGGCGGTGCGGCGGTGCGGCGGTGCGGCGGTGCGGCGGTGCGGCGGTGCGGCGGTGCGGCGGTGCGGCGGTGCGGCGGTGCGGCGGTGCGGCGGTGCGGCGGTGCGGCGGTGCGGTTGCCAGGTGCTTACAAAGTTTTGTAGACCGGATGCTGGCAGCATTGTCAAGGCCCGCCATGTCTGCGTACACTCTTATACAGTCACATCCTCTTATATGACCTGTACCTCCATAAGAACATCGTGCAAACAAGTAGGTGTTGTCGTGGGCGACTCCAGCTTCATTTCTCTTTGCAATCAGAGCACTCAACCACGCCACCACCTCATTGCTGAGAAGCACAGGAACAGTTCGACTCCTCTTGCCAACTATTTCGACAACTCTGAACATCTTGCACAGATGCCGTTCAAGATCAGTCAGCAGGCATTCCCCGTTGACACTGGCTGTTGTGTGCTTCTGAAAGTCTTCTAGTTTCATCTTTGATACCTCCCCCTGCCTTCTGCGGTTGAACATAATAAGGTGGCACAGTGCGACTTCATTCAATCTCTTCCAACCTGGTCCAATTTGTTCGCCCCGAGCATCCTGGACAAGTTCCACTTCCCTGTTGCCAGCTTCATGGAGGAACGCCGACATTTTCACAACATCAGCATTTGTCGGCAGAATTTTAGGTTTGTTGCGCTTTTCTTGGTACAGTGTTCTGTGTGCATGGGTGGATACACGGTCTCGCCAGGTCAGTTCGCACAACTGCAGAAATTCTTCAGCGTGTTGCGCTTTTTGCTTTTGGCCAGACTCTAGAGCATTTCCTTTAAGTATGAGTGCACACTTCTTGATGGAATGTCCAATCTTTTAAGCTAGAGACGGAACATCATACAACTGCTTGTCTTCATTAAAGCCAGCAATACCGTGAACAACCTTGATGATATCATTCACGTAGTGATGCATTTGGCTGGTGTGTATTCTTGCGGAGTTGTATGACAAGACGACCCAATTCCCGTATCTTGTTTCGGATGTAGCCATGTTGATCTACATCGTGTCCGAGTTTCGCGTATTCCCGCTTGGCTACTTCCACAATCAAAGTGTCATTCTTGGCCAGCAGAGTCACCTCATCTCTCTTCATCGGAATAAGAACCTGGTTCAACTGGAAAGACACACCGACAGGTGGAGGCTTTAACAAATCACTCTTGTGAGCAACACGTCTACGCAGAGGAGTTGTGGTAGTGCTACCATGCGAGTGTGCAGGGAGTGCAGGTTTCAGTGGGCACTGGTGACGCCAGAGATCACTTCGCACATAATAGCCATAACAATATATGCACGGTCCGTATGCATGTGGAGCTACCTTATGATTAGGCCTATATCCTACAATAAGTGCACCCCGGCCTTCCCGAAGGACTTGGCAATTGTGCCTACGATTACCAACATTGCACATTTTCCACAGAAGTATCTTACGGGCACTTGGGTTGGTCTCAGACGCAATCTCTACAACTTCGCTCTCTTCTTTGTGACATGACTGGAGATGACGGGGCATCTTAGATTGAGGTACTTCACAGTAAAAGCAGAAGTGTTTCTTGTCCCATTTCCTGTGCCCACTTTCATTGCTGGTCTCCATGACTGCTATGTGACCGGTCTCAGTAGCCTCGGTTGATGATCTCTGTGACTCGGCACATGAGGCTTCATATGGAGGAGGACAAACGGCAGGTCCTGTACCAGAATCAGTCTGTGGGCCATCATCCCAACTGGAACTGCTTTGTGGACTGTCTGAACCATTTAAGTGCGGACTCGAGAACAGCGGATGGGCCACCTGGCATAGAAATAAAATCAAAATCACATTTAATTTAAACAAATAACAATTTCTTTGGGTTATCTCTAAAATATACTAGCCATTTTAACACCATCACAAGCAACCACCCCAACCACATTCGCCCTTGATGTGCAACTTAACTGACGACATACCGGTAGTTATCCTCTTCATAAAAAGATATGTAATTCAAATGAGAATTTGTGTCATGTGCATTCATTATATGACTTCTAAGACTGAGCAGTTCACTAATTAAATACTTTTAGTCAGCGTACAATACAGGCGTTGTTCATATTAATAATAATAATAATAATGGTAATTATTATTATTATACCTCCAAATAGGCACTTGGGGAGACAATCCTATAGAGATGTACACAAACTTAAATCAGTCCTAACTTGTTTACCCTAACCCTTTGGTCTAAGATCTAAGATGCTATTTAGACCAAAATCTGTCGTTCTAGGACAAAAATAACTCCCAAATATCGTTTTAGGGTAGGTAGACACTTAGGGAGACACTAAAATGTCTCCCTAAGTGCCACTGTCTCCTTATTACCTAAAAACTTACGCTAATTTGTCTCCCCAAGTGCCTATTTGGAAGAATTACGCATTTCATTTGTATTTTCCTAACCTGTCTGTTGTTAATGAATGCATTCTATGGTAATGTTCTCACCTGGAGCTCAAATAGGCAGCGTGTCACACCATCAGTGTACCGGACGCAGTACTTTCCTGATAAGAAAGCCACAAATTCAACTAATTAAACTTTAAAGGGATTACATGCAATTGGGAGTAGTGGGAGAGGAATGTTGAAAAGTATTTGTTGTTTACAGATCATATATATTTTTGGTTCTGAAGGGGGGGGGGAGGAAGCAAGTTTAGGAAAAATGGCATTGTTTATTTACATGTGGTACATGTCATGGGGGGATGTAAGAGGGTATACAGCTGTCTTAATTTATGTGTGACAAATGGGATAATACATTATGGATTACATTTCTTACCTACGGAACCCCTAATGGGACATATGACGAATAGTAATCACCGTGACAAAATTAATTTATTTTTGTATTTCTTGCCCACGAAATAATTTCGTGCCCACGAAATAATTTCGTGCCCACGAAATAATTTCGTGCCCACGAAATAAATCATTTCCCGTGCGCTCGAAAAAAATAATTTTATGAGCTCGAAATAATTTGTGCGCTCGAAATAATTTATTTGTTGTGCGCTTGAAATAATTTCCTGCGCTCGAAATCATTTTGTGCAATTGTTAGAAATCGGTTAAGTAAATATGTTTTACAGCACGGTCTTGACGCAAGGTTAACGTGAACCCACAAATTACGAGATTATTGGTGAAGGAGATTATTACGGCAGGATACCATGATGAATCTGGAGGCCACAGTGCGATTACGTTCTCCCCTTCATGATGCTGGTGATTTGTCAAGGTTCCATCAAGACGACTACTCCGTTTCATGTTTGTTATGGTAGTTCTGTCAGCCACATCTAGACTAGCTAGCTGTAACAAGACAACAATACAACAACAATATACCATTAAACTGATAATACAAGTAAATATTAATAATTGTGGCTACTTATTTGTTTTATTATTTATACAATAACTACAATTAACTATTTCTTGTTCGCACGGTGCTCAACAACTCATGCTTGCGTTGGCAAAATAAAGCAGTTAAATTTGGTTATAACTTCTATATTATTCTGAAATTAGGCATATTCACTTCCCACATCATCCTATAGACTAGAGTGAGAGAGGCCATGAATACAAATTACATTACAACGTAAATTAGCATGTCATATATGTCATAGAGTGAGCTACATTCATACTCATAGCGAGTAACATGCAAGCTTCCAAATACAATTGCTCTACTTACCATCTATCCACGAATTTATTCCAGCCCATGGTACACCTAGCTAGCTGCAAATGACCACGTCTTCGCATAAACTACAATATGCCTCACTACACTTAGGCCAAAACAACGTTATAATAGTTAAGACATGTCTTGACTAGTTTAGTTAGAAACATGTAATGTACATTTATTTATTTACGTCGTTGTCACACGAGCCACTTATGGAAACCAACGGAGGGCGCTATGCCATTCAGGGTAATACTGTTTGCGTTTTATTTGACGGGGTAAAAAATGTGAATACTGCCCCACGTCAGGTCTTAGGCGTCAACCGAGGACTCCTCCCAAACGCTTTGATATTTAACCAACAGTCAAAAACGGCCACGAAAGTGCAATTTTTCACAATATTTCATACCGAGGACGCGCTCGGTTTGCGAGGACGCGCTCGGTTTGCAAGGTGTCCTCAGTATGTGAGTGTGTACTTACATAAAAGCCCTCCATTTGCGGTATTGACACGCAAACACACAATAATTTGTGTTGTACATTGCGACGTTGGGACAATCCATAGGGTTTGTGTGCTAAGGGAAATCTGTCTAATCTCAAACTCAGAACACTCTAAAATTTTGAAATGTTCAACCTCACCCTAATTTGTCCTCATCTACATTTTATTTCATTATACCCTAACCCAATTGTACTTTGTTCTTCCTTTAATGAATAGCCATGCTTACGACCCCCCCCCCCCCCCCCCCCCCTTCCCCCACCTCTGGACATATAGACTGCGATATAGGAATTCCTGAAACTAGTTACTACTAGAATAACCTGCAATATCAACCGTTGTCAAAATGATGAAAAGGTTCATAATCTTGTAGGTTTGTTTATTGCAGTGAGTTTATCATGAGTTATCATGAGTTAAAGGGAAATTCCAGGCTCAATAATATTTTACCTAGTCTAAAAGAATATATGGTAACATACAGACTCCGCAGAAAATTTGTTTTGATTTGTTATCGAGAACGACACACGCGCCTAATATATTTACGATTTTTTGCCATTCAGGAGTACAAGGGCGCGGCCATATTGTTCAAATTGTCCCGCCTCGCCCGGGACATTATGAAGCACATCTCTTTATTGCCTGTTGTTTGGACTGGTATCCCACCTTGACGCGGCCAACTACATTATGCAGACGCATGTTGTTCCCCGCCCGACTATTGCGAGTACATGCATGTATTGCATTTCTGTGCAGAATATCGACACAATTTCACAAGTACAGTACACATTATGCCGTACACAAAAGGGTTAACTTGCATTCCCTGCGCGTGCAGGGCCGCTATCGATCGGGCTTTGCGTACTGATGGTGCAGACACTACGTCACAATATTTCGGATGTACCGATAAACCAGAACAAAATGGCGGCTCGCATGACGGTAAGCACAGTGCGAGAAAATCTCTGTTTTATATGATTACCGAAACCGATAAAAATGAAATAAAAATCAAGTCACAATGGCAATTGACACTCTTTAACATTATGCAATTATAAACTATGGGTGGAGTTTCCCTTTAATTGACATCACTGCAGAAAATTAGTCGAAACTATTTTACCGAGATGTAGTTCAATAAGTATCTCCACAAAACATCTCAAAAACTATCTCCACAAAACAGCTCAACAACTTTTAGTTTTAGTGGCAGCCATGACACCATGTACCACCAAGGATAATTATTTTAGTAATGATGAGATGCAAAATGCCCCCTTTTTTGGGGACAAAACTTAAGCCGAGGCGATATTTTACGCCTTGCTTGTGACGTGTTTATTCGTTGTGACGTGTTTATTCATTGTCCGTTTTTAATCTCAGAAAATCTCTGCGCGAACTGGTTGAAGTAGTAATACATGTAAATATATTTTGCAGCTATCCAGCTTATTGTAAATATGTTGACCCTATAGTTCTTAATCCCTCAACAGGAAAAGAATTGAGGACTGATATTCCGTCTGTAAAGCCTTCTTTTTTGAAAAAGTTTTTTTTCCAAATGTGTGTCGGAGACGCACTTTTGCACATTTCCGCAAATCGTGCCGCAAGTATTAGAAAAACAAGTTTAGTAAATTATTAACTATAATTTTGTCATGCACTCTTACATTAAAAGCAAGGAGTTTTCAGTTTTATGAAATTACTCATTTTCCACAAAAGTTGTTGGGGGTCCTGGGTCAATTTCAGGTTATATAAGAAGTGTTATTTTAACATCACCGAGCCGAGGGGCGGGATTATTTTTAACGAAACTCGATCCGAAGCAGGTTCAGGCCGATAGTGTCGGGAAGCACACCCACGCATTTCCGGCATTGCTCGCTGCTGACAGACATTTCCGAACTTGAATTTGGCGTGTTTATGTGTCATCCGTTTTGAATTTGGGGAAAACTTTGGGTTTATATACGTCATCCGGCGCGAACTGGTTAATTGCAGGATATCAAATAATTATGAGAAATCTAATCAATTTTTTAAGCTTTTTCTTTATTGAAGGCGTTTTTAATCAAGAATTTAGGAACAGCTTATTTAACTGTCAGGTACGTCACTGTGTCTGTTTATGTAGTTACAAACTGATACTGGCTGTTGTAGTGTAGTTGAACAGCGCCCTCTGTTGTTGTATATCTTGGACCAGGCAACTGTATCACATGCGATCCTGAATAAAACAGTTACTCTCAAATCCGTGTCCATATTCTGTTCCAAACATCACATTAGCGACGAGGATGGGATGGAACTAACACAAAACTGATCCAGCAATCCATTGCATCAACCAGTATCAACGTGGTGAGTTTCACACTCGTTGAATAGAACGTTTCTTTTGAAGAAATAATCGGAAAGCAGAACTGTAAACCATACCGTAAATGGTTAACGTGAACATTATCTCGACAGTTTCACAGTGCTCATTGAATATCGCTATCGTAAAGCATGGCACTGCTACCTGTTTCAGTCAAGATGATAATGCTGGTCTTCGCTGGAAGAAATGCTCCAGAGATTTGAACGGCTAATGGTGGCCATGGACATAAAAGATGACAATCGAAAACGTGCACTACTATGCGGGTACAGATGTTGATGAAGTGTTTGAAACATTCAAGGATGTCGGAGATGATTACAACTCAGCAACTGAGCACCTGACAAAATACTTCAATCCTCGACATAACATAGCCTACGAGGTATATCAGTTCAGGCAGGCCAAACAGGGCAAAACTGAAACTCTCGATACGTACCATACTCGACTGCGTCAACTTGCACAAACGTGTGAGTTCCAGGATGTCGACAAAGAAATCTGTGCACAAATCATCCTCAGTTGCCAATCACAACGCCTCCGAAGACGTGCTCTGCGTGAACCAATGACGCTGGAAAACCTACTTTTCAGTGGTCGTGCCCTCGAGACAATCGAACGAGAAGCTGACGCTGTAGAAGCAGGGAGAGCTGAAACAACAAATGCTATCACAAAGTCCGATGATGACAGAAGCAGACGTGACAGGGCATACACAAGCAAGGCCTTCAAACCCCGCCCTCCCCGACAGCGAAATGCATAACAGAGCCGAGGCCGATCCAGTCCAGGTACCGCCAACCACCACGCCAAAATCAACCACCACGCCCCAACCGTACCTGTTTCTTTTGTGGAGGAATCTATCCCCATACCGGAACCTGTCCAGCCAAAGGAAAAAAAGTGCCGAAATTGTGGAAAAATCGGACACTTTGATTCCGTATGCCGATCAGCATCAGCGAAAGTCAACGTCATAGAACAAGATGACTCTGACAATGACTACATCTTCGCCAACCAACGTGGCAGCGCTGACGTCATTCATGTTGCTAATCTACCTACCTGCAAAATGACCATCGGCAACACGGTTACATGCTCTGCACTTAGCTCTCACTTTGTGCTTCATTTGTGCAGTTTCCAGTAGTCAGTTCTGCTTCAATTTTATACCAACCAGTAGAGATTTGTCTAGTGATCAACCAGGACTGTTTTCCTGTCAGGATGTTCTTTCTTCTGAGAGAAATGAGGGATTTTCCATTGCAACTTTTGAGGATTTGTTGCCAGTTCCCCATGTGGCCAAGCCAAGCCAAGCCAAGCTACGGATAAGTCATCACCCAGTTGACTGCCTCCATTCATCGGGTGCTCCACTGCATTGTGTAACCAACACCAGCCATTGTCCACCAGTAGCATTATTCAGGGACTGTTCATTCCTAAATGGCTGTACTCTACTTGCCAACGTGCGATCACCTATTAACTTCTACCCAAATTCTACTGCAACTTTTAACATCCAGCTGTCTGGGGATGTAGAATCCAACCCAGGACCAAGGTCATCCCAACCATCATCATCATCCACATGTACCAATCCCCAACAGGTAAAAGAAACTACATTGGACATTTTTCATCAGAATGTTAGGAGTCTTAAAAACAAACTTGACTGCTACCACAGTGACTTCACTGCCAACCTCTACCCCCATGGCCAGTTCAAGCTCTTTTCACTGTCTGCAACTTGGCTTACTGATGATGTTTCAGCAGGTGAAATCAGCATCCCCAATTACACAATTTTCCGCAAAGACAGACTATACAGACGAGGCGGCGGCTTTCTACTGGGCTGCCACAATAGTTTGAAATGCTGCAGAAGAGCTGATCTCGATAATGATGACACAGAGCTGATTTGGATTGACGTCAAGTTGGCAGCAACAAACTACTGTTGGGTGTATTCTATAGACCCCCTGGTGGAGATTCCCAATCATTGCTTTAGCTTGCTGACAGCCTCACGATGGCATCGAGGGAATACAACACCGTCTGTCTGATGGGAGACTTTAATCTTCCAACTCTGAAGTGGAACATTGAGCACGGTTCTGCTGTGCCAAATTCAGCTATCGACTACGTTTTTGTGGACAATGTTTTGACTCCCCACAACCTTCATCGACTGAATTTTCAACCAACCAGACGCGGGAACATTCTCGATTTATGTATATGCTCCAATGAGTTACAAGCATCGTGTAATACAGACTGTAGGATTTTTGATTCTGATCACAGTGCTCTTCATGGCGTCCTTCACATTAGTCACGTGACCATACCTGTCCCAAAGTCAAAGCGTCCCATTTTCAATTTCCGTAAGGCAGACTTAAATGATCTTCACGGGACTTTAGAATGCATCCCATGGTGTTTGCTGGAGGCCGCGGATAACTGTGACGAAGCTGCCATGCTCTTATATGATCTTGTGGAAGCAGCATTAATCGACATTGCTCCAGTTATCCGACCTCGACGTCCTTCGCCGTCGTGGTTTGATGCAGAGGTTTTGAGAGCACTCAGGGCCAAAGAGCGTGCTTTCAGGAAGAAACGACTTGACCCTTCGCCAGAGAACATTGCCGCCTTTAAAGCTGCACGGGCCTCCTTCAAGAAGATCTCGCGAAGAAAGTACCGCAACGTTTTGGGCACTCTCTCCAAAGACTTGGGAAAGAATCCGAAACGCTTTTGGAGTTTTGCGAAGGCCCGGACCAAACAACACTCTCTACCATCAGTCCTCCAGAACGAGGCAACCACAACAGAGGCAGCAGACCCAGCTAGCGAAGCAGCAATGCTAATGGAGTACTTCCAGACAGTGTATACACCACTTCGGGATCCAACACTGTTCTACCGGACATTAGGCCGTATGATTTAGACACTATGCCCGCAATTTGTATACATGGTAACGAAGTCTATCGTGGACTTGAGAGTATCGACGTCTCAAAAGCGTGTGGTCCTGATGGCTTATCTGGTTTCATTCTGAAAACTTGTGCTAGTGATTTAAGCTGTCCCTTATTGTATCTTTTACGAAGGTCACTAAATGAAGGTATTTTCCCGTCACAATGGAAATCAGCTAATATTGTATCAATACACAAATCTGGCAGAAGACAACTTGTTTCTAATTATAGACCAGTTTCTCTAATTCTGCTCATTTCAAAAGTCTTTGAGAAGATTCTGAGTAACAGATTTTTGCAGCATGTACAGCCAGCAATCACTGAGCAGCAGCATGGTTTTGTACCCGGCAGAGATTGTTCTACAAATCTAACTGCCTCATTGCGGGAATCCTACCATGCTGTTGATCAAGGAGGGCATAGTTTACACAGACTTCTCAAAGGCTTTTGATCGGGTCAGTCATAAACTGTTACTTCATAAACTGGCACACTACAACATTCATCCATCTGTACTCAAACTTCTTTGTAGTTACTTATCAGATAGAAAGCATCGAGTGGTGGTTGAGGGTCAATGTTCAAACTGGTACCCAGTCCCTTCAGGTGTCCCTCAAGGTTCAGTTCTTGGCCCTTTACTATTTACTCTCTTCGTTAACGACCTACCACAATGCATTCAGAATAAGTCTTTGATGTTTGCTGATGACACTAAAATTTATAGACCAATTTATCAGGACTCTGATTGTGTTCATTTGCAAGAAGATTTAGGCAAACTTTATGAGTGGTGTAAAACCTGGGGCCTATCTTTTAACTTAAAGAAATGTAACGTAATGAGTGTAACTCTAAAACGTAAACCTCTTGTACATGACTATTCAATTTCTAGAACTACTGTTAACCGTGTTAATGTGCATAAGGACCTAGGTATTTTTATTGACTTTAAACTAAAATTGTGTTGAACATGTTAATCACTTAGTTAAGAAAGGTAATCGTATGGCGCAACTTTCGTATGTGTAAAAATGAACAGGTTTTCCGGTCTATTTATTATACACTAATTAGACCTAACTTGGAATACTGTACCACTGTTTTCAACTCCATTTCCAAGACACAATCGGACAGACTGGAGAGAGTTCAAGGGAGTTATATGTTTTTCATGTTTAGATCTCTTCGTAATACTCGCCAACTTGTAGAACACCCTGAAAATCCTACTTACATTCAGCTCTGTCAACCTTTCAACTTACCCACACTTCATCATAGGAGAACCGTTAACGACTGCTTATTTCTGTATAAACATATTCACAATCACTTCTGTATCAGATGTCAACCCATTTTCTCTTCATGTCCCTAGTCGGCGTACTAGGCCAGCTCCTAAACACATTTTGCATGTTCCATGGAGTCGGGTTGAGGCAACTAAACGAGGGTTTATCTCCAGAATTTCTTCTGCCTAAAACCGACTTCATGAAAAATGCGATGTGTTTGGAGCCCCATAGCTATTGTCTTCGTAGTCAAGTCTACAAAGCTTTGTCGTGTGACCATCCAGTTTAAGTCTATTGTCAAATTTTAAACTCATGATACACTAGCTAACTTTATGCTGTTAATTGTATACATATGTACATAATCTGTTTCTAATTGTTTTGTTTTACTGTCTTAATGTTTGGTGTAATTAATTATTTAATCTATAGCAAATATTTTATTTATTTTGATACCAAATTCTATTTTGTTTTTAATTTTGATTTTTAACTGATGCCTGTTAGTGGCGGTTCAACGCTGTTGGTTTTCAGAAATAAATAAATAAATAAATACCCTATCTGCCATAAGCCTTTTTAAGGTATGGATGCCTGATAGAGGGCTCACTTCAAGTTGGGTATCCAAATCCAAGATGGCTGATGTTGACAGTGCCAGTACATCGTCTGCAGTGCTGGTGAGTCTGACTTTTAATTTACTTGTTGATGTTGTAATGCAAGATAAATCAAACACACTTATTTCAGGAGGTAAATAACTTCCTATTATGGACCTAGTAAGGCATGAATTGTTTTAAATATATTAGTGTAAGTGTAGAAACGGGCCACAGTTCGTGTTGTTGTTGTGGAGTGAAGGTTGCAGAATTCTGCAACTTTCACTGCGTACATACGTGTGTTACAAATCTGAACATGATAACATCACATTAATTTTCTCATTAAATGGCTTACATTCTAAAGGTAGTTGTCACAAACATTTCCAATATAATAAGTCTTGAAAATTACATATTTAATCATGATTTATGATGTAACATACAAAGTTTGGTTAAGCTTAATTAGCTAGGTACACAAACAGGCTGCTATGTTACTATGTATTGTATACTGTACACAGACAGGCTATAACGTACTTCGAATTTCTTTCCTCTAGCATTTCTTCTCTATTTGTCTATAATTAAGACACAGTTCTTTTGTTGTTTCTACAGATTACTGACAGTAGTCAAAGCAATTCAGTGCAACCAATCAAGCCAGAAAAGCTGAAACTTGCAGAATTGAAAGACTGGTTGAAGTTTCACTATTTACTGTATCATAACTAAAAACTCTGTGTGTTTTACAAAAATTTGTAGTGCGTACATTGAATTAAAGGGGTCCGCTCGTAAGTCCGACGCTTCATAAGTCCGACGCCTCATTAGTCCGACAACATACCAAATAAGGCTCATACGTCCGACGCCTCATTGGTCCGACGCCCCATAGGTCCGACGCTTCATAAGTCCGACGCCTCATAGTTCCGACGCCTCATAGGTCCGACAATTAATTTTACTTTTATTTCTGTCCATAAGTCCGACGCCTCAAAATTCCGACGCCTCGAAAGTCCACAGTCATGATCTCCAGCAATATTTCTACAATATATTTCACAAACGTTGCGAGGACCGCTTTATACGCGAGCTCGCGTGCAGGATTTTACAGGGTTATGGTGGTTTGCACCCATAATTCGTGCTTTGCACAGTGCGCCCTCTCACGTTCGTCAGTTGACAACCTCGCTCACATCGCCTGTAACAAGCTTTGGTAAAACTCGTTTTTGCCTTGTCGGACAAATGAACCTTTTCTTATAATAGTCTATAGCTCCGACGCCTCAACGGTCCGACGCCTCAACGGTCCGACGTCGGACTTATGATGCGTCGGACTTATGAGGCGTCGGACCCATGAGCCCGAGTGTATAAGGCCAAGGCCAGTGCCTCAAAAGTCCGACGACTCTTACTTCTGAAATTTGGACTTATGAGGCGTCGGACTTATGAGGCGTCGGACTTACGATACGGCCCCGAATTAAACACACAAATTAAAATTCTCTATAATCCATGTATGTTTTACTTATATTTTAGTACATTGTATTTTAACAGGTGAAGCTGCCCAGAAGAGATGGAGAAACATAAGAGATGCCTACCACAACTACAAGAAGACATTGGCCTCCAAAAGCGGTGATGCAGCAACGAGCTTAAAGAAATATAAGTTTGCTGACATATTGGGCTTCCTTGGGCCACACCTCAAACACCGAGAGTAAGTTTAAATGCAAATTATGATTTATTAATTTGTTTATTATTATAACCACTGTTATAACTTCTAAGAATTTTTACCTGTCTAGAATATACATGTAGTGGCTTAAATGTAGAACATGTATACACCTTTTGCAAACGAAAAAACTAAACTTTTGAATTATTATGAAATACTAATTACTTGACTGTAAGTGAATAATAGTCTTAAGCATTTTGTGAAATCACGGCACCTGGTGTGATTTGGTTTTGTATCAATTTTAAACGATTGCCGCCTGATAATCGTTGTAAAAAGCTGACTAATTTTAAACACCACCCCCAATTTATTACATTTGTCTGAAGGAAGTCAAGGAACCAGAGTGTAAGAACCACACTTTTTTTCTTGGTTTTTCCAGCTTTTATGAACACAAAACAGTGGATAGCAGTCAAACTGGTTTAGGTTTAAAAGAGTGGTGAAATATCTTTAATTCAGCAGTTGGAATTAGTTATATTGTCATCACCATTGGCTTTCAGGTCAACTTCCTAAACTTTATATTTCTTTAATGTAACAATGATGAGGGTAATGATGATGCTCATGAATAGACCTTTTCAGAATACGCCATCTTTAAAATCAAAACGAGGCAATTATAACAAACAAACATGTTGGCCTTAATGGTCTGTGTGGTGAACGAGTGGCTCTCGCAATGTTACAGCAGATTAAACAATCTTAAAATTAGATCAATCAATTCATATTCTAGGTAGGTCATGTCACACCAAATGACCATATAGGCTGCCATGTTTGTTTGTAATATTTGCCTCGCTTTGATTTTATAGATAGCTTACCCTGTGATAGTGATCTATTAGCCTCAACTGTTTAAATAATGAAGTGCATGACTTATGATGATTGAATACACTTTAGTAGTTATTCGTTATTTTTCTTGGTTCCTTTCATTTAGGACTTCAAGCAATATGCCACTAGTAGATGATATTGATGATCTGAACAGTCTTCTAGAAAGTTTAAATGAAGCTCCTAATGATGATGAGGAAATGGTGTCATTACCCCCAGGATCCCCAGCCATGGATCCCCAGCCATGCCATCAGTCGTAACCCAAGTAAATGTCCCAACGACTAGGAAGAGAAGACGAGAAAGTGCTAGTCTAGAGGTGGATAGGTCAATCATTAACTATCTTCAAAGCAAGCAATCAAATCAACCTGATGACATTGATAGTTTTTTCAGTGCCATGGCAATGTCGGTCAAAGCACTACCTCCAAAGAAAAGGGCAGAGGTCAAATTTCAGATCCATTAAATTATCCACAGTGCAGAGATGGAAGCAATCCAAATTGAATAATATTTAATGAGATATGAAGTACCCTTGGGTGATACATACAGAGTGAGTAAAAAGTTCCCTCTCAAAAGAATATTTTGTTAAATAAATTTGAGGCAAATAAATAGATTTATGCAGATTTCTGATCATTTTTTTTTACTCCTTTGGTTCCAGAGTACCATGCATTTATGTGAGCCTACCCTTATTCGTAGCTATCTGCAATATACATGTACATATACCATAAATTCCAACACTGCTATTTCACTATTTATCAAGTTTACATACTGTACATAAAGCAGGTTGTTGATTATTTATATTTATAATAAAAAAGACAATTTTTGTTCAGATATATTTGCATTTTCCTCATTAAACAACACCTCATTTCTTTTTAAATTTGCTAATTGTAAGATTTAATAATCACATACGAGGTGCTTATATTTCAATCCAAGTTTTAAAAACAAATAATATATAAATATTACCGATAAATGTAAAACTGTATTTTATTTATGGGACCATAACTTAAAGTTACCTGTAGTTTACAGTGATTTGACCAAATACTGTTATACAAATCCACTGTTTATTCCCTTAATAAAAAGGTATTTATTAAAGGGAATAATAGGGTCACCCGGTCATTCACTGCGTGATAACTTACTTACCGCGGAATGGGTGGATGACCAATGGGTGGTGATCTCACAACCCTATCCGTTATCACGCAGTCATGACCGGGTCCTCACCCTGCTATGCCCTAATCAAACTGTTCAGTTAATTGAATATTTTTGTTTAATAAAATAATGTTAAATATTAATGTCTGGATAACTCATGTCTGTGAATTTTGTTTAGGGTTTGATTTAATTCATTTGTTGTATTACTCATTGCACTCCTGCAAATAGTCCTCAGAAATTGCTCTAGAAATTTCAAACTCGTTTTGCTGGGTTGAGTCGCGTGAAATAAATCAGTCAAAACAGTCATTGACACTGTCTGTTACATATTGGACATAACCTTACACAAAACTCATTTTGCTTGACCAAAGCAGGCACTCCTTTGCCATGTGACAACCTCCCGCTGGCGACATGAGATATTGCCTGAGATTTTCTCTAACAGCGTGTGCCTCTTGGGATGCATGGTTTCCTGTAGATCTGAGGTTGTGGACAGGAAACCGAAGGCGGCTTGGTGTAGCTTCTAAGTGACCTGATGCACTGGGGGAGGTTTTCAGGATGAAGTTGTGCAGAACACATGTAGCTTTGATGACCTTATCCACATTTTGGGGGTGCAGTTGGATTCTTCTTTGGTAGATCCGCCATTTAGCTGCCAAGATGCCAAATGCATTTTCTACCACTCTTCGGGCTCTTGACAACCTGTAATTGTAGATCCGTTTGCTGTCATCTAAGTTTTGGCCTGGGAAGGGTCTCATCAGGTTGCATTTCAATGGAAATGCCTCATCACCCACAATGACATAAGGAACATTTCCCAGCTCAGGTGCACCAGGTAAATGTTTGGCAGGTGGAATGGCAAGCTGATTGTGTTGAAGCGCATTTGCTAGTGGAGAGAGAGCAAATATGCCACCGTCACTCTGAGATCCATATGCCCCAACATCAACACAAGTGAAACAGTAACGATGATCTGCCAGTGCCATCAGGACAACGGAAAATGTCCCCTTATAGTTGTAGAATGCTGAACCTGTGTTGGGTGGAGCTTGAACGATGACGTGCTTTCCATCAATATCACCAATGCAATGCGGAAACTGCCATTTGTCTTGGAAACCTTGTGCAATGTTCACCCAGTCGTTTTCTGTTGGTGCTGGCATATAGATTGGCTGCAGTCGGTGCCAGATAGCCTCACAAACTTCAGGAACAATGTTGACGATGGTTGATTTTCCAATGCGGTAGCTAAAGGAGATAGTCTTGTAGGAATCACCAGTAGCTAAATATCTGACAAACAAAATGTAATTTATTAATATTAAATTAGGCCTATATGTAAATATTTATAGTACATGTAATAAACTTTTTCCCCCCATTTTTCATTTGAATTTGCAGGGAAAAAAGCCAATATGACGGCGAAATGTACTTCAAAGCTACAAACAAAAACTATAAAGAATAATTTTAGTTCTTACCTCAAAGACAGCGCAAGGCGCTCTTTAGCTCCAATGGCACATCTTAGCTGGGTTGTGATCTTTGTGATGTCATCTTCTACTAGGTCTAGTATGTTATCAAACTGACACTCGGACATTCGGAAATACTGATAAAACTTGTCCTCGTGAGAGGAAAGTTCTCTCACTAATGTACTGAATTCGCCCAACTCTTTTCTTTGGAATATTTCATGCACCCAGACACGTTTTGACTTCAATCTTCTGTTACGGCTCCTATTTAACAATAGCACCAAAATGTATTCGATGTCATTGTCTGCCATTTTGTTTGTTGTCATGGATATATTTTGGACCTGGACGATTTATCTTTTCTTTTAGGTATTTTATCGCGTTCGGTGTGACCTGACATATTGATATATCGTTCTCGTTTTCGTTATAGCGTCCGTTCCCGTTCTCGTTATTGCTGCAGTGTGACCGGGCCTTCAGACGGTGGTATCGGAGTAGGCGTGGGCGCGGGTGCGGGCGCGGGTGTGGGTGTGGGTGCACCGACAGACAAAACGCTCTTTACTATCAAACCGATAGCCAAACTAAACGCCGACAAAATGCTCGCGATGGTCACGCCTTGTTCTCTAAACAACGTTCTAATTTTTTCTCCCAAGGTCGTGTCGATTTCTAACATCCTCATAATCGTTTCTTTGATTCTGTTCATCTGACTTCTGAGGTTTTTTTCGTTGGCAGACGCTCGTTCTAATCTAGTCGATCTTTCGATTTTTAAGTTGTTTAATCTCTCTATCATTTCTGCCTTGGAACCGTCGCTCATTGATTCAGCGAGTTCCGCTTTGGTCTGGACTATCTCATCGTCGAGTTTCCCGAGATGCGCTAAATTTAGTTCTAAGTTGCCTCTCATAGTTTGAAGAGCTTTGTCTAAACCCAAGATCTCTCTGATAGATAGATCGGTAAAACTGGTTTCCTGTTCTTGTTCTTGTTCTTGTTCTTGTTCTTCAGACGTATGTCAGACATGCCAGACATGACGTGTCTGTAGATCGCTCCGTGTTTTTTGCACCAGGAATCCTAACATTTGTCTGCTTGTAGCCGAGGTTCCTCCTTGAAACATCTATCAACATTCAAAGGTAAAGCATACTAACCTACCATTACCTGATAATGAATAGCTCGAAAGGAAAGAAAAAGTTAAGATCCTCCTCCCGCTCGACCAATGTTTCATAACAAGATGGCGGCGGTTCATCAGTCAACGCAGCGGCAACTCCAACAACCAGCGCTGAACCATTCGAAGACCATACTCCCGGTGAGGCTACAAACAAGACTGCGGACCTAAAAACTAAATTCACAAATGCAATACTATCAGCTAAACTGAGTGAGAAGAAATCTTCTAAACCACCAATAATTGGCTCCAGTCAAAAAAATCAAGATGGCAACGAATTTAAAACAGCACAGTCCCAGACCACAACAAACCTCAACGCAACAACAATGGACAAAGATAAATGCAGTGAGGCCTCTAATACGGATGAGTGCCTAAAGGCAAAGCTCGCTGGGGTAATTCTATCTGACCCGGCTATTCTGAAACCTATCATCACGGCAGTGGCAGAGGTACTCGTTACCAAGTTATTGTCTACCACCGAGCATATCAACAAGATTATTGACAAACTAGCCAGATCCGACATTCTGATCTCTGAGGTAGCTACAACCCTGACGTCAAACAAGAACTATACAAATCCATTAAAATGGACACCGTCACATCGGATAACAAAATCTCGTCTCTGGAGAATGAATGCGCCGCAATTAAGAACACTAATCGAGACCTCAAAAGCAAAATCGACAAATTAGAACAATATAGCCGTCGCAACTGCCTAGTCATTCATAGACTACACGAAACACATGACAAAGCAGGAATGAAACTGAACGTGATATCACGGTTGAACGGAATCATCCCAAATCTTAACATAGCTGTAAAGGACATCGATCGGGCACATCGAATGGGGAAAGCTAGGGAAGGCAATGAGAGACAAGAACAACGTCCGCGACCAATGATTGTGAAGTTTGTCAGCTATATAAAACGACACAGTGCCTTCAGCCAAAAACGATTTCTCAAGGGAACCAGCATAGTCATCACTGAGAGCCTTACACTAACTCGCCTAGCCTTGCTCAAGGTAGCTCAAAATCACCCCAAAGTTGAAGGTGCGTGGACATCCGACGGCCGTATCATCTGCCTGCTACCCAACAAGCACAAGGTACCTATCACAACAGCCACCCAGCTTAACAAAATGTAATTCGCCAAATACCCTTATTTGCCATATCCTTTTTCACTCACAATTTTAATTTGCTGCAACTGTAATTTGTTAGCTATGTTGTTCATTTATGAAATATAACATTTTGCTGTCCTTAACTCCTGGTGTAAAAGGGCGAACATGATTTGGTATTCTTAATCAATGTCCGTCCTTTAGTGTTTTTTATTTAACTATACTTATATTAGTAACAGTGTTCATATGTTTTATGTGTGTCTTTTGTTGTTGAGACCAGACCAAATATATATATATGTATTATATCCTGTACTAAATGATACACACTACGGATATAGATCCAGATGACAACCTAAACCTTCCCAATATATCCTGCGAGTATTATGATCAAGATCAATTCGTTCATAAATTTGTCACTATTAAGGACTTCAAATTACTACATGTTAACGCAAGGAGTCTCGCCAAAAATATTGATCAATTGAGATATTATCTATCTCTCTTAAAAACCAACTTTTCCATCATCGGAATATCAGAAACTTGGCTAAAAGATATTGACGATCCTTTACTAAAAATTACAGAAGTATTAGAAGGCTCTTGTAGACAAAATAAGCGAGGCGGTGGGGTCGCATTATACATAAGAGATAATTGTACTTATACAACTCGAGTAGATTTATGTATAAACTCGACAGAAATATAATCAAGTTTCATTAAAATGGAAAGCACCAATGGCAGCTCATTTATAGTGGGGGTAATATATAGACCCCCCGATACTTCATATACCCAGTTTGTAGATGCCTTTGATGACATACTTGATAAAACAAGTAATATTGATAAAAAAATGTTATTTAATGGGAGACTTCCATATTAATCTACTTCACTATGACACAGGTAGTAATGTTCAAACTTTTATTGAAATCCTATCTTCACATTCCTTTTATCCTTTAATTAATAAACCTACAATAATCACAAGGGAAAACGCAACGCTAATAGATAACATCTTCACCAATGACATGCTTAGTCATAAATCAGGAATATTACTCACTGATATAAGTGACCACTTACCAGTGTTTATGACGATTGATCAATGTAAAGAAAAAGGTACAAACCAAATAAACAAACCAAAACGAGACTTCAATATAGCTAACATCCAACGTTTTATTCAGGACCTTAACGGTACTGACTGGGATCATGTGCTGAGCTCAGATAATGTTGATACTAGCTATAATATGTTCTTAGACATATTTCTCAACTTCTATGAAAGGGATTTTCCTCTAAGTCATAATAAAACTACTTTAAACAAAAACAAACCACTATGGATAACTAAGGGAATTTATAATTATATCAGGCAAAAGAATTACAAGTATAAAAAATATATCAGAAGACCCACAGCAGAAAACAAAATGACTCGTGTACAATATAAAAACTAAAGTAATACGAAGTGCAAAAAAGAAGTACTTAGAAACTCAGTTTAATAAAGAAAAAAGTAACCAAAAAAATACTTGGAAACTAATTAATTTATTATTATGTAAATCTAAAAACAAATCGGTTCCAACTTATTTTGTTAAAGATGGTAACAAAATAGACAACGATCTTGATATTTCGAATACTTTTAATAATTATTTTGTTAATATTGGTAATAAGATTGCTGAATCGTTTCTTGATGACAGATGCCCACATTCTCTATTCCTAAATCCAATTACTGAAGATGAATTATCTTCAATTATCTGTAATCTTGCCTCTGATAAAGCGCCAGGATGGGATGGTATATCATCTATTATTACTAAAGAGGCAAATAGTGCTTTAGTCAAACCACTAGCCTTAATTGTTAATACATCTATTACGACAGGGGTTTTCCCAAACAGACTAAGGTAATCAACACGATATTAGCAAATATAGACCAATCTCCATTCTACCTGTGTTTTCTAAAGTCTTTGAAAAGCTGATTCATAGTCGATTATTATGCTTTATCGAAAAATATGGATTACTATCAAGTTTACAATATGGTTTCAGAAGTAAACGATCTACTGAATTAGCAATAATAAGTGTAGTAAATCAAATTATCAATGCTATAGAAAATAAACAAGTATCCATTGGCGTATTTTTAGACTTGTCAAAAGCATTTGATACTGTCAATCATAATATTTTAATCCATAAGTTGGCTTACATTGGTGTTCGTGGTGTAACATTACAGTGGTTTCGAAGCTATTTATCAAATATAATGCAATTTGTAACATACAACAATACGAGTTCAATGCAAGATGTAATAACATGCGAAGTTCCTCAGGGATCTGTTCTAGGGCCACTGTTGTTTATCATTTACATGAACGACATCTGCAAGTCAAGTAATATAATTTCATTCTGCCTTTTTGCTGACGACACCAATTTACTTCATAACCACCATGACGCTAATGTTGCTGTAGAGACGATAAACCAAGAACTTGTTAAAGTAAATAAATGGCTTTTATGTAAAAAACTTTTAGTCAACTTATCAAAAACAAATTATATTATATTTAGTTGTAGACAAAATAAGTATGTGTGCAGAAAATCTGTCATTATAAATGGAGAAACCATTAATCAAGTTAAAAATACGCCGTCGGAGCTGACGGATCCGTTGACCGAGCGGGGGCCCGTACAACCCCATCGTCTCCGGTCAGTATTCACGGGTCCGCCCAATTGAAGGGGAAACGCAAGACAAAGGTATCGTCTGGTGCCGGGGCAGTACCCAAGAAGGGACGTACGGCCAAGAGTGGCATGATCAAAGTAATGGATCTTCCCGCTGACAACGGGCATCCCCTTCCTGAACGTCAGTCGTTTAAGAAGCGATCAGGACAGGCCACATACGCGGCCAAGGCTTTCCCACAATGCCATTGGACCGTGTGTGTGTGTCGAACGCATGGACGGGGTAATGCGCGCATTTCGATTTCCCTCAGAGGATTTCGCGAAATATGTTTCCACCCCGATCTTGCCGGACTCGGCCACTGACAAACTCGCCCCTGACAGAGGATCGACGTCCTCCAAACTCCCCTTTACGGACAAGAACCGTGGGAAACTGGAGGACTTTGCCCGAAAAACAAATTGACTCGTCGGCGCGCATGGGTATGCGTGCAACTTCATTACTTCTTCTCCTATCCGAATACCTGGCGTTAGGATGTGAAGAAGATTCGGCGGTACCAGCCGACATGATGGTGGCGGCTCTCCACTGTCTCGATAACGGCTTATGCTCCGTTCTCGACCAGTTCACTAAGGTGGCGACCTTATGGCCCTGTCACACCAGACCATTGTAGGCCAACGCGTGAGTAACGTATTGTAATTTTGGCAACACGCTGGCAAACGCTGACCAACGCTAGGCCAGCGTTAGCAACACGCTGAGCGCGTTACTCACGCGCTTAGACATGCTGTCACACGCCAATGGCCCTGTCACACTAGAACGTTTTAGGCCAACGCGTGAGTAGCGCGTTAAAAATAGTTGATACGCTGGCAAACGCTGAACTTCCACAGAAAAAGTCAAGTGGAACCGTGATTTTAGCGTGTCCATAACGCGTTGTTAACGGGTTCAATGCGTTCGCCAGCGCGTGAGAAACGCGTTAGTAACGCGCTCGACGACTGATGAACGACTGCCCAGCGCGTGAGTAGCGCGTTCCAACGCGCGCCAGCGTACTGCAACGACCACATGGTTAGTTGTATAAAAAGCCGAAGCGCTACTACACTAATGGCCCTGTCACACCAGAACGTTTTAGGCCAACGTGTTGGAATTTCGTTAACACGCGGGTAAACGTTGACCAACGCTAGGCCAGCGTTCGCAACGCGCTAAGCGCGTTACCCACACGCTGGAACACGCTGTCACACGCTGAGGCAAAAATACATTTGTCAACATACCTAACATTTTCAGCGTTTGCCAGCGTGTGACTGCACACGCTGGCGGCGCGCAGGATGGTCGTTACCCACGCATCGAACGCGCTAGACGATCGTTACCAACCCACTACTCACACGCTGGCGACCCGCTGTCGTATTTTTACTATAAATCAGTGATACGTTCCTCACACGCTGAGCGCGTTCCTCACACGATACCCACGCGCTGGCATACGCTATGAACCCGTTATCAACCTGTATGGACACGCTGAAATCACGGTTCCACTTGACTTTTCTGTGAAAGTTCAGCGATTGCCAGCGTATCAACTATTTTTAACGCGCTACTCATGCATTGGCCTAAAACGTTCTGGGGTCACAGGGCCATAACCAGCGTACGCCAGTGTGCGCCAGCGTGTGAGTAGCGGGTTGATAACGATCGTCTAGCGTTTTCGACGCGTGAGTAACAAACCTCCAACGCTCCGCCAGCGTGTGCAGTCACACGCTGGCAAACGCTGGAAATTGTATGTATGTTGAAAAAAATATGTTTTTCTCAGCGTGTGGCAGCATGTCCCAGCGCGTGAGTAACGCGCTCAGCGTGTTGCTAACGCTGGCCTAGCGTTGGTCAGCGTTTGCCAGCGTGTTGCCAAAATTACAACACGTTACTCACGCGTTGGCCTAAAATGGTCTTGTGTGACAGGGCCATTATGAAAACATATTTTTTTCAACATGCATACAATTTCCAGCGTTTGCCAGCGTGTGACTGTACACGCTGGCGGAGCGTTGGAGGTTTGTTACTCACGCGTCGAACACGCTAGACGATCGTTATCAACCCGCTACTCACACTACTCACCGTACTCTGGCGACACGCTGGTTATGGCCCTGTCACCCCAGAACGTTTTAGGCCAATGCATGAGTAGCGCGTTAAAAATAGTTGATACGCTGGCAATCGCTGAACTTTCACAGAAAAAGTCAAGTGGAACCGTGATTTCAGCGTGTCTATACAGGTTGATAACAGGTTCATAGCGTGTGCCAGCGCGTGGGTATCGTGTGAGGAACGCGCTCAGCGTGTGAGGAACGTATCACTGATTTATAGTAAAAATACGACAGCGGGTCGCCAGCGTGTGAGTAGTGGGTTAGTAACGATCGTCTAGCGCGTTCGACGCATGATTAACGACCACCCTGCGCGCCGCCAGCGTGTGCAGGCACACGCTGGCAAACGCTGAAAATGTTAGATATGTTGAAAAATGTATTTTTGCCTCAGCGTGTGACAGCGTGTGACAGCGTGTGGGTAACGCGCTTAGCGTGTTGCGAACGCTGGCCTAGCGTTGGTCAACGTTTACCCGCGTGTTACCGAAATTCCAACACGTTGGTCTAAAACGTTCTTGTGTGACAGGGCCATTAGTGTAGTAGCGCGTCGGCTTTTTATACAACTAACCATGTGGTCGTTGCAGTACGCTGGCGCGCGTTGGAACGCGCTACTCACGCGCTGGGCAGTCGTTCATCAGTCGTCGAGCGCGTTACTAACGAGTTTCTCACGCGCTGGCGAACGCATTGAACCCGTTAACAACGCGTTATGGACACGCTGAAATCACGGTTCCACTTGACTTTTTCTGTGGAAGTTCAGCGTTTGCCAGCGTATCAACTATTTTAACGCGCTATTCACGCGTTGGCCTAAAACGTTCTAGTGTGACAGGGCCATTAGCAACATCAACGCGACGCGCCAATGTGCTCGACGCGCTTTTCCTCCCTTCACAAGGAGCACGTAAACGCATGGACACTCTCCCCCTTTCGGGCGCAGATTTATTTGCGGGAAAATTCCAGGAGTCCATGGAGGCCGAGGCAAAACGCCTCAAGGCCACGGACAAAATACACTTTAAAAAGCCGCAAGCCGCCATATCCAAACCCGCGGATAGGACAAAGAAGCAAGCTTCGTTTGTCATTCCCCGGCGTCGCCCCCCAATTAGGGCGGCCCGTGGCAGCTTTCGTGGCCGTGCCGACATAAACCCGGCCGGCCCACGTTCTTCCGGACTACAGCGTTCCCAGTCGGGGCGCGGTTTCTGGGCGCCCCCTCCCCGGTACACCGGGGGCGTGGCGCAAGTGACTTGCTCGTCTCCGGGCGGCCTCCCGCCTTCAGAAATTCTTGGGGTCCTGGGGTCAGGTCACTTCCGACCGATGGGTTCTCGAAACGATCAGCAGCGGTTACGCACTCGAGTTTACGAGGACCCCCCCGTCGGACATGATTATTCGGCCGACGCCCGTACTGTCCGACACGGCAAAACGCCGCTCCCTCGAGGGCGAGATAAACGCTCTCCTTCTAAATAGAGCGGTGCGTTTGGTCGACCAATTGGGGACTCGGGCGGGATTCATGTCAGTCTTCTTCTTGGTCCTCAAGAAGGAGGCTGGCATGTGGCGGCCAATATTAAACCTGAAACCCCTCAACAGTTTCAAACGTCCGAAACTTTCCGTATGGAGACGTTGAGGACCATCCTCGAATCAATCATAACGCCCGCGTGGGCAGCAAGTCTAGCAAGACCTGAAGGACGCGTATTTCCACGTACCGATCAAGCCAGAGCACCGCAAATTACTACGTTTCCAGTACAACGGTGTCCCGTATGAATTTGCAGTGCTCCCATTCGGACTGTCCACTTCGCCGCGGGTGTTCACTCGGATCGTAAAGACGATCGGAGCGACACTGCGCAGGCAGGGGGGTCATGATTTTCATGTACCTCGACGATTGGCTGGTCGTGGGCCGTTCCCGGAAGGAGTTAGAAGCGGCGCTCCAACTGACTTGGCGCCTCGGTTCCGATCTTGGATTTCTCATCAATACCGAGAAATCCCACCCAATACCCTCGCAGGGTCCCATCTTTATAGGTGCGTCCCTAGATTTTCTCTAGGGAATGGCCCGCCCATCGGAGGACCGCCTGCTGAACCTTCAACAGTGCGTGTCCCTCTTCCTCCCGGCGGTAGTGGCTCCGGCTCGAGCCTGGCTCAGGCTGTTGGGCCTTATGGCCAGTATGGTAGACTTGGTGTTTTTTTGCAGGCTGAGGATGAGACCAATTCAACTTCACCTGCTGTCTTTCTACAAGCCCCACTGGCACCCGATCAACCATCCGGTGCCTACTACACCCTGGCTAGTCCCCCACCTTCGTTGGTGGCTAGTCAGGGCCCATATCATGCAGGGCCGTGTTTCCCGTCCACCCCGTCCGTCGTTGACAATCACGACCGACGCGTCAGGTTCCGGCTGATGAGCTACCCTCCTTCCACCCGCGACAGGTTGCGGGCGTGTGGAGCCCTCAACACCGATCGTCCCACATCAACGTCCTGAAAATGCTGGCAGTTTTCAACGCGCTACAGCATTTTCAGTCGGACGTCGGGGGACGAGCAGTCCTGGTAAGATGCGACAACGCCACAGTAGTGGCATACGTCAATCACCAGGGGGGTACTCGGTCGGGCCGTCTGTGTGCTCTAGCGTGGGACCTCACCCTCTGGTGCACATATCACGGAATAACAATGTCGGCAGTCCACATCGCAGGCGAAAAGAACGTCATAGCCTATGCCCTCTCCAGAGGATGGATCGCCCAGACGGAGTGGTCGTTGCTCCCACAAGTAGCTCGATCACTCTTCAAGATGATCGACCGGCCGCACGTCGACTTGTTCGCCTCACGAGCGAACAATCAGCTGCCAGTTTATTGCACAAGGGTCCCAGACCCCGATGCATGGCAGATCGACGCGCTGACGGTAGGATGGGATGGCCTACTGGCCTATGCCTTTCCACCCATCTCCCTCCTTTCTCGAGTACTGACCAAGATCGAGCAGGAGGACTGCCGAATTCTCCTCATAGCCCCGTTCTGGCCCCGCCAGCCGTGGTTCCACCGACTTGTCAGGCTCCTGGTTCACCGCCCAGTGGTTCTGCCGAGGAGGACAGATCTCCTCTATCAGCCCAGCTCGGGAATGATTCACCCGGCTCCGGGGGATCTTCACCTGACTTGCTGGGTACTGTCACGCGATCCCTCTGCTCAGCAGGCCTTTCGCGACGGGCTGCAACAATTGCAGCCCAATCCCGCAGAGCCTCGACCAGGAAGATATACATTAGCCGACTACGCCATTTCTTTAAATGGTGCAGACGGCAATCCCTTCGTCCCCCCAATACTTCTGTAGGGGAGTTTCCTCCTATACCTTTTTGACAGCGGTCTCGCAACGGCCACAGTAAAAAACTATCGGTCGGCCGTCGCTGCGATTCATCTCGGTTTTCCGGGCGGTTCTTCCGTCTCGGATAACCAACCGATTGTTGTGATAAGACACATGACGCCTTGTCAGTAACATAACACCGATCAGGCAACTGATCGAGGGGATGTTCACGACTCACCCCCAGTATGCAAACTAGTTCCATCCTGGGACCTCTTCAGCGTGCTATCTACATTGGCGAAAGCCCCTTACGAACCGATGGATTGTTCAACTTTGTTGCAACTCTCCATCAAAGTGGCTTTTCTGTTGGCGGTCGCTACTTCCCGACGGCGTAGTGAACTACACTCGTTATCGGTGGAGGCAGGACACATCCGGTGGGAGCCAGGGGGTGTCCGCCTGGTCCCTACGGTCGGTTTTCTTGCAAAAAAATAGTCTGGGGCTTTTACGCCCCCAGACATCTTTGTCCCAGACATCAAGTCCGTTTCGACCGAAATAGACGACAAACTTTGGTGCCCAGTCCGGGCACTTAAATGATATGTCAACCGTACGAAGTCACTTTCGTACGGAACATGAACAATTGTTTGTCACGACAACTCCGCCCTATTAGACCATGGGACGAGTGCGATTATTGTGTTCGTTCGTGATCCCCATTTTGGTACAAAATGAAAACATCGAAGTTCATTCAAGTTGTTGTTGCTAAATACAAAAATGACTGTTCATTTTTGCAAAAGTGGCACTTTTGGTGTATTTTTGGCGAAAATATGGACCGATTTTTTTTTTTTTTTAAACTTGCCGTTACATGAACCTAGGCTTTGGCCCGTACGTGGCTCCAGCGTTATTGCCAAACTGCATAAATGAAGCCAAAACTGAAACAAAGTTTCATTCAACAAAACGGCACTCACGTGACAAAACCTAAATTGTGACCAATCGGAGATACTGTGTTGTGAATCTCCGTCGGCATCCAATCAGCGCTCTCGTTACGCACAGTTTCTGACCCGGTGTACAGCAATCCAACATGGCGGCTTCTAAAGACGACGCCGAGCCTTTATTTATGTGCATTCTGCACTGTGATTCTGGAGCCAAAGGCAGGGTTTCACCTTTTTCTAATCAAAGCTGGTCTCGCTTCCTCGAGTTTGCTGACAAATGGAAGAGTTTGAAGGGAAAACAGTCAGATATAGCGAGAGAATTACTGGCCAAACATGACTCCGCGTTGCAGAGAGCGGATGGGTTTAGCATCGGCAGGCGGACCACCGAAACATGTTGGATTTTATCGATCTTGCTACGCCCGGTTTACGGACATCAATAAGATAGAGCAAGTCACAGCTGCCCAAAAGAAACGACAAAGGAAAATCGTTGGAACCGGTAGGTGTTGCAGTAACGTTCAGGCCTAGACTTCAGACTTCGTTCAGGGTGAAGCTTATAACACCTTAGTGTTTGTTTGTGGTTCCGAAAAAGATTCTGATGCTCATAAAATGACATTTACGCCAACAGGCAATATTCTCTTAACTATGATATTGACCTTATAGTTATATACGGGGCCACACATTCGAACACGCTTTATGTTATTATAGTTCTGTAACTCTTTCTTGTACCGGTATCTCAGGAAAATGCATTGTACGGCAAGTTTGCATTTCAAATCGTAAAAATTTCGTTCAACTAAAGAAATTTTATTTCAATTAATTTTGTTGTGGGGGGGGGGGGGGGGGGGGGGAAGCGTGTGCAACTTTGGCTCCATATTTTTGTGTATAACATTTAACAAGAAAAGAAAATAGGGACAAGTGACAAACTAAATTTCTTTTCTTGTAACAAGTCATTTCCAAATTCCATCATTGATTGTATTTTTCCCTTCTTTTTTCTCTCTAGATTTAACCTTATATGCAGTTGCTAATCAGGAGACGAGCAGTGATAATGACAGACCTCCAAAGAAGACTTGTGTTTACTCAGATCCAGTGCCAGCCTACTATCTAAGCCCCAACATTAGAAGCATGTCGTATCGGCTATGTGCATTATCTGCCCAAAATCGCATGGGTTGTGAATAATTGTAACATTAATGTGCCCACTTCAGTGATTTTGTGATTGTTATAATTCTTAATTTTATAGGGAAAAGCTGAGAGAATTATGCTGGAACTGGTTTTTGTGTACTAAATGACTAAATATTTAAGGCAAGTCAGGAGCATTTTTCTGACATGTTTCATTCAGTTAACTTCCACTATCCCTGTTCCAATGAGGGCAACTATTTTCAAGGCTTTTTCTAATTGAAAAGTGTAACCTAGTTAAAACTTATTAGAGCTACATACCAAAACATCCATGATGGAGTATGAATATCCCTCTTACTGAGAAAATATGGTACTCAAATCGGCATTTACACAAATTTAAATGTAATTATTATTTGCAAATGGTGCTTACAATTCACCATTTCTGTAATTTTAAATGTTATTACAACCATGACTTTAATCACAAACAATTCAGCTTCCCAGTAATGTTACAGGTCTATTGTAAAATAAAACTGTAGGGTTGGGTCAGGCACTATCACTCCTGGACCACAGCCACCAAAACGTGGGTACAGGGCCACAAATTGTGAACATTTATTTGTTAATTCTCAATTTTCATGTGATTCTATTTATTTTAATGTCACTTTGCAAGTTATGTTCCATAAAAAAACATGAGTGAGTACTGAAGTTTATGTACTAGTGCTGACAAGAATAAAATGACAAACAATAAATATTGTGTGAATCTTATCTTTTGATGTATTTCATTATTATGTATTTCATTACAAGCTCGCCTTTAAACAAAACACTGAGCTGATTGACCCACCCCCCTCCCCCAAAAAATAGATAAAAAACATTGCAGATAGAAATTGAATATAACTCATTTTTTTTATCAATCAATTATATAATAACACTTAAATGGATCCATCTGGGAACCCATCAAGAGTGATTTACATTTAAACGGTGGTAATAGTTCATGTTTGTCACTGGCAACTTTTTCCTGTCATGTACATGCTCTGTGAGGCGAGTTGGCTTGAGTCAATACAATATTAGGTTAACAAAAGTATGGGGCGAACTGGCTTTGGGGCGAATTTGTTATGAAAACTAGGCGAGAAAAACCAACTCGCCCCATGTTATTTTCGCCCCATCAAATTTTTACGTAAAATAACTCTCCAAAGTGCCACTTTTGCAAAAATGAACACCCTAAATGTTGTTAGGTATGCCCTAAAGATCAATTTGTGAAAGTTTTATCATGTACCAAGTTGGAGATCACGAAAATGTCTTTCTGAAAGGATTTTGTGACTTCGTCCCATGGTCTATATCGACCGGCGTCTCGCGATACAATCGCACGCTGGATCGTGACAGCCATTCGCTCCGTGCCAGGCGGTTGGCCAGCGACCGAGCGATCTATTCGGGCGCACGATGTCAGGGGAGTGTCCGCCTCTTGGCCCTTTTTTAAGGGTGTCCCTCTAGGTGACATTACCAAGGCAGCTTGCTGGAAGAACCCCAATACGTTCTCCCAATGCTACCTGAAGAATGTCCTCCAGGCAGATGGCAAGGCTGGAGGGGAAGTGCTGAAGGCAGCCAGTCGAGCCTGGCAGAAGCACTAACTGGTAAGCACACATTATACATATATTAAAACTGAAGTTAAAACATATCTTTTTAAACTAGCTTTTGATTTTGAATCATGATTCTTATTTTTAACTAAGTAATAGTATGGTGTAGTTAATTTTGTTTTATGTATAATGTACAGCGCACATGAACATATTTTTATGGAATGCGCGCTATATAAATGTAATTATTATTATTATTATTCTATGTGCCCTTAAGTCGACAGAGGTGTACATATTATGTGTTTTTTACTAAACCCAAACAAATGGTGGCACACTCTTGACACTTTGCGCATGAACTGGATTCCATGAACTGGATCAATGCTATAAGTTTCCGAGAAAATTTCACCCCTCTCTGGTGCCGATGGAGAAGCTGCCTTCAGCTGAAGGCCGCAATAAAGATACACCGGCCTGGGGTTGTTCCTTGACCGTCCCGGTTTTGCACGCTTCATTAGGGGCCCGAATATAGCTCGAAAAGGCTTGCTTATCCTTCTTTCGTTGAGTGTTGGGTACACGTCATACACCATATTGTGGGCCTTGCTTACTGGGATACGCGCAGATTTATTTCGCTCAAAGAGGCTACACAAAGCAGCAACAGGAGATGTCATGATTAGGCTAGGACGTGCTAGAGTCACACTGTGGTAATGTTTCAAATCACGCAAGCACTACAGCACTATTATTAACTATATACAATCATAGGTACAAACATTTGCCGCCCAGCTTTCTAAATAATTAACGGTGGCCTATTTAAACACCAGGAAAGTAACATTGCCCTTTTAAGCATGTCTGTTTAATATGTTTGGATATTTTCTGGTACATTTAACCTCGTGCCAATAACTTTCTCATAATTGATAATTTCATTTCAGTTTAGGTTTGAAAATAGAAGAAATTATTCAAAATTATGTTTGTGTTTATGTCCTTTTGGTAGCGCAGTATAACATACACTGAAACAAAATTACAATGACTACGCGTGACCTATTTAGTGAAATCTTGTGCGTCCGTAACATTTGCATAAAATACAAAATATAGACAACTTTTAGCTAACCTAAAGGATTGCGTCTGCAACAATTTTGGCGCCCCGTATACCAACTGTCCAATGACATTCGTTGAGCTCCACACAGTGCTGTGACAGTTAGCCGGCCCCGCGCGCGCACGTGCATGCCATTGCCACATACATGTACCAATGTACATGTACAGTACACACGTAGTACATGTACCAACACACGCCGCGGCCACTATACTAGTGTAATACATTCATTTCCTGTTCGCGCTCTAGCTTCGCGCTTATTCCGAGCATGGTATCGCATCCTAAACCAGTTGGTCTCATTTTCTCTGTTGCAACGTTAGTTTGTCAGTTTCTTTATGAGTTGGGATTCGCTGGAAAATTCGGTATTCATCTCGATTTTTTTAAGTTTTATGGTGTTTTCAACCAGCAAGGAGATTTTCGGATAGTTCACTTTCTTCTGAAACATACTTTCGACTACTGTCGTCTTACGTGTGATTTTGATCCACCCTTTATAGCACATGATATTGATAACTTTGATGACTCCAATGATTTAGATAGTGATCAGGAAGATTCTAAAAAAGCGTGAGCCCCTTGACTTTTGAAAAGTTGTTTCGAGACTGACGTGGCCTAATTCTAGGCCTAACGTTAACGTGAACGTTAGAACCGTAGCCTAATAAGCCTAAATGTCAAGTTGAGAAGTTGTTGAACGAGTGGGGAGTACCTGAATTAAGAAAAAAACTTCAGAGGTGAGTAACGATAACGTTCAATTTATTTACCAAGTCTGCGCTAGTTATTGTTAACGTTAGGTGTTACGGCCGAGGCCTACGTGTTGAACCTGAACCTGTGAATATAGGCCTAGGCCTAACAAGTAACATGTAAACATTAACTCCTTTTACCGTTACACGGTAAAAGGTTTTATACACAGCGAAAGCTCATGCGGCCTCCTTAAGCTTAAGTCACATAGAAGCCGGCGTGTTCCCGGTGACCCACGGAGAGCCACGGTGTTGAAAATGGCCGCGCCGTGGCTCACCGTGACGAAAATTGCAAAAAAATCGTCGATGCTCGACTCGAGACCGTCCAGCAAGGTGAACCACGGGGTGGAGCCGGCGTGGACCCGGCGACCCACGGCGACAATACGGTTTCTTCCCGGCGTGCTCCCGGTGAGCTCCCGGCGTCGCCCCGGTAGGGCACGGTGCCCCACGGTGGAATACGGCGAGCTCCCGGTCTGCCACGGCGAGCTCCCGGCGTCGGGCCGGTGCGTCACGGTGCGACACGGCGTGCTCCCGGTGCTGCACGGCGAGCTCCCGGTCTGCCACGGCGTCCACCCGGCGTGGGCCCGGCGTCGCCCCGACGCGCGAATTATGGGATAATCTGGTATAAAAGGAACGGGTTTTTGGGCTTATCCTCATAACTGCTTTGGCATCCATGCTGTGCACATCGTGAAATTGCAAGAAAAAAAGAACAAGATATCTTCTATCTATTTTGAAGATTGTGAAGAGAAGAAAGAAGAGAAGATGCCACCAAAGAAACCGGCAAAACGCCTCACTATCAAAACGAAGGTGCCCAAGAAATCTACCAAGAAGGCGAAGGAAGCCTTGGAGGAGTCTGAGGAGGAGGTCGATGTCCAAGATGGTGACGACTACGACGAATCTCCGACCCGGTCCCATACACGTTCGCCATCGCCACGTGATCCTACTCCCCCACCTGCAGAAGCGGGTACTTCAAAGGCCAAGCCGAAGAAGCCTAAACAAACTGTGACAACGCTTCTCACCGACGATGATGAGGTTGGACTGGGGGAGTGGCTACGACTCCATGAATGCATCTTCAGGAAGACGCTGAAGACATACCACGACGCTCCACACAAGAAGGGGTTGTGGCAGGACAAGGCGAGGGAGTTGAAACTGGAGTCGGGGCAGCTACTTCAAACCTTGTATAATAGTATCCGGACCAGGATCGGCAAGATCCACAAACTTAGGTCGGGGTCGGCGACGAAGGAGCTAACAGCAAGGGACGCCTTCCTCTGGTCCAACTTTGGCTTCCTGTCGGACCACATCCACACAATGGGAGAACAGCAGTCACTGTAAGTATAAAATACTGGAAACTTTGAACTATGACAATAATTATTATGCTGATACCTTATTGGAAAATGTTCACATGTATAAAATATCATGTTATTTAATATTCTTCTCTCTTTTGCTTTGCCCTAACAGTTTAATTTGATCGCCGATCTCGACCCTCCTTCCAGAGCATCATCCATCATGGCGAGGAGCCAGGATTCATCCGGATCCGAGTTGGAGGATGATCTAGAGACTTCGGTCCTCGAGCGTCAACTTTCCACGGAGAAGTCCGCCGACAGTTTGTCTGCAGTCGTCGCTCCAAACCCCCAAGTGACTGCGAAGAAAGGTCGGGGCAAGGTCAAGGGAGCGTCGAGGGTGAGGGACCACAGCGACGAAGAGGTCCTCGACATCAACCAGGACGTGTTGAGCCAACTCGAGAGGCAGCAGAGGGAGACGGGGTGGATCGTGGGGAACATCGGGACCATGCTCACGGGGGAGAAGATGTCGTCGAATGCTGCTTGGGGAGTGTGGATGGGGACTTTGGCCGACAAAATAGACGAGAGGCTGCACCACCAGATGATCCGGAGCACGACGACCACAATGATGGAGCTCATCTCCACATCACGTCTCCTTCCGCCTCTTCAGCCTCTTCCACCTGTCCCTGCTGCCGCGTATTTCCCAATTCAACAACTTCAACAATATCAGCAGCAGCAGCAGCCCAACCCTCAACAACAGCAGCAACAAGAGCAGCAAGGCAATAACGACATCCAAGGGGCCGGGACGAGCACGTTCCTGGATATGATTTCTCCGCTCGCACCTGTACCACACAGGAATGGCTCCTGGGGCAGACAGTCTCAGCAACAGCAGGGCCAATCTTCCCATCAGCAGGGACAGGGACAGTCTCAATCACAGTCGCAGTGGACACAGTGGGACACTACGATGCCAACATCAGGACAACGCACCGCCATCAACACCTCCAACACGATAGTTCTACCTCCACGACCAAACAGCACCCCGAACTTATCACAGTCGTCTATTCCCAACTTGTCGGGGCTTTCGGACGTGTTGAACACTCCACAGAACCTCATTCCACAGTCGCCATCAGATCAGCAGGCAGACAACAGAGATCAGGGACTCGGTGGCGGGGGTTTTCTGCAGTGACCATGAACAATGATCTATGAACTGTTTGACATTCATGTATTGTTATGTTTTGTGATACAGCCTATTTGATTTTTATATGTATATATTTTCTATGTTAATAAAAATCACAGGCTTTGGAAACTGAAAAATGTTTTTGCGTTCCTGAAATATACTGAAAAAGTTTGGAAAAGTTTGAACAAAAAATGTTCCAATAATAAAGATATGTCATGAAAAAAGATAAGAAACCAAAACCAATCAAATACTAATCATTTGTCATGTCTTAATATTATTATAGGAACACTTTTGATGTGAAAAACGAACAGTATATACCAGAGGCGTGTGCAGGATTTTTTCCTGCGGGGGGCTGAATCAAATAATTTTTTTTTTTTTCGTTTTTTCTTTCTTTTTTTTTTTCCTCCTTTCCTTCTTTTTTCTCTTTCATTTTTTTTTTGGGATCCGCGCGTGCGGGGGGCTTCAGCCCCCAAAGCCCCCCCCCCTGGACACGCCAATGTATACTGACCAATAAAAAGAAACAAAATATATAACCATGAGGAAAAAATAGGAAGAAAGATAATAACCAATCAATAGTTATCTCTGCTGATAATAATGATAACAATATTTATAAGAAGAGATCACTATTCATTGGTTTAAAAAGTTATAAGAAAAAGGTCAATTTTGATTGTATTAATATCATTGGTTTTTGATTGGTTTCTTTCTTGTTTTTTTCTTTTCTTTTATCATAGCAAGTAGCAAGGTCCATTTCATGCTTGACAACAAAAGATAAGTTTGTAATTACAAATTTATTTCTAGTTGGTCGCAAAGTATTTTATTAACTCTGATTGAAAGACAATTTAATTTCAGATATCAAATTTTTATTAAACATCACATCATATCACATTTAATAATATATCGCAAACGTGTTAAAACAGTATCATTCATACATCATTGAAACAGTTCATTTTTCAGTGTTCACAACAGTTCAGTGTTCAGATCATGTCTTCCTGCCAGGACACAGATCCAGCGTCAGAGTTGTAGTATGCACATAGGTATTCCCGCTGTAGTTTGGCTTTCTGGGTTGTCGTGTTGTTCGCGAAATCCGAGATGCCATCGGTGAGAGCAGCGTCCTCGCGCCAGATGCCCGGGATGATGTTGTGGTTGGCTTTCTCCTGGTCTGCCTGAGCGCGGACTTCCTTCGGTTTCTTATCACGGAGAAGATTATGGAGAATCACGCATGTAAGCGCAATGGAAGTCACTGTTTTTGGCTCTTGTTGCAGTGTCGTCAGCAGGCAACGCCAGCGATGCGCCAGAATCCCGAAGGCATTCTCCACGATGCGTCGAGCGCGAGACAGTCTGTAGTTGAAGACCCTTTGCCCTCTCGTCATGTTCCGGAGCGAGAACGGTTTCATAAGCCAGGTCCTCAAAGCGAACGCGTCGTCGCCCACGATGAAGTATGGCATGTCCTTGTCGTCGTTTGGAATTGGATCTGGGGCCGGAAAGTTCAGAGTCCCGGCTTGGATCGCTTCCTTCAAGTCCCCGTTGTTGAACACCTGCGCATCCCCGGCTGAACCGTTGCACCCGACCTCGACCCAGGTAAATTTATAGTCCGCATCCACCAAGGCCATCAAGATGATAGAGTGAAAGCCTTTGTAGTTATAGTAAACTGATCCCGCGTTCTTCGGACACCTCATCGCGATGTGCTTCCCGTCTAAGGCGCCCAAGCAGTGTTGGAAGTTCCAGCGTTTGGAGAAGTCGTCGCTGATCTTCTTCCACTCCACGGTCGTGGTAGGGGTTGGTATCATCTCCTCGGCAAACTCAGCGATGATAGCTTCACAGACGTCGCGGATGATAATCGAGATGGTGTTGTGAGCTACCCGGAACCCGTACATCACCGAGTGATAGCTGTCGCCCGAAGCGAGGTAGCGTAAAGTTATCGCCAACTTTAGGCCTGGAGACAGAGGCTTCCGGTAGTTGCAACCATGCTTTTTGATGCGTGGCTCTATTCGCTGGAGGATCTCCCGGAACGTGGGATAATCCATCCGCAGGAAGTTCTTGAATCCCTTCGTGTCTTCTTTCTTCAACTCAGCAAACAGCTTTCGGTACTGGCCATACTTCGGTCTCCGTAGCAGCCACTGCCGGACCCAGATACTTCGTTTCTTCTTCTGTTTCTTCTGTGCCTTTTCTTCAGCTTTTTCTTGTATTTTCTTCCTTCTTTTCTCTTGGTTGAGCTTGAGTTTTGCCACTAAAATGGCGTTTTCGTTCATTTGTTCGGTCAAATGAATTTGGAGACCCATCAGTCGTAGTCGGTCCTCGCTGGTGATGTTGGAGTCACCCATGTTGACGTTTCAGGATCAGGTTCGGAAGTGAATCTGAAATGAGAAATCCATATCTTTTATACCCTCGCCGTGTTCCATCGTGATGCACCGGGACGTACCGGGACATACCGTCTCGCCGCCATACTCGCGCCGTGCTCGCCGTAGTGACACCTTGACGCCGCCGTGTTGGCACCGTGTCGTACCGTGTTGTACCGTGGCGTACCGTGATGCCCCGTGTCAACGCCGTGTCGGCACCGTGTACACACCGTCATGGACCGTGGTCGACCGTCTTGGCACCGTGATGAACCGTGTCCAAACCGTGGCGCACCGTGGATGCACCGTGGCTACGCCGTAGCTCTGCCGTGGTCCATCGTGTCGAGGCCGGGATGCACCGTGCTCGAAAATACACTCCCGGTACGTCATGGCCCCAACACGGCCCCAACACGGTGCTCCCAGCGTCAATACGGCGCCGAGACGGTGTCGCCCCGGAGCATCACGGTGTCACGGCGCCTCACGGCGCTTCACGGCGAGTCACGGTAGTTTAAAGCATGTTTAACAATTATTTTTTGGCCCACGGCGCGCCACGTTTCATCACGGCTTATCACGGAGTGCCAAGGTGTCAAGACGGCGTCAAGACGGCGTGGCCCCGATCGACCACGGTTCGTCACGGTTCTCACGCCGTGGCTCGCCGTGACTCGCCGGGAGCCCTATGTGACTGTAGCTTTACCCTCTCATGGCATTTCTTTGACATTTACACCCTCATCGAATTTAGCACTAAAGTGCAAGGTCAACAAACTCTTGCCTGGGCCGGCGGTAGAAATTGAATTTTAGTTCATGTCACGCTATTGCCATTAAAGGGTTAATTATGCAAAAGGTAAAAGGTCAGCAGTATGCAAATTTGTACAGTTAACTTTTGGCCAATGAGAATCATGGGTTCCGCGTGGGGAAGCTGGGCTTTTGGCGGGTTAGAGTTTTATAGCCACTCTGTCACAGCCGATTCCAGAGTCAACATCTCAATTTTTGTTCAGCAAATTTTATCAAAAGAAAATTTTCTCCGTAGATAGCAAAATATCCGGTCGAATTTCTACTGTTGTTTTCGTTTTCTTTTAAAATGTACTGAGTAGTGTGTCTCAGACATCCCAGGAACGATATTAGCGGGCTTGATGATATTATCAGTGGCTTTCGTGACCTTTTGAAGGCATCGAGTATGGACCTCCCCAGTTGCCGGTTACCTTTAGGCCTAAGCTGGGCTCCGCTTGTTGTAGGGCGATACAGCCGCAGAAAAAAACACCGTAAACGTAAAGAGCCTACACGTTTTGCCACTTGAATTCTTCTTCTTTTCGATTCCTGGGATGCTCCAATTATGCTGCTCCAGCTGAAGAAGCCGTCACATACCCTTGGTTAGTGGTCGTCGCTGCCTGATAAGTCAAACAAAACTGTGACTACCGCTGGATCCCGTAATAAACGCGGAGGTACTCCGCGTCACAGCCCCGGTCTACGCACCGCCGTTCATAGCTGCAGTCGACGGTCGGCGTGTTCGCACGCCCAGTGCCCACCTTTTTCGAGCCACTCGGAGCAAGCATGCATGGTTCATTTTCAACACTTACAACCCTAGTGAGTGGTGGGCTCAATTCAGTGACGTTTTCTCACTTGTGAGTTCATCGTGGCGTGACTACAGAATAGCTTCAACTCAAGTTCAAGCATGTCAAATTTTGTGGAATTCGAGGTGAGGGTTTTCCAATTATCATAATTCTAGCCCGCAGTCTGGGCAATGTTTTGTTGTTGCAGTTCGTCCGTCATTGTCCGTGTTTACTGTCGGACAGTGACGTGACTTGATGTAGGCTGTGCTGCCACGGCTTAACTGGCGCAAATAAGTCTCTTGTGATTAGTGCTTTTGAACCGGAAAACATGACAAAAAAAATTATGTTGAGTTGCACATGCCTGTTCGTCTAACGTTATTTAGAATTACACAAGTTAGTTGAATTAAAAATTGTTCCAAGGGATAGCCTAAATTTAAACAAGGTTTTCGGAATACTGAGTACATGGGCCTAGCCCTAGGCCTTGGCTACCTAGGCTATTTGATTTTACGTTTGAGTTAATGTACATGGCCTATACTGTGTAGACTCATTCATAGGCCCTAGTTGAAATAATAATGACAGGCTAGGCCTAGGCTGTATCAATATGCCTAGGCCTACATATGTGCTTGTATAGCATGTATTGCATGGCTTAATTAGCATATTAAGTTCGCAGCTAACATAAGCAAGCGTTGACCACAATTCCTGCATTTGGTTTGTGATATAGGGCCTAGTACTAGTAGTTATAGTAAGGCCACCTTTTCCTTTGCTGAATTAGTAAATAGGAGCAAAGCAATTTTGGTCACACAGGCATGAGATTTTCGACTAAAAATAGGCCTAAAAGACGTGAATAAAATAATAATAATAATAAAAAATATTTAAAAAAAAATAAAAAATAAATAAAAAAAATAAAATATCAAAATAAATAAATAACAAAAATAAATAAATGGTCTCTTTGCGATTACATGCCATTTAAAAAGGGGTAGGTAGGTAGGAAAGTATTCCCCATTCATATACAGTATGTAATTATTGCAGAATTGTATAAACTGCTTCTAAGGTTGAGGCAGACCTCCATTTAGCTGCTTGTGGTTTCTTCTGCTCACTTGTATTGATTCCGGTCGGTCTTATTTGCTCCATGGTGAGCTATCTGGTCACAGGTTCTTAGGGTGGTCATGGCTTGTCACATTTTGTGTAATTGACAGTTGTAATTTTTCTCTTATATAATTATAGCACTTGGGCTTGCTTTTGTCTAAGTCATGTGACAATTGTTCCGAAGTTCGCTATTCACTTCCTAGTCAATATTTACATTTGCTAATTTACCTTACATACGCACTGTTGACATTCCTTTGTCTTCGTGTAGTTAACAAACTTTGACTAAATACTCATTTTTCTCGCTTCCCCAAAACAAATTTACCCTCAAATTTGGATTATGGGCCTCTCAGCTGTCCCTTCTATCTTTCTATATATAACCCTAACCCGTTTTTCCTCTAGCGCTCTTTTTCGGAAACTGAAAAAGTCCACAAACCGTAACCTCTTCCCGCATCGTGTGGACCTATATTGTTCGGAGGTCCACAGTGCGTATGCAAGACTAACTCACACACACACACACAAAAATTAAAAAAAAAAAAAAAAAAAAAAAAAATGTGAAACCTATAGCCTGCATTTTTCAGTAACAGAACTTGAGCAACACAGCCTATGTACTTGGCAACAGACAACTGCTGCGTTGAGTTTTCTTTTTTGTTTGCAGGATGGCCAGACCACGCGGTTCCAAAATTTCATCAAGAACAGGGACTAAAGTGCAGGCTAAAGTCAGCGTTCCACGATCTCAAACATTCACCCGGACAAAGGACATAAACATCGGTCACAGTGTGGACATTTCTCGCCCTCAAGTCCGACCTGTTTGGACAGAAGTTTGTCTGATTGCTTGATGGATTGATTTGAATTTCGATTTCAAGTTGAAATCGGTGGATAACCGTCGTCAAGTGCTGGGACAATTTATCTCTAACTACTACTGGAATTTGATGTAAATATGTCGACAAATGTATAAGTATCCTTTGTATGATTTTAGTTATAATAGTTAATTGGTTCTTAACAGGTAGAGTAAGCCTATTGTATGATATATTCTACTGCGAAAATTTTCATCTTGTTGGCTTTTTCGCAAATTTTGCGAAAAAGCCTTTGTTTTTGTTCTGATTTTTTTTTTGGCTTTTTCGCAATTTTGCGAAAAAGCCTTTGTTTTTGTTCTGATTTTTTCTTTTTTTCTTTTTGGCTTTTTCGCAATTTTGCGAAAAAGCCTTTGTTTTTGTTCAGATTTTTTTTTTTTGTTTTGTTTTTGGCTTTTTCGCAAATTTTGCGAAAAAGCCTTTGTTTTTGTTCTGATTTTTTTTTTTCTTTTTTTTCTTCTTTTTTTTTCTTTTAGTAACCTAAACCCCATAGACTTTGTACACGTTTTTTTGCACAAGTACTTTTACCAGAGAACAAAGTCGTATTTCCATGAAACTTAACCCAAGTGAAGACCCTATAGTAAGCTCGTGCCTAGCCGACATACGACATGGTGACGTCATCAGGGGTCACGTGACGTCATCTTAAAGGTGCAATTGATTTAATCTTTGAAAATCAATAACAAATCAACCGCAAAAGACCGAAACTTGATTTTTGTGGCAACAGATGGAATAATCCAAGATCTTCATTTTATCTCATGTGCGTAAAATCACGTGACCCTTCCTTCCGGTCTAAACCGGAAGTGCCTTATAATTTAAAATTGATAAATGATATAAACTTACTTTCAACGATGTTAGTGTCTGGCTAGATTGTATTTTTCAAAAAAAATACCGGCGACGTCATAACATGTTATAGCGCCCTCTAGCGGCAGGTTGAAAAATGGTTAAAATGAATATTCGGTTGATGTGTGTAGCGAAGTTTGCTGAAATAACTTTATAACCAGTGTATATAATCAGCTTCATGCTAAGACCATATTGGGAAGGGGAAATATTTATGACGTCACCAAACCGGAAGTTACAATGAAAAATCCTTTAAATCTTTAAAAATCGCTTAAAAATCAACCGGGATAGATATAATCCAGATTGAAATTATTACGGTTTAAGACCTTTAAGCCATATCTCAGCAACGGAACGTGGTAACATAACACATATGTTTGTATTGTTAGTTGATGGATAGTTTCACAAATAGTTCACAAACGTGTGACGTCATCGTTTTAATCAGTTTGGATTCATTTTAATCTGTTTAAATTAACTTAAATTCGTTTTCAATAATTTTAAATTGTTTTGATGGTATAAAAGTTCAATTTTTGAAAAATGTAATCTAAAAAATTGCGAATGCGAAAAAGCCCTATGTTCTGTTCCTCGAACAGACGTAGTTCTAGTTTTGTTTTTTTTTCTTTTAGTCACCTAAACTCCATAGACTTTGTACACGTTTTTTTGCACAAGTACTTTTACCAGAAAACAAAGTCATATTTCCATAAAACTTAACCCAAGTGAAGACCCCATAGTAAGCTCGTGCCTAGCAAACATACGTCATGGTGACGTCATCAGGGATCACGTGACGTCATCTTAAAGGTGCAATTGATTTAATCTTTGAAAATCAATAACAAATCAACCGCAAAAGACCTAAACTTGATTTTTGTGGCAATAGATAGAATAATTAAGGATCTTCATTTCATCTCATGTGCGTGAAATCACGTGACCCTTCCTTCCGGTCCAAACCGGAAGTGCCTTATAATTTAAAACTAGAAAATGATATGAACTTAATTTCAACGATGTTAGTGTCTGGCTAGAATAAACTTTTCAAAAAATTACCGGCGACGTCATAACACGTTATAGTGCCCTCTAGCGGCAGGTTGAAAAATGGTTAAAATGCATAATTTGTTGGTGTGTGTGGCGAAGTTTGCTGAAATCACTTCATAACCGGTGTATATAATCAGCTTCGTGCTAAGAACATATTGAGAAAGAGATTTATTGATGACGTCACCAAACCGGAAGTTACAATAAAAAGACCTTAAAACCTTAAAACGTCGCTTAAAAATCAACCGCGATAGATATAATCCAGATTGTTGCTTTAAATAGCACAGTTAAGACAGCTCTCGAGCTTTCTGTTAATTACGTCACGATGACGTCATCAAGTGTCAGATTACAAGCAACCAAATATTTCGAAATTTAATCTTTGAAAATCAATATAAAATCAACTGTAAGAGATCTGATTTAGATTTTTAGGAGAATTGATAGATTAATCCATGGTCTTCATAATTTGTATTACATGCAAAAAGACCTTACACCAAACCGGAATTTTCTTATAATTTAAAAGTAAAACACGATGTGAACTTACTTTCAACGATGTTATGAGCTGGCTAGGTTGTAAGTAACAAAAATGTTAACCGTGACTTCATAAAATGTTAAAGCGCCCTCTAGCGTCATGTTGACAAATGTTAAGTCATATTACGATTATGTTTGAATTATTACGTTTTTAGACGTTGAAGGCATATCTCAGCAAAGGATCGTGTTAACATAACACCTCATTTTGTGTTGTTAGGTGATAGATAGTTGCACAAAAGTTCAGAAACGTGTGACGTCATCGTTTTAATCAGTTTGAATTTATTTTAATCTGTTTAAATTAACTTAAATTCGTTTTTTTTTTTTTTTAATACTAAAAAAAAATGCGAAAGCGAAAAAGCCCTATGTTCTGTTCTTTGAACAGACGTAGTTCTAGTTTTCATTGGAATTGTATTGATCGTGGCAAAACATGCAGTAATGTATAGCCCACTATTACTACCTGAGCTATAGTGGCATCATTGCTAGTTTGTTTACGTGTACGTTTTTCTATGGGAGGGAAGTCGAGACGCCAGACGACGTAAAGACAGACTCATAGAGGGGCGCGCATGTGAACGGAGCGCGACGTCATTGCTTCTCGCGCCATTTGACCTTGATATGTAGCAAGTTACACGCGCAGCGGGTATGGCATGCATGGGCCGTTCATAGCGGAGTGTGTGACCTGCATGTAAATGTATATTGTTTGTTACAATGTATCCTTTTTGACATGGTTTGTCGTTTAATCCTAGCCTACGTTGATGCATGTAGATGTACATGTGCATCTATATCTGTAATAACAGTAACACTTCTGTGAATATATTTCAATGCGACACACATAAGTTTGATTTCAGTTTGGAGTTCATTCGGGTTACAGAGTTGCACGAATCTCCTGTTATTACATTGTTTTTATTGGTGTATAATGTACTTTAGAGGGTTGTGTTTACGGATTTTATAATTTTATTGCACGGCTACCGTTTGCCTAGTTATACCAACTTATATTGTTCACATGGGAGTTTCATAATACTTAGTCGCCGCCACTAAGGGCTGGAAATTCGTTTAGTCATTTGTTTCTCAATCCATATGCGGTTTTCCTGCAGGTTTTTGTTGTTTGGCTCATGAAAGCCATTTCATGCATGAGGGGTACTCAATAAAACTCAATAACATCAAATTTAAATCTTAGGCAAGGAATTGTTTTCCATTGTGCAGATCAGGAAATTGTTGATTTCACCTGAAGTTGCAGTGCCAACCCCAGGCGGCCTCATCTCCACATGTGATCCTGCTTGCCTCCCATCTCCATCTCACAACGCATCTACAGTAGCACCAACCACAGACTGTCGCATCTTCACATGTCATCCTGCTTGCCTCCCATCTCCATCTCACAACGCATCTACAGTAGTATCAACCCCAGGCGGCCTCAACTCCACATGTCATCCTGCTTGCTTCCCATCTCCATCTTACAACGCATCTACAGTAGCACCAACCACAGACTGTCGCATCTTCACATGTGATCCTGCTTGCCTCCCATCTCCATCTTACAACGCATCTACAGTAGCACCAACCACAGACTGTCGCATCTTCACATGTGATCCTGCTTGCCTCCCATCTCCATCTTACAACGCATCTATAGTAGCACCAACCACAGACTGCCGCATCTTCACATGTGATCCTGCTTGCCTCCCATCTCCATCTCACAACGCATCTACAGTAGTACAAACCACAGACTGCCGCATCTCCACATGTGATCCTGCTTGCCTCCCATCTCCATCTTACAACGCATCTACAGTAGTATCAACCCCAGGCGGCCTCAACTCCACATGTCATCCTGCTTGCCTCCCATCTCCATCTTACAACACGTCTACAGTAGCACCAACCACAGGCGGCCTCATCTCCACATGTCATCCTGATTGCCTCGTATCTCCATCTCACAACGAATCTGCATTAGAACCAACCACAGGCGGCCTCAACTCCACATGTCATCCTGCTTGCCTCCTATCTCCATCTCACAATGCATCTGCAGTAGTACCAACGACAGGCGGCGTAAACACATGTGATCCTGCTTGCCTCCTATCTCCATCTTACAACGCGTCTACAGTAGCACCAACCACAGGCGGCCTCATCTCCACATGTCATCCTGATTGCCTCGTATCTCCATCTCACAACGAATCTGCATTAGAACCAACCACAGGCGGCCTCAACTCCACATGTCATCCTGCTTGCCTCCTATCTCCATCTCACAATGCATCTGCAGAAGTACCAACGACAGGCGGCTTAAACTCCACATGTGATCCTGCTTGCCTCCTATCTCCATCTCATAACGCATCTAGAGTAGTACCAACCACAGGCGGCCTCAACTCCACATGTCATCCTGCTTGCCTCCTATCTCCATCTCGCAACGCATCTGCATTAGAACCAACCACAGGCGGCCTCAACTCCACATGTCATCCTGCTTGCCTCCTATCTCCATCTCACACCGCATCTGCAGTAGTACCAACGACAGGCGGCGTAAACACATGTGATCCTGCTTGCCTCCTATCTCCATCTCGCAACGCATCTGCATTAGAACCAACCACAGACGGCCTCAACTCCACATGTCATCCTGCTTGCCTCCCATCTCCATCTCGCAACGCATCTACAGTAGTACCAATCATGGGCGGCCTCATCTCCACATGTCATCCTTCTTGCCTCCTATCTCCATCTCACAACGCATCTGCAGTAGTACCAACCACAGGCGGCCTCGACTCCACATGTCATCCTGCTTGCATCCCATCTCCATCTAACAACGCATCTACGGTAGTACCAATCACGGGCGGCCTCATCTCCACATGTGATCCTGCTTGCCTCCTATCTCCATCTCACAACGCATCTGCAGTAGTACCAACCCCAGGCGGCCTCAACTCCACATGTCATCTTGCTTGCCTCCCATCTCCATCTCACAACGCATCTGCAGTAGTACCAACCACAGGCGGCCTCAACTCCACATGTCATCCTGCTTGCCTCCCATCTCCATCTAACAACGCATCTACAGTAATCACGGGCGACCTCAACTCCACATGTGATCCTGCTTGCCTCCCATCTCCATCTCACAACGCATCTACATTAGTGCCAACCACAGGCGGCCTCATCTCTACATGTGAACCTGCTTTCCTCCCATCTGCAGTACAATTTTACAATCCATCCGCAGTAGTACCAACCATAGGCAGCCTTATCTCCACATGTGACCCTGCTTGCCTCCTATCTCCATCTCACAACGCATCCGCAGTAGTACCAACCACAGGCGGCCTCAACTCCACATGTGATCCTGCTTGCCTCCCATCTCCATCTAACAACGCATCTGCAGTAGTACCAACCACAGGCGGCCTCAACTCCACATGTGATCCTACTTGCATCCCATCTCCATCTCACAAGGCATATGCAGTACGTGTAGTACCAACCACAGGCAGCCTCAACTCCGCATGTGATCCTGCTTGCCTCCCATCTCCATTTTACAATCAATCTGCAGTAGTACCAACCATAGGCAGCCTCATCTCCACATGTGATCCTGCTTGCTTCCCATCTGCAATAGTACCATTTTACAATTCATCTGCAGTAGTACCAACCATAGGCAGCCTCATCGCCACATGTGATCCTGCTTGCCTCCTATCTCCATCTCACAACACATCTACAGTAGCACCAACCACAGACTGCCGCATCTTCACGTCTCACAAGCCTTTCCCTCTTTTTTCATCTGATGTCGACACGATATCTACCAGACCTTCATGCAGCTCAACTGGCAGTGTAGAGTTTACAGCTGCATCATATGATGACATAACATCAGGTTTGTCTGCAAGTTCCTCTGGTGGCACAACAAGGTTTACCCGATCACCATGTGATGAGGAAAGCATGTGTTGTGAAAATGAAACTGATGTTACATCTAGTACCTCGGGGAGTGAGTATGACCCTGGTGAGGAGTCGTGTGTTAGTGATTCTGATGCTTCTGATGTCTTTTGTGGAACAGATGTACTCCCTAACATACAAACGTTATCCAGACAAAGGCAACTAGTTTCGGCTTCTGGTGATGTCGCATCAAGCTCAGTTGACTGTGGTTATTCTGCACCTGGCTGCAGACATCAAGAACAGGAAAGGCACTCTCCTGGCAAACAGAATGAGAAAAATGAAGCAGATGAAAGCAAAATAAAAGTACAACCAACCAATAATGATGGGAAAATTAGAAGGTGGGACAAAAAATATTTCTGCTACTTTTGCGGTGAGCCACGGGCAAAACTGCCAAGACATATGGAAAAAAATCACCTGGAAGAACCTGCAGTGATAGAATTCACAACAACAAAAGATGCAACTAAACGCAAACATCTTCTTTGTAAGCTGCGAAATGCCGGAAACCACAGACACAACTGTGAAGTGTTGCGGAAAAACGAGGGTGTACTTATCGTGGCCTACAGACCATCAGAAGGTGGCTCTAAAGCAGATGATTATGGCCCCTGTCCTCAATGCTATGGTTATTATGTACGCAAAGAGTTGTGGAAGCATCGTTGCCCCATTCAGACAGCCTTCTGTTCTACTGGTGAGGAAGAATCTGGCAAAAGAGACAAACGTCTTCATGGACGTATCTTGTACAAAAGTTCTCTTCTTAAGCCACCACCAGCAGGGGTCAGTGTAGCCTTAAATCATGTACTGTCATCAATGAAATGTGACGAAGTATCTCTGCTAGTGAAGACTGATCCTTTGATACTGGATTTTGCCAAAAGAGTGTATGTCAGAAATGGCCACGATGTGGATCAGCATGGTCACATAAGAAACAAATTGAGGGAGGCTGGTCGTCTGCTTGTGCAGCTCAGAAAAAACACCAACAGCCCGGGTGCTTCATTGGAATCATTCATAGATCCACAGAAGCTACACGAGATAGTAGCAGCTGTCAACGACATTGCTGGCTATGACGATGACGTGCATTCCTACAAAACGCCATCACTCGCTATGAAAATTGGGCACTCCATTCAAAAGTGTGCACTGATAGTAAAAGCAAATGGGTTGGAGTCGGGAAACCGAGCAATGATTGAGAGAGCCGACCACTTCTTGCAATTGTACAATGCCAACTGGGAGGTCAGCGTAGCAAGCCATGCTCACCGTACCTTATATCAGGCGAAGAGAAACAAACCGGTGGTGTTGCCAACTAACAAGGACATTGTTAAAATGTCACACTATCTCCATGAGGTTGGCCAACAAAATCTTGATATTCTGCGTGATGCTGAAGGCGATTCTGCTAAGAAAGCATGGGCCGTCTTGAGTGAAGTTACCCTGTGTTCTGTAATAATGTTCAACAGACGGCGGCAGGGAGAAGTATCTAAAATGAAATTAGAGGATTTAAGTAAGAAGCACTTTGCAAATACAGATGAATCGTGCATTTTGAGTCCTCTTGAGCGCCAGTTGTGCAGGCTGTTTGAGTTAGTTGAGATAGTTGGAAAAAGAGGCCGAACTGTGCCTGTTTTGTTGACCACAGAAATTAGCGAAAGTCTAAATATCCTGACAAATACAAGAGTGGATGTTGGTGTAGACCCAGAAAATGTCTTCGTCTTTGCTCGGCCCAGCTATGGGAGTGGTGGGCACATTAGAGGATGTGACAGTTTGCGAAAACATGCAGTTCTAGCAAAGGTGCAAAACCCTAATGACTTGCGGTCTAACAAGCTCAGGAAACATCTGGCAACAGCAAGCCAAGTCCTTGCTCTAACAAATAACGAACTGGAACTTGTAGCAGACTTCATGGGACATAACCTCAGAGTACATAAAGAATACTATCAACTTCCTGACTCTGTTCTGCGAGTAACCAAGATGTCCAAGATCTTCCTATCATTGGATAAAGGGAACCTAGCATCGCATCAGGGGAAGTCACTTGATAGCCTGCCAGTCGATGACCCAACCGAGTCAGATGGTAAATGAATATTTATAGTGTCATTCCTTGGCAATTCAACATGCTTTTGAACCCGACCCTCACCTAGATTAAAATGATACTTGGTGTTATGATTGGCCTTTATGAAAAACCCCTAGAACATTTTGTTGTTGTAATTTGGCTCGTTAGTTTTTACGATACGGGTATTAAAGTGAACATTGGACTAATTAGCATGACCTCCTAACTTTAAATACTTATATCTCTAAAAGTATAGCACCTAGAAGGCCATCATTTTGAAGCTCTTTGAATGGTCTTCATTTCATAAATAACATTAAAATCGTAGCTTAAAGCATAGAGAAAAATAACCTTTGAAACTGATTTATACAATTGCGTCGGCTTCAAATTTAGCTCTCAAATTTGGCTCTTAAGGTAAAGGCCCTGATGCCAAACCAAAGATCCTCCTGGTGACTGCATGTACCGGTACTAAGCTTTCACCCCAGTCTTATAATTCCCTTCGCAAAATTACTAACGACAGCCTTCACATTCTCCACACTTCAGATCGCCTTGTCCGTGCCAATCCCGACAGCCCTGTATTGGCTTATAGACGCCCTCGTAATCTACGAGACCTCATTGTTCGAGCCGAAGTTCCCAGCTTGGATGCAGATCTCCTCCCATCCAGCATCGAACTTTCAAGTGCAGTTCCAAATGTTGCCCTATATATGTTTGTTTCTTGTATACAGCCATTATGTCTCTAAAGAAGATATTGTTAAGATCGAAATATTAGGCCCTCTTAACTTATTTGATTTGTATATTTCAGGTCATTCCAGCCAGTAAGCAGTTTGCAGCAGTTTTAATCTTATTCATGTTTCCACTTCTCTGTTGCAGTATCCCTCCGTGGTGATCCTCATTCTTGGCTTGTAAGTATAGTATTGTTTTGTTGTTTTGTCTGTATAACCTTAATTTCTCTCCCTCTCTACAGATATGAGTAACACTATTTGTATTTTCCAACAGCTCAGAAAGAATACCATCAGGATAACTACAATTTCTTCTCCCTTTCTCTATTTATCCCTAAAGGTTTGCAACTATCTCCCTCTCCTTGCTTAGTAACCCTCTCACCACACCTGCAAAGGAGGTGGAACCAAGTTTTGCATGGTGCATCTGTTAAACTAATTAATATCCTCTCTCAACAGTGTCAATTTATACCTCGGGATCTCCACCAGAATATAGCCCACCTTCACTCAGAACTCAGATCCAGCTGTACAGACACGAGGTACAGGGAATTCCATGATGAGATTGATAAAGGCCTATCTAACCTTGACTCTGTTCTTATCAACATGAGAAACAAGAAGATCGGTGGTTTGCTTGCCAAGCAGCATCAACGCAGACAGAGACGTTTTAGACGTCCCAAGCCCCAATCGACATTACCCCCTGCCAATACTGTAAGTTAACCTTTCCTCCTCATCCATGTCAGATGGTGAACACAAACTTTTCTCCAAGGGTCTCAACTTCTGTCCCACTCCCCGTACTGTGAACCAGGCACAGCTCAGCCAAGATCTCACGGAATACTATCAAAGGATCCGTCTCCGTGAGTTTTTTCTTGATTCCAACCCTTGTGACCCAGAACCCTTCCGTGTCAAGAGCGCATGGATATGGGGGGTATACCCCCTAAGAATCGTGTACCAGCCCTTGATGAGCATACGTTCAAGTTGTCAATACCCAAGTCACTAACCCTGGATAACTTCCCCCACAGGACCTATGATAACCTCCTTAGAGAAGAGCGCCTTGCACTTACTGCTTTGCGTTCTCGTACTGACATCATCATCAAGCCAGCTGATAAAGGCTCAGCCATGGTCATCATGGATCGTCAGCAGTACATCGACGAGGCCCACCGCCAGTTGAACAACCGTACTAACTATATCTGCCTTGATTCTGATCCCACAGGTACATTCTCTCGAGAAATACAGCAGTTGCTTGATGACATGATCACGTGACCAACTGTCAAAGAAAGATCCCACATTTCTTTCACCATCTGACTGTAGAACTGCTAGGTTATATCTTCTCCCCAAGATTCACAAGACTGGTAACCCTAGGCACATCGTTTCGGGTATTGGCTCACCCACAAAACACATCTCTCTGTTTATTAACAGTTTTCTTAAACCCCTTGACCCTAGGATTCCATCATACATCCATGACATGTACCCCAGACTTCCTGCACAAGCTCGAAGGAATCAAGGACCAGATTATCAGAACCGCCATCATTGGGACTTTTGACGTCTCATCCTCGTACAACAACATATACCACACGAAGAAGGTATTCGTGACTGTTCCATACCCCTAGCTAGGGCAGGACACACGACCCATCCCATAAGTGACATTCGCGCCCTCATGAAACTTGTACTAGCAAAGAATAATGTTTCCTTCCTAGATAAGCACTATCTACAGGTACATGGCACTGCAATGGGTACTCACATGGCACCCTCCTTTGCATGGCTCTTCATGAGTGACCTCGAGGAACGCATACTTGCCTCAGCACCGTGCCGTCCCTGGATCCGGTGAAGATACATTGATGATGTATTTTCCATCTGGACTAGTGATGAGGACAGTCTGCTGACTTTCACTAATTACATGAATTCCTTCCACAGGACCATCAAGTTCACATCAGAGTACTCACATCATCAGGCCCACTTCCTGGATGTCACCATCCGCAAGGAGGATAACTTAATAACCACTGATCTGTATTCTAAACCCACAGACACACACCAGTATCTCCACTCCTCCAGCTGTCACCCTAGGCATTGTAAGACTGGTATAGCATTTAGTCAGGCCCTCAGATTCAAAAGGATTTGTTCTAACGACTATGATTTCTTCCGCCATTCACAGGTACTGAAGAATAACTTGGTTGCCAGGGGTCACAGCTCCTGCCAAGTTCAACGTGCCATTGCCAGAGCCAAAGCTGTACCCAGAAATATGGCTCTAAAGGTAAAGGCCCCCACTCTGATGCCAAACCCAAGATCCCCCTGGTGACTACATATTCACCCCAGTCTCCCTTCCCTTCGCAAAATCACTAACGACAGCCATCACATTCTCCACACTTGTCGCCTTGTCCGTACGTGCCATCCCCGACAGCCCTGTATTGGCTAATAGACGCCCTCATAATCTACGAGACCTTATTGTTCGAGCCGAAGTTCCCAGCTTGGATGCATCTCCTCCCATCTAGCACGGAACTTTGAAGTGAAGTTCCAGATGTGTGGTTTGCCAGATCCACATCCAGGAGTCTGACTCCTTTTCTGGCCACTCTTTTGGTACCACCCATAGAATTATTGGTAACATCACTTGTAGTACATCTAATGTCATAATATCTCATCTCTTGCAGGTTTTGTGGAGTTCAGTATGCCGTTTCTACGGTCATCGATCGACTGTCAACACCAAGAAACTGGATACTTCCGTCGGTCATCACTTAACCAGCCTTACCATTGCATTTCTGATATGATTCTACAGCCGGCATATCACTTGGCCATCGGAAAGAGTCAGTCCGCCTCAGCCGCGGGAGAAAGTTTGGATGAATCGTCTTCGAACTATTCATCCACAAGAGCTCAACGTCCAACTAGGAAATGATTAACTTCTATTTTGTTCTCCTATTTGTCATTTGTTTCAGATTTATTCCTTGCCAGGAGTTTGTTTGATCTCACTCCTCTGGTTTCCCCTGTTCATTTTCCAACCCCCCCCCCCCACACATTACTCCCATTCATACTTTTTTGTTAGTTCTTCCCTTTGATCTTCACCCTGGACCCCCTTCCTTGTGGTTTTACCCCTTCGTTCACCCTGGACCCCCTTCCTTGTGGTTTTACCCCTTCGTTCACCCTGGACCCCCTTCCTTGTGGTTTGACCCCTTCTGTTTTTGTTTCCCACCCAAATTCACACCCCTTTGTCCCCTTGGTCTGTCTTTGATCCTACCTTCACTTACCTCAGCCTAATCCTCCTTTTGTTGATTCTTCCACTGGACTCTATGCTTTTCTTGTGTGTTTCTTCCACCAACATCATTAACTTACTTTTGAGAAAATATTTTGACATTTGAAGCCGACTCATTTTTATAATTCAAGTTCAAATGACGTTTGTTACGTATTTTCTCCATGCTTTATGCTACGATTTTGATTTTACTTTACTTTATAAAATAGAAACCATTCAAAGAGCTTTAAAATTGTGTACAACTTCCCTTTGTTTCTTCAAAACCTCTCTTTTGTACATTAGACCAGTGTCCTATGAAATTCAGACTCCTGTTAAATCTTGACTTTTTGCATAACTTTTGTTTGTGATATTGCACACGCCTTGTGTGGTTTCAACTAACAAAAGGGTACAGCGACCAGATTTCATTGGCCTTCAAATTTCATATGACACTGGAAAAGTGTTTAATGATCTTTATCGTTCGTATAAACCGGCCACGTGACGGGCTCTTGACCAATGGGAATGGGTAAACTGTCTTAGGTATGAATGTCTTATCATGTGCATGGATTTTTTTTTCTTCAAATGATTCCATTTCGCCTACCTGTAGAAGACGGCAGTGTGAGTTCATCTAGTGATGAGGAGGAAACTGAAGTCAATCCTGCACGTGTGTCCCAACCACCTCCAAGAGGTACAATAACAGTGTTTATGTTTTTGGTATTGACTTGTTTCATACTGTTATCATTTAAATATCTTTTTTAAGAAGTAAAAGTAGACAATATTGCTGTGATTGATGGAGGCACAGGCACTACGTATGTTCATAGTGTACTTGTGTTAATGTAGTATCTTAGTTAACTAGCAGTGTGAGACATTCACTAGTCTCCGTAATATTTCACCATTATTTGGCTCTGCGGTGGTGTTACGGTGGCACAAATGTACAACATTTTATATTCTAGGGATTTTTCCCACAGTTACGCTCCGCAAATATACTCAAAGAAGGTTTTTTTTTAAAAAACTCGTAGAATTAGCTATGCAGTTTTTTATATCAATATTTTTGACATTTTATGCTCAATTGCAATGAAAATTAACGTAGTTCCGTCAAAAAATTGTGTTTGCATTTGACAGCCAATTCCAAAGTAACTTTTGAAACCTCAAGTGGTCTTTGATCTTCAGATTAACCCATTTTCTTTGTAATTTTTATTAGTAAATCTTAAAAACATGCAACTTTTTTACTATTGTTTTTGCACGTAGTAAAAGACGTCCGTGTTGTCTTGTCACAATTTCCCTCATGAATTATAACCCTTTTTACAAAATTAAGCTTGCTATTATTCAACATGATTTCTGAGTAAACTATTTCCCGGCATGATTCCAAACGCATACATTTGTTTGCTTGTATCATGCCAAAATTCCCAAATTTGTTCTTTTGCAATGGAACAGCTAGGGGTCCTGAATTACAAGATTACCTTAATATATTAAAGGGATCGTACACGTTTGGTAATTGGAATCCATATTGTTTGTTTCAATCCTATATAGTTATAGATATATACCATAAAACTAACCTGTAAAAATTTCATTTCAAAAGGTGGTAGCGATTTTGAGATATTGCCGAAAATCTGGAGCGGTTTTGTCCATGCAGGAAGAATAATCTGCATTGGAATACACAGTCACTGCAGTAACACTTCTCAGATTACAAATTTTGGGAATAAAAAGTGATATCTTTTTCCATAACCGCAGTACTTTGAAGTGAACATTTTTTTAAAATGCATTATACTATCCAAAGCTGCTGTACTTCTTACCAAGTAATTTTTTATTGCCATAAATTTTTGGAGTAATTACCAAAAGTATACGATCCCTTCAAGGTAATATGTGACCCGCTCCATCGAAATCAGGAATAAGTCGCAAACAGACGTTTTGAGATATGCACATGGTGAGAAAGGGAATTTCATAAGCTTTCTAATGATACCCATCACAAGTGTGTATCTGTTTAGGTTAACGAGTTATGGTCTGATGAATATGACAATTGTTTATTTATTTGCCGAATCCACATTACGAGAAAAACAACTTTGAAATAAACAAAATTGACCAAAATCATACGGACAGCGCACACAAATCCTCTTCATTTTCATCTTTATTGATCGTTTTTACATACAATACATTAATGACAAAATTTTCTAAAAATACAATGTTCAGAAAATCGACTTGGTCACAATTTTCACCCATGCGTTCACTTCAACGTCCAGTTGCGTAAAACGGCCCCAGCGACTTATTCCTGATTACGATGGAGCGGGTCACATATATGTATCATAGTGTATAACCCTAACTCCCCATTTTTCTTACACATAACATGAATCCTGCAAAATCCTTCAATTCTAAAGTGTTAAAACTCAATTTAAATCGTGCAAAATCCTTCAATATTTATCACATGGTGACCACTGCCTGAATCCTGCAACATCCTGCAGTGTTTTTAAATCAGTGTGGTAGCGATTTACCATTTCCACTTTGACATGTTCTAACATTTGTCTTTATAATAATTTGTCAATAGGTGACAGTGTGGATTCATCTGAGGAACGTGCACCTCAACGTCCTCAAAAAGGTAACAAAACCCTATGAAGTATTGGGTCATTTTTGCCTGTAGACTAGGGTCTCCTGCCCTTTTGTAATTAAATGGAAAACAATACTGCTGTGGGTTATTCTGTTTCACCGGCAAAATAACCCTATGAACTCATCAATAAACAAAATTTGAACTAATTTGAAGGGGGTGAGGTGTAATGATTCGACACGGATTGAACCATATGTACCAAAACTTGGGTGCATTCTTCTCACATGAAGTTGCTTCAGGTTTTTACAAAGTCTCTTGATCCAAGACGCGCAGCATCCTGAGCCACGCAGAGTTTAACGAGCTCAAACCCTGCGGACATTCGCAGCAATCATTAAACAAGTTGGCCAATACATGATATGAACATCCACCCCTGGTAAAATGACAATGTCTACCACTATACTCACTTTTATTGGCGTTTACGTAGCTTTTTAATCTTTTATAATTCTTATTCTGTATAATATATAATAACAAAGCTTTATTTCACGTTCTGTACGTTAATTTCTACAATTTTTCTGATTAATTGTAATGTTGACGTGGGAGGATGAACATTTGTGAGAACACCTCAGATGTCCAAGCGAATGGACCAATAGAAATGCGCATTGGTTCGCATGCCTTTGGCTGTTTTTACGAACCCCAGCTTTGTCTTCGTTTCAGGCTTCATTCATACAGTTTAGCAATAGGCTGTAGCCAGAACGGAGCCAAAGCCAGGGTTTGGAAAACGGCCTTGGTCTGTTTGTAACGGAGCCTCTGATTGGGCGCATGAATCTTTGCGCTAATAACCACGGATCTTGCCGAATGTCCGCAGGGGTTTGAGCACTATTAGTAGAAAGCTCGTAAAAGCGCTGCGTGGCTCAGAATGAGACAAAGGCATTTTTCAAAATTTTTAAATTGAATATAATGAGCGGTCAAATTATAGCATGTTGAATAGCCATTTCGATGTCTCGGGCAGGCAGGGAATTATGGGATAGAAATTTAATAAGCAAACCCATGTGTGGGCTACCACCATGCAAAAGTAGTCAATTTCTAACAGCGATGATATACCATGGCTCTAAACAAAATCAACAATTGCCCTGAAATCAAAAATCTTATGATTCATGGTGTTTATTTAGAAACTTCTCTCACTTGGGCAGACAAATAAAATAAAATAAATATTAAACTCTCAACTTGCGCTCTTAACGCAATCTCTTTGATAAATTGTAACTTGTTTAAATAATTTGTTGCCCATGTCCCATGGGCTAGACATCCGGCATTGTCTGGTCACATTACAATATGGGACCAGGCAATATGCGGTGTTTTGGAAAAAAACCATAACTTGTTTGTTATGAGCGATAAAATGCAGATTCCAAAATCAAGTAATAGTTTATTTAATGGGGTTTCCTATGATGGCAAACATTTTGGCAGGTTTTAACAAAAAATCCAAGCTAAAAATGGACAAACACGTTTCCAAGACGTGCGTTGCTATCAGTAAAAAAAAGTGGTCTTCGTTGAGTTGGCGCATGTGCGAGCAAAACATCGAATTGGCTTATATCACATGATTCTCCAAAAGTTGGACAAACACTAGTCTTGTTTGCAAGACGATCTTAATCGCGGTATATGCAGCGCGCGTAGGCCGCCGATGCGGGCGTCCTTTAACGTACGCCGTACCATACACGCAATGACCTTCGATAACATCCTCTTGTTTAACTGCTCTAATCTCAGCGCGTGACCTCTATACATAATTCAACAGGGAGGTCAAAAGCATAATGACGCTTGCGCACTGAAGGAAGTTTGTGTTTTAGAAATGAGGTTGTAGGTACCTTGCTCTATGGGTACTGTGTGCGCGATAGTACATGTACATGTACATGAATTAGGCCTATACATGTACACTAACAAGTACATCGCGAAAATCAAACCGTTATTGATGTCGCGCCGGGTCGCGAACAGACGGTACAATGGCTTCGGCGAAGCCGGGCCCAGGGGCATCTTTGCTGTAACATCGATTGCTTCGTCCACTCGGTCTGACATTTGCTCACTAAACAACACTATAACAACAACGCATGCGACGCGCTCACATGGTCTATTTTATACTATGTCCACACGTCGCTGCGACGTACAGAAACTATACCAGTGAGTCAGCGATTATGCAAGTTACGTCACGCGATTTTTCACGCAACGTCACAGGCGCATGCAAATGCAAAACAATTCTGCTCGGAATTTTCCGAGCGATTAGAGCAGATAACAAGACGGTCTTAGCGAAGGTTATTCGCGCGTGGTCTACGGCGTACGTTAGAGGGCGCCCCGCATCGTCTTGCGAAGATCGTCTTGCAAACAAGACTAGACAAACACTTGCAATCTGCCGCATGTATGTGTGCAACTAGTAATTGCTTGTATACATTTATCTGATTCTCTTTTGTAATAGGAGTGAAGAGGCAGTGGAGCTATGAGGAAATTGAGGCAGTAAAAACAATGAGGCATGTACTAACAATGAAGTTGCCCGGTAAACGTCAAATAGAAGAACTCACAAAACGACACCCAGTACTACAATCAAGGTCCTGGAAAATTATCAAAGACTACTATCGCAACAATAGACAATGTCTTCTTGCAATGTAAAAACAGTTTTGAGCAATGAAACTGTTTTCAACGACACCCAGTGATAGAAGGCCTTTAATTCTAACCCCACCTAATGCCACAAAGTAAAAGGTAGTACATGTAGTCTCACATGTACGACTCTTGCTTATTATCAGTTTTGTTTAGTAGTGGTATTATTTAGTATTGTTTGCATATTGTACAGGTACAATTTACTACTTGTAGTAAATAGTACTTTTCCCCCAACTAAATGCATTAGGGTAATTTGTTTTAAAGGATTTTGTAAAGCCCATTCCGAGAAGGCCTTTAAATTTACGTTTTTGGGGTAAAACTCATTTACAGAGGGACTTTAATTTCTTGAGATTTTTGTAACGCCCAGTGATAGAAGGCCTTCTATCATGTTTTGTTTAACCCCAGTGAGAGGTCGTAATGTTTTTAGGATTCTTTGTAAAGCCGAGCTTTAGAAGGCCTTTAATTTCTTAGGATTTGTTTGAGTAAAATCTAGTGACAGAGCCTTTAATTTGTTTATTTTTTGTTGTAAAACCCAGTGATAGGTCGTTAATTTCTTATAACTTTTGGTAAAGCCGAGCACTAGAAGGCCTTAAAAATATTTTGTTGGGTAAAACCCAGTGATAGGTCTTCAATTTCTTACGATTTTTTCTGTAAATCCGACAGTGATATAAGGCCTTTATTGTCTTACGATTTTTGTCACGCCCAGTGATACAAGGCCTTTAATTTTAGTTGTTTTTTATAACCCAAGTAAGAGGTTGTAAATTTCTTAGGATTTTTGTTACGCCCAGTGATATAAGGCCTTTAATTTTAGTTGTTTTTTATAACCCCAGTGCGAGGTTGTAAATTTCTTAGGATTTTTTGTAACGCCCAGTGATATAAGGCCTTTAATTTTAGTTGTTTTTATAACCCCAGTGAGAGGTCGTAAATTTCTTAGGATTTTTTGTAAGCCCAGCAATAGAAGGCCTTCAATTTCTTAGGATTTGTTTGAGTAAAATATAGTCACAGGAGTCCTTTAATTTAAATTTGTGTGTGTGTGTGTGTGTAACTACCAGTGACAGAAGCCCTTTAATTTTATTGGAATTGTTGTGGTAAAATCTAGTCACAGAAGGCCTTTAATTTGTATTTGTGTGTGTGTAAAAACCAGTGACAGGAGGCCTTTAATTACTTAAGAATTTGGTTGTAAATAACAGTGATATAAGGCCTTTAATATTTTAGTGTTTTAAAAAAATCAGTGATAGGTCGTAAATTTCTTAGGATGTTTTTGTAAAGCCGAGCAATAGAAGGCCTTACAACAAATGTTTTAGTAAATCACAGTGATATAAGGCCTTTAATATCTTAGGATTTTTGTAAAAGCCATTGATAGGTCTTAAATTTCTTAGGATTTTTTGGTAAAGCCCAGCAATAGAAGGCCTTTGATTTATTTTGATTTGTTGGGGTAAAATCTAGTGACAGCCTTTACTTGTTATATTTGTTGGGGTAAAATCTAGTGATACAACCTTTAATTGTTTTATTTTTTGTTGTAAAACCCAGTGATAGGTTGTTAATTTCTTACGATTTTTTCTGTAAATCAGTGATCAGTGATATAAGGACTTTTAATTTCTTAGGATTTTTGTCACGCCCAGTGATAGAAGGCCTTTAATCTTAGTTGTTGTTTTATAACCCCAGTGAGAGGTCGTAAATTTCTTAGAATATTTTGTAAAGCCGAGCTATAGAAGGCCTTTTATTTCCTAGGATTTGTTTGAGTAAAATCTAGTCACAGAAGTCCTTTAATTTGAATTTGTGTGTGTAAAAACCAGTGACAGAAGGCCTTACATTTTTTAGATTTTTTTTCGTAAATCACAGTTATATAATTAAGGCTTTTAATTCTTTATTTTATTTTAACTCAGTGATAGGTCGTAAATTTCTTAGGATGTTTTTGTAAAGCCGAGCAATAGAAGGCCTTACAAAAAATGTTTTTGTAAATCACAGTGATATAAGGCCTATAAATAATATCTTAGGATTTTTTTGTAAAACCCATTGATAGGTCTTAAATTTCTTAGGATTTTGTTGTCAAGCCCAGCAATAGAAGGCCTTTAATTTATGTGAGAGAAGGCCTTTAATTTCTTAGGATTTTTGTAACGCCCAGTGATAGAAGGCCTTTAATTAGGCCTTTAATTACTTAGGATTTTGTTTGTAAATAACAGTGATATAAGGCCTTTAATATTTTAATGTTTTTAAAAAATCAGTGATAGGTCGTAAATTTATAAGGATGTTTTTCTAATGCCGAGCAATGGAAGGCCCTTAAAAAAATGTTTTTGTAAATCACAGTGATATAAGGCCTTTAATATCTTAGGATTTTTAATAAAACCCATTGATAGGTCTTCAATTTCTTAGCATTTTTTTGCAAAGCCCAGCAACAGAAGGCCTTCAATTTATTTTGATTTGTTGGAGTAAAATCTAGTGACGGCTTTTAATTGTTATATTTGTTGAGGTAAAATCTAGTGATAGAGCCTTTAATTGTTCTATTTGTTGTTGTAAAACCCAGTGATAGGTCGTTAATTTCTTAGAACTTTTGGTAAAGCCGAGCAATAGAAGGCTTTACATTCTTTTTTTTGTTGTAAAACCCAGTGATTGGTCTTCAATTTCTTATGATTTTGTTTCTGTAAATCACAGTGATAGGTATAGGGTTTTGTATCCCGAGCGATAGAAGGCCTTAAATTCTTTTCTTTTTTTGTAAAACCCAGTGATAGGTCTTCAATTTCTATGATTTGTTTATGTAAATCACAGTGATAGGTATAGGATTTTTTTTGTAAAGCCGAGCTATAGAAGGTCATTAATTTCTTTGGAATTGTTGTGGTAAAATCTAGTCACAGAAGGCTTTTAATTTAAATTTGTGTGTGTAAAAACCAGTGACAGGAGGTCTTTAATTACTTAGGATTTTTTTTCCGTAAATCACAGTGATATAACCCCTTAATTTTTTATTTTTTTTTAACCCAGTGATAGGTCGTAAATTTCTTAGGAAGGCCTTTAGCTTAGGAATTTTTGTGGGGGTAAATTACAGTGGTATAAGGCGTTTAATTTCGTAGGTGTTTTTTAAGCCAAGTGATAAAAAGTCTTTAATTTCTTAGGATATTTGTAAAACCCAGTGATAGGCCTTTAATTTCTTAGGATTTTTGTAACGTCCAGTGATAGAAGGCCCTTTTTTTGTAAAACCCAGTGACAGTTTCGCACAACATTAGACAAAAGGCCTTTAATTTCGTATTTGTTTTGTTAAAAAGTTGTTTTTTAAACCGAGTGATATGAGGCCCTTAATTTTTTTTTAAACCAGTGACATTAGGCTTTTAATGTTATGTACATGTAGCGTTTTTTACAGCCCTTTGATAGGTCTTTATTTCCATAAGTTTTTGTAAATCTCAGTGAAAGAAGGCCTTTTATTTCTTAGGATTTTGTTCGTTTTAACAAATTAAATGTGAACATAGACCACCAGCTATTGACAAGCCACTTCCCCTTATAAATTCATGGATGTGTCTTACCGGTATGCCCAAGGTGAACGAAATGGCACTAGGGTTGTTCATTGTAGCAGTGTTTTTCTTTTGGTCACTAAACAAATGGAGTTTTAATTGATAGTCTTTTGAAAATCCATTAGGCATTTCTGTTTTCAGACATGCTTAAAAATACATTTTTGTTTTATTATAAATCTTAAAAACCTTCGTCTTTAAGGTGTAATTATTATGTAATAATATGTTGGTGATCTTGGTGCATTCTTCTTTAATAAAGAAATATTGTTTATTTTTCTTTATTTATTTTCTATTTATTTTTTATTTATTTTTCTGCACCACCCTTTATGTATTAAATTAATTTCAATATTTTAAATGTAATTAATTTCATTATTTTGCCTAAAAATAACAGTAACTGTAACACACTTTGATCTGTGTGAAGTGACCAGCCAAATGACTGCCAACCAAAATAGTTTATTTTGTTGACATGCATGTCTAATGTTCACTCTTTGGTTCAAAAATTAAATTGTTGTGCGTTTTCATGAGAAAAAAGCCTCTTGTCTTCTTAGTTTTCCTAAATTGTCCCCACAGTTGCACCCTTAGACTAAATACTTTCTTTTTCATCCGATCACATCAGTACACATTGTCATCCTAAAAACCACCTGCAAGGTGTATTCCAATTTCTTTCTACTTTCAAATTCACTTTCAAATGTATCTTAAATGCCTACAACCTGAAAGTCTAATGCAGACATGTGAAATTTTGGTTTTGATTTTTCTCAAAAGTATAGGAAATATATTTTCCTCCTTTTTGGCCTAGTTTCCTGTTTAACCCTTTTGTTTTCACTTGTAGTTTTTACATTTCTGGCAATGTGAAGATCCATCTGTCGCCTGCTTTAGTATTTATCATCTGTAGTTGTTTGTATCGCCCACTTAAACAAAAATGGATTGTGTAACAAAGGCAAGGGTCTGTGGTATAGGCCCCCTAAATTTTGGAATTTCAATTGTTAATTTCCGTTTGGTTAATAAAAAAACCTAGCCCTAGATCATAGCAATATTCTATGATAACGCACTAGAGTTAACTGTGTTCAAGACCATGCATGTGTGAACATAAACAGTTGAAAATATGGAATTATTAATTATTAATTATTAATTATTAATTATTAATTATTAATTATTAATTATTAATTATTAATTATTAATTATTAATTATTAATTATTAATTATTTTCGAGCAAGCTGGAACAAGCTGCGTCTCGCAGCCTCATAGCTCGAGCGCCTTCGGCACTCAGGATTCTTGCAGTTCCAAGAAGTTTTTGGCCTGATACTTCCCATGCATCTTCAATTACCCAAACTTTCAATTCAGGTTTTTTCATCAAAATAAGGAATTTTGTTCCTTATGGTGAAATCTGCCGTTTATTTTTCTAACCGAAGCAGTTTCCGCCCAAGTTGGCAAATTAACATACAAATTTATCTTGAAAGAACCAAGAGGAATTCTTAAAACAACTTGAGACTTAAGTAAAACCGCATGGCGAGTTTCAGAACGAATAATTCCCATGAAAAAAATGCCACAATTTCATTACTGCAGTGAATGTAGATCCGTAATCAAAAAGTGCAAACAAAGTGTGTATTTTCCTTGTTTAATCGAGGACATAGAAATACATGTGGGTGTACTCAATTGTGCAGTGCTTTGTCAGAACGGCAATCCGCTCAATAGGCTAGCGTTGCACCATGCGTGTTTTCTCTTTAGACAGACCGTACCAGTGTGTGACCTCAGTTTGAGTGCACAGGGTCAGTTTAATAATACAGAGAGGGCGCCCTTTCTCAACACTGGTTTGCACTTGCAATACGTTCTTAAATGCAATAGTGCTAACAGTTTTTTAAAAACCCACTTATATTTGATGTCCTCAATAAACCATGTTTAAACTGGTGTCCTCGATTTACACCATAAACATGTATGCGTGTGTATACCGATGTGCGTTTGTATTGACCGGCAATCGTGGTCGTCGGACAAAAGAATTGGGAGTCAAACAATGGGTCCACGATTGACACAACGTCCACGATCTTTTCCCGTGTACAAATCCTATGGCGATCATCAAAAAATGTTAGAGTATAAACAAAAGAGGGAAGACGGTCGGACAATACCCCGTCCACGATCGAAGGCCTTTACACACTTGTGTGTGTATACCGATGTGTGTATACCGATGTGTGTATACCGATGTGTGTATACCGATGTGTGTATACCGATGTGTGTATACCGATGTGTGTATACCGATGTGTGTATACCGATGTGTGTATACCGATGTGTGTATACCGATGTGTGTATACCGATGTGTGTATACCGATGTGTGTATACCGATGTGTGTATACCGATGTGTGTATACCGATGTGTGTATACCGATGTGTGTATACCGATGTGTGTATACCGATGTGTGTATACCGATGTGTGTATACCGATGTGTGTATACCGATGTGTGTATACCGATGTGTGTATACCGATGTGTGTATACCGATGTGTGTATACCGATGTGTGTATACCGATGTGTGTATACCGATGTGTGTATACCGATGTGTGTATACCGATGTGTGTATACCGATGTGTGTATACCGATGTGTGTATACCGATGTGTGTATACCGATGTGTGTATACCGATGTGTGTATACCGATGTGTGTATACCGATGTGTGTATACCGATGTGTGTATACCGATGTGTGTATACCGATGTGTGTATACCGATGTGTGTATACCGATGTGTGTATACCGATGTGTGTATACCGATGTGTGTATACCGATGTGTGTATACCGATGTGTGTATACCGATGTGTGTATACCGATGTGTGTATACCGATGTGTGTATACCGATGTGTGTATACCGATGTGTGTATACCGATGTGTGTATACCGATGTGTGTATACCGATGTGTGTATACCGATGTGTGTATACCGATGTGTGTATACCGATGTGTGTATACCGATGTGTGTATACCGATGTGTGTATACCGATGTGTGTATACCGATGTGTGTATACCGATGTGTGTATACCGATGTGTGTATACCGATGTGTGTATACCGATGTGTGTATACCGATGTGTGTATACCGATGTGTGTATACCGATGTGTGTATACCGATGTGTGTATACCGATGTGTGTATACCGATGTGTGTATACCGATGTGTGTATACCGATGTGTGTATATATGGGCATAATCACCATTGGGTCGACCATTTTCCGTAATTTTAACGACATTAATTTTAATAAAGAACTTGCCGAGAATATATTTGTAATCTTTTCTTAGTTTCCCACTTTTGTGTTTTTGAGTGGTGGTATAATAATGGTTTATTATCATTTGTCAACTGAAATGTTAACTTTGAATTTTCTGATATATATCCACGGAACACTCTGCTAATTTTGTGTCGGAAAGCTTTCAAATTTGCATAATTATGTTAATTAGTTCACGCCATTAGCTGAAAATGGAAAAACATGCATATCTTTAAAACAATGTGGGCTAGCATGCCCAAAATGGTGTCTATACCCATGTTTTCATGGTCAATGAGTCTAATGATCATAGAATGATGCTTCGTTTGGTATTGCCTGACACATTAAATGTTAATGAGCAGCATTAGGTGCCCAATGTTCATAGACGAACAATGCTCATCAGTCTATTCCAGCGGATTTTAAGCAAGTTTATCAATGGGAGAAACCAAGAAATCCAGAAATTCTGAACCGTTGAGACTCTTACCCCTTGGTTCCACCATTAAGATGGGTATACAAGCACTGACCATGATGATAACACTTTTCATGTTAATCTTCTAGGTCCAGTTCTTCTGTAGGTTTGGTAGAATTAGAACAGCTCTGTCCTTTACAGTCACCGCATGCTGCTGTGCATTTCTCCTGCAGGTGCACCTTTTGGATTCACAACCAGTTTTGCAGTTGCAACGGAACAAGCAAAGAATGTCTGCAGGTGCAGGTGGCAAGTCAGTTTTCACTGGCAACAGGTTCTGATTCACCATTGCCCAACCCCAATCCAGTGGATTTAAGTCATCGTTTTCCCCCCTCCATTATTGAATTTGGTAGTAAACTCGCATACTGTGGAACTTGGCAGATGCCTCAGTAGGTGGCAAATTGCGAGCCTCAACATGTTTCGAGCTCTGTAAAGCCTTGTCACTGAAGTTCTTGAATCGGAGTTTATTAAGACCAGTGTTTTGATCTCCGCTGTAGAGGAATGCAAGGGCCTTTTCACCAGCATGGATGATGTCCTCTTTCTTTGCGCTTTCCACCATGAAAGTATCAGCCACTTTTGACAATTCATCGGTACAGATCTTGGACAGGCCTACTTGCTTTCCAATGCCATAGAGCCTTGATGTCGTGTCACAACCCAACAGTGCATGCACCAAACAAAAAGCAGCCTTGAGCACACAGCAGGGCCAAGCTCCTCCTTCGACTTCCGGATATTCCACATGCAATTTTTGTTTTATTTCGGCTTTGGCTCAGGTCTGAAGAATAAGGCTCTGCCTTTAGTATATGCATGGTGAAGAAGTAGCACTATCAGGTCAGTGTCATCCCCAACAAGCACAGTGTCATTGGAATGGGATGCTGCAATGGCTTCTTGAACGATTAGAAGGTCAGCATCTGCTCTTGCATGTGCAATAGTGCAACCAGCCCTCTCAAGGTAGTCCCCAAGAAACTTCAGGAATCTTTGCTTGTTTGCATGGTTGTTTAGAAAGTCTGTCTTCTTCAGGGAAACTACCGTCTCTGGCATCAAGTTCACAGTAGGCCCAGATCCTTGGCCACGTCTTAGATGTGTGACGTCCTTGGTGTTTGGACCTTGACCATAACCGTCAAAGAAAACTGTTGCCCTTCCATATCTATTGGTGACATACTTCACATACCGCTTAAAAACTGCATCAAATGTCTCTCCCTTTATCCATGGCAGACGTTGCAGTAGTGCTTCTCCATCGAGAACATAGTAGACAGGATCAGGAAGAACCTCATTTTCGTTTTTAACCAGCTTCCAGAGTGCGTCTGCCAGTGCTGGTTTGTCTGCTACGCAAGGAAGTGACGAGTTGTCAAATAGCGCAGGCGGATGGGTACATAATTCGTACTTGAAGTACGAGGCCGGATCATCCTTTATACCATTAGTGGCTAGCAGGCTTAGTCTCTGGAAAAGGAGTTGTGGGTCCACTTGTACCTTCTCATCATTGTCAATAGTGATTGCAGCTTTTGATACCAGAGTAACAGCTTGCTTCTTTCTTTGAAAGGAAATGTCTGTAATGGTTTTACCAATCATGGAATCTAGAATCCTTTGGCCAACAAGCTTAGCATTATCAACATTGACTAACTCACTGGCAATGACACCATTCACAAGGCCGCGAAGAGAAGGATCAGGGCCAAAGGGATTTAGAGTACTCAGAGTGCTCAAGATTTTGTATGTGTCTTCAGTGTCCCTCTTGATCCTAGATTGGGAGCAGTCTTTGTGTTGTTCACTTGAATCTGAGTTAACCCCAGTAAGTTCTTGCATACATTGACTGATATCTGCACATGTAGGCATTGACAAGAGCCACACAAGTCGCTGCACTTCTGTAAACCCGCGGCCTCTAGTTAGACCACCATTTGTTTTGAGACTCCTCATCAGAACTTGTTCGATTACTAAGTCAGTAGACAATCCTGCCCAACAGCGATCACTGCGACGAACAACATGGAACCCTTCCAGGAAGCACTTGTGGATATCTGGGTGTTTCTCTCGAAGTTCCAGCATCATTTGCAGGTATATGTATGCAGATTTGGCGTACCAATTGTGACCCGCTGCTGCAAAATATGGAAGCATCTCTTGAACAGCCTGAAGGTGAAGCGTCCAATCACCAACTCTTTCAGCCTTTATGAATTTCCGCAAAGTTGTTATCATATCCATATACTGAAGCCAAAGTTGGGCTGTCCTATTGCCTTTCATGCTGTCCCTTTCAGTATTTAAAGTTTCAGCAACTGAACAAATAGAATCTTCTTTGGAAAGATTACAAGCTACAGCAGCATGTGGATCCTTCAAGATGCTTTCGAACAACTCCCCTGCTTTCAATAAGCATTGGTGTGGGGCATTGCTACATGTACTCTCAGAAGCAGCGCTGGTTTCATCATGTACAGTGTCAACAAGCTCTGCGCCAGTTTCTTCAGAATCATCTTGAAGAGCAGGCAGTGGTATGTTATAGGCATCGTCGCTGGTTTCATCATGTACAGCATCATCAAGCTCTGCACCAGTGTCTTCAGATTCATCTGGAAGAGTAGGCAGTGGTATGTTGTAGGCATTAGCAGTTAACATCGTATTGAGTGCCGCATACACCATTAAATGACCTCGCACAGCCCTAGCAATCGCTTTTCCACTTAGCATGTGTTTCACAGCGTTGTCAGCATAGACAACTTCAAGAACCTGCTCTAGGCCACTTCCTGCCATTAGATGGCCGATGCATCCCAGGAAACTCATTTCGGTGTGGAGCCCTCCTAGGCGTAGAACGATTTTGTTTAGGGCGCTACAACTAGGCTCTGATTCAATTATCAACAATGCCTTCCAGAAAAGGGGCTGGTCAAATGTGATGACTGGTGTCACACTGTACATTTTGGCCTGCTCACAAATATAATGCAGTGTAGAGAAGATACAGCTCATATTACCAGGATCAAGGTCAATCATTGGCAGAAACATGACAGAGGATCTACCAGGATGAGCACCTTGGTAGAAGCTCTGCATGAAGCCTGACCAAAGAGGCCTCCTGGATTGAAGTGCAAGGGAAACTTCCCAGAGGAGGTCTACGTCAGCTGTAGTATCAGCCTTCTCTGTAGTTGTCAGCTCCTTAAAGGTAAGCGGCAAATCAGCAGTTTTCTGCGACCTAAAGTTCTGGATATTAATCTGGCCAATCCTTTTGATCTCATCAGAAGCAACTGAAATACTTGGTATAGCTTTGTGTGAAACTGTCCCTGGAGTGTAAGTTGCAATTATTCCCATTCCGTGGAATGTCTTGCAACCGTCCAATGTTCTAACATTGTGGTCAACATTGTCAGCCACAAATTGTACGAACTGTCCTGGCACATACTCTGGCAAGCTGACCCCCTCAACAGCAGCAGTACGTTCGAACCTCTGTATCTCTGCATAGGATGATCCAAATCCATGTTTGTGCAAGGTTTCGACCAGGAATTTGGATGCAAATTTGTGATGCATCTGTTCAGATAAACCAAACTGGAGAGGAGCCATAATTACTCTTGGGCGAACACCTTGCATGATTGCTTGTCCAACTGATGCCCTCTTCAGTTCAGTGTTTTTTCCTGTGAACAAAATATGCAGCATTTCCTGCAAAGTGGGAGGCAAATAACCAAGAGCCTTTTTAGGGTTGATCATCTGTTCTCTTGTAGGATAGGTACTCGTGCATGAATCGATTGACTTAATTTCATTTCGAATCAAATTGGCGGCTGTCTGGATGATGTACATTGTTTCAGACTGCGAATTATAACTTCGAAAATACCTGTGGTAGTCAAACATGATGATACTTGATGGTACTTTGGCTGTTCTAAAACTTTGGAAGTACTAAAACATTGAACATGAACTGAATTATAGCGCCCTCTATTATCAAGGCCACAACAATACAAAGTTTTGTGTGGGTGGAGGGCCTTATAATTGTACACTGTAACATGTTACATGTATGTAATACCAAAGAAAGAATACTACTATGATAAATGTATTCCTTGACCAAGAAAACATGTATATAGACACACATTTTATTGAATTAGAGTCACAAATGACAAGTTTACACCAATATTTAAATTTGTGGGTAATGGCGGCCATTAAACCGTGTTACGTAAAAACAACAAAGTCAACTTGGAACTACATGTACTTTTGTTTTCCAAATGAATAACCTTCACAAAGTCAAAAGATAAAACATTTTTTAAATGTACGAACAATTTAGGCCAACTTTAAGTATAAATAGATGTTGATTGGATGAATATTATCCTAATATGGTAATTTATGTAAATGATCCCGTGAGGCAGCCCCAGTGAATTGCGATCCTATTGAAAATGTGCAGGGGGCCAATCAATTGGATCATTTTCTATAAATTCGTGTAGGATTTATCGCCTTTTTTTCTTTGAGAGATCAATTAAAAATCGTCATAAGTAATATCCAGCATAAACTGTTTTTTTGTTATGCACCAAATAAAAACGTTAAAAATAATGTTGGCCTGTGTGCATGTTGGCCTGTGTGCATGTTTGTGTTCGTGTACGTACAGCATGCAATACGTTCATTCAGTAAATTACGGCGCATAAACACACTACGTGGAGTCGGCGTAAGTACAGCTGAAAGTTCAGCCCCGAGGAATTATGACTGAAACAAGATCAAAGCATAAAATTCAACAAATGTTATTACATGTAGACAAACTTCAAGATTCCAGCTAGGCTAGAGTCATAAACAAAGTTTCTAGAATTGGGATATTATTAAGCTAGGCAAAAATAATTCAGTTAACTCATAAAATAAGCGTCCTGGCGATTTTCGCCACACTACCCCCCGCTTAAAAAAACCCAAATGCGTCCTCGCATTTAAATGCTAAAAACAATTATTCAAAAATGTTAATCTTGGAACACTTAGAACTGCTATGAGCAAATTAAAATCATGTTCACTTAAAGTTTAAACGACAATAAACAGTAAGTTTGTCCTCAACAATAATATTCGCATAAAAGAGAGAGCTGAAATTAAGAACCAATTTACATCAATTAATCACAACCATTCTATGTTAACATCAAGCAATTCCTTGAAGTTGCTTATAATTGCGAATCTAGTTTTGTCAAAACATGTGCGTTCTATCTAGCACGTAACGGTCTCCTGTGAAAACACAGTACACCGTCTAACGAGTAACGTCTTGAATTTCAACAACAGAAAAACTTACTTTAGGTCTTTCAACACCAAACATCAGAGCCAATTTCAGGACTACAAATACAAAGAGTCTACCCTGACCTAGCACAGTAGCAGTACTATTGGTCGGAGATCCACATAAATTATCATCGAAATACATAAATTACCCCAAGTTTTATAATTGTCATTCGCGTGCAACAACTTAGTCTGGGACTCTGGTTCCTAGACTCGTATAATACTGAAAATATACGCGAGCAGATTGACAACAAAGGCTCTGACTAAACTTTCTTCGCCAGGCGTTGTGGGTAAAAACTAACCAATCACAGGCTAAAGATTCATTAGGTTACCATGACGTGCTCCCAGGTCAGTCAATAAACACCTGGAAGTTGGCGGGTATTTCGAAATGCACAATAGTTGTTATCATTTCAACAGTGAATAGGATCTATGGCGTCAACGTACGCGTACGGTGTGTGTGAAACATGCAATTTCAACTCATCATAACACAAATTCACACTGCTTTTAATTATTATCATTAGGCCTACGTACATTTTTAAACAAACAAAATCATTACAGGTAATTATTGATAGTGAGTATCGCCTACCATAGAATGACTGCTGCTGCGTGATATGCTGGTTTTATTGGTGATAAAGTTAGTGATATCTCGTTAATGTCATTGTTCCGGTTGCTGAAGCTGATCAGCCAACGAAGATCGAGCGTAGCCGACTTAATTGCCACTGCGGTCTGCCGAACGCTGCGTTTGCAGGCAACCAATATTCGTTGTACCGCACATAATACACCCGACCATCAGGAAAATGTGCCGACTCAACTACCTGGCGATAGACTAGTCCATGGTCCAGCTGTTGCAGTTCTGACTCTCGCTGTTTAGGCAAATCTCTGGCTTCACGCCTCAGCTGCTGTACCTCTGCTCCCGCGGCACTCTGTGGAGGACTGGACCGTAGGCCCTACGCATCTTGTCAGGCATGTGCCGTGTTGCACTCGGTCACCTTGGGTTCCGGTTTGAGCCTGGCTTGTACTTGTCTTGTTGGGGGTGGGTGGTGTAAACCGGTCTCCCTCGTCGGAACTTATGGACGCGTTACAGGGAGAAGATGGGGGTGACGGTGTTGCGAGGACTGAGGGAATCGGTGATAACCTTGGCAGCGAAATTGTGGCCATCTCCTCTAAGATGCGGCCAACGAGCTCTTTTTTGTCTGCATCTTCCCGAACGTGTCGCACGTCTTGTGTTGGTGGTGCTGGTGTCGATGTATTGACTTCTGGCGTTGGTTGGACTACCTTGAATTTCACGTCTTTCTTTACAACCTTGGACTTCATTCGTGTGGGGTGTGCCGCTTGCCGGGAGGCCGATTTAGTTTCCATTCTGCAATCTCTAGGATGCATCTTGTGTTTTCTCAGCATGTGTTGTTGGTAGTAGGCAAACTTGGCTTAGGGGAAAGTTTCCTTGCACTTCGAGCATTCTAGTGGCTTGGTTATTTCCGGCTTTCCCCATCCTGATTTTTGATAATTCATTGTGCGGAGCAGCTGGAATGCTTGTTCTCGTCCCTGTCTAGCCTTTTGTCGAATGACAATGATGCATATAGCGCGATGCAATACTTCGCAATGAATTAATTACGGACCCTGGGGATTTGCTTACGTCATCACGCAGTTTGTGCGTGGCTTCATCTGCCACACTGCTCTCGATGTAAATAAACCGTGGTTCTTTTTATTTACTTTAGGGAAATTATCTATTCACCAGTCCCGAGTCAAAATCTGTTTGAATTAATTGTTGATAAATACAAAGGAAACAAGACTTGAATATTACGCTGCCGTCTTTAATCCATCTTGGATCACAATTTGGAGGTCAACTGCCTTCTCTTGGCTTGTAGACCGTTTTCTTCTTTAAAAAATTATTCTTGAGCAACTTCTCAAATCACTTTTCACACTGTTTATCACAGTTTCTTGACAAATTATTGCAAAACTGGACTCTCACATACATCCATGCGGCTCTTCCGCAAAACAACGAGGGCGCCCTCTATAAAACACTATTTGCCCCGGTGCGCATTCCCATAACGCACATCGAGCACAACAATAGAGTCCAGAACTTGATTACGGTCCTTCTACGTAGATCAAAGGTGTTAGGTATTTTAACATCATGAATTTGCTTTTCTGTGATGAATGGCTTCATATTCTCTTGGGCTTTTGAATAACTTGTTCCTGGCCAGGGATCAAATTAAAAATTCCTCCCAAATATGTGTCACTTGTTCATCATCTTTGTAGCGTCATGACGTCTTGCATTACACCTTATTCACCTTGTCCTTGTATTCTCCATAATCCCTTGCAATAACTTGATTAAATTATCCGTAGTGTTCCCTCCACTACTAACTACTTGTACATCTTGAATTCCTCTTGAATTCTTGTCTTGTACGTCAGCATCATCTTAAAGTTCTTGCATCATTAATATAGCGTAATATCTCATCTGGAATATTCTTAAATTTATTGGTTAATTCTTCATAATGAAGCTTGCCATTTATTTCTTGCTTGCTCTAATCTCTATATCTCGCTGGTCGTCGGACTTCTCGGCGACTACGCGTTCCTTGATTCTTTGCACTTCTTCGAATTCGTCTTGACTTGGTACTTCTTTGGGTTCGTCTTGACTTGGTACTTCTCTTTGATCCGTCATCTCCGGGGTTGTCCCTTGTGGCGACGTTGCCTTGTTCTTGTACCATGTCGGTGCATTTTCCCTAGTGTACTGCTTCAATCTGTTGTGATGCACTACTCGAGGTTTCCCTCTTGCACCTTTCTGGACTCGATATGTAACGTCACTTAGTCGACTTGTAACTACGTAGGGCCCATCCCAAGGTAGTTGAAACTTGGGACAAAATCCTTTTTTCCTCTTCGGACTGTACAACCAAACTGTATCACCCTCACGATATCCTCCAGAGTTTGCCTTGCGATCATAGTTTCGCTTTTGTCTGTCACTTGAAATTTTGATGTGTCCCCTTGCATAGTCATGGACTTTCTCTAGTCGTTCTCGGAGGGTAGATGCGTATTCAGTCTGACTTTCTTGGCGGTCTTGTGTTGTTGGTTGTTCCATGAGTAAATCTTAGGTAGAGTTGCATCTCTTCCTAACATCATTTCAGTGGGTGAGCACCCAGTTGTCTCACGAACAGCGGTTCTGTATGCCATCATTACATACGGTAAACGCTTGTCCCAGTCTTTCTGTTCGTCATCTATGAACATAGCTAGTAAATTCTCCAGTGTGCGATTGGCGCGTTCAATCATTCCGTCTGATTGAGGGTGTAACGCTGAAGTTATTGTCTTGTCAATGCCAGGGAGCTCACAAACTTCCTTAAAAGGTTGTGACTCAAAATTCCGTCCTTGATCAGTATGGAGTTCCATTGGCACTCCGTACCGGCATATGAACTGTTCTTACTCGTCCGCTTGTTTTGTTTTGCCCGAGGTGACCACACGTCTTGTCACTATGTAGTCTTGTCACTAGTTTTCTTCTCAAACTTTTCGGAAGAACAATTTGCCACGTCACTCGATCGCCTGCCGGTGTTTCCCATCGTCGACATAGAACATCTTCCCGGAGCTCTAATCGATCCCATTGTGACCAGTAACTCTTTACTTCTGCACACTCAAGGGAAATATCAGACCACTCAGGTCGGACCTTGAAAGTTTCTTTCCATTGGAGTATCTTGCCAATGCTTTTTTCTTTTCTCTGTTCCTCTCGGATTTCCTGTCTTGTTACTAGTTCATCCTCCGTTGATTCATCAGGGACGTCTTCTCCACTTAGTGTTTTGCTTGATTTTCCTGTGACTGTTCCACAATGTGGATTACTTGAGCTTGGACCTGTTTCCTTAACTCTGCTTTCATCAGTTCGAGGCTGACGTGGCTGTCTTCTGTGCTTGATGATCTGTGCGTCTCCTTCATTCTTTTCTATTCTGTCACACTGGTGGCACTCATCACATGGTCTCCTTGATAAACCATCTGCATTCCCATGTTGTTTGCCAGGTCGATGTTGAATTTCAATTTCATACGTGCTCATTACCTCTAACCATCTTGCAATTTGGCCTTCGGGACTTTTGAAATTCATCAGCCAACGCAAAGCGCCGTGATCTGTGCGGATGAGAAACTTCTTGCCGTACAAGTAATGGTGGAAATGTTTTGTCGATGCGACAACAGCCAGTAACTCCTTCCTTGTTACGCAATAGTTCCTCTTGGCTTTCGTCAACGCTCTGCTGAAATAAGCGATGACTTGTTCTTGACCGTTTTGTACCTGCGACAAGACCGCTCCTATACCTTGGTTACTTGCGTCCGTGTCCAAAATGAAAGTGTCATCACTTGAAGGATAGGCTGAGATCGGTGCCGAAACTAGTGCTCTCTTTAGCTTCTTGAATGCACAGTCACACTCTTGACTCCATGCAAAATTGTGCATTTCAGTCAGTCGATGTAATGGTCTTGCTATCTCTGCAAATCCTCTGACAAATCTCCTATAGTATGAACACAGCCCGAGAAAGCTACGAACGTCCGTCACTGTTCTTGGTGTTGGCCATTTTTTGACACTTTCCGTCTTAACAGGATCTGTCTGTATTCTTTCCTCCGACACCACGTGACCTAGAAAGTTTACACACCTTTGGAAAATGTGGCACTTCTTCGGACTTAATTTTAGCCCTGCCCTTCTGATTCTGTCTCCATACACGATGATGTCGTCAATATACACCAAACATGTTTGCCACTGCAAACCCGACAAAACTCTTTCCATGAGCCGTTCAAAGGTTGCAGGTGCATTGGTAAGACAGTGTCAGTGGCATACCATCTTAACAACAGAGAAGCAAAAAGGGAACTGGATGTGCTCGTTGACAACAAACGCCTAGAGTTCCAACAAGCCCCAAAGTACCTCGGCGTACGCCTGGATCGAATACTGTCTTTCAAGCAACACCTAGAAGATGTTAAGGCCAAGGTGACATCAAGGGTCTCGCTTATCCGACGCCTTGCTGGTACGACCTGGGGAGCCTCTGAAAAGACCTTACGAATATCCATGCAAGCTCTGGTCTTCTCTGCAGCCGAATACTGTGCCCCAGCCTGGAGCAGAAGCCCACACATGAGGAAGGTTGATGTGGCTATCAACAACGCCCTCTGGATTATTACTGGTTGCTTGAAGCCAACCCCTGTGTTCCACCTGCCACTACTAGCAGGAATTGCCCCAGCCGGTCTCCGACGGGAGGCTGCTACCCTCACCCTGGCAAGGAAAGCCCAGAAAAACGACTGGCACATCCTGCATAACACCACAACGATAGTGGCCCCTCCAAGCAGACTCAAGTCCCGCCACCCCTACAACAAGGCGGTACAAGAGATGCTTTGTTCTATCCCTGAGGACCTGTCTAGAAGTGCATGGCTGGCAGCATCTTGGAAGCAGGTGTGGGAGACGGCTGGGCCCTCCCGCATCCACCGCTACATCTGGGACCCAGGAGGTGGCGTCGTAGGAGAAGATCTACCACGTCGGCAATGGACCTTGCTGAACCGTCTACGTACAGGGGTCGGCCGCTTCAAATCATCGCTGAATACGTGGGGCCTGGCAGACAGTGCCGCATGCGAGTGCGGCGAGCCTGATCAGACTGCCGAACATACAATCACCATCTGCCCCCTATACAGACCACCTTCAGAAGCCGGCTTCTTTGACGTAGGACCAGAGACGAGGACATGGCTGCACGACACTGAGTTGGCCATCTGATGATACACGAAAAAAGAAGGTGCATTGCACAACCCAAATGGCATCACCTTGAATTCATAAAGTCCTTGGTTGGTAACAAATGCCGTCTTCTGTTTGTCCTTGTCTGCCATCTCCACTTGCTAGTATCCACTTGCTAAGTCTAAAGTGGAAAACCACTTGGACCCTGACAACGTATATAATGTGTCGTCAATTCTTGGTAAAGGGTACGAATCATTGATTGTAGCAGTGTTGATCTTTCGGTAGTCTACACAAAATCTTGTGGACCCATCTTTCTTCTTTACTAAAACAATGGGCGAAGCCCATGGACTAGACGATGGTTCTATGACCCCCCGCTTAAGCATCTTGTCAATTTCTTCTCTTGCGTCCTGTCGTTGATGAATTGGTAGCCGTCTCGGTGGTTGTCGGATCGGCTTCGTTGATCCCGTTTCAATTTCATGTCGAACTGCCGATGTTCTACCAAGATCGTCTGAATCTCTTGCCAAAACATCTTGGTAGGTTCTCAGCATTCTTGAGAATTGAGTTTGTTGATCTTTGTTTAGATGTTCACAACTTGTCCTGTATAGTTTGACCAAATGATCTGGAATCTCACCATCATTCTCTTGAGTATGGTGCTCTTTCAAAACAGCTACCCGCCGTTTATCTTGATCTTGAACGATACAGTTACTGTCAACCGACTCACATATAGCAATACATTCGCCCTTGTAAACAGTTACTGATTCATCTTTGAGGTTAAATGCTCTCACTGGTATTAATTCTTGCTGAATATTAACCAAAGTCTTGGCTATTAGAACATTGTGATTTCTTGAAAATCTTGATTCTGGTTCAACAACACCACACTTGAAGTTTCTGTCTTTCTGTTGCAACTTGCCAGGTATTAATGCCTCTCCTCCTGGTGCAATTGTCACGGTCTTGTCTGCTGTCACTCTACTGCACGACGGAACTGCTGATGACGTATAAACACAGCATTTAACTTGTCTGTGACCAACTCGCATTTCACCTCTTCCAAGATCCAATGAACAGTTATGTCTCTGAAGAAAATCATAACCCAAAATTCCTTCGGGCTCAATGATTGCCAAATAAACATCATGCACTATACTCTTTACAGTGCCACTAATTTTGATATCTAATTTTCCCCATTCCAGACAAGGAGTGAGTTCACCATCAGCCATGGCCACGTTTACTTCAGTTGAATTCAGTATTGGTCTTGAAATCTGTGCAATCTTGTAATAAATATCTGGACGCAAAATTGTCAAACTTGCACCTGTATCTACCAGGAAATGTACTTGTAAACCATGCACTTGCGCAATCACTTCCATGCCTTGTGTACCTACATCATTTCCTGGTGAAACACTTGTCTCTATTGTTGCATGGTCCCTTGTTTCTTGATTTCTCAGCCGAGGCTCGGACCATGGGTTCGGCTGCTGTCCGTTTCCCGGTCGCATGTTACGTGAACTGTTGTGCTTTTGTTCCAAACACTTGCGTGCAATGTGTCCTGCTTGACCACAATTCCAACAAATTGGAGCTTGTCTTCTATCTCTATCATGTGGCTGTCTGCCGTACTGTCGATTACGGTCCTTGAAACTTGTCTCTTGCATCTTGTTTTGGAAAACAGCTCTTGGGTTCCTGTCATTTGTTAGTTTGCCAATTGCTTCGGAAATACAACAGATTTCAGCGGACATCTCTGAAAGTCTCTTTTCAATCTGTTGACTTTTCTTGCTACTCTCATCCTGATCCGTCGATGACACAACTCTTGCCGTTTTTCTTGAAAACCCACGCTGTCGCTCAGCCGCTTGAAATGCCTCCAACTCCACGGCAATACGAACAGCATCGTCGAGGCTGTCGGGCTTGGACTGGAATACTCGCCATCTTATCTCGGTATCACAAAGAGAAAGAGCATCATTAAAGTGCTCTTTGGCCAATGTCTCTTGCAAATCATATTTAGCTGTTGGGTACGCCAATCTTGTCAGTCACCTTATAACTTGCGCAAGTTCAGGTAGGGTTTCTTCTCTTTTTCTTTGCCGATTCTTCAGACGCACCCTGAACAGTTCTTGTTGGTTTTCTGATCCAAATCTATTGCTCAATGCTGCAACTAATGCACTGTAATCACGGCGTCTGTCACTGTCCAAGTCCCCAAGTACGGACTGCGCTGAACCCCTTAAATTTGCCGCGAGATACATAGCCTTCACCTTCTCATCCCACCCGTTCATCTCAGACAACATCTCAAATTGAACCACGTAATCTTTCCATGAACTTGTTCTATCATAAGTCGTCGGCTTGATTCGCATTCTAACATCTCCCTTCAATTCTCTTGATTCTTGCTTTTCCAACATTTCCTCAATCTTTGTCTTGTTTTTCTCCTTGGCATTGTTAAGCTCCCGTTTAAGTAACTCTCCCTCTGTCATCAGTCTTCCAAGTATAGCTTCACCTTCTTGTATGAGTTGTTCTTGGTCACACGGTGTTGAAAAACTTGACCTTGCATCTCCGCCCTCTGTTACTTGAACAAATTTATCTTCCCCTGCTTCTTGTTCATCGGAAATTGCAACTAATCCCTCATTTTCTTCTCTTGACTCACTCATCGTGGATTCGTCTTGGATCTCGGATACTTGGTATTCCATATTTTCAATTCTATCACCAAAAATGAGATCCCACCGCTGCCACCAAAATGTAACGATTCCGGGTCGCCTAATGTCAGTCTGGGCTAACCCCTAAATAAAATCAAGTCCCAGTTATCTGCCGGAATCTTTAATGAAGTGTAGATGAGTGAGACAGGATTCTTGGAGGGAATGTGGGGAGCAATAAAAGATAATGTCCACAAAAGGGGGGTAATTCTTTCAACCAATCAAAATGGTAATTCAGTTTATTGAAACTTCTCGAGTGCATTTGAGCTGAACATCTTTAAAACAGCGCCCTCTATTATTGTAAACAAAGATATTCCAATAAAGCTGTGGCATGAGATTATTTAGTGGTAGCGTGGATAGCTTTAAGGATTCGATGGCCGCTATTTCTGTCGTCTGTTATACAACAGGAATATACATGTAGCTCAAAAACATCACAGCGCATAAACTATACTTTCTTGTAGTCTTTATTAGCGTCGGATTTTACACACACAGAAATGTCCATGTGGTTTTCTCCGACAAAGCCCAATAGCGCAGATCTAGGCACGGTTGGGGCTTTCTAAATTATGCCTTGAGGTCTTGTCTTGAGATCTTGCGCGGCCTGCTCCGATGGAACAGAACCCCAATAATCGGAAATCAGCGGAATTTATAGGCACGATGCGGACGCGCTCCACATGTGCGCGAAACGCGCATCTCATACAACAGTCTACGGTAGCTTGTAACAACACAACAGTACAGTACATGGGGGTGTACTGGCGCGGCTCACAGTTGTATCGCACGCACGTACGGTATACGTGCGTGTACGTACAGCATGCAATACGTTTATTCAGTAAATTACGGCGCTTAAGGGCGATTGCAAAACTATTACGGACGGATACGTAAATGACCTACAAAACTACGTATCCTCCCAAAATCACTGTAATGAATAATTATTAGCTATCGGTAGCGTATCCGAGTATGCAATTGGCCAGTGAGGTCCAGCCTTTGACAAGCAGGAGCGCTTGGCAATTACCATAATGAGACAAAAGGAAAAAATAAAGATAGAGAGGCCCCCAACTCTCGCTAGCCACCTGGACATTTCCATAATAATACCCTTGTGATAATACACTTGTGATAGTGTACGGTAGGATAGCTTCATCATTGCTATCACTGGAAATGGTTTTCACCGCGTCTATTCCTTTTAATCTTTTACAAGCCAGATGTGATTGAGTATCGCCAAGTACAGTAAGCTTTGAGTGTATCGCCACGATGGCAGACAGAGCAGTTGCAAGGGGTCGCTTTGTAATAAGTGACCAAGAAAAGAGAGTAATTCGTAGAGGATGGCTGGTACACAGAAATAACTATGTCCGTTTGTTGGCTTATGTTAGGGACAGACTTTGTTATCCTCAACGCGGTGCTTAGACCACAGGGCATGGCTGCAAAATGTGCTCAGAAATCAATTTCCTTGGCGCACCTCTTGAATCTAAGTGGAATCACTGCAGTCTGTTAGCTGGGATCATGTGGATCACGAAAAACCAAAATCCCCAATTAAATGTTCACCAGTTAATTAAATATTTGCATTTTAATCACCTGTGTATAACGGGCGCCCTCTATTGACCAGGATTGGAAATGGGAAAAGATTGCTTATTGCAGTTGCTTGCTCAAAAGGGAATCTACAGAGACAGAATTCGATTAAAGAGGAATTAGGATGTGTTTTAATGTCTAAATACAAATTTTGTTCATTGCCATAATTTGAACTTTTTAATAGTGTCATTTTTGTATTGTTATTGTTTGATTTGTGTATTATAATTGTTTAATCTTTTTATTTTTTTTTGGGGGGGGGTTAAAAATGTAAATGTAAATTGTATGAAAAAAATATATACACGACCAGAGGTTTTTTTTAGCTTTAGTCTTTGATACATGTTTATTCGTGACGGTAAAACTGAAATTTGTCCATGTCTTTAACAATGTACTTGTGAGTGGGTGAACAACAACTCGTACCGATTTACATTTAATACACAATTCTGTTATAACAAACATTTTGCCCATTTCCAGCTGAATTTATATTAGGGAGAGTCAGATGGAAAGCAGACTGTGTGATACAATGTTTCTGTGGTGACAAGATCCTTCCGTTCGATCTGTGAGAGCAGCCACTGATCTTCTTTTTTCCTCGCTGCTTCCAGAAGCTTTCCTGCAGTTAGCGTCTGGCATTGTGAATGTTTGTCAAGGACAGTTGTTCGGGTCTTTTTGTCTAAACTCCACCTCTGTTCTCTTTTTTTAACGGCATATACTCAACTACATCACGTACTGTTGACAATGCGGATTCCTGCGGTACATCAACCAGTGCGTGTACGATTGGAATGCCAATATGATCATCTCCGCTTTTGGGGCGATTTTTGCTTGGATACATTTTTCCACCTACCGGCACAAGCGTGGAATTTTTTAAAACTCTTTTCAGAGAACAACAAAACCCTGGAATCTGCATCTAAACCGTGCATAATATACTTTTTCTTTTTCAAATCGCTATCATCTGAGCAGCTCGTGTCAACAGCGCCTACGCTCGCTCTATTTTACAACGCCCGCTATTGGTCCATTTTCCCACTATTCGCACAAACGTGCCGCACCACGACAGAAGGGCCTCGTTGATTGGTCGTTGGAAAACATGAATTTTAAATTGAGATTTTATCGAGTACTGGTTCGCAGACCGTTTGGGGATTTTATTTGTGAGTTTCCCAACAACTTCCTAAGTAGTTTAAAGTAAAATTTATATAGATTCACGATATGCGTCAAGAAGGTGCAAGATAATCGGCCATGCCCTGTGGTCTAGCTCTCACTGACATCAAACAAAACCGAAAACGAATTAAAGTCCGGATATTTACGGAGCCAGATTAATGTCATTAGTAGTCGGTTCTGTTCATCTAGTAATGGGTTCCTTCCATTGCCCTCCCCCTCCTGAAGGTAAGTTCGTATGAACTCTAACAGCTGGCTAAAATAGGCTACGGTCTCCCCAGTCTCTCGCCAAAAAGATCTAGGATGGTCCTGCAGAGTGCTGAAAACGTCCCTTCCTCGAAATTCGATTGTTGGCTGTGTGAATACCTCCTTTTACCGTTACACGGTAAAAGGTTTTATACACAGCGAAAGCTCATGCGGCCTCCTTATACCCTCTCATGGCATTTCTTTGACATTTACACCCTCATCGAATTTAGCACTAAGTGCAAGGTCAACAAACTCTTGCCTGGGCCGGCGGTAGAAATTGAATTTTAGTTCATGTCATGCTATCCCCATATAAGGGTTAATTATGCAAAAGGTAAAAAGGTCAGCAGTATGCAAATTTGTACAGTTAACTTTTGGCCAATGAGAATCATGGGTTCCGCGTGGGTAAGCTGGGCTTTTGGCGGGTTAGAGTTTTATAGCCACTCTGTCACAGCCGATTCCAGAGTCAACATCTCAATTTTTGTTCAGCAAATTTTATCAAAAGAAACATTTTCTCCGTAGATAGCAAAATATCCGGTCGGATTTCTACTGTTGTTTCGTTTTCTTTTAAAAATGTACTGAGTAGAGTGTCTCATAGACATCCCAGGAACGATATTATCGGGTTTGATGATATTATCAGTGGCTTTCGTGACCTTTTGAAGGCATCGAGTATGGACCTCCCCAGTTGCCGGTTACCGTTAGGCCTAAGCTGGGCTCCGCTTGTTGTAGGGCGATACAGCCGCAGACAAAAACACCGTAAACGTAAAGAGCCTACACGTTTTGTCACTTGAATTCCTCTTCTTTTCGATTCCTGGGATGCTCCAATTATGCTGCTCCAGCTGAAGAAGCCGTCACATAGGCTTACTCTTGGTTAGTGGTCGTCGCTGCCTGATAAGTCAAACAAAACTGTGACCACCGATGGATCCCGTAATAAACGCGGATGTACTCCGCGTCACCGTGACAGCCCCGGTCTACGCACCGCCGTTCATAGCTGCAGTCGACGGTCGACGGGCGGCGTGTGTTCGCACGCCCAGTGCCCACCTTGTTCGAGCCACTCGGAGCAAGCATGCATGGTTCATTTTCAAAAACTTACAACCCTAGTGAGTGGTGGGCTCTTCAGTGACGTTTTCTCACTTGTGAGTTCATCGTGGCGTGAATACAGAATAGCTTCAACTCAAGTTCAAGCATGTCAAATTTTGTGGAATTCGAGGTGAGGGTTTTCCAATTATCATAAGTCTAGCCCGCAGTCTGGGCAATGTTTTGTTGTTGCAGTTCGTCCGTCATTGTCCGTGTTTACTGTCGGACAGTGACGTGACTTGATGTAGGCTGTGCTGCCACGGCTTAACTGGCGCAAATAAGTCTCTTGTGATTAGTGCTTTTGAACCGGAAAACATGACAAAAAATGATGTTAAGCTGCACATGCCTGTTTGTCTAACGTTAGTTAGAATTACACAAGTTAGTTGAATTAAAAAATTGTTCCAAGGGATAGCCTAAATTTAAACAAGGTTTTCGGAATACTGAGGAGTATATGGGCCTAGCTCTAGGCTACCTAGGCTATTTGATTTTACGTTTGAGTTCTAACAAATGTGCATGGCCATAGACTGGGTAGACTCATTCATCGGGCCCTAGTTGAAATAATAATGACAGGCTATGCCTAGGCTGTATCAATATGCCTAGGCCTACATATGTGCTTGTATAGCATGTATTGCTTGGCTTAATTAGCATATTCAGTTCACAGCTAACATAAGCAAGCGTTGACCACAATTCCTGCATTTGGTTTGTGATATAGGGCCTAGTACTAGTAGTAAGGCCACCTTTTCCTTTGCTGGATTAGTAAATAGGAGCAAAGCAATTTTGGTCACACAGGCATGAGATTTTCGACTAAAAATAGGCCTAAAAGACGTGAATAAAATAATAATAATAATAAAAAATATAAAATAAATAAAATAAAAATAGATAAATAAATAAATAAATAAATAAATAACAAAAATAAATAAATGGTCTCTTTGCGATTACATGCCATTTAAAAAGGGGTAGGTAGGTAGGTAGGAAAGTATTCCCCATTCATATACAGTATATAATTATTGCAGAATTGTATAAACTGCTTCTAAGGTTGAGGCAGACCTCCATTTAGCTGCTTGTGGTTTCTTCTGCTTACTCGTATTGATTTCGGTCGGTCTTATTAGCTCCATGGTGAGCTATTTGGTCACAGGTTCTTAGGGTGGTCATGGCTTGTAACATTTTGTGTCTACTAAATATTTGAGCGCCTTGTATTTGACAGTTGTAATTTTTCTCTTATATAATTATAGCACTTGGGCTTGCTTTTGTCTACAATCATGTGACAATTGTTCCGAAGTTCGCTATTCACTTCCTAGTCACATATTTACATTTGCTAATTTTGTGGCAATTTTGTACGCAGGCGACAGCATTAATTGTTTAATTCTACGAATCTACTGTTTGAAACGTATTTGTGGCAGATCTCTGCCCTGTGTTTCGATGTTTAATCTTAATTAAGAAATAAAAAATAAATAAAAACAAAATGTCAGGATTAACCTGAAATCCGGGCCAAGAAGTCCTCATGCTTATCATTAACAATTACAAAGAAAAACTGTCTGTGAAACCCATAGCCTGCATTTTTCCAGTAACAGAACTTGAGCAACACAGCCTATGTACTTGGCAACAGACAACTGCTGCGTTAAGTTTTCTTTTTGTTTGCAGGATGGCCAGACCACGCGGTTCCAAAAAGTTCATCAAGAACAGGGACTAAAGGGCAGGCTAAAGTCAACGTTCCACGATCCCAAACATTCACCTGGACACAGGACATAAACATCGGTCGCAGTGTGGACATTTCTCGCCCTCAAGTCCGACCTGTTTGGACAGAAGTTTGTCTGATTGCTTGATGGATTGATTTGGATTTCGATTTCAAGTTGAAATCGGTGGATAACCGTCGTCAAGTGCGGGGACAATTTATCTCTAACTACTACTGGAATTTGATGGAAATATGTCGACAAATGTATAAGTATCCTTTGTATGATTTTAGTTATAATAGTTAATTGGTTCTTAACAGGTAGAGTAAGCTATCGTGGCAAAACATGCAGTAATGTATAGCCCACCATTACTACCTGAGCTATAGTGGCGTCATCGCTAGTTTGTTTACATGTACGTTTTTCTATGGGAGGGAAGTCGAGACGCCAGACGACGTAAAGACAGACTCATAGAGGGGCGCGCATGTGAACGGAGCGCGACGTCATTGCTTCTCCCGCCATTTGACCTTGAAATGTAGCAAGTTACACGCGCAGCGTGTATGGCATGCATGGGCCGTTCATAGCGGCGTGTATGACCTGCATGTAGGCTAAATGTATCTTGTTTGTTACAATGTATCCTTTTTGACATGGTTTGTCGTTTAATCCTAGCCTACGTTGATGCATGTAGATGTACATGTGCATCTATATCTGTAATAACAGTAACACTTATGTGAATATATTTCAATGCGACACATATAAGTTTGATTTTTGTTTCGAGTTCATTCGGGTTACAGAGTTGCACGAATCTCCTGTTATTACATTGTTTTTATTGGTGTACAATGTACTTTAGAGGGTTGTGTTTAAGGATTTTTAATTTTATTGCACGGCTACCGTTTGCCTATAGTTATACCAACTTATTTGGTTCACATGGGAGTTTCATGATACTGAGTCGCCGCCACTAAGGACTGGAAATACGTTTAGCCATTTGTTTCTCAATCCATATGCGGTTTTCCTGCAGGTTTTTGTTATTTGCCTTTCCTTGGAGCAGTGCACAGAAGCATTGTCTTCTTGTGGAACATGTACGTGTAATATCATTATGATATCAATAGCTGTGTCACAGCCTTTAATATGCGGATAATGCATAACAATACATTGTGCTCCTTTTGCATTGTGGGACTTTTATTTGGGTTGATAACGGGCCTCGGGCATTCGTTCTCGTTTCCAAAGGGAAAGGGTACCGTTAAATTCCGTGTTAAATAATTTGAGGCCCATATGCCGGTTCATATGATGTATTACCCCTATAGGGTCGTTTGGTTAAATAGGGCCGAAACAGCTAGGGCTCTCGTTGGGTCCAGGTCATTTGGACAACTGTTGAGTGACAGCAAGTTTGTGTATGGTATAGTCAAGTCCGCAAGACTTGAGCGCTCACTCTTGTATGAGCATTTTCCCAGTGCCTCCTGTTAAAGGTAGTATACACCATTTGCAGAAATCGAAAATGATTAATACCGAATTATTAAGAAATATCTTGCTCAATTGAAAGTAAATAATGATTCTAGGCATTCAGCAAAAGGATTGCGCTAGATATCCTGTAATTATTCCAAAAAATTGAATTTTATAAAGAAAAATTTGCGATCGCCGGACGACGATCGCGAAAAAACAAAGATAACATAAGAATAACGGCTCGACCCCGGTTGAAAACAAATGCTGTTTTTCGTGTGTTTCTCGACATCCATGATTGTAAAACTTCGGTTAAGTCAGTTAACCCTGACTCCCTCACCATTGTTATTAAACACCATACAATTCCTTCAAAATCCTCCAACTTCCTTTGTTGTGTAGGGAGTTGGGGTTAAACGATATTTACTATGGAATACAACCCCCCCCCCCCCCCCCCCCCAAATCGACCCATTCATGATAATTCAAGCAATTACCAATGGGGTATGTTACCTTTAAGGTCGGTCAGATGAGACGTTGTTTGTCGTTTTTGCCTGGTATCAATTCTGGAGTATGCATACTCGGCTGCCAATTGGAGCCGGAAGGGAATTTCCTCCTGTTTTTTCTCCTCAAATTTTATGATTAAGTCAGAGCTTAAAATGAGGTTTTGTCAGGAGTTTTTCGCCCTTCCCATAATTGAGTATCAGCTTGGTGGAAGTTAATTACATGTATAAACGCGGCAATAAGCCTCAATTTTATTATTTGTGTACATAACACTGCACAGCAATATATAGTGCTCCTAAAAACGCTATGGGACTTTCCTTTGGGTTTATTACGGGCCTCGGGCATTTCATTGTTCTTGTTTCCAAAGGGAAAGAAATGTTAAATCATTTGATGCCCATGCGGCTTCAATAAATGTATTACCCCTGGGGTCGTTTGGTTTAAGAGGGCCGAAACAGGGCTCTGATGGGGTCCAGGCCATTGGGACAACTTAACTGTTGATAGGATCTGAATTTCGCGCCCCATGGCCTCCATCGGCCATGCTAATTAATAATTATTCATTTGGGCACTAACGATTTGTCGGCACTAATGTCCACTGGAAAGGCAAGGGTGGGGCCGGCGTGGGGGACGCTTGTGACCTTCGGGATGAGTTGGGTCGAGACCGATATGATTATCCGGCTTACATGATTATTGTTTACAATGGTGTCCGACTATGACTGGTCCGACATTCTCCCGCGCGTTTTTGTTTATGCTGGGGCTCACTCTCTCTCACTCCTGTTTTGTTTTAATGGAGGGTCCCTGTCCGTCTTCTCCTGGTGGGCGCGCAGGCGCGTGTGGCAATTTATTACGGATTCAGACAGCCAGTAACGCAAGTCCTCACATTTAGCGGCCTAATAATCAAATCCGGCAGTAAATTATATTTTATGCAAATTGCTCTGTTGTCATAGCGCTCGCGAATTTCCCGAGGCTAGATTTTCCTGACCGAAGTTAACATCGGTAGATGGAAGCAACTTTGTGGTTGCATGACGGTTGCCTCTTTGGCAATGGGCATTTGGTTGCCCTGTGTTGGTGGGCCTGGTGTTGCCCATAGGGGATTGGTGTTCCCCTTGACCGGTCGGGCCTGGTGTTGCCCATTTTAATGGTCGGGCCTGGTGTTGCCCGGGGGCCTGGGTGGCCCAAATTGTTTATTTGTTGAATTGTTTCCTTTTGCTACCGGTATGCCCTTTAACTGGTATCCGGAATAAAACATACTGCCATTTTCGAGGCTGTGGCATCACTCAATAACTTGTCTCCCTTGTGGTTTATTTGAGTCGAAGTATAACTCCTTTTACCGTTACACGGTAAAAGGTTTTATACACAGCGAAAGCTCATGCGGCCTCCTTATACCCTCTCATGGCATTTCTTTGACATTTACACCCTCATCGAATTTAGCACTAAGTGCAAGGTCAACAAACTCTTGCCTGGGCCGGCGGTAGAAATTGAATTTTAGTTCATGTCATGCTATCCCCATATAAGGGTTAATTATGCAAAAGGTAAAAAGGTCAGCAGTATGCAAATTTGTACAGTTAACTTTTGGCCAATGAGAATCATGGGTTCCGCGTGGGTAAGCTGGGCTTTTGGCGGGTTAGAGTTTTATAGCCACTCTGTCACAGCCGATTCCAGAGTCAACATCTCAATTTTTGTTCAGCAAATTTTATCCCACCACCACCCCAATGTCTCCACCAATTTTTGAGTTGGTTCCCATTATAGCATTCGCATAGGTGTCATGCGGTCATGTTGATGTTGCATTATGATGTACATATTCATAATTAGATTCTAGCAATTTTATCTTTTGTTCACAATATAGCGCTCGCATGTGTCATGAGGCTATGTTCAGGGTACTCACAGATTTCATCAATTCTGGGGTTTATGGTGACATTCCAATATACACTGTAGCGCTCGAAAGTTTCCCGAGGCTAATATATGATTTATACTGTACTCATAGATGTCCTTGGTTGGCTTTTTATAGTTTATAATCCTAAATAGCGCTCGAACGTATCATGAGGCTATAATATGTTCCCAATATTGCTGTACTCAGCATAAACATCTCTGCTTCTAATATAGCACTTACAAATGTAAAGATACCCTTTTTACTCATGGAATTCACTACAGTGTTTGCAGGTATCATGAAACTATTTTCATAGGCTGTAATAATGAATTTATCTTTGGCATTAAATATTATGTTTTCCCCTGCCTGGCAATTTATTACGGATTCAGACAGCCAGTAACGCAAGTCCTCACATTTAGCGGCCTAATAATCAAATCCGGCAGTAAATTATATTTTATGCAAATTGCTCTGTTGTCATAGCGCTCGCGAATTTCCCGAGGCTAGATTTTCCTGACCGAAGTTAACATCGGTAGATGGAAGCAACTTTGTGGTTGCATGACGGTTGCCTCTTTGGCAATGGGCATTTGGTTGCCCTGTGTTGGTGGGCCTGGTGTTGCCCATAGGGGATTGGTGTTCCCCTTGACCGGTCGGGCCTGGTGTTGCCCATTTTAATGGTCGGGCCTGGTGTTGCCCGGGGGCCTGGGTGGCCCAAATTGTTTATTTGTTGAATTGTTTCCTTTTGCTACCGGTATGCCCTTTAACTGGTATCCGGAATAAAACATACTGCCATTTTCGAGGCTGTGGCATCACTCAATAACTTGTCTCCCTTGTGGTTTATTTGAGTCGAAGTATAACAGTTCGTTAAACCTTGGCGGTACATTGGGCACCATGGGTAAGCCCACTCCCAAGATTGAGTATAATTCAACGATTTCAGTTACGAATTGTCCACAATATGGCGGCGGCAAAGTACTCACTTCGGCCGTACAAACAGCAGCAACTTTTCGCAGCATGTCCATTTTGCAACAAATGCAGTCAACAGCAGTGGTTAATTGTCGGAGGACGTTGTCTGTAATGCTGTGGAATGAAAAGGGCGTTAAACAAGTAAGACACACCCACACACGCACCCAATCGTATAAACCCTTTGTTAGAGCCCAGTATGCGCCATCCAATCAGCATGCACATTGTGATACCTTATCGGGTACGTAACCTACGTATCCATCCGTAGTAGTTTTGCAATCTCCCTATAAACACACTACGTGGAGTCAGCGTAAGTACAGCTGAAAGTTCAGCCCCGAGGAATTATGACTGAAACAAGATCAAAGCATAAAATTCAACAAATGTTATTACATGTAGATAAACTTCAAGATTCCAGCTAGGCTAGAGTCAGTTATAAACAAAGTTTCTAGAATTGGGATATTATTATAATATTAAGCTAGGCAAAACTAATTCAGTTAACTCTCATTAAATAAGCGTCCTGGCGATTTTCGCCACACTACTAACCATGCGCGGATCCAGGGGGGGGCGCACCCGGCGCGCGCCCCCCCCTAAAAAAATCTCGAGAAGATTGAGAAGATCTCGGCGTTGGGGCTTCGCGCCTCCTGCGCTCCCATATCTTTTCCCAATATATTATGTTGACAATTTTTGGCGCCCCCTCTAACCGAAATTCCTGGATCCGCCCCTGGTCAAGAAGGGGTCAAAATGGTCAACACAGGGCAAACATATAAGACATGCTCCGATTTCAACCGGATTTATTGCAACTTGTGCAGTTTGTTGAGACAAGAAAAAAAGTAAATTACCACTTTTGGGTCAAAGGTCACTAAATGTCAAAATGATCAAAACAGGGCCAAACAGGGCCAAAATTTAAGACATGCTCCGATTCTAACGGGACTTGTTGCATCTTAAGTGGACTAGTAAGCCAAGCAAAAAAGTCAATGATTACTTCTGTGTCAAAAAGGTCAAGAAAGGATCACTAGAGGTCAAGAAGAGGTTACTAGCGGTCAATTAGCAGCTCGACTAAGGTCCATGATCTTTGATCACAACTTATATCTATACTCTGTTCCTCTGGGAGTAAGCACGTGACGTCCGAGCGTATTCCAATGATAGACGCAGCAATTACGCGCCAATTCCAGGATTCGCCTTTTGACGCGCAAATACATACGCCAGCGCATTAACGTCACGCCCGCGATAATAAGCTGCGATCACTGTAATACGATCTAACGTCACGTGCTTACTCCATGTATAACAGAGTATAGTTGTATATACTTTCAAAGCTATCGGAATTGTGTTTTACCAGTTCACCAGCTCTTCATACCATTTGACCCCTTGGAGACACCCTGCAGCTATGTAACCCACTGATAGTCCACTTCAGCAAGTGTCAAAGTCTTTTTGTAGATTTCTTAGTAATCTCAGTTTATCTTTAGCATCTTTGTAAAAGACAGTTCTGGTTGACTGGTGTCGGGTAGTTTATGAAAATCAGGGTGATCTATTCATAATCATTGTCATTATCTGGAACGTTCTCCCTTATAGTGTTTGCACAGTCTCCACTATAGCACTTGCAGAGCGGAGTACAAGGCAGGTCATTTTTTGAGCAGCTGCACCGTCCCTTGCAACCGGCTTTGCAGCCACATCTGATGAGCTCAAGTACTGCCCGTGGAGCCGGGAGATCAAGACACTTGACTGGAACATACCCGTCATTCTCTGAATCCCATCCATTCTCTTCAATTGGTGGAAGCTCAGGACAATTTGTCTGGTAGGATTTGTCCCGCATTGTGATGTAGTTGGCACGGAGGATATGAGGTAGTAATGCAGCACGAGTTGGAGGTAGCATCTTGATGGACATGGTAAGCTTCATTTCTTGATGGATTTCGTATTCTACAGATGTAGTTGATCTCTTTTGTCTAGTCTTATTCTTTAATGACTTTTCCATGTATCGATCAAACACAACTCGACCTTCATCATAGCCAGCCATCATATTTTCAATGCGTTTGTTGAATGCATCCTGAAGGTCCGACAGCTTCAACATGCTTGTTGTCTTTTTCATACTCTGAAGCACTGCCATGGCGTCAACTATTAGAACTTTGACAGAAGGATCTTCCTGCACCAGGTCAGGCTGTTGGGCAACTGAAGGATTTTCCTGCATCTGGTTAGACTGTTGGACAGCTGGAGGATCTTCATGAAGGGGCTCTGCCTTGGCATCTTCAACTGCGTGCATCACATTGGCTTTGTCTGTGGGGATGTACAGGGTTCCATCAACAGCACACAGAGAGCGGGGAACCACTGACATCTCATACACGCCGATTGTCTCCTCAAGTTTGAGAACTAAACTTGGTCGGCTGCCTTGGATGATTATAAATCTTCCCAGCAATTCACGTTCTTCACGCAACTTGATGACCTTGTCTCTAATACGCACTTTTGTTTTCTCCATCCAGTTTGAAAATGCCTTCAACTTGAGTTTCTTCATATTGTCCCACACTGAGAGTCTTGATGTAGAGATCAAACGTTCAGAAACGAACTCCTCAAAGCGCTTCTGGCCCTTCTCTTCAAACTGCAGTATGTCATTCTTTGCCTTATCTGACACAAGCGCTGATGAAACCAGACTCTTCAGTGGTGTTTTCTCTTTGAACGGATTGACTTCACAGTGCAACTCAATCAAGTGACGTAGCTTCAGAGCATTTTTTCTTGACCTCACTGCAATCTCTCCTGAGAGCTGATAATGTTCTGTCCTCACAGAAGATCTGGAACATTTTGGAAAGAAGTTGAGGTACTGATTCACAAAAACAGCAAGATGAGGTGTTGTAGTGACTAGTCGGTCCAAAGCGGCTTCATCTCTAGTGAGTCCAACCATCACACCATGTCCCTTCAGCTTCTTGATTTCCTGCTCGAGGGCTTGATTAGTGAAGAGATGAGTGAACGGTATCTCCGACTTTGCTACCACGAATTCACCAGACTTCAGTGCATTCCATGTTTCTGGGTCATCCTTTTCAAGTGCATTCATTTGAGCAAGATGGACAGGTATCAGGCGAGCATAGTTAAAGAGATTACGAGCGAAAAAATACTTGATGAGGTTCTCTAATGATGACAAGTAGCCCTCCCAGTCACCTGAGCGACAAGAGCTGATGAGATGAAGAACACTTTCTACCTGATGAAGATACTGGGTCAAGAACTGAGCGAACTGGCCAATGTCTTTTTCATCTTCGAGTGGCTTGACATTTCCTGAGTACCAGGGTTAGATTTCTTTAAAGATCTCTACCATCGCTGGGTTACGTTCATGGAGTTTGTCCTTGAGAGCAATGCACTGGTTACGAGCTGGACCTTTTGGAAGGGTCGACAAGATGGCATCAAAACGCAAGGCTGGTAGTTATGTGGTACTCGAGGCCTCGCTTGTAAGCTTTGCCACCGAAGATCCCACGAAGAGCTGCTGATGTGTATGCACCACTTTCAATAGCACATGTGTCAAGGCCACTTCCATCAATTGTTTTACCAAGAGCATGCAAGGCAGCAAATGAAATATGGAGAGCTCCAGCTCTTAGGATCCAATTGCTGTTTCCAACTGACTGCTGAATCTTCAATGCACGGGAGTAAAGGTCAAGATCTAGTGTTATCAGTGTCTTTCTGTAAGGGCCAACGACAGTGGTAGATATACCCTGGGTTAACTTCAGAGCGGTATAGAGGGTCCCATAATCTGTTGGCGTGGTCTTAAACAGTGGAGCAATCACCGCTGTGTTTGTACGTGTGCAACTATCGGAGGACTTTGATAACAGTAGGGATTTAGTTGCAGCCCAAGTTGGCATTACATCTTTCTTTGCCAATTTCTCTGATTTACGCTTTTGTTCTTTGATGGAAAAAATAGATTCATTTTCAGGACTGTCCTCAGCATTACTTAGGTTCTGTTCACTGTCCTGGTTCTGTTCGTTTGCCAACTGAGGTTCAGTTGAGGTGGTCTTGTTATCATCAGTTGCAAGGTAGTTTGCGAGTGCCCAGGTGTGAGTGTAGTCTTAGGAAACGAGATGGTTTCGCTTTCCTATCCTGTAGGTATCAAATCTCAATGGAGTGGTTTTGATGATTGGCTCTTGCAGGAAGTTCATTTCAAATGCCAGAGGTTTCTGCGAGAGAAGCTTCTCTGGTATAACAAGTGGTTGGTTCACCAGCTCTCCTCCGTCTCCAGCCTGCTGGTTGATTACAATCACTGTCCCATGGAAGGTATTCTGCCCAGTAGGTGTGTCTTCCAAAAGATCGATGTTGTCAATAGCAAACCAGATGTTCCTACACCTCTTGACAAAATCAGGGAGACAAAATCCGCCAGCATCCTTCATTCGTTGAAGAACAGACTGCTCTAGTCTTTTTTCTAGGTCAATGATCTTCAGGTAGTCACTTCCGATGTAGACCCATGAGAGGTTCTGGACAAGCATCTTGTCACGCACTCTATTGTGGATAGCAAGGGGCAGTCCAATTGAGAGAGGTGTTTGGACATATTGCCGGAAAGGATCGTCTTTTTTTGTCTGATGTTTCACCTGACGATCAGTATGAGTGGTCTGGTCTAGAAAATGGCATGCAACATCAACCGTTGTGTCTAGTTCTTCATCTCGTATTCTAGACACTTTGCCGACATGACTGCCAAAGAGGAGGTGGCTTAGGAAGAATTGGAGTAAAGCGGGATTCTCAAAGTTATCAAAGGTCCCTGTAAATGACCAGCTACGCTTTTGCATCATCTCCTCTCGCAGTAGCTTAGCAACATTTTTCAGGTTACCAATTATCTCACCATCGTCCATCATGGACAGCCTGATATCGATAGCTTTGCTAACTACAGTCGATTGGACAAGCTTGTCTGGCTCATTTCGTCGCTGTGAGCTGACAAACTGGACATTTGGAAGTCGCTCACCAATGATCTTTTTCAGAGACTTGCGATAGTTTGTAGTCTCGTTAACGTCCATGTGATATCTTTTCAGGATCGACAAGTAAGCATCATTGACCTGCGCCATGTTGAGTGAAACGTCAACGTCTGTGAGGGTATTTTTAATGGCGAGGATTAACTGTTCGTCACATAATGAGCGAATGAATGACGCATTATCACGATCTATCTTTGTTCTTGATGTGCGCTGTGCAGTCCGCAAGCATGCCCTGTGATAGTACTTTTCAAGAGCTGAAGCATCACCAGCGTCCTCTAGGTCTGCTACACAGATTCTAACCTGGTCTTCCTGGGTCTGCTGCTTTAGATCAAGAAGAGTTTTGCCCATTGCATCAGAAAGAACACGGTGCAGTGGCTCTGAACCAGCATTGTAACAAAAGTCACAGGTTGAGAACAGACACAATTCCTCCTTTGGAACAGTCTTCATTCTTTTAGGTCGAGTCGACGCTGTTGTACTTGAAGGGCGCCCAGGTCCTCGCTTAGAACAGACAGGCGAACCAGGCTGGGATTGCTTACCCCTGATACGTTCAATTAAGGTCTTGTTTACTATAGGTTTTCGACAGTCACTATGATAATAAACAGATTTGAGTTCAAGTTCATTCAGGCGAGACAAGTGGTCAGTTAATTGCTGAATATCACTTTGACCTAATTACACTCTCTCCCGACAACACTGTAGAAGGTCATCAATCATGGCTGGATTGTTTACTAGTCGATTGCTTAGTGTGGCGCCCGCTTTACAGATCACGCAAACTCTGTTTTCCTCTGACATAATGATCAGATCGTCCTCAGTCCATCTCAAGTCATTATAAGATGTCCGATGTTGTTGGTTCCTGGCATGCCAAACAGATGAAACCCGATGATTGGAAACCAACTAATGTATATTTGCTTTTAGATCCTGTAGGCTTCGTTTAAACACTACCTGAAAATAAACAAAATAATGCAAGAAAAGTGTCACCTACAATTAAGGACAAATTATTTTCCCGATCCCCCAAATCATTGTTGATCAGAGTCGTGTTTTCAGCAGCCGAGCAAGGCTCACCAACATTGATTGGTGGGGGAGAGGAAGGGGGACCATTTTGACCTCTAGTGACCCTTTCTTGACCTTTGACACAGAAGTAATGATTGACTTTTTTGCTTAGCTTACCAGTCCACTTCAGATGCAACAAGTCCGGTTAGAATCGGAGCATGTCTTACATTTTGGCCCTGTTTTGACCATTTTGACCTTTAGTGACCTTTGACCCGAAAGCGGTAATTGACTTTTTTTCTTGTCCCAACAATCTGCACAAGTTGCAACAAGTCCGGTTGAAATCGGAGCATATCTCATGTTTTGGCTCTGTGTTGACCATTTTGACCCCTTCTTGACCCCCCAGCAAGTGAAGGAGGGGTCGGAAAATTTGAACCCCATCATTTTCTGGCAGTATGGTCCCTAATGAAGGCAAAACAGCAACAAAATCAATTTTAGCACAAAAAAAAATGGTTTGTTTCTTTGTCATGCAGTACAGTGTTTGAAGGGTTATATCTTTCATATCTTGTAAACAAAATTGTAAGTTTTGGTCGATAGACAAAGTTTTGATCATAGCGTGAATCGTCGAGTGACAGCTACGGTGTCAACGGCGTCCAAATGCCCACTGTCATGGTCATGATGGTGGTGCATGCACGGTGGTTAGCGTTTCGTGTAAATCTTTGTTTATTATCCATTTGACTTCAGATACGAATCTGATACTGCACTGATGCAAGGAGTAACTAATAAACTATCAAAAAAATATGTAATTTCCAACCATGAAACTGCTTTCTTTGTCAAGAAATTGATTGTAAATGATGTAACTCGATAACAAAAATGTAAGCTTACGAGGGTAAAACAAAACAATTGTGCTGCTGACGTTCACCGCACTACTGACTTTAAAATGCAGAAATCATTTTCAACATCTCAAATTCCTTTAAAATCATAAGAATATTATATTTTATAAGTGTGTCTTTTCAATTAAAATAGATGGGGAAATATTGTAAATCGCCCAGAATGAGTGGTAAATCTTTCCTAGTTCCGGATTGCACAATAGATTTGCCATGATATATTTTTTCAGAATGAATTTACCTGTACATGAATACAAATGTAATAGACCAATTTAAGACCATACAAAACTGGGACAAAATACTCATTGTCGATGGACAAATTGGAATGCTAGCTAGCATAGCATTCAATGTTTACCTTGGTTGATAATTTTATCACTTTTTCTTTTATTTCATTTATTTCATTAATTTATTCAATTGTTGTTGTGGTTTATTTTATCCATAGTCACAGTAGTTGATGCTATCAAATGTTTATATTTTTCATATAAGTATTGTTTGTATTGTAGGCCTACTTAAATCCATTTATTTTAAGGTGAGATGTCAATCAACAATAAAAACAAATACTGAGTAGGTATTCTTGCTTCAGCAGGACCACAAAAAAAAAATTGTTGTAATACTGAATATTTATAAGTCAAATTAATTCATTTATTTTATTTTTCCAATTGTAGAACTTCCCAATATTTAGGCATACTCCAAATGATTGAGCTGCACCTAATTTGAACAAAGTACACCCATGTATTTACAGCATCCTCACTGATTAATTTGTGTTAATAATGTATGTTGGTATGTTTTTATTTCAGATGCCAAAGAAGGAAACACAGACAAAAATGGTAAACAATACAAAATACTGTTAATCTTGCTTGAAGTAAATATATGTACTTTCCAACGATTGATTAAAAGACATTATCAAAAGATTATCATTGACAAAAGCTGTCAAGAACAATGGTACATTATTGTTCAATGCTTTCGATGAGAAACTTTGTTTAAAGGCATAAAGCATAATAAGCACATTTTATGACGACAACATGTGCCACTTAAACAGCCATATACTGTTTTGAACACCTACATGTACGTGTATTTCAATGAACATTTAATAAGTAATTTGCTTTTTATGCGACTCTCTAAAAAAATAGATGATGAAAAAATAGATAAAACAAACCAATGTTGTACCATCCTTCAACACACACGTACATTAAAAAATGATCAAGTATTGTTATATGACATTTAAACTTTGTTACTTTTCTTGTATTTCAGGGGAAAGACAAGCCTAGGAACAAAAATTTCTCAAGAAATGAAATGAAGGCGCTCGCTGCCTTTGTGAAGGAGCACACTAAGGAGCTTTATGGCAAAGCAGGACATTGCTCCCAAAGGGTAAATGTAACTTATTTTTTTTTTTAAGTGCGACATGTACATATGTAAGTAGATCTTTACAAATAACAGTAATTAATGTCAGGAATACATGTGTGGAACAACAAAATGTGAAAACTATTTCTCGCACCTATAGTTGGAATTCATAATTAAAACATTATTGTGCAAGCCTTGTTATGCAAACAAATACTTGCTTTTTAATAAATAACACATTGGATCAGCATACCCTGATTGTGTTTTTTAATTGGAGACCAGTGATATTTTGGCAAATAGTCATTCAGATAAAATTATGTTTTGATTTGAAAATAGGTTGAAGCAAGAAAACAAAAATATTGGCGAAAGGCAACGGAAGAACTAAGAGCAGCAGGAGGTCCCCAAATAAGGGAATGGACTGATGTCAGGAAAAAGTGGACGGAGGTCAAAGTGAAAGCCCATAAATACAATATGAAAAGAAATGCCACTGGTAAGCTAAACTTTAAAGTCATATTCTCAATGCAGGTGTTTAATCTATAAATCTGGTAGATGTGATTTGTGATATTGTTTATTTATTATTATTTATTTATTATTATTATTATTTTTCGTTTTAGGAGGTGGGCCAGTCCCTCCATTTGATGATGTACTTGAGCAAGTGTTAACAGCATTGGCCCCTCAGTCTAAGGACGGAATACATGGACAGGTGTCGGAAACTGACCCCTTACCAGTTTCAAGTCGGGTAAGGATGACTTTAGTGTCTAATAGTATTTGAGTGCCAGAGTAAACAAAAAAACAATATCCACCCAATAGTCGTCAACACAATTTCGCTATTAAAGATGTATTGCCTGGTTTTAGGCAGATTTGACGGTAAATATTGATTTGAATAGATTGACATAGTCTGCTATGAACAAATATTAAAAGTTTTCCCCATAAATGTCTTTTTTGTTAACTCATGTAGAATTCACAGTCATCACAAGAGTCATGTAGCAGCCACATCAGCATGGAACACCCTCGCACTACTGAAGACAACACCATTGGCAATATCAGCAGCAACATGGACAGCATTAGCAGCATCAACACTGGTAGCAGTACGTCAAGACCTCGGATGGTGCGAGCACAAGCTTTCGAAATTGAACAAGAAATTCTTGTATTGGAAAAATCTAAGGTGGACATCATGAGGCAAAATTTAGAAGTCCAGAAAGGTATTTTGGAGTGTCTTCAGTCTGTTGTTTCAACAGTCGTGTTGCAATCCATGCATCGGTAAAGTTTGTTGTTATTTTTTGTTTCATTGTTAGTACTTGAGAAAAGTTACTGTTGTTATTATTCAACAAAAAAGACACACAAAATAAAACATTCTGATGGTTTAAATGTGTAATTTAAAGTGTTATTACATTCCAATAAATTAAAAGATATACAAACTTTTATGAAACACTTTGTAATTTACAGTTAACAATCTTTGACATCATCTCCTTTAGCTGCTATAATCGTAGCTCTTGGTTACGGGCCTTATAGACCTTTCTTTTCAACATTTGAAATGCACTGTTACTATCACACAAGTGGTCTGTCATTAGTTGGCAATAGAAACCCAATTTAAATATCAACAAAATAAAGTAAAAAGTCTGTACCATTGGGTGCACCTTGGGGTTCTATTGCAAGTTAGGTATCAAAGACCACTTTTGTGGTAGTGACTGTGCAATTAGGTACAATTGAAATGTTGTAGGGGAAAAACAAAAATTCTAAATTTGAACACATGGTGTTTCATAGTTCTTAGATCTGAGGGAAGTGACCAAGAGCTATGATTATCGCAGATTGTTCTAAATGCATGTTTAAAATATTAAACTGGCTGTTTCCTCTTCAATTGATGTAAATGTTATTTGACACACTGAAAATTTGTGTACTATAAATATTAAAAATAATTCAATTCATAAATGTATATTAAAAACCCTGAAATAATATTTATAAAGTTCACTACACAGTGACAGTTTAAAGTCCAATTAATTTTAACTCTCAGTGAATATAGTTTATTTGTTTATTGTTTATTGGCTGTTGATGATTGCATTTGATTGATTTATTGGTAACATCGCACTAACCTTGATATATAATCAGCTTTATTGGTTATCAACTTGAATTGACTGAAAAGAATTTCAAAAATAAAAGCATTTAAAAGTATTTCAAAAAATTATTTATGATTGTCTGTCCAAAGTATTTAGCCATTAGGTACTGAACATTGAAGGTTTGCACACACTACATTCTTTTTGGTAAAGGATATTGATTTTAGTAGGCCTATCATGGAGATGAATTGCCCCAACAAATATGCAGAAAAGTGTGAACTATCGACACTTGTATCAAGGATTGTTAGTCGGTGATTATTTCCTCATTAGTGCCCCTTTTCTCATAAACAAAATATACGAAATAACAAAATATTGTGAAATGTGTTGAATGTTTTTACAGAAATTAATGTTAATAGCTTACATTCCCGTTTAAACAAAAAAATTGTTGATAATCTCTACCCTGACCCCATTTCCGTTTAAATCTACATGTTCATCCTCTGCAATATTGTCTTCGTTGGCATTGTCTTCAAGCTGGTCGTTCTCTGGGTCAAGATGGGGTTCTCTTAAATCTTTACTTATGTTGAACAGCACACAACAGGCTGTGATGATATCGCATGCTCTGTCTGGAACAATCTGCATACCATGGCCCAATAGGCAGCGGAATTTATTCTTAAGTTGACCATTTACTTGCTCTATTCGCACTCTTGTTCTGGCATGGGCCCTACGTAATTAAGACAAAATTGTCAATTATAAGTGGGATAAAAAATAAAAAAAAACAGTAGCAATGTTATTTACTGTCATGGATCAAGATAAGTTAATGTACTGCCGATGAATGACATTTTGTATCTACCAGTTACTGACGTGCTTTAGGTCTGCGTATTAAAAACTAGAAAGCTCCTTTATATAATTTCTAGGGTGAAAGAAAAAAATACAAGCCTGATTATGAAGGTTAATATAATTACATGTATGTCCGCTTTCCCCACATCAAATAATATTAATATCGGTTATATTCCATTATTTCAAAGTAAATATAAAATAATGCTATTAACTGCTTGCTCATGTCGGAGCATTTACCTGTTGTAAGCTCTCTCTGCATTGTTTTCGGGACGAGGCAATGGGGTCATCAACCATGGATGCAACGGGTAGGCAGAATCACCTAAAAGGATGCCTTCTAGACCGCCACCTTCAAACAACTGACCGACTCGACTTGCCTGCAGAATGCGGCTGTCATGAGTGCTGCCAGGCCATCTCGCTACCACATTGGTGATCTTGTTATTAGAATTGCAGATTAGCTGGACATTTATACTGTATCTGCCCTTGCGGTTTACATATATATGTTCATTTTCTCCAAGTTTACACCCATGGAGACAGATGTGTGTGCCATCAACTATTCCTACTACTTGGGGGAATCCCGAAATAGCAAAAAAACTTCTTTGCTCATCATGAACAGCAGCTGGTGTAGATGGAAATGTTATCATCTCATTTCGCAGTTGACATAACTCAAGAGTCACTCTTCTTATAATCCGGGAGCAAGAGGCAATACTACATCCATGCAGCTCACTCGCGCAATCGAACAATGATCCTGTTGCATAAAATCTCAGGGCAATGAACACTTGCAAAGTGACGGTATTGCGTGATTACTCAATTCAATTCAATTCAATTTCAATTCAATTTACTTTATTATCCACAAACAAATGGGAAATTCATTTCGGCCTTTACATCAATAAGTTAAATTTACAAAAATTACAATATGTAAACAACCACAATACCTCTCTATATAAAAATAATGAGCGACACCAATATAAAAGCTAAAAATGCACTAACAATTGCAATTCCAAAAATATATATTAAACATTTCTAGTATAAAAGAAATAGAACCCATGTCGTTGTGTGTAATATAGCCTAGAGAATCATCGTTCCAATTGTGCATTAAAAACCCGGACAGCCGAGGGAACAAATGAGTTGGCATACCGCTTAGTGTTAATTCTTAGCTGTAAAAGACGTTTACTCCTTGTACTTCTATTGAATTGTTCATACAATGGGTGAGTTTCATCTGACAGAATCATTTCAACTTTGTTCAGCATGAGAGATTTATAGAGACTGTCAACCGTTAATTCATCAGTACCAGTTACCTTATTAGCTTGCTTAATTACCCTGTCCAATTTACACCGATCCACTGCCCGCATGTTTCCAAAAACACTAATAAGACAATATGTAATAATACTTTGCAGGGCAGACTTGTAAAACATTTGTAAAATGGTTTTGTCCACATGGAATGAATTAAGTTTCCTTAAGAAGAAAAGACGCTGCTGTAACTTATTGTACTTTGATTTAGCGCATTTATCAAAAAGCAACTGGTTATCAATCTCAATTCCTAAGTACTTAAACTCAGTGACCCTCTCAAGAGATTCTCCTTTAATCACAGTGGCCGGAATGTGTGTTTTATTCCTTCGAAAATCAAAGACCATATCCTTAGTTTTCTTTGTGTTGATCTCTAAGTGGTTTTTGTCACACCACTTAACAAATTCAGAAATCTCGTGATCAAACGATGCTAAGTTATCCCTTTTTGCAAATAAATGACCGGCCAGTGCAGTGTCATCTGCGTACTTAATTAACTTGTGATTTGGATTCAAAGATCTACATTCATTGGTGTATAGTGTGTACAGAATGGGAGAAAGAACACAGCCCTGTGGGGCCCCAGTACTTATATAACGGAGAGTTGAGAGAGTGGAATTTAACCTAACCTGCTGCCCTCTGTTTGTTAAAAAGTTATTGATCCAACGTATAATATTGGAATTTACATTGAGATCCAACAGTTTCTGAACCAGCAAGTATGGCTGAATTGTGTTAAAGGCACTCGCAAAGTCTACAAACACAACTTTAGCAAAAGCCCCTGTCTTTTCCAGGTGTTCACAAATACCATTTATCAATGTCAAAATTGCATCTTCTGTGTTTCTTCGTGGTCTATAGGCAAATTGATATTCATCAAAGGAACCCTTAACTTCAACAATTAACCTATTCTTAACTATTTTTTCTAAACATTTCATGGCTACTGAGGTAAGAGCTACCGGACGAAGATCGTTCATGACTTTAGGGTGGGCATTTTTTTTAACTGGAACAATCACCGACCTTTTCCATAATGCAGGAATTAACGCCTTATTCAATGATTCCTGAAATAATGACCGAAATGGTGACGCTAATTGCTCAGCACATAATTTCAGTACCCTGCAACTGATTGAATCTGGCCCATGAGCCTTTCGTGTGTTTAATCTTTTGAATAACACCTGGACTTCACTCTCATTGATTAGAATACTTTCAGCATCTGGGGATGCATGCTAGGCATTTACCACGCTATCTTGTTGCAAGCTACTATCATATTTATCGAACCTACTGTAAAATTCATTTAAATCATTTGCATACACAGTCTCATTTTCTACACACACGTTTCTGTTTTGAGGTTTGTAGCCGGTAATAGTTTGTATGCCTTGCCATACGCTCCTTGTATCACTTGTCTGAAAAAAACCTTCAATCTTATCCTTGTATGCCTTCTTACAGTCTCTAATTTTACGCTTAATTTTGGCCTGAACCTTTTTTCGTTCTGCTCTGTTACCTGTTTGAAACACTCTCTTTTTTTCATTTAGCAGACTCTTTAATTCCTTAGTGATCCAAGGTTTGTTGTTAGGAAAATTTTTAATAAATTTTAATTAATCTCTTCACAAAAATTAATATATTCTGTAACAGTGTCCGTAGCCTCGTCCAAGTCCTCATCAGCAGCATCCATGAAGACGTTCCAGTCCGTACAGCTAAAGCATTCCCTTAGGGTTTCAGTGGCATCAGTAGACCAGTTCTTAATCTTCATCTTCCTTACTGGTTCTCTCCGCATTTTCGACTGGTACAACGGAATGAGGTGAACCATATTGTGGTCAGAATTTCCCAATTCCGGTAGTGCTTTCGCTCGATAAGCCTCCTGGATGTTTCCATAGCACAGGTCCAGGCATGCCTCCTGTCGTGTTGGGCAGTTGACGTATTGGTGATAAGATGGTAAATAGTCAGAGAGTGTACACTGGTTGAAATCTCCAAGGATTATTTTTGCTGCCTCCGGTGAGTCGGTCTCGGCTGAGGATACTAGATGATGAATAGTATTTGCAGCGATCTGGGTGTTTGCTGAAGGTGGTATGTACACAACAAACAGCTGGATTTGAGGAATCTCTCTTGGCAGATAATATGGCCGCATATAAATGGCAAGAAGCTCAATGTCTTTTGTGCATATTTGTTGTTTCACTGTTATGTGCGATGGGTTACAGAACCGTTTATTCACAAAAACACCAACGCCTCCACCTTTTGTCTTTCCCGAATTCTGATTTCTGTCCATCCTCAGAAATTGATAGCCTTCTAGGTCCACCGAAGAATCCGGGTCATTAACGGATAACCATGTCTCTGTTAGGCATATCAGGCTAGACTCACGATACTCACGAATATGTTGCACGTTTGCCCTTAATTCGTCAGTTTTATTGCAATTCCAGTAATGAAAATTACTTTAAAGATAATCTAAAGTACACTTTAATATAAGGTTTAGATGCATATCACTCGTGGCAAATTGCATGCACTTTTTGCCGGTAGATTTAGGCATGGGCAAGTCTATGTTCATGCCGCACGCGCTCCCGTTGACCAATTCTTGGGTAATACATTCATTGACCAATAATTTAGTAAAAGACAAAGATATGTGTTGGGCAAATAATAATGTTTACCAACATTCAGCATTTTTGACCAACGAGTGGTGAAAACGGTTTACCCAACATTATAATTGACCAATAAATTTGCAGTGCAGGAAGACATCAAGTCGACAAATTCTTGAAAAAAGAACCACTTCCATACAGTTGGACAACAATTAGGACCAAAGTGATGAATGAGAGGATGAAATGGCAGCGTCTCCTGAAGAAAAGGATGGAAGAGCTAGAGGATAACTGACAAGACATGCAGTGAAGGGAAAACATGAGGGGTCCTGGCAAAATACTGTAAGACCAAACTGGGCACGATAAATATACCTTCTGTTTATCACTGTTAAATTAACAATTTCTGACATTAATCCATCGGCTTATGCAAACAAAACATATTTTCATATACAATCTTGGCAATATGTTTAATTCAATCTAAATATGTCACAGATCAGAAAAAATAATGTTGCCAGTTTTTCTGTGTTGCCATGGGGTAGGTTTGAGCAAAAAAACGAATAATTGTAATAATATTTCACCAGAAATTGTATTTCCAGAGTAACTATATCATGTGACCACTTAAAATAATTAGGATGATCAGTCATTTAATGAGAATATGTTTCTAAATAGTAATGAGCCACTGTGCGTGAATAATAATATTATTTGTGACCCAATCCTTTGAAATAAGTCTTAAGGACAAGTTTACAGTTATTTGTTTTTCACATGCAAAAAACCCCACATTATTTGCTCTTCATTTTTGCATATCACTGAGGTTGGCATATCATAGTATACAGATATTATTTGGGTAAAAGGGTTGACTGTTTCCCTTTATTTATTTGGTGTGTGATAATGTTAAAAGACTTATTACTCAAAAGTAGATGACTTGCGACTCATTTTGCTGGGTCGAGTCACATTCAAGGTGTACTTATTCACCACGCAAGTAACCGTACCCCCTCGCCTAAATACTCGCCTAACCTACAGCCACATAAATGTACACCTTAGTCCTCTTCTGCATCTTGCCTAACTACAGTGGTCTGTGTGTAATTATGACATTTGTCCTCGTCTCCTGCGCAGTGGCAGAGTTCGGTGCAGACGAGATTGTGGTGTCTGCAAGAGCATCTACGGGAGCATGTGTTATTTGTTGATGCACAGCTGCAGCGTACCAACTGCAGTACTGCCTCAGGGGCTTGTGCTTGCTTGCTCAGCACTGGCAGTAGTCTACCATCCAGCTGCTGCCAGCCGAACTCCAGAGGGTCAGGAACGACAGGCTCCAGGACAAGGTCTTGTGCCCAAACACTGGCCTGTACATGCGCTCGCCTTATGTGTTCCAACCAAGCACCATGGGTGGTTGGAAGTTTGTCCACTCCTTGTTCAGGTTTCAGTAGTTTGAAGAGCTCCCATCTGAGAGTATTTGCCTGGGTGATGTGTCGTCGCCTAGGTACCGCTGGTTCAGTTCCCAGTTGTGACACCCTGCGAAGAGCTAGTAGCAGGACATTCTTGTGAGTATTATGTGGACTCGAAGTCATGTTTCTGCAACTTCCACAGCATGCAGAATCATGAGAGTGTCTGCCTCCTCCTGCGTGCTTACACCTGTAGAGATAGGGCAGTTGGAGTTGGTCATGACACCACTGCGTGTCACGGTTACCAGCTTCTTGGTAGTGCTCCTGTCGATGAGTTGCTGAGCCAGGTACATAGTTAGTGAATCTTTAGTGTCGTTACTTGCGAGAAACGTGCCTTTGTATTTGCTGCAAGTTAAATGTTCTACTATATAGGATCGGATTCCCTTGGACTGGCCTCTGCGGCGCTCTCTTGTGCCTTCCTTAAGTGATGATACTTTGGTGTAGTTATCAAAGATAATCCTCACTTGGTCATACCCACAAGATTTTGAGTCGATGAGCTTGACATATGATGTGCCAAGGTCCTTGCAATTCTTGAAGTTTTTGACAGCCATCAACTCCTGTAAGACTGCCATTCCATCGACTATGAGACAGCAGCCTTCCTCTTTGGTGAGGCTGTCTCTAGTAGCTTCGGGGGTTTGTCACCATCAGACTGCAATAGATCCTACAGTAGGTGTATTACTGTGCTCTTGTCAGTTGTGGGGTGAACCGATCCATCTGGTGCCATCAACACGCGGTTTGTGTAGGCAAACTCGTGGGTGCCAATTACTGCTTCCGAGTCAATGTCCTCTCTTGAAGACCGTGCTATTACCAGCATTCTGGCAAAGAGGGATTATGTTGCCTTCAGTGTCAGGACTTCGGAGCCAGATTTCAGCTTGATCTCCTTTGCAGATGCAGTCCAAGACAGCAGTTTGACCTTTGTCATCTTTGCCCATAGGTTTTCATTGCCATTCAGGCGTTCTTCAATGAATCTTGTGTAAGCACCCAGGCCAACCTGCTCTGTTGACAAAATGCTGTCTTTGATGTTGTTGGGGAGAATCTCCTTCGAGAGGAGTTTGAACATGTGGCTAGTCGTGTTGTTACTCTGGGCATCAGGCTTGAAGAGGTTGTATTGGGCCAGCACCCTCTTCAGTTGTACTATGGCGCGTTCCTGGCTGCGAACTTTGGCTTGAGAGAGGCAGTGGTGTTGTTGTTGTGCTGCAGCACTGCTGGAGACTTCTGCAAGGTGCTCCGTCTCGGTTGTGAGACGTGCCAGTTCAGGAGCAGTAAGACAACATTTCAGAAGCGTTTTTGGGTAAGAAGTGATTCCAGAGATTCCTCCTTCACCTTTGGCAGATTTGTTTGAGGTGTTCCATTGCTTGGTCAACACCAATGCGGGTGAATGGAACTTCATTGCTTGTGTTCACTGTGAAGTCTCCATTCACAAAATCTTGCCAGATGTCAGGGTCTGTGGTTTCCAGATTATGCATGCGAGCAATATACTCGGGGATGTTCTGGGCATAATCTAGGCGGTTGTAGGCAAAGAAATAGACGCACAGCTTATCCAGCGCTGCCAAGTAGAGGAACCAGTTGCCTTCCCGTGTGGCACGCTGAAACTGGAGCAACACCATGACCTGGTTCATATACATGCGTGCCCACTGGAACATTGGATCCTTGTCATGAGTGGCGTCGTACTCTAGCAGCTGCTTCTCAAAGTTCAGGGACTCCAGCTTCATCAACAATGCCTGGTGTGCTGCGTGGACATCCTGGTTGGCCCTGCATGTATCAGCCAACTCATCTGCTGCAGCCAACCGTAGGGAGTCACGTATTGCGGGATGGTCTTCCAAGAAAGCACTCAGCCAGAGGTCGAAGAGTGCTTGCAGTGTTACTTGGTGAGCTTGGATAGCCCTGTTGTGATGGTTACCATTGATAATCTGGGTCACCGTGACACTGCTGTATAGATCTGCCTCCTGCCATGCCTCAACAAGACCGCTCCCCTCAATCGTTCTGCCCAAGCAGCGTAGGGCACAAAGCACAGTGTGGAATGCACCAGGGCACAGCACCCACTTGTTCTTGTACTGGTGGTCCAGGTACTCCAGCTTCAGTGCCATCTTGTACAGATCCATATCCATGGTTGCCAACAGTTTGGTGTCTGGTCCAGTCACAAGCTCATTCACCCTCCACAGCTGATCCAGTGCTGTAACCAAAGTGGGCGGGAGCATTGATGATAGGAAGACCAAAGGCCTGGTCCATTACTGTGGGAGCATCTGCGGGAAGTGGGATATGTGTGAGCGAGTTATAGGCAGACCAAACAGGTACCGGCTGTTCTACACCCATCCTGTCAGCTGTGGGTTCTTCTGGTTCATATTCCTCTGCTGGTGGTGTTTCTGGTCCATGTCTGTGGAAGAACCGTGCGACCATCCAACCAAGGTCATTGGTCTTTGATCTGCTGTAGCTCTCATCATGCATTCCCATCTTGTAGGTGGCGTAGTGTGGACTTGTTCTAGGCGTTGGGTTTCCCTCGATTGCGCATGCAACCATGTTGATGACAGTTGGTGGAACATCTTGCATCCCTTCCGATGCCAGACTCTGACTACTAAGTCGCACTGGGTCCACCACTGTTTACCATTAGTCTAACTGCTGGTACACCCCAAGGGCCGTTCCATGGAAACTCCCTTTTCCATCTGGAGTGTCCACTTTTTTGTCGATGTTATCCAGGGAAGCCCGGATCCTCTTGTTGCGTAGAAGGCCTGGTGGCACATACACGCCGTACTCTCAGATATTCTGAGAGATGGCATTAGCGATGTTGTTACAGATTTTAGTAACACGGTCGTAAGAGACCCCAGCACCACACTTGCTCATCAGTGATATCGCCTTCTGACTTCGGAAGTTGTGGTACATGTACAATGACAGTCCAACAGCATAGGGGCTTTCAAACATATTGTGGAACGTTGACTCTGATGACCGAGGGGTGAGTGTGACTTGTCTGTCCGTCCTGCAGGCCTGTAGTATAGATTGAGACAGAATGAGACAGGAGTTGTGCAACTGTTCGGTACGTGTCTCGGTTTTTGCCGCTTTTGCCCCTTGCAAAATCCATCTTGTGAGGGTGATCAGTTCAAGTGGTACACCTGTTTCACTGCACTTGACCAGTGAACCGTCAAATAACCACGGATCATCCTTTCAGGACCGTAGGACAGCTTGCCCAATGATCTTGGAACACCGGAAAATTGTGGTCATCTCTCCTTTTAGGTCTCTTTCCTCTATTGCCTGGTCTATAGCAGAGCGACCAGCTTCGTTGGAATGGATGACTGCTGGCTTTCTCCCTCTTGCGTCTGTGATTGCAAAATTGGTGATGTTCTGTTGGATTTTTTCAAAGAGGACCTGTCGAGTGGTATGCTTGTTGTGAATTCCATGATCATGCATCATGTCGGTGTACAGTCTGGTCACCTGATAATAATAATATAATTTGTGTGAATACAAATTGTATAAAAGCGAAATTTCAAGAAATTGTTTTTAATTACAATTGTATTTTAAAACGTTAACACAACAAAAAATATTATCTAATTTTACAATAAACATGTTACCTCCTTCAGTGTGATGATGTTTCCTTGATCCAACCGCTTTTGTATTTCGGCAATAAATTCAATCTCAGCCGAAATAAACGCCACAGTGTTTTCATCTGACTTGTTCCCTCGTGGTTGTTGGGGCTGCTGAACATAGTGCAGCCAGTGCCTTATTTTGCAACTTGTGTGGTACCTGATGTCCCTGGACAGAAAGTCTCCTTCCGCAAGGATGTCTGCCATATTCAATTTCCACCGGTCATTGTCACTGCTGTCTACGATATTTTGAATTGACTTCCCAATGTCTGAACTTCTGCATAAGTGAACTTGCTCTTGGTTGGAACAGGCTCTGCCATGTTTTTTGTCCTGTTTGATATCTTGGCAGAAGAAGCAAAGTTCTCGGTTGAATGAACCGACACAAGATCGTGTGAGTGATATGTTGATTGCAGCAGCAAATGAACTGTTGTCAGACACAATGGTACTCGATGACACGGGTCGGCCTCCTTCTTTCCTGTATGACAACATACTCGAGTTCTTTAAAGATAGTGCTTTCTGGTACCGATTGTTGTCTATGTCCGTATGTACTTTGTGTGTGACCTCACTCTAGCATGTCCTGTGCCAAACAGCATGGTTTCCAAGCAAGATCTCCCCTGACAAACCATGCAGCCGTTGATTCAATTGAACAAAGTCAGGATTCACATATCCAGCCCTCTGATTGGTATAGTCGAGGAATTTCTGATAGCTTTCACATTCTGGATCTGTCAGTGACTCCAACTCTCTCCCTTTGGTTTTAGTGTTCATCCACTTTTCTCCTTGACACTTGAGGCAGAGGTTAAAGTCAGTTGACTTTTTTTTTCTAGGTGGTTCTCCTATTCCTAATGTTACAGAAGTGGCCATAATCGTTCAGTGTTCAAATGTTAAATAGGAAGTGTTGAGACGCAGCCTCATACAGGTCAGCAATCAGAAGAAAAAACATCAGTGGAGTCGCAGCTAGTTCTACTTATATTAATAGTTCTACTTCTAGTCTGTCTGATTGCGATTGTGACTGCAAATAAAAAAATAAAAATGTGCGGGTGATATTAGATAAAGATACCGGAAGCCAACAACTGACCTCTGTTCCATCTTTTACACAATTCTGGTTCCCTATAATTTTGAACACCCAACAAATTTTTTACAAAGAATACACCCAACAAATTATACTGACACAGACCTATACTGTTTTGAACAGTTGGAACACACGTGCAGAGTGCATCTATATTATGGTTTGGCTTATGCAGCAACAAAGCATGGCCGATCCTGGTGAGTGAAGAATTTCAATTTAGCCACCTACTGCCAACGTTATTTACGTGAAGCTCCACCTATCGGTATCTCAACATTCACCCAATTGGTCCTTGCCAACCCTTACAGTGGTTAAAGTAACACAGGCCTATCACAACCTGCCACTTGATGACGTACAGCCCAGTTTTAATCATGTACATTGGCTAAAAAAGTAATTGGAGGTGTCGGATGGCATAGGAAAATCCACATGAGACACTGTGCACACAGATCACTGTACATAAATAAATGAGACGTTCTGCGGTGGGTTTCGTGACCCTTAGAAATAGGTGGCAGCAGTTTGCTAGGCAAGGGAACTTTTCACATATTGAAATGTAAGGGGTGAACTAGGAATACTAACAATATGGGGAAAAAAATACTAATTAATTAGTGAAATTTTGCTGATTTAAACGATATCTGATATTTAATTGTCATACATTTTCACTAAAATCACCCCAAATCACCCCAGGACAAAATTAAAAAAACTGGCAAATTTTTTTTTTAGGTTTACAATATTATATACAATAATTTAAATGCATTCACCAAGATTGTATACAAAAATATGACAAGATTTCTTTTTTTTACATAAGCCGATGGACTACATGTTACAAAAGTAAAAAAACTGTTCAGAATAAGATATTTAACAGTTTTAAGATATTTAGATTTGACAGCTTTTCTTTCAAAACACTTTTATACCACTACATTCATGGTATTTACTTCACAATAATGATCGAAAATAGCTATTTGTGTATCAGTAAAACTGAAAAAAACACCACTTATTACAGTACCGTATCTGTATTGTCTCCATCATTGCCTTTGCCCAGTATGATCTTATATTGCCAAAAAGGTATCATAAATACATATTTACATGACTTTGGTATAGGCCATACAAAAGAAGATATGTTCTGTTAAATCCGACTTGTTTTATCCTACATGTACATAAACCTGCCTTCCTAAATTATGGTGAACCTACAACCTGTACTCACTTATTCAATCATAACCATTCCTTTAAGAAAGATTTTGGATTTAAATGCTTAATAATAAATTGTGTACCCATATTTTAATAATTGTTTTGGGTAAACACACTCGGGGACCATGTGTCCGTGAAGTTGGGGCAAAATGTGTGACATGGGGGTCAAAATTTCAAAAGTGGTTGATTACTTTTGAAACAGCATTTTTATATAACCCATCTACCCTAGTTTTAAGAAAAATATAAACAAAGTGGTTCACGGCTTTGGACAAAAATGCGTTTGTTGTACAATATTGCAACCATCATGCAAAAATACCGGTACTACATGGACACCACTCCAAGTTTATATATCCATCTGTTCATTTCAATGGTTCATCATTCTGTAGATATTCTTGTTGTTTAGTATCATCTTTGGGGTGGTGTCTCTATGGAATATAAACATTGGTGTCACTTCCAAATAATAAATGAAAAAAATAACACAGCAGATTTCAAGTTAGTTGAGTTTCATTGAAAAACAATTATACATTTATTATAAGTTCTGGTTACTTATTTATCAAACACATAATGAATACATTTACTTGAGTACATTGTATATAAAACAATGTTAGAACAATGACAATTAATATGGTACAAGATAACAATTATATTCCATCCAGTATTTGAGTGCCTTGTGGCAGAAAAACCCTTTGAAATCTTGGTACCTATACTACATGGACACCGTGTCCTGTAGTATAGGTAGATTTGTCCTTTCTAACATTATATAAATGTAATCTGTGAGCTCATTTTGTCTTAATTGGATCATTGGATGTACATTGTAATAGAGTAAAATGTAATTCATTGGTAATTCTTGAAATCTACAGCTTATCACCAACATTTAACCAGTGTTAACCACATCATGAAAAAGGAAAGAATTGTACGCATAGTACAATGTACATGTATATTTGAAAAGCTTGAATCACAGTTGTGTAATTGGAGCAGGTTACACACTTCTTCTTTGGTAATAATGATGTATGTATATTTTGACAAGAAATATTTTCCAAGGAATCTTGAGAATCATAAAATCTAGCACTTTTGCTGCACATACATGAATGCAATACCTATACTACATGGACACCGTGTCCATGTAGAATCTATCACCCGACTTGTGTTTTACACTAATGTTAGCTTTTGTTGCATTTTTGGGGATACAGCCTGTTTTGTTTACATACTGTTAAGAAATGAATCACATAATCACTATTCCTATACATATCATTGGTCATATCAAAGCACAATATTGTACTTAAGGCCAGGGGCGTCAATCCCCTTTCAAATGTGGGGGGGGACATTACTGAAGTCAAGAATTATTAGAGGGGTTTAGCATGCACATTATACAAACGTCAACGCGAGTGCACAAGAGATGTTGGCACGGCCAACATATCATGCGGCCGGCATAATTATGACAAGCCCAGACGGCGAGCGTCTTCCTGTTTTGGATTGTTTACTTATATTTCAAATGTCTGGTTGAAAGGAAACCAACCTCATGTTTTACCGTTCTCGAGAAAACCCTGTGGTTTACATCGGGGCGCAGTGGTGCCCTGACTCTAACACATACCTATTTACTCGATAACAAATTGTCAAGTCGAAAATTTAAACATGGATAATTTGTTTAGGAATTAAAGTGCATTTAATACTAGCTTGGTAATTTTAATTCTTACTTTTCTGGTGAAAATAATTCGCAAAAAATGTTATCCCTGGAAACTATTAGAAAACTATTTCCACAAACGAAATGGTGCAAAGGATTTTGAATGTAGTTTAGAAACACAAGAAAACCTGGAATAATTCCCATCTGCATTTTAAAATTAATGAGATAAGGTTTTATCCGTTTACTTTTTCAAATAAGTTACGGAGAAGTATCTTGAAAAGTATTTATCAAGTATCTTGAAAGTATTAAGCCCAGATTCAATCGGAGGTGCCGGTATTTGTTTTATTCCACCGTCGAATTAATTCAAATAATAAATCCCAAGTTTTGGAACTTTGATTGACAGCCAACTGATAACAGTAGAAATTTCCACGAAGTTATTTGTTATTGTTTCCGAGTGTGATAGAAGTGAAGAATAAAATGTCAGTTATGGTAATAGACCATGGGATGAACATGAAATAGGCATTCAAATTTTTAGAATTGTGACCCCCCTCTAGAAGCTACCTGATATTTTCCAGAAATACAAATATGATCTTATTGAATCAGAATATCAGGTTCGCCAGAGAAAAAAAATGCACATTAATTAGGCTTAACCAATTAAAATATTAAGCTTGAAAATAGCGCCCTCTGTTGGTCACTTCGGGAGAGGTGTGTACAAAACCTATGAGGAATTGAATTGTACACAAACAAATGGCAGGGGGCGATTTGAGCTCGTCTGGACAGAAATGACTGCTCAGTTTTTGTCTCCCCGATTTCCTGTATATTCTTTATTTAAAGAAATATTCCTAAACCAAGATTGTTATAGTTTTGTTCATGTTATCAACAGTTCAGTTTTTGTTTTCATAGTTTCTTTTCATTTTACCAACCGAATGTTTGTATCTTGCCTGTGTTTCTTTTTGATTTTGGGACTCCCCCAAAAAACAAATGAAACCCCCGAAAACACAACAACAAATAAGAAACAGTTATAAGAACAATGACAAATATTTATTATACATTATTGCAAATTTTGTATCATTATTTTTGCTATTTTTTCCCACTATATCAGAACTTCATCAAAAACCTTTTTAGAATGGTATACTTTTAAACGCCATGTGATTGACAATCTTCAACCAATTGTTATCCTGAAAGATACAGCAATATTAATTATTGCTTTGTAAGTTATATCTGTGCAGTAATTGTAATTCAATGATATTTTAAAGTTAGAACAGATTTGTGTAGATGTACAGTGTAATAATTATGCTTTAATGAGTTACAGGTAAATGTAAACCAGCACATCAGCTTCTATAAATGTGAGCAAGTGCTTTGTTTCAACATCTGAAATTCATTTTAAAATTTTGTTATGATGCTTCCGTAAACAAAATTATAACTGCATTTATATACCTGTAAAAACAAAAGGATTATCTTAATCTGAGGTGAAATTGTAGGAGTGATAATTAAAATACGAAATTATGTGTCGCGATAAGTAATTATTTTTGAGGGCAAGACTTTCACTTTCACTTTTACGACACTGAAAATTTGTGCCATTTTACTTATGTAAATCTTCTTTTTTTATATTTACATACTCCCATAAAACATGCTATGGAATAAGATAAGGCAGGTAAATTAAACCAATGTTCCATGGATGAGCTTCTCCATTCTTGAAATGACAGTTGATAATCTTGCTGCACAGTGTCATCATTTGCTTTCGACTTGTACTCCCTGGCTACTTTGGTGTACTTTGGTAACATGTACGGTGGTATTTTATCTCTATTGCTACTACATGTAGATCCCTATCCTGAATATCAAGTAACAGTAGCTCATCCTGCCTAATATTTGTTGCTTTAAGCACTTTCCCATCCTGCATTGTTTCGCAATTAACTAGCCGTTTTTCTTTGTTAATATATATCTTTACAAATGATGCACTGAACAGGCAAGACATGTTTTCTGCCAGGAAGAGGTTGCACGTGTTGGTCACCAGAAGTTAAGGAACGCAGACCAGCTTGAACAAATTCAACAAAGGTTTGTCTGCCGTTTTCTTCTTCAGCAGCTGAAAAATAACAACATATTACATAAATAAACTACAACAAGCTCTAATTTTAACTTGTTATCCATTTATCCACTCCCACAAAAAAACACTTACATGTACATTTTTTTTGCCTTTAACTACAAAGTAGTATGCATGTTTTTCTATTATTTTAAACTATTTTAATATTTCCCCCAATTTTTTTAATGAATCCTCACTTAATTTAAAGTTAGGATACATCATTGGCAATTGTTTGAATTATCAGAAATTGGTAACAAAAATGGAGGGCAGTTGTTGTCTTTTCTTTCGCGATCACCCGACGACTATATTGAATTTTTGGTAATAAAATGCAAATTTTTGAACAATTCTGGGATATCTAGCGCAATCATTTTGCTGGATGCCTAGTATCATTATTTACTTTCCAATAAGTAAGATATTTTCCTAATAATTAAGTAGTAAATATTTTTGATATGGTGTATCCTTCCTTTAACACAGAATTCATCAAGTCCTATATTTATATTTGAATCTATTTATATTTACATACAAATTACATTAAGCAGATGTCAAATGCTATTTTGTGCTGTTTTATTTATACAAGGGATTTTACTACCTTGTTCTATTTCTCTCTGGTCTGCCATTTTTTGTCTGTCTTCAGCCTGTTTGACTTGCAGAAGGGGTGGAGATGATCCATCAGATTGTCGCTGTGTCTCCTACAAAATAATAATTTAAAACTGTTAGTACCAACTTGGCCCAATGCTCAACGTAACAGTAAAACACCAAGAACTGGAATTAGTTTCATACTTGGCCACCACCACATTTTATAAACAATAAATAATAAATTCCTAAAAAGGCTTAAAAAGTGGTGACATTTATTTCTTTAGCCTTTTGGGGAGTTTTAATTTATTAAATAAAATGCGGTGGCCAAATACGGAGTTCTTTCCCTATAGACAAAATACATTATTTAGTAATAGTAAGGGACACTTTGTTGTACACAGGGGTTAAGAACCCAGCATCAGTCCCCGCTTTGCATAGAATAAATACAAATTAAAAAAATGACCACTGACTTGAAATTGAACCTTACAACAATGATATTGATAAGGACTGTAACATAACATTAAATTAACCGAATATTTGCCATATTGTCCCATTCCTCCATGGCTGTCCTAGCCACAATATACCAAATCCTACCTTCGTTGGGTACGTCCACGGTCCTGGAAAGCACTTGAAAGAGCATTGGGGTGGCTGGCGTCTTCAAGTTCCAAGCGACACGGCTTGGCCTAGCCTCTAAATGCTTACCCGGCTTGCCGATGCCGAATAACCTTGTGCGCGGTCTATAAATATCAATGAACGACAACGTAGTGGCAGTTCAGGGCAATTTAAAGCTTTGCCATCGCGTCTGAATTTAGCCTAGCTCTTCACGCTGAATTGTATTACTTTAGATTTGCCATAAGTTGTGTGCATACAGCAATACAAAGGACTTTCGTCGCCTTCATCTTCAGCTAAATTCGCGTCCGATGAAGACGCCATCTTGCACAACGTAATCGCACCGACTCCGCTGAAACAAGTCGTGACATTGGCCAACGTTGTATGAGAAACTCGTTGTGATTGGTTAGCAGTAAAAGTCATCGATTTATCTTTACATGGTTCGGGAAAATCATGGTTTTATTTCTTGAGTATTTTTCAAACTCAAATTTACTATTACTTGATAATGCGAATATTTTAAGCTTGGCGAGTTTTAGGGTGATGAAAGACGGAATTTACACGAATTTTAAGCCAAAAATGTAATAGCTTCTTGAGGGGGGTCACAAAATCAACGAATTTGTGAGACCATCCTGCGGCCTATAAAATGAATGAACAACCACAATTAAAATGCAAGTGAAATGTTCGGGCAAAGATCTTTTGCGCCGCGCATTTGGTCGTCTGCTACGCGTACTTAAACCTTTGCTTCGCGTCTTCGGCTTCGATTCGCCTGCGACTTCGGAATCACTGAGAAGTATATACAGTAGCGCGTTAACGTCAGGTTCTGTTGGCTCCGCAGCCGTTGTTGGACATGTCATCTTCTGTAATCATGGTTTATTAAAGTCATGATCGTAGTCAGTCTGTAAATATCACATTTCCTGTCCGTAAACACTGGTTTTCCGCAGGGGTCGATACTAGGTCCACTTGTATTCATTGTTTATACTAGTGATCTTCCATTTTTTATATCCCCAAACTGCAACTTATTTATGTAAGCTGATGACTCCACATTAACGTGTGGCTCCTCAAACATTAATATAATAGAAAGCAGCTTAAACACAGTTGTTATAGTTTTCACAACTGGTACGTAAGAAACAATCTTCTATAGCATTAAACGCCACCAAAACTAAATGGGATTGTATGCTTATTGGTACAAGGCAGAAAATATCCAATGTTGACTTAAAGGTAGTATTGTCATCTATTTCAAGTTCACGCAAAGGGTAATTACCAGCAGTACGCTTGCCGATTGTTAAAACGTGTTTATTTAATGTGTCAGCAATGTCGGCGGAATCGTCAATATTTCACCATTTTGGGGGAAGTAATCGAATTTGTTACAGTTCAGTTGTCTGCTCATTAGGGAGTACCTCCTGCAGAGTTTTCCACATCACAGGTGAATTGCTTTTGATTTCTTTTAAGGCGGATGTGCGAGTGTTCACTCTTTTTACTGCGGATTGCATTAGTTAACATTGTGCCGCAGGTCTTTGTATTAATCCCAATGAATTTGTGAGCCTGTGCGCTTTGCAATTTTGTTTACACGATCGCGCTGCTGCATAAGTTTAGGAATTTCGCTATCGAGCTACTGTATACTCAGGCACAACGTAACGTAACTTCGTACTCCAAAGCAGCTCATCACCCAATGTTAATGATATCATCACAATAAAGTTCTCAATATTGACTGTTGTCTACTTTAATGCAAACCTTGTTTGAGCTTAAAAACTACTAAGAAGTTAAGTTCCAAAAAATATAAGCTCCGGTGATCTCATATTCCCTAATTTTAACGTATTTCATATTTACACCCATTCGTGTTTGAGAGGGTACAGGAAATTGCAATCAACTTCATGACTGTTTGTAATATTTCTTATGTGGTGGGTTTTATTCCTGCGTTTGGTAAAGTACATGTACACTTTGACGCTCGTTTTATGATTTCAATTATTATTATTATAATCATTTATTATTCTGACATTTTGATCGGACATTGCGCCGTGTAATCAGTGATTGGTCCATAATAAACGGTTGATCCACATAGAAATGCAAGTTGCACTCAACATTATAATTATCGGTGTTTATTGACTTTTAGTTGTAATGGCCTTTGACCATTTCTAAATTAGGGATTGCACCACTTGAAACTTTTTTAAGTGGCAGATTTTGCTCCAGCAAGGTGTCAGCTACACATTAAACGTGTAATTAGCACTAATTACAGACCTTCTTAATTAGACTTTGCATTATATATCATGTTCTTAAGCTTGTGATCAGTGATCGGTCTACGATAATCTGTTGATATACACATAAATGCAAGTTGCACTCAACGTTATAATTATTAGTGTTTAATGACTTATGATGACCTTTGGCCCTTTCTTAATTAGGGATGGCACCACTTGAAACTTTTTTAAGTGGCGAATTTTACTCCAGCAAGGTTTCAGCTACACATTGACACTTGTTTTATCCTTGCACTCAAAATTATGATCAAACGTGTAATTAGCACTAATTAAAGACCTTCTTAAATGTACTTAGCACCAATTATATTTGTCTTAAGTATACAAATCCTATTCAATACACGACAAACTTTCGACTTATGAAGAAATTATGTTTGCACTCAAGATTATGATTAAATCGAATTTTTGGGGGTCTGTCAGGGGCTCCCCTCTCAACGCACCACTCGCCAAACTTAAGAAAACCCATTTTGCAGTTGTCCCAGTCACCCCTACATATCCCACGCTTCAAACCTTTTGCACTCAAAATTATGATTAAACCTGGCTGGGCTCTCGGACTATTTTATTTATGTCATCTTTAATGAGGGTAAACTCCAATCAGTGCACAGCACTGCTTTCCATAGAGGCTCTCAGTACACATAGCAATAATAACTTAAACTAAGCGTACATTATAATAATATCACATAAGATAAACTAACATGTACACCAAATACATCAAAAATAACTCACAAATACAACATTACAAATACAATTAACAATATACATATTACGGATTTTTTAAATTTAAAATGTGCCCCTTGACATGCTTTTTGAAACTTAGAATAGTTGGCAAGCTTTTAATGGCAGGTAGAAGTTTATTCCATGACTTGGCTCCAGTGAACTTGAAAGAACGTTTGCCAATTTCAGTTTTTACAGCCGAGTGAGAAATGTTATTTCTGGTATTGAATCTAGTATTATAAGAATGAGTATTCATATTTGATTGTATACCAATTGACAAGTACTCCGGAGCCAGGCCATGGACACACTTGTACATAAGGATATTATTAAAATACTCAGCCCGCTCACGAACCTGCATCCAGTTTAATTTAGTATATAGATCACTTACATGTACATCTCTGACCTTACAGCCTAATGTTAATCTTGCTGCCCGGTTTTGTAAAATCTGAATTCTGTTAACATATTTATCAGCACCATGTATCCAAACTGTGCAACAATAATCAATGTGAGGCAAAATGAGAGTACTGTACAATATATTACGAGTATATTGGTCAACATACCAACTCAACCTTTTCAAAACTCCAAGCCTTTGAGAAATTTTGGCAGCAGTTTTATCAATGTGCATGTCCCATCTGAGATATTGGTCAAACCATACTCCAAGATATTTGAATTCGGTCACATTCTCTAATATGTCATCTTTAAATTTAAAAGTCAAATTATCACATTTTTTTATTTTTTGAGATGTGCCAAAAGTCATTACTTTAGTTTTTGAAGCATTGAGAGTTAATTTATTATTATACATCCATTCAGAGATAATTTGCAATTCTTCATTCAAAACACAATTTATGTCATATCCATTTTTAGAGCTGTACATTATAACAGTATCATCAGCATGGGCGGATCCAGGATTTTTTTAAAGTGGGGGTCCACCCAAGGTCTTGGGCAGGATTTTGTGAATTGGGTGTGTAAAAAAAAATGTGGGTGTGTAACAATTTGAGTACATGTAACTGGGAAGCATGTACGCGAAGCGCACATCACGAGCGCGTAGCGCGAAGTCCCTGCGGCCGGGGTTCAGGGCCCGCTTAAGGGCCCTGAAATTCTTTGGTTTATTAGGTGCTCTCTGGCGCAATCTGAGGCCAATTTCTACCTATTTTTTGTTAATGTTGTGGCAATATGAAGCCTGATTTTTATACCATTTTTTTTTAAAATCTAATATTTACCATTTTTATCTGGAATGATAACTTGAAATAAATTTTGACCAGAGGAGTATATTATGGATACCGGTATTGGAAGTTTGGATTTAAAAACAGCGCACACTGACTCACACTACGTGTAAAATGAGGTAACGGTTAATTGGTCATAAACCTTAGGCATACTTAACATAGGCAGGATTTGGCTGGGAGCGACCGGCAGTGACTCCATTTAAAATAATAAACAAATTACAAGCCCTAATAGTTATTAAGTAAGTTTAATTTAAAGTTGTAGGCCTATGTTAAAATAAAATGTTACAAGTTGTGTTTAATCTTTAAAAAACTACACGCCAAACGCCCGCTTGTGCTAGCGGGGTTTATTCCGACCGTCTCTACAAACGGTGGAAAAAGCGGCGTGTTTGTTCCAATTTAGTGTTTAGTAATTTACATAAATTTAGCTTAAATTTAGGTCACGTGACAAATATATAAACACTGTGGTTAGCGCCTATTGCACTCGTTCTGCTGGGGCCACTCAACCGTCACTTCAAACGGTGAAATTCCAGTGTTTTTATTGGCAAGTCTGCCAAGTAAATGGGCCCAGTGGTGAGCCAAGCATGGCATTTGGGGCAAGCCTGCCCCGTTCAAGCTTATGAAAGCGTTTAAAAAATTAAAATATGTAATTGCCTGAAATGCAATAAGAAGGAATAAACAAACTAGCGGCCCGAAAAACTAAGCCAAAAAAGTCCAATCATAGTCTATATGGTTGTTATTTTGTGTGTGTGGTTTGAGAATAATACACGTATGTGTGTTCTTGTCTTGCATTACGATCGAGGATCGAAACACAAAAGAGAACAAAGGGAACAAAGGATCCTCGATCGACGGTTTGCTTGTCCGAATTCTGTCCTCGATCGACGGTGCAATGGCAAAGCAATGGGGATTGGGTTAAGTAAAGGAAGAAAGGAAAACACAATATCGATCCTCGGTCGTTATGTGGTTCACGACTGTGTGTGTATGTACGTTGCTTGTTAGGTGAAATAATTTTTTTTTTTTTTTTTTTTTTTTTTTTTTACTCAAGAAAAAAGGGGGTCCGGACCCCTTGGACCCCCCTGTATCCGCCCATGATCAGCATACAAAACTATCTTACTTCTGCTAATCGTGTCTGGCAAATCATTAATAAAAATAATAAACAAAAGTGGTCCTAAAATTGAGCCCTGAGGAACACCGACTGTTACTCGTCTGGAATCAGAACAAACGCCATTCATGATTGTTATTTGCGCTCTGTTGGTAAGATAATTTTAGAACCATGCCAGCTCTTTGCCACGAATACCATAGCAAGATAGTTTGCGCAGAAGATCCCTATAATTTACCGTATCAAAGGCTTTTTTCAGATCCAAAAAAACAGCACCAGTTATTTCACCCTTGTCCATATTATTATAAAGATAATCAGTGACATCAGTTATTGCAGTAAGAGTTGAATGTTGTGGTCTAAACCCAGATTGTACAGTAGATAAAAGCCCATTTTGCAAATGCTCATAAACCTGGTTGTGGATGGCTCTCTCAAGGATTTTAGAAAGCACAGGTAAGACAGATATAGGTCTATAATTGCTGCAACTTGTTTTCACACCATCTTTAAAAATCGGTGAGACAACAGCCTTTTTCCAAGTGGAATAACGGCAGTACGGATAGTGAGATTTAAGATATGTGTAAGTGGTGCTACAATCTGATGGGCCCCAGCTCTTAATAATCTAGCACCAATACCGTCAATACCTGTCGCCTTACCCACCTGAAGGACAGAAAGCTGTCTCATACCATAATCCTCATCAATTTCACTGAAATTTAGACTTTCATTTGTACAATTTAAACTTTTACACGCATTCTCGATATCATCGTTGTTAAAATTTTCAGCCAATTTATTTCCAATCTCTGTAAAAAAGTTGTTAAATGCATTGGCAATTTCTTTAGGCTCTTTAATATCAGTACCATTTACTACCACAACTTTCTCAACACACTCGCGACCTTTTGTTGGAAGAATAGATTTGATTGTTTTCCATAACTTTTTACCATCACTCATATTCTGCTTTATAGTATCTGAATAATACGACTTCTTGGCATTTTATATTATGAGATACACGAGTTCAAAAACATGGGGGGGACATTTGATATTGTGTCCCCCACCCTTCAAAATATGGGGGGGACGTGTCCCCCTGTCCCCCCCCCCCCCCCCCCCCCAGGATTGACGCCCATGCTTAAGGCACCAATGAAAACGAATAGCTGTTGACCAGTTCGCGCCGGGATTATTTTAACATCGCCGAGCCGAGGGGCGGGATTATTTTTAACGAAATTCGATCCGAAGCGGGTTCAGGCTGATAGTGCCGGGAAGCACATTTCCGAATTTGAACTTGGCGTGTTTATGCGTCATCCGTTTAAAATTTTGGGAAATTTTTGCGTTTATATACGTCATCCGGCGCGAACTGGTTAAGTGAATAAATTCGTGAGTAAATGAACACCCTTTTAAAATTAAATACAATTTTGAGATTTTTCAAAGTGTAATTTCTAAACCCAAACCACCTAAATTTGTTACTGAAGCACAGTAAAAAAATTGATTGCACAGTACCGGTACATTAAATACGTGTGGTACATACATGTGGAAAATACGTGTGGAAAATAGCACAGCTTTGTTGATTTAAATCTTACAATGCCTCGCAATTCTTTCTGAAATCTATAGCAGTTCATATACATCTCTGCCAAGAATTGTTGAATGCTGCAACACAAAAGGTAAAGGATGATTGTACAATGTAGTGTAGTATTTAATAAAAGACTACACATGTATTAACTTGAGTGGTCATCATCTATCATACCATGATTTGCAAAGATTGATATAAAATGTTTTATTAATGCTTTACGAGATAAATTAAGTACGGTACATTGTTCAGTAGTACGAGCTACAAACTTGGGTATCCGATGAGGATTATAGTTAACTGTACAATCTTTAAAATAATCGACACAATAAAGTGACGTCACCACATTAGTTTAATAACACAGATTTTTTACTTGGTGCATTTCTCTAGGTATTTGACAAAGACAATGAAAGATCTTTGACTACTTCTGCGTCAAATGCAAGATAACGAGATGTCACAGGTGCCGGTGGACAAGGCAATCGTCTGAAAGTACCAGTCTTGGCAACCCACGTTTCATCTTTCTGTGTTGGCCAGCAGAACTTATTTGCTTTTCTTCCGTGGCATTGTGATGGACAACAATTCTACAATCATTGAAAAAAAATGCAAGGAGTTAAATTTAGTACCATGGTTTATTGAAGATGAATAAATGATTAAGTAACTATATTTTAAAAGGTGTTTGTTTTATATGATGAAAAGATATTGTTCATACTACTCATTAATATTCTATGATGATAATTGAGAATTGATTTAAACCAGTCAAAAATAGCTTGGTTTAAAAATGTTGTACCGATGCTGCATGTACACATAGCATCATACCATTTTTGTTCTAATAAGGAATTCCAGTTTCAAAAATGAAATTCAGCATCAAAATAATCAGTAAAAGTTGTTAAAAAGGAGGATGTTATCACCACAAAAAAAAAGCATGGTGTTGCCACTTATGCCAGACCATATTTTGTGGAGCAGGTGAAAACTGAGTTGACATGACAAAAACAATTGCCACAACACCTTTAAATTTCACCTTGAAAACGGCCACAAAATAACTTTTTATTTTATTTATTGTACTTAATGATTGAAATGATGGTATTAAAGTGTACTTACGATCTTCATGAAAAGTATTTTTTTCCTAGTTAAATTCGAGAGCTCCTTGTCACTTCTCGACCGTAAACTGTCCACTTGCAATTGAAGTGGAGTCATTATCCTCGATCACAGTAAGCGCGCATAGCGAGTAAACAAAACGTCATTTGATTGTACATCAAAACTGCTTTCGAGATCGAGTGTGGACAAATCGTCACGTGATAAATAGTGTATAATCATATGAAGTTATACTCTACACTGGTTTCCGTCAGAATTGGTGCGGTCCGATATAATATACGTGAACCAGTGTAGGATGTGCATCACGTGACATTTGTTCATACTCGATCTAAACAGCAGTTTTGATGCACAATAACGTTTGACTCGCTGCGCGCGCTAACTGTGATCGACGTTTAATAACGACTCCATTTTTAAATGTAAGCGAAACTTTTACGGTTGAGAAGTGGCAGTCTCAGAATTCAACTGGAAATTTCACTTTTCATGAAGATCGTGAACACCTTAGTGCCATGATTTTAATTACGGATTAATATTTGTATCTCGAGTGGTGTCTAGTCGTTTTGAGGGTGAAATCTGGGGTTTGTTTTTCTTCTAACAAATTGTATTAAATGTTAACGTGTTGCAGCTTACTAAACTATTTTCGTTCATTGGTCTAGTTCCTACATGTATCAACCGTATTTATGTTTAAAAAAATAGTACTAGGGTCCAAGTTACTCGGACTAGTTCTCAGACACTTTCAACAATAAACAATTTGTTTTAAAATAGGCCTACTAAAATTCCAATTGAAATAAAAAATATCCCTCCGTTTCCATGTCACTTTCTCTTCGTGAGTTCGTAGTCGTACCGATACTACATGGACAAGGTGTCCATAGATTACTTTACATAAAGTTAAGGTTACTTCAGCAAAAACATCACATTTTTTTGGTTCTATTGATACAATCGTGCACATAGTAAACAATAACTAATAAATAGCATACTCACCAGTTGCAAATGTTGCAGGAAAAACGTCAGTTGGAAGTACCGGACCTACAAAAATGTACCGCGACTACGCATGGACGCCATGCCTTCACGTGTCAATTTCAGTTTTCTGTGCATGGAAAATCCCCACCGCATGCGCCTCAAACATCAATCTGTGACGTAGACAATCAGTGCAGGGCCGATCCATTCTGGCAGGGGTAGGAATTTTCGTGTGTGGTCACGATTATTGTACCGCGACTACATTTTACCGCATGGACACCGCGTGGATCGTATATTATACTTTCGGTTGTAGAGCAAAAAAATTACAAGCATGTTGAAGTTTCATTCCTTAAACATTGTTTTTGACATATTGACCTTGTTTGTAGGATAAAACTTTGGGGTGGAAGCCGTCACATAAATCAGACATTCTCGGTCTATACCGAGACTACTCATCTTTATTCCTGGACACCGCGCGTAGTATCGGTACAGCCGAGTTTGCCGATGCTGTTATTGAAAATGATCGACCACACCGGCATATTTTGACTTTTATTGAGGACAAACGATGTAAAAGCGTATCCTGTTTATGTTTAATGTATTTAACAATGGTATTTTTTCTCGAAAAAAATAGTTAAAAAACAGTTGTTTTCATGTCATATTGTTTTATTAAATATTGATGATGGACACCAACAGTTTTTGTTAAAAAAAAAATTCTACAAGGAATCAAAGTATTTTTTTTTCTTTTTTTTAACATACTTCAACATCAGGCCTTTCAGATAAAACACCCATTGCTGGTAACTATCTACATTTCACCAAGTAAAACTCATTTAAAACCCCATAAACAGCCATATTCTGTGGATACCCCAACTTCATGGACACACCATACATTTATAACAATTCTAAATGAGCCAACAAATTGACATAACTGGGGCTTAAAGTGTGGCGCTATGTAGTATGACTGTCGAGTCCCATTAAGGTAAAACTTGATTTACTAGAGTAGCTCATGGTGGTTGAGTATGCACTTTATTGTACAGACCTAAACTCTTCAGGAATCCACTAATTGAAGGTCCAGGAACAATATTTGGTTGGTAACACATTTGCCACTGACGGCGAAATAGCTGAAATGGCCACACCCCTTTTTGGGCCACGCCCCCTTTTTTGCCGTGACTGTATCTACAGAACCGTTGGACCTAGGAGGTTGCCCGACCACTCAAAATTTGCGCAATGGCCACATTATGGGGGGTCGGTAATACATTTTCATATCCAAAAGTCAATGGTTTTTAAGATAATTGCCAAAAACCGATTTCAACATGTTACGCACTACAATATTATTCGTAATTGTTCCTGTTCCTGTTCCTATTGTTCAATGACTTGATTCCTGAAGAGTCTAGACTAGACTAAAGTCTAGACTAGAGTCAAGACTAGAGTCTAGACTAGAGTCTAGACTAGAATTTAGTCTAGAGTCTAGACTAGAGTCTAGACATGGCTAGAAATTCCGGTCATGGGTGTTTTGTCGTCGAGCCTGCATGCAGGCAGCGGTATCCCATAAAACAACATGGCGTCGCACCGAGAAGCGAGTAGAGGCCGAAGAGGCCTAGATTACAGGCAATTTAACTCTTTCTCCTCTGTTCTTAGGTGAAGGTGTTTAGGTGAAGTGTTAAAGTGTTCTCTGATGGCAAGTAATTATACTTTCGATCCCTGCTTGCTGTGACTAAAACATGGTAAGTTTTTAAATAATAGTTGCATTTATTATATGCACATTAAATCAATCTGAAACAATATTTGTTCCATATCATTAATTAATCAAAAATATTTTTTACAGGAAACTTTATTGTTATCAAGCCCAGCAGACGAAGCAGTTTATGGTGGGACTGTATGCGTTATATGCAACACTGCATCAGGGAAACGTTAACAGGTAAATTTTACCATAATCTCCATTTTGGGTTCAGTTTACAAGTTTTATGTGAATTGTATGTATATACATGAAGTGCTACAAGATCAGCAGTTGGCCATATAGATTTTACTCATGCTGAAACTTTTTTCAGGAACTGATGCTGGTCGTGCCAAAATCCGGATGGCAGCACAACAATTGGATGATTCTTTCGTCATCTCAAGAATAAACACGTGCAGCAACACATTCAAGTACCATCAAAAGCCAAAAGCCTGTTATTCCACTTACATTCTGAAGTCAAAGAGATCAGTAAAAACCAATAGTGAGCCAGAACCTATGGAGGTTGAAGAGGGAGAAAGCAGTGACAGATATAAGGCCCCCAAAAGACGAAAGAGTTCCGGTAGCAAAGACGTAGAAAGGAAGTGTGTAATCTGTGACAGAGCAAGAGAGAGTAGTGGTAATAGGAACCGGGTGTTGTATCGCATATCGGAGTCCAACCGAGCAGCATTGTTCGTAGATGCTTTAAACTTTTATAAGGATGAAGTTAAGACCAGATGTGCTTTTCTGGATACAGCTGGTGATGTGTTTGCTGAAGATATCTTCTATCATGCGAACTGCTTCCTACAGTACGTGCTAAAGTATAAAAGACAAGTTGATGCATTGTTTGAAAATATCGAGCGATCAAACCAGGCAGCCACAATTGACTTAAACTGCAAACGTGTGTTTGATAGTCTCGATTTCAAAACTAGCAGCTACAGTGTTTCCCACATTCGTAATCTCGTCAATGCTAACTTGGAGACAGATCAGCAAATAGATAACAGACGGACCAAGGTTCTTCTGATCAAGTGCTTCTGTGACACAATCTGCTTCACTTATCCTGATGACAAAAAGAAATCACAAATGGTTTTTTCTAGCTCTCTCCTGCAGGGTAACATCATAGAGACATTGCGATCATCTGATAAGTCAGGCCCACAGAAGTGTGCACTGGAGCTACTCCATGAATGCAAGAATTACGAGTTTGGTCTGGATGCAACGTACTGCACAAGTCAGGATGTTAAACTTTCAATGGACCGCTACATAGTACACCGCCCCCAACACTGGATGCAGTTCATGAAGTACATGTTCCCAAACACCAGCAACACCAACACAGATGAATGGCTCCTGAAGTTTGACACACTGTTTAAGTATATGCATTATTGGTTAAGTTCTGGAAGTAAAACTCCATTTCATTGTAGCTTGACACAAACTGTCAACAACCTGTCAAGATCAAGACAGCTGATTGACATCATGAATAGGTTGAACTTAGCCATCAGCTATGATTCAATGAAGAGGATCAACGCTTCGGCTGCCCAAAAAATGGTGGAGGATACCCTACCCAACAGATGTCCTGTATCGTCAATGATCTCTGAATGGCATGTTGTCCAAGGCGCAATGGACAATTTTGACCATACAGAGAACACAGTTTCAGGAAAAGATGGCAGTCATGACACTGTTCTAGTCATATTTCAGAACCAACCGAGAGATAGCGATTCTGAGGACATTCAGACGACAAGCTGCTCAACACCACTAGGAAAGAGAAAGTTTGCTGATGTGCTGCCATGTCAGGTCATTGAGAAGTCACACCTTGTCAAAGGCACTGGTGATATACCGGAGACATTTTCAACTACACCATACAAGGATAATCGAAAGCACAGTGTTGATGATGATTATTTCCTTTGGTGCATGGCAAGACAGAAGTACACCGATCGTGAGGAGGGCTCTTTTCCTAGCTTCATAGCAACAATGAGTGCACTCCAGGATCCACTGAAGTTTGATGTTACAAAGACGTCATTTGTACCCATCCTTCCATATGTCGCAATCGAAATGGACACAATATTTACATCCATGATAAACTTTCAGGATGTCTTGAAGCAGAAGAATGCCGTGTCAGGGGCATTGTGGTCTGATGAAGGGGTGTATGCAATCGCCAAGGAAATCCAGCTGTTGAAGCCAGATCAGTTTGGTAACATATTCCTTGGAATGGGACCTTTTCACATGGAGAAGATTGTCATCGCTTGCCTTGGAAAGTTTTTAGGCTGTATCGGTATTGATCTGGCTTTGATTGAGACTGAAGCCTTTGGCAAGCTCGTTGTAGAGAATAGTGTCATGACTGGAGGTCACTATTGCAAAGGCAAGGAGGGAATGAGTCTTGTATCAGAGGTGATGACAGTTCTTATGTTTGAGAAGTTTCAACCTGACCAGGACAGTACTAGTTGTGAATTAGACCAGCAAATAGAGACCATGGAAACTAAGATGCAGCAGGCTTTAGATAGTGACCATACAGAGTTCAGAGAGATTTGGGAAGAAAGCAAGATCTTACATGCAGACTTGAAGAAGTCTTTCACTGAATGGAAAGAAACGGCCTGTAATGAGAATGTGAGGTACTGGAGCTTGTTTCTGGATGAGCTGTATCCTATCCTGAGAGATCTTACACACTCTATTCGGCAAGGCGATTGGCATCTTTTCGTTTCAGCTGTGCGGAGGTGCATGCCTTTGTTCTTCGGGTTTGGCCGGACAAACTATAGCAGATGGGGTACGCTGTTCCTTGAAGATTGCCTGGACCTACAAAGGAAGTTCCCGGGTATCTACAGATGCTTTACAGATGGTGGATGGGTGATGTACCACACTACCCGACAAGGCAGTGCAGTAGGATTTGACATGGCACTCGAGAAGTGTTACAATAAACCCGCCAAGGTTGCTGGAGGTATCATTGGGATGACGAGACAGAAAGAAGCAGTAGCCTTATGGAATCTCCTAAAGCATGAGAAAGATCTTCATGTGGCACAGCTGCTGGAATGGTGCAACTTGGGAGACAAAGATGACAGTGAGCTGAGCCTACACCATGAGTTCAATCCAAGTTCTACGAAGATTGGCCATGTTCGTGCAAAGGCCCTTCTGGATTACATAAAATCCATCAACAATCCGTTCGACGCTGGAATCAGACTTCAGAACATCTCTACTGGAGCTGACATTCCCCAGGAGGTTGTCGACGGATTACTTGAATGCCTGGAAATTGGTGAGAAGAGTTATGAAGAGTTTGTTGAGACCAGATTTCAGGATAAGGAGAAGCACCTACATGATACAATCCCTACCAACCGCAAGACTGTTTTCGTGAAACGTACTCCGTTCACAGCGAAGAAATCGATGGCGGAAAAGGATGCAGCGGAAACGGTTAGGTACATTGACTATGCTAGAGAAAGAGGGTACAGCATGCTAGAACTCCTGAAGTATGAATTGACCAGCACATCCCAGTTCCTCACCACTGAATGTAAAGATGGCATCAAATTGAAGAAGCCCGATAAAGCCTCCTTAGCCAGGGAACTTGTCAGTCGCCTTCCACAGGAGACGAGGAATGCAAAGAGTGACGCTCAGATGACAATAGTGGACTTCATGGCACTTGTGCGTAAACTACCGATGAAAAAGATGGGCCTTCACACATTCGGGGAATTGGCTGAGAGTCTTTCCAACAGGATTCTTGCTACAGGCTCCGTGTCCACAAGAATAGACATTATTTTTGATGTTTATTAAAAATCATCAATCAAGCAAATGGAACGGGCACAGCGAAGTTCCTCAGAACAAATCACAATCACCATTCGGTCTGACAATCAGAAACTCCCTGTCGATCTTGATATGTTCTGGAGCTCAATGTTGAACAAAGTTCGGTTGCAGGAGTATGTCTTCAAGTGGATGCTGCAGAATGTCGAGTCGGACAAGGAAATATTCTTTGGAGGAGTATATGGGGGTGAATGCAGGAAACTGTTAGCTGGCACTGAAACACAGATCGCAGAGCTCTCAAGCAACCAAGAAGAAGCCGACGACAGAATCATGTTCCATATTAATGATGGTGTTGTGAAACACGGGGTTCAATCAGTCTTGGTCGACTCGCCTGACACAGATGTCTTTGTCAACCTCATCTTCCACTTCAACACAACCTGGCAACTACAAAAGCTGTACGTGAAGCTCGGTAACCGGAAAACAAAGAAAACTGTACCAGTCCACATGTTGGTTGATCAACTGGACAACGGTTTGGTGTCGTGTCTCCCAGCCATTCATGCTCTCAGCGGTTGCGACAGTACCAGCAAGGTGGGTCCAAAGCTGTCTGGCCTGAAAGCATCCATCGATCTCTCCCTACTGGAAGGGTTTGGTGTAGAAGAACTGTCACCACAGATAACAAGCAATGCTGAAAAGTTCCTTGTGTCTGGATTAAAGAAGACCGACTGTTCCACTTTCGATGAATATCGATGGGAGCAGTACCACAACTCCAAGAAAGAACTGGACTTCAACCAGCTTGTGTGCTGTTCATCAACGCTACGAGAACACATAAAGCGAGCATTTCTTCAGTGTAAGATGTGGTTGCAAGCCCCAACTCCTGCCGTCACCAAACCAGATCCACTCCAGTATGGGTATGAAGCAACGGACGTTGGCATAACACCAGTGATACTGCCAGTATCGTGCAGGCCCGATGACCTGCCTCCTCCATGCAAATGCCCAAGAGCATGTATGAGTACCAAAACATGCACTTGCAGAGACAGGAACATTAAATGTGTCACGTTTTGTGGCTGTAGTAAAGGCGAAAAGTGTAGAAATCCAAATAAGTAAATTCCAAAATAGGAAGATGCAAAAGGTATAACAGGTTATGATAAAGTGTCATATAATGTTGTGGCCTTGGTGGTATCATACAATTGTAGTTCGTAACATGTTGAAATCGGTTTTTGGCAATTATCTTAAAATCCATTGACTTTTGGATATGAAAATGTATTACTGACCCCCCATAATGTGGCCATTGCGCAAATTTTGAGTGGTCGGGCAACCTCCTAGGTCTAACGGTTCTGTAGATACAGTCACGGCAAAAAAGGGGGCGTGGTCCAAAAAGGGGTGTGGCCATTTCAGCTATTTCGCCGTCAGTGGCAAATGTGTTACCAACCAAATATTGTTCCTGGACCTTCAATTAGTGGATTCCTGAAGAGTTTAGGTCTAAACAATAAAGTGCATACTCAACCACCATGAGCTACTAGAGTAATTGGCTCGCTTCAAATTATTTTTGCAAATGTTTTCTTGGCGTTAAGGTATTTGATACTGTAAAATCATTCAATTTTAGATTTATTACCCAAGTTGCTACTGTACATGTAGTCTTTAAATTTTGGTGTAAACTGCTCATTACACCATGAACATTTCTTAAAATGTGTACCGTTACACAGTACATTATAACAATGTTTCGGTATATAATACTACCTGACAATTTATGCATGTACCCGTATTCTGGGTATTAAATATATGTTCCCTTTTCCCTCGTTCACGTATAATAACCTTTAACAAAATGATCGAATTTAATTTCATTGTACATGTAAAAGAACCAATATAGGGCTTTTACCTTTTTTGTAAATTTTAATCTAATGTTTTGAAATGTTTTAAATAAATACAGAAATGTGACCAATGAACCAGAAATGACAAATGATAGGTAACTGATTACAAGTGTAAATTTGAAGTGAAATCTATACGAGTAAAGAACGTTTGATTGAACTGGGATTTGAACTGACGACCTTTACAACACTGTTCCAGTGCTGTAATTAAATGCGTGTTCTTGGCGCTGTGCTTTCATCATTTGTGACCTTTCTTTGCTTGAGCAGAGAGCCAGAAAGAAGCTATAGTGCAGGGTTTAACATTTTTGCAGGGTGTTCCAGGTGCACTTAAACTTTCTTTGATCATGTAAAATATGATCTAAATGTATTGGATTTGTTATCCTAAATGTTTTGTGATGCTAATGTTTCTCATAATTAGTGTAGCCATTTGGCTTAGTATTTGAAGTTAATGGTTGCGAAATGTTAATTGCTTTTTAAAAGAACTATTCGCGATTTGGAATACTGTGATTGCTCTGTTGAAGTGTTGTAGTACTCGAACTCGGGTATTAGTACTTGAGTGGTACTCAATACTTTTTAAGGGTAAACTCCTACATGTACTCGACTTGAAAAATACCCATACTCAAATTCATGTACCCAAAGTCATGCCCTCGGTGCTCAATAAGCCACATCACTGTGTCGTCATCCGAAATCGACACAGTCTCCTGTCGGGGTGCCCGATAAACAGGGCAGCCCAGAACGATATGGTCGGCAGTTTGCTTCTCTGCGCCACACTCGCAAGCTGCGCTAGAGGCATACTCCATCTGTGCATCGATGAGTGGAAACGGACGAACTTAAACACTTGTACATGTACTCATTCTCGATGCCCTAAGTAATTTACTTTTGTATTACTCTGCCACTTGTACTTGCATCAGTACTCGGCAGACAAGTAGTTGACTAGAGCGCTGTAAATAATAGTTTGTATGTAGCCACATAACTTGCCAAATTTTGCAAATGTAGCACTTACTTAATTTGGCTGCATTCTCGAGTAGACTGCATTACTTGATTTTTATCATGGGCAGGATCAGTGGGATTAGAAATGTATCCCTTTTATTCATCCAAAACGTTATCCAACATGGATATTGAATATTTTGGCAACATAACAAAATCAGTCTCCGGTAAAAAGTATACTTTTTGGTTGCTGCATGGCAATGCAATCCATGTAGGTTTTGAGTCAACTCCTTGCCCCTCATTGTGTTAGTATCATACATGTACATTTTTTTGCAATTTAAAATTGTGTTTATCATAAAACATGAACTTCAGTTGTAAACAAATGCATTAATTTAAATCCCTTACTGCATACAGGTTGAAATGTTGAGCTTATCTTATTTACCTTAAACTTGGTGTTACCACAATATTTTTTTTAGCCAACAAAAGCACCAAATAGAAAATTACAATGTACATGAACAATGTGTTCATAATTAACGCAAATATTAAACACAAAACTTTGCTAAATTACTAGTTATTGCCCAGCTCACACAGTTGATGTAGTCATGTTGCTGCTTTTGTTTGGGTTTGTTTTGGGGTTTTTTGTGGGGGGGGGGGGGGGGGGGGGGGTTTCCACCTGTATATCGTCCAAGTTGGCTGAGTAGGGTAAATCTTAAAAACTAAACATGGGTCTTGGTGTGAAGAATCTGGGTTTTTTTCCAGGTCAAGTTCAACACACCCTAACCCTCTTTTCAATATGGTTTAATTTGTAGTTTACTTTATAAGTGCAATTTTACTTTTAAGTGCAATGTAATATTGTTTTTATTATTTTGAATACATTCAAGTTAAATGCAATTTAACTGTGGCTAATGCACTCAGTGCGGTGTTATTAACATTTCCATTTTGAGAAATAATACCAACTGTTTTGGTATTCATTTCATACCTGTGCATTTGCCCTCGCAATTAAAACACGTGTTTCTGTTTATGCCCCTTACATTTAACATTGACTTTTTTCCCATCAATTATTTTTATCTTATATACCAGCGTAAGCTGAGAGAGGCTGAGCTGGCTTTTTATACCAAGCAACTGTGGGAAATCCTCAGTATTCACACAATTTTGTGTCGTATTTAGAATGACCTTCAGCCTCAAGACAACCTAAAACCTACCCCACCCATCGCACCCGTACTGGAAGCAAGTAGATATTGTAGCGCCCGTGCCGGTTGGGCGGTAGAGGGCGCTGGAGCGGTTCCACGGTGTTGGGATCGCTCCAGGTGGCTCCTGCTGGTGCGCCCCGGCGACCCGCCTTCGGATTGCGCAACGGCCGAACCGGTTCTGACCAGTTCTGGGACCGCGTGATTGTGTGAGCCTGAAGTCCATGTTTGGTTGGCAAGAGATCACAATAAACGGCAGAGAATCACCGGAAATAGAGGAATACTTGCGTCAGGAGTCCTTCTTGTGTGTGTAGTCGACCCCAGGAGAAATCTACGTTACATTGGTGGCAGCGGTCGGCATACGGAAGGACGGGAAAAAGACCAGGTGAAGTGTTCATGTTTTCGGAAAACCACGACAGCACGGCAGCCAACTCGCCCCACGGCGAGAGGGCAGGCCAGGGCATGGGCCCAGGGAACGGGGACCAGTCCAGGAAGCTTTCAGGCACTCCGTGCATTACGCCGGAGGAGTTAGAGGCCTTTTTCAAGGATATACCAGAGAGCTCTGGGGGGGAGGCTATGGTTTCCTGGGAGTCAGGGTGTTTTCTGGGGGAGGATTCGGGGACTGATAACGGGGAATTTAAGAACATGTCCCAATGGTTAGGGGGCGACGGGGCGTCCACTCCGATTCAGGGTGAGGGCGCCCTTCCCCATAAATTGTCTGGGGCCGCTACCGAGCCCGGGGGGGACCCGGCCCGTGCTGTAAGCGGCGGCGCGGCAGACGTGTTGTTCCGCGCGGAACGATGCCGAGCTGTGCCCGTCGATGCAGCGGAGTTGGGGCCTCACCGGGATATTCCCCAGTCGTTTTATGCAAATGATTTCGGGTCCGGGGGGGGCCCGGCCTGTGCTGTAGACGGCGGCGCGGCAGACGGGTGGTTCCACGCGGAACAATCCCAAGCTGGGTCCGTCGGTGCAGCTCGGGCGGGGCCTCACCGGGACATCCCTCAATTGTTCCATACACAAATTATCGAGTCCGGGGGGGGCCCGGCCCGTGCGGTAGACGGCAGCGCGGCAGACGGGTCGCGCCACGCGGGGCGACCCCAAGCCGTGGCTGTTGGTGCGGCGGGGGCGGGGACTCTTCGGGACACTCCCAGGATTTACTTTTCTACACCAGCGGGGCCTCACCAGGAAGCATCCAGCTCCTACTCAAGGCCGGTGGGTTTTCAACCTGAGGAGGGGCCGCCCAGGGCCGTGGACGACAGCGCAGCTGGCGGGTCGTTTCACACGGAGCGCCCGCGGGTTGTGTTCGTCGACGCAGCGGGGACAAGGAGTCGTCTAGAGGCAGGTCACCAGAACAGCGCCCTCTCAGAGGGCAATGGACAACACAGGGAGACGGGAGGCCACACCGGGACGACGGGACAGGGTTTTTCCCAGCGAGCCAACGGAGCAGAGTTACTGCGCACACCAGGCAGGGGAGCGGAGCCGTCGAGGTTGCTCCTCACACGGGGAAGTGGAGCAGAGCCGTTGGAGTTGCTTTTCACGGGAAGCAACGGGACGAGGCTACTCCGCACACAAGGTAATGGGGCGGGGCCATCAGAGCTGCTCCTCGTGGGAGTCAATGGAGCAGAGCTGCTCCGCGCACAAACCAATGGAGCGGAGCAATCGGCACTGCTCCGCATGGGAGTCAATGGGGCAGAACTGCTCCGCACGCAAACCAATGGAGCGGAGCAATCGGCACTGCTCCGCATGGGAGTCAATGGAGCGGAGCTGCTCCGCACACAAACCAATGGAGCGGAGCCGTCAGCACTGCTCCGCATGGGAGTCAATGGAGCGGAGCTGCTCCGCGCACAAGCCAATGGAGCGGAGCAATCGGCACTGCTCCGCATGGGAGCCAATGGAGCGGAGCAATCGGCACTGCTCCGCATGGGAGTCAATGGAGCGGAGCTGCTCCGCACACAATCCAATGGAGCGGAGCCGTCAACGCTGCTCCGCACACAAGTCAATGGAGCGGAGCTGCTCCGTGCACAAGCCAATGGAGCGGAGCCGTCAACGCTGCTCCGCACACAAGTCAATGGAGCGGAGCCGCCAACACTGCTCCACACAGGACCGGAACCAATGTGGACGGGTGGCCGGAGACCGTTGATGCTCCCGGATAGGTTTGATGGGGTCTCGTCTTGGTCGGACTACTTGATCCATTTTGAGAGCGTCGCGGCGGTCAACCATTGGAGTGAGTCCGAGAAGGCGATGTATCTGGCGGCTCACCTGAAGAGCATAGCTCTGGAAGCACTGGCAGATATGGCGCCAGAGGCACGGGGGGAATACTCCTTCATCTTGGAGAACATGGAGCACCGGTTCGGCGTGACGGCACAGGTCCCATTACATCGGGCCCAGCTGTCCATGCGGACGAGGGGCCGCGACGAGTCGCTCAGCAGCCTGGGACATTCTATTCGGCGGCTGGTGCTGAAAAGCTACCCAAGACTACCTGCGCAGGCCCGGGAGGACTTGGGCGTGGAGGCGTTCCGAAAGGCCTTGGGGGAGGAACAGCTGCAGCGTCACCTGTTCTCCCGGAAGGCGGCAACCCTGACCGAAGCCATCACGCTCGCAACCGAGATGGAGGCGTTCATGAAGTCGCAGGAGTATAGCCGGAAAAGGAAGGCCGGGGCCAGAGGCGTGATGTCGGTAGGGAAGCTTCCTCCAGTTTCTGCTGCAGAGCCTGAGTCGGTTCCCCAGGTGGAGTACAAACCTAACGCGCCGGCTCAGGTGGAGTGCTACAGGTGCCACGAGTTTGGCCACTTCAGGAGAGACTGCCCCCGCCGGAGGGGAAGAGCCAGCCCCCCGCCGCCCCAGCCTGGGGCCGAAGGAGTGCTGAGACCGCCTGTTCCCGGACCGACGGGTCAAGCCAGGCCAGCCCCGCAAGGGGACATGGGTGACCAGACGGACGAGGAGGAACTACCACCGGCATTGACGGAGGCGGAGGCGTCGCCACCAATTGCGAAGGCGGATGCCGCCCCTGAAGGGCAGGTTGAGACGGCTGCAAAACCGGGTCCGGGGCTAGGCGAGCACGAGGCGGGGTGCGATCGGCCACCTTCTCCACCGACGGAACCAGACGCCGGGAGGTATACTTGCGCCGGCCGGAAGGTAGTCCGGCCTAGCCGATATTGTCTTGCGTTAACCAAACTTCCTTCCCCCCGCAGGAGGGCTCCCGTGATGTGCCCCCACTGTGGGAAGGCTTTCACCCGCAGCAGCAACCGCCGCAGGCACATCCGCACCGCGTGCGAGAAGCTCCACGCGGAGCGCCCGTACGCGTGCGAACTGGGCTGCGGACTGCGGTTCTACCGAGACGACATCCGGGGACGTCACCATCGGTACTGCCAGGTGGGGCTGGGGCTAGAGATTCATCCCAGCGACGACGAGATAGAGCTCATCAATCCCGCCGGCCAAGGACCTTCTCCGCCTCGCCTCTCCCGACAGGAGAGCCCCGACCTTTCCCACGACAGGCGGGATCACCCAGCCGCTGCCAGTCCCGCGTCACCGCCCCCGGTCAAGAGACGACGGGGCCCAGTTCCAGCGGGGGAGCCGGGGAACCACCTCCACTCGGAGCGGCCCTCCCGGCCTCCTCGCACAGAACAGGACGAGTCGGCCAGCCAGCCAAGCCAGGGCCAGGAGAGGCTATCTCGACGCCCCCGGGCCGTTGGTCAGGACAACGTGGACACGGACACCGCTCTCGCCACCCAGAAGGAAGCAGCACCGCCAGACCCTCCCCGCCAGCTCGGGCGGAAGGAGGGACGCAGACGGAGCTTCAATGGCGTGGGCAACCCTGAGTCTTGCCGGCCGGGTGTCGGGTGGAGCTACCGGACGGGACCTGGATGCGTTTGGACAGAGACAGAAGTCCAGCGCCAGCCACCTCCTACCTCCTAGATGAGAACTTTTAACCAGTGTTGTTTTCTTGTTGTAACCTTAAGGTTGTTTTCTTTTTGTTGTATAAAATGTTGGCGTCGTGCGCTTTCCGGGGCGGTTGGCCGGGGGGCGGCAGCAGCAGCCCATAGTCTTGTTTGGGGGCAAACAAGGTCTTCGTGGGGGGCTGTGTAGCGCCCGTGCCGGTTGGGCGGTAGAGGGCGCTGGAGCGGTTCCACGGTGTTGGGATCGCTCCAGGTGGCTCCTGCTGGTGCGCCCCGGCGACCCGCCTTCGGATTGCGCAACGGCCGAACCGGTTCTGACCAGTTCTGGGACCGCGTGATTGTGTGAGCCTGAAGTCCATGTTTGGTTGGCAAGAGATCACAATAAACGGCAGAGAATCACCGGAAATAAAGGAATACTTGCGTCAGGAGTCCTTCTTGTGTGTGTAGTCGACCCCAGAGAAATCTACGTTACAATATGATGGATTTGTTGTCTATCGGTCACAAGACTAACTACAAGAAGCAGGAGGTATCTTACAGTCCAGCACTATGTGCTTTAATGTATTTTAGCAGAAAGGAAGTGAATGACTTTTGCCTTTATTGTTAAAAGTTAAAAACAAGCTACATGTACATTTAGAAAATATACAAAGTATGCAATATTTGGGAAATAAAAACTTATGAGAACGATCAATCTACAAAGCCCGCATTCATCTACATGTACCCAAAATGTTGGTCTAAAAGACAACGTGGGAATAAATTTAGTGAATGACTCATTTTAATGGAGGATTTAATTTCTTCAATAACGAATAACAAATTTATTGAACCTGTTATTCTGCATTTTTTATCTTAATGTCCAATCACCATAACTAATTAACATAAATTCCCCGCATTAAAAAATACCTTGCTATCAACCATTCAAATCAAATCTATGTACATTATGAATAATAACAACATAAATATAAATGATTTAGGGAGACTGCCCACCTAAGCCCAAATCACAGTGTCCCCAAAGGACCATGATAAGGTTTTTTAAAAATAAGGAGACACAAACAACTACTTGAAATTGTTATGTTCCAAACAATGCGTTCTACATGTTTAATTGTGTTGACATTGTTTGACATTGTTGTTTTCGTTGACATTGTAAACAAAACAGAACATTGTGTACATTTATTGTGTCAAAAACAAAACAAAACGTACTTTGTCTCCTTAGTGTTCACATGTGTACGATGTCTCCCAAATGCCCTATTTGGAGTTATTATTATTATTATTAGCTGTTTCGGTTTTTCACCGAAACAGCTTTTGTAATCGTTAAATTTTTTTTTTTGTTTTTGTTTTTTTTTTGTTTTTTTTTTCTTTTTTTTTTTTTTCTTTTTCAGACTTTTCTCCATAGGATTTGCACACGTTTATTCAGACAATACACTTTGACACTTTGGTAAATCCGATGGATTTGAGACTTGGCATACACTTAGACAACCACCCAAGGACGGTCCTAGAAGAAATTCGTCGCGATTACGCCATTCAAGGTCACGTGACTTTGCGTTAAAGGTGAAATTTTCCCCATAGGTTTTGTACACGTTTTTCTTCAGACTATTGAATTTGACACTTCGGTAAATCCGACCGACTTGAAACTTGGCATGCCCTTAGAACACCACCCCCAGATGTTCCTGAAAGAAATTTGGCACGATTGCGTCATTGAACGTCACGTGACGTCACGTTAAATGTGCACATTTTTCTCCCATTGGTTTTGTACACGTTTTTCTTTAGACTATTGACTTTGACACTTTAGTAAATCCGATCGACTTAAGACTTGGCACACACTTAGACCACCATCCACAGACGGTCCTAGAAAAAAATCGGCACGATTACGTCATTCAAGGTCACGGAGCGTCACGTTAAAAGTTCAATTTTCCCCCATAGGTTTTGTACACGTTTTTCTTTAGACTGTTGACTTTGACACTTTCGTAAATTTGATCGACTTGAGACTTGGCACACACATAGACCACCACACACACATATTGAAAGTAATGTAAGACACTCGAAACAGCTCTGTGTTTGTCCACAAACACATGTCTAGTTATTATTATTATCGGCAAAAAAAATCAAAGAAAGTAAGTCAGAGGACTTTTCAAGATCATTTATATATACGCTAAATAGTAAGAGGCCTAGAATGGATCCTTGTAGCCCTCCATGGGATATGTTACAGGAGGAAGAAAGGGAATCATTAATCTTGACAAATTGTTTACGATTAGATAAGTAGCTTCTAAACCACTCCAAGGCAATTCCTCTGATACCATAATAATTCAGCATGGAAAGGAGTGTCATGGTTAACAATATCAAATGCCGTGGATAGGTCTAAGAATATACCAATGGTAGTAGTTGATGAATCTAGATTATTAGTTATACTGAAACGAAAAAGAAACTTACCACTTTTAAAACATGTGTGGTGACCACCATCCAGGTGGCATTTGACCTGTAAACATTGTCCGTCTTTCACGGATAACTGGTAGACTGTTTTCTGTGGTTCCACCATTAACCTTTAGCTGGTTCCGCAAGCCATGCCGTTTTACTCACCTTCCTTGCTCGAGTTCTTCGCGTTTGTCCGGTGATTGTAACATGAGTTTAGTATATTAAATCATCGTAGTTTTTCTACAAGATTGGGGATTTTTGTATGAAGTAATAATCATTTGTTCGTCGTCGTCATCATCGTCTGTGTTGGATTTAACCTTTTGAACATTTTCGAAACCGATAATCATGCACAACGCGTTCAGCGTCGCGACCTGAATACTCCGAACAGTACATTTACACAGCCCAGTGAGTGAACAGAACGCAGTACTTGCAATCCCCAAAGTGGTGACCCAAATACGTGAGATGACTTCCACATCCGCCGCCAAGTCGGAGCTTTTAAACCCGGACTCTGCAGCGCAGCTGGTCAGTGCAGTGGCTTTGAAACTTCCACCGTACTGGCCCAATGACCCGGTAATATGGTTCGCACAAGTCGAGGCGCAGTTCCTCACTCGGATAATTAAATCGGAAATTACCCAATACTCGTACGTCATCTCCTCCTTGCAACCGTCTATCGCTCAAGAAGTCAGAGACTTGTTGATCAATCCACCGGCCCACCACCCATACACCAAGCTAAAGGAAGAGCTCATCAAACGTACCAGTGAGTCGGAGCAAAAACGCCTCCAGAAACTGTTGATAACCAAAGAGCTTGGAGACAAAAAGCCTTCACAACTACTTCGTACGATGGAACAACTTATCGGAGATCGCACCCTGGAGCCTTCAATCCTGAAGCAGTTATTCCTGCAGCGACTCCCCACTAATGTCCAACTTATTTTGGCATCGACAAGCGACGCCGACATTCAACAACTTGCCAAGCTTGCAGACAAGATTGTCGAAGTTTCGCCGCCCGTTGCTCAAGCCTGTGCCGCAGTTCCAGCATCGGCTCCACTTGTGGCTGCAGTCAAGCCACCCGCTACAAAAGTACATCAGACATGCAACCACTCCAGGCCCAAGTAGAAAAGCTGACCGCTCAAATGGAGATGTTGGTTCGCCAAGATCAATACCAGCGCAGTCGATCGATGAGTCGTGGTCGCGACTATAGCCAGCATGGCGGTCGACGTGACCATAGTGCTTCTGCATCAGGGGAGAATACTACAGGTGCATGCTGGTACCACTGGAAGTATGGTTACAAAGCTCGTAACTGCAAGGACCCATGCAATTACACACACGATCGCAATCCCACCACGGCTCAGGGAAACCACCAAGCCAGCGGATAGGGGCGACTTCCTCCACTAGCACACCAAATCAATGTCGGCTTTTCTATGTGTACGACAAATTCACAGGAGCTGAGGTCAGCATTGTACCTCCAACGCCACGCGATAGACATTATCGTCAAAGTGATTTTGTGCTCGAAGCAGTCAACAAGACACAAATTCACACATACAGTGAGCGTTCTGTGACAATTGATTTGGGTCTTAGGCGTGCATGCAGATGGATTTTCACAATTGCCGATGTACCAGTTGCAATTTTGGGAGCAGATTTCTTACGCCATTTCGGGTTGCTGGTGGCAAGGTTGGTGGAAAGACAGGAAACTCATAGATTCCACGACTAGTCGGAGTGTCCGAGGCATTGCAACTAGCACCAATGTTCTCAGCCCGGTTTTTGTTGGCCCATCCCCGAACACTCGATACACGGCCATTTTGGGTCAGTTCCCTGCAATCACCCGGCCATGCTTCAGGGACACCAATCCCAAACACGATATCAACCATCACATCCAAACAAAAGGCCCACCGGTGTCCGTCAGGCCACGACGCCTCGCACCGGATAAATTGAAAATCGCCAAGGCTGAATTCGACCACATGCTACAAATGAACATTATCCGTCCCTCTAATAGCAGTTGGTCTTCGCCTCTCCATATGGTGCCGAAAGGAACACAAGGTGATTGGAGACCATGCGGTGATTACCGCGCTCTCAACAATGCATCCGTCCCTGACCGCTATCCGACCCCACACGTACACGACATCACTTTGTCACTGCACGGTCGGACTGTATTCTCGAAGGTGGATTTGATTCGAGCGTACCATCAAATCCCCATGGAGCCGAGTGACATTTCGAAAACGGCCATCACTACGCCGTTTGGCATGTTCGAATTTGTGCGAATGCCCTTCGGGTTGAGGAACGCCGCCCAGACGTTCCAGCGTTTCATCGACCAGGTGTTGCGTGGACTGGATTTTGTGTATGCCTACATCGACGATTTACTCATCGCCAGCCATAGCGATGAGGAGCACGAGTCACATCTTCGTACACTGTTCGAGCGCCTTGATCAGTACGGTATCGTGGTGAACCCCGCTAAATGCAAATTTGGCGTCTCATCACTACACTTCCTAGGCCACCTGATCGACCAGGATGGAATTCGGCCACCAGATACGAAGGTCGAAGCGATCCAGCGGTTTCCTGTCCCAGTTTCGACTAAGAAGTTGCGAGAGTTTCTTGGGTTAGTCAACTTCTATCGCCGTTTTGTGCCCCACTGTGCTGCTTTGACACAACCTCTCACCGATCTGCTTGCTGGAAAACCCAAGAAAACAATCGAATTGGACGACACAGCGCTCTCTGCCTTCGAAGCCGTAAAGTTGGCTTTGGTCAATGCAACTCGTTTTTCACATCCGCGACACGATGCAGAGTTGTGCTTAATGGTCGATGCCTCCGATTTCGCAGTGGTTGGAGTCCTTCGGCAAAAGGTGCACGGTGACTGGCACCCCATCGCTTTCTTCTCGCGAAAGCTGCAACCTGCAGAGGCCAAATATAGCACATTCGGCCGGGAACTGTTAGCAATCTATCTCGCCATTCGTCATTTCCGTCATGTCGTCGAGGGTCGCGCTTTTTCCGTCTTGACTGATCATAAACCGCTGACCCATGCACTTGCTGCGAGTTCGGATCGATATCCCCCCGCGAGATCAGACAGATTGACTACGTGTCACAGTACACAACCGACATCCAGCATGTTCAGGGTAAACACAACGAGGTCGCTGACGCGTTGTCACGCATTAGCCTGAACACATTCTCTACCACGTCATCATCTCCAATCGATTTCCAGGTCATGGCCGAGCAGCAGCGCAAGGATGAGGACTTACTCCATCACAAACAGCATTCGGTTATTCAGTTACAAGACATTCCGCTGGTCGCTAGTGAGGGCACCCTTACATGTGACATGGCCACCGGAACGCCTCGACCCTTCGACCCTAGGGTCATGCGCCGAGCAGTTTTAAACTTTCTGCATTCCCACTCGCATCCTGGAATCAGAGCCACACTCAAGCTTGTCAGTGCACGTTTTGTTTGGCCCAACATGAATCACGATGTTCGTTCATGGGCTAGAACCTGCATCAAGTGCCAGAAATCTAAGGTGCACAGACATACCATCACGCCGCTGGGCACCTTCATCACCCCAGACGCCCGGTTCGACCACGTCCATATTGACATTGTTGGCCCACTTCCATTGTCCAACGGCAAGTCCTACTTGCTGACGTGCATCGACCGTTTTACACGGTGGCCAGAGGCCATTCAAATCCCGGATATGACTGCCGAAACCGTCGCCAGGGCGTTTGTCTGCAATTGGGTTGCAAGGTTTGGTACACCATCGACAATCACGACTGACCGCGGCAGGCAATTCGAATCGGCACTGTTCAACGCCTTGATGACATTACTCGGCACTAAGCGCATTCGCACAACGGCTTACCATCCCATCGCAAATGGTCTGGTTGAGCGTTTCCACAGACAGTTGAAAGCTTCCCTCAAAGCGCAGGACGACCCCACCGCTTGGACGGAAACGCTTCCTCTTGTTCTACTTGGCATACGGACAGTCGTCAAGCGGGACATTCGGTGTTCGACAGCGGAGCTCGTGTTTGGAACTACCCTGCGCCTACCAGGGCAGTTTGTTGCACCCGTCAATGATGCCGGTTTAGACCCTGGAAACTGTGTACATCGCCTCAAACGCGTTATGCGTCAAGTAGCACCACCACCAACACGACCGCACACCCGCACCACACAGTTTCGCAAGGACTTGTTGTCTTGTACGCACGTTTTCGTCCGGTGTGATCATGTGGTGCGGCCACTCGAGCCTCCGTACAAGGGCCCCTATCGTATATTGGCGCGAGCGGACAAATACTACACGCTGGACATCAAAGGCAAGAGCGACACTGTGAGTGTAGATAGATTGAAAGTCGCCTATCTCTAAACGGATCCCTCGACCGCCCGTGTCGCAACCGCCCGTGTCGCAACCGCCCGTGTCGCAACCGCCCGTGTCGCAACCGCCCGTGTCGCAACCGCCCGTGTCGCAACCGCCCGTGTCGCAACCGCCCGTGTCGCAACCGCCCGTGTCGCAACCGCCCGTGTCGCAACCGCCCGTGTCGCAACCGCCCGTGTCGCAACCGCCCGTGTCGCAACCGCCCGTGTCGCAACCGCCCGTGTCGCAACCGCCCGTGTCGCAACCGCCCGTGTCGCAACCGCCCGTGTCGCAACCGCCCGTGTCGCAACCGCCCGTGTCGCAACCGCCCGTGTCGCAACCGCCCGTGTCGCAACCGCCCGTGTCGCAACCGCCCGTGTCGCAACCGCACGTGTCGCAACCGCCCGTGTCGCAACCGCCCGTGTCGCAACCGCCCGTGTCGCAACCGCCCGTGTCGCAACCGCCCGTGTCGGAACCGCCCGTGTCGCAACCGCCCGTGACGCAACCGCCCGTGTCGCAACCGCCCGTGTCGCAACCGCCCGTGTCGCAACCGCCCGTGTCGCAACCGCCCGTGACGCAACCGCCCGTGACGCAACCGCCCGTGACGCAACCGCCCGTGACGCAACCGCCCGTGACGCAACCGCCCGTGACGCAACCGCCCGTGACGCAACCGCCCGTGACGCAACCGCCCGTGACGCAACCGCCCGTGACGCAACCGCCCGTGACGCAACCGCCCGTGACGCAACCGCCCGTGACGCAACCGCCCGTGACGCAACCGCCCGTGACGCAACCGCCCGTGACGCAACCGCCCGTGACGCAACCGCCCGTGACGCAACCGCCCGTGACGCAACCGCCCGTGACGCAACCGCCCGTGACGCAACCGCCCGTGACGCAACCGCCCGTGACGCAACCGCCCGTGTCGCAACCGCCCGTGTCGCAACCGCCCGTGTCGCAACCGCCCGTGTCGCAACCGCCCGTGTCGCAACCGCCCGTGTCGCAACCGCCCGTGTCGCAACCGCCCGTGTCGCAACCGCCCGTGTCGCAACCGCCCGTGTCGCAACCGCCCGTGTCGCAACCGCCCGTGTCGCAACCGCCCGTGTCGCAACCGCCCGTGTCGCAACCGCCCGTGTCGCAACCGCCCGTGTCGCAACCGCCCGTGTCGCAACCGCCCGTGTCGCAACCGCCCGTGTCGCAACCGCCCGTGTCGCAACCTCGATGCACTGTACCGGATACACCTGCATTAACTGCACCAGCTGACCAAGACACCGCAAGCAAGCGGATAACTCGTTCAGAACGTCACGTTCACTGGCCGTCACACCTTACTCAATTTGACTGTGATTGAACATTGTATATATTTCATTGTTTCGTTCACTTCCTTATGCAGAAGCTCTCTGGGGAGGGCTAATGTGGTGACCACCCTCCAGGTGGCATTTGAGCTGTAAACATTGTCACGTGTTTTGCATAACCAATCAACGTCCGTCTTTCACGGATAACTGGTAGACTGTTTTCTGTGGTTCCGCAAGCCATACCGTTTTACTCACCTTCCTTGCTCGAGTTCTTCGCGTTTGTCCGGTGTTTGTAACATGAGTTTAGTCTATTAAATCATCGTAGTTTTTCTACAAGATTGGGGATTTTTGTATGAAGTAATAATCATTTGTTCGTCGTCGTCATCGTCTGTGTTGGATTTAACCTTTTAAACATTCTCGAAACCGATAATCATGCACAACGCGTTCAGCGTCGCGACCTGAATACTCCGAACAGTACATTTACACAGCCCAGTGAGTGAACAGAACGCAGTACTTGCAATCCCCAAACATGTAATGAAACTGTAACAGTTCAAAATAAAACAAACGAACAATTGCTAATTGAAACATTGGCATGTTATTGATGACATGTCATTTTTTTGACCAAGATGCACCATCTCATCAGTTTGTTCTACAGTAAAGAACAGAAGAGGATGCAATGTCAGTCCCCTTTTCATAGCGTGTTTGGCCACCATTGATTTAAATACAGGCAGTGCATCGGCGGCGCATACTGCCTACCATATCTGAAGCAGCTCTGCCCGGGTCTGCCAACTACGCGTCTTCTAAGTTCATCCCATAGGTGCTCTATGGGATCCAGGTCAGGGGAGAGCGAAGGCCACTACATGGTGTTGATGTTCTCGCCTTGGAGAAATGCAGTAGTAAAGCAAGCAGCATGGGGACGAGCGTTGTCATGCTGCAAGGTTCTCAGTTCTAGGTGATGTAGCAGTAATGGCAGCAGATGAGGTCGCAGGATGTTATCCACATACCGCTGGGCGTTAAGATTCCCGTACACAACCATCAGTGGAGTCCTGTACCGGCCTGGTATGGCGACCCTTGGTCCACCCCACCTGTTGGTTTGTCGCACGCAACAATCGGCATATCGTTCGCAAGTTCTTCTACAGACACGCTCACGCCCATCAGGATGATCCGCCCAGAACCTTGACTCATCTCTGAAAGCGACCTCGTTCCAGTGCGCCAAGGTCCACCGCTGATGCTGCTGGCACCATCTCTGTCGGTTGCGGCGATGGACAGCCGTCAACACGGCGCCTCTGTATGGTATTCTGTATGGAACGCCGTAGCAGACATATATCAGTCGACTCGTGCCTGTGTCACGTTGAACACCGTAACGCTGCCACGTCAAAAACCGTGCCTCCCTCACGTTCAAGCCCAAAAGTGTAACGCTGCCACGTCAAAAACCGTGCCTCCCTCACGTTCAAGCCCAAAAGTGTAACGCTGCCACGTCGAAAACCGTGCCACGCCGACGTCAATAAAAACCGTAACGCCGACGTCAATAAAAAACCGTAACGCCGACGTCAATAAAAAACCGTAACGCCGACGTCAACAAAACCGTAACGCCGACGTCAATAAAATCCGTAAAGCCGACGTCAATAAAAACCGTAACGCCGACGTCAATAAAAACCGTAACGCTGACATCAACAAAACCGTAACGCCGACGTCAATAAAATCCGTAACGCCGACGTCAATAAAAACCGTAACGCCGACGTCAATAAAAACCGTAACGCCGACGTCAATAAAAACTGTGCGCCGCCGACGTCAAAAACTGTGTGCATTAATACGTACGAGGTTGTACAGTCAACATGGCGGCATCCACAACACATTGAGTGTGCTCGTTGTGCTCCTAAAAAAGGTGTGTTTTTCAAGTTTACAAATACCTGATGGGGCAAATTTGTTACTTGCTCACATAAATCATGAAAATGGAAGGAACTGGATAGCAGGGATATGTAAATAAGCAATTTTTTGAGACATTTGGAGCCAAATTTGAAGGAACAAACCCTCTCACTCACTCAGTCATGTCAGCATGCAAATGCAATGACCATGCATCATTATGGTCAGTCAACGTTGGACTGGTGAGTGGGGCTGGGTTTAATGCTTGCCCTGCCTCTGGATTTTCAGTAATAATAACATATTTCTGAAAGTGTAAGTTATGATGAGGAACCTCATTTTATTACTTTATTTTGGAATCTTAAGAAGGATGTGTCCTGCTCCATCATTCATGGCCTCATCCCAGCCACAACCCTGTTGCTGTATTTTGGTCACACACGCATCTGGGAACCGCTTAATTTAAATTGGCCATGTAAGCTGCACAACCGTCGTCAGTCATGTCGTCGCTTCTTCTATAGGGCCCCTATAGACTACTATACAGCAACCACTCGGTTACATTTCGTGTCTCCAAATCCTGACCCAGCACGAGTTTCCTGTAAGGAGTGTAATCGACTCTGTCGCGATAACCAACTTCAAATTTGTTGTGATGTCTGCGATAGTTGGATTCTCCGTAAGTGTGCCCTCCTAACACTCCAGGAATTTCGTTTTCATGCCAATAATGACGCATGCTTTGCAAGGATTGCTCCCTTCCCAACTTTACGGATTTATTGTTCATAGACAACACTGTGGAGTCGGACTCGAGCTGTAGTCATGTGTAGTGTATGTCATTGTGTTATTTAGTGAACGGTTCATATAGAATCTGGAAACTTGTGATTGTTTACTTTCTATGATCACACTGAACACAAAACAACCTGTTTCCATTTTTTTAATTTATGTCCAGTGGCAAAATTCAAGATGGCCGCCAGCATATACCGAAAAAGCAATAAATTGTGATATTTGAAACCAACGTATTCAATATATGCACAATAATAAGCTTATTATGGACATGCTTTTGATTACAATATATTTGCATCTACATCTGGTTGTACGATGTAGACTGTCTTCAATTGTTTCATTCATATCCATTGACAACATCCAAGATGGCATCCACCAAATTTCGAAAAAAATACGATATTTTTTATATCTGAATCATTTATTTACATACATGTATAATGATAAGCTAAGTACATTTTGGTGATTACAATATTCTTTTCTACCAAGTATATTACTTATTTAAGAAGTTTTGAATGTTTTCATTAATGTCGTAGAATAAGTCAAAGATGGTGGCCACCATATATACAGAAAAATCAAACCATTTATCAACATACTTGTGTTATGGAAATTTACCTAGGCATGTTATGTATCTAACAAACATGGGGAAAACAAAATGGTGTTCATGCACATATCAAATTGGATGCTCAATTATACATGTATCCGGATGCTAGTTATCTGCCACGTTATTAGTCATCAGATGTTCATAATGTCCAAACTCAGCAGAAGCAAATCCAGCAAGAGCAAGAGCAAGTCCAGCCAGCCGCCTCCGTCTCTATACAGTTTGATTTCAAGCATACCTTGCGGGCAACGCACACCACTTGGCACCGACGATGAGTCTCTACTTCTATCATTAGAACTAGACGACCAACCCCGCCCATCAAGTAACACACCACCGGTCTCTCACCGTTTACCAGCGACAAAGTTTAAAGAAGTGAAAACCTTAGCAGTAAAGATCAACATTTTGACTTTTGCTAAGGATCACATCGCTCGACAAATAAAGTCTTTGTCCCGACACTTAGAGACCTCCAGACCACCTCCATACCTGGAAATCAGAATAAGGCAACCAAGACCACAACCATCGTTGAAACTTCAAGAATCGTTCACAGGATGTTGGAATAAACTGCAAAGCCGAACATCGCTACTCTTCACAAAAGTCGCACTAGAAGAGTACGAACAACAACTCGACCTGGCGGAGGCGAAATACACCGAATCAAGACGAGCTGATCAGGAAAAGCTTGCTGAATACCAAGGCCAAGACCACCAAACAGCACAACAGCCGCTAAGTTTCTTCACAAGGCCCCGACAATCAAGAGGCATCAAGAGGAAACATTCCTGCTAAAAATCTCATCAAACCAAACGGTCTTTTTCAAGACCACCACAACTTCTCAAAAGAGACAAAACCGTTTTTCTTGTTTACATTGTGCCCTACCATCCGATTTTTTAAAATTATATTGAATAAACATTTCCGCATAGAAAAGCCATGGCAAGAAGAAAATTGAATAAAGAAGATCCCTTAGCCAACTAAAATCAAACCTTCTCTTGCAAATGCAAAAGCAAAAAAGCCAAATCCAATCAACAACAACAAAACATATTAGCAGAACAATGCGAGTCATTTATAACAAACCTATCCAAAGCAACACTATCGCATACCGAGAAAATTGTTTTAGGAAAAGGCCTCAACTTCGTCCCTACTCCTGCTAAACACAAAACTCGTTAGTGAAATAAATACATTCAATCGAAAACTGCAAGTTGCTTTCCTAATGCGTAACAAACGCTCCAAAACACATTCTTTCAACCATGATCTAATTGGCATCCAAAATCAACACCTAGTGCAACACTAGAAGAATACCTGGAAGCCACCAAATTCGAAACAAGGCTAGGAAAACAACAAAGGAACCTGACTAAACAAGAACTATCCACCATAAACAACCTCAAAAACCGTCGTAGTCAAACCATAATGACAAAGGTAGCGGCATATGTATAATGAACCACATAGACTATTTACAAGTGGGTTACCGCCATCTTGAGTCCCATCATTACACCCAACTGGGCCAGGATATTACCAATCAAACCACAACTATGGTTCACAACACAAATGAGAAACAACCAACACATCGACACCAATACTCTGAAATACCTCGACCCACTTCCACAGAAGAGCCAATGTCCAACAATGTATTTTCTCCTGAAAATACACAAAACTCCACCAAGGGGAGAACCATTTGTTGGACGACCAATCATAAGTGGCTGCACAAGTCCTACAGCCAATTTTTTTAGAATACATAGACTATTTACTCCTTCCAATTGTAACCGCGCAATCCACATAATGTCCGCGACACCGCAGACATTTTGCGCAAACTAGAAGGAAAAACATTCTCACAAAATGCTCTCATCGCTAGCATAGACGTTGTTTCCATGTACACAATTGTTCCGACAAACAAAATAAATCGATTGTGTATGCAATGCCCTAAAAAAAATACCAACCACAACTATACCATCACGAAGCCACCATCAACCTATGTCCAAAAACTTCTGGAACTCATCCTCGGCCGAAACTGCTTCCAATTCGGAAACAAGTTTTTTTCTCCAGAAAATTGGTTGTGCAATGGGATCCACATCAAGCCCTGAAATATGTGATATCACCCTATACGATCTCGAGAAACAAATAACCCCAAAAGCGGATAACATCCTAACATGGTGGCGTTATAGAGACGACATAATGGTCATCTACAATGGAACTCTGGACGAATTAAAAAATCTCGTCACAGAAATAAACAAGATGCACCAAACACTAAAGTTCACATACGAAGCCTCTGAATCATCCATCAACTACCTAGACTTAACCATCTTCAAAGGAGATCGTTTCCGAAAAACAGGAATCCTAGACACCAAAGTCTACACAAAACTAACGGAAACCTTCTAATATCTCCATCCCACCCACCCCACGTTTTCAAAGCGTTCATCTACGGAGAAACACTCCGATGCGCTAAAAACACCACCAACGAGGATGATTACCAAAACAAAGTCAAATCTATCTCAGATAAACTATTCGAAAGAGGATAAAGCCCCATGTTGAAAAAGCAACAACCAAAGTATCGCATACTGACGGAACAAGATTGATACACAAAACCAAGGTTCAAAACAAATCCAAACAAATTCCATTTGTCTTCTCCACTACATACAACCCAACAACCATAAACCACGGTGACATACATCAAGCAATAAACAAACACTGGAACTTAATCCAAGGAAATAAAATACTCTCGGAAATATTTCCAAAACCCCCATTCATTGCCTTCCGAAAAGCCCAGAACATCCGGGAAAAACTAATACGAGCCAAGTTACAACAACAAAAACAAGTGCTCGAACCACTTCCATCCGACTCAGGCTTTGAAGAACCTACTGAAAATATGAAACCCTCAACATACTTCTCTCTTTACTAGAGCAACACGGAACCAACTAAAAACATATGGCTATGTTCCAAACACTTCCAATTCACGATACTCGATTGGACCACACTAAACCCACACACCCTTCGAGTTATTACCGATTCCCCATGGAATCACCCATATGCAACTGACGAGTGCCACGACAGCAGGCACGAAAGCATGCTCTTGCTTACAAGATGATTTGTGAACACAATCCTCTTCTCGCACCCCAAAACAAATCACATTTGATTTACCTAAACCTACAACGGTCATCCAGTCTATTATGTCTGCCCATTTCATTTATTACGGACATAATTGGCATAGACTAAATCACGATTAATTAAGCCATACAAGTCACTAGAGAAGAAATGTCACTGAGTGGGAAAGCGCCATCATTCTCTTAACCGTTCAACTCTGATTTCATGGCAGAATGCACCCATGCATCTATTCCTGTGGTTACATTATTATGGCTCATGCCATGCAGTCTTCCATAGAACGATCAGGACAGATTTATTGTGCTAATAATATACACTATTGTAACGAAAATTTCTCTTGGGGTCGACACACACACAGGAAGGAAACTGACACAAGTATTCTGTGGTTTCGGTGATTCTAAGGACGTTTTAATGCACTCCTTCTCTGGTCACAAACACTGACATGACGCTTACCGCTATCGCGCGGCCCCGGAACTGGTCTAAACCAGTTCGGCGTATGCGCTATCCAGAACGGGTTTCCCTGGCGTACCGTCAGGGGATTACACCATGGAATCGCTCTAGTGCCCTCTATCGGCCAACCGGCACAAACGTTACACAGCCCCCCACGAAGACCTTGTTTGCCCCCAAACAAGACGGTGGGCTCTGCCGCCGCACACCCGGAAGACCCGCACCGGAAAGCGCACAACGCCAACATTTATACAACAATTTACATTACAACAATTTACATTACAACAATTTACATTACAACAATTTACATTACAACAATTTTTGGGGTAAGCCCCTGGCCCCGGCACACCCCTGGCCCCGGCACACCCCTGGCCCCGGCACACCCCCGGCCCCGGCACACCGCCGGCCCCGGCACACCCCCGGCCCCGGCACACCCCCGGCCCCGGCACACCCCTCCAACGTTAAGACTTCACTGCGACTGTGACTGCGACTGGCTCCTCTGACTGCAACTGGTGCCTTCGACTGCGGCTGGCTCTTGCGACTGCGACTGTGGTTCCTGCGACTGCGACTGCGGCTGGCTCCCGCGACAGCGACTGGCTCCTGCGACTGCGACTGGCTCCTGTATCTGGTGCCTGCGACTGCGACTGGCTCTTGCGACTGCAACTGTGGTTCCTCCGACTGCGACTGCGCCTGGCTCCTGCGACTGCGACTTGCTCCTGCGACTGCGACTTGCTCCTGTGGCCGCGACTGTGACTGCCTCTTGCGACTACGACTGGCTCAGAGAGCGTGGGCGTCCCGGCGAGGCCCCGCCCCCGCTGCGCCGACGGACCCGGCTCGGAATCGTTCCGAGTGGAACAAAACGTCTGCCGCGCCGCCGTTCACAGCATGGGCCGGGCCCCCCCCCCCGGACTCGGTTTAATTCCTGCAGAAGATCCAGAGAATGTCTAGACGAGGCCCCGCCCCCCACTGCATCCACGGGCACAGCTCGGAATCGCCCCGTGTGGAGCAAGACGTCTGCTGCGCCACCGTCTACAGCATGGGGCGGCCCCCCCCCGACACAAACCTGGTAGCGGACCCGGACAAATATGGGGAAGGGCGCCCTCTCTCCAAATCGGAGTGGACGCACTGAAGCCCCCAGCCATAGGCGCATGTCCCGAAATTCCCCGCCATCCTTCTCTAACTCCTCCCCCAGGAAACATCCAGACTCCCAGGTCCCCATAACCTCCCTAGAGAGGGCCTCTAACTCCGCCAGCGTGATGTACGGAATGCACCGGCTCCTGGGCCCCGCTCCCCGGGCCCGCACTCCAGCTCGCCTCCCCACCGCAGGGCGAGTCGGCCGCCACACCATCATGGTTTCGTGAAAACATGAAACAACTTCACCTGGTTTCCTTAGTCCTCCTGCATGCCAACCGCTGCCACCAATGTAACGAAAATTTCTCTTGGGGTCGACACACACACAGGAAGGAAACTGACACAAGTATTCTGTGGTTTCGGTGATTCTAAGGACGTTTTAATGCACTCCTTCTCTGGTCACAAACACTGACATGACGCTTACCGCTATCGCGCGGCCCCGGAACTGGTCTAAACCAGTTCGGCGTATGCGCTATCCAGAACGGGTTTCCCTGGCGTACCGTCAGGGGATTACACCATGGAATCGCTCTAGTGCCCTCTATCGGCCAACCGGCACAAACGTTACACTATTATAACCAAAATATTTGTGTACCATTCATTGGGTATTTATTGGTGTGACATGCCATATTGGATGATTATTCACTTTATGCTTTGTGTTATTGATGATATAAGTACTTCAATTAATTCAGTGACCAAAAAAACCTATAAAACGATATACTGTATAACTATATTCATTACAAATATCCAAAATAGTTGGCGATTAAGCAATTATCGTGTTAAATGGCCGCCATCTTGGATTTAGTGCGTATCCATGCTGAAAAAAATTGGAAACAGGTGGTTTTGAGTCCTATGTGATCTAAAGAAGTCAATAAGTACCAGTTTCAAGATTCTATATGAAAGGTTCACTCCCCTGTTAATTGCAACATAACAGCATACAATATCTAGTCTAGTCTATGTAGACCTTGTTAATCTGCTGAAGTAGCGTCAAGATAATTTGTCTATTCATTATTGTAATAGCAGCAGCATCAAGAACAAGCTTGCTGATCTGGATGTTCTTTGTACAGTCACTGATCCTAAATATTATAGCAGTAACGTTCTTTGAGCAGTTTGGTACAAAGTACTGTACCCCAGTCAATTTGTTTAGCGATACATTTGTCAACAATGAAATTGTCGCTTGCACCCTCACATGCAATCAAAAGAATGTTTGTATTTGTTGTTGCTATATAACTCCCTCATCTGATGCAATTAGTGATCAGAATATCATTGATGCCTTCCAATGATGAGTCTTCATTCCCGTTTTGATCTTGTTGTGGTGGTGGGAGATTTTAACCTCTCTTTCTCGTACAATGGGAATGATGACTCTTACATTGGTTTGAATAATCAAAGCGAACTGTTTTGGGATGCATTTCATTCATCTGGTCTTGTTAGTTAGGGAACCAACAAGGTACCATGTCACTGGCGACAGCACTATAGGTAATATTTTAGACCTGGTACTGGTCAACGATCCTCTGGCTATTCGTAGTTGTACAGTTGGTGATTGTTTTAGTCATTCTGATCACATATCTGTCAACACTATTTTTTGCCTGCCCAAACATAAACCCAAGTCTGTGTCTCGCAAGATTTATAATTACAGCCAAGGTGATATGGACCTTTTTAATTGCTTAATCCAAGATGCTCAGTGGGACTCCATATACATGTATTACCATCCTGATATTGATGTTGATATTGCATGGGAAAGAAGGTCAAATTTTTTGTTTAGTTGTCTGGATGAGGTCAGTTTCTTCCAAATTGATCAAAGGTCCTCCCCGAAAACCATGGATTACTTCATATATTATAACTTTATCTCAGCGTAAAAGTAGCTTGGGCAAAAAGGGCCTGAAATCAAAAAAACTCAGCTAAGTTCAGCCATGTAGTTCGTAGAACTGTGAGGAAAGCCTATTCAGATTTGCTGTCTATTCTTGCTGAACGAGGTACCATTCAGAGTAAAAGACTTTGGTCAATTGTGCGTTCTAAACGCAATCTTTGTAACCCCACTAATTTTTTTGAGAATGATCGAAGGTACGCTAACAGGAAAGAGATTGCACACCAGTTCAACAAGTGTTTTTAATTCCATTAACTGTAGCATCAATGACCCTGGGGTCCCATTGCCTGAGGCTACGTAGTTTGAGATTGATGATTTAGTAGTCTCCCCTCTTGATGTCTGCAAAGGTATTATAAATTTAAAATGTAACAGTGCCCGGGCCCGGACATGATCTCTAATAGAATGCTCAAACCAGTTGCTTTGACGATTAGCTACCCATTGGCTGATTTTTTTAACTTTTCTCTCAAATCCCAATGTGTCCCACGAGCTTGGAAACTTGCCAATGTTGTCCCCATTTTTAAAGGCAAGGGCGATCGTTCATCTTTTGAATGTTACAGACCGATTTCTCTAACTTTAGTCATATGCAAATTGCTTGAAAGGCTGATACATGATCATATTTATAGGTACTGTGTATTGAATTCCTTGCTGTCTTCCAAGCAATTCGGACTCCGTCCTGGTGTCTCGTGTAATTTACTTCTGACAAAAGTTTATCAAGAATGGGCTGATATCTTAGACCAAAGGAATCCCCCGGATGTTCACTGTATTTTTCTAGACTGGACGAGGGCTTTTGATAAGGTGCCATGATTTGTTAGTAAGAAAATTACATAACATGGGTGTTAGTAAACAAATTAGTGGTGGGATACAAAACTACCCTGCGGATAGACAGCAAAGTGTCATTTTTAGTGGTGAAACATCCTCTTCTGTAAACGTTACTTCAGGAGTACCGCAGGGATCTATCTTGGGGCCGCTTTTGTTCATTCTTCTTACTAATGATCTTTAGCAATGTGTCTCTCCGGGCACTTCTATGTATTTGTATGCTGATGATACGGTTATATTTCAACCTGTTACAGGTTTTAATGATACCCATGCCGTACAATATGTGCTTAACAATGTGATATCATGGAGCAAAGTTAATGGTATGTCTCCTAATCCGACTAAATGTGCACTGTTGCTCATCTCAAGACGAATTAACCAACTTGTGCACAATTATGACATTCTTATTAATATGGTCTCTGTTACTAAATCACATAAATATCTTGGGGGTAATTATTCAAGAAGATCTCAAATGGCATAGTCATATGAATAGTACTAAAGCTTCCCAGGTCCTTGGATTTATTAATCAGTTAAGTGGATATACGCTTGTATTGTATTTGTCACTTTGTAGGTTAATCTTTGATTCAGCTTGTCCTGTTTGGAATCCCAATCTGATGTGCAATATTGATCGTATTGAAAGGGTCCAAAGAAACTTCACCAGATTGTATCTTAAGTTAAATTCCTTTAATCATGATTCACCAGATTATCTAAATTATTCACAACGCTTGAAATGTTTGCATTGGACCTCACTTCAGTCCAGGAGAAAATTGTTGAGTCTTTGTCTCTGTTACAAGTTATTTTATAATCAAACTGGAGTTGACAACTTGTTTTTTTCAACTGAACCCCCGCAGAGATCATCCCACTTTCAGGATTCCTTTTTCCCGGTGCAATGCATTGAAATATTCTTTTTTTCATAGTGTGGCAGTTTTGTGGAATTCCTTGTCCATCCAAGTCCGTGTCTTGCCCTCATTAGCTGCATCTTTTAAAAAGACAGTTAATAGTCTTCTCCGGGACTGAAGTGACATCATTGAAGTTCTTGTGCAATATGGCATGTCTGACACTTAAACAGGTGTATTTTATTTATTTATATCATCATATTATTATATATATATATATATATATATTTGTTTGTCTTCTTCTCTAATTCTTAATATGTTTTTTGTTCTTCTTCTATAATTCTTAATATGTATGTAGTTAAATTGTTTCCATCCTCAATTGTGCCTGCTGAACCTTTTGGTTATAGGAATGTTTTTTATTCCTCCTCGGCATTGCCTTCTCCGCTTCTTGATAGTTCTATATATTTGTTCTTAATTTAACGGTTTGTAATTTGAGTAAAATAAATAATAATAATAATGAATCCTATTTGTACAATCCTATTTTGAGAATGAATTGGGGATTTTGGTTTGGACCCGGGGGCGAGTTGACTGTGACCGATTGGGCCGAAACCCGCTGCTGTGATGTTAGGCCGCAGGATGATCTCACAAATTCGTTGATTTTGTGACCCCCCTCAAGAAGCTATTACATTTTGGGCTTAAAATTCGTGTAAATTCCGTCTTTCATCACCCTAAAACTCGCCAAGCCTAAAACATTCGCATTATCAAGTAATAGTACATTTGAGTTGGAAAAATACTCAAGAAATAAAGCCATGATTTTCACGAACCATGTAAAGATAAATCGATGACTTTTACTGCTAACCAATCACAACGAGTTTCTCATGCAACGTTGACCAATGTCACGACTTGTTACAGCGGAGTCGGTGCGATCACGTTGTGCAAGATGGCGTCTTCATCGGACGCGAATTTAGCTGAAGATGAAGGCGACGAAAGTCCTTTGTATTGCTGTATGCACACAACTTATGCCAAATATAAAGTAATACATTTTAACGTGAAGAGCTAGGCTAAATTCAGAGAGTGTTGTACGCGATGACAAAGCTTTAAATTGCCCCAAACTGCCACTACGTTGTCGTTCATTGATATAGACCACGCACGAGGGTATTCGGCATCGGCAAGCCGGGTAAGCATTTATTTAGAGGCCAAGCCGCGCCTCTTGGAAGTGAAGACGCCAGCCACCCCATTTCTCTTTCAAGTGCTTTCCAGGACCGTGGACGTACCCAAAGAAGGTAGGATTTTGTATATTGTGGCTAGGACAGCCATGGAGGAATGGGACAATATGGCAAATATTCGGTTAATTTATTGTTAATGTTATGTTACAGGCCTTATCATTGTTGTAACTCAAGGTTCAATTTCAAGTCAGTGGCCATTTTTTTAATTTGTATTTATTCTATGCAAAGCGGGGACTGATGCTGGGTACTTGACCCCTGTGTACAACAAAGTGTCCCTTACTAAATAGTGTCTTTTGTCTATGGGGAAAGAACTCTGTATTTGGCCACCGCATTTTATTTCATAAATTAAAACTCCCCAAAAGGCTAAAGAAATAAATGTCACCGCGTTTTTAAGCCTTTTTAGGAATTTATTATTTATTGTTTATAAAATGTGGTGGTGGCCAAGTAAAAAACTAATTCCAGTTCTTGGTGTTTTACTGTTACGTTGAGCATTGGGCCAAGTTTGTACTAACAGTTTTAAGTTATTATTCTGTAGAAGACACAGCGACAATCCGAGGGATCATCTCCACCACTTCTGCAAGTTAACGGGCTGAAGACAGACAACAAATGGCAGACCAGAGAGAAATAGAACAAGGTAGTAAAATCCCATATAAATAAAACAGCACAAAATAGCATTTGGCATCTGCTTAATGTAATTTGTATATAAATAGATTCAAATATAAATATAGGACTTGATGAATATAGGACTTGATGAATCCTTTAATAAAGGAAGGATACACCATTTGCAGATATCAAAAATATTTACTACTTAATTATTAGGAAGATATCTTACTTATTGGAAAGTAAATAATGATACTAGGCATCCAGCAAAATGATTGCGCTAGATAGATATCCCATAATTGTTCAAAAATTTGCATTTTATTACCAAAAATTCAATATAGTCATCGGGTGATCGCGAAAAAAAAGACAACAACTGCCCCCCATTTTTGTTACCAGTTTCTGAAAATTCTAACAATTGCCAATGATGTATCCTAACTTTAAATTAACTGAGGATTCATTAAAAAAATTGAGGGGGAAATATTAAAATAGTATAAAATAATAGAAAAACATGCATACTACTTTGTAGTTAAAGGCAAAAGAATGTATTATTCTTAACCACTTTCATTAGAGGTTTTAGATAAAGTACATAAAATGTTTTTTTGTGGGAGTGGATAAATGGATAACAAGTTAAAATTAGAGCTTGTTGTAGTTTATTTATGTAATATGTTGTTATTTTTCAGCTGCTGAAGAAGAAAACGGCAGACGAACAAGATGGGGAGCCTTTGTTGAATTTGTTCAAGCTGGTCTGCGTTCCTTAACTTCTGGTGACCAACACCTGCAACCTCTTCCAGGCTGAAAACATGTCTTGCCTGTTCAGTGCATCGTTTGTAAAGATATATACTAACAAAGAAAAACGGCTAGTTAATTGCGAAACAATGCCGGATGGGAAATTGCTTAAAGCAGCAAATATTAGGCAGGATGAGCTACTGTTACTTGATATTCAGGATAGGAATCTACATGTAGTAGCAATAGAGGTAAAATACCACCGTACATGTTACCAAAGTACACCAAAGTACACCAAAGTAGCCAGGGAGTACAAGTCAAAAACAAATGACACTGTGCAGCACGATTATCAACTGTCATTTCAAGAATGGAGAAGCTCATCCAAGGAAAATTGGTTTAATTTACCTGCCTTATCTTATTTCATAGCATGTTTTATGGGAGTATGTAAATTAAAAAACTTGAGAAGATTTACATAATTAAAATGGCACTAATTTTCAGTGTCGTAAAAGTGAAAGTCTTGCCCTCAAAAATAATTACTTATCGCGACACATAATTTCGTAATTTAATAATCACTCCTTCAATTTCACCTCAGGTTAAGATAACCTTTTTGTTTTTACAGGTATATAAATGCAGTTATAATTTTGTTTACTGAAGCATCATAACAAAATTTAAAAATGAATTTCAGATGTTGAGACAAAGCACTTGCTCACATTTATAGAAGCTGATGTGCTGGTTTACATTTACCTGTAACTCATTTAAGCATAATTATTACACTGTACATCTACACAAATCTGTTCTAACTTATCATTAATTACAATTACTGCACAGATATAACTTACAAAGCAATAATCAATATTGCTGTATCTTTTAGGATAACAATTGGTTGAAGATTGTCAATCACATGGCGTTTAAAAGTATACCATTCTAAAAAGGTTTTTGATGAAGTTCTGATATTGTGAAAAAAATAGCAAAAATAATGATACAAAATTTGCAATAATGTATAATAAATATTTGTCATTGTTCTTATAACTGTTTCTTCTTCTTTTCTTCTGTTCTTGTGTTTTTGGGGGTTTAATTTAGTTTTTTTGGGGAGTCCCAAAATCAAAAAGAAACACAGGCAAGATACAAACATTCGGTTGATAAAATGAAAAGAAACTATGAAAACAAAAACTGAACTGTTGATAACATGAAAAAAACTATAACAATCTTGGTTTAGGAATATTTCTTTAAATAAAAAATATACAGGAAATCGGGAAGACAAAAACAGAGCAGTCATTTCTGTCCAGACGAGCAGACGAGCTCAAATCGCCCCCTGCCATTTGTTTGTGTACATTTCAATTCCTCATAGGTTTTGTACACACTTCTCCTGAAGTGACCAACAGAGGGCGCTATTTTCAAGCTGGATATTTTAATTGGTTAAGCCTAATTATTGTGCAATTTTTCTCTCTGGCGAACCTGATATTCTGAATCAATAGGATCATATTTGTATTTCTGGAAAATATCAGGTAGCTTCTAGAGGGGGGTCACAATTCTTTAAATGTGAATGCCTATTTCATGTTCATCCCATGGTCTATGTGCAATGCGCCAGCTCAATAGAGTTTTCTTTTGCGAAATAATGCTTTGACCCCCCCCCCCCCCCCCCTTTCCCGCGGTCCCCAACTATCCCAAATCGATCAGGCCTTGGCTGGCCACAGTTTTCATTAAAACACACAATTCTTTGTTTTCGTATATTCCTGAAATGTCTTTAAAATTTACTTTAGATTTTAGGTATTTTCTCAAGAATTCCTCAACAAATTTAAGTACATTTACATTGTATGTACCAAAAATTTCAAACGTCAACAGATAAAGCGCACCGCCGAATAAAGCGCATGCTTGAACGCACCCAAAAGAACACCAGACGCCACCCGGTGTAGGTACATCGACACAAAGGGGTCATTTTGTTGCCTTAGAACGATCCCACTATTCCAAGCAAGAATTTGCTGAGTACTTGAGTTTATCTGGCACGCAAACAATGTATGAAACCAGTAGTCACAATATCGCACGAGGTTTATACATATCATGTATCACTGCAGTATAAACTGCATGCATGTACATGTACCTGCACATGTACATCACATGCAGCGATCGCGTGCTGGGTATCCCTAATTGCGACACCCCCTAGTCTTTTTTCCAGTCGTTGCGAATGCTCCGCGCTGTGTAGTTCGGATGGTGAATTGCATGAAGCCGGAACGTAGACGAAAAAAACGTTTAGAAAAAGGCCACATAGTACAGTCCAGCTTTTTATCGCTGTTGTAATTGTACGCGTCATGCAGCGCACGCTGTAGTCTTGTTTGCAAGACGATCTTAATCGCGGTATATGCAGCGCGCGTAGGCCGCCGATGCGGCTTACGTTAGAGGGCGCCCCGCATCGCGAAGATCGTCTTGTAAACAAGACACACGCGTACGTACATGTACGGTCGTAGGGGGATCAACACATCGCGGCATTGTTAATGGAAACACGGTCACAATGTCCGGAGAGTTGAGCTAATTGGTTGACCGCATTATTGAGTAAGATTGCGGCGTTCAAAGAATTCTTCACACAAAGACCATCACTTTGAACTCAAGCGACATCATATACGGCGCACCGAAAGATAAGGCGCGGCGATGTTTTTGTGGTCTAGAAAGTCAGATAAGCCGCGTCTTTACCGCAGGAAATTACGGTACATGTACAATGTACGTTATAAATCTGTCTTCGTCTACAAAATGTCCCTTTTGGGCCATCGTATTCGTATCGTGGCCGGCCGCGCCACGTCGTGCGCGGCCGGGCCGGCTATAGCTGTATTGAGCTAGTGTATTTTATGTACGAGTACATACCAGCTTAGTTTCGGAAATTTTGTTTCAAAAATGGCGGAAAATCGGGACGGTTTTGCAGAAAACAGCAACAACTTAAGTGGCTCCAGCCAATAGTATGGTCCAGCAACTATTTGAAGCATTGTGATGTCAACAGTGTCCATCTTGCACCAACTGCTGTTTTCAAATTTCCCACAATGCTGATGACTCATCTGTTTATTAGCAAGGTCAGCTGTGTCATATGTGGCCACAAAACCTATAACTGTTTGTGTTTTGTTGGGGTTTTTATTTCTTTTATTTTGTGCAGCGCTGGAAAGGAAAGACTACCTGCTATGCGGTCGAATCATGGCAGTGTCTGTGATTCAGGGTGGACCGTCTCCCTATTTCCTTTCGCCGGTCTTATTTCAAGCCCTGATCCATAGACCAGATAAAAGCAAAGTCATAATCAATGACCTACCTGAAAGTGAGGTCAAACAGTCTTTGTGGCAGGTTTGGAAAACTGACATTAGTGTTTCCCTAAAACAGGCTTCGAAACACAACAAAACTAAGAAAATACATTGGAACCATGCACTCTCAAAAGGTTTTGTTTCATTTTATTTATCCAAATCCAGCTTTTTGGTAAAAAAATCTGAAACTTTGGATATTAAAAATGTCATTTAAGACAAAAAATGAAAAATCAAATTTTGACAAAAATATTTACCCTATTAACATTAACAGACCATTACTCATAAATGCATAGCGCGACTTATGTCACCTTTTTCTGGACCGGGTCACATATACTTGTATTCAGTGCAGATTTCATGCTATCAGCAGTTTTCAATCCGCATATGCATAAATGCACTTCTCCAAATAATGTGCTTTGATTGAAGGGTAAATTTAACAAGAATTATTTATTCTCCTAATATTGACCTGAAGCTGCAAGAAGTGTTGGAGCCAAATGAATTCATTCAACATCTGGACAAGGATGAACACAAGGCACTGGCATCAGCAATTGACAATGCAGGAACACTTGGTTTAATGAAGACTCAATAAGATGTCAGCAATGCTCTAGCAAGGACAGCTCACTACTTTGTTTTTGGGCGAACGGCAGATTGTCTACAACAGTAAGTTTTGTTTTAGTACATGCATCCTGAGCCATGCCGAGTTTAACAGGCTCTTGAAATGTCACCCCCCTGCGGACATTCACAGCAATCATTAAACAAGTTGGCAAATACATGATATGAACGTCCACCCCTGGTAAAATGACAATTTCAACCACTATACTTAATTTTATTGGAGTCTACGTAGCTTTTCAGTCTTATGTTTCTTATTCTGTATAATATATAATAATCGCAAAGCTTTATTTCACGTTCTGTACGTTGATTTCTAAAAAAAATTCAATTAAATTAAATGTTTACGTCGGAGGATGAACATTTGTGAGAACGCCTCAGATGTCCAAGCGAATGGACAAATAGAAATGCGCCTTAAATGCCTTGCCTTGGGTGTTTTTCGAACCCCAGGCTTCATTCATACAGTTTAGCAAGGGGTTTGGAAAACGGCCTTGGTCTGTTTGTAACGGAGGCTCTGATTGGGCGTATGAATCGTTGTGCTAATAACCACGGATCTTGCCAAATGTCCGCAGGGGTTTGAGCGCTATTAACCAGTTTGCGCCGGATGACGTATATAAACGCACAAATTTCCCCAAATTCAAAACGGATGACGCATAAACACGCCAAGTTCAAGATCTGGCCAGGCATTTCTTTTGAGCTAATGCGTGCTATTCGTTTGTGATTTGGGGGCAAAAAGGATGTGGAAGCCAATTTTCAAATGGCCATACATTCATAAATGTTATGATTTGAAGTGCGAATCAGCTCAAGACTTACACTTTTGCAAAGTGAGCATTGCTAATTTCCCTTGACATCATGCACACATACATACGCACACCTACTTGTTTAGACCTGCAAAAGTGGACCTGCATGTTTTACTGAACAACAGTGGACTTCTCTATTTTTTATGTTTTAATGAATATTGCGATTTCCCGCAAACTAAAGACAACAAACAAGCCAAAAGTGGACCACCGCGTTTTACCGTGGAAGCTCTATGGTTAGTCTATATAACAGTGGACGTCTTCTTTATAGCATATTGTTAGCCTAATAACCGTGGACGTCAGGATACACCCGCTAGAAAATAAAGCTACGTTTTACCGTGGAAGCTCTATGGTTAGGCTATATAACAGTGGACGTCTTCTTTATAGCATATTGTTAGCCTAATAACCGTGGACGTCAGGATACACCTGCTAGAAAATAAAGCTACAAAGGTGGACCACCGCGTTTTACCGTGGAAGCTCTATGGTTAGGCTATATAACAGTGGACGTCTTCTTTATAGCATATTGTTAGCCTAATAACCGTGGACGTCAGGATACACCTGCTAGAAAATAAAGCTACAAAGGTGGACCACCGCGTTTTACCGTGGAAGCTCTATGGTTAGGCTATATAACAGTGGATGTCTTCTTTATTTGTTAGCCTAATAACCGTGGATGTCAGGATGCACCTACTGGAAAATAAAGCTACACAAGTGGACCACAGCGTATTACCGAACATATGTTTAATGCGGACCTCATTTGGGACAACTGAAAACAACAGGAATGCTTATTAAAATAACTCGCAAAGAAAGCGGCATATTTGATGCACATTAAAAGTGCATACACGTATTTCAGTAATACAACGATTGGAAATTATTGTAGCATAAAACTGGAAGGGTCTGCTGGCATAACTTTGTGTTTTTTAAGAAAACAAACTTCTTTTTTGACCTTACCCAACAATCTTTACAAAATGCAGTAAATTAAAAAACTTCGTTATACTTAAAAGTGCTCTATAAGACACAAATACAACATTCATTATTACTTTTGCCAATTAAGTTGAAGAAACTGAGAACATCCTTAAGCCAATTTTAGAGAGCCGCTATAAACATAATGTTTGGAGCAGGAACATTTTCATTTTTTTTGCCAAATGACCTGTGAATACAAAGGTTCCAACTCTATTTAATTATCTAACAGTCAAATTGAACGACATTAAAGCTGCTACATGTACATACAAACTCTAGCTGCATTTTTTATCACGTGAATCTCTCACACTGTTCACTTTGAAATTGCAAAAATAATGTAGTAAAATAGAAAAACTTGCAGGAGCGTCAAACTATCAACGGAGCTGTCTTGCTGCCCCCCTCCCCCCCCCCCCGAAAAACACTGACAATGTGTGACTGTCAGCATTGAGCAAGATAGTTTGGTTTGTGGAGCGCCGGTACGGTGTTTCTGGAAGTAGCAGGTTCAAATTCTGCTCCTGTCAGTTTTCCCTTTCCTTTTGATTTGTTTTCTTCAAATTTACCTAGTCCGTTTTCCTTGCAGGTATTCTCTAATATTCTGTTTATAATATAAGTGTTAAATGTGTTGGATTGAGAAGCATTTTACTCAAAATCCAGTTCTAAATCAAGTTCTAAATCAAGTTCTAAAGCACAGACATATAGCAGCTTTAAGTGTAATTCAAAGTTAATAGAAGTAACTAAAATACAGTAACTTTTGTGCCTGGTGGTTAAGGCACATTTTACTAATTTTTTAAAAGCACTTATAATCATTGATTACCCGAACATTCACGCTTAAAACTAAAGTGTTGAATCAACCTTATAAGTGTGCGGCCAGTGACTACTTCTTAAAAGTTGGGATTTCAAACATTAAACTGATAAATTCAACACATTGAGTGTTGAATTTGTTACGTACGGCAAGCGCACGGCAGACGAAAACGGGAATCATGACTTTTTAAAAAGGGGCAAATATCACGCCAATCAAATATAGTTAACAAATTTTAATTAATTCGCCAAATTAATCAACATTATAGCATACAGCGTTTCAGTTAGTTTGCAACTTAAACCTCAAGCAGAAATAAACAAAGCATTATGGCATTGTATACATGCAAAGCAAATGAATTATCAATTAAGCACAAAATACACAAAGAGACAATAATACAGTAATTAAGAAGCCGGCAAATTGGTTATTAAGCAAAAGTATACAGCAAATTATATTCGGCCGAATACCTTAATATTAGGAACCCACAGGACAGGCCCCGCCCAGCCAGTGCTCGTAATGGTATAGCGCAGCGGTCGGGCCAAGCATCTCTGCACGCTGCACCGGATCAGCCAAGTCAGGTAGGTCAGCGTTGAACCCCGGAGACTTCAGCCAATGGGGCCACGACAGTCCGGTAGTCCGCCCATCTAGCACCATCAACCTCGGCCACGATCCAGCGATGACGAAGGCGGTTGCCTGACGAGATGCTGGCCCAACGCTGCGCTACTAAAGGTCGCACATAACGAGTCCATGTACACAGACACTGACTGAGGGCGAAGAAAAGGTTGTTAGTCCTTTTATAGGGTAGCGTTTACTCGCGCATAGCCACTAATCCGAACATTTAAACATTCCAAAGGTTTAGTGCGGAGGACAAACTCTAACGGATTAAAGGATTAAACGGGTTCGTAACACTCTCCCTTCCATAAAAAAAGTTTGAACAACAAGGAAAACTTTTCCTCTTTTTCTCTTTAAACAAGTGGCACGCGAGTAAGCCTTAAATACGTTATTACGAAGTTATAAACTTCACATACTTATTAATACTTACTAATTATCAATTAAACAATTACAAATACAATTATTACTCAAGTGTGATTCAGCGAAATCCAGTTAAACACTTGAATGGCATAAAGTAACATGCAGATTTATACAGGTAGTTGGCATAATATAATATCAGATCAGTAACACCTGGACAAAGTGTCTGCTATTACATTATCTTTGCCCTTAATATGGCGGATTTCAATGGTAAATGGCTGAAGAGCCAGACTCCATCTTAACAATCTCTGGTTTTTGTTTTTCATCTTGTTAAGGAATGTCAAGGGGTTGTGATCTGTATACACAATAATCGGCTTTAATGATGGATCCAGATACACCTCGAAATGTTGTAAAGACAAAACTAATGCCAACGTTTCTTTCTCAACTGTGGAGTAATTAATTTGATGTCGGTTCAACTTTTTGGAAAAGTAACACACTGGGTGCATAATCCCACAGTCATCTTGCTGCATGAGTACTGAACCTACTCCAACATCACTAGCATCAGTTACAAGTGTAAATGGCTTATCAAAGTCTGGAGCAGAAAGAATTGGTGCGGTAACAAGCATGGTCTTTACTTTCTCAAAAGCCTGATTGCGCTCATCGTTCCACACAAATTTTGTATTTTTGGCAAGCAGGTTTGTCAGTGAGGAAACGACGTCCGAAAAATTACGGCAAAACTTCCTATAATACCCAGCCATGCCAAGGAAACGCATCAATTCCTTCTTTGTTCGGGGTTGAGGAAAGTTAACAATGGCTTCAACCTTAGAGTTAATTGGCTGAACTTCCCCTTGGCCGATTTCATGGCCAAGAAAAGTAACCTTAGCTTTACCAATCTGACTCTTGGACAAGTTTACTGTTAGTTTAGCTTGGGAAAGTCTATCGAACACAGCTAGAGTACGCTCCATATGTTGTTCCCAGGTATCACTGTATACAACAATGTCATCAATGTACACTTTAGTGTTTTCTAACCCTGCAGTAACTTGATTCATAATCCTCTGGAATGTGCCAGGCGCATTCATCATGCCAAAAGGGAGTACTTTATATTGGTACAAACCCCGTGGGGTTACAAAGGCGGATATCTCTTTTGCACGAGATGTTAGAGGCACCTGCCAGTATCCCTTTAGTAAATCATATGTACTTACAAACTTAGCTCTACCGATGTTATCTATATAATCATCGACTCTTGGAAGTGGATAAGTGTCGGGTTTAGTTACAGAATTAACTTTTCTAAAGTCAGTACAAAACCGCACAGACCCATCCGACTTAGGAACCAAGATACATGGGGAGCTCCAGGAGCTGTTACTCCCCTCGATTATACCATTATCTTTCATGTATTGAATTTCTTTGTGCATAAGGGATTGCTTAACCGGACTACATCTATAAGGATGCTGCTTGATCGGTGTGGCATTTCCAACATCCACATCATGTTTTGCAACATCAGTTTTTGTCGGCACATCAGAAAACAATTGCTTATTCTGAATCAACACATTTTTCATTTCTGATTTCTGGTCTGGAGTTAGATGTTGTAATTTCACATCTAGATTTGCCAAAATATGCGAGTTATCAAGCTTGATATTGTCACCTGGCACATGAATGTCATCTATCTCATCAGAATTTAATGTACTTACAACTACTGTCTTAGTTTTAGTTTCTGATGATAGTCGAACATGATATCGTTTGAGCATATTAACATGGCACAATTGTCTTTTCTTTCGCCTATCAGGAGTTTTAACTACGTAATCCAAATTACTTACTTTACTTTCGATTACATAGGGTCCACTATAACGGGCCTGGAGAGGCTGACCCAGTAATGGTAACAATACAAGTACTTGGTCACCTGGTGCAAAACTACGGTCTCGAGCTTTACGATCATACCAGACTTTCATTTCTTTCTGAACTCCCCGAAGGTGATTTTGTGCAAGTTCACAAGCATTCTTCAAACGCTGTTTTAGTTTGCCAACATAGCACAGAACACTGTCAGCAGTTTGAACATCTCCCAGCCACTTTTCCTTCACTAGAGCCAATGGACCTCTGACATTGCGTCCAAAAACTAGCTCAAATGGGCTAAAGCCTAGGGACTCGTTAGGTACCTCACGAATAGCAAAGAGGAGTAAAGGAAGTCCCTCATTCCAATCCTTATTATGTTCCACACAATAGGCTCTGATCATGGATTTCATAGTCTGGTGAAATCGCTCGAGTGCACCCTGGCTTTGAGGATGATAGGCACTAGAGGTTACAATAGCAATGCCTAGGACACGAAGTTGATCTCGGAACAATTTAGACGTGAAGTTTGTTCCTTGGTCACTTTGAACTACTTTGGGAAGACCAAAACGAGTAAAAAATGAGATCAGTGCTTCACTTACAGGTTTGGCTTTTATCGACCGTAAAGGAACAGCTTCAACATATCTAGTGGAAGAACACATGATAGTTAGTATGTACTGGTGCCCCGACTTTGCCTTGGGTAATGGTCCCACGCAATCAACAATGACTCTGCTAAACGGTTCATCTAAAACGGGTATAGGCCTTAAAGGTGCTTTAGGTGGGTCCTGGTTAGGCTTACCAACTATCTGACACGTATGACAAGTTTTACAGTAATCGCCAACTGATCGTCTAAGATTAGGCCAATAAAAATGCTGCAAAATACGATCACACGTTTTTGTCACACCCAAGTGTCCAGCCATAGGAATGTCGTGTGCTAAATTAATGATGTGGTTTTGATAGGGTTTAGGTACAATCACCTGATTAACAACCTTCCACTCTTCATCAGCGGAGACGTATGGGGGTCTCCACTTTCGCATAAGTATGTCATTACTAATATAATAACAGACGGGCACCTTGGAAGCTTCTGGTTCACTAAGGGCCGTTCTACTTATACTAAGCAATGTAGGATCCTTCCCTTGTTCAGCTATTAAATCCTCTCTACTGATAAAAAGATCACTAGTGATATGCGACTGAACATGATTCGGGGAATTTTCCTGAGATGGCATAGAAGATTCAGTCATGAATGTATCATATAAATCAATGTCATCACTTTGACCTACTGACTCTGACCTAGTTAGTTTACTCTTACTAGTCATTGATCTAGTGGTCACACATGAAGGAAAGATACCCGGAAAATCTTCCTCCAGCTGAGCAGTGTAATTTTCACTACTCGCAAATTTATCCATTACTGGTTCAACAATAACTTTGCGACCAGCAATATCATTACCTAGGAGTAAGGTTACACCTTCTAATCCCTTCGGTAAACTTGGGGTTACCCCTATCGTCACAGGCCCTGAAACTAAGTCCGACTGTAAGTTAACATAATGCAGAGGCACATCAATGTGATCATTACCAACACCAGTTACCATAACATTAGTTCCTGCATAAGATTTATTATTGACGGGAACTACACCTTTAAGGAGCAAGGACTGCGAAGCCCCTGTGTCCCTAAGTATTACAACTGGATGTGGCATGTCTAATTCACTTTCACCAAGTGAAATAAATCCCTTTGTGATAAAGGGCAAGTAATCCTTACTTATGCCAGACAAAGAGCCTTTGACTTCACTAATCTCAGGGAATGTGGAACATGGAACACTCTTGGTAAATGCAACCGGCTTACCACTAGCACCGCTAGCCTGGAATTTCCTCAAGTAAGCAAAACAATTGGACTTTATATGACCCATTTTCTTACAAAATGAACAAGTCACGGTTGGCTTATACGTACCAGATCTGCTCTTTGCACTAATCCCTGAACTGTCGGGTTTGTCAGAATCTACTGACTTAGGAAAACGTGGAGGACTATTACGAACCCGACGGTTACTATGGTAATTACTACCCTTAGTAAAATTAGATTTGTGTGTTAACACATAATCATCAGCTAATACAGCTGCCTGATGTAACTCCTTAACTTGTTGCTCCTCTAAATGCGTTTTAACATTATCTGGGACACAACCTTTGAAGTCCTCCAAGAGCATGACCTGCCGTAACTTAGCAAAATCTTTGCCTACACTACAGGAGTTACACCATCTATCAAAGAAAATTTCTTTCTCACGTGAGAACTCAATATAACTTTGCCTATCCTGTTTTTCTACATTTCTAAATTTCTGCCGGTATGCCTCAGGTACCTGCTCATAGGCTTTTAGAATAGCTGACTTAACTAGCTTATAGTCTTTACTTTGTTCAACAGGGAGTGCTGAATACACCTCTTGAGCTTTACCAGTCAAGACACTTTGCAGCATCAAAGTACGCATATCTGAAGGCCATTGAAGCCTATCTGCTACTTTTTCGAAATGCCCGAAATACTTGTCTACTTCTTTATCCTGGAATGGTGGCACTAAACGGATATGTTTGCTCGGATCAAACGCAGTGGTATGCGGTGTACTACTTTGCTTTAACTTAGCTAATCCTAATTCAATTTCGGCTTTTTTTCTTTGCTCGATTTGAATTTCTAACTCGAGTTCTTTAAGTCGAATAGCAGCCTCCTCTGTATAAAGACTAGGCTCTGGCATGTGCGATTCCAAAATACCTTCATCTACAAAGAACTCTACAAGAACTGCCTTCAAGTCTGCTTTTTTCATACTAGAAAGTACAGAAACTTTGTGATGCTTAGCTAGGTCAAACAATTCAGTACGTTTCAATGTATCTAGCTTACTCTCTGAAGGAGAGGCTTCAAAGCTAGCTACAAAACTACCAAGATCAAATGTGCTCGTCATGATTCAGTTTAAAGTATGCAAACCAACTGAGGAACAATGAAAGGTAATAATTTACCCAACTGTATGCAATTTCTTAGCTTGTATATTTGCTCGTTTCCCGGACAAGCCCCCAATTCTGTTACGTACGGCAAGCGCACGGCAGACGAAAACGGGAATCATGACTTTTTAAAAAGGGGCAAATATCACGCCAATCAAATATAGTTAACAAATTTTAATTAATTCGCCAAATTAATCAACATTATAGCATACAGCGTTTCAGTTAGTTTGCAACTTAAACCTCAAGCAGAAATAAACAAAGCATTATGGCATTGTATACATGCAAAGCAAATGAATTATCAATTAAGCACAAAATACACAAAGAGACAATAATACAGTAATTAAGAAGCCGGCAAATTGGTTATTAAGCAAAAGTATACAGCAAATTATATTCGGCCGAATACCTTAATATTAGGAACCCACAGGACAGGCCCCGCCCAGCCAGTGCTCGTAATGGTATAGCGCAGCGGTCGGGCCAAGCATCTCTGCACGCTGCACCGGATCAGCCAAGTCAGGTAGGTCAGCGTTGAACCCCGGAGACTTCAGCCAATGGGGCCACGACAGTCCGGTAGTCCGCCCATCTAGCACCATCAACCTCGGCCACGATCCAGCGATGACGAAGGCGGTTGCCTGACGAGATGCTGGCCCAACGCTGCGCTACTAAAGGTCGCACATAACGAGTCCATGTACACAGACACTGACTGAGGGCGAATAAAAGGTTGTTAGTCCTTTTATAGGGTAGCGTTTACTCGCGCATAGCCACTAATCCGAACATTTAAACATTCCAAAGGTTTAGTGCGGAGGACAAACTCTAACGGATTAAAGGATTAAACGGGTTCGTAACAAATTCATCAGTTTTATGTCTGGAATTACAACATGGGTAAGAACGAAATTCAATCTTTCTTGAAAATGACAGCACACCAGGTGCCTTGATAGTACAGGATGCTTGAGAATACCATTCAATTATATACAGCAGTATATTTGTTGACGTTTGCAAATGTTGTATATTTCCTTTAGCATCCTTTTTCAATTGTAAATTAAAACTGTTGTCTTAAAACTGCCATGGCTGAATTACTCTTTTTAAATAACAAAATCAGATATTCCGTTTTAGTTTTGGAAAACAAAATTGCTCTTTTTGTTAAAGTGTTTTACTACACCCTCGTGGGATATAGCCGACCTCCAAAATATACTATTCAAAATGAGGACATTGCACAGAATAAACTGCCACTCCCATCTTTTAAATAAACTAATGATTAGCAAAACAATTGCACATAAAAGAAACAAACAATATGAACCCGTCCAAATTATTTCAGTGTTGTTGCAAACAAATGCACACAGTTTTTAAATCTAAGATCTCAAATCTACTGGAATATTATCAACTTGCTGAAAAAATATTGCTATCAATTTTAAAATAAAGCTTTCGATTAAATGCCCTTAAACTAATTTTTGGGGTAAAATGCAAAAGAGATTAAATGCAACTTCAGTTATTAGTATCCCTAACTTAAGGTTCATCTGTGAAATTTTTTAAAAGAAGCTAATTTCAACTGATTTTGGTGGGTATGGGTATGGACAACTACCAAAAAAAAGGAAGGAGGGATGGGGAACTTTTTTTATTAGAGGTCAAAGGTCATTGACCCCTGCCCAAATCACTATAAAATTATATTTCAGCCACAAAATATGGTATATAGATGATCTTGGTGTCAAAATGCACAGAATTACAATAGAAGATGACATCAAATAATTATTGACCCTTGGGACCAAATCCTGACCTCCGAAAATGAGGTCAAAGGTCACAAAACAATTTTATTACTAAAATGTCATATTTATAGCAACAAAATATGGTATATAGATGATCTTGGTCTCAAAATGCACAGGATTATGAAAGAAGGTGACATAGAATAACTACTGACCCTTAGAAAAGAGGTCAAAGGTCAAAAATAGACGTATTACTAAAAAGTCATATTAGTAAAATAACAGGAAAATTACCATGAGCACAAACAAATCTAAGAGGCTAATTTCAACTTATTGTGGCGGGTATGGGGGTTATTATTCATTCCAAGAGCAAAGAAGGAGGGGGAAATTCCCTTTCTGAGGGTCAAAGGTCTTTGACCGTGCACTAAAACACTATAAATTGTATCTCAGCAGCAGTATGTTTGTCATAGGCCTAGATGATCTTGGTGTCAAAATGCACAGAATTATACTAGGAGACAAACACAATATGAAATGGATTCTTCACCACCAAAATACGAGGTTAAAGGTCAAAATGAGCAATTGGGGGGGGGGGGGGGGGGGGCGGTTAAAGTTCATTAGTGTCAAATAGTTTGTGTATGTAAAGTATATGTGCATTTATAATCATGTTTGGTGTTTGTTGGGAAGGAGCGTAATCATACATTCAGCCTACATTTTTTGTATTATTAGAACGATTCTCGGTCACATGGGAAGGACATTAAATTGAAGGTCTAATGCTGGGTTATGTGGAATTGTTTTCTTTTTCTGTGAGACTATTAGGTTTTTTAGTTAAAGATGAAGTGCTTTTGCAAGAAAATAGCAAAGGGAAACCGGTTTATGCAGGCATACTTTAAGGAATGATCAGTTTATTTGTTGTTGTTTGTTTGATCAATCCCAGTGTTAGCTGCAGTGAATCAGAACTCATTCTACTATGGGAAGGGGAGGGTGTTTATGGAAGTTGTCACAAGTCAGAACTATTTCTCATCGTTTTCGTTATTGTTTTGGAGATGCTGCAACAGTTCGGCTGCGTGAAGTATCATGGGATTGTATGTTTGTTGCTGGTCTGCAGAGATAACTCTGTATATTTTTGATTTGCTGGTATGCCAGCAGTGTTGTAGCGTAACTATATTGCCCGGAGCGTAATTCTTAATTTAAGTTGTTTCTTGGTGATATACGCTTCTGGGAAGTCAGTTCTGGCCACATTTTTTCTGCGAGATTACAGTCGGTAGGAGTGGGAGGGGGGGGGGGGGGGGGGGGGGGTTTACGTGTACAAGTTTCAAGAGAACCCCTCCGTGTTTTTCGTTATTTTCTTGAGACACGGTTCTGCTGACAAGTATCAAATGGAGTGTATTTGTGACTGGCAGAGTTCATTCTGTAATTGTACGTTATCTAGTGGGTATGCCCGGTATGCCAGAGAGTGGTTGTTTGACTGGCCAGAGCGTAATTCTTAACTTTTTTTGTGTGTTTTTGGTAAGACACGCATCTGGGGACGGGGGGGGGGGGGGGGGGGTCAGTTCTAGCCACATTATCTCTGCTAGATGACAGTCAGTGGTTGGAGTTCACTCAGTGATTGATTATTACGGGTAATAATATGCCGTCCCCTTTTTTTCTCCTTTTTTGGAAGGGGAGCAGGGCATATTTTTTGTGCTATATAATGCACTTCATCAGTCACCATTCTTTCAGTTTACCTTTCTTTTTCCTTGTTTTTATTTGTGTGTCGGTTTATATGACAGATTGCAAGGACAAATACCGGCTTTTGGGGGTATTGATCGAAAGGAAGGCATCTTGACTTATTTATTTTGTTTTAGTCTTGAGATCCATTTCTTTGATCATTGTTTTGTTCTTCCAATAGTTCCAATAGGATTTGCACATTCTCCTCATCCAGGTTGTTTCTTCTTTGTTGGATTGTGGAGATGCTTTAGTCCTAGATCGAACAAGTTCATATTTTATGTTTTTGTGCCGTTTGTATGCTAAGGGTTGGGTATCAAAATAGCCTACATATATATCTAGGTATTCGTTTTCACTAATCCAGTGCTAGTGTTTGAGAAGGGCCCGTTTGAGGGCTGGGTGCGTGACTCGTGGGTAGTATGGTAGGACGAACACCAGTGGGGTATTTTAAATTTTTTTTTCTCTCACACGGAAGTCTCGCCCCTTTGAGGAGGGCTAGGTCTTCGTTTGTCTATCCGCGCTTGTTAAGTTGGTCTTTGAAGAATTCAACCCTCTCCTCAAACTCTTTTAGATGGGTACATATACGTTTGTATCTAGTCACTTCGCCCTTGATTAAGCCGCCAAATACCGACTTAGGGTGTGCTGAATCTCTCCGCTGTATACAACTTACAAGACTCTCTGCAAGGTGCACCAAGCTCTCCTTAATAATAGGAAACTTTTGGGACATCTCACTTCACTGGGGTAACTAGTCAAGGTACAGTACATGTAGGCTAACTAGGTTTTATGAGTGATCACTCCTTAAACAAAGACATCATTCATTTTGTTTTATGTTATATGTATGTATATCTCTGGGGTGGTGGTTTGTGGATTCAATATGGGGCTTCAAATAATGACCTTTGACCTTTGAGGTCATATGTGGCGGTCAATTTGTTATCCTACATGTATATCACACTTTACATTTTTCTACTTGCAGCGTAATTATGAGCATTTTGACACCAAGATCATACAATTACCATATGTTGTTGCCGAGATACAATTTATAGTGTTTTAGTCCAGGGTCAATGACCTTTCACCTCTGCTCTTAGAATAAATAATAACTCCAATACCCATCAAGTAAGTTAAAATTAGCCTCTTCGATTTGTTTGTGCTCATTTTTATTTAATGGTAATTTTCCTTTTATAAATATGACATTTTAGTAATACAATTGTTTTGTGACCTTTGACCTCATTTTCGGAGGTCAGGATTTGATCCCAAGGGTCAATAATTATTTGATGTCATCTTCTATTGTAATTATGTGCATTTTGACACCAAGATCATCTATATACCATATTTTGTTGCTGAAATATATTTTTAGAGATTTGGGCAGGGGTCAATGACCTTTGACCTCTAATAAAAAAAGTTTCCCAACCCCCATCACTCCTTCCTTTTTTTTGGTAGTTGTCCATACCCATACCCACCAAAATCAGTTGAAATTAGCTTCTTTTAAATTTTTTCACAGATTGGCTCAATATATGGCTAATTTAGGGTTACTATATCAAGAGAATACTTTTTAGGTGATGTACAGCCAATTGCATGTGAAATACTTGCCAGAAAGAAAATGTTAGAATAGACTCAACCTATAACATTTATGTATTGCAAAATGCTCTAAAAACTGCTCATAAGAACAGCAAATTATTAAAAAAAGTAAAGCAAATATTGCATAATTCAGCTATTTAGTTCAACTAAAAATTTCAAACAAAAATGTTAATTGACTTATACCGCCTGGGTGGCAAACCTAAATTCCTTTGTTAGGGGAGGGACAAAGTGCGCCCTCAGGTCTCTTTGTAGCAAACCTCGCTATTTAGTTGTACCCATGTAATGTTGAATCAGAGGAGTGATATTAAACCAATCGCGAGTTGTTGTTTATAACTCTGTTGCGTGTCCCTCTTATTATAAATGATGTGTGTAATGTATTAGGCAGAGTAACCCTCAACCCTTGCTGTTGGTATATTTCCAACAAACGGACAGGCCTAGAACAGTCCAACAGTTCTCCGTTCGTGACAAATGTCCCCCCTTCCGTGTGTATAACCGCTCATATACATGGAAGGATAATAAATATATTTGTGGGAGTAACAGGGCTTATTTATCAGGAAGGGGTGAGCCTTAAACGAAAGAGATTCCGCCACAAATGGTGTCAGAAGTGGGATAGTAAGGGTTGACTGTAGATAATCTGCCGGTAGTACACATTCAGTAGAGTGTCGCTTCTGGTAGTCGCAAATATTTCCCGAAGGGTCCTTCTGAGGAGCACGTGGGGGAAGATTGCCGAGGTTTACTAGTAGCCCTTAATTGAGGTACTTTTGAACACCGTGAGTGGGCAACAAGATAGTAAAATCACCGCACTGGGTGAGGTTGACGGAAGGTCGCTGCGTGAGGAATTGACCAGTTCCAAGATGGAAAATCAGTTCCTGCAGTGGGAAAAAGGCCAGCTATCTAGGAGGATTGCAGAGCTGGAGGCTGTTGTGAAAGAGTCGCATCAGCGGGGTACTGAGGTTTCCTCAGGGGAGGGTGACCGAAACATGCCCGGAAAAGAGGAGAGGCGTGTAACCCAAGAGGTTGACTCCGACATTGAGTTTACGCTTCCCGATGAGACATCTGGATATGTTTCTTATGGGGCTAGGCCTTGGTCGAGTAAAGGCAAATCGCCGGAGTTAGTTCCAGTTGCAAGAGGAACAGATTCCAAGAAGGAAGAAGTTTTCTATCCAGAGTCCCCAGGACAAAGAGGGGCAAATTTGGTTTCCACACCAGTAGTCCCTACACATGGTGCGAAGAGGCATACCGAAATGTTGCTTGATAAGCTGAGGTTTACCGAGTCTGATCCAGCGAGACGCATGAAAATGGACAAGAGCGGTTCACCAAGCAAGAACCCATTTGAGGGTGCGCCATCGCTTGACGAGGCAAGGCGAGTTCACAGTGAGGTTTTGAGTCTTGCAACCAAACCTCTGGTGGAGACAAGCAGGAATTCACTGCTAGAGGTTGACCCAAAGTCGGCCGGACCATGGCCTTTAAAGAGAAAGCAGAGGTTGACGGGTGTGGATGAGGGTTACGGTAATCCTCAAATTCGTCGTCCGAATGTTGTACCGGATAGGTACAGTGGCAAGATCTTGTGGAATGAATATTCACAGCATTTTGAGTCTTGCCGGATCGTCAATGCATGGACTGATGGGCAGGCTGCCAAATACCTGGCTGCTAGCCTGTAAGGTAGTGCGTTGGGATTGATAGGGGATCATACCCCTGAGGATCACATGCACACGTATCAAGAGCTTGTGAGGCTGTTAGCAGGGAGGTTTGGGCCTGCCAGGCAGTCCGAGAATTACCTTGTAGAATTGCGACACCGCCGACAACGGGTAAACGAGACACTACAAGAGCTGGGGCAAGCGATTTGCGAGTTAGCTGTGAAGGCCTACCCCGAGATACCGGAAAAGGCCAGAGATAGGCTGGCGAAAATCCACTTCGTGGATGCTGTGGAAAGTCAGACCGTGCGAGAGGTTATTCACCGAGCACGGCCGGCTGGGCTGGATGAAGCTATCAGGGCTGCGTTAGAAACTCAAAGTTTTGACAAAATTGAGCAACAGAGGAAGCTTGATCTTAGGCCTGCCAAATTGGCAAGGGCAGTTGACAGTGGAACAGACCAGAGGTTCCGAGAGTTAGAAGGAAAAGCTGACATTCAGGCAGAAAAGCTGAGTGCAGTTGTCGAGATGTTGACAAACCTCACCAAGAAAGGTCAAGGGAAAGAGGCTCCAAGCCAAAGGTCTTCCCAGAGCTTACCAAGGCTTAAAAAGAGTGATGGAAGTGAGCTGAAGTGCTACAACTGTGGTGTAGCAGGTCATTTTGCGAGGAATTGTATGCGACCTCGCAAGATGCGTGGCCAGAAACAGCTGACCGATGGACCCGCGGGAAGGCTGGAGGCCCACCAGGGTTCAAGAAAAGACGAATGTCTGAGGGAGGTGACCGAACAGTGACGGTCAAGACTCCAATGTCTAAACCGCGTCGTGGTTTGTTTGTTGAGGGAGTTGTAAGAGAGACTACGTGTCTGCTTTTGGTCGACACAGGGTCGTCTGATACATTGCTCAACAGCTCGGTGTATTATAGTATCGAGAAGGAGCGAAGACCTGTTTTTGAAACAGAGGGAGTGGATGTGCGACAGGTTGATGGCACTCCGTTGGCAGTGCTTGGATCAGCTTGGGTAGAACTGCAAGTCGGAAGAACAACAGCAACTGTAAAGGTTGTGTTTGTCGATATGGATTGCAGCGAAATATTAGGCATGGATTTTCTCTTGCCTACGAACGGAAATTTGGATTTCCAGACATAGGAGTTGAGGCTGAACGGTGAGGTCATAAAATGCACAAGTAGTGCAGGCCAGAGGTTTGTCGGCAGAGTTGTCGTGGCAGAAACCACAACGGTTCCACCGGGCCACGAAGCGGTGGTGCCGGGCACTGTTGCGAAAATGTGTGCCTTGGACGATAGACCGGCTATGATTGAACCCGCAGAGGGTGGAGGAGAACTCGCCCAGAGAGGTTTAGTACTGGCCAGGACATTGGTGGAGGCACAAGGGGGTATCCTTCCCGTGCGAATCTTCAATCCATCCCGTGAGAAAAGAGTTGTCCGAAAAGGAACAACTGTTGGCAGAATAGCATCAGTTGAGGTTGATGAGGTTCAACCAGAGGTTGACAACGGCAGGGTTGAGCTAACCCCCCCGAATCATCTACGTGAAGTGTTCGAACAGAGCAAGTCAAATGTGGATGCAGAATACCATGGAGAAATCCTGAAGTGTCTAATCGACTACCAGGATGTATTCTCCAGTGGCGACCACGATATTGGTCGGACAGACATGGTGAAACACCATATAAATACGGGGGGTGCCAGGCCTATAAGACAGAGGCCTCGACGTCATCCACTGTGCAATCAAGTGGAAATCATGAGGCAAGTAAAGGACCTCCAGAAAAGAGGGCTCATTGAGCCGACAGATAGTCCATGGGCGGCAAATGTTGTCTTGGTCAAAAAGAAAGATGGCACGAAGAGGTTTTGTGTTGATTATCGGGCGCTAAATGCTGTCACGATAAAGGACGCATACCCCGTGCCCAGGATTGACGAGACGCTGGATGCTCTTGCCGGTGCCACTTGGTTTTCGACCTTAGATTTAGCGTCTGGTTATTGGCAGGTAGCCTTGGACAAGGAAGCCAGCCTAAAATCTGCTTTTGTGGTACGCGATGGTTTGTACAGGTGGAATTGCATGCCCTTCGGCCTCTGCAATGCCCCTGCAACGTTTGAGAGGCTAATGGAGAGAGTCTTCTCAGGTCTGCAGTGGGAGATATTGCTAATCTACCTTGACGATGTGATTGTCTTTGGCAAGAGTATTGCAGAAGAGATTGAACGTCTCCGAACAGTTTTTTTAAGCTGCGGGAGGCTGGACTGAAGTTGAAGCCGAGCAAATGTCGGTTGTTTCAGAAATCAGTTGAATATCTGGGACACGTGGTGTCCGCGGATGGTGTATCAGTAGATCCTGAGAAAGTACGAGCTGTGGCCGAATGGCCCGCGCCAGTTAATGTTAAGGAAGTGAGAAGCTTCCTGGGTTTGGCTTCCTACTATAGGAAGTTCATTCATTCATTCATTCATTCTTGGAGCTGGCGGGTCCGTTACATGAGTTGACTGGCAAGGCCAAAGAGTTTGTGTGGAGTGACGTGTGCCAGACGTCGTTTCAGAAATTGAAGCAAAGGCTTCAGAGTGCACCGATTTTGGCATATCCTATGCCGGGTGTAGAATACATCCTAGATGTCGACGCAAGTGGAGAGGCATTAGGGGCTGTGCTGTCCCAGATGCATGATGGGGACGAACAGGTAATCGCCTACGCTAGTAGGAGGTTAAGCAAGGCGGAGAGGAATTACTGCGTGACACGGCGAGAGCTGTTAGCAGTGATTACCTATCTGAAATACTTCAAGCAGTACCTGTACGGCAAGAAGTCCACGGTACGTACCGACCATGCTGCTCTAAAGTGGTTACTTCGATTCAAGAACCCTGAGGGTCAACTGGCCAGGTGGCTGGAAGTAGTTTCCGAGTATGACATAACCATTAGGCATAGACCAGGGAAGCAGCACACAAATGCCGATGGACTGTCCAGAAGGCCGTGTGGGCAATGTGGTCGAGAAGAGACTACGGATTTGTTGGAGGAGTCGGAGAGACTGGCTCCGGAGGAAAACATAGAACCTGTCGTAAGAGGCGTATTGGCTCAGCCGGGTATTTCTCAGGAAGTCATACGCAAGGCACAACAAGCAGATGAGACTATGTGTTGGGTCTTGGAGGCAAAAGAGAGAGGGATCGGTCGCCCTGCCTGGGGCGAGATTTCCCATACCTCCTCTGCAAGGAAGACATATTGGTCGCTTTGGGATCAATTAGACATCCACGATGGAGTATTGGTCAGAAGATGGGAATCTGACGATGGCAAGATTGTCAAGTGGCGGGTAATTTTACCCGAAGAATTTCGAAATGAAATTCTGAGTGAGCTGCATGGTGGCAAGCTCAGTGGCCATTTTGGAGTTAGCAAGACCATGGCTAGGGTCAAACTCAGGTTTTATTGGCCAGGAATTGTTGCGGATGTCAGGACATTCATTCGTAGGTGTGCCATGTGCGCACGAAGGAAGTCTCCAGTGAAAAAGCAAAGAGCTCCCTTGTGGCAATGCCACGTGGGTGAGCCAATGGAGAGGGTGGCTCTCGATTTGCTTGGGCCACTGCCGGTGACAGACACTGGTAACAAGTGGATCCTGGTCGTGGGAGACTATTATTCGAAATGGATGGAGGCTTACCCACTTCCAGATGCAACTGCTGTGACAGTTGCGGCCAAGTTTGTACGTGAATTTGTGTGTAGATTCGGTGTACCAAAATAGCTGCACTCGGACCAAGGTGCAAACTTTGAGTCCGCAGTCTTTGGCGAGATGTGTAGGCTGTTGGGTATTCGTAAGACGAGAACCACAGCTTATAATCCCAAATCAGATGGCCTTGTCGAGCGTTTTAATAAAACCCTCGTCAATGTTGTTGCCATGCTGATAGACGAGAAACGTAAACAGCAGGATTGGGATGAGTATCTCACCTATGCTACGTTTGCCTACAGGTGTACACCGCAAGAATCAATGATGTTAGGTAGGGAGGTGATGTTGCCAGTGGACTTAGTTACTGAAAGTCCAGATGTACCAGCCGGTGTCAAGACCGACTTCGGGGTAGAGCTGCGTCGTCAGTTACAGCAAGCTCATGATAGAGCGAGAGAATGCCTAAGGAGCAGTGCGAGAAGACAGAAGCATTAGTAAGACAGAAAGGCTTGTGAAAGTGGCTTGAAAAAAGGGCAATTTGCCTGGTTATACAGCCCAGCAACGAAAAGGGGGTTGAGTCCCAAGCTTAGGCTGCGTTGGGAAGGACCGTATTTGATCCTGGACAAACTGTCGGACGTGACCTTCAGAGTTCAGCTAAAGAGAGGCAGTAAACCTCGTGTTGTCCATTCGGACAGATTAAAGCCCTATCTGGGTGAAGCTATCGAGCCGTGTAATCGACAGCTTATGTCGAAGACACCAGTAAGCAAGAATGTTGTGGAGACAAACCGAGAACGGGATGTAGAAGAAGAATCACAGGAGCAGACCCCGAGTGAAGCCGTACCAGAAGGGACTGGTGCATCTGGTGGAGAACAAAGACGGTATCCGAGGAGACAGCACCGTTTACCTGCCCGGTACCGGGACTGTTAGAGTACAGTTTGTTGTGTTCATATTAACTGATGTACTTATTCCTATTTTTTTCTGTATTTTTGTCTTTCCTACCAGGGGGGTGAAGCAGTGGACAGTGGAGCTGAGAATGCCGCCAAAAGGGAGTCCTGCGAAGGGAAGGTTTCGAGCAGAAACAAGGCCTGTGGCGGCACAAGAAGAGCATACATGGCCCGAATGTTGATCTCTTCTGTAGAAGGTGTTCCTACCACTTCAACCGGAGAGATAATCTCCGCCGACACTACCGACAGCGCCATGCAGAGTACCTGAGGGAAGTAGACCAGATTGAGAGGAAAGCGGCGAGTCCCAAATCTGGTGACAAGGAGGTGAGGTCAACTACTCGCCGAGTGTTAAACAGAGATGCACCATCCCGCTCCGCGGAGGAAGCCGAAGTGGGAATCCCGACGACCAAGACAAGTACAGCCCAACCAGAGCATGCCAGCGGTGATGTGGCGATGATCAGCCTGTCCCCGACTCCGATCTCCCCCTTGGTCGCCCTAGGGACACCCAGCGTGTCTCCAGTTTATCTAAGGGGAAAGCCCCGCGGCTTCCTCCAGATGATGAAGCAGGCCATATCTTCTGCAAGCAGCTCACCGTCCTCGATGCCGCCATTGAGCCCAGTGACGGATCGACAGGTGAAATCTCCCATATAGAACAGCCCACCTCAGAAGAGGAACATCCGTAAGGTGTATGTTGGAGAAACCTGCGTTGAACGGGAAGAGACCATAAAGACAACGTCCGCCTACCGTGACGTGGAGTGGCCACTCACTCAAGTGCCAGACACTTAAGGACCCTAGGATGTCTTTGACAAACTGTAGAGATCGAAAGTGCAAAATCAATGTAAATAGTTGGTGATTCGTACCCTGGAGAGCAAAGTGTCGCAGGATTGTTTGTTTGTTTGACTTTCAGAGTTATTTTGTTGCTACTTGCATTTCCCACATTATTATTCTATATATTTAAGTGTTGATGCCGATATAACTTCATGTATAGTGGTGAGGTTGAAAACGAGAAAAAAAGGAAACCTCAAGTAACAAGTAACCGTGCACCGTGCACCGTGCACCGTGCACCGTGCACCGTGCACCGTGCACCGTGCACCGTGCACCGTGCACCGTGCACCGTGCACCGTGCACCGTGCACCGTGCACCGTGCACCGTGCACCGTGCACCGTGCACCGTGCACCGTGCACCGTGCACCGTGCACCGTGCACCGTGCACCGTGCACCGTGCACCGTGCACCGTGCACCGTGCACCGTGCACCGTGCACCGTGCACCGTGCACCGTGCACCGTGCACCGTGCACCGTGCACCGTGCACCGTGCACCGTGCACCGTGCACCGTGCACCGTGCACCGTGCACCGTGCACCGTGCACCGTGCACCGTGCACCGTGCACCGTGCACCGTGCACCGTGCACCGTGCACCGTGCACCGTGCACCGTGCACCGTGCACCGTGCACCGTGCACCGTGCACCGTGCACCGTGCACCGTGCACCGTGCACCGTGCACCGTGCACCGTGCACCGTGCACCGTGCACCGTGCACCGTGCACCGTGCACCGTGCACCGTGCACCGTGCACCGTGCACCGTGCACCGTGCACCGTGCACCGTGCACCGTGCACCGTGCACCGTGCACCGTGCACCGTGCACCGTGCACCGTGCACCGTGCACCGTGCACCGTGCACCGTGCACCGTGCACCGTGCACCGTGCACCGTGCACCGTGCACCGTGCACCGTGCACCGTGCACCGTGCACCGTGCACCGTGCACCGTGCACCGTGCACCGTGCACCGTGCACCGTGCACCGTGCACCGTGCACCGTGCACCGTGCACCGTGCACCGTGCACCGTGCACCGTGCACCGTGCACCGTGCACCGTGCACCGTGCACCGTGCACCGTGCACCGTGCACCGTGCACCGTGCACCGTGCACCGTGCACCGTGCACCGTGCACCGTGCACCGTGCATGTATTCCCAAGCCTGCTTGGAAAGAAAAAAAGATGCCTACACAAATGTGTACATGTACAACGTGCATCTAATGTCAAAAAATGACATTAGACATTTAGTTGGGCTTAAGAAGAGTTAAACAAGAACAATATATGTCTTTTAGAAAAATAATTCTCATAATTAAAAACATCCTACAATAACTACTGCCCCGCTCCAAAAAAAAAGGTCTCCACTTCTTAACCCAAAAAAAAGTTAAAGTAAAAGGGCTTGTTTGGTGCCTCCTCCACCCTACTCGCCTTCGATTATTTAAGCACAATTCTTTTGCCGAAAAAAAATATGCTCAAAATATAATTTAAAATACTAATAATATTCATGTATCATTCTTGGATACTGACAAGCAATACAAATTGATAGAATACAAAAATACGGTGAAGATACTTGGACTAAAAGGAATGGGAGAAATCTGGGGTCTAATTAGACTTGATGACAAGTCGTTAGATAGTCGGGTTTAATCCGTGTATTTCAGTCGAAGTTTATCGGCACGGCTGGTTTAAGACTAGTAACGTGCCGAGTTGCGACATATCTAACGACTTGATCAATACGTTCTCGCACCGTTATTCATATATGCGTGCAGCGCAATACATATGCAATGTATTTCTGCGGTGAGATCCAATGGCGCACTGCTATGCAAATGTAGACTCATCCATTCCGTTACATGGGGAGTTCTGATCATCTCAAGGCTTTAGGAACATGTTTCTAGATCTGGTGATGTTTAACGACCAACACACTCAGCTAGGTCAATTGCGTGTTGCAATAAAATATATCATTGTGATACACTTGATTTATTTGAGTTGTGTATGCTATATCATTACTTTTCTAATGTTACACAATACAAAGTACGAACCCTTGAAGTAATGAGAATGATCTACGTAGAAAAAGAATAGTACTCTTTTAACCGCATGTGTTGTACGAGATCTGTAAACTTTGGTTTAAAAACACTGCAGGCGTACACATGTACGACCGAGAAAACGAATTTAATATCACAAGAAACTAAGTTAATATCACAAAAACAATCCAGTTTGATCAGGAAAATTAAGTTAAACATAAAAACACCCAAGAATGACATGTATACGCCAAGTTTAAATTTTAGGTAGACCTATTTTCGGGAAAAGATACGAGACATTCGTGTGAGACGATGCATTTACAAGATTTTCTAAATTCTTTTTTAGAAAATTTTGTTTTGGTGGAAAGAATTCCACATCATAATCTTATGCACAAACCATAGAAAAACGACAATATCCAGACAATAAAAAGTGCCAGTTTTATGATAAAATTTAAAAGAACAAATGTCTGTGTTTCAGGAAAATGTAGGCCCTAATTGGCACATTAACTGGTTTGTTCGTGGGGTTTTAAGGCAGTGTCCAGATTTGGAATCAACCTAATGTTTAATAAATATTTTAGAAAGGGTCCCACTCTTGCTGGACAAGTAGACAGAAAAAATAAATTATGTGGTTTGAGCTTAAACCATAGAGCTGTATAATAAAGATACATATCTATGGCTTAAACTATGAACTTGAGAAACTTGAAATAAATCACAATTAAAAATACCAATCACACGTGTAAATAATAACAAATAAGTCACACAATGGATTAAATTTTGCTTGCTTTTATTTTGCATTGATACACTACAGATAACATGTAATAACTACTGCCATAGTAATAATATTCTTATTATGTATTGTTTATTGATGTTATAAAACCAAAATAATAAAACAAACAAATTAATAAATGTATACTTTCATGTTTCCAAGATAATGTTGTGACTGTTGGGACTCTTTTATTTTCTTTACTTATATTGTTGAAACATGAAATGCCAAGATGCAGAGTTCTGCAGTTCTGCAATATTTTTACAGCACATCTAAGAAATGTGGAACACCGAGATAGCTTATCTTTGAAAATGTAGTTGGTCAATTAAGCTTCCGTAGTTTACTGATGTTTAAACAAAATAAGTTTTGACATTCGCTGTCATCTGTTATCCCTCTGTCATATTAATGGGAGCAGTTCGTCCTGTGACTTGTGCAGCCGTATTAATAAGCTGTACAGCCTGACATCTCAGTAGCAAGAAGTGGACTTGGGTAAACCAATTAGCTGTAGTGTACAAAGAAAGAAAATATATACAGGTATAAATGCCAAGGAAAGAATGTTGCAACATTAGGTGGCTCTACACTTTGTTAGAGTAACAAAATGACCATTGCGATTTTTGGATAATTAATTCTACAGTACATAATACATTTATGCACGTCAAATAAAATAGTTCATCATCATGACACAATATGTTGTGTACAAAAATTACCACCATGAACCAAAGTCAACCGTACGGGACAGTCTTCGTGGAATGTGTACAAAATTGGTCTGAAAATACCTGTATTGTGGAATTCAATCCTTTGTAAAGGGTACCCTAGACCAACTGATTCGATAAATCTACTGTTCTTTCGAAATATTCAAGTTTTTCTCTAAGATAGGACTACAATAATATGAACAAATCCCGCTGGAAACGAAAATAACGTTTTCGCCTAGAGCAATGTTCTCCTAAATCTCACTTAAAACCGTAGTCCTGACATTTTCTACACTGATAGTTCACTGATCGTACAGTCTGCGAGTTTATATAATAAATTTAATTATTTACAAAGGATTGTAATGCAATTTTACCCACCATCGCTGCTGCCACTGTGTCACTCTCGACGGTCTACGATACGGTACGCATGCACGAACATGCGAAGGCAACACTTCACGGCTCGCTAGCTGGCATGGCCTACATGTACATGTGTGTATGTACGCTCGAATTATCCAGTTTGTAGAGATCAGTGGTACCGGGTACCAGTACAATACGCGAAGCAAAGCGTAGAATACATGCTGTATAAAGCTGCTCATACATTTGTATCCCCTCTGGAATCTGAACCAGAGTGCTCGCATAGAATTCGCTAGCGATTGTCATAGGTTGTGTACAAAACTGAAAACGAATTGTCCAAGTCGGTAATTTAACTTCGAAATTGGGAACGAGGCAACCGCAACCTCCCTCCTGTATATGTGACCCACTCTGCAAAAATGAGTCTGATGTGTTAAAAAAATGTTTTTCAATTTTACAGTTGGTCAGAAAAAGCAGAAAATAAGCTTTCTTAAAACAAATTTGCTTTTTCTCAGTTATATTGAAAATGTCTTTGAAAGGAAATGAAGATTTACAATTGTAGTGCTTCATCAGATGCTATGGTAAGAGAATGACAAAACCTGTATTCAATTTAATTTAGGAATCAAAACAATTTTGTCAATCGATCAGATCTTAAAATATAGGTGTCGGAGAAACCAAAATGCCTTAAAAAAAATATATTATTTGTTGAAAAAAAAAACACCTCCTAGACAATAAACGGCCCTTTACGCTAAAATATATTTTCCGACATCAGACTCATTTTTGCAGAGCGGGTCACATATACTGACTTGGCACCAAGTCTAGGGTCTAATGAGCATTACACACACAAAAGAGTCTGGACACCCTTGACTCTCCCTTCAATGGATTATTCTCTGCATATTTATAACCCCCCCCCCCACACACACGAAAAAAAAAATACCTTGCCAAAACAGAAAATGGAGGACATTGTGGGCAGGCCCTTTTGGACCCCCGATAAAAAAACCAAATAATAATGAACTTTAGCTTTAAGCCCTGAATGTTCCAATATGTAACAATTGGCATAACAATAGACTCACTGGAACATCTCCCAAATGTGAACTTGTGTTTCAATTTATACTCATGGTTTTTCTATACGACAGTGGACTTCATATTAAGCATGTTGTGTTTGCGAAATCTACACCTAAACAACTTTGACGCAGGTATAAAGCGAGTCTTTTGCAAAATAAAATGTTTTTTAAAGCATCCGTCTGGTATAAAAAACAACCTACATTCATGTTAAGAATGAACACGGGCAATATGGGGTTTTAAGGGGTGACCAAATCCCTTCCATCCTTCATCTTCTGTGGATCACAATAAATTTAATTCTTTTTGTCGCTGCAAATTTCTTAGTTACACAACAGAGAATTGGTTCCGGTATGTCTGATGGCACCTACTGTTTAATAATCTCTCAGTGTAGAAGATGTAGTTGTTAAGGAAGCCCATTGGATCTCTCTTGCGTATCTGATTCCTGACAAAATCTTTAACATTTTGCCAGGATCTGTTTGAAAAGGTGGTTGGCTCAGTCCTAAACAGTACCATGATGGCAGCCTTCCCAGGTAATGTTCTACTCTGAAGGTAGACATGGAGGTGGTTAGCCACTGCCCCCTTTTCACAAGAACTCCAAGCTCTCCTCTTCAGGCGACCCTCGGATCCCTTTGTGTCAGATGCACCTATAGGAATGATAATGCATGTACATGTATTACCGAAATGCGGGAGCGGGACATATTTTGGCACAAACAAAATATAAATAATCTTTGAAATACAAGTCATTAGAACCCCCACCCTTTAATATATTTTAGAAAAACATTCAGGAGTATACCTGTAGGTATATGGCGGTAGTGTGACTAGTTAATGTGTGCTTACTGCTTCACAAATGCAACAATTAAAGTAAACACTGTGCAACTTCTTGTATACTCAAAGGCAGAAAAGTTGACAAGATAAACTGACTTAATACCCCACTTGATCAAACTGTATACCTTTCTTCTGTCTGTCCTTAGTACACATAGGTGGCTCCTTTGGCTGTTCAGCTTCAGACTGATCAGAGTCAACATCAGATTCTGCATCAGTGTCATACTCTAAAAACAAACAGTGTATAATTTTAAGATTTTATTGTTTGCCCTTCACTTAAATTTCACACAATAATTGTTTTTCTGCAGTCTTCAACGTAAAACTACATGTACATATTCATGCAGTCTCTAGCATTTAGGGCTGTTCATTTATTTTACAAGTTAGTTTTATTTTTTGTTCTACAAAACTGGGTTGGCCAAGTTGTTGAATATTCAATACTCGGCGAACAAGTTTGTCATGTGTCATCTGCAATTGCATGCCACACTAGTAACAATAATACCGGGTTTATGGACGGCATCAATGTACCAAATATTTAAACCGGCAAAACCAAATTTAGTATATTTGTGACAGCCCTATTAACAAACAATACTCAGATTCCCCCCTCCCCCCTAACGTTTGTTTTTTGTTTGTTTAGTGTGTTTTTGTTGGGGGGAGGGGGGGTTGAAGAGAAAGGAGTTGGGACAGAACACAATGCCAAAGCTCATTTATGTAGTCCATAAGGAAAAATTAATCAAAATTATTTTACAGGCATTTTAACTTCGGAGGGATCGAGTTGGACAGGTTCATTACCTGCGAAACAGTTGCAATATGTTTTCGCAACCTTGTGGCTCTCAGATTAGCTGGTTGCTGTGCATTGCACAGGTTGGCATGTTCACGGACAGTGTCTGGACCTCTGAGATGGCTTACCCCATATCGAGCTGCAAACAAGTAGGTATTGTTCTCATCAATTCCTGCTTCAGTCCTCTTGGACGTCAACGTATCCAAGTTATGTTTCATGGCAGCAGTCAGGAGGACAGGCACAGTTCTGGAACGTTTCCCAATTATTTCAACTCGCCACAGAACCCGGCAGAGAGCTTTCTCCCACTTTGTCAGTGCCCCATCTATTATGCCATCTTTGCCATTGGTGCACTTATGGTAGTCGCCAATGGTCATCTTGGATACTTCTCCTGGGCGCTTGCGGTTGAAAACAATGACCTGGGTGAGGAGCACTTCAGCAAGCCTTGGCCATGCTTTCTGGATTTCTTCTGATTCAGTCGCATTTCTCAGCACCTCTTCTCTTAATCTGGCCTCATCCTTGAGATAGACTGACAACTTGACCACATCCTCCGTCAACGGCAACAACTTTGGGTTGTTCCTCTTTGCCTCACACAAAGTGCGCAAGGCATGGTGACTAACTTTATCTTCCCACTGGGTGGAGTACAGGGACACGAATGCTTTACACCTCTTTTCAGTAGAGTCATCACCTGACATGAGCGATTCACCACGCAGAATTTCAGAGCATGTCTTCAGGCTGTGTCCGATCTTTAAGGCAAGACTGGGTGTGTTGTACAAGTTTGATCCTTCATCGAAGCCTGCGGCCATTCTTGTTGCACACACTACAGCTTCAAACTTCTTGGGACATATGAGTTCAGCTAATCTGGCATTTCTTTCACCTGTCAAAGTTCTGTATTCCAACACCATTCGTGAAACCTCCCTCACCCGTTGTCTTATATATCCTTCTTGTTCTTTGCAGTGCCCATGTTTCATTGTTAACTTCTCTGCAAACTTCTTTATCAAGCAGTCAGATTTGACCACGCGAGAAATATCATCAGTCTTCATCTTCGACAGTATTTCATGAGTCCTTTGACCAACCCCAGGTGTACTTGGAAAAAGCATCCTTCCTGGCTTACAGTGCAGAGTTCTTTTCAATTTTTTTGAACATGGCTCAATTGACTGCTCTTCTTCAGGTTTATGGCTGCATTTGTGCTTCCACAAATCGGACTTGGCAAAATAGCCATAGCAGTGTTGGCAAGGAAGATAATCCCCAGGGCTAACATCATATGTAGGCCGATAAACTACAATGAGAGTGCCTGTTCTTGCTTGCATAACTGAGGAATTGTGTAAAAAATTCCCATAATTTCGCATCAGGGTAAGCTGCTTCTTCTGGTCTTGAATGTCTGTCGTAGCAAGCCAAGCCTTAATCTGAGGTTCATCCTTATGCATTGAAGTTAGCAAGTGGCGTGGAAGTTTCTTTTGCTTTGTAAGGCAGAATGGACAATACTATGGCTTGTCCCAATGACGCTTACCCTGTTCATTTGATGTTGTCAATACCTCAATGTCCTTTGAGCTGGAGACAACATTGCTGCTGTCTGGCTCATCAGTTGGCACAGACTTTGATACAACAGAATTTGTAGCTTCCGGAAGTCGCCAATTGGTTCCTGCTGGTATTTGTATGATGGGACTTGAGGGCCTTGGATTTGCATCACATTCATCAGAAGATTCTGGAACTATTGCCATATTCTGACGAATATTGCATGAAGTCCGAGTCGTCGTCATCTGTAAGGTTTTCATCTGTAGATTCATCGAAGACGTCAAGTTTACTTGAAGATGCTGGACAAAGATTCACTTGCAAATTTCCAGCTTTGACAGAAGATGCAGATGATTCAACTGCTGCTGACGGAAAACAGCTGGCTGATCGCACAAATGATGCAGGAATGAAGCCTTTGTCTGCCGATTTAACAAATGATGCAGCAACACGGCCTGCAGATTCAACAAATGATGCAGGAATATAGCTTGCCGACGGTGCTGCAGGAACACAGCTTGTCAACAGTGATGCAGGAACACAGCTTACTGACAGTACTGCAGGAACACAGCCTACTGACGGTACATGTACTGCAGAAACACAGCTTGCTGACGCTGATGCAGAAACACAGCTTGCCGACAGTACTGCAGGAACACAGCTTGCTGATGGCGATGGAGGAACACAGCTTGCTGATGGCAATGCAGAAATACAGCTTGCCGACGGTGCTACAGGAACACAGCTTGCCGACGGTACTGCAGGAACACAGCTTGCTGATGGCGATGCAGGAACACAGCTTGCCGACTGTACTGCAGGAACACAGCTTGCTGATGGCGATGGAGGAACACAGCTTGCCGACGGTGCTACAGGAACACAGCTTGCTGATGGCGATGGAGGAACACAGCTTGATGATGGCGATGGAGGAACACAGCTTGCCGACGGTGCTACAGGAACACAGCTTGCTGATGGCGATTGAGGAACACAGCTTGCCGACGGTACTGCAGGAACACAGCTTGCTGATGGCGATGCAGGAACACAGCTTGCTGATGGCGATGGAGGAACACAGCTTGATGATGGCGATGGAGGAACACAGCTTGATGATGGCGATGGAGGAACACAGCTTGCCGACGGTGCTACAGGAACACAGCTTGCTGATGGCGATTGAGGAACACAGCTTGCTGACGGTACTGCAGGAACACAGCTTGCTGATGGCGATGGAGGAACAAAGCTTGCTGACGGTGCTACAGGAACACAGCTTGCCGACGGTACTGCAGGAACACAGCTTGCCGACGGCGATGGAGGAACACAGCTTGATGATGGCGATGGAGGAACACAGCTTGCCAACGGTGCTACATGAACACAGCTTGCTGATGGCGATGGAGGAACACAGCTAGATGACGGTACTGCAGGAACACAGCTTGATGATGGCGATGGATGAACACAGCTTGCTGACGGTACTGCAGGAACACAGCTTGATGATGGCGATGGATGAACACAGCTTGCCGAAGGTGCTACAGGAACACAGCTTGATGACGGCGATGGAAGAACACAGCTTGATGATGGTACTGGAGGAACACAACCGCAGTCTTGGTGTACATCCTTCCACTCTTTCTAAAATTCAAGAATAAATGTCAAATGTCAAGTTTAACTTACGAGAATGCCATTTCTGAACATGCTGTTCAGTGGCTGATGACAGGCACAACACATAGGTTATAATAGCAGCAAACATTTGTAAGGGTCAGGTGAAACAATTGTGTTGAAATGACAAGGAATTACCCATTTGCTTTCATTTCAAAGACCTGAACTCTCCCTATTAATAGGTAATTAATACAAAGCATGTTTGCATTATGGACAGTAACTAAAACCACCTGAATCCAGGGCGCTACATATTTTGAATTGTAAGTTTAATGTACGCAATGTATGTACCAGTAAGTAATATTCCAACAATACCAATTGGTCCTTACCTGTCTCCAGGGCAAGTCATCTGTTCCATAGTCATGTCGAAGTTCTGTGTTTAACTGAATATCCTCTAGTGCAAACAAGCAAAGGTGGGGTCTTTGGGATGTTTGGAACACCATTTTTTTCACTTTGCAGTTTGGATGACTGCAGTGATCATTGATCCATCTTGCCAGACAGGAATCCTCACTTGATGCATCAATCCTACAAATGCATTTCAAACAAAAACATGCCTTTTTTATTAATTTTTTATTTTTACGAATTTTGAACTGATAAATTTGCTGGTTTGCATTGGCAGACCTTTCTACAGTTTTTAAAAGTAATTTGTTTTGGTCATTGCTCAAATTGTCATTGCTAAATATTTATATTATGACAAAACCAACCTATTTATGCTAATTTATGTCATTGACAGGCATGTAGTACCGTTGCATTACAGCAGGGCCATCCTTTACCAGCAAGAATTATGTAAATGGGTACATGTGACCTACAAGCTATATAATTTAGAAATACAATAGAAAAATAGGGTGCCAACTTTTAATAAGGTGTCCACATGTAAAATTAAACAAAACGAAGTGCAAGACTGTCCAAACGTCAGAACAGAGTGACCAAAACACACTGGGACATGCAAGCACAATTGCACTAGTCAACACAGAAAATATACCCAGTCCCCCATGAAATGAACTAATCTGTGCAAATGATGACAGAACAAGGACCCATTTGTTCAGGTATTATAATTTCAGGCAAAATTTGATAATTTAATTTTTAATAATACTGACCTGTACTCCACACCATTGTGGCAAAAATGATACATGTACGTCATGTCATCACCTCCGTCATCTTCAGATTTGCTGAGATTTCCGGATCCTCTGTACTCCAGGAAAAAACTCCCCTTCTTGAAGAACTTTGTTGTGAAAAGCCCATTGCCTAACACGACATGGATATAAATAAAATTACTGTTATGTACGCGGTACAAACACCAAGCAAATTGCCAAAAACAAATCTTCATATTTGTGCCTTTTAAGCTATCCGGTACACCATACATGTAAATGACTACATGTATTAAGAGTTTGTCTGCGTATCTTTCTGTTCTGTGTTTTTTTGCATTTAGGAAAGATTATGCTACATGTAGGATTGAGCCACCAGGCCCTTCTACCGTAGGGGAGATGCGGGAGAGTTGAGCCACCCCCTATAACTCGAAAAGTAGTAACTCACTAACATTTATATTTGCATATATTGTTTATAGCATCAATACGACATTCTTAGTGTTAAACTCTACTGTCATGTGTACTCAGTATCAAAGATACCTAAACAAATTTTTTGTTTTCACTTTTGAGTAAAAAATAGAAAAATAAATGTTTTGTCTTATTTTCCATAGCAAGACTTAGAATATAATGGCGGTAATTTGTTTATTGAAGGGGGTATATATGACCATTATTTTAGAGAACTATTGTAAACTACCAAAAGTTCTATACCAGACAGGATTGGGTTATTTACAAAATGGTCGCAATGAGGAGAGTTGAGCCATTGGTCATGCGGAGAGTTGAGCATAGGGAAAACATGTAGTAACATTTAGATTTTTGGACTAAAGGTGAAAAATGTATAATAAATGAGAGAAAATGTTATTTTGTGCCATGATAATAACAATTGAGCACCATATTTACTTTAATAATTAATAAATCAAAAGTTGAAAAAATATGATTTTGTTTTTTCACCAGCCATTGACTTATCATGCTGGCTCAACTCTCCTGTAATAGTTGCTCAACTCTCCCATATTGTAGGGAGAGTTGAGCCACTTTACCAATTTTTTTTCAAACCTTTTATATAAATAAGCCTCAACTGCTATCCCAACTGTTATTGTTTCAAAACGAAAACAACACTCTAAAGTTTATCTTACACTAATTTTTTACAGGTTTGTACTTTTCTTCCGCATATGGTGACACAAAATATAAAAATTGGCTCAACTCTCCCGCATCTCCCCTACATGTACATGTATGTTGTAACTTTCATCGATTAAAAAAAAAGTAACACAAATCACAAGGGTAACTGACTAAGTAAATTAATTTTGGTTTCTTACCAATGCAATTGTTAATTAATTGTATTTTGAAGCCTTCCTGGTCAAGACCAAGACCACACCACTTCTCAGACTCTTGGGATGGTGAAATTCGTCTTGTTCGGGTCTACATCGTAGCCATTTTCTGTCAGTGCAACATAAACAAAATAACCATTTATTAATGTTGTCACTTTAAAAGGTAGGGTACACCATTGGTAATTGCTTAAATTATCATGAATGAGTGGATTTGGGGGGGTTGTATTTTATTTTATTCACCTGTTCAAAGTTTTACAATAATGAATGCCGAGCAAGAAAAACAGCAATTATTTTTAACCGGTGTCTTGGGCAGTTGTTCTTCTTGTTGTTTTTGCGGCGATCGTGAATGTTGGTTATACAATTACATTGTTTGGAACAATTACAGGATATCTATCGTAATCATTTTGCTGAATGCCTATTAAGATATTTTTTAATAATTCGGAAAAAGAGTGTATACCCAACAAAAAAGAAGCCTTCTGAAAATATAAGGACTGGCCGGTGAACATGTAAATGTTAGAATGTGTATCGTACATGAACTATGCAATAGAGGACGTACAGTAAGCCATATTTATTACCAATTTGGAGTATTTGAAATGTTACAATGTGTATTGTACATGTACATGAACTATGCAATAGAGGACATGTACAGTAAGCCCTATTTATTAACAATTTGGAGTATTTAAAATGTTAGAATGTGTATTGTACATGAACTATGCAATATAGGACATGTACAGTAAGCCCTATTTATTAACAATTTGGAGTATTTAAAATGTTAGAATGTGTATTGTACATAAACTATGCAATAGAGGACATGTACAGTAAGCCCTATTTATTAACAATTTGGAGTATTTAAAATATTAGAATACTGTACATGAACTATGCAATAGAGGACATGTACAGTAAGTCCTATTTATTAACAATTTGGAGTATTTAAAATATTAGAATGTGTATTGTACATGAACTATGCAATAGAGGACATGTACAGTAAGCCCTATTTAATAACAATTTGGAGTATTTAAAATGTTAGAATGTGTATTGTACGTATTAAAAATGTTAGAATGTGTATTGTACATGAACTATGCAATAGAGGACATATTACAGTACAAGCCCTATTTAATAACACATTGGAGTATTTAAAATGTTAGCATGTGTATTGTACGTATTTAAACGATTAGAATGTGTATTGTACATGTACATGAACTATGCAATAGAGGACATGTATACAGTAAGCCCTATTTATTAATAATTTGGAGTATTTAAAATGTTAGAATGTGTATTGTAAATGAACTACATGTATGCAATAAAGGACATACACAGTAAGCCATATTTATTACCAATTTGGAGTATTTGAAATGTTACAATGTGTATTGTACATGAACTATGCAATAGGACATGTACAGTAAGCCCTATTTATTAACAATTTGGAGTATTTAAAATGTTAGAATGTGTATTGTACATGAACTATGCAATAGAGGACATGTACAGTAAGCCATATTTATTAACAATTTAGAGTATTTAAAATACAATAAACAATAATACTGTACATGAACTATGCAATAGAGGACATGTACAGTAAGCCCTATTTATTAACAATTTGGAGTATTTAAAATTTTAGAATGTGTATTGTACATGAACTATGCAATATAGGACATGTACAGTAAGCCCTATTTATTAACAATTTGGAGTATTTAAAATGTTAGAATGTGTATTGTACATAAACTATGCAATAGAGGACATGTACAGTAAGCCCTATTTATTAACAATTTGGAGTATTTAAAATATTAGAATACTGTACATGAACTATGCAATAGAGGACATGTACAGTAAGTCCTATTTATTAACAATTTGGAGTATTTAAAATATTAGAATGTGTATTGTACATGAACTATGCAATAGAGGACATGTACAGTAAGCCCTATTTAATAACAATTTGGAGTATTTAAAATGTTAGAATGTGTATTGTACGTATTAAAAATGTTAGAATGTGTATTGTACATGAACTATGCAATAGAGGACATGTACAGTACAAGCCCTATTTAATAACACATTGGAGTATTTAAAATGTTAGCATGTGTATTGTACGTATTTAAACGATTAGAATGTGTATTGTACATGTACATGAACTATGCAATAGAGGACATGTATACAGTAAGCCCTATTTATTAATAATCTGGAGTATTTAAAATAAAGGACATACCAATTTGGAGTATTTGAAATGTTACAATGTGTATTGTACATGAACTATGCAATAGGACATGTACAGTAAGCCCTATTTATTAACAATTTGGAGTATTTAAAATGTTATAATCAGGGGCGGATCCAGGAATTTCGGTTAGAGGGGGCGCCAAAAATTGTCAACATAATATATTGGGAGAAGATATGGGAGCGCAGGAGGCGCGAAGCCCCAACGCCGGGGGGGGGGGGGGGGGTGCGCTGAGGTGTCTTCTCAAGATTTTTTTAGGGGGGGCGCGCGCCGGGTGCGCCCCCCCCTGGATCCGCGCCTGATAATGTGTATTGTATATGAACTATACAATAGAGGACATGTACAGTAAGCCCTATTTATTAACAATTTGGAGTATTTAAAATGTTAGAATGTGTATTGTACATGAACTGTGCAATAGAGGACATGTACAGTAAGCGTAAGCCCTATTTAATAACAATTTGGAGTATTTAAAATGTTAGAGTGTGTATTGTACGTATTTAAAATGTTAGAATGTGTATTGTACATAAACTATGCAACAGAGGACATGTACAGTAAGCCTTATTTATTAACAATTTGGAGTATTTAAAATGTTAGAATGTGTATTGTACATGAACTATGCAATAGAGGACATGTACAGTAAGCACTATTTATTAACAATTTAAAGTGTATTTAAAATGTTAGAATGTGTATTGTACATAAACTGTGCAATAGAGGACATGTACAGTAAGCGTAAGCCCTATTTAATAACAATTTGGAGTATTTAAAATGTTAGAATGTGTATTGTACGTATTTAAAATGTTAGAATGTGTATTGTACATGAACTATGCAATAGAGGACATGTACAGTAAGCCCTATTTATTAAAAATTTGGAGTATTTAAAATGTTATAATGTGTATTGTACATGAACTATGCAATAGAGGACATGTACAGTAAGCCCTATTTATTAACAATTTAGAGTATTTAAAATACAATAAACAATAATTTCTAATTATGTAAAGGTACTTACCTGCCATATAATTGGAATTATATGAGGCAGAGGAGGAGAGACTCACTTTGTATTATTGGTTCCTTTAATACGGTTTAACCACCCTTTGAAGAAAATGGTTCATTCCTTCATTCATAAAAATGCAAATTACCTCTAGCAGTAAGGTATAAGAACCCCAAGAAACCACCGAAGCATGTCTCTTTGTAGATCTAAGGTATATGACCATGTCCGAGGCTCACTTGAGATGGGTGGGAGGCTGAAGAGGACTGAGGAACAGAGGGAGGGTAGTGAGTCTCTCCTCCTCTGCCTCATATAATTCCAATTATATGGCAGGTAAGTACCTTTACATAATTATAAATTATATTTCGTCCTCGTCGTCGAGACTCACTTTGTATATTTCACAGCTAAGCCGAGGACAGGACTGCTCTGCCATACTCGTCTGAACTTGGAACATCTCTTTTGTAAAACCTTGCAAAGGTGTTCACTGATGACCAATCTGCTGTGAGTAATATCTGAGTAGTAGATACTCCTACTCTTGCTGCCGCAGACGTAGAAGCTGCACGAGTGGAATGTGCTTTGTAATGTGAAACATCTATTTCTGCTGATGCCATTACTATTTTCAGCCATCTCGCAATAGTAGATGAAACAACTGGATGATGGGGTTTCCCAAACGACAGGAACAGCCTAGTAAAACGCTGATTATTTAAGCATCTGAGCAATCGTGTACGATGAAGATACACTTCCATTGCTGAAAAGACACAGAGTTTTGGGTCCACTTGATACCGGGCCAAAACAACACTTGGAACTGGCCTATGTGCTGAGGAACACTTAGACTGGATAACCGGTGCAAAATCAAACTTTGATCTAGACTTCTTCATATGACTCAAGTCTAGTGCAATTAATGATGAACATCGCCCAGCTGTTACTAGAGCAACCAACATGACCAATTTCAAAGTTAGGAGTCTCAAACTGAGCTTCTTGTTTGAAGGGAGTGAACTAAGGTAGCGCAGAACTTTCCCAACATCCCAGGTAAATGAATACCTAGGTTTAGGCGGTCGAATATTAAAGACGCCTTTAAAAAACCTTGTCATTAAATGATGTTGTCCTATTGGGACATCATCCACCTGAACATGGGCTGAAGAGATAGCCGACCTGTAGACATTTATTGTCCTATATTGCAGCCCATCCTCCAGCAGTGTATGGAGAAATTCCAAAACTTCAGCTAGAGGTGCTTGAACTGGAACAAGGTGTCGTTGATGACACCAGCAGCTCCATCGATTCCATGCCGAGTTAAATTGAGCATTTGTTCCTTTTCGCCATGATGACATGATAACTGATGACACTTTTTGTGAAAGGCCTCTTGCTGCGAGTGATTTCCTGATAGCACCCAGGCGGCCAGATGCATCACCTTGTGCATGGGATGTTGTTGGAGATTGTGACATAATTGAAGGAGATCTGGGCGCTGTGGTAACAGTATTGGTGACTGTACTGTCAGTTTTAGCATTATCGGATACCAAGGTTGTGTTTTCCAAACTGGTGCGATTAATAATGCTATGGCCTCTTCTGTCTGAATTTTCTGCAGGCACCTTGAGAGCAGGCTGAATGGGGGGAAAAGATACCCTGCCATGTTGTTCCAGCTGATGGTAAATGCGTCCACTTGCCATGCTTGTGGATCCGGGTGCCATGACACAAATCTTGGAACCTGTCTGTTGAGCCGTGATGCAAACAGATCGACTGTCGGTTGAAAGCCTGTGTTTTTCACCACAGCTCTGAAGATTTCGGGAAGAAGCTGCCACTCTGTTCGGTCGTTGAAATTCCGCGACATCCCGTCCGCTATGACATTTTGAACTCCTGGAAGATATTCTACCGACAGTGTTATGCCCCTGTGTAGACACCAAATCCAGATTCTTACTGCAAGGGATGACAGTTCCCAAGAATGAGTCCCTCCTTTGTGGCTGATGTAAGACATGACTGTCGTGTTGTCGACTTGTAGTCGAATGTGTTGGTTGCGACGATGGTTTACCAATGCTTGAAGGGCATAGTCCACCGACAATAGCTCTAGATGGTTGATGTGTAGACTCTGCTCTTCTAGAGTCCACCTGCCCCCTGTACGAATGTCGGACATGCATGCACCCCATCCTTGGAGTGATGCATCTGTTTGGATAATTAAATCCTGTACAGGATCGAGAAGAGTCTGGCCATTCCAAACCCCGACACATTGAATCCAGTTTGCAAGTTCCACCTTGGAGGCTTGTGACAGAATTACTTGTGCATTGTAGGAATTGCTGTGGTGAAGTGCCGTAATCTTGTCTTGCTGAAGATTTCGGTAGTACAATGGGGCCGGAAATATTGCTTGAATGCTGGAGGACAAACGACCGAGAAGTTGAGCCAATTCCCGAACTGTGAGAGTATTCGCCTGTAACACTTGTTGGCAGTGATCGACGATTTGGTTGATCTTCTCCACTGGAAGTGACAATGTCATTTCTTCGGAGTTGATGTGAAACCCTAGGTATGTAATTTGTTGTGCCGGTTGCAATTGGGATTTTTCCTGATTGATGATGAACCCTAGGTTCTGAAGTACCGTTGCCGTGAAGTTGAGATTTTTGCTGCATTCTTCCGACGATCTGCCCAGTATGAGGATATCGTCCAGATAAAAAACACAACGAATTCCCTCTGCTCGGAGTTGAGCTGCCACAGGTTTTAGAACTTTTGTGAATGTTCGAGGGGCACTTGACAGCCCAAAGGGGAGGCATGTGTATTGAAAAACATGGCCTTGCCAAATGAAGCGCAGATATTTTTGATGACCCTGAAAAATGGGAATCATAAAATAAGCATCCTTGAGATCAATGGAACCTAGAAAATCTCCTGGCGACAGTAAATCCTTTACTAATTTAATCCCTTCCATCTTGAAGTGTTGATATTTAACAAACTTATTTAAAGAACGAAGATTAATCACTGGGCGGAGTTCTCCCGACTTTTTGGGGATCAAAAACAAAGATGAAATAAATTGGCCATTCACTGGTTTTTCCACAGAGACAGCCCCTTTCAAAACTAGCTTTTGAATTTCCTTGTGTGCAATCCGATTACGAGATTGTGAATTCATTTCTGTTACAGGTATTCTGTCCTGTGATTGAAAAGGAATTTCTAAAAATTCAATTTTATGACCAATAACAGACTGGAGTATCCAACTGTCTCCAGTAACAGATTTCCAGTTGGAAATAAAATAACGAAGACGACCTGTCTGGGACATAACATCTACTTTTTTAATTTCTGGTCAAACGAACCTCGCTGTGACCTGGTCTTGCCACGACTAGAAAAAGATGCAGAATTATAAGCTGCATACTTGGGCCTTGTAGTATAACCCGCCGAGCGCCATTGAAATGGGTTGTTGCCCCGAAACTTTCTGTTCACTGCAGAAGAATAAGGAGAAAATCTATTTCCCTTGTACGATGTTGCAGAGAATGCTGCTGTCTTGGTAACTTTAGCTGCCAGTTTGTTTGCTTTCTCTGCATCCTCGATGTCCTTGACAATGTTTCCACCGTATAGATGGTTCATCGATGGTGAATTTCGTTTGAGGCTGTCAAACTTTTTGTCAAGTAGTTCATTGAAGGCATTCTGTCTTGAAAATGCCAGACTCTGACTTGCAGACCCAAGCAGTATAAGTGCCGAGGTGATATGATCTTTAACCATACTGGTGTCAACTGTCTCTGGGCAAGTTGGATCAACCAAAGCATCAAAAAGATGGGTAAGAGGCAAGGCGGCCTTCAACAGGTGATTATGCGAATCTTTCAGCTTGTCATCCTGAGAAATCAAAGAAGCTCGAGCTTCTCTGAATGATGTTTTTACTTGACTTGGTAACTCCGGAGCCTTGAAATATGGTTCCTGGTCAACTGGTACTTGATGAGATTGCATCTCTTCTTTGAACTCTTCATGTCCCAATTTATTAGAGCGCAGATCTTCCCACCAAGTCAGAACTTTATTTGTCACCGGAATACCCGATGTTTTACGATGAGGGTTACGATAAGTACTTGCCGCATCATGCCCGTTAGAATCTGATTCAAATTCTGCATCGCCGCGGATTTCTGATCGTGCTGTTCCGATACTTTCGGATTCCAGATTTAGGTCATCACCAGAGCCGATATTCCCACTCCAAACGGTCGGACTTGCCACCGGAGGGAGGGAGAGTTGTCCCGGGGTCGAAGGATTTCCCTGATGAGGAAGATACATCTGCTGAGTAGCATTAGGCGGCCACTGTGGTGCCGCGTTAAGCCACGGGAAAGACCAATATGGCGGAGGCATGGGCGCCGCCATGTTTAATGTCTGCTGCCCGCTTGCGGTGCTTGATGACGCAGGCGGAAAATTCCATTGCTGCCCGGGGTAGTACGATGGCCCTGGCGGATTGTGAGGGGGGCGGACCCAAGGCGAGGTCTGCCCGGACTCGTGTTCTACCACGTGTCTGGACCTGTGGTGGTCTGGACCTGTGGTGGTCTGGACCTGTGGTGGTCTGGACCTGTGGTGGTCTGGACCTGTGGTGGTCTGGACCTGTGGTGGTCTGGACCTGTGGTGGTCTGGACCTGTGGTGGTCTGGACCTGTGGTGGTCTGGACCTGTGGTGGTCTGGACCTGTGGTGGTCTGGACCTGTGGTGGTCTGGACCTGTGGTGGTCTGGACCTGTGGTGGTCTGGACCTGTGGTGGTCTGGACCTGTGGTGGTCTGGACCTGTGGTGGTCTGGACCTGTGGTGGTCTGGACCTGTGGTGGTCTGGACCTGTGGTGGTCTGGACCTGTGGTGGTCTGGACCTGTGGTGGTCTGGACCTGTGGTGGTCTGGACCTGTGGTGGTCTGGACCTGTGGTGGTCTGGACCTGTGGTGGTCTGGACCTGTGGTGGTCTGGACCTGTGGTGGTCTGGACCTGTGGTGGTCTGGACCTGTGGTGGTCTGGACCTGTGGTGGTCTGGACCTGTGGTGGTCTGGACCTGTGGTGGTCTGGACCTGTGGTGGTCTGGACCTGTGGTGGTCTGGACCTGTGGTGGTCTGGACCTGTGGTGGTCTGGACCTGTGGTGGTCTGGACCTGTGGTGGTCTGGACCTGTGGTGGTCTGGACCTGTGGTGGTCTGGACCTGTGGTGGTCTGGACCTGTGGTGGTCTGGACCTGTGGTGGTCTGGACCTGTGGTGGTCTGGACCTGTGGTGGTCTGGACCTGTGGTGGTCTGGACCTGTGGTGGTCTGGACCTGTGGTGGTCTGGACCTGTGGTGGTCTGGACCTGTGGTGGTCTGGACCTGTGGTGGTCTGGACCTGTGGTGGTCTGGACCTGTGGTGGTCTGGACCTGTGGTGGTCTGGACCTGTGGTGGTCTGGACCTGTGGTGGTCTGGACCTGTGGTGGTCTGGACCTGTGGTGGTCTGGACCTGTGGTGGTCTGGACCTGTGGTGGTCTGGACCTGTGGTGGTCTGGACCTGTGGTGGTCTGGACCTGTGGTGGTCTGGACCTGTGGTGGTCTGGACCTGTGGTGGTCTGGACCTGTGGTGGTCTGGACCTGTGGTGGTCTGGACCTGTGGTGGTCTGGACCTGTGGTGGTCTGGACCTGTGGTGGTCTGGACCTGTGGTGGTCTGGACCTGTGGTGGTCTGGACCTGTGGTGGTCTGGACCTGTGGTGGTCTGGACCTGTGGTGGTCTGGACCTGTGGTGGTCTGGACCTGTGGTGGTCTGGACCTGTGGTGGTCTGGACCTGTGGTGGTCTGGACCTGTGGTGGTCTGGACCTGTGGTGGTCTGGACCTGTGGTGGTCTGGACCTGTGGTGGTCTGGACCTGTGGTGGTCTGGACCTGTGGTGGTCTGGACCTGTGGTGGTCTGGACCTGTGGTGGTCTGGACCTGTGGTGGTCTGGACACTTGCGGGGAAAAAGGAATTCCTAATCCCATGGGCACCGGTGTCGGAAATTGGGCGAGGCAGCCCGCTTTCCAGTTCTACTGCTGGTGGCTCAGCCCGAGGCAAGGCTGGAGCCCGAGTAGAACACACTCGTTCAACCCGAGGCGAGGTTGACGAGGCCGCGGTGGATGGCGGTCTCGAGGTACCGGTTCCGGGCACATCTTTAGTCTGTAGTAGCTTGTCGCTGATTGTTCCTTTCTTGGACGACATGTCGAAGCAAGCGATGAAAATGTAAACTTGTGAGAACAAACGAATTCGATGTACATATGTGCTATGCAGTTGAAGACGTAGTGAAAATACGTGTGTATTAAACCGTACCACAAGAAACAAAGACATGCTTCGGTGGTTTCTTGGGGTTCTTATACTTACTGCTAGAGGTAATTTGCATTTTTATGAATGAAGGAATGAACCATTTTCTTCAAAGGGTGGTTAAACCGTATTAAAGGAAACAATAATACAAAGTGAGTCTCGACGACGAGGACGAAATATAATACTGTACATGAACTATGCAATAGAGGACATGTACAGTAAGCCCTATTTAATAACAATTTGGAGTATTTAAAATGTTAGTGTGTATTGTACGTATTTAAAATGTTAGAATGTGTATTGTACATGAACTATGCAATAGAGCACATGTACAGTAAGCCCTATTTATTAACAATTTAAAGTTTTTAAAATGTTTGAATGTGTATTGTACATGAACTATGCAATAGAGGACATGTACAGTAAGCCTTATTTATTAACAATTTGGAGTATTTAAAATGTTATAATGTGTATTGTACATGAACTATGCAATAGAGGACATGTACAGTAAGCACTATTTATTAACAATTTAAAGTGTATTTAAAATGTTAGAATGTGTATTGTACATGAACTGTGCAATAGAGGACATGTACAGTAAGCGTAAGCCCTATTTAATAACAATTTGGAGTATTTAAAATGTTAGAATGTGTATTGTACGTATTTAAAATGTTAGAATGTGTATTGTACATGAACTATGCAATAGAGGACATGTACAGTAAGCCCTATTTATTAACAATTTGGAGTATTTAAAATGTTATAATGTGTATTGTACATGAAATATGCAATAGAGGACATGTACAGTAAGCCCTATTTATTAACAATTTAGAGTATTTAAAATACAATAAACAATAATACTGTACATGAACTATGCAATAGAGGACATGTACAGTAAGCCCTATTTATTAACAATTTAGAGTATTTAAAATATTATAATGTGTATTGTACATGAACTATGCAATAGAGGACATGTACAGTAAGCCCTATTTATTAACAATTTGGAGTATTTAAACTATTAGAATGTGTATTGTACATGAACTATGCAATAGAGGACATGTAAAGTAAGCCATACCGGTATTTATAATTTGGAGTATTTAAAATATTATAATTTTGTACATGAACTATGCAATAGAGGACATGTACAGTAAGCCCTATTTACAATTTAAAGTATTTAAAATGTTATAATGCGTATTGCATGTATGAACTATGCAATATAGGACATGCACAGTAAGCCCTTAACAAATTTGGAGTATTTAAAATGTTAGAATGTGTATTTTGTAAATGAACTACCGTATGCAATAAAGGACATGTACATGTATACAGTATAAGCCCTATTTATTAACAATTTAGAGTATTTAAAATATTTTAATTTGTATTGTACATGAACTATGCAATATAGGACATTTACAGTAAGCCCTATTCATAAATACCTGGGACAGTTTAGGCATTCCTATTGGTCGAGAGCCCGTCACGTGGCCGGTATTAAACGGACGATAAAGACATGGCTGGAAGTGTTTAAACATAGCTGAAAACAACATTCCGTCCCCAGGGCTCACTTTATTTCCAACCCTGAACCGTACCTCGTCTCCAATAATAAGAGCGGGTAGTGTTGAGCGCGTACAGCTCGACACCTTGGGAACGAGGTTGCCAATGGCAGTAATAGTCTGGTTCACAGTAAATACGCTTTATTGCATGTATTGTGTAGAGAGCGACAGAGGCGGAAACATGTCATTTGACACAGACAGAATGGCGAAACACCGAAATTTCATTGCAAAAATATTCCGGGATTTTCGGGGCTTTTTGGGCTGAAGTTTAAACAAAAAGGTATTTATGAATGGGAATAAATGTGTGTTCGGTCGGTATTAATCACTCTATTTAATACCTCTTGGAGTCTGGGTGCTGATAATTACCCTCGCCTTCGGCTCGGGTAATTATCAGCACCCAGACTCCAATCGGTATTAAACAGAGTGATTAAAACCTCTCGAACACACATTTATTCCCTTATTTAATAACAATTTGGAGTTTTTAAAATGTTAGAATGTATATTTTTGCAATTGAGGACATTTACAGTAAGCCCTATTTATTAACAATTTGGAGTACAAAAGTACAGTATCTATTAGCCTAGGTTGGACGATGATCTTCATTGCATTATGACTGACGTCCAGGGTATCAATGTATCCTGCCATAGCGAAAAATTGTATGACACATTTTTTTCATATTTTTACCCAATGAAGAAAACTGAAATTTTGTTTATATCTTTCTTGTGTCTGGAATTACAGATCGTCATGGGTTACAAAAAGCGAAAGTGTCTTTGGGCTAGATATTTACAGAAAATAAATTGCAAATTCACACTTTTTGACATGAACATCATACGAACTTCCTACGTGCTTGCGCGTGCACATGCGAGGCCGGCTCATTAGTCTAGTCCTAGGCCGGCGCAGCTGCCGGATATGCGCGCACACACGTAGAAAGTTTTTACATGATGTTCACGTCGAAAAGCGTGGATTTGCAATTTATTTTCTGTAAATACACGTAGCCCAAAGACACATGTGTCTTTGGGCTACTTACTATTCGTAACTTTTACTTTTTGTAACCCGTGACGATCTGTAATTCCAGACACAAGAAAGACATTTAGCGAGATTTCAGCTTCCTTCATCAAGTAAAAATATGAAAAAATGTTGTAAAAATTTTCGCTATGGTAGGATAAATTGATACCCTGGACTCCGTCGCGTTGTACACAGTACACAACGGAGGAGTCCAACCTGGGCTATTGTACATACGGCTGTGCAATGAAGGATGTACAGCAGGCTCTATAGTATAAGTATAAGGCAAAACAAATGATTTGAATACTGTAACCCAAACTTAAACTTCTTTTTGTCTTCTTTTTTTTGTGGGGGGGAGGCCGGGGGGGGGGGGGGGGGAAGGAGTGTTTTTTGTCTTTCTTCGAGTCGGCAAATTTTTGAAGTGACTGACATTCTATACAAAATTTACAAATACATACATCTCTTCATATACCGGTAGCTCCATGATTTAAGTTAGGCCCTACATACATTACATGTATATGTACCAGTACATCTCTCGGTCTCAGGCCAACAAAAGAAATACCCTAATTTGTTTAAAATTCATACAATAAATGAACAGTTAGGCCTAGGCCTATTTTATTTGGCCTCATCAGACAGACCATATTTTTTTCTCATGAAAATATTATGGAATGGATTATTCGTGGATATGGATATGGATGGATAGCTTACCAACTTGTGCAACTGCAACTGAAAAATAAGAAATCACAAAAACGACTGTCACTGTCACTGACAGTGTCAGCACAACAATACACAGAAAAAGGATACAGACAGCAATAATTAATCTTCTTAAGTAATTCTGAATTACGACAATTTTTGCGCCGTTTTCCGAGAATGCAGGACCTGCCATATTAAACCATGAAACAGTGAACGACAACGACGAGGACTACACGAAGAGTACGAGTACGACCCGTATACCGCCGGTACGCGATACGGCGGTAACGTTAGCAGGGGCGGATCCAGGAATTTCGGTTAGAGGGGGCGCCAAAAATTGTCCACATAATATATTGGGAGAAGATATGGGAGCGCAGGAGGCGCGAAGCCCCAACGCCGAGATCTTCTCAATCTTCTCGAGATTTTTTTAGGGGGGGCGCGCGCCGGGTGCGCCCCCCCCTGGATCCGCGCATGTTGACCTCCCAGGAAGTGAAGGATGGGTCTGAAAATTTGAACCCCATCATTTTCTGACAGTCTGGTCCCTATTGTAGTCCTGCAGATTACTACAATAATATTGCATTTAGTGATACAAGCACCAAAATTGGCACACATGCTCATTTTGGGTCACCTTACACAAAAACCCTGTTAGCCAAGTTAAAATCCAAGATGGCCGCCATTTTTTAAGATGGCCGCCAATAAAGGCCAAATATCACCGAAATATTGATGTACGGATGGATAGAATGGCAATACCAGCACAAAACTTGGCATTTAACATCCGTTTGGTCTCCCTGTTGTTGGCATATCCAAAACAGTATATTAGGCACTTGAAAATTCAAGATGGCCGCCATTTTCCAAAATGGTCGCAACTGAATGGCTAGTAGTAGTGTTAGCAAGGATCAAACAGTAATACAAGGACCAAAATGGGCATTTAATCTCCATTTGAATCCAATATTATGCTAAAATTGTCAATAATAATAATAATAATGTGAGCATTTATATAGCGCTCAAACACAGAAGAAACTGGTATCAGAGCGCTTAACAAAATACAAGGAACAAAAACTAAACCAATTAAAATAGAAAAGTCTTAAGATCTTTCTTGAACTTTGTTAATGATGTGGCGTGACAGATGCGCTGAGGCAAGTTATTCCATAGCTTAGGACCAGCAGCGTAAAAACCCTTGTCACCAGACAGAGTGTTGGTTTTAGGTACCGTAACTAGTCTATCATCATCGCCTGAGCGAAGTCCGGATTTCTTCGATTCATAGGGAATGATGAGGTCTGAAAGATACGTTGGTGCCTGGTTGGTGAAACATTTGTATACAACAGTTAAAATCTTAAACACAATACGCGAGTGGACAGGCAACCAATGGAGTTGTTTGAGAAATGGCGACGCAAGATCATACTTTTTAGCCTGGAAAACAAGTTTGGCTGCACGATTTTGGAGACGCTGAAGACGTTTGATATCAGAAACATTTATACCATGAAGCCCCGCCCGTATTCTTCCTCCAAAATGCTCAAACTATACACCAAATAAAAGGTCTTGATGAAAGAAATACAATGCTTTTTAAATCGAGAAAATCGGATAATTAGTTTTTGAGAAATCCTGTTTTATTTGATTAAATTCACCCCATTCGATGAAGACGGTCCCTACATACATTGTGTATATCCCTGAATGGCACCAAAACATGCCTCACACACGGCACGCGAAACGCGGAGCTCACACATACATTCGCGTAGCTGTCATGAATCTAGCTTTACAAAGTACACTTTCCGCCCGAATCTACGCACATTAGAGACTTAAAAATAACAGGTATAGTAGACAAGACAAGTAAACTTTATGTAAATGATAACTCCTACCTTGAATTTTGAGGATTTCACCTCAAAAAATTGAGTTTATTTTTACTTTTTGTCGTAACTTTCGTTCTAAATTGTTTATCGGGATCGAGTAAACACTAACGTGTTCAGTACCCCTTCGGGATCAAAATGAAACCCGTTCAACTGTCACTCCGGGGTTCGGAAATCGCGGAGAGTTAAAACTCCACGATGTGTATTTTTTTTTACGGAAAAATTCTGGGCCCGAACGCGTGGACGCGTGGATCGGTTTTTCTCGGGAAAAGTTGGGCGGAGCAAAAGGGCTTCATTCACAAAAAGTATAAGCTGTCGTACATCCACCCTACTGCTATTTTATGTGCATTATTCGATAGCTGAAAGTCAGGGGTTTCAAATGAAGGTTTTACTTGCAGTTTCTGACATAGAAAAGTCGTACAATTTTGGGGATAAACATTGGTTAGATTTTCGGCGCACGGACAGTCTGTGTGTGGATGTCTTCAGCTCGCGGTGAGTGAACTGAACACCAGAGAGTTAACATAATCCAAACGAGATGTAACAAGAGCACGAACGGCGTGATGGCAAGTAGTCTGGTCAATAAACATTCTAATTTGAGATAAATTGCGGATATGGAAGTTTAGTGAACGACAAATCGAAGTCACATGGGTGAACATGTTCATCATATTTTGGTTAAATTCCACACCAAGATTTCTGACGGAGGTGGATGGCCTGATGACAATATTACCAATCTTGAGAGAGATGTCCTGCAACGTATGTGATAATCTTGGAGTGACGGCAACAAAGAATTCAGTTTTAGTGTCATTTAATTGCAGCATTTTATGCGTCATCCATGTTTTGATTTCAAGAATACAAGTGGTCAATGTCGACAAAGCATGTTTCACATCATTTGGGTCTCTAGGATCACAGGTAATATACACCTGGGTGTCATCAGCGTAGAAATGAAATTTGACATTGGTATGGCGCTTAATGATGTCGGCGAGTGGATGCGTATAGAATGAAAAGGACTGTGGACCGATGACAGAGCCCTGTGGCAAGCCAAAATCAAGTGGTTGAGGCTCTGAGTATTCATTCGCGATTTGTACTTTGCAAGTCCGGCCAGTGAGGTACGAATGAAACCAGTCGCGAACACTTCCAGTAATACCAAATATATTTGACATTCTGTTTAAAAGTATAGAATGATCAATTGTATCAAAGGCAGCAGACAAATTCAACAACACCAAGAGAACAGCCTGCCGATTATCAAGAGCGTGCATTATATCACTCTTGACTCTCAACAAGGCCGTCTCAGTGCTGTTATTGGATTTGTATGCTGACTGGAATGGCTGATGCAGATTATTATCCTCCAAATGCTTGGAAACATGACGAAGAGCAGCTTTTTCGATTACTTTAGACAAAAAGGCAGTGTTAGACACAGGTCTATAGTTCTTGAGAGTGTCGTGATCAAGCGTAGGCTTTTTCAAAAGTGGTGTAACAATAGCATCCTTAAGAGCTGAAGAAAAACTGCCAGTCGTCAAAGATGAATTTATAATGGAAACCATAGCTGGGATGAAAATACTCAGGTTCTTCTTCAGGAGCCATGTAGACAGCGGTTCTAGTCCACAAGATTTACTAGGAGCGGAGGAAACTAACTTTAAAATCTCATCATAATCAACGGGAACAAAATGAGACATAATCGGACCCTGGGTATATGATCCTTACTCAGAAGAATGTCTGGCTCAGCATGCCCAGTCTCTGATGATTCAAGCGTTGAAGTTATATTCTGACGAATTTTAACAATTTTTTTCATGAAGAATTTGCTGAATCGATTGCTAAGAGATTTCATTGAATCAGTAGAAGGGAGTGCTTTGACTGATCTGTTGAGAAGCGTATTCACAACTTTGAAAACTGATTTAGGATCACAAGTTGTAAGTTGCTCTTTATAGTAGCGAGATTTTTCACTGCGAATTAATTTGGATAATTTACGAATCTGCTTAACATAAAGATGCCGATCATCTGTGTCACGCGATTTGTTCCATTTTCTTTCAAGATTGCGTTTGGTGCACCTTGCATCACTTATTTCAGTGGTATACCAGAGCGGTTGATTACGAAATTTGTGTGTCCTTGTAGTAATTGGGCAATGGTTGTCGAGAATGTCGAGAACTGCATGATCATAAAATAGAACTTGATCATCAAGACAGCTGTCGAATGGAAAATCACTGAAAGCATGTTGAAGGTCCAGCGCAAATGCCTGTTCATCAAGGATACGGTGATAGAGGTGATCATTGGGTTATTTTGTCAACCACTTGGTAATTCAAGATGGCTACCATTTTTAAAGATGGCCGCCACAAGATGACTCAGCCTATATGTCGCCCTTGACATGTGGATTGAGACAACAATAAATAAAGGTTCCAAGCTGAAGTCTGGTTGGTTGGCCATTCTCTTCAACGAAAAACAGCTCCTTTCCAACACTCGCAACGTCAATAACGTCAATCGGATAAGGGCAAGCGTCCATCGCCACACTAATTGCAAGAAACAAGCTACAGTGAAGCATACTGATTGTGCAAAGAGTAAAATGAAGAAGGACGAGCAAGCCATCCACGATTTGAGCGCCTGTCTCACTGAGTTCAAGTGCGATCCATTTGACCATGATAACGGCCAGGAACTTCGCTCTCTGCAGTCAGGAATCCCGGCTTTGGACGTGCTAGCTTCTGACTTTAAATCGGCAAAGGAGGATGGCACAACCAAGATTGAGAAATTCCTGAAAGAGAGGGTGTATTCCAAAACCAAGTCTCTGAACGACCGTGTCCCTCTTAACAAGCGTCAGAACTTTACAACTCAAGAACTGAAGAAAGCGGATGGTGAGGGCCCGAAGGGGAAGACTGAAAAAATGGAGTCTAAAGCCATGGCGTCAGTTCTTGGACTGGTCGTAAAGAGTGGTGACCTCAAACTTGAAAAGGTACTCCAGCATCGTCTGACTGGCGAGTGCCTTTATATATTCAATGCCAATGGAACCATGCCAATGGAACCATGCGGAAGGTACAGAAAAGCAAACTTTAGGAGAAGCTTACTATGACCCCGATTACAGAACCGGATGTGTATACGTCTATTGTAGATACGGGTCTAATCTGGCGTCGAGCTGCTCCAACCACCGAAGACAGAGACAAGGGTGACGGTACCAAGTACACATGGGGGATTATGCAGAGAAGCTTGTGCACGTCGTTTTGACAAGACACAAGCATGCAGAGCGCATAATTTGTCTGAACGATCCATATGATCAAACATACACAATAAAGGACAGGGAGCAAATGCTGCGGCAGAAAGGCAAGCCGATCAAGAATGTCTATTCGAAGTCGGATGACAAATTTCCCTCAAACAAAGACTTCCATGCTCTCCTTGGTAATTCTGGCAACAAGATACGCCTGCAGGCATGCTGCAGCCTCAACCAATATTGAGATTATCGACTGTGTCGTTGGCAGCAGTGCGATGAATCTCACTTGCGGCAAGCTTGTGCCAGAGTTCAAATGCTACCATGCGGAGGCTGATACGGCCATGTTTACGGTTTATAGTGTACTCCGGTCAGAGGGCTACACAGCAGCAGGCATTCTTGACACGGAGGACACAGATTACGTACAAGCTGCCTATGTTGCTCAGCATGTATCAGGGCTCCTGTGCCTGAAACGGAAACACCAACTGATCACTGCCCGATGCTTGTGCAGTAAGGAAATGGCTGCATCCATCATACAACTGCACGTGCTCACTGGATGTGATCACAACTCTGGTTTCTACGGAACAAGCAAGAAGCTCATCACAGAACGTCTTCAGAGTTCCGAAGAGGCGCATGGCTTGCTGGCAACATGTGGCAGCCAACTCCCAGTCCCTTAAGAGGTCATCGATGATTTGGAGCGATTCGTCATTCGATACGTATACTGTGATAACAAAAATCCCACCCTGGGAGACGTGAGGGCAGCGAAGTGGAAGACGCAGAAAAAGAAAAACACCATCCGACTCGCACCCGACTCGGACAGTCTCTGCCATCACTTGGAGCGTGCAAACTACTTCACATATTTGCAGAAGCATTTCGACCTCCAAAGTCACCCTTCACCGATCGGCCACGGATGGCATCTCGTAGATGGCTTTGTCTCCTCATCCGTTCCACCCGGCCTGCAATCCCCCCATTCATCAATCTGCCTACCAACCCACAGGCAGAGAAGGAAAGCGACAGTGAGGATTGCAGCGGAAGTGATGACAGTGATTCTAACAGCACGGACTCGTGCAGCGACAGTGACACTTGATCTGCGTATAAGGAACTTTGGGGGTTGGAATGTTATTATCCTCAAGATGGCAGAAGGAGAGTCGCTCAGCCAATCATGCCAACCTGATCAGCCTGGTCAGGGGTCAAGTCCATCCAAGGCCAGACAACAACAACACAGATCAGCTGGTTAGTACTTCCTCTACTGACTCTAAGCCATTGAAACTCTGCCTAATTAACCATTGCTCAGTGTGCAACAAAGCTACAGAACTCTGTCATTTCACCATAGACAATGCATTGGATGCATGTATCATCACTGAGACATGGCTTAAAGGTGATGGGCGAGATGGGGTCATTCTGGCAGAGCTAAAACCACCAGGCTATCATGTAGAGCATATCCCCAGGTAAAAGGCAGAGGAGGTGGTGTTGCTGTCATGCACAGAGACTCTATCTCATTCATACCCAGTACATCAAATAGCTACCAGTCATTTGAGTGCTTGGAAGGTGTGATGCAGACTACTCCTCCTGTGCGCCTAGTGACCATCTACAGGGCACCACCATCATCAAAGACAAACGGTAACAACTTTAGAACTTGTATGGAGGAAATAAGTGCTTATTTTGAACTCCTTGCCAAATCCAACGATATTCTCCTTGTCCTTGGAGACTTTAACCTTCACATTGACAAGTCAGAAGATAAGAAGGGAGCGGAGTTCACCACCTTAGTGGAGTCACTTGAAATGACTCAACATGTGACTGAGGCTACACATCGTAGCGGGCACTGGATTTGGTACTGACCAGGAACCAGGACAACATAGTGCCCTATGTTGCTGTTGAAGATAAATGTCTCTCTGATCACTACCCTGTGTTCTGTGATTTACCCCTACACTATCTTAGGCCTAAAGCACAGGTAATTACCTACAGAAGAATAAAGGCTATCCAGCCTGACAGTTTCATCAGTGACATTAGTACCTCATCACTTGCTTCCATTCCTAGTGACACTTCAGCAGACAGTGCCATAAGTCTGTATAACTCTGTCCTGTCTTCCATCATGGACAGTCATGCCCCAGAGAAGACAAGACGCGTCCCCGTGCGTTCACAGCCAGACTAGTATACAGCTCTGATAAGAGAGGCTAAGCAGCAGCCTTCTTGGATTTCGAACTCAGAATGACCCCCAAACTAAAAACTAACCATTTCATTGTGTTTGTAATGCTACAATTAGTGGAAAAAGACCCCTCATTTGTACTGCTGTCTAATATAGAACCTGAAATATTGAATTTTATGTTTTCAAGATGGCAGACGGCAGCCATCTTGGATTTTGAGCTCAGAATAAACCCCAAACTAAAAACTAACCATTTCATTGTGTTTGTAATGCTAACATTAGTGTAAAAATACCTCTCATTTGTACTGCTGTCTAATCTAGAACCTGATATATCAAAGTTTATGTTTTTCAAAATGGCGTTGGCGGCCATTTTGAATATTGCGCTCTAGCGGAGTTTGCCGTCACATACGAAAAGTACACAGAAGCTCATTTTGTTCTAAAATGGTTCAATTAGGGTCATTCCACATCATTCCGCACACTTTTTTGCTCGACCCCCTCCGATTTCGATGAAATTTGGTGTGTGGCTAGGTACTCATGAGAAGATCTGATACGCAAAATATTAGCGAAATTCTGTCATTTTTTGTAGGAGCTGGAGCAGTTTCAAGTTTTAGGGGGTTTTGCCGCCAGAACCCACCAATCTTCCTAAAAGTGGCTAAATACCCCTACAGAGTTGTTCGATCTCAGCAAGTGAGGTATCGTTGGAAAGAGCACGAAATTCTCTATCCACCAATATGTCACTTGACATGCCTTTATGTGTTGACCCAAATCTGGGTCATTTAAGGTGGCCTTGACCTTTGACCTCAATTATCTTAAAAGTATATGCTCCGGTTTTTATGAACTGTTTGTATTCGTGAGATAGTTAACTATACATGGCACACACGAAAAATCAGCTCGGGCAATTACCAACTCCAGGAGAAAAATCACTTTAACTACCAACAAATGTGTAATATCAATGCTATGAATGCGGATACAGTAACAATTATCAACTACATTCAAGGAAAAAAGAAACACAACACGTAACATTTTAATTTTGTTTAAGGAAATAGGACCAGCATTGTAAAAATGGTACATGTTCTAGATTTCGAGCAATTTAGAGATAAAGTTGATCTTTATTTATCTCGTTACGGCTGAGTGATTTGGGTGAGTTCCAAAACTGTGTTTGTGCATTTTATGCTAATGGTTACACATGAGAGAATCCTAGAGATGAGTTTGACCACTCCTGTCCTGAACACAACCCTTGCCTATAAAAAGACACCAAAATGATGCCAAAAAGGTGCGACATTACTGTCGATCCATGAGGCGACGAATTACAGCTGTTCTTGACGCGAATGGAGGTCATGTTAATTATTGAACTTTAATAAATACCTAGGAGAGTTGAAGGCTTCTGATTGGCCGAGACTCGATCACGTGCCGGTCATTATATGTAGTAACATCATGGGTTTTCCAAGGGCCGTTTTCTAAATCCCGGCTTTGGGCTGCACTCTGGCCACATTACAGACGTTTTCCTAGTTCCGGATCGCAAACAATATTCAGGCTGTTTTCGGCAAGTCTAATCCTCGAAATTTAAATGAAATAGGTTTAGTAGTTTACCTTGAGTGATGGAGAAACTACAGTTTTTGTTTCGATATTTATGCTCTTCTTTATTTTAAAATACATACTGTACGACGTCAAATATACCGACATCCCTTTTTCTAGTTGTGGATCAGTTTAACCAATTCCGGATCGAGTAAAAAAACTGCTTCGTACATGTACGTACATGAACAATTATCGCGCTAGAACCAACCCGAATCAAGCCTATATTTCTGATAAAGTATTCATTAATTTATATAAATACAGTTTAAAATAAATGTCAAATACTTTAACTTCCAATAAAGTTTAAAAAAAGGACTTGCAAAGAAATGCTTTGAAATGTTTTGTCCGTGTACGTGTGTTGCGCGCGGCAACGATCCGATAAACTTTGTCCCACCATGGAGACATTTCTCCATGGTCCATTAGAACACGTCATATGAAATCGCTTGCGCGCGTGCTGTTGATGCATGTATTTTACGGGCGATCCGGAACTAGAAAAAAAAATGAACGTTCAGTCCTTGGCAGATTTGAGACTTTTACTTCGACTTATTTTTACTTATGTATCAAGAAGCTTGTATGTTTCTTTTCAAAATGCACTTCATCTAAACAAATAGTATTGGAGACCAAGCCATAACAAGGTAGGTTTCTATTTGAAGCGATCTGGAACTAGAAAAAATCCGGAACTAGGAAAACAACTGTACCACTGCTAAACTACATGAACAAAGCCAAAATACGAAAACGAAGCTGCGTTTGTAAAACGGCGTAAAAGAAGCCGCGAAGTCGCGAAAATCGGAGTATTTTCACCATTTTTCTCGTTAAAAAGGTATTTATTAAAGGTAATAACAGTGCGAGAACCCGGTTGTTACTGCGTGGTAATGACCAGGTTGGGGGATGACCGCTGGTAATGGACCTCGCCTTCGGCTCGATCCATTACCAGCGGTCATCCCCCAACCCGGTCATTACCACGCAGTAACAACCGGGTTCTCGCACTGTTATTACCTATAGTGCAGCAGATATGTGCAAAAATTGTGGGTTTGATGATAAAAGCATAAAATTTGGCTCACATTTAGAACATGCCACAAGGAAGATTTTTGGATATAGGGACATTGCATATTCACCCTGGGTCCAAAATGGCGGCCATTTTTCAAAATGGCCGTGATCGGGTATTATATAACACATAATCTGTAGGAGTTGCGCACGTTTTCCAACTGGAGATGCATGTAAGTGATGCAATATCACTTAACAAATAATATGGGATGCCAGTGAAAGGTCGTACACCTGTCTGTATTTTGCAATCTGAAAATGATCGGTTCAACATTAAACTGCACTGCCACTGTGGAAGTACGTTTACCCTTACATATGATCTTACATTTATCTTTTACCCTTACATTGTCAATGGGTACATGTCTACATCATATTAAAATATAACAATCCGCCATGCGGACAAAGGCGATCTAGGTTAGCAAACCGAGCATCAAACGTACATTAATGCCAACCAACTGTTTACACATGTACGTTATGTAGTTAGATCTTATTAGCTAACGAAATATGTTTAACTTGGGTGTTAAATCATGGTGGTAGATGGGACCAGCTATCCCCAATTTAACTATAGAAAGTGGTTATGTTTGTGTTCCCTAAGCCGTCCATGATACTGCAAGTTCTACTCATGAACACACTGTCCGCCGCAGTGGCATAGTGCCGTGCACTGGAGTACAGCCTTCCTACACTTGCATTGTCCTCTGCATCCCTTCTTGCAGCCGCATCTGAGAAGTTGCCGGCATGCTTGCGTTGCCTCCGGGAGGGTTGTCCAGTAGATGTCCCAGCCAGTGTCACTCTTCACCCACCCCCATTCGCTAGGGGATGGGAGCTCTGTAGCAGCAACCATCATCTGGCCCCAACAGTAGCCAGCTTGGTAGGCAGTTCTCCTGATGTGCTGTCTGAGGGCTTCTCGAGTTGGTGGGAGAGCATCTATTGCTCGACCTTTCTGGGTGAAGAGCTGCTTACGTGCATCATTGACATGCTCGTGGCTGCTAGTGCGATCATACAGGAGAACGACGAAACGCTCCAAGGTGTCCAGGCTGTCATCTACGATTGAGGGGTTTGGTGTATCGCCCAAGTAACAGAAGGTCGCAGTGATCTCATCACAGGCCTTCCACGTCTCCCATGCAGTCTTTTTGCTCCTGCCTCCAAAGCTTGACACCGTATCACACCCAGTGAAGGCATGAAATGAGGGTAATCCTCGACACTTGTCAGGCCCCAATGCCTGGGCTATCTCGTGAGCTGCTAAGAACCTAAAGTTCTTCCCGGTACCGAAGGCAACCCACAGCTCAGCTATGTTGAGGCGTTCGGCTGCTGCCACCGCAAGGACTACGACATCCGTGTCAACTGTGCGGATTGACACCTTGGTGTAGCCCTGCTTCACAGCATCTCCCACGTGGAGCAGCATCCTGGTATCTGCTTCTTCATGTGTACATGGAGCAAGACCAGCGATGTCTCTGGCATGCGTACAGACCACGTCTTTGTGGAGAGTGCTGATGACTTGTTTGTCTGTCTCTTGAGCAGCTAGTCTTGTCGCTAGGAAGGAGAACAGCTCCACCTTGTTCTCGTCGATCCGTAGGAAGGCCTGCCAGTTTCCTGGTATGGAACTAGATGGCTCGACTCGTCTCCGGATGCCTCTACCTCTCTTTATTCGAGTGTCGGACTTCAAACTGTCTGGCAGGTATTCATCCCAGACGACATCAACTCTGATTACATGCTGTAGCTGAGATGTGATATACGGCAAGAAAACCTGTGTTGCATAGTCAGAGAAGGTCTTCGCACCACCAGGTGCAAGCATGTTGGTGATCGCTGCTCCATCAAGGATGATGACTTCAACATGAGGGCTGGCAACATTCTCTTGTGGCGGGATCATATCTTCTAAGCATCCCACGAGCTGAGACTTTTTTCCCAGTCTCATTTTGCCCATCTGTGACAGGGCAGGGGGGCAGGCCTGGTTCTCATGAGCAAAGAAATCGTCGAGATCTCCATCACGCATCTGGGATGCAATGAACAACCGGGAGAATAGGGAGCAGTCATTCTTGAGCGACGACAGCTGAAGCTGGGTTCTTGATCTCTTTCTGATTGGAGATCGGCTAAAGAGAGGAAGGTTGTTTCTTCTGATTGGGTCGGTGATGGGCTTCGTCTGGTTCACAAGCCGCTCATTAACATACGTGTGGTACTGCTCCTTCCCCAGCTTCTCGATCTGGCGCACAGTGTTGATGACTGCTGGTTCTGCCAGGTCCCTGCTGTCTAGTACCAGGAGATCGTTGCTGTCATCACAGAAGGGGTTCCCCATCTCTCTTATGACACCGGAAAGTGACTTCACATCTCGAGCAAATGCCAACTGTGTATGCTTTGTCTGCTCGTGGTGCCTGGAATCAGTCTTCTTTGTTTTCGTCTCTGCTGTGGCTTGGAACTCTGCAATCACTCTTGCCATCTCAGGACCGGACACCATCCAGCGCCGCAATGCTGCAGGATTCTCAGTCAGGCCGACTGCTCCGCCATCACCTTTCACTGATGCGTTATTTTGCTCATGTGCCTGGTCGATGGCCAAAGCAGAGAATGCATGTGTTGTCTTCTTCACTGTGAAGTTCCCAGCCATGAACTCTGCGAACACATCTGGATGCTTGTCTTCGAGTGCTACCATGTCACGCAAGTGAACTGGAATCCACCTTGCGTAATTTGTGTGTCCCAGGGCAAAAAACCAGGGTACAATCTTGGTCAAGGCATCGATGTAGAGCATGAAGTCGCCCTCGCGTAGCGATCTCACGTAGATCATGATTTCCAGTTCCAGCTGCAGGATAATCGACCAGAACTTGAACTGGGGACTTGTATCAGCTCGGCTAGCACACCAGTCTTCTACTGACATTGGAACCTGTCCCTCATCTAACCCGTCACAGTATTGGGTGTAACCCTCCTGTCGAAGGAGATACAGAACACTAGCTGTGACCTGGTGAGCCCATCGAGTGCGCGTCACATGGGCGGCTTTGATGAAGGAGTCGGCTGTTCCAGGTGTAGCAACTCCTGCCTGGACCAGGGCTTCCGTCCATCCACTGCAATCCAGAAGGTCGCCCAGGGTGTTGAATGATGCCTTTTCGATGTGAAATCCGGCAAACAGGATAATGAAGTAATCTTCTCCATGTGTTTGAGGCCAGCTCCATTGGATCTGTTTGGCCAGCGTGTACAGTGGTTGATCCGCGGTGATGACTGGGACCTGACCAGGATTCAGGATATCCACTGCCCTCTTGATGACGTCCATGGAGTGGCGAATCATGGCCACGGAGTTGGCCTGATCATAGAAGAGGGGAAGCAACGAGGTAATGGCAACACTGCTTGGATCCACTGGTGCTGATTGCTCGCTGGCGTGGTATGCAGCCCATGACACGGCCTCGTCTCCAGTGAGCGGTGTGTCTGCAGTCACCATCTTCCCCATCTGACCCAGCCACCTGTTGAATGAGACAAATGAAACAAGACAGTAAACAGGGGTGGTTAGTTGGTGCAGACACACATGGCTGCTGTCATTGTCCGAACATCAAATAAAGCCAGTCCAGAATATGCAGTAATACCATTCCGTATTTACCTGTACTCAGTCTTCACTGCTTGAGGTATTAGGCGGCATTCACTTCTGTTGGGACCCGCCAACTTTGGAATAGGTGGGTCACGTTTCCTCAGGAGCACGGGAGGCACGCTGGTGTATGATTCTGGCAGGTGGGCAACTGTTGTCGCAGTTGTTGCAGTGTTGTCTGTGTCCACAATCCGTTGAACTCCAGGGACGTCACTATTCGGGTGTTGGAACAAAGAGATTCCTGTACCATGGAACGAGTCCTGAGCACTTGTCGAGCTAGGGTTGTGGTCTATGTTGTCGACTGCTCCAGTGGTGAACAAGCCACCCTTCAGTATGGGAGGGCAAACGGCTCCCTCCAACAGGAAGTAGCGACATATGTTGTTCCCCAACTCAGAAGAAATGCTCAGCACCCTGTCGTAGGCGATAGACAGACCAAGGCGGTACAGCTCATCAACGAGGTCTCGTCTTCGTGTCTTTGTGTGCATCATCACACCCAGGTACACAGGCACAGGTGTCTCTCTGTTGTGACTGTGCTTGGTAGATTGTACAGAACCGGTGCTCTTGCGACGGCGTGCACAGCTGTTAAACATCAGGAGCTGGGAGATTGTAAGTGTAGGAGCTGGTACAGATGAGTGGCTTGACTGTTCATGGATATTGGGGCCATTCAAGATCATAGAAACCAGTGCGATGAGTGAATTTGGCACCGACTCTTCCTGGCAGTGGGTGTCAAATGAACCACTGAATGCAGTCGTCATCTTCAGCATGTCTCTTCGGACTATGTTGGCAGCTCTAGCCAGATGAATGCCATCACTGTCGGCATCCTGCTCACATACCTTGCGCAGGGCTGCTCCAACATCCTGGTTGAAAGCAAGTAGAATGTCTCGGCCTCGCTTGTGCTCCTCTAAGTCAGGAAAATACCTCAAAATTCTATTTTTTAGTTCGGTTGAGTGAACACGCCCAGTTAGGACTGTTCCAAGCTGCTCCAGCCTGGTGTTGTACAGGGTTGCCAGGTCTATGAGCTTGAACACTGGCGCCACATCAGAGTCCATACGGGCTTCCTCAATGTAGGACACCAGTTCAGCAAGGGCTATGCCGTGATTTACATCGTCTTGGTCTGGACCCTCATTTATCTTCGTGCCTCTGGCTTTGTTGTACAGGGAGGCTAGACACTTCACATGGTACTTGGCCTCTTGTGCTATAAGATCCCCTCCACTTAGTTTAGCCAACAGTGGTTTGTCCTCTAGTTTGAGGGCACATTTCCTGACACGGGCATCAAGCTCAAAGGTGGAAGCCTCGTGCAGAGTCTCCTTACCCGCCAGTCCGTCACAAAAGAAACACTTGTCAACTGAGGGTTGTGGTTGGTTCACACTCTGACGGGTGTACTTCCTTGGGACATCTGCACTGTGCTCATAGGAGGTTTTCCTCTTCTCAGCTCGAAACAGTTGGGTTTTGTTGTATTCGAGTCTACATGAGTCGTGCCACCTGGCTCTGTGGTGCTCGAATGTGGCTTGAATGCCCTCACCATCATCCAGTTTGGAGAGATCTATAGTCTTTGGCAGACATCCGATCTTGCTGAAGGCGAGGAGATTGTCTGCAAGAGTCTGGTACCCAGAACCACCGGTGCTACGCTTTGATTCAGCTAGACAACATAGCTTCGCAGAGGTGTCTTTCTGACATAGCACACACTGGTCCCAATCTGTCAGAAATGGAAGATGTGCACCAGATGAGTCTGGCTGTTGGGGGTCCAACACCATAAAACGTTTGGCCATTGTCAGTCAGTCAGAATATATTTAGAGTACAGCCACAGTGACCTGAAAGCAGAATCAGCAGAATCAGCAGAATTAAGATATGCACATCTCAGCTCTAGTACATATGTAGCAAGACAGATCTGTCAGATATGATAAGCATGACAAGGAAGAAAAACGTTGTTTGCGTCCCTGTTAGGCCACCATACATAATTGTGTTAATAAGTGTTAAATAAGTCCACGGGAGGCCTATGCATAACATGTCAATAACAAACGATACATAGATCCACAAGAATGTGTTTTGCACTAACCATAGTTGATATAGTAAACACATAATGGAATGGCAATGAGGTCACTAGTCATATCTATGAACCCCGAGGTACTGTAAGTGACCACATGAGGGCCATATTTTCCGAGGCCGAAGGCCGAGGGAAATGGGACCTTTATGTGGTCATTCACAGTCTCTCGGTGTGCATAGATGCGACTATAGTCGACTAGTGACCGAATTATGCCAGTACATATGAGTTTCATAACACACCACCCACGGTCCAAAAAATACCATGAGAAAAGAGATATTTACTTGCGTACAGCTCGCCGTTTAGAATTATTCACGGATTATTTAATTATATCCTTGGTACATGAAGAGTCTTTCTTGAGGATCAATTGTGCAATTTCCTCGGTTTAATAATAGTGTAAATCCAGATTTGTTGACCTGATCTGTACCGTCGGTGTTAGAAGCCGCCATTTGTCTTACTTTCATGACAACACTTGAGTAGTCTTGACAACTTCTTGAGGGCGCTGTAAACTGTCAAACATTAACGACAAGTATCACACTATGGACCGGTCCATAGTGTCACGGAACCACTGTGCACCGGTCCATAGTGGTAAAATTTGCACTGGCTATGCAATAGGCTATACTAGTGAACCACACATGATAATGGTTTAGCCATTCGGGGAGAAGAATCAACACAAGGTGTGTTAAAATTCAACTTATAGGCAAAAATTGTAAATATTGGTCGCCATTTTGTAAAATGGCCGCCACAGCGACCATAGGACGAATATGCGATGTCCCTATATCCAAAAATATTCCTAAGGGTATGTCCCAACTGTGTGCCAAATGCCATGCTTTTATCATCAAACCCACAATTCGGTCAAAAAATTGCACATATCTGCTGCACTACTATGTAAATTCCACTTTTGTGAGCGGTGGTGCTAACTTGTTTTGTTGTTACTGTTAAAAATGAAATAAACAACTGGGCTAACATGTCAAAGACATTATGTGGGATTCAAACACATACATTTGATTTCACAAAATTCGAGCAAAACTTAAACAAAAAGTGGTGCGTTTCTTTTTTCCTTGTATTATGCATGTATTTTTTAATTCGATCTCGGTATTTTCAATGCCCGCCTCTGAAGTAGGTAGACTCCGTTATGGCGTAAAAAGGAGTATTCAGAATCTTATAGTAACTCGGTTTACAGTCGGTAGAGTACAGGATCACTCCGCGGTCTATGAAGGGAAGTAGCCTGTATTTCATTGTGTCATGATAAATTCTAGATGCTCATTTTAGTACTATTCAATCCGTAAGTTCTCGTCAATGTTGTCTCAATACGGACAAGCGTGAAGCCCTGGATCATGACCTTTTGGCCTTGTCACTGCTACCAGTGCCTTCTACTGATAGCATTTATACAATGACCAATGTTGTTGACATTAGTAGCACTGTAGTGCCGCTGACACGTGTGCTTCTTGTCAGCTTTCAATCTAAATACAAAGCTATGGTCGAGCGACTTCATTTTTGTTGAGCTGATTTCGTCCTTAGTACAGGATATTTGGACACGACACAATTCTCTCCACTGATGAAAGATGTCGGACTGTCCGATTGGACTCAGTCTACAGGATCCGTGCCCAGAACAATCGGCACCTCATCGTGTTCCAAATTCAGACGATGAGGAGACATTGCGGCTGAGGTGCGGATTTGAGGTACCAAGAGTGTGTGATCACCATTGGACGAAATACTTCAAACTTTATTCATATGATCAGACAAGGTGTTGCGACCCTCGACAGTCACATCGAGACGAAGTCGTTCGGAAAGGACTTCGAATCATTTCACTCGACACAGCCCGACTCCATTCGGAATTGAAACTGATCCCCGGAACAAAAATATGCAGATCGTGCAGAAACGCGCTGTCGCAGCAAAATAAACCCGAGCATCAAAACCAAGTACCAATGGACACTGAAAGTGGAGCGGATACCTGCCAAGGTTGGTGAATGATTCTTACTTCTTGAAATTCATTTCATGTTGATTGAAATGTTAGCAGCCAAAAGCGAACATTTTGAACTGATACTTGCAATTCATTCTTTTGCAACGCCTCAATCACTTCCAAGTCATATGCAAGGTTGCCATTTGGTCGAATGTTTCCAATATTTTCCGGCTACTGATGTCCTTGGGGTTCCCGCGAAAGTCTGGCCTGCCTGGACTGGAGCATTACAAACCAGTCTAGGTAAGCCAGATTGTCCGTGCAAACCTCAAGATGACGTCGGCTTTCCAACGAAAAGCCAGAAGAAATCACAAAGTGGCAACCCTGGCCACTAGCGACGATATCATACTTGGGGATCTCGCATTGGGGATCTGAAGATTTCATTAGAATACCAACTCAATATAAGGCGGTGAAGATAATTTTACGCAAAATCTGATAGAATGATAGGCCTTCAAAAATGCATTGACTGGGACTTTGCTACTTTTTTTTTTGTCCAGGTGAATCCTCGTCATGCGACTCAGATCTAGGTGATGTAGCAAGTACGTCAGTGCTAGCAAGTACGTCAATGGTCGAAAACGTCACCATACCCACCATAAATCAAGCCCTTGATGTAATCGGTGAATCACCCCTGGATCCTAAACGTATGGAGCTTCAACGTTATGGGACCGAGAAACTGCTACGAGTGCACACCGGTATTCGTGATACGCTTGGAATGCAAGAACGAACTTCGAAGGACGACGAAGAGATCATAGATCAGCTCAAAGAACCCTTCGCAAACGCTACACGGAGTGAACAAATTCAGATTCTCACATTAGTTCCTAGAAGTTGGAGTGTACGGAGGATACAGGAGGAATTCAAAGTGACTAGTTGGATGGCTCGTACAGCGAAGAATTTGCAAACCAAAGAAGGAATCATGGTATCACCCAATCCAAATCCTGGGAAAAGGCTCCCTGATGATACCATCGAAACTGTCCGCGATTTTTTTCTGTCGGATGATGTAAGTCGTTTAATGCCAGGCAAGAAGGACACCGTTTCTGTATTCAGCGCTGAGAAAGGCAAAAGGATACATATTCAGAAACGACTCATCCTCGGCAACTTGAAAGAGAATTACAGGGTTTTCAGTCTAAATTCCCTGGATTGAAAATAGGATTTTCGAAATTTGCTGAGCTGAGGCCTAAGGAATGCGTGCTGGCAGGAGCAAGTGGGACACACAGCGTATGCGTCTGTGCTATCCACCAGAATGTAAAGTTAATGATGAATGCCGTACACACAGAGGAGACTTACCACAATTACCTGGCACAGATGTGTTGCAACCCAGCGCGACCACAATGTTTCCTCGGTGAATGCGAGTACTGTCCAGGAACTAAGGACATCAAAGAACGAATGTTGACATCATTCGATGGACGAGGGACTGAGAAAGTTGCTTATAAGCAATGGATGAGTACCGATAGATGTGACTTAAAGACGATAGAAACGGATGTTGAAAGCTTCTGTGAAAATATCTGCGAAAAGCTAGGGAAACTATGTCCGCATGATTTCATAGCCAAGCAACAAGCCGCATTCTTAGTTGACCTCAAGAGCAATATTGGTGATCACGAGGTTATCGTCTGTGGTGACTTCAGTGAAAACTTCAGGGATATCACTGGACTAATCGACAGGCCACAGTACACCCCTTTGTATTATACATCAAATCGGAGGGTGCTATCAAGCCGATCAGTTGTGTTGTGATATCAGACTACCTCACACACGATACTGTCGCCGTTAGCTACTTTCTGAAAGCTGTAATGCCAGTGATCAAATCAAAAATCACTCCGACCAGAGTATATTATTTCTCGGATGGTGCTGCAGCACAATACAAAAATCGCAAGAACTTTGCAAATCTGGAGAGGCACGAAAAGGATCATGGGATGCCAGCAGAGTGGCATTTCTTTGCCACGAGTCATGTCAAAGGGCCTTGCGACGGCATCGGTGGGACTGTGAAAAGGATGGCGGCCAGAGCAAGCCTTCAACGGCCGTTGGAAAACCAGATACAGACACCGGAGCAGTTATACGAATGGGCCACACAAAACCTGCCAGGTATCATTTCGATGTTCTGCTCAGCAGAGGACATTGGCAAGCATGAGGAGAAGCTGAAGGAAAGACTGCAATGTGCCCTAACTGTACAGGGAACACAGAAACTTCATGCGTTCTATCCAGCCGATGAACGCAATCATTTGAAGGTGAAACGGTTTTCCTACTCCGATGACTCTCGCAAAGTACGCGTTCTCAAAAACTGAAGACTTTCCAAGAACTGAAATTTAGTACCCCCATATCCGCGAGTAATATTACTTATTGTCTAATTCGCTGCGCTTAAACGCGAATAAATTATTTTCTGACGTACCTGCGCACCTGAAATAGAAACAATGAAATACAATATTTGACCTTCTGAATAGGAATTCCGCTTTACCGCAGCAGCGCAGGACAGGTTCAGCTCGGTGTGTTTGTGACTGGGTGGGGCATGTCAACTTCGGGTATAGCAATTACATGTCTCTATACCTACCTTTTTAATGAAGATCATTTACTTACCAAGTCTCTCACCGTCTAGTTAGATTATACACTAGATACGGATCATAAAGTGAACTACAGTTTCCAGCTTTATGAAAGGTTTGTGCTCTCAAAAGGATGTCCTGTAACTAAGAAAATGGATACATAAATTATTTCAACAAAAAGTTAAGTATGTCCTGACTGCGTATGCGAAAGGCGTGAGTGGCGCGAACGCATTCAAGCTTGCCACTTATAGGCAAGGATCATGGGATGTCTGCACCTGTCTGCACCTGTCTGCACCTGTCTGCACCTGTCTGCACCTGTCTGCACCTGTCTGCACCTGTCTGCACCTGTCTGCACCTGTCTGCACCTGTCTGCACCTGTCTGCACCTGTCTGCACCTGTCTGCACCTGTCTGCACCTGTCTGCACCTGTCTGCACCTGTCTGCACCTGTCTGCACCTGTCTGCACCTGTCTGCACCTGTCTGCACCTGTCTGCACCTGTCTGCACCTGTCTGCACCTGTCTGCACCTGTCTGCACCTGTCTGCACCTGTCTGCACCTGTCTGCACCTGTCTGCACCTGTCTGCACCTGTCTGCACCTGTCTGCACCTGTCTGCACCTGTCTGCACCTGTCTGCACCTGTCTGCACCTGTCTGCACCTGTCTGCACCTGTCTGCACCTGTCTGCACCTGTCTGCACCTGTCTGCACCTGTCTGCACCTGTCTGCACCTGTCTGCACCTGTCTGCACCTGTCTGCACCTGTCTGCACCTGTCTGCACCTGTCTGCACCTGTCTGCACCTGTCTGCACCTGTCTGCACCTGTCTGCACCTGTCTGCACCTGTCTGCACCTGTCTGCACCTGTCTGCACCTGTCTGCACCTGTCTGCACCTGTCTGCACCTGTCTGCACCTGTCTGCACCTGTCTGCACCTGTCTGCACCTGTCTGCACCTGTCTGCACCTGTCTGCACCTGTCTGCACCTGTCTGCACCTGTCTGCACCTGTCTGCACCTGTCTGCACCTGTCTGCACCTGTCTGCACCTGTCTGCACCTGTCTGCACCTGTCTGCACCTGTCTGCACCTGTCTGCACCTGTCTGCACCTGTCTGCACCTGTCTGCACCTGTCTGCACCTGTCTGCACCTGTCTGCACCTGTCTGCACCTGTCTGCACCTGTCTGCACCTGTCTGCACCTGTCTGCACCTGTCTGCACCTGTCTGCACCTGTCTGCACCTGTCTGCACCTGTCTGCACCTGTCTGCACCTGTCTGCACCTGTCTGCACCTGTCTGCACCTGTCTGCACCTGTCTGCACCTGTCTGCACCTGTCTGCACCTGTCTGCACCTGTCTGCACCTGTCTGCACCTGTCTGCACCTGTCTGCACCTGTCTGCACCTGTCTGCACCTGTCTGCACCTGTCTGCACCTGTCTGCACCTGTCTGCACCTGTCTGCACCTGTCTGCACCTGTCTGCACCTGTCTGCACCTGTCTGCACCTGTCTGCACCTGTCTGCACCTGTCTGCACCTGTCTGCACCTGTCTGCACCTGTCTGCACCTGTCTGCACCTGTCTGCACCTGTCTGCACCTGTCTGCACCTGTCTGCACCTGTCTGCACCTGTCTGCACCTGTCTGCACCTGTCTGCACCTGTCTGCACCTGTCTGCACCTGTCTGCACCTGTCTGCACCTGTCTGCACCTGTCTGCACCTGTCTGCACCTGTCTGCACCTGTCTGCACCTGTCTGCACCTGTCTGCACCTGTCTGCACCTGTCTGCACCTGTCTGCACCTGTCTGCACCTGTCTGCACCTGTCTGCACCTGTCTGCACCTGTCTGCACCTGTCTGCACCTGTCTGCACCTGTCTGCACCTGTCTGCACCTGTCTGCACCTGTCTGCACCTGTCTGCACCTGTCTGCACCTGTCTGCACCTGTCTGCACCTGTCTGCACCTGTCTGCACCTGTCTGCACCTGTCTGCACCTGTCTGCACCTGTCTGCACCTGTCTGCACCTGTCTGCACCTGTCTGCACCTGTCTGCACCTGTCTGCACCTGTCTGCACCTGTCTGCACCTGTCTGCACCTGTCTGCACCTGTCTGCACCTGTCTGCACCTGTCTGCACCTGTCTGCACCTGTCTGCACCTGTCTGCACCTGTCTGCACCTGTCTGCACCTGTCTGCACCTGTCTGCACCTGTCTGCACCTGTCTGCACCTGTCTGCACCTGTCTGCACCTGTCTGCACCTGTCTGCACCTGTCTGCACCTGTCTGCACCTGTCTGCACCTGTCTGCACCTGTCTGCACCTGTCTGCACCTGTCTGCACCTGTCTGCACCTGTCTGCACCTGTCTGCACCTGTCTGCACCTGTCTGCACCTGTCTGCACCTGTCTGCACCTGTCTGCACCTGTCTGCACCTGTCTGCACCTGTCTGCACCTGTCTGCACCTGTCTGCACCTGTCTGCACCTGTCTGCACCTGTCTGCACCTGTCTGCACCTGTCTGCACCTGTCTGCACCTGTCTGCACCTGTCTGCACCTGTCTGCACCTGTCTGCACCTGTCTGCACCTGTCTGCACCTGTCTGCACCTGTCTGCACCTGTCTGCACCTGTCTGCACCTGTCTGCACCTGTCTGCACCTGTCTGCACCTGTCTGCACCTGTCTGCACCTGTCATTGTGCTTCTGATTCTTTAAGAAAATATATTGATTGTCTAATTCGCTGCGCTTAAACGCGAATAAATTATTTTCTGACGTACCTGCGCACCTGAAATAGAAACAATCAAATACAATATTTGACCTTCTGAATAGGAATTCCGCTTTACCGCAGCAGCGCAGGACCCGCAATTTCCCTCTGAGGATTAAAGAACGGGTTTGAAATAAACAACAGTCTGTTCAATATGCTTTTTTCTGTTATTTATTTATTACTTTGTCATATTCCTAGATTTAAGGAGACTGACATCCTTGAATCAATTGAATCGTGTACATATCCGTCTTTGGCAGTTTCTGAGCGCAAACGTCCGTGCTTTTTGAACAGTGTATCTAGTACTCCACAATGTGCTTCTGATTCTTTAAGAAAATATATTTATTGTCTAATTCGCTGCGCTTAAACGCGAATAAATTATTTTCTGACGTACCTGCGCACCTGAAATAGAAACAATGAAATACAATATTTGACCTTCTGAATAGGAATTCCGCTTTACCGCAGCAGCGCAGGACCCGCAATTTCCCTCTGAGGATTAAAGAACGGGTTTGAAATAAACAACAGTCTGTTCAATATGCTTTTTTCTGTTATTTATTTATTACTTTGTCATATTCCTAGATTTAAGGAGACTGACATCCTTGAATCAATTGAATCGTGTACATATCCGTCTTTGGCAGTTTCTGAGCGCAAACGTCCGTGCTTTTTGAACAGTCTATCTAGTACTCCACAATTTGCCGCTGCAGAAGCTCCACCCGATCTTAGGCTGTACAAAGAATACTGTTTGGGATCTTCGCCAATAGCTTTCACTGCTTGCTTCAGAATTTCTCTGCACCTAGTGTACGAGAGTTGTTTCGATTTAAGTTTATAAGAGTCATCTTTTTTACAATAGGACAGTCCTGGAAGAATAAACTGATCGGAATCTCTAGCTTCAAGTAGACCTGCCTTGGATAAATATCGTGAAAGCATCGAGATAGGGCATGTGGGCTTCCCAGTGGAAGCAACAATAACATGTGCACCCTGTCTGTAATTGTCCGTCTTGCTTTTCTCTATGAAAATGCTAGCAAAATTATCTTCAATTGTAATGTCGCACCTTCTAATGGCTACCAGTTCATTAAATCTAAAAAATGCGGCAAAGGCCAATAGGCACATTGTACAGACTCTGAGATCCATAAGTGAGGATGTGGGTTGTCCATAACGATCACATATTTTCTTTAGCATATCAACAGTGATTGGAGCTTTCTTAGCTTGTGGTTTGGCTAACATTCGTTTTAATCCTTCCAACACTAAGTGAAGGAATTTTGTGTCACACGGATTAGTTGCATCGTTTAAATTGTGAATCCATTTAATTCCATAAAAGGCCGATTCAATGGCAGAATACGGTGATCCCTTTTTGAGCAGGTGTACTAAGTAATCTGCTGTATGATGAGAAGAAGCTGGGAGTGGACACAGTTGTTGGTTTGTTGCCCAATCTGACCATTGTTCGAATGCTTTGTTATACCTGCGCGAAGTGGATTGCGCTCTGGATGCTTGTAATACTGTATGGAGGATATCCTGATGGTATGAGCTAGATTATTGGTGGGGAGAAGGGGTCACTGTAGGAAAAACAAAAGTGACAGTTTTCGGGATTTAATCAACTGAGATTTTGCTTCGTTTATCAATGTATTTCATTTTATGTAGGGTAACAAACAGTCTAAGTTACATTCTCATTCTCCTCTCAGGAGACATTGGTTTAATAATCTGTCATAAAGCTTTGTAATTTACAAGCAAAACACCTTCCCTGTTCCTCTCAGGAACAACTCCTTCAGTAAGGAGTTCAATATACATTGTGAGCGGACAGATAAAGCTTTCATGTTATTCTGATTACATATACTACATTACATTATATTGTAGTTCACCAATCGGTATCAGTAAGAAGCATTTAATCTAATGGCCAATACTGGACTATTAAATGAGTCTGATCCAAAAATGGATCTCGAATTCCTGCCTTGTACAAAAACGCCTTGTGGATTATCAATTTTAATTACTTTCTTTACAAGTGAGCAGAACTCGCTATGATCTGAAAACAGAATTGGCCAGAAAACTGCCAATTGCCAATGAGGTACAACTAACGTACCAGCTGCTCTACAGGCATTCATATGGAAAAATGGTTTCTGGAACTAAGTGTATTGGTGGGACTAACCAATTGTTCTCACTTCCCCAGTGGGAAGAAAATGCGTCAACTCCGGACGTACCTGGGCACCAGTATTTGGAATTAAATTTGGCTAAATTAGGATTTAAATTATCGGCAAACCTGTCAATGGTATGGGGACCAAAAATGAAATCGATGAATTTAAAGAATAAATGGGAAACGCCCCAGTCGTCGAAATATATTATTCTGCTAATTTCGTCGGCGGTTTCATTAACGTTTCTAGGGATCCACTGAGGCATTAGGAAAATGCCGTTCTCTTTGCAAAACCTAAAGATATTGACGCTCAGCATGTGGAGTTCGATATTAGAACCGCCTTGCAAAATAGCGACAACGGCCTGGTTATCGGTAAACATTTTTACATTCATAGTGATAATGTTACGTCTAAAGGCTGAAAGTGCAGTTGCAACACCTTCCAACTCTCGCCAAGTTGAACTTTTTCGTTCCTCTGTTTCTGACCAAGTTCTATGATTGATTACATTTGTGCCCTGAATAAACGCTCCGCAACCCGTGTTGCTTGCATCGCTAAAAACTATGACATGTGGAACCGTGTGAGTGATTAGGTTCAGGTTATTATACACCGTTAGGTTGGACTTCCAAAAGAATAATTCTTGTATGGCCAGACTACCTGCAGAAATTATAATATTGTTGTCCCAACCTGTTCTGTTGTTGATTTCATGATGAAGAAACCTCGTCATTAGTTTTGTCATAGGACCGATTATGGGCATACATGATACAATCTTGCCTGTGACTGATGCCAGAATTCTGGCCGTGGTGCGTGGTAGTGAATTTACCAGGGTATTTATTACGTCTAAGGTAATTCGGATTCTTTCTTTTTTTCCTTAACAGCAATTGTGCCGTTAGAACTGTCCCAACGTATGCCCAACCATTCTTAATTCACTGGCATCGGGTATTTCTGGTTGGTCATGGACTATGAAAATAAGTTGAATGAACCAACAGAATAATTATCATTGTAACATTGTTAGGCATGTATCATCTTTACCCGCCTATTTGACTCAATTACCACTATACTACTTCTCCGTACTATTTACTGATCTAGTAACTCTAGCACGACCCAGCTAATTCTGAATGCATATAAAAACCACGTATCCAAACCAACCTGTATCTCTCTCTCTTCCTTGCTTGCTGTTGTTGGGGTCTTAGCGCTTACTGGTGCTTGCCTGCAAAAGTGCAGACGGCCCGCGGGTTGGACGTCCGAGCGGGCAGAAGTGTCTCCAATGACCGGAACAGCCGAAGCAGATGTCAGATGTGTTGGCTTGTGTGCGGCCAAAGACCCTTCTGTCGAATTGTAGAGGGCCACGAAAAAACTCAGCAGTAGAAGTAGGCCGAGACTGAGATGGTGTCGTTGCCTGCCGTTTTTGCGACGCTGTTTGGCTAAGTTGTCGCTTCTTGCGCAAGGCTCTTGTTTGGGCTGCTCGTATTTTCTTGTCATCGTCGCTATCGGATGCAAGTTCGTCAGACTCATATTCTTCAACTGCGCCCCACCCTGCCTCACTCTTATCTGATAGGCGTATCAATTTATTTCTTTTCTTTAGGCCTATATATTTAATTATAGGATCTAGTGCTTGCCCAACTTCGTCGTACTTTGCTTTAGAGACTAGGCGTTGTGCTTCCTCTACCTTGTCGAAAATATCCTTATTGAATTCCCACTGCTTCTTGTTTCCCCTTAAATATAAACGTGGGTTGTGCAGCCGGTTTGGGCCGAGGTTGCATATCTTGTGAAGCCGGTGCTTGGTCCGTTATCTGTTTCTTGCTTAGTTTGTCGTCAAAATAGTTCTTGAAGGAATCAAGCAGGGCAGAGAACGCTGGTTGAGCCGGCCCGGCCGAGGCGTGGCCTGCCACAGTACTCGGGTGGTTTTCGTCCGTCATCGGTTGCACGTTACCGTGAGTACAGCGAAAAAATTTAGTATGTCCTGACTGCGTATGCGAAAGGCGTGAGTGGCGCGAACGCATTCAAGCTTGCCACTTATAGGCAAGCTATTTCATGACTTATTGTCATTTAAATAACCTGGTTACATCTGTCTGCACCTGTCTGCACCTGTCTGCACCTGTCAGCACCTGTCATTGTGCTTCTGATTCTTTAAGAAAATATATTTGTAGCTCTATATTGAGTTCGGGCAATTTCATTTTTGGAGTCTCTTTATCACTGCAAATATTAATTTGTGATAAAAGTTCACGAAATGTGCCCTTTAGCCACGGCGATTAAGCATTGAAAATACCGAGATCGAAATACATGTGCATGCATAATAGTTGATAATTGTTACAGTATCATAGGAGTTACATTCATATTCATAATAGTAGTGATATTACACATTATTTTGTTGGTCGTTAAAGTCATTTTTCTCCTGAAGTTGGCAATTGCCCAAGCTGTTTTTTTTGTGTGCGCCATGTATGGTTAACTATTTCACGAATAAAAAAGGTTCATCAAAACCAGAGCATATACTTTTAAGATAATTGAGGTCAAAGGTCAAGGTCACCTCAAATGACCCAGATTTGGGTCAACACATAAAAGCATGTTAAGTGACATATTGGTGGATAGAGAATTTTGTGCTCTTTCCAATGATACCTCCATTGCTGAGATCGAACCATTCTGTAGGGGTATTTGGTCATTGTTAGGTAGATTGGTGGGTTCTGGCGGCAAAACCCCCTATAATTTCAAACAGCCACAGTTCCTACACAAAATTACCGAATTTCGCTAAAATTTTTCGTATCAGAGTTTCTTATGGGTACCTAGCCACACACCAAATTTCATCGAAATCGGAGGGGGTCGAGCAAAAAAGTGTGCGGAATGATGTGGAATGACCCATTAGTGAAATCAATCATAAAAAAAGGGAGGAGCAAAATGGTCACGGGATTTAAGAATATGACCCTACTATATAGTGCACAACCTTTATACGCGTCTACACCGTAAGCGTCTCCCTCCCCTTTTTGTGTTTTTATTTACTTCATTTAAAAAAAATGTATTTGTTTGCATGATATGTTTTTTCAGTTGTAACTTGTATCTTGCCGCCAACAAAAATGGCAACTTGCCAAGCTCATTGAGCGCGCAGGCCCTTAGCGATGTATACAACGCGTAGTATGCACTTGGCTTACTGTACAAAGTTGGTACAGTTGGTGTATGTACACGCAGCTTGCTAGCTACTGCGTGGTTGCGCGAGACCAAAGGTCTGGTTCCCTGTCCCCATAATACACGGCCTTGACTTCAAAATTTACGGGAGCCCGGGAACAGTCTAAGACCAAACGTCAGGCGTCGGCGCGCAAAGCTAAGGTACTTGCAGTTGCACTACAATTCACCGTTTGCTCTGTGATCGACTCATAAAAAAGGTCAGTAAAAACAAGTGGAAAGTTTATGCAAAGTCGATGTAAACACTTTGTGGTACAGCAAGATTATATCATTCTAAATCGGATCATTGTCATTCAAGTCATTGATGTGTTGTTCGTGCTGGTTTACATGTTCACGGAACACGTACGCCGCCTGTCGAACTATTAACATTGTGCAAGTACCGGTATACGAACTGAAGTAAGGCTACTTATTTTTCACTCATTGACAAAATGACAGTTGACGCTCCAGTGTTATCTGACTGAGTAATACAGCATGTCATGCATGTAGAACTATATGTAGCTAGGATCCAAACTGAGTGGCAATGTACTTGTCAGTGCTTTTGTAATGTAGGCCCCTACTCCCTAGGCTGTTTTTTTTAAGGATCAAAACATGTCATGGACATGGTATTTAATTGTGACACTCAGTCATATGCACAAGGTCTAGGTGATCGTGTGTGTTGATGATTCGTGTGTGTTGACAGTTTGAAGGTCTACTGTCCAAGTAGCATACTCGCTCATAATGTCTGCCTGGTCATTGAAATTTGATATCTGAACTTTGACCTATCCATGGAGGAAGGAATCGCCTATCGAAGAACATGGAGTATAGTCCTGCCTAAATAACAGTCTGACAGTTGAAGGTTAAGGTTTTGAGTACATGAGCGTTATGAAGTAAAACTTAAAAGCATTAAGTACATGTCGGGTTTTGATCCAGCTTAGTTGAGGGAAGGGGTACATGTATGTACTTGAATCTTAATTGTATTTCCCTGGAAATCAAGAGAACTACAAGTACAACATGTTTAACTGCCCCCTTTGTGATTACTCAACATATGCGATCAAAGCTTATTCAAAGCATTATAGAGTTCATAGGAATGTTCATAACTTTACATTTCCATGCGGGGTGCCAAATTGTGCCAAATTGTGCCCAAACATTTTCAACATACTCGGCATTTAAAAGCCGGTGAGTCGCCATCATACCCATTATCGAAGGGAAAATTATCCTTCGGTTAGTCCTATAGGCCAAACTGAGGCTGTTACATGCCCAGTCTGTATTTGTAAACAACACTGTACTAGTATGTCTTCCCTAGTGAAACATATTAAAAGCCATATTGATTCTGGAATTAATGTCAACTGTCCACATGAAGATTGCTCAAAAACTTTCAAAAATAAGTCATCTTTCACATCTCACATATCACGCTATCACAGAAACTCAATGCAAAGAAATCCTGAGTATCCCACCCATGTTGTCTGTGGTGAATTTTCAGAAAGTAGAGATCTTAACGAAACAGTTCCAGCAAGCAGTGCTTGGGGTTCCATGTCAGATACATGCATGTTTGATGACCAAGATGACAATTTAGAGACAACAAATACAGATTTCAGTCACAACCTGGCACTGTTCTGTTTGAAGTTACAGGCTGAACAACTTATTCCAGAAGGAACTGTTCAGACTATTGTTGAGGAACTTGAATGCATGCATGGAATATCTACTGAGATCTGCATGTCAAAACTCAAAAATAAATTGCAAGATGAAGGTGTACCTGATAAGTCAATTGAAACTGTTACAGATTACATGAAGTCAACATGTGAATGGAAGACTGCATTGAACAAAGAGTCTGGTACCTTGAGAACCGCTTACCTCAGAAAAACATACTTTCAGAACAAACTGAATTATGTTAAGCCTGAGTCTGTATGCTTAGGAAAAGAACATCTTCAGGGAGCTGTTTGCTACCACTATGTTCCCATCAAAGAAACTCTGATCATGCTTTTGCGAGACAAATCTGTTCAGACTCATGTTAAAGACTTGCATAAATCTTCCCAAACTGAAAGCAATGCGGGTGTTCTGACAGACTTCACAGATGGCACAGCATTTAAGGATAATACCCTTTTTTTCAGTTAAATAGTAGGCATTGATAAGATCTTTGAAAGACTTGTGAAAGACCTGAAAGACTTGGAACAAGTTGGAATTGATACGCCTGTTGGCTTGTTAAAAGGCTGTGTTGTTTCAATTACAGGTGATAATATTGGGTCTCATGGTATTGGGGGCTTCACAGAAAACTTCAGCAATTTACCTAACTTTTGCCGGTACTGTAATATCACACATAGCATGTTTCAGACAGGAAGTGGCTTCAATGTTGGTGAAGAACGAAGTAAAAACAGTTACAATGATGCAGTAAAATATCTTGAAGAAAACCCTGGAGTGTATATGCACGTGGGAATCAAGTGTGACTCAGTTTTCACATACGAAATGCTCAACAGAAGGATTTAGAAATTCAAATATCTTGCGACAGATGCAAACAACCGGCCTGCTGAAGTAAACTTGAACGGCAAAGTGCTTGGTGGCCATGCACTGCAAAACTGGTGTTTATTGCAACTTTTGCCAGTGATCATCGGTAAGAAAATCCAGGATACTGATGATTCCTGCTGGAGGTTATGCTTGTAGCTTAGGGAAATAGTGGAATTGATCTGTGCTTCATCCATTTCCAGGGAGCAAGTTTGCTACCTGAAGGTCATTGTAGATGAATATCTTGAGGGCAGGAAGGGTTTCTTCCCAGAAGCTACACTCAAACCAAAGCATCATTTGTTATCCCATTATGCAACATTGATAGTAAAGTTTGGACCGCTTGTCAGATTGTGGACAATGCGCTTCGAAAGTAAACATGGGTACTTTAAGAAGTGCTTGCGCAGATGTCAGAACTACAAGAATGTCACAAAGACTATGTCTGAGCGACACCAGCTCCTTCAGGCCTACTTCAGTAGTGGATCTATCTTGCCGACTGATCTACAGGTTACTCGGGCAATCCCTTTGCACTCTGATTTGTACTCAGAAATCATTGCAATTGCACTAACAGAGCTGCAACTCACGGCTGATGATTCAATTGTCACTTAGCAGATCACTTGGTACGGTACAGTCTTTAAGAAGGGGTTGTATGTTCCGGTGGGCATCTCAGAAGACCTTTGGTTGCATCATGATGATTGTTGTAAAGTACAGCAGATTTGCCTTTATAGTGGTTAAGCACTACTTGGCGGTCTATCTAGAAGGTCTTGGTGTGCACAGACTCCTTGAGCAAGAGGCAGAATCTCACAAAGTCTTGCATTGCAGTATCAAATCTGCTTGACTGGTTTCCCCTCCCAGCCTACTCATTAGGAAATCAACTAGTGATTCCCCTGAAGCAAGTGAATACAAGTGCGCAATTGGATGGTCAAGGAAATGCTGAAAATCAATGTAATGATCATTTGTGTATTTAAATCTTACCTATTAATTAACTCACCTGTCCTGTACCACATTGTTTTTACATTTGATTTTGCCGTGATCATTTCAGGTTTTAAGTATTTTACAAATTGTATAATATAAGCAACCTTTGCAAAATTTGCATTGTTTAACCAATATTCAGGCACTTTCATAAAATCAAGTATGAGCAACGACAGCGATAACTCGGACCTCCAGGAGCGTGTCAGAAAAGCACTGGGTGCTTCCTTCGAGATGAAACCTATTTTAGACAAACTACTTGAGCTGGGAGTGGAGAAACCATCTGACCTCCAGTACATAACAGAGAATGACTTGGATGACCTAGGCCTCAAGAAGATTCAAAGTTGCTGAGATGCTACGAGACAGGTAAAGGCTCTGTCTGAGATTAGTTGTCTAAAGTATTTAAAGATCAACTTGATCTGATACTATATCAGACACAAGAGGACACCCGACCACCCCCCACCCCCTTCCCCAAAAATATGGGATGTGAAAAGTGGCAGACTTTTGAAAGACCATGTTTTGCATGCATTTGTATTACATGTAAATATCTTAGCTGCTGTGAGTTATTGGTTAACAACTAACTTTGAAGTTTGACTTGTTTTTACGTGAACTCATGAAAGTTGTATTAAGCGAAGAAATTATGGACAGTAACTATTCAGCTCACCAAAATGTTTCTGTTTCTGTGTATGATGACAGGCCTACCCTATATGTAAAAACAAATCTGGTCAGTGTACATGTACAAAGCACTGTACTGTACCCCCCAAAAAGGCGGTATAGAAATACAATTTTACTATTCCAGTGATAGTTTAGTGTGTATTTGAAGAAAAAAACCATGTTTTTACATGGTGGTGAATTTAGATAAGGAGATATTTTGTGTACCGACATCATGTCAGAAATGAAAAATAATTATATGACATTGTGTTTCCACAAAAGTTTACCGCCGCATTTCAAATGTTTCGAACCGTTTATCTCACTTACTTTCAAGGCAAAGGAACAATGTGAACAATTCGGAGTCTCATCTCTAACTATGTCACCATGCTTAAGCATCCGCTTTTTGTCCGACTCATCTTTGGATAGTGGTAGCTGGACTTCGTCTTATAAAATACCATGGTCAAAAATTCCACCAAGTCTGCAAGACAATATCCAGAAGAAGGAGAGACCTCTTCCATCTGACCGACGAGAAATGATCAGGGTTTTGGCCAGCGATATCTCTAAACAGCATCACAAACCAAACAGCTTACCGATGTAGCATTAAAAGTAGTGTTGGAGGCACCACACAGTTTCCAAGACAAGCTGGATGATGTTGTAGTAGGTACAGACTTTAACTCTATTCTTATACAGACAGCTGGAGCACAGATTTCAAAATGTTAACAGGCCTGTCAAGAGATCTGCATCAGATGATCTTTCCTTGGATGTGACCGCCAAACAACAGACAGGACCAGCAACTTCCTCCTATGGTACAAAGCCCAGCGAGTATCAGCCAGACTTGCCAGGTAATGAAGACGCATCAACGCAGTTGGCAAAACAGAATGAACTGAAGGACCATCATCCGAATGAGGTTTGGTATCTACATCTCATCAAAGAACTTTTGGATGCCACATACCCGACCGTAAGAAAGCAAATAAACACAGGTGCTCAGCCCATTCTGACAATGCATGTGGAGTGGCCATTTCTCTTTGAGAAAGTTGGAATGCTCCATCACTTTAACAGACTGGTTGGAGTTGAACTACATGACACTCTGCTAACTGCCATGAGTACTAAAGTCCCCCGACTAATGTCGTTCATGAACTCGAAACAAGGCACCTGCAAGCCACTTCGCAAAAAGTTTCAAGAGGTAGCGTCTGCTGTGATTGAAGAACACAACAACAACCCCCAAATTGTGGGTCTGTTGGTGGTGTTGACAACCTACTTCAAGTAGGATCAAAGTGAGCTTATCCAACTTGCAGATGTAAGTGTGTTTTAGAGTCCATGACTATTGTAGCCCATACAATGAAGATTGGTGGACGATATCCTCGAATTCCCTTAATTTTATACTGGTTGTTATTTTAACTGTGGAAGTGTTTTGCCATTTGCCTCTGAAGATCTTTTACAATCAAAATATGAGGCCATCTTATTATTTTTTTCTTGCTAGATATCTCGGAATTGGTAAAATTTTACACTGTTTTTCTTTAGATCATGCATGCAACTTTTCCGCAGATCCGCAGATTTCCGCATTTTTTTAAAATTCCGGCAGTGAACAAATATATAACCGCGTTTTTCGGGTTGTTTCAGTCCGCAGCGCCCGCGTAATCTTGCACTGATATTCATTCATTCATTCATTATTTATTTTCCACATAACTGGTCTCAATATAATACAACGTAGGTAAAGAAAAGATAAATGTGGATGGGGGTCCCCAAAAAGCAAATGCTTGTCGAGTAGGAACCTCCATTAATTTATTGACAAATACATTAATTGTCATTATACACATAAAGACAAAGACACTACACAAAACAAACAGTGATTTTGTAACCCTGTGAGACATGTAAACACAAAACTAATTCAACAGTAAGTAAGTACCCAGTAAGTAGTTTGGCCTTATATTTTTGTTTAAATAATGGAAGACTCCATATTCTCATTAAAGAAACATCTAGGGAATTCCACAGCTTGGGACCCGCATGCATAACTGTATTTTGGGTTCGAGTAGTACGAGCAAGTGATTGATGAAATTTGTTACACTGTCTGGTGAAGTGCTGGTGGACTTCATCATTTTTTGTAAACATAGAACAGATCGATTTTGGTAATTTATTATGATTTAGTTGGTGCATGAATGTCCCAAGCTGATGATAATAGATGTCTTTCACTTTGAGAGTTTTATAAATACAAAATAGAGGATTACTATGTTCATGGTAAGAAGCAGAATTAATTATTCTTAAAATCCTTTTCTGCTGTTTAAATACTCTATTAATTTGACCGTCACCGCAATTACCCCATGCTAATATCCCATAAGGTAAAATTAAGGTATTATAAAGTTTAAATAATATATTATGAGGGAAGAAAACCTTCAGTTTACATATGACACCTATGTTTCTGGAGATAATTGCACAGATATTATTAATTTGTTTTTTTCCACGAGAGACTCTCATCGACATACAAACCTAAAAATTTAACACAATTAGTTTGTATGATTTGTATATTGTCGACAAAGACTTCAGGTAAATTATAATAATGTTTTTTACTAAATAACATATAATTTGTCTTTTTGATATTAAGAGACAACCTGTTTGCTTTAATCCAATTGGTAATGTTCATAAGCTCAGTATTAACAATTTCAAAAAGTCTATTAATATCTGGGTGACTATAAAAAAGGTTACTGTCATCAGCAAACAAAATGAATGAAAATAAATCAGAGGATTTATCAAAATCATTAATATAGATCGAGAATAATAATGGTCCCAAAATGGATCCTTGGGGAACTCCATGCAAAATTGTGCTAAATGACGATTGAGCCCCAGTAATGGAAACAAACTGCTGACGATTTGAAAGATAACTCCTGAACCACTCCAAGGCTATTCCTCTGATACCATAATAAGCGAGCTTAGACAAAAGTATATCATGATTGACCGTATCAAAAGCCTTGGAGAGGTCCATGAACAAACTAATCGTAGCATAGGATGCATCTAAATTATAAGTTATCTTGTCGATTAATTGAATAATAGCGTGTGAAGTCGAGTGATTCTCGCGGAAACCAAATTGGGAATCAGATATTATATTGTGCTCATCTAAAATTATTATAGTGCGTTTATAAATTATACGTTCAAGAATTTTTGAAAAAGAAGTGAGGACGGAAATAGGTCTATAATTATTAATTAGGTTAGCATTGCCACTCTTAAAGATAGGTGTGATCCTAGCAATCTTCATATCTTCTGGCACTACACCTGTAGAAATAGACATATTCATAATAAAGGTTAAAGGTTTGGAGATTGCCTGGATCACAACCTTAATCATTGAGCTATTAATTAAATCAAAACCTGCACTCTTTTTATTTGGCAATGAACTAACAATGTCAATAATTTCTTCCTCAGTAACTGGGCAAAGGAAAATAGAACTAGGATTTTGATTTAATAAGTAGTCATTAAAATTGAGGTCATTGGAGGGGATTCGATTACAAAGATTTTGACCAATGTTTGTAAAATAGTGGTTGAAGTGATTTGCAATAAAATGTGGATTATTGGCAGCAGTACCATCAATGTCAATAGAAGTAATATTTGGTCGAGAATTATTATGAAGTATATTATTAATTATTTTCCATGTGTTTTTAATATTACCTTTTTCTCTTTCGAACTGCTTGACATAATAATTTCGTTTAGAATTCCGAAGGGTACTGGTTAAGATATTTTTATAGCGTACATACTTAGAGCGATTAGAATCTGTAGGATTTGAAATAAACCTATGATAGAGTTTATTCTTGCGATGAATGGATTTACATAAACTAATAGTTACCCAAGGGGATTTTGGAGTTAATTTATGCGACCTAGATCGATTGTGTCTAAGAGGAATATACTTTTCAATATTAGTATTAAAAATATCCATAAATTTGATAAAGGCTATATTTGCATCCTGGCTATCAAAAAGTAAAGACCAGTCATAAGTATTAAGCGCTTGTTTAAGATTAGCAAGATTTTCTTGAGAATAATCGCGAGAATTAATGGGGTAAGAATTAAAACAATTTGTAGTAAAAGGGAAGGAGGTAAATATTGGGAAATGATCAGATATATCTGTCACCAGGATACCAGAATTTGGTGGGGGCAGTATGTTAGAAAATATATTATCAATTAGAGTTGCAGATGTGCTGGTTATCCTAGTTGGTTTACTAATAAGTGGTATACAAGAGGAAGAATAAATTAGGTCTAAGAAATCCTGTGACTGACTGCAATTATCGGAATTGATTAAATTCAAATTAAAATCACCAGAAATTAGGCAGGGCTTGTTCTCATTGGTAATTAGTTGAAGTAAATTTTTGGAGCAAGTGATAAAACTATTGAAATTAGCATCAGGGGCTTTATATACAACTCCAGTAATTATGTTCTTATGATTTTGTGGAGTGACAATTTCGATAAAAATGCATTCAAAAGAATTATCGCCCACCGCATTTAGATCGGGTCTAGAAATATATTGCAAAACTGGATATATATAAAGCAACCCCTCCACCAACTCTCCCATCTCTATTCTTAGTCAAGAGAATATATCCAGGTATATTTAGGCTATTTATGTGGGATTTTGCATTTAACCAGGTCTCACACAAACCAATTACAGAAAAATTATGGTTAAGTAAATGGAGAACATTTTTTAGATGATCTATATTTTTGGCTAAACTTCTTATGTTAAGAATCAAAAGTGAAAAATTATCTATTGGGTCTTGATTAAAAAAATTGACAAATTTATCTAACGAAAAATAGCTAGAATGATTAATACCATGATGGGGATTATCGGGATCATCAACAAGGGGTAGTTCAAGCGAGTTTAGGTTAAGATCAATTAAGGTCTCTAAATTAATAAGCCGTTGTATATGTGGATTTAAGTCGGATATTATTTTAGTGAATTCTTCAGTATCTAAGCAATTAAAAGGAAGGCTACTACACAGACAAACTGGACAGGACCAGGTTTCATCACTCCTAGTTAAATTATTATAGTCGATGAGATTAAGGTCTGTACATTTGAGGTGGGTCCAAAGTTTACAGGAGTCGCACAAGATTCCATTTTGGTTAGATCTCACAGGGTTACTACAAACACTAAATGGAAACCGAATAGGCATACAACGAAAAAAACAAAAAAACACCACAAAACAAAACAACAACAAAAAAGATTAAAGATTGAGGGATAGCCCTATGTGGATGTTTACGCAAAATTAGTTGTCAAAATAAAAAATGTGATGGAATTGACAAAGTGCTTCAGACTAGCTCCGACTATGCTCCGAGGTATAGAATGTACATGTAAATGATAATAAAACACCAACAAACATTTTTAGGTACATGATTCTGGATCAACATGTTCAATGTCATTCCTGACGAGGCTGACCTGTCTGGGAGAGTTGCGATGGGGGAGTATACACCTGGCCGTTGATATAGAGCTTCCCGTTGCGGAAGGTAGGTCTCTTGCCAGCTTGATAAGCCTTGAACATGATGTTTTTCAGACTTCGTTTCTTTGCAACATCAGCTGCCGGGAGATCTTCCATCATGAAAATGCCACAACTGGCTAGAGTTGATTTAGCTCTTCGAAGAACTGCTTGACGTTCAGGTCTGTACATGAATTTAGCGAGAATGTGCCGGGGTTTACCACTGGAAGATTGTGAAGGACGTCCGGATCGGTGAGCATTCTCGATTTCTGGCTTCAAATCGCATTTGTCTGCAAGAATTTGTTTGATTTGTTCGTATGGATACGAAGGCGGCTCATTTGGAAGCTCTTGGATGCCCCCAAATCTAAGGTTAAAGCTTCTGGAGTAGCGCTCGAGACGCATTGCTGTATCCTCCAGTTGGACGACTTTTCTTTCGGATTCTTCCAGTTTTGTTGACATCCTTTCCATTCTAGACGTAAGCTCCCTGTTCTCCACTTTTGTTTCATCAATGGATTGAGAGTTATACAATATGGATTTTTCCATCTCAATGTGCTTGGATTCCATAGCATCCATCCTTCGAAACAGGGACTTCTGATTTAAAATTACAAGGTCTAGTTTCTCTTGAATTCTGCAATTCAAATCCTTCAAATCATGCCGCAAAGCTGCTAGAAGTGAGTTGTCTACCGTACTAGCCGGCGTACACATACCTGCAACGTTAGTAGCAGCTGGAGTCCCTGGAGACTGTTCGTCGTGTGTGCCATGTGTGTTTGTTGATTCGCAAGGGACAGGTTGACGTTTGGCTTTTTTTTAGGCATAATGGCTCAAAAATTACAGGAAAGCAAACAGGATTGCAGGTTTCACTATAATGTTGAAAGAAGGTTTCAAGTAAAGAAGATTGGAGTGGATTAGAGTGGATGATGGTGGATTAGAGTGGATGATGGTGTAATTTTTTACCGACTTCGACGGAGCTAGTTTGAAGTACTTGTCAATCCATCAAGGGCGCCCTCTTTAAAAAAATAAAAGATCGCTCGCATGATTTTTATAAAAAAATATCGTCTTGCTCCGCGTTTTGTGTGCGTATATTTAACAGGATAAAAAAGTGCAGGACACAGACTCCATACTCCTGTAATCTGGAAAAACCTAGTAAGTCAAATTTTTGTGAAAATTGAGTTAGACCCATATTTGGACTTACTATGTTTTTCCCCTTCAGTTAAAAATGTTAAAGTGTGTAAAACTCTTCCCTGTTGGCAGTTTTTTAATCTGGAAGAACCTAGTATGTCATGTAAGTATATACTTATGTAATAGGCCGCAGGATGGTCTCACAAATTCGTTGATTTTGTGACCCCCCTCAAGAAGCTATTACACTTTTGGCTTAAAATTCGTGTAAATTCCGTCTTTTATCACCCTAAAACTCGCCAATCATAAATCATTCGCATTATCAAGTAATAGTAAATTTGAGTTGGAAAAATACTCGAGATATAAAGCCATGATTTTCCCGAACCATGTAAAGATAAATCGATGACTTTTACTGCTAACCAATCACAACGAGTTTCTCATGCAACGTTGACCAATGTCACGACTTGTTTCAGCGGAGTCGGTGCGATCACGTTGTGCAAGATAGCGTCTTCATCGGACACAAATTTAGCTGAAGATGAAGGCGATGAAAGTCCTATGTATTGCTGTGTGCACACAACTTATTCCAAATCTAAAGTAATACAATTCAGCGTGAAGAGCTAGGCTAAATTCAGGGAGTGTTGTACGCGATGGCAAAGCTTTAAATTGCCCAAAACTGCCACTACGTTGTCGTTCATTGATATAGACCACGCATGAGGGTATTCGGCATCGGCAAGCCGGGTAAGCTAGTATTATTAGAGGCCAAGCCGTGCCTCTTGGAAGTGAAGACGCCAGCCACCCCATTGCTCTTCCAAGTGCTTTCCAGGACCACGGACGTACCCAAAGAAGGTAAGATTTTGTATATTGTGGCTAGGACAGCCATGGAGGAATGGGACAACATGGCAAATATTCGGTTAATTTATTGCTGGTGTTAATGTTATGTTACAGGCCTTATCAATCATTGTTGTAAGGTTCAATTTCAAGTCAATGGCCATTTTTTTTATTTGTATTTATTCTATGCAAAGCCGGGACTGATGCTGGGTTCTTAACCCCTGTGTACAACAAAGTTTCCCTTACTATATGTCTTTTGTCTATGGGGAAAGAACTCCGTATTTGGCCACCGCATTTTATTTCATAAATTAAAAATCCCCAAAAGTTTTTTAAAAGGCTAACGAAATAAAGTCACCACTTGTTCGAGCCTTTTTAGGAATGTATTATTTATTGTTTATAAAATGTGGTGGTGGCCGAGTATGAAACTAATTCCAGTTCTTGGTGTTTTACTGTTACGTTGAGCATTGGGCTAAGTTTGTACTAACAGTTTTAAATTATTATTCTGTAGAAAACACAGCGACAATCCGAGGGATCATCTCCACCACTTCTGCAAGTCAAACGGGCTGGAGACAGACAAAAAATGGCAGACCAGAGATAAATAGAACAAGGTAGTAAAATCCCTTGTATAAATAAAACAGCACAAAATAGCATTTGGCATCTGCTTTATAATGTAATTTGTATGTAAATATAAATAGATTCAAATATAAATATAAGACTTGAGGAAGGATACACCATTTGCAGATATCAAAAATATTTACTACTGAATTATTAGGAAAATATCTTACTTATTGGAAAGTAAATAATGATACTAGGCATCCAGCAAAATGATTGCGCTAGATTTCCTATAATTGTTCAAACATTTGCATTTTATTACCCAAAATTCAACAACTGCCCTCCATTTTTGTTACCAATTTCTGATACATTGTAATTCAAACAATTGCCAATGATGTATCCTAACTTTAAATTAACTGAGGATTCATAAAAAAATGGGGAAATATTAAAATAGTATAAAATAATAGAAAAACATGCATACTACTTTGTAGTTAAAGGCAAAAAAATGTATTCTTAGATGAAGTACATGTTCTATATACTGGTCCTGTGAGTGACGTCATCGCAGCTCACAAAGGTATAAGCCACATGTTATATGCTGATGACACCCAGTTGTACATCGTTATGCAACGCAATGACCTGACTCGTCTTTGGAAGACTGCGTGACAGATGTGAAGTCTTGGGCTCGTAACAATAACATGATGCTCAATGCGAACAAGACTGAGCTCATCCACATTACATCACAATTTAGGAAACGGAATGAGTCTGTTAGCCTTCACATAGACGGAGCTGTTATCACTGCGACCAATTCTGCAAGAGATCTGGGTGTTATCGTTGATAACTCGTTAGGCAGCTAGCTTCGGTATTTATAGGATTGGAAAAATCCGGAAATACCTTGATCGCAGCTCTACTGAACGACTAGTTAATGCATTGGTAACTTCCCATTTAGACTATTGTAATTCATTATTAATCAACCTACCTGCTTCTCACCTGGCCCCACTTCAGCACACACAGAACACCGCTGCACGTCTCATCACTCGCACTAGAAAGTACGACCACATCACTCCAGTCATCCGCACCCTACATTGGCTCTTAATTCCCCAACGTATCCAATTCAAGATTCTTCTCCTCACGTTCAACATTATCCATCATCGCGCACCCTCATACCTGATTGAACTGATCTCACCCAACCCAAACAGACTACCGGCATGAACCTTAGATCATCATCCAGACCCCAGCTCGCACTTGGTCCTCGCACCCACAACCGCTATGGTGACAGGGCCTTTTCAGTCTGTGCCCCCACTCTTTGGAACACTCTCCCCGTCCATATCCAGGACTCACCCACCATTGACATTTTCAAAAAGAATTTAAAAACTCATCTATTCCAAAAGCAATCCAAATAACTCTAAAATAAGTTCGATTAAATATTACCATGCATTCATTATGTTCATCCCATGGTCTATATAATGTATACTGATCTGGAAAAAACCTAGTAATTCAACTTGCTAGGTTTGTCCAGATCAGTACACATGACATAAATGACATACATGACATACTAGGTATTAAGGGATGAGATGGGATCCAATCTAGTTTGCTGATTCTGGGGACACACTTTTATGCGTGCATACAGCGTCCATGGTAGCATCGGAACAAAACAGTTTTCCTTCGTTTTCTCAAATTTGCATTCAACAGACTTGCTATGTTTTTCCAGATTACAGGAGCATACTCGTGCGCATTATCTAGCATGGCGCGCCCTCTATCGATTATAAGCTGATAGTCTAGTTGCGCATTTTTTTTCTCAGGTTAATAAATGCGTAGGGATACAGATACTATACTGCTGCACTCGCTGGATATAAACACGGTGGGAAAAACGCGGTCGCAGTTTGGGTACGGACATTTTCTCCATTTTTAAGATATAAAGAGTTGCATGCCTGTCAGATTTATGGGGACAATTTATGGTCAAATGTCGAGTGTGAGAAACAAATTACTTAAGTGTGTATGATGTGTTAAACCCTCTTAAAAAGAAAAAAAACAAACAAACAAAAAACCTAAAACCACAACAAAACCAACTTGTGGAGTACATGTTCATGTGCACATTAGTTGGTGTCATCAATCTATTCTCCCTGCTTGGTCATCACAGGCCACAGTTTCTCCAGCATGTCATCTATTGGAGACGGATGCTTAATTTTTTCCTCTTTAATCTTTCTTTGTTGTACTGTGCTGAATTGTTTCCAATACATAAAATACAGGACACTGTTTGTTTTTGTACAGGAGACAAGCTTACAACAGGAGATTGACAAGGAAGGCTTGCCGATAACCCCTTGCATTGTGGCACTCGGTAAGCATTGCCGACTGTAAATTCTGGAAAAAGAATCCCCTGTATTTGACCATAAATTAAAGGGGTAGTTTTATGGAGCCTGGAAATGTTGTTTGATTCCAGATTCTTTGTGGTGTGATCTTAGGCAATTTCTTACTACTTTAGGAAAAGATGGTGGTGTACGCAATGGCTGCTTTTTTTGCAAGGGAGGGAGGGGAAATATGCCCTCTGTTTCGGCCCTTGCTGAATAATATAACAATGCATGTTTTTGATATTTTTCAATTTTTTTTTCAACAGGTGACTCGGCTTTCCGCTCCAAAAACAAGATGCTGTCAATTGACAGGACTATTGTCAATGGCCATGTCAACTCTCCAATGGTGGCACTTTCAATGTTGTTTGCTTCCTTCTTTGCGTTTAACATTGAATACCCGAAGAATGTCGTAGCAACACTGGAGTTTGTTCAACGGTAAGTGAATAAAATGTGGGATTTCTTTTAACCATTTTACAAATTCATGAGGCTGAAGGCCTTATTAATCTCATTGTGGTACAGTTTGAGACAGTGGTCTATTTGACTGTTGTTACTCCTCGCCCTCAAAGTAACTAACTATCGTGAAACGGCTATTTTTGATGATGTTTCACAGTAGTTAAATACCGTACATCACTCCTTTCTGAGTATGTATGTTGTCATATGTGCTAAATGTCAATGATGCAGTCACAGCTTTAATCTTCTCTCAAGGTGTTGTGTCTACAGGGCTTTACATGTAAATCATTAACTTTAAAAGTCCTAAAAGTTGGTGTGTGCGTGCTTTTCGAAGTTACACCCTCACAAAAATCGGCCAACAGCGAGTAGTCAAATTAGAGGCGAGACGCTCCTAATTCCAAATTAAAATTTAATTAATAATTACTCGCCCTTGGCCAATTTTTTTTTGAAAGCTCATAACAAATACAAGGCTAAAAAAAATTCAATTCAATTCGAAAATCTATTTTTCAGGGTGCAACCCCGAAAAGCATGGACACGCCGACTTTAATGCTTGTTAGAGGAGTAAAGTTTAGAAAAATAGCGCACAACAAAAGTGATATCTGTTGGATGCATGGTTGCCAGAGGCTAATTGTTATGAACTTAAAATGAAAAAGTTGTGTTTTATAAACATTTGTTTGACAGCTGCCTGCTGGGTATCAATCCCAAGAGAGGGTCCAAGTTGAAGAAGACATGGAGGGGGGACACCAATCCCAAAGTCCTGGCGTTGATGAACGGGCTACAGGACTTTGAGTCGGACTGGAACTAGTGAGGTGCCATACAAATCTACAGCCATACAAAAGTATGTGGGCCTACAGCTTACCTGGATGAAAGAACAAAACTGCCCAAGACGTGGCATTGCAAAAAGTGACTTAAAGTTGGTGTGACCGTGCTTTTCGGGGTTGAACCGGAAAAAATATTAATAAATTTGAAATTAGGAAGTTTGAAATTAGGAGCGTCCCGCTACTAATTCGTGGGGGGCCTAGTGCGTGCATGCGCTTTTTCGACTGCATACTTGACGCGATGTATTATATACATTATACATTCGAAAAAGCGCATGTATGAACTAGGCCCCCACAAATTTTTTGCGAGACGCTCCTAATTCCAAATTAGAATTAGTCGCCGTTGGCCGATTTGTGTGTGCGATGTCTCATTCAACAGCTCATAACAAATGCAATGCTAAAAAAATTATTAATTTAGTTTCAAAATATTTAAAATTATTTAAAGGCATTGTAAAAAATACCTTTAAACAGTTTTGTGAGTTCTATTTGAGCTACACATTTATTAAATAATAATTTTCAGTGTTTTACAAAGTGCTTTTTTTTACCACATGTATGTAGGCCTTCAGCTCGCCAGGATGAAAAAACAAATTGCCCAAGATGTGGCATTGTAAAAAATAACTACTTGACCAGTTTTCTCAGTACTATTTGAGCTAGACATTTTTTTAATGATTATTTTCAGTGTTTCACAAAGTTTGTTACTTACAGTCAATGCTTGCAAGAAAGTATGAAGCCATTCAGCTTACCAGAATGAAAACACAAATGCCCAAGATGTGGCATTGTAAATAATTACTTGACCAGTTTTGTGAGTACTATTTGAGCTAGACATTTTTTAAAAGATTATTGTCACTGTTTCACAAAGTTCTTTTCTTATAGACAATGCTTGGAAGAAAGTATGTAGGCCTACAGCTTGCCAGGATGGAGAAACATCGAAAGATGTGGTATTGTAGTTTACTTGAAAAGTTCTGCATCTCAAACTCTAGTTAAAAACTAAAAGAAATCTGAAGATGTGGTATTGTAGTTTACTTGAAAAGTTCTGCATCTCAAACCCTAGTTAAAAACTAAAAGAAGTAAGGACAAGATTTTATTTTGATATATGTGTTGTTACATTCACATGTTGGAGGATGCAATAAACGTTAACAAGTGCATTTGAACCTATTTCTTGCTGTGCATTATTACAACATGTATTAGTGTGTATTTTTTAAGAACGTTTGTTAATGAATAGGTCAAAATATTCAATTTTAAAGCAATGGGGGTAAAATGAAAATACGGGCAGTGCGCTATTTTGACCAGCTGTGATGGTGATGTAAATTTAACTTGGGTAAGGTAAAAGCTAATTACATTTTTCTGCATAAACAATTTACAGACGAAAGTACACACTTAAGTGCACACCTATTTTACGCAAATTTTGAAAAACGTTCCTACAACTTTTGATGTAAACAATGTAAACGGTGTAAGGTAAATGCTAATTACATTTTTCCTGCATAAAATAAATACAGAAGAAAGTAATTTTACAAATAAGTGGACTCTTAATTTACGCAAATTTTGCAAAACGTTCCTACAACTTTTGATGTAAACATGGTAAACGGTGCAAGGTAAATGCTAATTACAGTTTTCTGCATAAACAATTTACGGACGAAAGTAATTGGACAAATGAGTGCACACCTATTTTACGCACATTTTGTAAAACGTTTACGCAAATTTTACAAAACGTTCCTACAACTTTTGATGTAAAAACAAAACACAGCACATTGTCTGGCAACGCTGCTGCCAACACTTTATGTAAAATAACGGACCTTTTTTTTTACAGACAATAGTCATTTTACAAATAAAATGTATAAATATTTTACGCAATGGTTCAAAACCTAACTACAACATTTTATGTAACAATAAAAACAGCAAAATGTCTGGCGTCTCTGCTGCCATCACTTTTGATGTAAAATAACATATATATTTTTTACAGTGTATGTGCCGACACCCCTATGTTCCGACGTCTCTATGTTCCGACACCCCTATTTTCCGACACCCGAAAATAAGGTTATATTGGCCTGTTAAATATGTTGGTGACAGAAGGGCCCATGTACATTCATGGCTCTCATCGTAAATGAAGAATCGACGCATGCCGAAGAAGGGAATGTTGCGCTTTATTAATTATACATACATCAGTTAGCGATAACACCTTTTACCATATAAAATGTATGGTAAAAGATATTATACTCAGCGAATTATTGTCGTGGCTCCGCGGCAGGGATATTTAAGGTTGACAATTGTATTCTATATATAGCATGTAAACAAACCGGCACACACTGCCGCGAATCCGTCATTCAGCTTATGTACACATGCGCGCCGTCGGCACTGCGCATTGTTTCAAGTTCACAAAATCTAGGTCGCGCAATGCGCATTTCCATATTGGTTAATTATGCAAAAAGTATGCGCGCGTGCGCAAGTTGGACATAGAGAGAAACTTGTAGCCAATGAAAATTGTCGCCCTTGCGTGGGGACGCGTATTCTTAGCGGGAACCGCCAACATTTTGCCACTCTGTCACAGCCATCCAAGGTGTGAAGAGCATTGATTTTTGCTGGGAATTATTTTTTGATTTTTGCTGGGAATTATTTTTTCAATTTGATTTGGAATATACTTTGCTGGTTTATTTCCTTATCTTGGATAACGTGAATTACTTCTTCACGATTGGAATATAGCTCTTCACTCCTGGAATATATTTCTTCACTTGGGAATTTATTTCTTCACTCTTGGAATTTATCTCTTCACTCTTGGAATTTATTTCTTCACTCTGGGAATTTACTTTCGCCACCTGCGTAATGAAATATTACCAAGAACTGACTTATTACACATATGTATACAATAATAACCTATTCCTACTGAATACGTACTACACACATAGCCATTGCCGTTGTTAGTTTATACTACGCTTTTTTTGTCCACGACGATGTCACAACTAGTTTTTATGAATGTCAAAATTTGAAAACAAATAAAATGTAACGCAAATTTTTAACTAAGTTTGCACAAAAATCAAAATTCAATCATGGAATCGTTTAAATAATTATGGTAAAAAAAATGAATTTTGGGACTAAATACAACAATTTAACATCGACTATTGTTAACATATCCCATAATTCCTTATCGACCAATCAGAGGGCTTTATTTCACACACGCATGCGCACTAGGTCAAATTTAACACCAAAAGTACGTAACACCAGTACTTGATTTGAAACTGATACTTCAAGAATCATTTTACTTCATTTTAACACCAATTTTCATTCCAAAAGATTAAAAAAACATTGGTGTTAAAATTTTAACACCACAGTTTTTGCAGTGTGATGCTGTCAATAATTGTAATCTTTTTCCAAGCACCCCCTTCGACCGCCCCGATTTGTCTGCCTCAGTCCAATCCCCGCTAGGTTTTCATGTTCCACAGACGGTAAAGGAAAAAATTTGGCAAGGGGGGTATGTCGATTTCTCACTACTATATCATGAAGTGGCCAGTGCCGTTATTGCAAAGTCGGCTGATAGTAAGGCAGATTACACATTGGCGGTCGAGGGGGGACGCTTGGTTGTGAAGAAACCGGGCCCCCAACGTAAACGCATTGATTCATTTGATAAGTGGCAATAGTGTTATCACACTTTCATGGCTATTTTTCTCACAAAACACCCCACACGTTGCGCTGAAATGCTCAAATATGCGGAGGTTATTCGTACTGCATCACTGCAGTTTCCAGGTCTTAGTTGGCGGGATTACGATGAGCAATTCCGGCTCAAACAAGAATTAAATCCATCGCGGTCCTGGGGGGCTATCGATTTCGAGCTGTGGCTCACGGTGGCCGCTACGGGCGTCACATCCATGGCAGTACCGGGCGCGTTTAGCAATCCCCAATTAGGGCATCGGTCCAGGGCCGTTCGGCTCGGGCACTGTTACCAATATAACTCCACGGCCGGTTGCCGTTTTTCAGACTGTAGATTTGCACATACGTGCTCCAAATGTATGCGGATCGGTCACGGCGCCACTCGCTGTCGGGTTTCGGGTCAAGTGCGCGAGACCAATGGGCCGGGGGTCCACGGACACGGGGACAGCGGACGCGCAATTCTTTTTATGCCGCAAGCGGTAACGCAACTTGGAGGGCTCCATCTACATCACCGTCAAACACGCTAAGTAGTAAGCCCAGATCAGCCCCAACTGCAGCATCGCCCCCTGGTCACTCTTTTCGTCCTCCCAACGCCAATTAAAGTTTCAATTCTAAGGGAATGGCTGTCCCATTATCCTCGTAGTGACGAGGCCCAGCTGTTACTGTCCGGGTTTACGGAAGGGTTTTCTTTAGGTTACACAGGCCCCCGGTTGCCACGCGACTCGCATTGTTTGACTTCGGCGTCCGAGCATGCTCAAGTAGTGCGCGATAAATTGAAGTCCGAAATCTCACAAGGCAGAATAGCGGGCCCCTATTTGGCCCGCCCCTTTCCAAACTTACAATGTTCACCAATCGGTCTCGTTCCCAAACGCGAGCCCAACTCATACCGCCTCATTCAGCACCTCTCTTTTCCACACGGCCAATCTATCAATGACTTTATAGACAGGGAGCTATGCACAGTGCACTATGCCTCGTTTGACAAAGCGGTGTCGCTGGCGGCGCATGCCGGTAAAGGCGCATGGCTGGCCAAATCCGACATTAAATCAGCTTTTCGTCTGCTTCCGGTATCTCCACTTGATTATGAACTTCTGGGTTTTACGTTTGAGGGAGTGTTTTATTTCGATAAATGTCTCCCTATGGGTTGTAGTATAGCTTGCTCACTGTTCGAAACTTTTAGCACTTTCTTAGAGTATCAGGTCCAATTGCATACCCACTCTTCGTGGTTGACACATTATCTCGATGATTTTTTATTCGTCGGGGCCAGTCAAGTGGACTGCGCTCGCATGCTACGCTGTTTTCAATCCGTCAGTGCAGACTTAGGAGTCCCCCTGGCTGAAGAAAAAACGGTCGGTCCCGTGCAGGTCATCACGTTTTGGGGTTTGGAAATTGACACTGTAAATAGTACTGTAAGGGTCCCCGCTGATAAAATCTTGGCCACTTCTAATCTTATCGGGCAAGTTCTGAACATGCGCAAAATTACCCTCCGTCGAATTCAATCGCTTGTGGGGTCACTCAACTTCCTGTTCCGGGCGATTCCCCCCGGGCGGGCATTTTTACGCCGGTTAATAGCGTTGTCGCAGGGTCTGTCTCGTCCTCATCACACGGTGCGGGTATCAAAAGGCGCTATACTTGATTTGGTCACTTGGCGGGATTTTTTATCTCATTTTAATGGTATTTTAGTATTTGCTGAGAAAGAATGGGAATCGAATGATAGCCTCGCGTTGTTTACCGACGCTGCTGCTAGTGTGGGATACGGTGCATATTTCCAGGGTAAATGGGTCCAAGGTCGCTGGGCGCCTGCACTCTTAAGTCGCTCTCCCTCCATTGCATCCCCCTGTATGTTTCCATGTTGTGCTGGGCGCCGCTCTTGGCCGGTCACAAGGTTGTATTTCACACGGACAATGTGGCCGTGGTGGAGATCATTAACAAGAAATCTTCCCGCTGTGCAAAAATTATGCAATTACTCCGCCCACTCGTGTTACAGTGCCTGCGCTATAATATTTATGTGAAAGCAGTTCACGTACCAGGGAGATTAAATGACATCGCCGACGCTTTGTCACGTTTTCAGATGGACCGTTTCCGCAAGGCCGCGCCCAAAGCCGACCCAGTTATGACTCCGCTTCCTTCCCTTCCACAAGTCTGGTAGTTGACGAAATACAGCGCTTGCTTACAGCCGCCATTGCAGAAAACACTCACAAGACATACGCATCTAGCTGGAAGTCCTTTAATCAGTCGAGGCAACACCCCCTCGCAAGTGTTTCGCCAGCGTCCGTTGAAGAAAATCGGCATTTCATAGCTTGGCTGTCATTACGGGGCTTATCCCCTTCCTCAATTGCCACGTATGTTTCGGGTGTGAGTTATTTCCACAAATTGCGAGGGTTCGTGGGTCCGACAAAGGATTTCTTAGCTTCAAAATTAATCGAAGGTGCACGCAGAATCCGCCCATGTGTAGATAATAGATTACCTTTCTCCCTTCCATTGTTGACACACGTGTTACACGCTTTGAATGCCATCTGTTCCTCTCAATTTGAAACATCTTTATTTCGGGCCGTTTTCTTGAGTGCATTTTTCGGTTTTATGCGTGTTGGTGAATTTGCGGTTAATTCTAGCAGCTACTTCCAAAGTTCTGTTCTGACATTTCAGGATTTACAGTTTTGCCAGCCTGGCGAAGATTCCCAGGTTGGTTCCGTTCTCATTCACTTTCATAACTCCAAGAACAATCAGCGTGGGCCCCCTCAATGCATTCGCCTAGTGCAGTCTGCCGACAGTTCTCTGTGCCCTGTCCGGGCGCTACGGGACTTCGTGGCGATCCGCCCTTACTCTCCCGGCCCCTTTTTCTGTCACTTTGATGGGCGTCATCTAACCAAGTATCAATTCAATTCTGTGCTCCGCAAAGCAGTCGATTTTGCAGGATTGAATGGGGCCCATATTCGGGGACATTCATTTCGTATTGGTGCTGCATCATTCGTATTGGTGCTGCATCATCGGCAACGCATTTCGGAGTGGCCGACGCTGACATTCAGGCTATGGGCCGCTGGCGCTCTAATGCTTTCGCGTTCTACATTATTAGACCATTGCCCACTTGCTCCTTTTTCGAATTGCCTGACTCAAATTTGTGAACACTAGTTCATGTCGTTTTATGACTTGATTGTCCTTCATTGGTCAGTCTCTTATTAGTCATGATTTTTTTCTCTTTGTAATCATGCATTAGATTCGGTCTGGATAATTGGCGACTCAATCGTCCGGCGTGCACAGCATCCAATTAACTTACCAGTGCATGTTCTTTGGAAGGGCAAGGGTGGCGCGGGAGTGGCTGACCTCTCTGGTCTATTAAACGAGTTGTGTAAAACTCACCCCCCACCGGCCCTACTCATTATTCACATAGGTACTAATGACCTTGTAGAAGTAGACGAATACGGCCTCCGCCAGCGCGTAGCTGTCATGCTGCGTGATTGCAGGGATTGGTTCCCCAATATGACCATCGTGTGGTCTGATATAATCCCTAGGTTTTTTTATTTTGGTGCCCGCTCACAACCGGCGTTGGAACGGAAGCGCCGCACCGTAAATAGATGGGCAAAATCCGTATGTGCCACGGACCTTCTGCCTGCATCACCCTCAATTGATCTGGTCAGATTGTTCTCTATATGTGTATGACGGGGTTCACTTGTCTCCATCAGGTAATCGCATTTTTACTGACAACCTGTGTCAATGTATTATGTCTTTCATCGCGTACTTTGTTTGTTTTTTCAACCGACACATCACACTGAGAGTTGGGGGGCTGCCGGTCTTTCTCCCGGCTGTGGGGCGCGCTTTGCGCGTGTGGCAATTTCTGGCGGAAAAAGACAGCCAGCAACCCAATTTGGTGTGTGTGTGTATGAATATAATGGAATAAACTGACCTACACTTGTTGAATTGTAATTCCGTAAACTTCCAATATAGCGCTCTTCATTCCCAAGAGGCTATACATGTACTCCTGACTGAATGTGCAACATCAGTGGGAAAAATATACGAGTATTACAAATAATTCATTTTCCTTCTATAGTGCACATGTGTTTCACTCCCGACTAAATGTCCAACATTAGTGGGAAGATAATGATAATGTCCTTTCATTGAGCTGCAATTTCATATACATGTACATTGTATGTTTTGTCCGGGCCTGTTGGTGTGCCCACATGTTTCGGGCCTTTGTGTCCATGGTTCGGGCCCGGTGTGCCCACATGTTTCGGGCCTGAGGTGCCCATGGTTAATTCGGGACTGATGTTCCCATGGTGCGGGTCTGGTGTGCCCAGGTGATATTTTATCACCCAACCGGATTGCCAGTATACAATCGGCGTCCGGCAATAAACCTTTTGGCTGTGGCAAATGCTACAAAACAGAAATATAATGTGTGTGCGTGTTTCTTATTTGAGTTTGTGTATAATTGTTTGTCAGTGCGCACGTGTGTTTCGCGTTAAAGGTTTTCGCTTAATACGAACTCGGCGCTTGCCCGCGCGGAATGGTAAACGTAAGCGCACAATTCCGCGGTTGACTCGGCCATGAAACGGGGGCAAGCTGGCTAAGGAAAGCAATGAATTTAGTGCCAGAAGTTCCCAAGTAGGCCTAGTGGATAAACAAAGTACAACGTCAGTTGTGGCCCTATAGAATGGGCCTTTCTCATACAAAAATGTAAATTGCACATCGCGCGTGTGGACTGCCAAAAATCGACGCTTACAGAAGGCTTTTAAGCGTATTTTAAAGGTTTGCAAGTAATGCTGCAGCTTGTGGGCGTACGCACTAAACGTAACAAGGTATTTACACAACTAACGCACAATTTCGGCGCTTGCCTCTTAAGCGAAAAATAGTGATCGCAAGCACACAATTCAGCGGTAAGCAGCGATAAAAATGGGTCCACCGTTGTTGGCAAAGGCATATTGCGTCATTTTGTTTATTTTGTTATTTCTGCAGGCGGGTCCCATTATTATTTTGAAGGCCCGGTGCACCAATGCACATGGGGTGGGGGTGGTTTCGAAAGTCTTGCTTGCAAAAAGTACAATGAGCCATGTCAGTTTTGACTTTAAATTTAAGGCCCGCGTCTTAAGCTTCAGGTGTGCAGAAAATTCAAATTAATGTATTTTGAGTTTTGATGAAGAGACTAGACAACTCAAGTAATTAAAACGAAAACATTAAAACAGCCCAAACTATATACAAACAACAACAATATGTTAGCAAAAATTAAGCTTATAGGCCTAAATATAACAATTCACCTAAAGCCCCGATGTGTGTTAAGCACTGTGGGGAAAACTTTCGCATGCATTGATCGGAAAAGCAGAAAATACTGCTTGGCAAATTTCTTTGCTTAGAAGAAAAATGAGCAGGGCACAAAAATGTACATGTACATGGAATGTTGGCTAGTAACTGATATCTGCTACGCTTAGCAAGTTTTGGTGCTTACAGGTTTAATGAAACTGGTCTAAGACTGTTAATTATTACGGCCTTGTCTGAAACTCGCGTACATAGCCACGTCTGCGTTTATTGGTATAAATTGGTGACTCTAGACGCGCGTTTTGGATCCGGCCGTATCTTCAAGTTGTTGGCTCGATTGGGCTTGGTTTCAAGATCAATATGCATATAGCTTTATAACATTATGAAGGCTGTACATGTTGATAAGAAATGTACTGACTTCACATACTGTGTTTCCGAGTACCGATCGTTTTGTCGTAGCTTTCAAAAATTGTTTTGGCAATTAATTTTACGTCAGAAACTTGTTTCTGGTCAGGGTCACCAAAACACGCGCCGAAGACCTATTCTGATCCAACATTTTCTGCATTGGCGGAGCCATTCATTGGGCTGGGTTTGTCTCCAGTAAACCTTGATGTTTGTTGCTTAAGGCAAAACAGGCTATCCGTTTAAACGAGCAATCAATTTGGATACAAAACTTACACGTAAGATAAGATACACTACTGCATTCCAGTAACGTCTGAGGGATCGGTCACCGTTGTTGTATTCCTCCCGAAGCCTGGTGATTCGTTCCTGGTGCAACCGCCATTTTCTTCTCTTTGGAGGACATGCATCTCCTCTCCTGACACTGGCCACCTTGACCTCCAGCAAGCGCTGCTCATCTTTCAACCAGAGTGACGGGTGTGCTCGCCCAATTGTGTTGTTCCATCTATGATGGAAACCTTAAGAGGAAAAGAAACCCGTACAGTCAGTCCGCAGCGCACTGAAAAGCCGTTCCTTTTATGTGCGATTTATGCATGGCACTTTGTGCGTGACCTCGTTTTTGAATACCGGTAGGCCTACTTAATGAGCTGGCGACAACGCCTGGAATTTGGTCCGAAACATCCGTTTTATTCACTGGCTGTCAATATTATGTATATTTTCTTTTGGATAAAGGAAACATTTTGTTATATTATCAAATCAGATTGGAAATTATATGACATTTAGAGGGTGAAATTTATAACGTAAAAAAAACTCCCGAACCAACAAATTGACCTTTAAAAAAAGACGAATTTTGTCCACCTTCTGGCAGCGGCCACAACCCAATTTCACACTGATGTTAAAGATAATTTCATATTCTGTCACAAAACTGTAGATTTGGGGTCGATTTTAACTTAGTCCAGTCAGGGCGCAGAAAATTATAACGTTCTCAATAAATTAACAAACGGAACATCCCGCCATGACAGTCCAACGTCTTCCCGCGCCCTCATTGGTCGAAAATGACGTCATTGAAAAAGGCTTCGTGGTAACGTGTAGTTCATGCACATTTCAATACGCAGTTTTTTGTGTATTTTTTTAATTGTAAGCTCAAGCGAAAAGGATTCTGCCAATCAGTATTTTGTTAAATCTTGTTAACAGTGGACTGATTAAAAAATAATAATATTGCCTGCGTAATACAATGTATACAGCCAAATATACAACAAAAAAAGCAACAAATGAAGTCGTTGTTTAAAATTTATATCTGTATTGTAAGGTTGGTTTATAAAAGAAACTGCACTTTTTATTTGAAACGTGCATGTTATTGCTTACATTAATATACCCTGTTGATGTTATACGACTTGAATACAATTGTTAAATTAAACCCTGAAATTGTAAAAACTTATTTTAATTACATCATCATGTACGTGTACATAAATACAGATTGAAGAAATGACCAAAATTAGGGTTGATAATGATGAGATAATAAATGTTTAGCAATTAGGCAAAACATTAACAAAAATATGGCCAACATTGAAATTAAAATAATGACAACATAGTGAAGATGATAATTACCATCATCTTTGGGAAAACCATTAAGATTTATTATAAAAGTAACTACAGTTTTTGTTATCTTTGCTTGATGTTTTTGGCATAGTTTCTTTGTCATTAAATTATTGTAAATATTAAATTACAACGTATACCCGCTTCTAACATTGCAAAAACAAATAATTTTAAATAAGACATAAATTTAGTAATATAGATGTTAATGCACATAAATTATATCACTGAATAGAAATAATACAATCTGCATTCATAAAGTAATATGCTGTTTGTGTCAAATTTACATTGTAGCTCAAAACTTTGTTGGCATAGTTTTTGGCATTAAGTCCTAGATGATTTGACAAACTGACCCGACTCGACCAGACTCGGTTTCGATCTGTTTCAGCTGCACTGTGTTTGCACAACACTGACACAAAGTCATGTATATTATTTAAAACACTAAAATACAAAAACATTTAAAACTGCATGTACAAAGCACGTGCTGCATATATCCAACAGTACATTTAAATCTTCAACTATTTTCAACACTTCTTTGGAAACCCAACTCTAGATTATTTGTCCCAACATGAATCATTACAAATACAATATGTCAGGCACAGTTGTGAGGTTGATGTCATGCTGATGAAGCAGATACCTTCTAAGGCCAGAAATTGTAGTACCGCGACGAGTCACTACCTGCAAATCAACCAACTTTAGTAGTGATGTTCTCTTTGGGATACTTTGTGAGAGAATATCCAAGGACAAGAGCTTTGCCTTTGGCCTTCTGTAGAGGTTCCCGACATGCTGGCAATGGCTGCGATGGCTGCGGTGGGCATGGCCATGGTGGTGGACGGCATGACTACTACCTAGTATAAGAAACATATTGGAAGACAGAAATATGAACTATGAAGTTTAGCACAATAATAGCAGTAACTATTATTATTAAACAATTTGTTATAATTTTGAACAAAAACATAGGCCTAGGTCGTTTTTATACATGAAAGAAAAATCAATTTTGTATGCATGACATGAAGGCAGAAACCTAACTTTATCATATAAATAAGCCACACAATTAAAACAAAACAATTAATTTTGTTTCTGTTGGCTACTGTGTAATCACCATCTAGTGCATATTGTAACGTTACTCTGTAGCGGGCCAAGCAGAATGAGGCGTGGGGTCATAAATAACCAAAGAAAATGACGGCAGACAAGGCAGACTTCGGGGGCGCCTCCCAGATTTAGTTTTAATACACAAACAAATGGAATTAATATTTACAAAAGTAAGGAGCACATTAATACAAGTAGGTGGGTTATAAAATTAAAGTAACACTTACAAACTATAAGACCGGTGCAGGCACGAGGCTGGAGGAAAACACACAACAGAAAATACCCAAACGCAAAAGTGGCTACAAAAATAACGGAATGACCAACGCCCCAATTGCGCGAACCAGTCTTATAGTCTGCAAAGTGCACTCGACCAAAGAAACAACAAATGGAATCCAAAGAACTAATAAATGTAAAGCTGCATTACAAGTTGCAAACATATGTAAGAATAAAAGGAATTTAAGGAACGAATAGAACATAATTAAAATGAAGCGTTAAGCATGTATTAAATGTAAAGCAGCATTACAAGTAACAAACATTATGTAAGAATCAAAGGAATTTAAGGAACGAATAAAAAGTGAATGAAATGGTGGAGTGTAAAGCATGTAGCGCAGGTGGTGAACAGACGTATTTGTTACACCACTCCCTACTCCATAGAGACACGTCCCGTGTCTACACAACATTATACAGGAATTCACAAATATTGTTTCCATAATCCATTACTTTTTAAACTCCCCAATTATTATTATTGGTTTTTTTACTTATTTAGTAATTACATTATTATATTGGTTTTTTAATTACTCAACCAAAAAAACATTGGCTTCGACCAATACCAACAATATCAATCTTCTAATTCCATAAATTAACTTGCATTTTTAAATATTTTTCCCAAATTACTGTTACTTTAATTTCAATCATTGTGTTAATTTATATTTTTTTTTAATTTTTTTTTTTCCAATAAATCTTTTACAAAACAAAAACACACCAAAAAAACCCAACATCCCCCAATCAATATACTTATTTTTAGAAGGATTACTACAAAAAGATGTCTTCTTCAAAATAGAGCTAAACATAAAAATACAATAAAAAAAATAAAAAAGTATCATGGGTCAACTGAAATCTATGAAAAATGTATGCGTGTTCGCCGGAATTATGTTCCATATTACCGTAATATTATATTAACAATTTTACAAATATAATAGTTTACACAGGGTCTAAAGTGACTCGGAACAGCTATACATCTGAACCAGATTGCATGTATGAATAAGGCACCTAGGTAACGTAGTCTCTCATCCAGATGGGATGTCGTGTTACTCTTCCTGCACGGGTCTGGTGATGACAAAAGGTGTTGTCCTCTTGAGTGGTGTCTCCCATTATAAATTCCCCAACGGCTTGGCCAGAGTCGTTAGAGTCATTCCAGCTAGCAAATTCGTCGTTGACAGGTCCGGACCAGCTGATTAGTTGACTGTCATCCCGAGCTTCGCTTTGCATTATGGGATTATCACCTTCCCTCAGAGTACATGGCTTAAGTCTATCAAAGTGGACAATTTGACGCTGGCGACTAGAACTCGGTACGTGGATGAGGTAGTTCGCGTCTGAAAACTTCTTAAGAATTTTGCATGGTCCCTTCCACTGGCTTCTAAGCTTCGGAGAGAGTCCGATGTATTTTGCCGGGCTGAACAGCCATACGCTGTCTCCAGGCTTGTATGGACTTCCATACAAACGACTGTCGTACAGTTTCTTGTGTCGTTTCTGTTCTCCATCTGCATGCCGTCTTGCCACCTCAAAAGCCTCTTCCAATCCTGTCTTTACTTCCATAGCGTAGGGTTATGGTCGCTGTACTGCGTCTGGTATCGGACCTGCAAGTATGTCTACAGGCAAATTAATCTCTCTCCCAAATACTAAACTATTAGGAGTAGCTCCTGTAGCTTCTTGTTGAGATGCCCTGTATGCCATTAACATTATGGTATATGCTGATCCCAGTCACTTTGATCCTTCTTACAATACATACTAAGCATTATTTGTAATGTCCGGTTGAACCGTTCTACTAAACCGTCTGACTGCGGGTGGTAAGCTGTGGTTCGAGTTTTATCAATTTCTAATAATTTGCAAAGTGTACCAAATAATTTGGACTCAAAATTTGTGCCCTGGTCGCTATGAATTTGATTTGGTACGCCAAATAAACTGCGTTACTAACACTGAGGCTACAGTTTCTGCTTGTTGGTTTGGCAACGCATAAGCCTCGGCCCATTTTGTAAAATAATCCATTACTACGAGTACATAAATATTGCCACCTGTAGACGCAGGAAAAGGACCCATAACATCCAAGGCTATACGTTCGAATGGGGCTCCGGCAGGTGCTAACTGCAGAGGAGCTTTGTACTTCTGTTTTGGAGTCTTTCGCGTTTGACATGCAAGACAACTTCTGACCCACATCTCTACTGAATGACGATAACCTACCCAGTAATAACTCTTCTGAACTTTACTCAAGGTACGCTTTTGACCAAGGTGACCACCTGTACGAATGTCGTGACTTTGTTTCAAAACCTCTTTTTGCAAACTAGATGGAACAACCAACTGTAAATTAACTGACCTATCTTTGAACCGACCTTGACAATACAGTAGACCATCTTTCAGTTGAAGTTGGTCCCACTGGAACCACAAAGACTTGGTTTCTCGTGACAGACCTGTGACTTCTTTACCTGCGGGTCGCTGCTTATTGCCTCGAAGCCAACGCATAACTTGTGCCAGAATGGGGTCCTCGCACTGTGCTTTATAAATAGTCTCGTGATCCCAACCTGTAGTAAGAAAAACTCCACAACAGATACCATAATTCATGTGGGAATTAGAATTGGGTAAATCACCCGGGCGTCTAGACAGAGCATCTGCATTTTGATGCTTGCGTCCTGAGCGATGTTGGATCTCAAATTCATATGTACCTAGTATATCCAACCATCGTGACGACTGACCTTCTAAGTGCTTACTGTTAAACAACCATTGCAAGGGAATCCCCTGTTTATTTCACGAAATCGTAAACCTAGACAAACAAGATCTGAATTATTGTAATGTAACATAGATTTTGAGTACTTAGGAGGGCTAAACAAGAATAAGACTCTACAAAATAACATTTTATTGTCCGATTTATCGTATCCGTGTGTATCTGTAAAAAACGTAAAAAGTCCGCGAACAACAACCCTTTGAGGATAGAATTACAACTCTGTCGGCATTTCTACGGACAACAATTGTAAAAATTTGAGAAAATAACCACTTTTTCCCACTTACACTATAACATCATTGTAAGGGCAAGGGAAACTTTGGAGATATTAGCGTTTTTCTTTTAGGAAAATACGCGACTTCGCTCGCCAAAATGATAGCGAACGTGCTTTTGAAATAAATCATACAGTTCGTGGCGGCGCGCTACTCACGCATGTATAGGAATAATGAACTACACGTAGATTGCGTAAACGCAGTCGCGGGAAACACAAACTTTGTTGACATTTTCTCCGCCAAGTGTTAACATGGATTTCCATCGGGACGCTCTCCGCAAGTTGTGCCGAATTTGTGGGCGACGGCTTGTAAATACCAGAAATATCCAAAGTAACACCAAACCTGTCGAGTGTTGTAAGGTTACAAAAGAAATCTACTGGGCTTTTGATGTCAGCACTTGGGAGGACAATCCAGATATTCACCCAGAGTGTGTGTGTTCAAAGTGTGCACGGGCATTGCGTTATGCTTCGGGGTATGAGGGCACCAGGAGCGGGGCATCTTCCAATTTCCCATTAGCATCTTGGGAAAAGCACCAGAGGGTAGGGCCCTGTCATGTATGTTCTACGGTCTCGAAGAAGGGTCGACCAGGTACCAGTAGTAAGAAGATAACCAAGGTCAAGAGCTCTGATGTCACCGACAATAAATCAAATCAAGATCTTCCTGTAGTAGACGATGAAGGCAGTATTTTCCAAGTACCCCCTGTAGCAACATATGGATCTGTCACACCCTTGGTAGATATTCTATCCAGATCTGAAGAGGAGCAGTCTATCTTTGTGTGTCCTTTATGCCAGTGTATTTTGAGCTCTTCCCCTGTGTACACTCCCTGTGAGCATAGTTTTTGTTCATCTTGTCTGAGTTCTTGGTTTAAGTTTAAGAAGTCATGTCAAGTTCCTTGTCCTGTATGTCGTCAAAGTATTCACTGGAGTCAAGTCAGTATGTGCCCACGAGTTATGCGACTACAGCTTCTCGCACTACTTGCTGCTTGTGTTAAGTGTGGCACTGTCGGTAAATTGGAAAAAATTGCAAATCATTCTTGTGCACCGAAAACCCCCAAATATGCCATCTGTCATTGCAAGTCTTGCCCCGAACGGCAAGAATCCCTGCCACCCCAGTCCGAGGCAAGTTCTGCAGCCAAGCTTCTTAAGAACATGGCTCTGCTTCATAAGAAGGGTTAAAAAATTCCCCCTGATATTGAGGCTGCAGCAGATGCCTGCATCATGTCATGTGCACATGTCATGGCATGTGCACATGTCATGGCATGTGCACATGTCATGGCATGTGCACATGTCATGGCATGTGCACATGTCATGGCATGTGCACATGTCATGGCATGTGCACATGTCATGGCATGTGCACATGTCATGGCATGTGCACATGTCATGGCATGTGCACATGTCATGGCATGTGCACATGTCATGGCATGTGCACATGTCATGGCATGTGCACATGTCATGGCATGTGCACATGTCATGGCATGTGCACATGTCATGTCATGTGCACATGTCATGTCATGTGCACATGTCATGTCATGTGCACATGTCATGTCATGTGCACATGTCATGTCATGTGCACATGTCATGTCATGTGCACATGTCATGTCATGTGCACATGTCATGTCATGTGCACATGTCATGTCATGTGCACATGTCATGTCATGTGCACATGTCATGTCATGTGCACATGTCATGTCATGTGCACATGTCATGTCATGTGCACATGTCATGTCATGTGCACATGTCATGTCATGTGCACATGTCATGTCATGTGCACATGTCATGTGTACATGCAAACATGTCATGTAAACACCTTTATAACAAGGTTTTTGGCACTTATAACATGCACATGTACTTTGTATTATTAGTAGTGGAAAACAAAGAAAAACAAAGTTCTTATAAGCAGGATGTTGTATTAAAGAGTGTATGTTGCCAGACTTAAGTGTATGTCAATGTAAAATCCATGGATTAGAATATTTGTGAAACAATTGTGTAAACATTCAGATATCTGGTAAATGCTGATATACCGTCTGAAAGGGCTCTGCGAAATCGTCAAGCCACACTGCTTGGAGACAACCTGGTTGGCACCGAAGAACTTATGGTTGAAAGTTCCAGGAATGCAATTGGCCTTGATGGTTTGCGTACTATCTCGGTACCATGCGTAATGGTACAAATTTTACGCAGACTGGTTGTGGACTACTTGGATAGGCTGGAGATGTAAGTCGAACATTTAAAAAAAATGTCTTTAATCTGATTAAACAACAATTGTTTGCAGAATTGCAAAACTGTTTAATTTCTTCCACACAGGAACGGTGCTCTGACATGGCATAGTGGAGTAATTCCAGCCGATGAAATCTGGCTAAAGGTCGGAGGTGACAAAGGAGGCAACTCGTTCAAGCTCGCCATCTAAGTAGCGAACACCCGGCCAGCACCCCAACTCCCAAAACAATACTGTTGTCATTTGCTTCTTTTTTTTATGCCCCATTTCTTTTGAACAGAGACAAGAAACTCCGTTTGTTCGTCTTTGGTGATTACGAGTTCCTGGTGAAAATATATGGATTATGTGGCTGTAATGGTAAGCTCAAATCACTATCACTTGTCTTCACACTGTCTGAGAACACTTTTCCCTGCACATAAACATTGTTTGAATTTTATTTTACATACATTTATTTACATGTGTACCTTGCTTAAAGCGAGATATTGCTGCCTGTTCTACCTGACATCCAAGAAAGACATGCAAAAGGCTCCAGCTCAGCGTGACAGCCCTACAGTGCACAGGAACCGAGAATCAATGCTCAGAGACCATTAGGCCTATTTAGCACATGGGGCCGAAAGAAGCAAAGCCAAATACATCTCACACAGCGTTGTTTCTCTGCCACTGATGGACATTGACATTGATCATGTAAGTTTCTTCATAGATCTAGATTTTGATAAATATGATAATTACTTTAAGTTGTCAAGAATGTTCAGTCATCTCATGCTCTTGGCACTTCCCCGGCATAATAAGGGTTGTTCTAAAACCCCCCTGACCCCTCGACTAACTTACTCTTTTAAGCACACACTACACACTACTTTTATCTTGAAGGGGGTCGAGAGGGTTTAAGAACAACCCCTTGCGTAGTGTGTGTGCTTACGAGTGCAAGTTAGTCGAGGGCTCGGGGGTCGAGGGGATTTTAAAACAACCCATATTAGAAGTATTAGAAGTACACATATTTGTTGTTTTACCACTTCAATGTCTCTACATGTCAATGTGTGGGTATTGATGTACATGTACATGACTCAGGCCTTCATTTTTAGAAATTCGTGGAGCTCAGTTAATCGCTCTCCTGGAAAATCTGAGGAGCTCAATTTGAGCACCCAAAATTGCTCTCATGGGCGGATCCAGGATTTTTTTAAAGGGGGGGTCCACCCAAGGTCTTAGGCAGGATTTTGTGAATTGGGTGTGTAAAAAAAAAATGTGGGTGTGTAACAATTTGAGTACATGTAACTGGGAAGCATGTACGCGAAGCGCACATCACGAGCGCGTAGCGCGAAGTCTGTGCGGCCGGGGTTCATTTTTTTGGTTTATTAGGTGCTCTCTGGCGCAATCTGAGGCCAATTTCTACCTATTTTTTGTTAATGTTGTGGCAATATGAAGCCTGATTTTTATACCATTTTTTTTTTAAATCTAATATTTACAATTTTTAGCTGGAATGATAACTTGAAATAAATTTTGACCAGAGGAGTATATTATGGATACCGGTATTGGAAGTTTGGATTTAAAAACAGCGCACACTGACTCACACTACGTGTAAAATGAGGTAACGGTTAATTGGTCATAAACCTTAGGCATACTTAACATAGGCAGGATTTGGCTGGGAGCGACCGGCAATGACTCTATTTAAAATAATAAACAAATTACAAGCCCTAATAGTTATTAAGTAAGTTTAATTTAAAGTTGTATGTTAAAATAAAATGTTACAAGTTGTGTTTAATCTTTAAAAAACTACACGCCAAACGCCCGCTTGTGCTAGCGGGGTTTATTCCGACCGTCTCTACAAACGGTGGAAAAAGCGGCGTGTTTTAGTGTTGAGTAATTTACATAAATTTAGCTTAAATTTAGGTCACGTGACAAATATATAAACACTGTGGTTAGCGCCTATTGCACTCGTTCTGCTGGGGCTACTCAACCGTCACTTCAAACGGTGAAATTCCAGTGTTTTTATTGGCAAGTCTGCCAAGTAAATGGGCCCAGTGGTGAGCCAAGCATGGCATTTGGGGCAAGCCTGCCCCGTTCAAGCTTATGAAAGCGTTAAAAAAATTAAAATATGTAATTGCCTGAAATGCAATAAGAAGGAATAAACAAACTAGCGGCTCAAAAAACTAAGCCAAAAAATCATAGTCTATATGGTTGTTATTTTGTGTGTGTGGTTTGAGAATAATACACGTATGTGAGTGTGTACATGTATGTACGTTGCTTGTTAGGTGAAATACATTTGGGTTTTTTTCGTTTTTTTTTTTTTTTTTTTTTTTCACTCAAGAAAAAAGGGGTTCCGGACCCCTTGGACCCCCCCCTGTATCCGCCCATGGCTCTCCTGGGAAGTCCAAGGAGCTCGATTTGCATGTACAAGTAACGCCATTACAAAATGTCGAATGGTACTACGCACAAACAATGTCACCGCGTGCACGGGTGGCCAGTTGACCGGCCGCCGCGGCGCTTGCGGGCATAGCCCGGTAGCCGACACACAAAAAATCGCTCTGCACTGATCGTTGTGGGACAAATGAGCTCAACCTTTCGTAAGGTATTTCCAACCCAAACTTGTCAAAAATGAACGCTAGTTTCTTGTAGATGTACCGGAGATCATTCAAAATGCCGTTCAAATACTCTGGCTCCCTTTGGAATATCACAACTTCCAGAAAAACGGTGTAATTTCACATGCCTACCCACTGTTGTCTGGCTGCACAGTACATGTACATGTACATGTATTAGATCGCGCACAACACTGGCTGCACAGTATTAGTATTAGATCGCGCACAACACAAATACACCACACTGTACGTACGTGTGCTTGGGCCGCCCATTTGGAAGCGCGTCCATTTTATCGAAAATAGGGGTGTTGGTATTACAAAGTAGGTGGTTTTAATTGCTCAGCCCATCCATTTCATAATTGTTTTGTGTTTTCACTTCATCGGAGGTTTATTTATTTAGTTTTACATTATAAATATTTATAAACTTATCTCAACCGAAATTATTATTTCATTTTATTCACTTAACGGCGGTGCACGTCTGAATGACGATCCTGCCAGTAACCTTGATCATAATGGAACGTGCTACATGTCGTTGATGAAAAGAAAATGGCTAATGTATATGTACATGATGTATGGGATGGACACATGTACAGTGGTTGTATGGCCGACCGGGTCATACTCGCCGCGCTGGTGCTACGCGGTGCGTGCCGAGTAATTATTTTAAAATGTAGGCCTAACCTTTAAAATAAAATCGGGATGACAAGTTAAGAAATCAAGTATATAAAATTCGGATTGACAAGATTTTACTGTTGGCTTTTATGTAGACAAAAACTGAGCTTACAAATTTACCCAGGAGCGCTATTATTCGCGCGCCAGAAACCGTGTTGAGGAGCGCGAAGGAGCGCGATCGCGCTCGCGCTCCTTAAAAATGAAGGCCATGATGTAATGCAAGTATCAAATTAATACGTGTGTACACATGTTCTTTACAACGACCAGTGGTGATGTACATTTTTCTCATTTTTCCCAGGTCATTCTACCCAGCCTACACATATTCCTAGGGGTATATAAAAAGCTGTATGATATATACTCGAGAGTCAATGCCATAAAGTGGATGTCCAGATCTTTAAATTGCGTGTTCAGCATACCGACTCAGTCATCAGAGGTTCCTGTGTGCGAGTCCAATTTTGACCAGCCAATTTTGGCTGCGTATAGAGAACAAGAGCAACTCCGGGATAATATCGCCAAGAAAAGGTCTGAATTGGAAGAAATAGAAGAGGAACTACCGCTGCATATGCTGTATGGAGAAATCAAAGATGACGAAGACTTCAGTGGTGTGGCAAAACGTGCCATACAACTGAGAACTCAGTTGCAAGATTTGGTGCGTTTTTAATTCATAAAAAAAAAAAATTAAATAATAATATATTGAAAGCTGATGTACATGTACAAATATTTCAAAAATGAACATGTGCTCACACATACATGTACTTGTACATGTACCTTAAATGTTTATATATTTGTTACAGGAAAACACAACTGTAGAACTACCTTTTGGCACAGGTCCAGTTGCCAGCTCACTCGATGAAAGCTTACAACAACATCATGTTCAACGACAAGCCTACCATGGCAAAGCATTTGTAGGCAATCATGTCCATAAGTGCTGCAAGGTAAAGTGATCTGCCAATTTCATTAGACAAATTTTACATAAATATATTAACTGATTGCATGTATTCTTTGTTAAAATGGGTGCCTGTTATATTTTAACTACTTTAGCCCAACGTGATATATGACATCAGCTCCTCGCCATACTTACTATTGAGAGGCTGGATTTAGATTACATCCCCATATCAAGGCAACAGGCCCTCATCCGTGAGTCAGCAACTATTGGGAGTCATTTCAACACTATCATGTTGAAATTTGCTGATGTACATCATGGCATCAACCACTGCAACAGTATTACTCCTGAAAACTTGCACCGCATTGGTAAATAAATTGGGGTGCATAGATGCGTGTGTAATGACCGGCAATCGTGGTCGTCGGACAAAAGAATTGGGAGTCAAACAATGGGTCCACGATTGACAAAACGTCCACGATCTTTTCCCGTGTACAAATCCTATGGCGATCATCAAAAAACGTTAGAGTATAAACAAAAGAGGGAAGACGGTCGGACAATACCCCGTCCACGATCGAAGGCCATTACACACTTGTGTGTGTGTGTGGGGAGGGGGGCGACTTATGAAGAAAAATGTCGCTGATATTTTATCTTGAAATTAAATGTACATGTCAGATTTGACGTACATTTTTGTATAGAGGTTATAATACAGTCAAACCCTGATAATAAGAGCACTGTTAATGCAACATCCTGCTTATAACAATTAAAAAATAAGGTCCCAAGTCTTCGTTTTCCATTACTGATAATACAAAGTACCTGTTCAAACAAGGTAATTTGTAAAGTCCCAAGGACGTTGTTGTAAAGGCGTTTCATAAAGCCCAAAGAAAAGAAAATGTCACAGGGACAACAGAATAAAAACAGCAGAATAATTGGTCACTGCTAATATCTATAATGAATAGCCTGCAAGAAACATTTTTTTACGGGTGGTGGTATTCAAGTGTTGACTCCTCCTTCCCACAGGATTGAAAAAGAAGAAGTTTTTTCGGGGCAAACAAACGACCGATATGCAATCAAAATGAAAATTTGGCTTTGTGCTAGCAATCTTTTCAAAATGTCCGCAAATTACATGTAGATGCTTGCAAGATATCCTATGGGAATGAAGAGTCAATAGTCTAATGTTTATTGTACTTCCTTTTCGGTAGACCTCTGTATCAAAGACTTCATGGCGACATACCGCAGACTGTTTCCTGGGGAAAGTATCACACCAAAAATGCATCTGTTAGAGGATCATGCACATCCGTCAACAGTTGGCAAGAATTGGAATTGGATTTGATCTGATGAATGAGCAAGGAGGGGAGCTTATCCATGCTCAGTTTAATAGAACTAACCATGCTGTCAGTGGCATGACAAACAGGCTCCAGAGGCTGATGGCAGTAATGAAGCGTCATTATGTTTCGACAATGCCAGAAGTCAGAGCCAAGATCATCACGGGACATCGGAAAAGAAAAGGCGAAGAATAAATAAATCAAAGTCAATTCTACTCAGATAAAAATAATACCACAGAAAGATGTTGCATACTGATGCCACTTGTATGTTGTAAAGATATCATGCCCTATCACTGTATGGTATGTCGCAATCTGAAGACAACATGTTAAATAAAATTTTAAAAAAGAATGGCAATTCTTAATGAATAGAATTGCTTTGGAAAGTTTGCCATACCTTTCAATTGAATTGTCTTGCAATTTTTATTTATCAATATAGTTTATCAATATTATTATTGATAATAATGTTCAAGTTTGTCAACCATGCACCTACCGCCGGTATTACATGGTTGTGCATAGCACGTTTGGTTTGTAAGTATAGCGTAAAGAAATTTAAATCATAACCTACAAGGCAATACTCCTGTTTTGAAAGGGCTCCCGCGTATTCGTCTTGCATGTGCGGCCGAATTGTGTACATCCCCATTGAACACGTGCGACGCACGCGGTTTGCACCCATTTGCCAGAGCCAAAATACCCATCTAAACTGTTTGCCCTTACCTTCAAATTGCATCAATCCTGTCAGTGGGACTTCCAAGTATCCTTCAGTCTACCATGATGTCTTGTGAAAATGATATTTTTAATAATATGACCGCTCTCTTCCACAATATTTTTACGAACGCCCGTTTCCTCGACCGCTAAAAATCGATCTGTGTCACCGTGACTGCTAGCTGTTGTTATTTAGCTAGGTTATCGTTTCACGTAATCAACAAAAGCAATTCTAAAATCCATGATCCAGCAGGACATTTTACTTGCGAAACATCATTTGCATATGACCCAGGGGCATCCAAAAAAACGAAAACACATCAGGGTACCCGCGACGCGATTGACCCCAAAATCGTAAACAAACAGCGCCCTCTTGGGTCGAGGCGCCTCCCAAGGTAATTTCGGCTGACCACTCTTCAACACTGAGGGCGCTGTCTTTTGCGTCGAATGAAACAGCCGTGACAATACTTCAGTTTGCATCAATGTACATTTCTTGGGCTTTAGTTTTAACCCTGCCTGATCTAGTGCGTGTAGTACAGTGCTAAGTCTAGTAAGATGTTCATCAAAAGATTTAGAAAATACAATTATATCATCAAGATATACAAGGCATATCTTCCAATGAAGACCTGTTAGAATGCGCTCCATTAAACGCTCAAACGTAGCCGGAGCGTTGCATAATCCAAATGGCATTACGTTAAATTCATATAGGCCAGTGCCAGCTGAAAATGCAGTTTTTGGGCGATCAATGGGATCTACCTCTACTTGCCAGTACCCACTAGCTAAATCTAGAGTACTAAACCACCGAGCACCATGGAGAGCATCCAAACTGTCATCAATTCTGGGCAAAGGATATGCATCCTTCTTCGTTATGTTGTTAAGCTTACGGTAATCATTACAAAATCGTAGACTACCATCTTTTTTACGTACCAGCACTACAGGGGACAACCACGGACTTTGTGATGGGCTTATAACTCCTTTTGCTAGCATGTCATCTATATGATACTGTACTTCTGATTTTTGATAGTATGGAACTCTCCTAATTGCTTGTCATACAGGAGGCTGATTATCGGAATAAATGTTATGTTGTTCATAATCCGTTCGACCTAGTTAATTTTTTCTTGCAAAGACAGATCTATGACTACCTAATACCTTGCGCACCATTTGTTCTTGGCTTTCATCAAGTTTGTCACATGTATGAAACAATAATTCTTCGAATTCTTCATCTTTACAACTATCTGTTACCTCTTTAGTCTCAACCTCGCTCGTTACCTGCAAAACGTCTTGGACAGGTTGAAGTAAGGCTACATTAGTTTCTTTGTAGAGTACAATTGGTTCCGTTTGTACATTAAATACTCTAACAGGAACATATTTGCTGTCCGTATAAACCAATGAGCGGGCTACACAAATGCCTCTGTCTCTAGTAACACTACTGATTGGTTCAACAATGCCTGATTTACCAATTGCATTTCTTGTCCTTACTTTACCAGGAATAATAACCTCTTGCCCAGGTTGTACAGTTACAGTTTGATCTACAATAATACGACAACAATAAGAGGAATTATTCTCTTTAACTGTATGTATTGTTACACCGTCTACTGTTAGGTAATTCTCACTTGGGTTGATAATGCACTTATGGAGATCGAGGAAATCCATTCCAAGAATACCTGCTGGATTAATGTCGGCAACGACAATGTTATGAGTAGTTTCTAGTTTGCCTATCTGTAAATTAACCGAAATCTGCCCATTGATATTAACTGATGTTCCATCGGCCGTAATTATCGGTAAGTTACATGGCTGAATTTGGTTGTTAACGTCATCAGGAAAGAACTTTAAAATCCGTGGATTAATGACTGTATGAGAAGAACCAGTGTCAATCAGCATTTTGACAGCAACTCCATACATAACAGTGAACACATATAAACTGGTATTGGATCGAGTCTTTTGTGTACTGAATGGTTGAGCGTCGACTCCACGAGCAACCTGATCTAGTTTAACGTCTGGTTATTAACTACGTCAGCATGGCTTGCGTTTGCGGGCATAGCACTCGACTCAGTTTCCCTTTGTTGCGGAGGCAACCTACAGAATCTGCGAATGTGGCCTGGTTTTCCACAATTAAAACACTTCATTTCTTTTCGTTTAAAAACTTCCACCAAGCTTTGAACATTTCTGATGTTTTCGTCCAATTTTTGTTCTAGTCTATTGATTTTTTCATCAACACTTGCTAATGATTCTGCACTTGACTCCTGTAAACTTGCAACACGTTGCTGTTCCAAAGCAGGTGTTACTGTGCCTGCCGCATTAGCTTCAGCTTGTAAAATATCTTCTTCGCGCTGTGCCACCTGAAGAGCGGTTTTAAGCGTTTTTGGATTTGCGCGACGCACTTCTGCCCTTATGGCGGATGGACGCAACGCATCAATAAAATAGCTTACTGCCAAATGATCAGTGTCTGAAATATCCATTTGCGGGTATGCATGAGTAATAAGACTCCGTATGTCTTGTGCAAGCGCTGCTAGTTTTTCACCTGATTTACGTTCACGCTGCTTAAGTTCTGTTCGATACATATCTACGCTATGTACTGGACTGAAGCGAGATCGCAGTTCACCAACAACAGAATCATAATCTTCTTTATGTATATCTGGGATATCCCGATAAAGTTTAAGTGCTTCACCTCGCAAGCTGACAGCAAGCTGTGTAACTTTATCATCACCTTTCCAACCATTAACTTTACAACATAAATTAAAATGTACAATCCAGTCTTTAAAATTACTTGTCCCATCAAAATTGCCTGGCATACGCTGTTTGGTGAAGGACACCCGGTTCCGTGCAGCAAGCGTCAGTGCCCACATCTTGAAATTATTGCCATATTGACGGGTTTGATGCCTTGCTGTGGTCTGAATTTGTACATTATCCCAAACGACTTTGTTTCCTGACTGACTTTATGTTGAACCTCAGGTGACTTTGACTTCTGACTGATCGGACGAAGCCACTTCAGACCACGTCCCACTGCCTAGAGATGGGAACTCATCTTCAAAACTATTGTAACGCTTCTGTCCCGGTTGGCCAATAGAGGGTACTAGAGCGATTTCATAGTGAAAAAAGGGGGGGGGGCGGCCCATGCTGTGAACGGCGGCGCGGCAGACGTTTCGTTCCGCTCGGGCGATTCCGAGTCGGGTCCGTCGGCGCAGCGAGGGCGGGGCCTCGCCGGGACGCACACGCTTCCTAAGCCCGTCACAGTCGGAGGAGCCAGCCACGGTCACAGTCACAGTCGCAAGAGGCAGTCACAGTCGCGGCCACAGGAGCCAGTCGCAGTCGCAGGAACCACAGTCGCAGTCGCAAAAGCCAGTCGCAGTCGCAGGCACCAAATGCAGGAGCTAGTCGCAGTCGCAGGAGCCAGTTGCAGTCGCAGTCGCAGGAACCACTGTCGCAGTCGCAAGGGCCAGTCGCAGTCGCAGGCACCAGTCACAGTCAGAGGAGTCAGTCGCAGTCGCAGTCAAGTCTTAACATTGGTGGGATGTGCCGAAGCTAGGTGTGTGCCAGAGCTAGGGGTTCGTCTGGCGGACCACACATGCGCGACGGAGTCGGATCACGCATGCGCGACAGAGTCAGACCACACATGCGCCTCGGAGTCGGACCACACATGCGCGACGGAGTCGGACCACGTTCCACGTTCCACGTTCCACCGGAATTCTGGGAGCAGCTTCAGGCAGACCGAGTTCCAGCCACGGACACCTCCCACCTACTAGGTAGTGTCACTGTAGTGTCACTGTCATGTTGTGTCTCTAATTTTCCATCACTGAACAGTCTTCTTCTGCTGTGAAACACCCTAGGCTCGTCTTCTTGTCGTTCTGGGGTAATCGTTTTGACCAGAGAATGCTGCCATTGCTCCTGTTTGCTCCTTGATTCTCCCATCACCTTATCAATAGTTAGAATAGTGCCCTTTGGACCTTTACACACTCCAAGACTTTAAAGACAGCTTAAGAGCTTTTGGCTGCATCCATGTTTCCAAAATTGAAGGGAAAGGCACCCCTGGATAAAGCTGAAGACTGTTGGCTTTTGCGAGTACTTAATCATTGACAGCAGAAACCCAACACGCATGTCACAAACAAGCATGGCTTCCTCCAGAGAGTTTACTTTCTTGTCACAGTACTTTTTGCCTTTGCACCATTTCCTAGGATTAGGAAATGCAGCCTTGAGCACCTTTACTAACAAAGGCATGCAGATGCCAGCTTCATCAACAACCTTGCCCCAGTCAAAGCTGTTGATAGCAGCTACTTGAACAGACTTAGCCAAACTGAAATTAGATGAGCAGAATTTAACCTCTTTTGACACACTTTTTCGCCACACTGAAAAATGCCCTGGTTGCAGATTTGCTCTCTAAAAGAGCCATGAGAGCAGCTTCATAATTACTTGTGTAAATAGCTGATGTGGCGCGCGTCTCTTAAAACTCAACGAACCAGTTGGGGAATGCCGAGAATCATGACTAGATGCAAGAGTTTGGCTCAGTTTTAGAATTTTGGTGGTCCGTCGCAAGGGTGTGCTTATTACTCGTTTTCTTTGTGTGTACTTGGGAGTCCTCTTCTGCGCAGCCTTCCTTGCCTGGTTACATTTTAAACATTTGAACCCAGCCCTTATCAAAATCCTATCAAAATCACCTGGTGACAGGCGACATACGTTAATACTCAGCCTGTGCCATCCTTTTACTCTTCTTTCAAAAGGCAATTTACATATCAAGCAATTCTGAGTATTCATTGTCTGACTGGGGATCAAGTATGATGGATGTTAACAATTTCAATGAAGGAAGTCCTAATGCTGCTTTTAAGTTTCAAGAAAAAGAGCAGCCCATGCAGAAATACAAAATATTTCAACTGGCCAGATAGAGGCCTAACTTTAGTTGTAACTTAAAAATGTCACCACACTCTCTTTGTACAAGCTATACCAGTAAACAGCCTAGCTTAACTTCACGAAAGTGACTAAATTCGCTAACCTGACTTCACCCTATTCTCTAGAACTTAATGTAGCAATTTACCAGGTGAAACAATTACCAAAGGTTAGGCTTACAAAACTCCCTTTTTTACAATAAAATTATTTCTATGTCACCAAACTTCCTAGTATGAGAACAATATTTCAATAAAGAAATAATATCAAAAATGCCGCTAAAACTATAGACTATACAGTAGGCCACCTTTGTTTTCCAAACTTGACAGATACGTCAGTCAACTCAATACATTCAGACACTAGAATCCCCACTAAATCGTTTATAAATTGAGAAAAACACGAAAAACGCAGAACTTTAATCAACCATAAGTAAATATTATCAAAACTTGTACTTGTTGTGATGATTGTTACGAGATTACCTCAATTATTGGCAACGCAAACGATACTTTCGGTACACAGCACATTCGATCACACGCCATACCACAGCACATGCAGCGGGCAACATGCAGTCTATCTTGCACGCGATTACAACAGAGGGCGCTCTGCTAGCCTTTGGTACTTCATGAAACAACCGTCGGTTGTGTTTACGCGGTCTGCGCGCACACGTACAATTCCGCCATTATTGCCAAGCCAAGTCTTCATGTTGACATGCAGTTTATGCTACACAAAAGAGACAAAATACACCAGACGGAACCGCGGAAAAGTTGCGGGGCCATAGACTAGGGCTAACCTAGGGCCTGTTACGACCATGCTGATACCGAGGAGACCGGGCCCACACAGCAGACCACTCCACCGCCTTGGTCGGCAAAGACCAAGCCCGACCCACCCCGGACCACGACCAGCTGCAAGTACCCAACACCCACCCGCAAAACCGACCACCCACCACAGGACGCCCCACCGAATCAGGCCATATCACCCAAGACCTAGCACCCCGCCGAAACGACCCTTCACCCCGCCGAAACGACCATCCGCAGGTGGCGCACCCGTCGCAGCTGACACCAATCTAGCCCGTACAGCGAACATTTCACCCCGAGTAGTACACTCCCCAAACTGGCGGTCTCTGGGAAGTACAGGCGCGGCGAGTTCCCCGGCCATGGAGAGTTTCAACACAACTACAACGGACAGTGAATCAGCGACATCGACAGCTACAAACATTTCGGACTACTCCATGGACTTCCAACTGCGGAACTCTTCGGGCGTTCCCCGCGAGCCCAACGTCCCTGTGTGTAGCGCCACGTCCAAAACACAGTCCTGGACCGACTTAGTTTTGGCGGCGGAGGTGGAGATAAAACAAGAGATATGGCGACGGAGCCAGGACCGCGACTCCGACGGATGAGTGGTCTCTATGAACTTAGTCGCCTCCGCCAAACGCGGCCACCACTCGTTGGACTCGCCTGGGGAATGATCGACGATTCGGCGGAAACAAGAAAAACGAAAACAAAGTTGCAGTCCACCCCAAAATGTGTGTTTTTTATGTTTTTTGTTTTTACTGTGTTCCAGTTTTGATTTGTCGTTTTGTACATTTCGATCATGTGCTCTTTAAATATTTGTAGTATTAATGTAAATGGGTTACGGAATTCTGTCAAACGCTGCCAAATTGTCGACTCTTGCAATGAGCGAGGTGTTGACATCTTGCTCTTGCAGGAGGACCGTGTCTCTTGCTTCTCCGAGGCCAGTGCGTGGGCCCGGGAATTGGACGGCGTGGTTTTTTGGTCCTTTGGGACAACTTCGAGTTGTGGCGCGGCCGTTTTGTTATCCAAGCGCCACACATGGGAAACGGCCGACTATTTGCGGGACAATGACGGTCGAGCGGTTTCACTCACAGTCAAATTAAAAATAGAGGGAATATAGGTGCCATAATGACCAGCAGCGGGAAAAAAAAGGAGAATTATCCCGTCCCAGCAATGATACTGACTGCATGGCTATAGTCTAATTGTGAAAAGATCGAGTCAAAAGACAGGAAGAGCAGGTGAGTCAAAGATAAAGTTATACTAGGATAAGGTGCATCGACATTTGCTCCGGTGAAAATTGCTTCGGGCTTTATTCTGTCTAAGATGTTGGGTTAGGGTTGCGATAGGGTCTTATGCTTAGGGTTAGAGTTAGGTATAGCGTTTAGTCCAGGGCTGAATTTGGCCATTTGATTAGTGTTAGGGGATTGACCGCGGCGCTATCTCCGTACGGAAAGGTGTTTGACGCGAGGAGGGGCCACTGGCAGCAACACATTGGGTGGGAAAACGGCCACTGACACGCACGAGTGGAACTAAGCCGCCCGATCCCATCGTTCATGCGTGTCGGTGGATACCAGTTTCGAGTCACCTATGACCAGCAGGAGCAGACACGTCGTGTGTGCGAGATGGTCGGCCACCTGGCTGCGGGTTGCCCGACCGTTGTGTGCTATAATTGTAACAAGCCCGGTCATTGCAGCTGCGAGTGTCCTGAGCCGGTGAGATGTCAATTGTGCGGGGTGACGTGATACCGTATCGTTAATGGTAGACCTAGGTGTACAGACTACTACAGGTCTAATTGTTAATGTTAGACCCTGTTAGGAAATATGTTAATTTTATTTCATTAATTTGGTCCCTTTTTTATTAATATAAAAGGCTATTTTGCCTGCCAACCATTCTCATCATGTATGTTCCATGGAACAGGCTGAAAATAGCTTCTCAGCAACATTGAGACTTGCTTCAGCAACTGAGGAAGAGGCTCTCAAGTGGTTGCAAGAATTCCAAGAGTCTTCCAAGTTTATGGGAGAGTGACAAGAGCATATCCTACCTCAACTAAATATGTCCTTTTTAAGGTTTGTATTTCTACTTAATGTTTAAAGAGAATTATATGAAAAATGAATAATTTATGAAGATTAATATTATATATGTGATTATGTAATCATTAAATCTGAACTTGTTTAAATATAGGTGTTTTTTTAATCCGTAGGTGAATTTTAACCTTGCAAGCCTTATATTGCAAGTCACATATATGAATTTCTTTCCTTTTAACATGTATACCTAATTGATTCATCCTCGTGGTAATTGATTAATTAATCATGCCTGTTTATTGTTTTCTTTATTGCATTTATAGAGGGAATATAGGTGCCATCATGGCCAGCAGCGGAAAAAAGAGAATCATCCCGTCACAGCAAGGATACTGACTGCGTAATTGTGAAAAGATTGAGTCAAAAAACAGGAAGGAAGAGCAGGTGAGTCAAAGATAAGGTTATACTAGAATAAGGTGCATCAACATTTGCTCCGGTGACAATTGATTCGGGCTTTATTTTGATGTAGATGTAGGATTAGGGTTGCGATAGGGTCTTAGAGTTAGGTATAGCGTTTAGTCCAGGGCTGAAGTTAGCCATTGGATTAGTGTTAGGGGATTGACCGCGGCGCTATCTCCGTACGGAAAGGTGTTTGGCGTGAGAAAGGGCCACTGGCAGCAACACCTTGGGTGGAAAAACGTCCACCGACACGCACGAGTGGAACTAAGCCGCCCGATCCCATCATTTGTGCGTGTCTTCGAGCGACTTGTACATTTATCGGATAATGATTCTTTATGTTATTATAGCGCTATTCATGCTGTGAGGGTCCAATGATCTACACATGGGTTCCATTAACAAGTCCGACAACATTAGGGAAGTGTGCTATTTGATAAAATTCATCGACAATGTTGCGTCTCTCATTGGCGTTAGAAGGGCATGATTCCTGAATGTTCGAGGCTCTAGTTCATCTATAAGGGCATCAATTAACTGAAGAATTGTCTGCCTGTCAAGCCGGTAACGTTCATAGAGTTTCACGTCATCATACACATCTAATGGATGAACCCTATCCCAAAATACCCGTTCTCGACGGATTGCATGTCGTCTCATCAGTTCTTCATGCGCAGCTAACATCAACGCGGCCATTTCGCACCGTGGTCTTCAGCCAAATGAACGATTTGTTGTCATACGGGTCCAACCTACTCAAAGTTAATACACCTCGGGAGGTGTCTTAGATATAGGGGTGATTTTGAGCATGATACTTAGGATAAGTTGTTTATTGAAGACCACTTGTTCATGATGTAACCGAAACGGAAGGGCTACTGCACAAATTTAGGACAGGAAAGCAAACTTGTTTTCTTGAAGAAAATATATATCTAAAATTTTATTTATTTTTATATAATTTGTCAACAGTTGGCACAGTTGCAAACAGTTGCACACATTTGATATGCAAACTGGATATTACAATAGACAATTCAATTGATAATATTTCCACCAAATTTGGTATGACAACTATACAAATATGACAATCGATTTTAACACAACAACCGCTATTAAAAACGATGACTGTTAATTATCAAAAACGACAACTACTATCCAAAACGACAACCACTACCCAAAACGACAACCACTACCCAAAACGACAGCCATAAGGTCTATTCATAGAAAAATAGAAAAGGTCAATGTTATGGGCAATCTCAAGTATTGGCAATTGTACATTTGTATACCAAGAAGGAATGAATTGATTTTTAAAAGATCAATACAATCCAGTTAGTCTCGATAATACAATTCATAGATATTTTCAAGACAAGCAATTTACTAATACAAATTATTATATTCACAATACAATATCTAAACATTCATAATTTGAGGGTGTGCAAATATGAAACTTGCAAAGCACCATTGCTTCCGTATGGATTAAAGTTAAGACACAATACCATTGGGCGAATAAATATATATTTGTTTAAATTGAACACACCTATTCAAGGTTTATTAAACAACCCTGAAGACGCAACACTAAATGCCTCAACTCCAGAATCCAGTACCCTGTCAAGTTACAACAAATATCAATAAATATACACATTTGTATCACTAAGTACTATGTTTTTTAAAAGTATAAAGGTCAAACAATGTCCAAGATATGTTCCTAACGATATACTACATGTACAATAGATGTTGCAATCAAAATGCAGTGCAGTGTGTCCAAACATTCCCAGATGTGCATTTTGAATTTATTAAGCAATGTGAGGATGGAGGTTACTAACCCCAAAATATAAGGTGCGATATACTCGTAGGATAATTTATCCCGAGTACACAACCTGGTGCATCAATTTAAGATAATTTAATAAGGTACACTATACTCTAGGATAATTTGTCCCGAGTAGACAACATAGTGCATCAAATGCAAAAGTAATTAATAAAGGAATTTCACAAAAAAACAAATGCAAGTTATAACACTTACCGACCAAAGCGGCCCCACACCTCACATGCCTCCAAGAAGACGTGAAACTTGTCCTAAGACATAATATTTTTAATACCAACGTTCGCAAAGTGTGTTGGCAAAGGCATACGCAAAGCAAATGCATGTGCTGCGTTGCTGGCTCAGCTATAGAGTGACTCTCTGTAAGACCACGCGTCCAACAAGAAAACTAAGTGGAATGCAAGGAATTTATCAAAAATAAAACCCGAGCATAGTCATTCTAAAATCAGCTGACTACTAGCGCATAGCATGCCATATGTAAATCGATTACTATAGGGCGCCGCCAGGCGACTCAGTTATACAATAATAATTTCAATTGGTGGCGCTATTTACAGTGCAAACAAAACAATCTACAAGTACCAGGCAGCGTAACAGTCTGGCTGGTTACAATGACACTTGGGATAAGTAGGTAGATAGGTATAATATTTTGACTTAAGTACGTTTATGAATACGGTCCCTGAGGAATTCCCCTGGCAGGCTACACGGTCATCAAACAAAGAGATGCACTTCAGCTCGCCACAACAATTTGTGTGCAAATTGCACAATAGATGGTGCGAATCGGCTTGCGACCTACTGGAAGGTCGCAAGAAATGCACAAGGTGTCCACGTCTAGAGGACCAACGGTCTCCCCACAAGTGTGGCACTTAGCCGTCTGCTGGTCAGGCTGACCAGCTTAGGCATAGACGCGGGCACTGACTCGGAAGTATCGGGGACCGGTTCCGCGGACCGCTCAGGGGGGGCAGTCCGCTTCATCGGACCCCGGGGGACTACTTTGTTTGCAAAGGATGCGGGGCACAATTTAAAACTGTGCCCCACATCCCCGAAAACGGTGCAAAGAACTCGGTTGGGGCACAATGAAGCCACGTGCCCCAAACAGAGACATTTGAAGCACTTTTCCTGCTTGCATGAATTAGCGAAATGACCCTTTCCGCCACACTTGGCACACGTTTTGGGTTGCCCGAAGTAAGAAACCCACGCATTTCTGTTTCCGATCCAAAAGACGGATGGGATGTGCGTCTGAATTTCCATACGGTACTGACGCGTACCGTTAAATACAGTGGGCTCTCCAGCGTAGGTACAAAACCTAATCTGGAAAACCTAACCGAACGAGCTGAGTTTACCTCTGACTAGATTGTCGTCAGTGCTAACATTGATATAGTGGATGGTCACAATGACCACCCCTCATAGGACAAAACCTCACAAAACGGGATCAGGGAAAGCGACGGAATGTACGCCAACTCGGGCGTCTTAAAAACAACGTCAAAACGATGACTCAGTAAGGGCTGAACTGCCGACAGATGGTCTTTGGCTACAACTTCTAGGGATTTCAACTTAGAAAAAAATTTGTCAGGTTTCACCTCGCCGGCGAACCGCAGTTCGACGGCGCATTTCTCGTACTGTAGCGGTGGCATCTTGCCAGTCTACCGAAAAGGACAAAACACAAACAAAAATACTCACAAGTTACTACTTGCAACAAAACAATTAGGTTGCTGTAAAATACACCAACATATTACAGGCGCATCAATATTGTAGCGCAATTAACAGTTTGCTTGGGTAGCATGATGCCACCGTAGTTGTAATTGGAGCACAAACCTAGACGTCGGCTGGGGCCATTGTGCGTTGCGCTATGTAGCGCCAGTCTACTGCGTGCGCGCTATAAAAGCGAGAGCGCGCGCCACGCGAGCAGTTCGACGATTGGTCGATCTGGCGGTGACGTAGTGCAGACGTGTCTCTGTGTGGCGCGAAATTAAAAATGTGTGTTTTGCCCCTCACCAGTGATCGATCTCTTGATCGCTTTGATTGTAGTCTTGGACTAATCAGGTAAGCAATATCAGTTAATCGCGAGGTGTATCTTTACTCAGAATATATAATTACCCATACCCAGAAAATTGGCCATGGCCGATTCTTCTGTGGAAATAGATTCGTGGGATCAGATGTCGCAACAAGCCCCAATGGACATACAAGATCCTAATCAACCTCAATCAACCTTTGATGCCATGTACAGTCAAGCCAACAATTATTCTCACCAGTTCCAAACCAACACCAGAAAACGCTCGAAACCCAGTATAAGTTACACCGACGTATATACCGACTCGGAATATGACTCCCCAAATGAACATCCAACAAAACGTCGAAATACACAAAATACCTGCCGGATTCAACCTACTTTGGTCATCATCAACTGCCCCGATGTCAAACTAGCTAGGATTAACCCGATTAAGATCGCTAAGGCCCTTAATATTGTGGGCAAAGACTACATCAAAAACGTCAACAGAAATAATCAAGGGGGGATAACTGTACGTTGCCATACTCCTGCTCAAGCTAGAAAACTAAAACCTATAACCCGACTAGACCAATGGACCGTCACAACAGATTTCGCTAAATCTGAAACACAAAGCAAAGGGGTAATTACCGGAATAGAAACCGACATAACAGATAGCAAAATGTTAACTACCCTAAACAAACACGGAGTCACTGAAGTGAAACGTCCCTTATAAAAATCCACCATAGTTTTACTACTGTAAAACTATAGTTTTACTGCAGTACATAAAGTTTTACTGTAGTAATTAAAGTAAAAGTAAAGTTTCTCCTAAAGTAAAGTTACTATAGTGTTACTACAATAAAAACACAAGTCAAACTATAGTGAATCTGTAGTATTTTGGAAGTAATACTATAGTATTTATATTCATAGTTTACTGTAGATTCACTTTAACTTTACTGCAATGAAAACTGCAGTAATACTGCAGTATCATTGTAGTAAAACAATGGTAATATGTTTGTTAATACTATAACTTTACTGCAATGAAAACTGCAGTAATACTACAGTATCATTGTAGTAAAACAATGGTAATATTGTCGTGTTTTTTGTCGAAATGTTTTTCAATTATTTCTTTACTTTAGGCCTAATGATGTCCGCGCCTACCTCGTTAGCAGGCATTGCGAATTTGTAATTTTCCTACGATTACGAAGATAGCTAATAGGAAATCATGTTTTTGGGTTCATGACTGCATGTTCTTTAAAAAAACTTTCAAAACCATATCGTCAGAGATAAAAGTGGCTATATGGAGAGAAAAATCAGGAAAGGCAATTTGCGTCCGTAATCTGGGCTGCATATAGCAGTACATGTAATGCTAACTATAACGGCCTTGGGTCAACCGCTAGATTTTCGCAAGTCATCATCGTGATCGCAATAATTAAGCCAACAAGAGAGACAAGAAATCTCGACAGGAACTCGCATGTAGAGGTTTCAACATACATTATTGGGTCATGTTGTCTGCTAATCCTTCCAATTCCATAGTTTACATATCCATACATGATGTAGTTCTACTGGCTATACAGTTCCATATGGTTCCATAGTTTCATAGTTCCGTAGTTCTGTAGTTCCGTGAAAACTACATTACAAAACAAAGAATAAACTATCAACAAATATTACATGCAAGATTAAAGCGGAAAATAACATTATCACTTCGAATGGCCCTCCATAATACGCGTTGTTACAAAGTAAATGGCGACGTATGGCAAATACAAGTATTTAAACATCTTGACCAAGTTCGTGCAAATAAAGGCAAAAATCACTTGTTATTATCGCAAGAGTAAATTATTTGACTCATAATAGTTATCAAACACTACCTTCTTGCATCTTCTGGGTAAGCTTCGCAAGATTTGATGACTGATGACAGAGTTAACCAAAGATTACGATCACATTTTTCAGGTCAAAATTGGCTACCAAAACAATGTGCTCGAGTAAGATGTGTTTTTGTGAGTTTTCGCAATAGCAAAATCATTACTCCAATAAGTAAAATTATAGAGGGCGCCCTTCAATAAATCAGGTAAGTCAGCTGCACTTACATGGCTCCCTAAAATTAGCAAACTAATTTTACATACTCTAAACCTCCGACTATACATTAGAACTTCTATCTTGGCAAACCCCTTTAACATCTTAGCTTAGTATGTCACAATGGTTCGTGCAACTCTTAACGCTCAGTAGTGGCTACTGTCTGGTTCTTTCACTGACATTACATTCGTACTCGTTCCCTTTTTTTTAAATACAAAGTGACTAACACCACTAATTGTAAAAAACAAATTTAAACACTTCAAAAAACACTAACACAACAACATCAAATCTGAACTGTGGTAAGTCTTATATAACACTTGTATGTCATGGCTCCTTGTCGGGGATCTCCCGGTTCTCCAGATCTTCCACCAGCAAGACCAGCTTCTGGATGGGACGTTCTAGGAATTTCTCAGGATGTACTCTCTTGCCCTTGTTATCCAGGAGAGGGTCACCAATGGAAAGTTTAACCCTTCGGACGTGGTTATCCTTGCCAGGAAAGACCTCAACAATACGAGCAAGAAGCCACTGATTGCGAGGAAGTTTATCGTCCTTCACTATGACAACGTCCCCAATGTGGAGATTGGCTTGAGGTCGGACCCACTTTTGACGCAGTTGGAGATTTTGAAGAAACTCATTTCTCCATCTTGTCCAGAATTCATTTGCCAAGTATTGGACTCGACGCCATCGTTTACGAGAATACACATCGGTACGCTGGAACCTTCCAGGTGGCGGCAAGATGATCTTGGTTTTCATCGTCAATAAATGGTTTGGAGTAAGTGGCTCCAGGGACATCGGGTCATTCAAATTGTCCACTGTCAAAGGTCGGCTGTTTACTATAGCAGCTGCCTCACACATGAGAGTCCTCAAGGATTCGTCGTCTAGCTGTGAACCGGTTTGAAGCATCAATGGCCCCAGCACTCTACGCACAGACCGTATCTGGCGTTCCCATACACCACCGGTGTGACTGGCAGACGGAGCATTCATCTTGTATTCACACTGGCTGTAATCGCATCCCTCCTTTAAGAGGAATCGTCTCACACTGCTGTGATCCATCTCAGCAACAGCTTCCTTGAGCTCCGACTCCGCACCTGTGAAGTTGGTGCCTCTGTCAGATCTTAGTTGTCGGACGGGCCCACGGATAGACATGAATCTTCGCAAAGCATTGATGAACGAGTCTGCAGTCAGGTCAACCGCGGTCTCAATGTGGATGGCACGTGTTGCCATACACGTGAAGAGGACGCCGTATCTCTTCAGTTCCTTCCTGCCTTCTTTGATGTACCACGGGCCAAACAGGTCAACACCACAGTATGTAAATGGTGGCACTGGTTCAAGTCGGTCTTCAGGCAAGTCTGCCATCTTCTGTTCTTGAACTTGGGCAAACAGCTTTCTACATTGTACGCACTTAGATATACAGTATGACACAGCCGAGCTACATCCAATGATCCAGAAGCCGTTCATACGGATCTGGTTCGTCGTCATGCCACGACCCTGATGCTGAGCTTGCCGATGACAATGTCGAATTACTAAGTCAGTGATATGGTGCTTTCTGGGCAGTATCGCTGGATGCTTAAAGTTGGAAGGCAAACCTGCCCTTCTGATCCGTCCTCCAACCCGCAGAATGTTTTCCGCATCGAGGAATGGATCCAACTTGTACAGACAGCCAGTAGTCTTCATAGCCTTCTTGCGCTCTCGGACTATGGGTCTGACAGGATTGTCACTGTTGACCTTCAAGGAATGCAGGATCTTGATTTCCTCCCCAAAGGCCTTCTTCTGCAACAGCCTCAGAATGACTAATTCTGCTTGATGCACGTCTTCTACCGCAACAGGTTTGTAGAGAGGGATTGCATCCCTTCGCAGAGCCTGGATTGATTTGACTTTCTGTGGTTTCTTAACAGAACGCTTCATTAAGAGAGACTTAAACCTAAGACAAGCTGTTACAGCTCTCTTAGCTCGATGCCACTCAGAAAAATGCTCAAGACGTTCAAGTTCAAATTCCGTTCTTGCAGTCTTCGTTGCGAAGCTCTCAACCTTCTTAACTTCTGGATCTTCGGAAGAGATCGTTAGGCGAGTAGCTTCTATAACGACTGGAATTTCCTTTTTCCAGAGAAAATCGGGACCGTACAGCCACCTTGACTTGTTTACAAGCTGTTCTGCAGAGATTCCCCTAGATCCATCATCTGCTGGATTTTTGTTTGTGTCAACATGCCTCCACTGCGAGGGGTCAGTATGGTTTCTGATCTGCTGTACCCGATTTGCCACGAATACATGGAACCTACGGGCGTCATTTCTGATGTATGCCAGCACAACTTGACTGTCTGTCCAGAATACCTCGTAGACATCCTTGTATCCAAGTTCTCTTCGCAACAGGGCACTGACTCTAACCGAAACAACCGCAGCATTCAGTTCCAGTCGTGGGATGGTAACAGCCTTAAGTGGGGCGACTCTGCACTTACCCATTATTAGAGAGCATTGAACCCTATTCTGGGCATCTTTCAGTCGTATGTAAGAGCACTGTGCATAACCGTTGCTACTAGCATCAGAGAAGTGGTGAACCTCAACAAATTTCACGTCTCCGAAACCATTCGGTTGAAAGCATCGCTGAATCTTGAGCTTCTCGAGGAGTAGCAGATCACTTCTCCACTGCTCCCAGCGTGACCTTATCATGTCTGGTAGTGGATCATCCCAACCAGCCTCATCCTTACAGAGACTTTGAAGTATCTGTTTTCCGACTAGCAGACATGGGGCAACAAAACCAAGAGGGTCGTACACAGAACAGATAGTAGACAAGACTCCACGTCTGGTGAGTGGTTTGTCCTTCAAAGTGATGCGGAACTGAAACGTGTCAGACTCGATGCACCACTCCACACCAAGAGCCCTTTCCACTGGGAGAGTGTCGTTACGCAAGTCGAGATCTTTGATGCCTTGTGCTCGATCTTCCGGAGGAACAGCATCTAATACTGTCCTGGAGTTAGAGATGAATTTGTGCAGCCGCAAACCACCTCGACCTAAGAGTTCTTTCGTCTTCAAGATCAGTTCGACGGCTTCTTCGGGAGTGGGGCGAGATGTCAGACCGTCATCCACATAGAAGTCTCGTCTGACAAAATTGGCGGCTGCCGATCCAAGTTCTGCTTCATAGTCGTTGGCAATTTGCTTCATCATAAAATTGGCGCAGCCAGGGGAAGATGTAGCACCAAAGATATGTACATTCATACGAAACACTGTTGGCTCTAAGTTGTAGTTGCCATTCTCCCACCAGAGGAATCTAAGGAAGTCATGGTGCTCCTTGTTAACCTTGAATTGGAAGAACATTTGTTCAACATCGCACATGAACGCAGTAGATTCTCGTCGAAACCTGCAGAGGACACCAACGAGAGCATTGATAAGGTCGGGCCCCTGAAGGAGATGATCATTTAGGGAATCTCCATTATATCTCGCACTGCAATCAAAAACAACGCGAATGTTGTCAGGCTTCTTTGCATGGTAAACTCCGTGATGGGGTATATACCATGCATGGTGGTCATCTCTGCCTAGCTCTGATTTCGGGACAATCTCAGCATGTCCGTTGTGAATGATCTTGTCCATGAACGCGGTGTAATCGAGATGATATTTTGGCTTCCCCTTGAAACGAGCCTTTAGCTGTTGTAGGCGGTGCATCGCCTGTGTCTTGTTGTTCGCAAGCTTTGGTGGTTTAGACCCTTTAAAAGGCAGCGGCATGACATAATGACCATCAGGGTCTTGACGCACACCTTCCTGTGCCTGTCGCATGAAGCTGGTATCGTCTTGTGAGAATGGAACACCATCTGTTGTTCTTTCGGAGAAATCCAACTCCATCATCTCAGCAACCTTGCAGGGGTTTATGACTTCCTTGATCCGTGTTCTGAAGGAAAGCAACACATGACTTGGTGTTGCTGTTATACTACGATCCAAACTAGCTGGCTGTGATGCCACCTCGCAAGCCAAGATTCTGTGACTAACACCAATTGGATCGCACTCGTCAATATTCAGGGTCGGGTCGGTAATGCCGATAATTCCCCATCCCAGGTCAGTCCTTTGGCCATAAGGCTCGTTGTCGACTGGAGCTATCACCTCTCGAGGTGCCAATGCCCTAGGACAGTTGTATCCTATCAATATTCCTACTTCACAATCGGCAACTGGCATCAGCTTATCAGCAATTCTCGATAAGTGAGGCCATCTGCTGGCCATTTCAGCAGTAGGGATGTGGGATCGATTGGAGGGCATTATATCCCTCGAGTACGCAACCGGTAGTGTGATCTTGCAATGGCTGTCAAAACCCCGAACCATCAGTCCATCGATCTTATGGCTTTTAACCTTCATGTCCTTTGCGAACATCGTGGAGAGTAGCAACTGGACCTCAGTCCCCTGCAGCCCTAGGGCGTCGCATGTATCTTGGAGTATGAATGTTGTATCGGACTGCGTGTCTAACAGTGCATACACAAGCCTCTCGACTTCTGGTTTCTTTCGATGGGAGACCCAAACAGGGACAATCATGGAGCACTTATTGCCATCACCAGTTCCACTGAGTAGGCTAACTCGGGTGTTGGTGCTGACCGACTTTATCTCTGTTGGATGTACTCCTGTCACCCTCACACTTGGTTTATTTGCTCCTCTGATGTCACCATGCAAAGATGTAGGGTGGCTTTTGGAGCAAATCTTGCATGTTAGCCGCCTCCTGCAGTGCTTTGACACATGCCCTGGAATAAGACAGCCAAAGCATAACCCTTTTTTCCTTACAAAGTCCTTGCGGTCCTCCATCTCCTTTGTCGCAAAGGCTCTGCAAGAATCCAAGTAATGATCCTTGCCGCAAAGAGGACATTCTTTTGGCTTCTGTGTTCCCTCCTTCGAGATGAAACATCTCCTTGAGGATTCGCTTGAGGTAGTGGCAAAGATGCTTGCTCCAGTTCTCTTCTGGTCCTTTCCGATGACCCTCGAAGTGTGAGATTCATTCTGAAACCTGTCTGTCTTTAGAGATTGAAGAGAGGTGACAGGGTCGCATGCAAGATCAGCCTCCTTGGCGATGAATTTCACGAATTCCGCAAATGGGGGAAAGGTCGTCTTGTTTTCCTTCCAATCTAAAGCCTTACGGCTCCATCTTGGAACCAGCCATTCTGGTAGTTTGACTAGGAGTTTCCTGTTTTCCCTTTCATCATTTAGGACATTAAGACTCCCGATTGAGTCCATCGCAGTCTCACACTGTCGCAAGAAGTCAGACAGGTGTCGCAGGCCCTTTCCGTCCCTTGAGGAGATCTTCGGCCAAGTGTCCAATTTATCTCGAAAGGCACTCGCAACAACAAATGGATCACCATATCTCTTCTCTAGGAGTGCCTTGGCTTGATTGAAGGCCTCGTCGCCATTCAAGAAAAGGTAACCTTCAATAGCCTCCTTAGCGGGGCCAGTCAGGTATCTCTTCAGATAGTGCAGCTTTTCTGAAGCTGGTATACCCCTTCCCTCGATGAGAGTTTGGAAGCTGCTCTTCCAGCTTGGATACTTTAGTGGGTCGCCGGAAAACACGCCGGGTTCTGGAGGGGGTAAACGGCTTAAATTGAGTTGGTCAGCAAAGGATTTCGCAAGGCCAAGCAAATGTTCTTGAGTACTGGCCACAGTTGTCTCTACCTTGGGGTGTATTTGCACCGCAGGTATTACAGGTGCCTCTTGGGGCTGCGTCGATGGGGTGATCATTTCTGCAGGTGCGGGTGGCTCACAACCGCTCGCAGAGCCCTCATCTTCTGGAGTCGGTTTTTGAAGTGACTGCAGATATTCTTCAACAAATAAATTCTTGTTCTCAGGTTGCACTTTGTAATCGATGAAAGAACAAACACTTTCTTCTTTTTGTACCTTGGCAATGGCCTCCAATCTTGACTCAGTAGCATGCAAGTCACGTAACTTCTGCAATTTCAGCAGCTCCAGTTGTTTTTTCTCAAGTTCAGCTTTCTTTGTTGCTTCAAGGTCTGCAAATCTCAGTTCAGCCTTCAAAGCAGCTGCCTCTGCTGCAAGAGCTGCCCTTGTGGACAAGACGGATGATGCCTTGCTTTTGCAAGATGACCTTGAAGAAGTTGACCTGACATCTGTCCTCTCTAGGTCGCCGATGCGGTCCCAAATCTTGGCGAGGACAGACTCCATTTTAGAAGATGTTGAATCAGAACCTTCGGGTGCATCGACTTTGGGCGTGTCAGCCATGAAGGGCTGGGGTGAAGCAGACTCTTGCTGATCCATTTCGCAATTATCAGGTGGCTATGAGCCCCAAATCGTTAACCAAAAATTACTTAAATTTGCAGGTAATTCAAGTGGTCACAATTTACATGCACAACATGGACATATCCAGGTGAGGAAAAATATTAAGGTTACATCGAGGAAATATTTGAAACAAATTAAACCACAAAATTACAAAAAAGGCAAATTTAAGACTATGGCATGATCAAGCTGCTACTATGTATCACAACTTCCAAACTGCAATACTCACATTGACACTTGCCTAAAAATATTGACGAATGTGACTATTATGGGCAAATCACCAAATGAAGTTCGGACGGCTGTCTCAACGGTCAGTTATTTTCCAACATGTCGAAACAAGGGTAGAGATCCCGGATGCAATGACTCAAGATGGCTTAGCGCAGCTCGTGTTTTTATGCAGCTGTCCATGGCTGTACACGATGGAAACGAATTTTACATGTGTCCGTACATGTGCGTACACCAACAGCTTTGTTTAGTTCATAAGTCGTACAATACGCTCAGATCTTGCAGCCTGCAGAGTAGTGTCGGTTGGTGTTCCCAGATAATTGTTCGGTCCTCGGAAGTTGAACAAGTAGAGAAGAGGAGAAATGACAACAGCTTCGGTTCCAGCAGGGGGTGGGGATGTTCCAGGTCCTAGTCGGCCTAGTCGCAATATTCGCAGAGGCTCTCACCAAACTGTTGATCGCATCATTCGAATCACTTGTCGTAGGTAATCCGCAGAAGTTTTCACTATAACGGCCTTGGGTCAACCGCTAGATTTTCGCAAGTCATAATCGTGATCGCAATAATTAAGCCAACAAGAGAGACAAGAAATCTCGACAGGAACTCGCATGTAGAGGTTTCAACATACATTATTGGGTCATGTTGTCTGCTAATCCTTCCAATTCCATAGTTTACATATCCATACATGATGTAGTTCTACTGGCTATACAGTTCCATATGGTTCCATAGTTTCATAGTTCCGTAGTTCTGTAGTTCCGTGAAAACTACATTACAAAACAAAGAATAAACTATCAACAAATATTACATGCAAGATTAAAGCGGAAAATAACATTATCACTTCGAATGGCCCTCCATAATACGCGTTGTTACAAAGTAAATGGCGACGTATGGCAAATACAAGTATTTAAACATCTTGACCAAGTTCGTGTAAATAAAGGCAAAAATCACTTGTTATTATCGCAAGAGTAAATTATTTGACTCATAATAGTTATCAAACACTACCTTCTTGCATCTTCTGGGTAAGCTTCGCAAGATTTGATGACTGATGACAGAGTTAACCAAAGATTACGATCACATTTTTCAGGTCAAAATTGGCTACCAAAACAATGTGCTCGAGTAAGATGTGTTTTTGTGAGTTTTCGCAATAGCAAAATCATTACTCCAATAAGTAAAATTATAGAGGGCGCCCTTCAATAAATCAGGTAAGTCAGCTGCACTTACACTAACGTTTGAGAAATCATGTAAATGTATGCCTAGTTCAGTGTCATCACACATTTCTTTAGCTGCCCTTTTTTATCTTATCTCTCATCTCTGAAAGTTTCAATCCATTACAAGCATTATTAACGAAGTTAGAGAGGGGGAAAAAAGATCGCTAAATTCTGTGCGGCGGTTGTTTTCCGAGCGAGAGGAAACTCGGTCCCAGTCAACTCGGCCCAAAATCAACTTGGCCCAAAGTCGAGACAACTCGACCGTCCAGACAACCCGAAGTCGATGTGTACATGCAGCGCGTGTAGAGCGTACGGTGCGCTGTTCGCTCGGTCCCACCAATATTAATGCTGGGAAAAGTTAAATTGTCTCGACGGTCAAGCTGTCTCGGCTTCGGTGCTGAGTTGACTGGGGCCGAGTTGAATTGGGGCCGAGTTGACCTGGTCGTAGGTCTACCATTGTAAAAATACAGGGGGTCAAATGAAAAATACCGCCCAAGGATTGCGAAAATGGCAACAAAAATAATGTTTCATTGGCATATTTAATTATATCCATCCAATATTTTCTGCTTAGTTGGGTTTTAATATTAAAAGCGATTTTATTTTGTGATTTTCTGTTAAAGAAAGTCGTGCGTACACCCCTTTCAAAAATGGTATGTTCCGAGCATCCGGGAACTTTACACCGATTCTTGGTCAAGTTCCCAGCCCTAATTTGCGCTGAGTAAATACGCGTTGTATTAGGTAACTGACTAAAATGTGTTGATCTCTTTTTGAAATCGAAGTTCACTACGTCTATTGTAACGGTTTTCATCAGCGTTTTTTAAACATGACACCGCGACAACCCGGTTTGAGCATGCGCAATAAGATTATTAATTTTGTAACCCGAAACCACAAGAGAGGACGCATCACGCACGCGTTTGTGACGTCACTATGTAAATACGCGTACAAACTAGCGGCAGTTTGCGCGCGCAAAAAACGAGCCTCTAAGTACCGATTTGTCATTCATAAACCGGATTTTTTTAGCAAATATCTTTCATCCATTACAGTAAACCATTAGTTATTGTAAATGTTCATTCTTTTGAGAACAGCGCTAATAATTTTTTTTATGAACGACATGTTTATCTCGTTGGCACATATCGCACTTTCGTTTTGTTTCAAGGTCAAATTTGTGTGCAATTGTATAGGGAACTTACCTGCGTGCAAAGGTATAGGCAAATTGACGTGTGTTTAACCAGTTCCGTGAAAATCTTGTTTCTTAGCAGCTGGAAGGCTATTTTTTTTCATGATAATCCAATCCAAATAAATAACAGAAATAGCATTTATTAGATCTATTTTCTTGTTTACCATTTAACATATTTATTTTGTTAATATAATTTGTTTTGTATATTTCAGGCATGGATTTCAGGTCGATCCAATCAAAGTACATGTAGTTGGCATGTTTGCAGCAGTTGTATTTTCAACTTTTAGTTTTTATACATCAAATGAATGGAATAAGAATATAAAATCCTCGTTTTAATCCTTTGTTTACTTCAATACTGACAAACATACAAGAATAGAAGAGGTTAGACCCAAGTACACTCTAGTTCATTTTAAATAGAAGCTACAATTTTAGTTCAACATACAATTTTGGAAAATGTTTTAACGTATCGAGAAACAACAATTTAAGTGCATTTTGCATTGATGATGTATGGTTGTAAACATCACTATTTTTGTTTAGTGACATTCAAGCTGTTTTTTAAGTTTTAGCGTGGTAAAATGTATATTACTAAAGTCTCGCTCTCAATTATTAAAAGTGCTTAAAATCTACTTATAAGGGGGGGGGGGGACTTTCCAAAGTCGGTTGTTAGTTTTAGTATGGTCTAAGTGTTTTGAATCCGTTCTCTTCAACTTGTCTCAACGTAGATTACGAAGCCTACATCATCGGAAGGAACATACGAGTATCTCCAGTCCACACACCTACCTGCAAATGAAAAAGATCAAGGACAAAATATAAATAACGTTAAAAAAATATGAGTTGATTTTTCCTGAATGTTTGACAGAATAAGGTTTGAAAAAAAAGGACCTTTAATTATTTGGACTTCATGTATAACCATTTAACTTGGCCTATTTTGTATTTCTATAAATGTTCCATTTTCCATTTACATTTTCCACTTCCGAGGGATTTTATAATTTTTAATTTTTTTGGTCTGAGGCACCCTAATTCCTGTAGTTTAGTTTCAAACTATTTTTCACCATGTATGAGGAATAAGAACTCGGCCTTCATGATCATAACACAACAAAGTAGGAATAATTTGGCAAAATATGAGTGAAAGTTAAAGGACACAATGATAAGTTAGACACTTTTTACCGATAAAACTTCAAGACGACACAGTCACAGGTGAAAAGTAGCAGGTAGGCTGTGAAATCATCGGTGCGGTGCAAGCGAATCGACTCGTCATGCTCGTGGGGCCTGCGAATTCGTTCGTCCCGGCATGAGGTTCCAGGCCCCACGCTGTGCCGGCGACACTACGTCAGTTCGTGAGTACACGTCTGGCGACTATCGACCGTGTGATGTGAGATTTTTCCCCACGAGTATCGGGTTACAACACGGCCTGGCACTTCGTAGTACAGGGTTGAACAGCGATTTATGAAACTTCTGGTCTTCCACGAGACAAAAGAAGACCTAAAATCTCTGTTTTTTTCTGATATATACGACATTTTGTACTCATTCAGCAACTTCTTGGAGTGCATTTCTTGCTATTCACGTGCGATTCACGTTCGCTTCCAAGTCAAAATGTCCCCAAAAGGTCATATTCAAGGATGAATTTTCCGACAAAAAAAATTATTAGCGCTGCTCTGACATATAAAATAATGAAGAATACATCCTCGTTCACTACAATTTGCGAAGTTAGAATTCCCAAAAAATGGGGTTTTAAAAATATGCCAAGTTTTTATAGAACATAAGAAAATAACGTCGATTTTGATGCAAAATCATACCAAAATGCAAACTGTAATAAAACCAATTTACAAAAAGAGATTTTTACAATTTAAAAAGTATTTATCATTTTGATGAAGCCCCCTTGCTAACCGGGGTGAATAGAAACCGTCAGAGGGATGTCGTCACAGTAATAAGGCGGTCTGATTGGCGAGTAATCCCAAATAAACAACTGCGGTTTAAAAATTAATATTCATGAGGTGATAATGAGCGCGGTATTTAAAAACATTTCGCGCATGCGCAAAATCGAACGGAGTGCGTTAATGTACGGGAATTAAGCGAGCAGTCTGGGTGAATAAGAAGAAGGTTTTGTAACTCAATTTTCGTACTTAAAGTTACTTTTGTTACTCATCTGCTCATGGTTTGGAAAGAATCTTTTCGAGATTGGGAAACACCATCGAGAAGTTTGACTTTGAGTTCGACGACAGCTGCAGTACAGTGCTCGCCGGGGCCGGGGCCGGGGCCGATGCCAAATGGACACACACACGTGTAACGTACGATTTTGCTGTTCTGGATATCGGGATCGCAAAACATATTCAGGCTGCTTTAGGATCGGCTATACCTGGGCCAATCCTCGATAATCAAGTGAAATGGGTGTATTACTAATACTTGTTTACCTTTTGAGTGATGGCAAATAAAATACTATAGACATGATGATGTAGCATGATTGATGAACTGTACTTGAAGGAGTAAAAATATAAAAAAAGCTTCTAAGTTCTAATCTAATTAGTAAAAAGTTCTACTTCTATTTTTGAAAATACATGTCGGCTAAGGCCACGACGAACTGACATCGCTTTTCATGCTTTTCCTAGTTCCGGATCGCTTGAAAAACTGCTTTGTACTTGTAATGGATGCGCGGATATAGTCAAGCAGCCTTTCTGATAAAATATTTAGGCTACATCCGTTTAGCCATAGTAAGGCCTATTAACAGAATGCCTAAAGTTTAAAAGAAATAATTGCACACAAAAATGTTTAGGAAATTGTTGTCTTCAGCGCGCAACGTGGCCATGCATGGTGCAGCAAATCGATAAACTTTGACCCACAGAACACGTCACTTTAAAATTGCTTGTGCGTGTATACTTACATACTTTACTCATGATACGAAACTAGGAAACATATGATATAGGCCTACGTTCAGTCTTTGTCTGATTTTTTTTTTAAACTGTTATAATTGTTTTTAATAATGATACTTTTTGTTTTAACAATTGTAATACTGTAATCATAATAGTTTGTCTTATTCCAACCAGGATCCCGGTTGAATCCAACCGGTATAACAAATTTACCGGGATCCTGGTTCAACTGGGATCCCGGATAATCCCGCCAACAAATCCCAGGAATCCCGGTTGTTTTTTCTATGGGGAAAAGATAATAAGACCAAAACAAAGCTCAAGAATCCCGATGTCTTGTGTCCATTATTACGCGTCCTTTCTTTTAGCTAAAAATAGTGTACTGCATATTTTATTGCCTTTTTCTGTACAGTTAAACAGAAGTGTTGCTGCATTGAAATGTAACATGCAGTACTGCTATACACTACTAGGCCTTTATGCTGTATTATAGTACAAATACTGCAGTAATACTGTAATAAAAATGTAGTAAAGACTGGGTAATTTTGAGGTAAAAAGATGCTAAAACTACAGTAACAGTATAGTTTTACCTCAGTACACACTATAATAATACTACAGTAAAAATGCAGTAAAGATAAAGTAAGGATGAGTTATTTTGAGGTAAAAATATGCTAAAACTACAGTAACAGTATAGTTTAACTGCAGTACACACTATAATAATACTACAGTAAAAATGCAGTAAAGATAAAGTAAGAATTGGTTATTTTGAGGTAAAAATATGCTAAAACTACAGTAACAGTATAGTTTTACTGCAGTAAACACTATAATAATACTACAGTAAAAATGCAGTAAAGATAAAGTAACGATGGGTTATTTTGAGGAAAAAATATGCTAAAACTGCAGTAACAGTATAGTTTTACTGCAGTACACACTATAATAATACTACAGTAAAAATGACTACAGTGATCTTGTAGTTTAACTGCAGTAAACTGTAGTAATAAAACAGTAAATGTGAAGTACAATATAGTAATTATGTAGTTTAAACGCAGTAATACTGCGGTTTAACTGTGGTTTTACCGTGTCGAAAACACCGTACTTTTACTACGGTATGAACTACAGTAATATTATAGTAAAAGTACAGTTTTACTTCAGGTTTACTATTGATCAGCTATAGTAGCACTATAGTAATACTACAATAAAACTGCATTTTTTTGTAAAGTAAAACTAGGGTAGATTTTTATAAGGGGTCTCATGCGTAGACGAGACGGGAAGCTGGAGAAAAGACTTTCACTGTGCTTAACCTTTAACACACCTAACCCACCAACCAAAATACAAATAGGCTACGAATACTTCACTGTCAAACCATTCATTCCACCTGTGATAAGATGCTTCAAATGCCAAAGACTAGGACACACGGCCAACAATTTTCGCAGTTCTACTCGCTGCGTTCGGTGTGGGGGCCCCCACACATACAAACAATGCAAGCAGAAAGAGAACGTGAAATGCTGCAGATGCGGAGAAAATCACTCGTCCGCTTATGGGGGCTGTAACACAATCAAGAATTAAAGGAAAATCCAAGGTTTCTGAGTTACATACCACGTATCCTATGCCGAAGCAGCGAAATCAATCAAGACTGATACATGTATATCTATACGCCCCGATGACATGCCTACCCAACCAACACTTACCCAACCAACACCTATTGTCTAACCCAGAATAAGCAAGCAATACATACATAAGGATTGGCGAACTAATATAAATGAAGCTACAGCCAACAGTAGACAAACTACTACCCCGGCCACCATAGAACACACAAAAACCTATAAAGACGCCAGCACTCAAACCAAAACAGTCGAGGACAAGACGTAGATAATCATGGCAGTTAAGGACCTAATTAGTCACATCACCCACTCCGTCATAACCCCCACACAAACTAAAGACACACAAACAAGAGCTCAGTCGATCTAGTACAAAGAAAGATGAATCGAGTCGAAAATCGACCTTAAAACCCTAAGGCCAAATCTGCTTCCCTAACAAACTTGGCAAAACCGGACACCCAACACCCAAACCCCAGCCAGACATCTAAAGGAAAATCAAACAAAACCTCATCATGAATATTCGCATTATGGTATTAATTCTACAATGGAACGCACAGTCATATGTAGCTCATAATAAGGAATTTAAAGACTTCATCAATTCTCCCAAACCAGATCTCACCTGTATTCAAAAAACCTGGCTCCAAGAAGGAAAAAATATCACCCTAACCGGCTATGACATATACCGTAATGACAGACGGAATACAGGGAGTAACAAAAGCGGAGGCGGTTGTGCCTTTTTTGTTAAACGCGGCCTAGCATTTAAATAGGGCCTACCTTATGGGTTCTAACACCCCAATCAAATTTCAAATAGGTGAACTTTATGATAGTAATAAAAACAAAATTAGCATCATCAACATGTTTCCTTGTAACACTTTAGATAACATTTCTTTTAGAGAGGTCCTTAATAAAACTGATAAACACTGCATTATTTGCGGAGATCTTAACAGCCATAATCCCTTATGGGGCAGCTCCAAATTGGATCACAACGGCAAGATTGTTGATGATGTTATGACGGATTTTGACATGGTCTGTATTAATTCTGGTGAGGGCACAAGAATATAGGGTTTTGTTTGGTTGGAGGACATAATAGAAAAACACCCATGCAACGGGTCACACTATGGGTGTTGGCTAAATTAGGGAAAGGGAAAGTAGCGATCCTACAGAAAAATGATGTCAAAAAAGCTATCGACGCCATCTAAAATATGGAAGAACTGATCGCAAATAGAAAACAGAAAATCCAAATCGCAGATTTGAGCAAAGCAGGTTGGATAACCATCCAACATCTAGAAAAAGGAGAGAAAAGCAGCATATCACCAGAAGATCGAAAAAGAGTGGCAGCAGCAGAAGAGGCAGCCGAGAAGGAGATAGAGAACAGACAGAAACGGAAACGAGCAGCGACAGAGCAAATAAATCAAGATGGCTGTCAGACGTTTTCTGCAAACCGTAATCTTTTTCGATGTAAAACTAAAACCCCACCCCAATAAACGTTGTCATAGTTCAAGTGGTTACAGGCGGCCGCTTTCCATGCTCCGAATATTAAAGTATTATGAAATCAGAATTGGTGTCAGCGTCATTATTATGTCGTTCATTAGAATGAAACTATTTTTCATGCGTATGAGCGAAGCGAAGGAGCATGAAAATAGGGTTTTGTTTGGTTGGAGGACATAATATAGCAAAACACCCATGCAGCGGGTCACACCATGGGTGTTGGCTGAATTTGTTACGCAATGCATGAATAAATTACATTCCTAGTGTAATGGAGCAAATCCTCGTAAGCTAAGAACACGCACAGTGAATTCAGTTCAGGCCGTCGCACGCCGTTGGGTTACACAACGATCAAGTAGACGTTAACTTCCAAAATAGTATGTTTTTCTGTTCGGATTGTATTTTGTTTTCCTTCTGCTCAGGCTTGCCAGATGCTGGTACATGATACACCTGTAAGATGCCCGGGCACTGGGCCCGAGAGTGCCCCTACTTCTTTGGCCCCAAATCCAAACCAACTGCACTTCCCTTGCCAGCCATCAGGTAGCCTACAGCAATTTTTACCCCAGAGGAATCCCTTGGCAGGTCACAGCTGCCCAAAGAGTCATGCCTTCCCCAATGTCTGCAACCGGAGCGGCCTCAGGTAGTGGATCAGCAGCTTCCAGCGCCACAGCCTGCAACAACATTGCTTAAATGCACTGCCATTGTATTGAAAACAAATTTGGAGACATCCTACAGGTACGACCTGGTTACCAATCGTGTAATGTTGGCAAGTTAACGACATATGAAATCAATGTGAAAGGGAGGCTTAGAGAGCATTTACAATTTTGGAAAGAGATTGGTACCTCGGAGTTGATATTGTCAGTCATTAGGCAAGGTTATAAAATTCCTTTCGTCATAATACCTCCAGCAATGAAATTTCATAACAACAAGTCTGCATTAAATGAGTTTGCCTTTGTCTCGGAATCTATTCTTGAATTGTTACATACTGGTAGAATAACAGAAAAACTCGAGCCATCGTTTATAGTTAGTCCACTTTCTGTAGCCTGCCAAACCTCAGATAAAAAGAGATTGATTCTTGATCTGAGCAGGTTGAATAAGTTTGTCGAGAAGGTACATTTCAAGCTAGATGATTGGAAAATCGGTCTTCAATTTACTTTTGATTTAAAATCCGGTTACCACCATGTAGATATTGACGTGGAGTACCAAAAGTTTCTTGGATTTTCTTGGGAATTAGGAGGAGTATTCAGATTTTTTGAGTTCAATGTTCTCCCTTTTGGTCTGGCATCCGCCCCATACTTGTTCACAAAACTCTTGAGGCCCCTTGTAACTCATTGGAGATCGGCCGGAATTCTTATAGCAGTTTACTTAGACGACGGATTCTGTGTAATTCCTAGTAGCAACGAAGATAGTGAAGAATCCAATTTACAAGTAGCAAAGGAGGTATCCAATTACATACGTAACGATTTATTACGAGCAGGTATGATTTATAATATCAAGAAGAGTTGCTGGACTCCCTCAAGCTGCACCGAATGGTTAGGCATGAAATGGGACACGGTAGCTGGTACCTTACAAGTCCTACCTCGGCGTATCGACAAGATTAAACAATTGATACATGATGTTGAACAAATCAAATCCATTAAAATCCGACATCTACATTCATTTGTAGGGCAAATAATTTCCCTTAGTCCAGTATGTGGCAATATCACTCGATTTGTGACTAGGCATTGTCAGATTGAAATTGCAAAGGCTGATCACGAAGATAGTATCACGGGGTTAGACGAATTTTGTAAATCTGAGATTAATTTTTGGAAGAGTCATATGTTAAATTTGAATGTGAGACACATTTTGGCAGTTGACAAGGTTAACAAAATATCCTGTTGTGATGCTAGCTCGATAGGTTCAGGTGCAATCATCTGCAATGATGTTCACACAGCCCACAAACCGTGGAATGATATTGAGGCCAAAAAGAGCTCGACCTGTCGAGAACTGGAAACTATACATTTTGCAATTTGTTCTTTCCAACCAATAGTTTCAGACTCCCAGTTAAAACTCTATACTGACAGTCGACCCGCAGCTCACATAGTCGAGTCAGGAAGTATGAAAACAGAATTACAAAATTTAGCTCTAAACATTTTCAATACATGTCTTCACAACATTAGACTAGACGTACAATGGATCCCTAGAAACCAAAACGAACAAGCAGACTTTATTAGTAGACTTGTAGACAGTGATGATTGGGGAATATCACAACAACTCATCCAAGTAATGAACGAACTGTGGGGGCCATTTATCGTAGACTGTTTTGCCTCTTACTACAATGCAAAATTACCAAGATTCTTCTCAAGATTATGGAACCCAGGAACGGCAGGGGTGGACGCTTTCGCACATAATTGGTCTAATGAAAACTGCCTTCTGGTTCCCCCTGTGGTCATTATACCAAGCGTTCTCAAGCATCTCTATACATGCAAGGGAAAAGGAGCTTTAGTTTGCCCATGGTGGCCTTCCTCTTCATTCTGGCCGTTACTCTGGTCCTACTATAGAGTTTGGGTAAAGGGAAGTTTTACCGTACAAGGGTCACATGTACTACAATTAGGAAGAAACAAGAACTCGATATTTGGGCCGGACAGTTTCCATGGCAATATTTGTGTTGTTTTTATTGATTGTACGAATGAGTGTAATTAATATGTCATATAATCCATTTGTTCTGTTTTTATTTTTTTGCATTAGATAATTCTCAAACAAAGATATTGGAAAGAATTTCCAAGTGAAATGGCAGAATTCCAGCATATTATTTTTTCACGATCTGTTGTTGTCCAAAGCAGAGGGCACCATAAAGGTATATCTCCATAAGTGCAGAATTTTCTTTTCTTGGCTCAAAGATCTAAATATCCCGGTAGTACTCCCATTTCGTGAAGAGATAATCGCATCCTACATAGCTGATATAAGTAACTCGATGAATTCCGATAGCACAATAATTACCACTGCAGCAGCCCTGAAATGGCTTCATTCATTAGTCAATTCTAAACCTAACCCTTTAGACTCGACAATGGTGCAACAAATCTTAAATGCTCAAAAGAGAAAACTTCATAAACCGCCGCATCAAAAAAAACCGATATCCTTAGATCTGGTGAAAATGATAGTGGAGAAATATGCAAAACCTGATAGTTCCCTGATTCATATGAGGACGGCTTGTTATATCTTACTCAAATTCACACTTTTGTTTAGGCATGATGAAATGACCCAGCTCAAGACCAGCCATATAAAACAGTTGCCAGACGGCAAAGGTGTAGAAATTGTCATTCCAAGGTCTAAAACGGATGTTTTTAGAGAGGGTTCCACCACGTTCATTTTGGATACAGAAGATTTTTATTCTCCAGTACAATTACTGTATAGATACATGTCAAAATGCAACCTAATGTTCGGACAGGACAAATTTATCTTTACTGCTCTATCATATCAATCATCTACAAAATCGTATAAACCCATTCCACGAAGACATCTCGGCTATACTAGGTGCCGGGAATTGTTCCTAAACGCACTTAAGGCGGTCGGAATAGATGATCCAAAGAAATATGGACTTCATAGCATGAGGTCGGGAGGGGCGTCACATTTGGCAAATAAAGGTGTTTCAGAGGAACTACTAATGGAACATGGTCGTTGGAAGACCCACACTGCAAAAAACAGATATGTAAAACGAGAAGTTTCTCATAGATTGGAAGTATCCAGGTTGCTTCAAAGTGTATGATAAACTATGTCTGGCTAAGTTGTCTGTGTTAATTCTCAGTTATAATTAACATGTGTTTGAAAAATAACGTAACATTTAAATATTTAATTTTATTATAAAAAACTTGGTAAAAGTAATTTCTTGTATACAGATAGTTAATGGAATATTGAAAAGAGAGTGATGATGGTACGAAGTACCAGGTGGACAGATGTCCAATGAGCCTGAAGGGCAAAGCTCTAAAGTAGAACAGAATTGTGGTTAATGAACTTTAATACTAACTGTATATATATATTAATCCTTTACTAATTTATATCAATAACAATAATAACTCCTATACAATCAATACTGTGTAACTCAAGCGGTTACAGGCGGCCGCTTCTCATGCTCTGAATATTAAAGTATTATGAAATCAGAATTGGTGTCAGCGTCATTATTATGTCGTTCATTAGAATGAAACTATTTTTTAGGCGTATGAGCGAAGCGAAGGAGCATTAGAACATTGCACAGAGTCCTGCAACAAAGGAACTTAAGAAGGAATTGTCCAAGGAAAGAAACCCTACATGCATTTGTGTCATGTTTAAAGGTAAGTGTCAGCTTAACTAAAACATCCACACGAAACATTACAGTATGTGGTATGTACCACAACGAATATTAGAATAATGCACTTCAGTCTGGTGGATTTTTCTTTAAAAAAAAAGGAAGAAGAAAAAAACATAAAAAGAAATGAAATGAATAAAAATAGGCAAACCTTAGAATGGAATATGAGACTAAGAGAGTGCAAGTAATGTATTACACAAGTACAATATCAATCTTAAGTGCATGTTTTTGGAAACTTAAACAACAAAACCTTAAAAATTAAAATGAATTACTGGAAAAGGGGTACACACTCTAAGAATTGGAAAAGTGTCTGGAAGGGGAGCCACACTAGAAAAAGAAACATTGTAGTGAAGAAATCAAAACTTAATTTAGGATTGCATTATTGTGTTAAGCCTAATGACAACAGAAAGAAAAAAAAATTGTAATGACTATTCTGCTGGTCCACATATGATATAACGATTGATACTTGCTCACTTCTTTTTACTTGTGAAATTGGAGCTGCAGGGAAGTGGGAGGAACTTGGGTTACCGAGCTATGGCAAGACGAATGTTGGTACGCCATGGACTAACTATTCCAAGGTAGGATAGCTGTAAATGGACTTCAAGATCACCTTTATTTTCTCAGTTGCTATTGTTCATTTTCTTTAGCAAAAACCGAAGGGGTTGAAGCACAGATGGATTTAGGTAACAACTCGGTCTTGACTGAAAAGAGAAATATTGAGAGACTATAATGACCCATACATGAAAGGGAATAAAACAAATTAAAAAAGCTGTATCCAACATTGGTTAAAAAACGTGGAACATTAACAGTACATTATTTCTCAGTCCCAGTTGAAATACTTTTAATTGTTTCAAAAATGTGTTTTTTTGCCCTGTACCTCTAGTGGGCCTATGACTGAAAACATTTTGTTTAACGCTGCATCCAAATATGCAAGTGCCCTGCCCTGAGTAAATGTTAAGGTACCACACCCAAAAAACAAAAGCATGATATTATTCCAACCACTCGAGAAATATGGCCTTAGTGCCCCGAACTGAGACCCCCCACAAAACTTTATTCCAACTCTACCAAATTCACCTTGTTTTTCAATTGGGTACATAACTCTTCAAATTCCATTTACTGAGTTTGAGCGTTTTTCTGTTTACAGACGTATAGTTTTGGAGGGGCAACGACTTTTGGATGCAGAAGGTGTTGAGTTAAGAAGGAGACAGGAGGTTATATTATAGTAATATAACCTCCGAACTATGCCGTGCATGTTGATCAACATGACAAGTTGAAGGTGTATGGTCTTGCGATACATGTAATGGAGCAATAGACGGGTACGAATACCGACATGGGCAATTTAATAAGAGATGCTTGTCAATATGTGACGAATAGACCGGTGACTCTAAAAAGTCAGGCCATGCATTGCAACTGCCACCAATATCCTTTAAAACAGAATGTCTTTCTATTTGCAAGTGACAGGTAGCAAAGCAACGAGCATGTTTTTATTAATAACAACGGAACATTTAAAGTAGGCCTGCTATTGATCAGCATGGGATAACATTGTGAAAAATCCAGAAGCAGAAGACATAATTTAAAAAAACTGAGAATAGATGGACTTTCAATCTCCAGATATCCTTTAAAAGAGGATATGTCATAGAGTTTGTACCCAAGAAGCAGTTTGCTCCACGGGCAAGGAGTAATACATGTATCATTATTAGTAAAACAAAGCTGTCTTCACTCTTTGTTTGCACAGGTTTTCAAGAAGAGTGTTGTGGCTTCGAGTTGCCTACACTAATAACGACCCACGAGTTGTTGCATCATACTTCATGAACTTTACGACAGAAATTTCTGGTAAGACCATAGCACATCACACACACAATCAAAAATGTGATAACACTGGAAAAATACAAATATGAAAATAATAAAGTATATGAAATCGCACAAGTTTACTGTTTACATTACAGGTGTTCCTAGATGCATAGGGCCTACATATGGACAGGGGTACGAAGAATGTAATGATAGAGGACATCCAAGTGGCTTTTCACTCAGTTTATGGCAATCCTGATGGCACCTGTGTTATAAAGAGTACCTCTCCCCACAATCAGGTAAGCTGCTTAGGCTTTTTGTTTAATGTTTGTGATTTTTTTAAGTAGCAGCCTTCTGACTGTAATTTGAATTTAAGGTCAATCAACCCTAACGCTCCTCAATCCTCCAAAATCCTCATTGCAGTTTTGGAGGATTTTTGAGGATTGAGGCTGGATGGGGTTTTAAAAACATGAGGATTTTTGAGGATTGAGGCACAATGTTATTTCAAGTGTGGAGGATTTTTGAGGATTGAGGCTGAATGGAGTTTTCAAAAAATGAGGATTTTGGGGGATTGAGGATGAATGGGGTTTTCAAACAATCATAATGAGGATTTTGGAGCATTGACCTTTTTCAATCTTCCAGAATCCTCATTGCAGTTTTGGAGGATTTTTGTATTTAAACAAAATGAGGATTTTTGAGGATTGAGGCTGAATGGGGTTTTCAAAAAATGAGGTTTTTCAAAAAATGAGGTCTTCAAACAATTCATTGTTATAATTTCAATTAACATGACATGTGCATTTCCATATTAACAAACTTTCAATCAATGAAATTATTCATCCAATTTGTTTGTGGAAACTGTACAGCTGAGAATCCAAATAAACTTTGACAAATATTGTAAACAAAATGGTACCTCTGCCCATTTTTGTAACCTCTCTAGTCCACTCAACTACTTTAATTATTATTCAAAACTAATCTATATATTCCCTTCATATTTTGATTTGGCTTTTCTGGGCATTTTGTTGTAGCGCATCGAGCGGTTTTGGAGAACTTTGTTTGACATGATGACCAACTTCTGGATCGACACTTTTCGGCAGATGGTTGAGGATGGGATGTTGGATTGCACCTCCCCATTGCATATGTGAGTTTCAGACAGATATATGTCTAGGCCAACCAACAGAGACTTATGAAGGAACCACATCACATAGACCATGGGACGAGTGCGATTATTGTGTTCGTTCGTGATCCCCATTTTGGTACAAAATGAAAACGTCAAAGTTCATTCAAGTTGTTGTTGCTAAATACAAAAATGACTGTTCATTTTTGCAAAAGTGGCACTTTTGGTGTATTTTTGGCGAAAATATGGACCTTTTTTTTTTTTTTTTACAAAACTTGCCGTTACTTGAACCTAGGCTTTGGCCCGTGTTTGGCTCCAGCGTTATTGCCAAACTGCATAATTGAAGCCAAAACTGAAACACAGTTTCATTTAACAAAATGACACTCACGTGACTAAACCTAAATTGTGACCAATCGGAAATACTGTGTTATGAGTCTCTGTCGGCATCCAATCAGCGCTCTCATTACGCACAGTTTCTGACCCGGTGTACAGCAATCCAACATGGCGGCTTCTAAAGACGACGCCGAGTCTTTATTTACGTGTATTTTGCACTGTGATTCTGGAGCCAAAGGCAGGGTTTCTTTCACCTCTTTATATTCAAAGCTGGTCTCGCTTCCTCGAGTTTGCTGACAAATGGAAGGGAAAACAGTCAGATATAGCGAGATAATTTCTGACCAAACATGACTTCGCGTTGCAGAGAGCGGATGTGTTACTGTTAGTTAGCACCGAAACATGTTGGATTTCATCAATCTTGCTACGCCCGGTTTACGGACATCAATAAGATAGAGCAAGTCACAGCTGTCCAAGAGAAACGACAAAGGGAAATCTTTGAAACCGGTAGGTGTTGCAGTAACGTTCAGGCCTAGCCCATAATATTTGTTATCTGTTGAATGCATGCGCATGATCCTGCCTACACTTTAGCACTTTAATAACACCTCAGTGTTTGTTTGTGTTTCCGAAAAAGATTATGATGCTCTTAAATGATATTTACGACAACAGGCCATATTCTCTTAACTACAGTATGATATTGACCTTATATACGGGGCCACACATTCGAACACGCTTTATGTTATTATAGTTCTGTACCCCTTTCTTTTGTCATTGTATATGTTATGGGATGGATGTGTTGTCGGTGCTGTGAATGTTGTTAGGGGTCATACTAATTACCGACAACACGCACAGCACCGACAACACTTCAAAAACATATTTGATATTGACAAAAGAACTGTAATAATACAATACAAAAAGTCAAAGATTGTCATTCAACTCGAGGTTGCAATTGCAATTCATTTTTAAAAATGGATATTTTTTTTCACCTGTATTTTTGTCTATATCCAGCATGAACGTTGGCAGCTATTTTCCTTCTGGCTGCCATTTGACATTATGCATGAGTCGATAAGGTGTGGTTGTAGCTGCTACCATAGACTCGTGCATAATTTCAAGCCGCAGCCAAGTAATCCGGACACAGCCTACAGCAACTCCGCGTGCTAATTTAATAAATGAAATTGTTGGATTTACGACAACTTAGCTGCACATACATGTAGCTCGTCAAATCTCGTTTATGTAAAATTACGTGTACTTACATTTAGCCAGCTCTGGCTAAGTACATGTATACACCTATCTTTTATCCCCTTTTTATCAAGGGGGGGGGGGGGGGGTGTTTGAGAAAACATTAGGTGTGAGCAATTCTTTGTTTGTACAAGGTTACAAATAAGACCATACCGGTATCTCAGGAAAATGCAGTGTACAGCAAGTTTGCATTTCAAATCGTAAAAATTTCGTTCAACTATAGACATTTTATTTCAATTTAAAAAAAAAAAAAATTGGGGGGGGGGGGGGTGGGGAAGCGTGTGCAACTTTTGCTCCATATTTTTGTGTAGAACATTTAAAAATAAATAAAAAATAGGGATAAGTGACAAACTAAGTTTCCTTTCTTGTAACAAGTCATTTCCAAATTTCATAATTGATTGTATTTTCCCTTTTTTTTTCTCTCTAGATTTAACCTTATATGCAGTTGCTAATCAGGAGACGAGCAGTGATAATGACAGACCTCCAAAGAAGACTTGTGTTTACTCAGATCCAGTGCCAGCCTACCATCTAAGCCCCAACGTTAGAAGCATGTCGTACCGGCTATGTGCATTATCTGCCCAAAATCGCATGGGTTGTGAATATTGTAACAAGTTAATGTGCTCACTTTAGTGATTTTGTGATTGTTATAATTCTTAATTTTAGAAGGGAAAGGCTGAGAGAATTATGCTCGAATTGGTTTTCGTGTACTAAATGACTAAATATTTAAGACAAGTCAGAAGCATTTTTCTGACACTTTTCATTCTTTTCACGCAGTTAACTTCCACTATCCCTGTTCCAATGAGGGCAACTATTTTCAAGGCTCTTTCTAATTGAAAAGTGTAACCTATAGTTGAAACTTATTAGAGCTACATACTGAAACATCCATGATGAAGTATGAATATCCCTCTTACTGAGAAAAGATTTTACTCAAAAAGGCATTTACACACATTTAAATGTAATTGTTATTTGCAAATGGTGCATACAATTCACCATTTCTGTAATTTTAAATGTTATTACAACCATGACTTTAATCACAAACAATTCAGCTTCCCAGTAAAGTTGCAGGTCCAGTGTAAAATAAAACTGTAGGGTTGGGGCAGGCACTATCACTCGTGGACCACAGCAACCAAAACGTGGGTACAGGGCCACAAATTGTGAACATTTATTTGTTAATTTTCAATTTTCATGTGATTCTATTTGCAACTGTTATGTTCCATAAAAAATTAGTGAGTACTGAAGTTTATGTACTAGTGCTGACAAGAATAAAATGACAAACAATAAATATTGTGTGGATCTTATCTTTTGATGTATTTCATTATTATGTATTTCATTACAAGCTCGCCTTGCATGAAACCCATTACAATTCCCCTTTAAACAAAACACTGAGCTGATTGACCCCTCTCCCCCCAAAAATAGATAACAAATATTGCAGATTGAAATTGAATATAAGCCATTTTATTTATCAATCAATTATCTAATAACACACTTAAATGGATCACCCATCAACCCAAAAAAGTGATTTACATTTAAACAGTGGTATTAGTTCATGTTTGTCACTGGCAACTTTTTTCTGTCATGTACATGCTCTATGAGGCGAGTTGGCTTGAGTCAATACAATATTAGATGAACAAAAGTATGGGGCGAACTGGCTTTGGGGCGAATTTTTTATGAAAACAAGGCGAGAAAAACCAACTCGCCCCATGTTATTTTCGCCCCATCAAATTATTAACGTGAAATAACTCTCCAAAGTGCCACTTTTGCAAAAATGAACACCCCAAATGTTGTTAGGTATGCCATAAAGATCAATTTGTGAAGGTTTTATCATGTACCAAGTTGGGGATCACGAAAATGTCTTTCTGAAAGGATTTTGTGACTTCGTCCCATGGTCTAACACCCACTTACTTTTTTCAATGTCAAGAAATAAACACCCAATCAACATCTGCATTGCGTTGATTGCGATTTGTTGCTGAACTTGTTTATTGACAGCATGATGGTTCCTTTTAAGTCTCTTTTAATAAAACTGAAACATGCACAGGGCCCCACCAATTTCAGTAAGAGTAATTGAAGTGTTTCTTATGTCTTTGCCTGCTAAAGCAACCTATTTTGACCATCAAGATTGAGATATGTTGTGGTTTGGACTGTGGTCACAACCTCAGAGCAACCAGTGTAAATCGGTTGTAGTCTGCTCTGATCATGAATATAACTGAAAACAAAGGAATAAGTGAACAGGGTTTATGGTTTTGTTTCTCAGTTGTGAAGGAAGCTATTAAAGTAAACTAAAAGTCTAGCCACTGTAGTTATTTGAGTTGCATCTGGTGTTTCAATAAAATAATCTTACACATAAGCCTACACCTGAGCTAAAAATATCAACTACTGAATTATTATGAATCCTTGACCAGTTGCAGCACTTCTTTACTAAAAGAAATGTTGTCAATGGCAACCACAAGCAGTTGAGCAAATCTTAGCCCAAGACAGTATATTACTGTAACTTGTAAAGGATACATTTATTGATCGATTTGATATCTTTTTCAAGAGAATGTATGAGATACTGCTTCAGCAGGCTTATTCAGTCAGAGTTGGATGAGGCTCGAATCGAGTGGAATCAACATCGATCTCCAGCATCTCGGCATGTTGTTGCTTTATCTGGCAAACCCGACATCATGTACTATATGCCACAGCTATACGGTAGGATTTCTTTAATTGGAAAGCAAAAAAAAACATTTTTAGTGCAGTGCAGTACAAAAGGCCCACAGTGTCAGTCAATACAGGACCATTTGTACACACCATTATTAAATAACAGGTAACACTAACATAATACATGATTTATCTGACTCTTTCACTTTATTCTCTATATAGACACTATAGATTATTGCCTTCAAGTGCCAGAAAGAGACATATATGATGTTAGGGAAGAGTTCACTACTTCAATCCCTGCCAGTGGTTGCGCTTCGCTGCTCACAGAGCAAACTTTCAATGACCTTATGGGAGCTCACAACAAGGGTGTGCCTGTGTCACCACCAGAAGCTATTGAGTTATTTCAATGGTTTTGTGATAGATTGGAAGAGTGAGATTTACTTTTTTGTACACGTGTCCAGACATGTTGTATGCCTTAACTTCCAGAGCTGTTTTTTTTTAAGTAATGCCATCCAAGATTTTATTTTTGAAATGAGATGTTGATACAATCTAGTGCGAGTTTAACAAATAAATGAAAACATGATTAAACATGGTAAATAACACTTTTGGTAAACAATGTTAAAGAACAAACATTTATTACGCTGTCAAAATCTTGGTCCTATCTACTGTATTCCAAAAAGTAAATAACTCCCTATAATAAAAAGCAATCAAGAATGTTTAATAGAAAACGTACTCTTTGTACTCGGCCTCCTCTCAGTTGCATCAATTCCTACAGGACAAACTAAAGATTGCCACACCATAAAAAAGGTCTGAAATAAAATATGTAACTGTAACAAATGAACACTTTTAAAAAGTACAATAATTTAACATAAGAAAACCATAAAGAACTTTAAACTTGTAACTTAGCACTTTATTCTCAACCTCATTTTCTAAAGCTGTTTTAACTCTAAAGACAATGAAATATACATGTATATAAATATGCTGACTTAGTAAATCTGGCAGTTGGTGCTATTTCGGATTGTGTACAACAGTTTCAATTTTGTTGCATTTTTTTCCTTCTTTTCATTTACTAGGCTGAAGGGGCAGTTACTGGTTTTACTTATTTTAATGTCACCCAAAATGGTTTATGGGTGACGTGTGAGTAATCTCAAAGAGAACTGTTTGTGTGCTGAAAATCTCTCAAACTTCCTGTCATGAGTCACGAGTGCCGTCCCAAACCGCCCTTTCAGCTTTGTGCACTGCATCCACAAGACATTGTAACGGTGGGGTCACAATAATATAAGCAAACATAATTTTAATAGGCTGTGGCCCTCATAGCTACTCAAGAATTGCAAAATGCTTAGAAGTTAATTCAATAAACATTATTGAAGAAACGTCGATAGGGAGAATGGTGATATATTTGCATAGATTACCAATCCAGAGCCAAGGCCCCCTGAAATTGTTTGAAATCAAAAGCAGTTTCTTGTTTGATTTTTTTTGCACTTTGGGTCAAACTTTGTTTATGCATTATCTTAATCACTATACTACTGTCCTGTTCAACTTCATGATTTATTTGTAAAACAACAACATTTGTTCTTGTCTATTAAAACCCACATGATTATTATTGGCTTTGTGATTGTGTTTGCATTTTTGTATTAACTTGTACTATTACCACACTTATGTAAATATTTTGGTTGATGGTTATCATAGTGTGACCCCTCTGGTTTAAGGCAGTTTTGCAATGCATAATAGAAAAAACTGATTGGAACATTGTTATCTAAATTTTCCCAAAACCTTGGCAGCATGTCATCGCTTGTACCAGCATGTCCTGTAACTGGAGAGGGTCTTCTAGACCTCTTGGAAGCCATAAGAGTGGGACACATGTGTGTGAGCTGGGAAGACGCTTGATTCCTGTCACAGTTGTGTAGAAGTCGACCTCCAGATCTTTTTGAAAACCACATGGAGGAATGTTATCAGCTGCCGTCCAGAAATCCAACACTTGTTCAAGTAAGATGCCAGAGGTGTTGGCTGAATACAAACAAAGATATATTCTGTTTTTGTCACTCAACAAGAATAGTGTAATATTGGCAGGGACCAGGTTTGAAATGAAACACACTACTTTTTTAAAACCAACTAATAATTGTGCATGTTTTTCCTGGTTTTCCTTTTAAACTTACCCTCACATCTTTGCAATACCACTTCAAAGCTGTATATCGTGTCGTCCTCTTGCATCCTCTTGTTTGACCCTTCCGGTGAGAAGTTTATTGTGTACAGTTTCTTCAAATCTGCCTTTAGTAGTTTTTGTTCTTGGTGTACAAACAGCTTGGAAGTGCAGGTTGGATTCCGCTTGACATCTTCCCACAGAGGTCCAAGACCATCCACACATTGCTTGACTGAGTGCTCCACCCTGAATTATTATGGAAATGTTTTAACAAATCATAAAATGTTGTGTTAATTCCTGTCGAATCCAACACACACTCATTCACTTTAAAAGACTATTATTTGTTTATATTAGGGCTAGACCTTTTAGTTTTTAAAGGCTCTTCTCATACATTTTTGCAAACTGGAAAAGAACATTCGTCAGTGTATAGGAATTGGTGTATACTCCTTCCGAGTTTGATGCTTTTTTTTATTGCATAACTTTTTTTAAAGCAAAACCATAGGGAAGTTGTGCTGTTTTCATGCACTAACAACCAGCGAGTTTGGAAATCCTTACAATGTTTAAGTTATTGTCTTTGGGGTGGGTAGAGTGTATACATGTAGACTCAATTTAAATGTATCCCTTGATTCAGACCCAACTGTGTGCAAAACAAGGCACCACTATTATATATATAGAAATACACATTAATTTGTTTAATTAATCAAGTATAGTGGCCAGTGTTTTTCAAAAGGGAAGGGGATACATAGAAATTATGGCCTCCATTTTCAAGCATGTCATACACATTTTTGCACCAATATCTTGATTTGACAAGGATGTCGTACACTGTACGTGGTTCTTCATAATGAGGAAAAACTGCATTTAAATTTAAAAAAAGTAAAAATAACTACAAAATTATAAGTACTATGTGCTTGATTTACACATTGATTTACACTGCAGGTTTAACTCACTCCTGAAACATTTTATTAAGTTAATATAAATAAAAATTACTTGCAGGAAAACTCATGCATCAGGAGATCTTTGATGAGGTTGTCTCGATCAAAATCCAACTTCTTTCCAAACACTCTGGTGTCGCCTTTATCAATCAGCCAGTCAGCCATCTCCTTCACAACGTCATCAAACTCTTGTTAAGATGTACATTTCTGCAACTGTAGTGTGAATAAAACAGTGGGTAGGAAACACTTTTATTAAAGAAAGGTTAAACCAATACAGTAATTTTAACTGGAAGGCGTGCCTTTATTTTATGTCAAGGAAACATTATGGTGACAAAAAAGCATGGCCCGACCAAACTTCAATCACTTAGGTCAGTTTGCAAAAAGACAGGAGTAGGCTAATGTTCTTTTGTATGACATATGAAACGTGTTGGAAAGTATTGTGAATATAAACAAGAGCATGACATTAAAATAGTGTATTCGCTAAAAATGTTGTTTTTCAATACCTTCACCAAGTTTGCACGAGTGGTTGGATCTGGTAGATGTTCAATGTCCTCTAGTCGGACATCCTTATTTATCATGGCTGCAAAAGCAGAAGGACACATTCCCTGTAATCCAGGCCCTCCATTCACAAAACTACATGTGAGGTATTGGCATGCAAGCTTGTAGGTTTGCTGTCTGATGAGATGCAAGTCATGTGTAAATGACACCATCCCAGACTTGCTCGCAGTCTGGAACACCCCCATTCTAGCATCAAGAGCCTGCATGACAGACAGCAAATAATTAGAGATTAAATTATTTTATCAAGATTGTTGCGCAAAGTGAGCAAAATTCTCTACTGGCAGGTATTTCTATATTACTATGAAAAAAGTGCACAGTGTTTAATTAAAAAAGCTAAGGATCCACCCCAAAATCTCTGCATTACAATACTACACTGTTTACATAGAAATAATTAAAACAAAAACTGTATTCCATTTTTTTTCTTTCAATTTTGGTCTTTGGCAAAGAAATGATAGCACAATTCTTCTATTATTGGTTGGATGTGAGAATTAACCCAACCCTATAGTGTCTTTGGCTAGAGACACTCTGAAATCCTCCGAAATACACCACTCTATGGTAACTGAACACCCAAAGGTTTGGACTTAGACAAGGTTAGCATGCCTGGCCCTATGTAAATCAACTGTTTGTTGGCCCTGCAGTACCTAATTCTACAAAGTCAGACAACTTGCTGCATGTGGTTTTGTAGGATTTGGGACCCTTAGGGTTAATGTACGATTGTACCTAGTTACATTTCTGTATATCTTTAATATCACTTAGTTGTACACTTACTCCCCCCACAAAAAAAAAAATATATATATAATAATAATAATAATAAATGAATAAAAAACAAACAAACAAACAAACAAACAAAACACAAAAAACATACTTGGAAAATTATCGTGTAGGTCCTCCCCCGTCTTGTGCCTCTTCTCCAGCAAATACAACTTCTATTGGCCTCCAGAAAGAGAAATCTGGGTCCTGAGTGGTCCTTAGTGTCAAAGACAATAGTCGTCTCCTGTTGATTATGATTTGTACATTGGGAATGAAGGCTGACAACTTTGCAAGTACCGGTATGTCACTCAAGCTGTGTGAATCAGCATGCCTTTAGGAAAACAAAAATAAATAAAAAAAATAATAAATAAAAATAAGAAAATAAACAAACACATCAAGGCAACGAACAATATCTATGATTGCCAATCATTGATCCCACACACTAACTTTTAATAGTGGGGTTCTGTACACCGATTGCCCTTTTGTTACAATTGTGGGATAAGTCACCAATGTCCATTCAAAAACGTTTAGAGTACACTGTTCAATATTCTTTCAAGTACCCCATATGGCAAGTGTAAACATATCTCACACAAATTACTTCGGTACATGATTGTCCTCTAATTACTGGCTACTTACTTTAGAATTCATGTTGGGTGCATTGGCATTTGGAAATGTCCTTGTGCCATTGTTCTATTATTTAGAATGCCACCATAGATATTGTCTGTATTGTTTCTCTCTGGTCACTGGCAAATGTTGAGTTAAGTAAACAGCACAATGCATATGACACCATTTGAGTGGGCCACTATCTGTTAGAGATTGTCAACATAGATAATAATAATGGTATTGGGCCTACCTGATAGCCACCATCTCTGCACACGGGTTTATTGGAACATCATTTGGCTCATCTTCGTCCTCCATTAGATCAATGTATGCACTATATGTTGACAAGTCAAGGCTTTCTTCCTGAAGTAAATATTATAGGAATACCGAGGAATACCGAGGTATATACTTTCATTTCCACAATCATGTTTGTAATTTGAAGGGAAAAAGAGGTCTGGGCTTGTATCTAGGGCATTGGTTATGATAAAATTAACAAGGGCCAGTTTATTGTCATGATACTTTTTTTTCTCAAGGTAGTTTAACCATGGATAAATGGTTTAACCCTATCAGGAACGGAGGGGGGGGGGACATTGTCCAAGATTTTTCCAATAACTTTGTAACGCTGCATCTGATCACCACAATTTTGTTTTTACTTTTCCCTAGATTTATCTAGGGCCATATTGCCACAAGTTAGTTATTACCAGAAGTAAGCTGTTGCCATGGCAAACGTTTGTTTGTCCTTGGTTTTTGAGTTCTGAAGTTTTTAGTGATTTTTTTGTCTTTTTCAACAAAATTTCCACATGTTTTAGTTTATTATGCACACAAAGGGTATTGATATGTCACGTGATAGTTGTTTCTATTACATTGGAAAATAAAAATGGCGGCCATGTTTGGTGGCCATCTTGGATTTTGTGTTTTCAGTACATGAATTTATGGGTTAAAGGCTTTATCAATAATTGTATCAATGGAATATTTTCACGAAGCTAATTTCAAATTTTTCAGGCAAAGAAATATTGTAGGATCATCAAGCAGGCCCCTTTTGCATTCTTCATTAATAAGCAAGTAGAATTTTATCATGTTGTTTTTGTTTACTTAATTTCAGTAATTTTTTGTTGTTAAGTGCTTCCAATCAAAATCATCTAGCCAGCAAGTGAGTGAAAATAATGGACTATAATCAATGTATGTATTTCCTCTCTATATCCTATATGACCTGTATTTTTAAGATAAAGCTTGGGGAGTGAGGACATGCATTTTAATACCTTCAACCAAAAAGAGCGTGGGTTTGAACTGTTAAATTGTATATAAAAAAGGAATCAGTACAAACCTCCTTAGTTCCTTGAGTTACATTCACATTTGGTAGGTCAGATTCACTGTCATCATCTTCATCGTCAGAAAAAAGTTCCTGAACAGACAAAGAAAGCTTCATTTACTACCACTGACAGGATGGACCTTGTGATTATGTTGATAGTTTAAACAGACCATAACATATATTTACCAATCCTGTAACATCAACAGCAAAAGTTTGTTGAAAAGGGATATTTGGCATCCTCCAAATTCACTCTTTACCTTATTTTTCAATCTGGTTTCTAAATACAACCTCGCATGATGTGTATTCAACTATTGCAGTATGTTCCCCAGAGTGTAGCAGTTTGCCTTACTGAAATCGGAGAGACACTGCCCACTAAAGGTCGCAAGCTGTGTCGACACCTGTCTTAACTCCACACCCTTGGCTTCATTTTTTCCGCCGGGGAAAAACATGTCTGTCATTTTTTTCATAATGTCAGGTTCTTTCGCCTCCTTGCACAGGTCCAGAGGGTGTGATCCCCCACCCCTGCTTGCTACTACTTGACGTAAACTGTTTTGACTCCTCGTGCTTCTATACAGCATATATCCGAGTTGTTTTGGTTTTGTTTGCTCCTGAAGTTGGCTTAAAGTTTCTGTTCTTAATCATACTCCTTAATCTAGCTACTACTGGAGAATTAGTTGTATCTTCTATATAACAAAAGGAGAAAAGTAACTTTAAACATTTTGTCTAAAGGGTTCAAACTTGCTAAGTGGTTAGTTACAATAATTGTAAAGCTCCGGCGAGGGTCGACCATTTTAACAACACCAGTTACAAAATAATTTGAGACTGAAGACTTAAACACAAAATCATAAATCTTATTGAAAAGTATGTTCAGCACCTTTTAGTATGTACATGTACATGTGCACTTGCAGTTGCACTATTCATGTAATTCCTCTAGATTTATTGTTTTCAGCCTACCATTATTATCATTTCTAAGCGGGTGCCCTTGATTGGAGATCAGTTGTTCACAAATAATGGAATATGTGCTCACATCCTTTGCATGCATCCTTAAAAAACAAGCAAAAACATGATAATAGTGTGTGCGTTGGGGGCACACTAGCTCTCCCCCCCCCCCCCCCCTGGTCCTGATAGGCACTGCTGATGACAGGGCAGTAATCACAGGTGATGTTTTTCTCAGGCATTTTAACTAAGAACATGAGGAAGTACATACTGTCAACTTGCTCTTTAGACTTTCTGTCTAATCCTCACGCGGTCCCCTATTTTTGAAACTCCAAGTAGCAGAAACTCACTATCTGTTATTATACTCAGACTCATTAACGACCAAAGAGACAATTCTTGAGTTTATGGCCACAGCCTGAGATACCAGAATTATGGGCATACCGGTAAATTATTAGTAAAGTTATTTTAATAAAATGGGCAACACCAGGCCCAACCAGAAACGGGGCAACAACAGGCCCCTGGGCAACACCAACGTCATACCTATACAAAGAAAATTCAGACCAATTAAATTGGGGGTGATGTAAACACAGCGCTCTCGGCAACTTTGCACATTGCGATCTTGCCCATCTATTTATAGTGCGGCGCTTGCGTTCTAATGCTGGCTGAGAATAAGCTCCGAAATAGTAAACTCGGGGAAGAATGTCCGACCATATGATTGTCAAAGTTGGGCACCATTCCAAACAATCGCGAAGCATGACCGCAACCCTTTGACGCAGAGCAAACCCATCCACCTTAACCAGGTCATTAGTACCTAAATGAACTATTAGAAAAACTGGAGGAGAAATTTTACTCAACTCATCCCTGAGGTCATAAAGATCACCTACACCTGCCCCACCTTTACCCTTCCAGTGAATTTGAACTGGGAGGGCAAACCCACACTCAGCACGGCGGATGATTGAGTCACCGACTATCCAAACGGTATCTGAATAAAATTGTAAGCAAAATAAAACTAATCACAAACCAACCTGATCATGGTGTATGAATTCATTACTGACTCCCATAAGACCAGCTGCGCCGACTAGCAAAGGTCGGAACCAGGTGTATTCGCTATGCTGCAAACCGGTATTGGGCGTATTGTAGCGCCGGCGCCGGTTTTGGGGCAGAGGGCGCTAGAACGATTCCACGGTGGAATCGCTCTGGTGGTTTCCGCGGGTGCGCGCGGGGGCCCGTGTTGGGTTGCGCGCGCGCCAAACCAGTTAGATCGAGTTTTAGAGACCGCGTGTGAAGCGGAGTTTTGTACGACAGTTGTCGGTAGAGATTTGGAGTAATAAACCAGGCTAAAGGCAGCCATTTTCACAGAAGAAGTGTTTCCGTGTGTCGGTTAATGCGTCAGGATACCCAGGGAGAAATCACGTTACAGTATATAGGATAAGAATGCATTAGAACGCCAGCGCCCCATAGTCTGAATGTCAGCATTGGGAACCCCCATATGTGAGGCCGAAGATGCCGCCCCAATTCGAAACAAATGCCCTTTGATATGGGCCCCTTCGAGACCCAAAAACGCAAGAGCCTTTTGTAATACAGCATTGAATTGATGCTGTGTAAGTGGACTCCCATCAAAGTGACAGAAAAATGGACCTGAAATGCAAGGGCGAAGGGATGACAAATGTAATAAGGCTGACACGGGGCAAAGGGCATTGTCGCTAGACTGTACTAAGCGAACGCTCTGGGGGAGGCCACGCTGATTATTCTTGGAATTCCGAAAACTAATGACCACAGAAACAGCCTTGCTGTCATCATTAGCTTGAGAAAACTGTACATCTTTTGAACCCAAAACAGAGTCACTAAGGCTCAGCCTTGAACAAACTCGCATAAAACCAAAAAGGGACTCAGGAACACAGCTTTAAATAAAACTGCCTCGAAATTCGAAGAGCATACCGCAGGTAGAGAACAAAGAATGTGTCGCAACAAAGGCAAGGAAATTGGTAGCCGAGAATCTTTACTCCGGCGAAGCCGGCGCGCACCCTCTAATAATTTGGAAACGACATAACCCACACCTGACACATATGTAGCAATTGTGGAAGGAGATAAGCCCCTTAGTGAAAGCCATGGGACAAATTGGCAAATCTCATCAGCGGACGCCGGTACTGACATGTACTGGGCTTGACCAAGGCTGCTGCCTAAACTGGCTAAAACTAAGCCCTCCAGCCCGAAGCATAGGTTTTGTGCGAATTAGCCAAAATTGCTGCAGACAATAATCGCTCCACCTCATCATCTACCAAACTAGAGGAAAGGGAGGAAGTGGGGTCATAACCTGGTCCGCATGGGGGGCTGCACGACGAAAACGGTCCATCTGAAAACGGGACAAAGCATCCGCGATGTCATTAAACTTCCCTGGCACATGTACAGCTTTAACTGAAATATTAAATTGTAGGCACTGCAGCACAAAGGGGCGCACTAGTTGCATAATGCGTGCACAGTGTGAAGATTTATTGTTAATGATTTGTACCACTGCCGTGTTATCCGTGTGAAAAATGACCTTGTGGCCAGCTAGCAAGGGCCCCCAGCACAGCAAACCGACATACAGTGGAAACAATTCCAACAAAGCAATGAAGGGGCAGATGCGCAAGAGCTCGGCCGGCCAACGGCCTTGAACCCATTTTCCACAAAAATATGCACCGTAACCAATACTAGCGGCAGCATCTGTAAACAGGGAAAGGCTAGCATTAGATTCCCATTCCGCATCCGGAAAAACGGAAACACCATTGAAATTTGTTAGGAATTCAAGCCAAATTAGCAAATCCAGCCTAGCCCCTTTAGAGATGCGAACCCAGTGGTACGGCTGGGAGAGACCCGAAGCCAAAGCGATTAAGCGGCGCAGAAAAGCCCGCCCTGGAGGGATGGCCCTGCACAGAAAATTAAGGGACCCAACAAGTGATTGAATGCCCTTCAAGGAAATTTTTCGCTGGCCTAATACCTGCTCAATTAGACGGGAAGTGGTCAGTACTTTCTCTGTTGGGACACAGACTGTTCCATCTACGGTGTTGATGTCTAGACCTAAAAATGTTAACACTTGAGCAGGACCAACAGTTTTTTCCTCTGCCAATGGGACCCCTAATGCAGCACAGATGGACTGAAAACATGTTAATAAGTGCGCACAAGCGGGTGCCGAGGGGGCAACAAACAAAAAATCATCTAGATAATGTGTTACTAATGAGGAACGGGTTACGCGTTTCACCTGATGCTCGAGCAAAGAGCTAAATTTCTCAAATAAGGCACAAGAAATGCTACACCCCATTGGTAAACATTTGTCGTAATAAAACATGCCTTGAAATGTGAAACCTAGCAACTCATAATCGTCTGGGGATATAGGAAGTAAGCGAAAAGCTGACTTGATGTCAGCTTTAGCTAACCAAGCGCCCTCTCCTGCACTGATGGCAAGAGCCACCGCTGTGTCAAATAAAGCATAATTTACTGCACAGAGATCCCGGTCAATGAAAGCGTTAATTGAATGGCCCATCGGAAAAGATAAATGGTGAATGAGACGAAATGAATTGGGTTCCCGTTTGGGCACTAAACCAATAGGGGAACACTGCAAATTAGGGAAAAGGGCGCTCTGCAAAGGGCCCAGCTATCCTACCCAAAGCTATTTCTGAGGACAATTTGTTGTGGACAACATTAGGTCGTTCAGCCGCTGAGGCCAAACAAAGGGAATCCCGAGGTAAACGGGGACCAGCATAACCTACAGTGAACCCCTTCGAAAACCCATTGAACAAATACCTCCGCATCGGCAACTAGAGGATAATCTACCAGGAATTCCCGCAAAACCGACACCTTAATTGGGGTTGGAATGTCTAAAAGAGTGAGTTTGAGCAGCATTGCTGAATGCCGGCACAGGCTTGGAAATGGTGCCAACTGAGGCACGCCTAGCCCCCGCATAGGGCTGGGCTCGAAAAGCCCCCCCGTCAGCTTGAGAGCTGCGAACATGTTGCATACCTAATGAGGTACCTGCACCTCCGGCATTTGGATGCACCCAGCGCGGTTGGCTGACTGCGCGGCAACGCGTGGCTCCGTGACCGGCACGCATGCATTTTTGGCAAGTGTGCGCAAATGTGCATTGGGGAAAAGTGCAACCCGCTGAAGAATTGTATGCAAAGCAATGGCCCAGCCTCATGTTGGGCCTATTTGCAGACTGGAAATTACCGGCCTGGATAGCACCCCTCATCACGGGAGAAGTGACGCTTGCTGCCGCAACTGTGAGCCAAAGCTCGTAATCAATAACTCCACATGACTGCGCTGGGTGAACCTCCTGCCTAAGGCAAAATTGCTCGTCATAAGATTTCCAACCAAGCCCTGGGAATTGCAAGGAAGCAGTGCGAATTCTCTCTGCATATTTAAGCAGATCTGGCCCACGACCTGCATGTTTAGCAAGATAAATCGACATAAAGACTTGAAATGCAGATTGCCACATGTCGAATGTGTCAATCTTCTGGCGCTGCGCTCCCGGCTTTTTCAAGACCGAATTTCCCCCTTCGACAGACACGGTAATATTTTGGCTGCGGTGTTCATTGGATTTTGCAATGACTGCAGTTGCAGCGTCGCTGTACAAAACTGAAAAGTCAACAAAAACTCCTTGCCAAATTTGTTCGCGCACCGCTTGGGGAACGTGTAGGCCCAGCAGGGAGGCAACGCTGACCGCAAGGGCCGGGCAGCCTGCCATAGGATCTGGCGAAGCAATACTGTTAGCAGGTGAAATATTAGTGCTAGGAATGCATTCATGCCCAGCACTAGTCATGACACTGACAGGGGTAGTTGTGGGAATAGAAAAAAATAGGCACCAGACTGTTAGTGCCAGACATCAAAGAAAAGGAAACAGGAGAATTCCCCTGAACCACTGATTGTGGTTGGGTAGACACAGAGTTCACTGCAGTATGTTCACCAGTGTTCGATGACGGCACTGCCCAATGACCAGCAGCGGTAGCGGACGACACCCGTGGTTGTGCTTGCATGACCCCCGCTGGAGCCGGGGACAACCCCGCACCGGGAACGCAAGATGTAGAGGGCGGTAGCTGGTGGTAGTGGTACACATCGGGCCCGTACGCGTGTGGTGGTGGCATGATGACGTCGGACTGCTGACCTGGCTGACGATAGTTTTCCCCGGAAACCTCCGCTGCAACACCCGCATGACCCAGCACGGCAGGCCCTGGTGGGACGCCACTAACGTCAGAATAGCTAGCAGTAGGCGCAGGCATCGCAGGCTCGCTGATGTTGCCATAGTTACTGACGTAACCAGTCTGCGCAGACCGAAATGGGGCCATGCGCTGCTCGACGAAAATACCGGCCGGGTTGGGATGTACAGCGTTGAGCCGTCTCCAGTGGGCGGAGGCACGGCCAAGCCCACGGCCGGGCTAACTAGTGGAACACCCTCGGAAAGCAGGAAGGACGAGCGAGCTCCACGCCTCGGATACCTGGCCCCGCGACGCGTCGCAGATTCACCGCCGCCGGGTTCGCTGACTGGTAGTGGTATTGGTGGTGTTGGTAGCAGTGCCGTTGCTTCTCACGGCCGAGTCCCTACAACGGGCCGGTCGCCGACGAGTACGGTAAAGATCACCTCGATTTATTGTTTGGCTTAAAATAACTGGACGAAAGTCGTTAAAATCAAGACCAAGCAAAGCCACACGTGTCGGCGAAAAAACAGACGGAAACAATGACCGGTGAAAAAGCAAAAACAGGAAAATTCAAAAGAACAAAATGAAAATTTTGGGATGAACGAAATTGTGTCTGTGCACAAAGGATGGCTGTGACAGAGTGACTGTATTTTGTTCAGCCAGCCGAACGCCCAGAGACCCGACGCGCGCCCGGAGAATCTCATTGGTTAAAGGTTTAACCAGCGCAATTAGCATATCAGTGACCTTTCACATTTTGCATAATTATCCCTTATAAGGCAACTACCTCACCGGGCCTGTAATCATTTATAGTGGGGCGGATATGTGAAATAATTGTGGGTTTTTTCATAGAAGCATGAAATTTGGCACAGTGTAGTTTATGACCCATAAAACATTTTAAGAAATGGAGCCACCGCGAAATAGTTCTAGGTCGGTCTTGGCGGCCATTTTGAAAAATGGCAGTGATAAACCATTAGCGACACAGGGAATTGGGGGTTATCTTGCAATGAAAGGATCTTGGAGGTTCCGATTTATCACAGTAGCATTCCAGAATGTTAAAACTTTGTCTCTAAAATGCAGACAGTGAGATATGCAGGTCTGCATGTTGAGAGAATAAGTGCCGAGTCAGCAAAATGTCAAACGTGCACAATCTTAGAAACGCTACTATTTAAAACACACAAAAACACGCAGCAATGATGAACACATGTACATGCAATTGGATAGTAAAATATTGTTAACCATTTATCAATGCATGTGGAACTATTAAACGTATCAGTATCAGGGAGCTGCAAACTGGTAGAGGACAAATGCTGAGTCAGCAAAATGCTTTGCTAGCATTATGCGTTCGTTTAGTCTATACATTGCAGTCTCGTCCACCACACTGGCAGAGAGCAGTGCACTTTAATGCTGCCTTCTTGCAACTGCCCCTTTCCTGCACAGCCTTATTTGCAACCGCAGTGCAGGAGTTCTCTAGATGAAGTGCTGGCCTCAGACAGGGTAGTCCACAATGGTTTCCAGTTGTCGGGGTCAACCCACCCCAGTCAGCTGGGGATGGCATGTCAACATACACTTCCAGAGCCTTGCCCCAGTAGTGTCCACCCTGGTACACTGCCCTCTTGATATACTTCGCCATGGCTGCTTTGGTCGGGGGAATGATGTCCTTTCTTGGCGAACATCTCTTGGCGAGCTTCGTCTATGTTCTCCAGGCTGCTGGTGCGGTTGTACAGCAGGATGGTGAATCGTTCCAGCAAAGCCAAGTTCTCTTTAGTTATTTGTGCTGGTCCTGTGGACAGCAAAAAATGCTGGAGTCACTTTCTCACATACCTTCAAAGTTTCCCAGGCTGCCTTCTCGTCCCGTGTAGAAAACGAAGATACAGTGTCACACCCGGTGAAGGCATAGAATAATAGCAGAGCTTGGCTTGTCGGGACCAAGAGATGCAGTGATGTCGTGAGTAGAAATGCAACTGAAGTGTGCAGCTGTACCGAATGCCACCCACAGTTCCTGGATTGCAAGTTTGGATACTACTGCCACAGCGAAGACAACCAGGTCTGTGTCCACTGTGCGCAATAGAATCTTCTGGAACACAAGGTTAATGACTGCATCTGCCAGGTGCAGCGTCATCTGTGTATCAGCCTCCTCATGGTTGCATGGGACGAGACCACTAGTATCCTCTGAAAGGCTGCACATAACTTATGAACCGTTTGTGGTGACTATCTGCTTGTCAGTTTCCAGGCGACTGATGTGCTTCGCCAAGAAGGCAAACAACTCAACCTTGTTGGCATCTATCCGCAGAAACTGCTGCCAGTCTCCAGGTAGATTCGTGGATCCACAAACTCTTCTCCTGATGCCCTTCCCCAGCTCGTTTCTGGTCTGAGATTGCAGGCTGTTGTCACAGTACTGGACCCAGACCACGTCCACTCGACTGGCATGCTGTAGCTGTTGTTGTTGTCGTAAGGACCAAAGTCCGGATTGACAGCTTTAGTTCTAAAGGTCTTTTTTTCTCTTAGCCTGATCCCCACAAGAAGGTCTTGATCCTCCAGAAACACCGGGGCAAACCCCTTTTCTTAGCGATAAGTTTTTCTGGGTTCATTTGTGTGCATTATACAACACACGGGACCTACGGCTTTGCGTCCCATCCGAAGGACAAAGCAATAGTGGTTAAGTGCCTTGCTTAAGTGCACACGTGTCCGGCGCGGCCCGGGCTCGAAACCACGCCGCTGTTGCCTCTAAAACAACAGAACATAAGTCCGGTGCTCTAACCGCTAGGCCAAATCACTCCACATGCTGTAGCTGACCCTGAATATATGGCAAGAAGACCTTTACTGAATAGTCATCAATGGTCTTGGCAGCACCGGGTCTCAGGAAGTTGACAACCACAGCCCTATCTAAGATGATGAAATCAGTATCCGGGACATCGCTTTTGGACTATTCGCATTTCTCCAAACATCCCACCAGGTCAGATTTGGTACCCAGTCTTAGATATATTTATGGGGGACAGGCTTTGGTTCTCGTGACGAAAGCAGTCATCCAGGTTGCCACCTCGTGTCTGGCAGGCAATGTAGAGTCGTGAGAAAAGTGCGCAGTCACTCTTCATTGAAAAGACTTGGAGTTTTGCTTTCGACGTCTTTTTAGCAGGAGGCCGACTGAACAGGTGCAGTTTAATCTTAATGATTGGTTCTGCCATGGATGTTGTTCTTTCGATCAGTCGATCAGCGAGGAAGGTATCATACTGTTGCTGTTCTATATTCTCAGCCTGCCGAACTGAAACTGCTACAGTTGGGTCGATGATGTCTCGTGTGTCCAGTCTCAGTAGGTTGTTGCTTTCCTCCAAGAATGGGTTGCCCATTTCTTCCATCACGTCAACCAGGTCTGTGACATGTTGAGCAAAAAGGACCTGGAAATTCTTTGTCTGCTCATGGTGCTGTGTCTGTTGGGTTGTTTCTTTGTGCCTTCTTTCGATTGATGCTTCAAATTCTGCAGTCATTCTCACCAGTTCAGGCCCAGCAACCATCCATCGTCTGAGAGACTCAGGGGTTTGGGTGAGGCCAACAGCTCCATTTTCAGCCTTGACAGCAGCATTGTTCTGTTCATGAGCTTGTTCAATGGCCATGGATGAGAACACCCGGCAGGTCTTGTGAACTGTGAAGTTTCCGCTGTTGAATTCAGAAGCAATCTCTGGATGGGCATTGCTCAGACCTATCTTGTCTCAAATGTGAATGGGCACCCATCTCGCGTAGTTGGTGCGGTCCAGGCTGAAAAAAACCCCATGGTGCAAGCTTGGTTAAGCAGTCCACATACAGGGGGAAGTTTGCCGTTATCAGTGACCTGACGTATGTCAAGACCAGGAGTTCCAGCTGTATCCCTGTGTGCCAGAACTGGAAATGTGGAATTGCCCGATTATGTTGAACACACCAGTCATCAAGTGTCTCTGGTTCGTCTCAAGGTTCCCGTGTATCTGTGTAGTGGGTGTAGGCCTTTTTCAGCAAGATGTGCAGGCTGCTGGTTGTAACTTGATGTGCGTGTCTGGTTCGAGGATCATGGGATGCCTTCAAAAAGGAATATGCGGTCCCTGCTAATGCTACCTTAGCCTGGACAAGTGCCTCGACCTAATTCAACCACTGTCTTCCAGCCAGTCTCATAGCACTTTTATTCTAGCCTTCCCAATATGCAATCCTCCCAGGATGATGATGAAGTGTTCTTCTCTGTAGATTGCTGGCCAGTTCCACTGTATCTGCTTGGACATTGTGTATATAGTGGCTGGTCCACAGTGATCACTGGTACTTGGTGAGAGTTGGGTTGCTGCACAGCCTGCTTAACCACGTCCATCGAGTGTCGTATTGCGACAGACTTGGAGTCATCAGAAAATAGAGGCAACAGTGCTGTGATAGCAGGGGGACACTAGTATTAGCATTTATGACAGAGATTGGGTTGTTTATTATATACACACTTTAGTTATATGATTTAACAATGGAGCGAGCCCGTTTCTATGACCTCGGGAATTCCCTCTTTTCAGATGAAGCGCATAAATGTTCCTTTTTTTTATTTCCGATAATAAGACTGTTAATTATACTGTTAATTAGCAATAATAATGATAAACAATGTCCTGGAACACAATATTCAATGTTTATTTATTATTGGTGTGGTACTATGACATGAAATGGTGACTATTTAGTACCATTGGAACACTTTATATACACATTACAATGTCACGCCATGTATCTGTTCGGAGTTTGGCCGCCATTTTGGAAAATGGCTGCCGGCGGTCACACAGGATTATTTTACGGTGGCTCAATTTATGAAACTCTTCCCTTGGACCTTATCTAGCACTGTGCCAAATTCCATGCTTCTATGACAAAACCCACAATTGTTTGATATATTGCACGTATCCGCCCCACTTTTACGCCCACCACACCAGACGGTCAAAAGTTTGATGACCGGGAGATTTTGGTCTTATTGACAAACTGTTTGCAAGATTAATTTATACTGACGGCCTGGTGGCTACATGTCGGGATAAAGGGCTGTCGCTGAGTATAAGGCCTTTTACCCTGCAAGGGTAAAATGAAGTATTGTAGCCTCTTTTACACCAACCTGCCGACACAATAGAGAAACCACCAGACATGTTTACGGTATGTCAAAACATAAGTGAGCATTGAGTATAGGCAGCTCGTGATTTTGTTGAAAAAAACATTTTTGGGTCGGTCATACCGTCGCTCGTACCACAAAAAGGAACCCAGTAACTTGTTACAAGAATTGAACTGACAGAGGTAGATTACGAGACACAAATATTCATGAGACCGTTATTCACACTGTGGCGTGAACAAAAATGTCAACATTGTATAAGTTCAAGTAGGCCTCACAACATTTTAGATAATTCGATGAATACGAATCGATTATAAAGCATGACAAAGGAGCCACAATTTGTAATAAAAAGATGCAAAACTATTGAATTCACTTACTCGATTATCCTCAAAGGCCTCACAACATTTGAGATAATTCGATGAATACGAATCGATTATAAAGCATGACAAAGGAGCCACAATTTGTAATAAAAAGATGCAAAACTATTGAATTCACTTACTCGATTATCCTCAAAGGCCTTAAAAAACTCTAGCAACCCTAGTTCCAAGAGAATTTCGTCCATTTTGACTATTCTTGGACTTAAGGCCGTGTCACACGGGGCAATTTATGGGCGATTTACGGGCAACAAACGTTGCCGGCGATCACATCGCTTGCAAATTGCCTCGTGTAGCCTACCACGCAATCAACAGACAACTCGAGAGCAACTATCTGGCAACGTCGGGGTGACCGATTTTCGAGTAGAAGGCCGTTCTACTTTGAGGCAATCATTCATGGCGATCTCGAACTATGCTCCAACCAAATTGCTTATCGGAAATCACGTGTCATTTCTCTTTGCGCAAAACTTTTTCTCTCGGCAGCCATTGTTTCTACCCGGTTTACGGCGGTAAAAAGTATGCAATAAAGCAATGGATGTCAAAAACGAAAAGAACGCGACGTCAAACGCCAGCTCTACAAAAGTTAAGTCCTTGTGGGGTTTACAAAATGAAAAGAGAGTAATGGAATTCTACTCGGGTAAGTTTTAGGGTAAAAATATTGTAAAACTAAGCAAGTCGGGCGAGCATATTCTGTAATTTTGTACCATGCCATATATTTGTGTAGCATCTATTACGTGAAAATTCAGCTTCGATCACTTTTAGGGAAAAGTTCTAAACTTAAAAGTTATAATTCTATGAAGTAGTAATCAACTCTCATGCGCCGCCTGATCCACGAAGAAATTGACCTGACGTGTTTAGGATTCAGAGTTATACCGTAACAGGGGCGGATGCAGAAATGTATAATTGTGGAGTCCTAGCCATGGGCGGGGGTCTGGGGGCTCCCCCCCCCTTTTTTTTTTACAGTAGCCCTTACTACATTCTGGCACATTATGAGCCTATTTTTCTTATATATTTTGTTCCTGTTGTTGGTTGTTATTGTTTACACTTTAGGCTACCTTTAGACTTTAGGCTGCTGATTATACGCAATACTGGTGGCCAAATGATTCAGCCACTAGTTAATAAAACTACTAAATAAAACTTCAAATTTTTTTTTTTATAATTTTTTTTTTTTTTTAAATAATGTGGGGCCCCTTCTCTAGGACCCCCCCTGGATCCGCACCTGCATAAATGTGGTCTTGACTTTTGACATGTTCAAAATTCCCAGTCAGACCTTCCACCTACATTCCCAAAATTTAACGAGCAATAGGTCTATGTTTAGTAAAGATTCGCTTGAACCACAGGTACATGTATTATTCATTGTAAACAATTATACAACGGTAGTTTTTGCTCATCCACCAGCTTTCTGAATTAATTAGATTGAGATTTTGATGAAATCTTAAAGATTAAATAAAAGTAGGATCATGAAGTAAAATGTGTTTCTCTTTTCAATCTGTTAATAATTTGAATTTTACAAATTGAGAGTGTGTAGTCATGTTGTTGTTTTTCATTTGGAGCAAACTGATATATTTTGGACTTGTGCAACAAATAATTTGACCATTAAAAAGTAGCTGCAATTCATATGGGATCACTCTACACACATTCAGTATTTGTAAAAGTGCTCGTCTGGCTATTTTAAAACAACTACAAAACCATGAAGTCAATTTAAACAAAACTATTGTGCACTTATTTCAATCATGCATCACTACACAACCGCTGTTGACCACAATACCCCTTTTTCGTGTCGGTTAGGATTATAATCATTTGCATGGCTTGGCGTTTGCTAAACCTCAGTTTAATGTTTCAGGCAAATGATTCCAATCCCAAACTACATCAGCCTTTTCATAACTTGCACGATTGTATACAGCTGTACACGTAGCACAGCACTGAAATTCATTAAGGCAAGAAACTTTCAAATATTTTGTTGTGATCAATTCACTATGTGGAGTAATGCGTGACTGAAATAAAATTGTATTTATTCCCATTAGACAAACCCTACTTCATCCAACATGGAAACTGTCCAATCAGCTGTCCAAACACCACCACAAAAGAAGGCTGCAAGATCGACGTCCTCTCGGCAGACACTATTCGACGAGGCTATTCGTGTCCTCACTTCCCCTGAACCTAAGCCAACTGAAAGGGAAGATCTATTTGCGCAACACATTGCTGCCTCTCTAAAGAAATTTAGGCCATATGTGAGAGAGCAGGCTAAAGTGGAAATACAGCAGGTTTTGTTGAAATATTGCAGTGACATAGAAGATTAATTTTTGACTGACTTATAAGTGAAGATACGAAACAGATGTCTAGCACAATTTATTTGTTTATCTGTTTGTTCGCATTTATTTGTCATATACTTATTTGAAATCTTATTTAGCAAGATTTATTGCCTTTTTATGAAATTGAAAACAATAAATTAGCAAATATCTCCAGTCGAACCAGCTTTGCTAAATTGAATGATGGTTGTGCGTCATGAAAAAGTACGACAATGGGCCGTATGAATACAAACTAGCATTTGCTTTTACTTCCAATTTTCAAGCATTTACTAGAATTTATATGAATAAAAATGAAGCAAAAGGTTTTACTGGAAAGTATTTGCTAAAGACTAAAAGTATTTACTTTTTAATTTCCAGCATTTGAATTTGAAACGGGGTAAAAACTGAAGAGGCCAAATCGCTTTAATTCGAACGCACGATAATTAAATTGGCTGCTTATTTGCCAAAATTTACCGGAAAAACCTATATACAAAAGGTTTAGTTTCTGATCCTTGCAGGTGTTGCACAGTACTTGGTGTATTTGTCAGATTTTCTAAGTATACATCGTTTGCAAACATCAAACAACAAAAGTGCTAAATTATTATGAAAAACCCCATTCCTTTAAGTTAAAAACAGTCAAGCATCCTGTGAAATCACGGAACCTGATGTGATGTGCTTTTCAAGAAAGTAGGAATTTTGTATCAATTTTAAACGATTGCCCGCCGACAATCGTTGTAAAAACTTGACTTTTTTCAAACATTGCCCCCAATTTATTAAATTCATCTGATGGAAGTCAAGAAACAAAATTGCAAGAACAGCACTAATGCCTGAGCAGAAGTATAAGTTTAATTAGTGTTTAAGTATAAGTTCAATGAGTTAATTGAGCAAACTTGGAGATAGAGCTGACTTTACTTAATCCAATTAATAGATGCTTTCGTTTTGCCAACTGACTTCTCCTACTTCTGAACTGAAATATTCTTCGTACTCCAACCTTACATCTTTTGCATGGGAGGAGTAGAAGTTTGACGCTCCGGGATTAACTGGAAGCATAGAGTGGGTTGGTAGGTCAGCTCTCCATGCTCCTGGGGTGATGCGGCCAGACTGCAAATCCTCTTGGTCGATTGCTTCAGGCGGTGTGTAGAGGTGTCTTGTGAATGACTTGGCACGGAGATAATTATGTAACGTGCAGGCTGCCATGACCATTATCTCAACTTTCTCTGGCCCAAGGTTAATGGGGAGCCCGGAAAACCCGCCATCTATTTGCCAATATGCCGAAGGCGTTTTCGACGCACCTTCTTGCTCTCGACAGCCTGTTTTAAAATATGATGATGAGTGGCATTAAGGAAGATTTGTATTTTGAAGTGAGAAAATAATACAATATTCACTTTAATATGAAATAGTTGGTATAGTTTGGCTTTGGGTGGTGGAGGTGTTTGTCCTTTTTTTTTTTTTGGGGGGGGGGGGGGGGGGGTGGGAGATGGGGGTGGAAGGCCTCCTGGTTTTTAAGCAAAAACATGGGGTGTTTAAAAAAGAACAGTTTAGTAGGAGAGAAAATATTGCCAGAATAAGCAATCGACAGTTTAAAAATAATGTGCTTTTTAAATTTACCCCTTGTTTGGTTCTCCAGTGTCGGATATAAAAAGAAAAAAGTTCAGGCAAAATGTTGGTAAAACCCACCTGTAGTTGAAAGTGCGGGCCGTTTTGGTGAGTTGGGTTCCAGGATAGGGCTTCATCATGTATGGCTTTAACCCGAAGGCATCATCAGCCACGAAAACGTAGGGGGTTCGTGTTTGCCTTGATGGGAGACGTTCAGCATCTGGAAGGTTGAGCCTGTTTTCCGCTATTGCCTTGCTTAGGGAACACTTGTTCCACACTCCTCCGTCACTTACTCTTCCGTTGGTGCCAATGTCAATGTATCTGAACATGAGGTCAGCATCAACAACTGCCATCAGTACGATTGAATTAGTCCCTTTGTAGTTGAAGTAGTAGGAGCCAGAACTTGGAGGTGGTTGAATAACTACGTGTTTACCGTCAACAGCCCCAGACACATTGGAAAATTCCACATGTCTCCAAATTTTTGGCGATGATTTTCCATTCCTTCTGGGACTTGGGTACATTTATGCATTTATTGCCCAAATGATCGAATATAACTTGGCATGTCTCGTTAACTATTTGGGAAATAGATTGCCTGCTGATCCTGAAATTGAAGGAGAGTGATTTGAAAGTTTCACCAGTAGCTAGGTATCGAAGCGTGACTGCTAGTCGTTCACTGGGGCTTATGCTGTCGCGCATCAAAGTGTCTTGCTTTTGAATGCCAGGAGCTACGACCTCCAAAAGCTCCTGGAAAGTTTCTTGGTCCATTCGAAGCCATGATCTATGTTAAATTGAACGACAGGAATTGGTTCAGAGCCTAGACGTTGCCCCTGTTTTGAACTTTAGCTACATAGGCCTATACCTCATTCGGAACTTCCTTCCCTGCCCCGACACTGAAGAAAGTATTTAAAGATTACTTTTTAAACACACGCAGTCTGACAACCAAATTGTAACCAAGACATCTAGGCCCCTAACTGTTAAAATCGGACTGGCCATTTCCCACTTGACATAATAAGGCCTTTAATGTAAACTACATGTCGCAACCATGCAGGTATGTTTCGGGGGGAAGGGAGGACCGGTCTAGCTTTGCACAATTTGACGCCTGTGACATGGTAATGAGGCCCAGGATAACTAAAAGAGTTATTTTGGAAAAGGTCTTTACAATAATCTTACTTTGACCTCAAAATACCGTGTAGGCCTAGTGCGGCAGTATCCACTCATATATTGTATACTACAACCAACCATCCGACCTATTACAAAATAAATCGAATGTACCTGTAGCTTGTTGTGTCCTCTTCAGAAAGCTCCCTTAATAGGTTACAAAAACACCCTTGATCTTTCCTTCGTAGCAGCCAATTCCTTGCCCACAATCTTGTCTTTTTCGTCTCTGTTTCGTCCTCCAAAATAAGAAATAATGCCGCAGCAGCTCTTTTTTTACTTAAAGACATTTTCCATTTCTCATCCGAAGATAATTAAATAATGACTTCAGTACCGTCAAGCTGATGAGACTGAGCGCGTACGGGCACGTGCACGTACAGGCAGTTTGAAAATTGCCCAGTTGCGTGCGATTTTATTGCGCGCGCGTTGCGTTCGAATTGCCCCGTGTGACGTGCACGTTGCTTCGACGAAAATTGCCCGTGCCGAGATTGCTAGCAACTTGGTTGCCCATTAATTGCCCCGTGTGACTAAGGCTTAAGGAATGCTTTCAGAAATATTCACACTTGAGCTTGTGTTGTCGACACAATCGGGCTATTTTTGGCTTGTGTGTTGTACATGTATTATTACATGTACAAAAACTGTATGTTTGTGTATTGTATTATACGTACCCTGGAGAGCGGTAATGCACAGTCACATGACAGCCACGTGGGATAATTTGGGTGACGGGCGACGGGCGACAGGCGACGGGCGACGGGCGACGGGCGACGGAAAATGGCATATATGTAACTGACAAATGGCAGAAGTGGGATACAATATAGAGCAAGAGGCGACGGACGACGGGCGACGCACGACGGGCGACGGCAGATATGGAACACCATAGTTCTACTAAGGAAGCTTAAATTGTGCAGAATCTGTGAGTGAGGTGTTATAAAACAAATATTGACTGCTTTATTTCGCGTTATAGTAAAACTAGCCTCCCTCGGTGATCCATGGAGCATTCTATTTTTCCTCGGCTTCGCATCGGGAAAATATAATGCTCCATGGATCACCTCGGGAGGCTAGTTTTACTATACCACTCAAAGCAGTCAATATTTGTATACTGTCATCAAATATTTTCCTATAAATATTCGTAAGTACTTACTTATCGTCTTCAATATGATATGGTATACATCTCAGTGCCCCAAACAATGGAAAGATGCCATCCTTATTCCACTCCTTAAACCTGGGAAACCCTCCACCAACCCCCTCTCATACAGACCGATTGCCCTCACTTCTACTCTCTGCAAAACTATGGAACGAATGGTTAATACTCGGCTCCTCTGGTACTTAGAAACCCACAATCTACTCTCTAACCATCAAAGTGGCTTCAGGAAAGGAAGAAGTACCAAAGATCATATTCTTAATTTAGAATCCTTTATTAATAAAGTTAAAATCAATAATTGTTTGTCTGAGGAGAGGACTCTGGATAACGGTGTTCCCCAGGCTAGCGTAATTAGTCCTCTTCTGTTTAAGGCCGTGTCCGAAACGGGTGTCTAGAGCTACAGCTACGGCTATACGTCGGCCATTTTGTAGCGCTGTCCGAAATGCCGTCTAGAGCTACAGCTACGGCTACAACGTCACAAAAATCTAGCCGTAAAAGAAGTTGTCTAGCTCAGGCAAAACAAAATGGCGGCAGCACTAACGTTAATTTTGGAGCAAATTTTCGTTTATTTTTCAATGATAGTGCATTGAATTGAAACGACAAATACGACAAATACGTCAATATCAGCAGGTATTTCGACTGGCTGTAAACAAACATTGCGTAACATCTAGCAGACGATAATTGTTGTAAATTCTTACGTCGTAATTTCGCAAACACTAATTCAAGCATCGCTTGGGGGCGCAATAACTAGCCGTAGTCTCTACCGTAGCCACGTCCGAATTCCATTTGCCTTAGCGCCTACGTAGACGTAGCTGTAGCTGTAGACGTAGACCGTAGCTCTAGACACTCGTTTCGGACACGGCCTAACATTGCTGTCGATGATCTCTCCCATCATGTGGCCGATGTCAATATCTCACAATATGCGGACGACATAGCTCTTTGGAAATCCAACCGAAACATTTCCTACATAGAAAAGAAAATTCAACAAAATTTAAATAATATCAACTCGTGCACTCTAAAAACAGAGTGTAAATTTTTGTTGTTTAAAGTTATTGAGTAATAACATTGATTATATTTTTAAGCAATCACTGCGTTAAACTCCAAAACGTTTTGACGCACCACTTGTGTAATAAAACAAATTGTCTAATGCGCATCCAAAAGGTAAACATTACTTTAAAATGCGTACTTTCTGAACCCTGCTCATAAAATTGAGCAACAAGTTGTTAGTTGTAATCAGAGTTGCGCAAACAATTACACGAGTTGAAGTAAACTGTGAGTTAGCGCATGCGCGTTATAGTGACTGTGCATGCGCCCGCCACGCAGTGTTGTGTGCATTGTGTACGTATGCGTTATTGTGGTCGGCCGGTCCCGCATGCATCCCACAAAGACGTCAAAGATGGACGTTTCACAGCGTTTGACAGAGTGGGAGCTTGTAGAGCTAATCCCAATTTTTGAACGTAAGTTTCTCCTTTTTTACTCTTTTAGTATCAACGTGTATATTTCTGTATACCGTAGCAAATTTCCGTATACACGAAGATTGCCCTCTTCATGCATTTGTCGTGTTTATTGGCCGTTTTTTTTGTCCAGTCCAAACCACAACCGGCAACATTAATACTACTACTGGCTACATGAAACTAGGCTAGAGTACGTTCATGTTAGCATGCGCCTATACACGACACATGGCCTATGCTACTATATCGCTAACGTTAGCGTGAGTACATGTAGGCTTCGTGCAACCATTGTGTTTCTTGCAAAAGCCACGCGTGTATTAAATTGAGTAGGACATAAATCATGTTTGTGCTAAGATAGTGAACTGTTTAACTGGGGGCTGCCTAAAGTTGTAGGCCTAACCTAGCCCTATCCTGCCTTATATTTTTACAAAGTATTGAGATTCAGGACCCTGTAACTCAATCATCAATGGGATTTGACAATGTTTGAATTGAGGCTTTTTTCGGCCTTATAATATTTCACTTTCTCAAATATAAAGATACAAACGAATTTGAAAATGGTTTTAATAGATTTATAAAAGAAGAAAACATCGTTTACAAGTATTACAAACTAATTTATTTTAAAAGATTTATAAAAAAGCTAGAGTATTGTGCAACAGGTGCAATATATTTTACAAGGAGTCAAGATACCGTATAGTGCTTAATTGTTTAGTTAGTTTTATGGTCCAGAAATTATGCACATGCAGTCTAAAAGGAAATGTTAATATTTTGTGGGAATAACAAATTATGTTAACTTTTAACAAACCTTTTTATTCTCATTACCCAGAAAATGACATTGATGCAACAGCTTTCCAGCTTCTGGATGAGGAATCTATAAAGTATCTGATACCAAAGCTTGGTGTGAGGTTGAAATTTCTGCATAACTTCAATCAGTTAAATAAAACTGTGAGTACGCCAACCATAAATAGTGTGTACACTTGTTTCCAATGCCTGGCAAATATCAGCACCTTCAAAAGTCTGTGGAAACACCTGAGGCAGCAGCATTTTATTACCACAAAAACCAAAATGAAAATTTCATGCAGCCAAGCCATGTGCAATAGTGTCTTCTACAGCGGGTACAGCTATAAAAGACATCTTGAGCTAGCTCACAAACAACTTAGAGGTGGCTTTGCCAGACATTTACCAAATGGACAGCCTGACAATCATGCACTAGGTGATGTTCCTGACATTCATGATGATGATGAGGTACTGACAGAGGATGAAGCACATGGAGTTGTCCAGTCTGACCCTTATGAAGAAACTGGATATGTGGCACCAGTTTTCATTACCAACCTCAAAATGTCAGCAATACCATCATCAACTGAGCAAAACATTCTCACTGCATCTAGATAATTAATTGATAACATTGTTTCTACAATTGAAAAAGCTGCTGCCCCTGTCATAGAGGATGTGACAAATAAAGAAAAAGTAAAGTCTTTCCAGGCTATTGTCAACACATTAAAAGATCCGATGAAGTCCTTTGGTTTGGCATCAGATTACCAACAAACTAAGTATGCCCTTCAGTCAGGGGCCCTTGTGAAACATGAGGAACAAATCCTTGGTCATGTCTACAGAGAAAGCATAAACAGATGTTCGGGTAGGATAGAGCAAATTAAAGTTGCAGAACCTTTTCAGTATATCCCACTTGGTCCAAACCTTCAACTGTTTTTACAATTACAACGCCAATCACTTTGAATCGTTTGTTTACTTTATTCTGCCATCTGCCGCGCATCAAAGAAGATCATTTCCTGGCTACGAGAAAGTTTATAAAAACACACACAATGGGTCAACTTTCTTGCTTCTGGAGACGCATCAAAGATAGTCAAAACAAAAATAAATTTGAACTAAAAACCCCCAAATGGAGTTTTGGAATAGTCGGTAATTCCCTTTGAACTTTGTAAATCTTACGTTACGGACTAATTACGGGTACTACCCACCATCTGCGGCGCATCAGAGAGGATGATTTCCTGGCTAGTGGCTACAAGAAGCTTTATTACAAACACAAACAATGGGTTGATACTATCGCGTTTCGTCACTTTCGCGCTTCTGGAGACGCATCAAAGATAGTCTAAATAAAACGAAAAACCCAAAATATAAACCGCAGGATGAATTTTGGAATCGTCGGTAATTCACTCGGAACTATGTAAATCTTCTGTTAGTGATATTTGAATGCATGTACTTGTGTTTTGTTACACTTTTTTTGTCTCGGACGCTGGGTCGAAATTTATAAATTTGGTTACGGGTACCCGACCCGATCAAATGGAATTGGTTCTTGGCCTTCGCGGGCGGGTACCCGGGTACCCGCGACAGCCTTACTATTAACTATATTTTGTTAAGAAATAGTAAGGAAGTAGTGAAATAAAAGTGTTTTTAACCAGTTCGCGCCAGATGACGAATATAAACGCAAAGTTTTCCCCAGATTCAAAACGGATAAAGCATAAGCACGCCACGAGCAAGGCCGGAAATGTCTGTCAGCAGCGAGCAAGGCCGGAAATGCATGGGTGTGCTTCCCGGTACTGCACGGCCTGAACCTGCTTCGGATCGGGTTTCGTTAAAAATAATCCCGCGCGTCGGCTCGGTGATGTTAAAATAATCCCGGCGCGAACTGGTTATTAAGGAGAAAATAATCGACAGTGTTAAGCTACGGTAAATATCATTTATTGCATAACATTTAATGTTGTGCTAATTAAAGATGGACTACAACGGAATAATGATAAAGGCTGTGTTGCTGTTTTTGTTCGAGAAATGTATAATGAATACTACTATATCATTAGTATTCAATAAAACTTGTTCCTTCATGCAAAAAAAAACCAAAATTGATCGGCGTTCTACGACCCAGAAAAACTCAGTTTCAGCAAAAGCCCTTAACTCATGAATAATTCATACTTTGTGTGTGACATACTACCCATGACGATTTACTCGGGTCGATCGTGTGCGTGCATTTTTACCGTACAATGCAATGCAGAATAACAGCGGACAAGCTAGGCTATATTTTGGTACAACTATTTTCGACCGAAAAACAGCGAAAAATGTCCGATAGCAGCGAGTATTGGGAAGACCACAGTATAGATGAGGAAGAGGCATTTCGTGGAGGTACTTCTGAGGACAGTGATGGCAGCTCTATCGATGAGGGGAGCTCACCAGACGAGGGGAGCTCACCTGCTAATGACTCTGCGGCCACTGCAGACCCGGCGGTTGCCGATGACTTGGCCGACGTAGAAGCAGTAGGCCTGGTGGTAGTACATGTAGTACGAATTCGCTCGATGTTTGGCGCTTTCAATGTGGGGATCGATCCAGGCTTCAAACGAAACTTTGTTGTCAATCCCAGTGATTTTTTCAAAGCCCTTGAAGGTTCAACACAGTCCTCTGAAAAATGTGCTGAACAAATCAAAGGCCTACTTCCGAGAAGGTGAAATCCTTTCGTGTAATATTTACGAACTTCACCCATTCCTTTGATAACGCAGGATCCCGCGGAAATTGCACAAAATGAATCTCTGGATTCTTCGAACAATTTCTCGTGCATCCACCAACAACACATGAAGTTGGCATTATTGTAGCTGAGTGATAGTGATACACTATAAAAAAAAGATTCGTAAAAACTTCATGCCTCTGCATGAAAACGCATACATAATACACACGGAATAACATGGCGTCTTTTGTTTACTCTCGGTTGCTCATGGGTAGTACGTCATCACTTTTCGCTGGTTTACAAGTCCGCTGGTACTATATCGTGGATTTCATTGTGGTTTTCAGTGGATCTTTGCCGGGAACCAGTAGAGGGCGGGAAATTTTGTCGGTCAAATTGCAACAAAATTATTTAGAGAAAAACATGACCGTAACAATAAAGTGTTACCTGAACACAACATAAACAAGGTCCGATAATAAATTTAGTGTGTGAGTTTTCGTTGTAGTCCATCTTTAACATTTCTTTTACTTTGGCAAAACAATAAATGTCATCACTTGCCCTATAACAAGCAAGAAACATGGGGACAGGTCCCCCGTGAAGGGGACACCAAAATATTGGTGTTCCCTTCTATGTGGAACCAAGAGTAAGCGTTTTAGACTTGCACATTATTAATCTCAAATAAGATAAGGACATTAGCATGACTGATTGCAACATAAATACCACAATCATATGTCTTATAACAATACTAGAACCTGCAAAAAGGTTCTCTGTGTAAGGGGGACACCAAAACTTTGAACGTTCACGAATTGTTTTCAACTTTTCTGAATTTGTTTTTGCAATTCCGTCTTTCCAAATGTATAGTCTTTGATTTGCGCTTCTTTGTCTGCCTTGAAGTTGACTGGGTAGGAACAGAGCCTGTGGAGGCATCTTCAAGATCACTGTGTTCACATCTGAATCGAATTCGTAGTTGATAAGGTGGTGGCATCTTTTCCTTCTTTTCCTTGGATGGTGATGACATCTTTCTCTCTTTTCTTTAAAAGAAGTACAGATGAGTGCGGTACATATGGGTGCGGCGTCTTAACCCTATCAACCCCAAGACATATTTCATCACACATGCTTTGGTTCCCACAGTTGTAGGCATAGCATGTTCAGTTATTTACCAGGCACATTTTAGAAAACTTTCAGTGTATAGCGCCCTCATTAGACAATCTCATGAAAGGCAACTCGTGCAAGCCCATTAAATGAGACTCCAAAAATGATAATTGTTCTGGTAATTAGATGTAGATTGTTTTGTTCAGCGGTGGTTCATAAAACCCAAGTTACTAATGGAATTGACATACAACATTTTGCCACTAGTGTCTATTTATTATTGTTAAATTGAAGGGGAAAATATCGAAACCTTATGATTACCGGCCCCGCCAATTGTGGGAAAACATTTATGAATTAGTTGAAGTGACTTTTTTTTTGAATGATTTCTGTTGGAACCCCAAAGTCATTCTTTGGAATGATTTATTATTGTTGCTCGAAGGTCAACCAGTTCATTTACCGGCACCCTAGACACACGACATCAAAAACACGCCAATATGTTGTACTGCCAAGCAACCCTTAGTGTACATAACTGGTACCCATATCGATGAGCGTGAGACGGAAATGATGAACGTGAGATGGAAAACATACTCATGTTCACACCACATCCCACAAATTGACCAAATAGATGTAAAACCATGTGGTTATTGTTTCGCCCATCGTGTACTAGAAAAAAAAAAATCCCGTTTATATAATATATAGGTGTTAATAACAAGGAAATTTCATAAGTTAAGGTGTAGGGTAGCAAAGTTATTTGTGACACTCTCTGCAAAAATGAGTATGATTTCGCATAATAAAAGATTTTTCTTCAAAGGTTGGAACTCCCCAAATGCTAATTGTTCTGACAATTACAGTAGAATATACATGTAGATTGTTTTGGTCAGCGGTGCTTCATAAATTCGAACTTACTACAAGTACTGTTCTTTTTTTGGCGAAAGGAATGTTTGGGTAATTACTTAAACTTGACTACCACCCCCCCCCCCCCCCCCCAATCAACGTTGAAAAGATTGTTCTTCAAAGGTTGGGTCGCCGGTGTGCACACAATCTTTTCAACGTTGTTCGGGGGGGGGGGGGGGGGGGTATTGGGGGGGACAGCTGGACCAAAATCTAAAAACTCCTAAATGTTGATCACAAACTGTGATACTTCTCAAAGCATGGCAGTACACACATTGGCTTTTTACACTTTTTACACATAGTACGAGTTTGCTTCCGCTTGGCTTTCGTACTACAAACGACACAGTTGTGCTTTTTGCCGGCCACACTTCTCCCAGGATAATGTTGACTCGAAAGACGTGACGCTTCATTGCCAAGGTGTGCTGGGCTGGAACGAAGAAGCCCCTCGATGACCTTCACCCAGAACTCCAAGCTAGTTATTTTGTTGTTGCTCGGCAGGTAGTTAAAAAGGATAGTAGCGTTAAGCAAACTGATATCGAGGATATTTAGGAAAACGCGTTTCCACCATTTTAGGGATCTATGGTGGTGTACATAGTGCTGCCATAATTGGGCGGCTAAATCTGAACCACCCATAAACCGGTTATAATCCTGAACGACAGAAGGTTTGTGAATCTCGCAAAGTCCGGTGGAACTGTTTTTGCAGCGAATTTCTTTTGTGTCCATACTGCAGTCGCCATAATTCGTCAGAAGTGTTACACGCTTTCTATCCTGCCAAACAATGCAGAGTTGCCCGGCTTTCGTGTAAAACTGGGGGTCATCGCCTTTCCGTATGGGAAACTTCTTGGGATTTGCAATCTCCGGAATCCCTTGTGATGTGTAGCGTACTGTTCCACGGGAACTAAATCCTAACTGCGATAATTTGTGTACGAGGGCAGGGCTGGTGTACCAATTATCCATAAAAACAATATGTCCTTTATGTTCTAGCCCTTTCAAAAGGTCGATGACTACTTGGCCTGATGCTGAAAGGTTACGTGGATGGTTCGTGGTAGCATACGCGATCGAAGGCAGACTGAATTGGTCTGATGTGGCCTTGGACCCGGTAAAAACCTGCCAATTACAACAATACCCAGTTTCGGATTCACATAATGAGAAGCATTTTAACCCCCATTTGGCAGCCTTGCGTGGCATGTATTGTTTGAAACCCAGTCGCCCTTTAAATTTTATCATAGTCTCGTCTGCATGGTGAGAGGTTTCGTCCGGGTTTATAAATTCGACGAAACGAGGGCAATACGATGTCTAGCAGGGGGCGAACTTTAGACAGTTTGTCATCATCAGTGATAGTTTCGTCAGCTCGATTGTTGGCAAGGTGGAAAAATCGCAGGATTGCGTCAAATCGGTTGCGGGACATGGTTGATGGATACACAGGGCTTCGCAGAACTTCTGACCTCGACCAGTGCATAGCATAGCGAGGCCTTTTGTTGATCCCCATGCACAGAAGCAATGCCAAAAAACGCCTCATTTCTGGAACATTTGTTGGAGTCCAGGATGTATTTCCAGGCACACTTTGATCGGCATATCGGTTCGTCTCGGTCACCATCAACTGCCAGACTGCATGGCAAAAAAAAGTTGAAAGGTCTCCATCGGTGATAGTCCACTGAAATCTTGCGTAGGTCCAACTTGTCCACTGAAGTTCGCAGGTGGCCGATTATAGGAGCTTGTTTTTTGCCATCCAGACCTGAAGTGAGAATATTAACATATTAAGAAATGTCAGAGGGCGCTATATTGATTGGAGAAACTTCTTCCTAATGGTACTAGACAGCAAAGGCATAGCGCATACGACAATCATGAGTTCAAAAATAGTTTAATTTGATTAACAAATTAAAGGATTAGGGTGCACGAAAATCACCATTTTAATATTATTTTTCTAATCAGAAAATGGGTCTTCAAAGAAACACCGCCCTCACACATTATTTAATGTGCTTGGGTAAGCACATTGATAAATGTGTGAGGGCGCTGTTTGTTTTGTGTGCACACTACTGTTCTACTTGAATTTACATTTCTTTTCGTTATCGAACGACAGGTGCGCTCATTGAGCGCCTTACGTAACTCCATTGTTACGCATCAGTGCCTCTGGCTATATAGCCAGTGCACTTCACACGTTTTGTTCTTCTCTATACGAGTAATGGAACCTCGCCTACCAAGATACGTATGGAGTCCGATTCAAGCATGAATAGCGAGGAGCCCGCCTCAAATCGCGACATTTTGGCTGCGATTCACTCTCTACAACAGAAAGTTGCTTCGGCGACCAAGAAACAGAAAACGTTTGAAACATCAGTGAGGCTTTACCATTGATTCACGGAGTGGCATGTTTTATATTCCAGACACTAAGATCGCCAGACTTTTGTCCGACGTAGCTTGTATACTAGCAAACGTCGCTACGGCTCGATGCGTCCCGGTTAAATCCTTAGCCTCGATTACCGGGCAAATCATCGCCATGACACCGGCCCTCGGTCCCATAGCCAGATTCATGACGCGCGCTTGTTATCGCGTCATCGAATCACGTACCTCGTGGTCCGTTGCAATAACAATTTCACCCCAAGCACTGCTAGAGCTCGAATTCTGGCAGGGCAAGATTTCCGACTTGAACGGATTTCCGTTCGAGTTTAGGTTAGCGCCTTCCATGCAGGTTTATTCAGACGCCAGCGATACCGGGTATGGCGGTTACGTCTTTGGTCAGGAAAACCTGCGTTTCCATGGCGACTGGACTCGAGCGGAAAGACGGAAAAGTTCCACCTGGCGCGAACTTTTCGCAGTCACAAACATTCTGTTCCAAGCCGTAGACCTTTTCATCGGCCAAAAAGTCAAATGGTTCACGGATAATTCTAATGTCCCTATAATAATTAAGTTCGGTAGCACCAACCAGGAGCTACATTCGATAGCTCACGGCATTTTTACCAAATGTCAAACAAATAATATTCTCCTTGACCCAGAGTGGCTACCAAGAACAGAAAATAGAATAGCAGATCGAATAAGCAAGTTCAAAGATTATGACGATTGGTCTATCGATGACCAATCATTCGTTGTCATCAATTCCCTGTGGGGACCCCACACCGTAGACCGTTTTGCGTCACCTCATAATAAGAAATTGCCAACTTTCAATTCCATGTTTTGGTCCAAGGATACTGCAGGGGTAGATGCTTTTTGCCAAAATTGGATTGGCGAAAATAATTATTTTTGCCCTCCAGTTTCACTCATGGCCCAGGTGGTCAAGCGTATGCAGTTTTGCAAAGCTTCTGATACACTTATTGTTCCTAAATGGCCGGCGTCCCATTTTTGGCCCATAATTTGCCCTGACGGTTTGCATTTGGACAGCCAGATTCATAACTGGAGGTTAATGAATATAACCTTTTCATCGCCATCTTTGGGCCCGCAATCACCATTTTGCGCACACCCTACATTTTTGTCATTGGCCCTTAGGTTCGATTATACGCGAACACCCAGAAATGCTAACGGGGGCTTTTGTTGCTCCGATCTTGGTTACTGCTCTTTGTGTATCAGTCATTAGCATGATTTGGCGCCAATTATAAGTCGCCAGGCTGATTTGTAGCCTAATTCACCCCGCGATTTGAGTCGGGGCACATATGTAACATTGTCGCACTATATTTGTATTAAAACAAAGGACCATTTTGCGTCTGGAGGCCAAATTTAAAGGCCATATTGATTGTGTACCTAGGCTAACCAACGTTCTTTGACGCCCTTCTCTTAAGCGAGTTCCTGCACTCGGCCGTATCCCAAGTTGACAAACTTTGGTGTTCTTTCTCTTGTTATTTTATTTTCTAAGGTAGATATAGAAAAGAAATTTAATTTCTGACGTAGGAACGCAGGAAGAAATTTACATTTATTTTCGTTATCGAACGACAGGTGCGCTCATTGAGCGCCTTACGTAACTCCATTGTTACGCATCAGTGCCCCTGGCTATATAGCCAGTGCACTTCACACGTTTTGTTCTTCTCGGTTCGAGTAATGGAACCTCGCCTACCCACCCTCCCTTCCCTTTGACTCCACCCTTCCCTCACCCAGGCAAAGCAACAGCAAGAGAGTGCACTCTCGTTTGGTATTCTTGGATGCACCCACGTTTCCTCTTCAAAGAAGAAGTTTTTCGTTGCCTCCGAGCGCCAGCTCGCCGCTGGACCGATACCAAACGTCTTGCTTATTGCCTGGACCAGTGTTTAAAATCTTGTGACTCGATATTAATATTATCATTAATATTATCAATAAGTCTTGGTTTTTTGTTTTTTTTATAGCCTGACTTCTGCCGACCTTTGTCGGTTTTGTACTTTGTGGGAAAAGTTGTTTTTGTTTTACACACCAGTGAAAAATTTGAAATCTGTTTTTTTTTGCTTTTATAGCCTGACCTCTGCCGACCTTTATCGGCTTTGTACTTTGTGGAAAAGTTTTTGCTGTTTGTTTGCTCTTTGTTTTTGTCTATTGACAGAATTATGGAATCGGTCGAGCCGTACTGTGGAAGACCTATATTTGCATCGCCTTGCTACCAATGTTCTACCAACGCTTCTGGCTTCAGCTAAAGCAGACTCAACTACTGCCAAGTACACCGCAACCTGGAACCGTTGGGAGACATGGGCAAACTCGCAACCAAGCATCAACTCCTTCCCAGCAGACCCGTATCATCTCTGCCTCTACATGTCGCATTTGGCCACTTCGTCTGGTGCCAAGACGGCAGCTCACGCCCTAGCAGCAGCAGTCAAATGGGCGCATAACCTCGCCGGCCTACAGTCACCCACCGACTCTCCAATATTTAAGATGGCTCTCCAGGGTTACCAGCGCATCCACGCTTCGCCCGTCGTCAGAAAGGAGCCGATCACTGCGGACATTTTACAACAACTCGTTGACCGTCATGGCCATGCCTCGGCAACCTTGGCGGACTTACGCATACTGATTATTTGCCTTGTCAGTTATGCCGGATTTTTTAGATTTGATGATATCAGCTCGCTCACACGTAAAGACTCTATCTTTAAGCAGGACAGTCTCCAGATTCATTTAGTGAAGTCTAAAACGGACCAATACAGACAAGGCTCCGACGTAACAATTGCTAGAACAGCAAACAAAACCTGCCCCGTGGCTGCCGCCCAACGATATATTGTTGCTCTAGGCGATCCCATAGACTGCGAATTACCACTTATTCGCAGATTAACCTCCTCCAAACGAGGCGTTATTCCCACGAGGCACGCCTTAAGCTACACAAGAACTCGTGAAATAGTCCTGGAGGCATTGCGTCCCCTTGTACCCGATGTATCCATCTACAGTCTCCACAGTCTTAGGTCGGGCGGGGCATCGGCAGCAAGCAACGCCCACGTCCCGCCTACACTTATTTATCGACACGGCAGATGGAAATCTGAAAAATCTCGCGATATAGTGTATGTCATTGTGTTTTTTAGTGAACGGTTCATATAGAATCTGGAAACTTGTGATTTTCTAATTGCTATGATCACACTGAACACAAAACAACCTGTTTCCAATTTTTTTATTTATGTCTAGTGGCAAATTCAAGATGGCCGCCAGCATATACCGAAAAAGCAAAAAATCGTTATATTTGAACCAACGTATTCAATATATGCACAATGATAAGCTTATTACGAACATGCTTTTGATTACAATATATTTGTATCTACATCCGGTTGTATGAAATAGACTGTTTTCAATGTTTTCATTCATATAACATCCAAGATGGCGTCCACCAAATTTCGAAAAAATATGATATTTGTATATCTGAACTATTCATTTACGTACATGTATAATGATAAGCTAAGGGCATAGCTAAAGACATTACAATATATTCTTTTCTACCAAGTATGTTACTTGAAGAAGTTTTGAATGTTTTCATTAATGTCGTAGAATAAGTCCAAGATGGTGGCCACCCATACAGAAAAATCAAACCATTTATCAACATACATATGTTATGGAAATTTACCTAGGCATGATATGTATCTAACATAGGTGAAAACATGGGGAAACAAAATGGTGTTCATACACATATCAAATTGGATGCTCAAATATGTATCCGAATGCTATTTATCTGCCACGTTAATAGTCATCACTGTCACTGTCATCATCATCATCATCACTCTCTGTCTCCTCATTTGCAACATTAGTGCATGATCCTTCAGCACCTTCACACTTGCAAAGCTCTGTGCATGGCAGATTATTGGTCTTGCAAGAACACCGTCCACTGCATTTGCTGGCAATACATGAACACTTCACGAGGCCGACGACAGCCTCTGGTACCGGTGGAACTTTTGACGTCACAGGAACACAACGTCCGTCATCTAGTTGTTTCCATCCCAAAGATACTGGATCTAGAAGACTTGGAACAGCTACTGTGTCCTGCACCCAAATGTTAGCTTGGAAGTGTGCTCGCAGAATGTGTTCAGTTATGGATCCTTGAGTTGGAGGTAGTTTCTCTACTCCCTGGTTGCCCTTGAGTTGCTTGAACATATGCCACCGGAGTGATTTAGCTGATTCATGACCAGGTTTGAAGAGTTTACACACGAACTTTTCACAACCAGCCAACACCTCCGGAGATGGATACACACCCACACCAAGCCCAGCTAGTGCATGGATTACGTCATCACTAGCCTTCATGAATAATTTGAAGCAAGTAGGCTTTCCCTTTCCTTGAATGTGGCCAGTGGTATCACATCCAGTGAGCGCGTGGAATCCTGGCAAAGCTGCTGCACGTTCTGCGCCAATGGCCATGTAGATAGGTTTGAGTTTAATCTTCCGTCGTCGATCACCAGAGCCCATGATGATGAGACTCTCTGTGTTGAGGTCTGGCACCCTGCGCACAGCGAGCACCAACACATCTGTGTCAGAAGAGTATATATGTGGTGTATTACCCAAACTACTCACTGCTACTGCATACATGACAAGTAACGTGTCGGCTTCCTCCTGTGTACTTGTGATGTTCACCATGTTTGCTTGGGAAGACATAACACCTTTGTGTGTGTGGGTAGTGATCGGCAGTTTGCACAGCTGGACAGTTTTTTGTGCAAGGTATAGCACGAGGTTGGCTTTGGTTTCCTTGGTTCCTAGGAATACCTTAAAGTCTTTGATAGGTGTGGAATCTTCTATTTTGTATCCCTTGTCTTGTGCTCTTCCTGCTGTTCGGAGCTGCCTCGTTATGTCTTTCATGGGGTTTGTAACAGTGTAGTTATCAAATAATAAGTATATGTCACTGTAGCCTCGCGACTTGTTGTCCACACTTCGAATGAAACAGCTTGAAAGGTCTCGGCAACACTTTATATCATCCTTCCGAACAACCATCTCCTGCACGAGAGCCATGCCATCTATTACGATGCTGGTCAAGACATGTGTTGATTGACGTGGGATGATCGGCTCTTCTATGGGCAAATTCATGTGTTCCCACAATGACTTGCAGGTCAAGTTCTCTTGAGGACTTTGCAACGAGCAGCAAGCGAACAAACAGGGAGTTAGTTGCTTTCAAGCTGACTACTTCGGATGATGCCTTCAGACTGATACTTTTGCATCCATCTTTCCAAGTCAGATACTTGAGCTTGAACATTTTGTCCCACATGTTCTTGTCTCCATTGACCCTCTCATCAACATATGTTGCAAGTGCAGTGCGTCCGCGTACCTCTATGTCCAAAACGTCACGCTGCACTGCCGTTGGCATTATCCGCTTGGTGACGAAGTTGACCAACTTCATTTCAGATCCATCATCATGTTCTGGTGCATTGAAGGGGTTTGAACTGCCTAGGACATCCTTGAGTTGTCTCACAGCCTTTTCCTGTCGTGCAGTTTTAGATGGTGAGTGTTGGTGGTGCTTCTTTGGAATAGAATCTGACATGTTTAGCATACGCTCGGTTTCTCCAGCCAGCCTTGCCAGTTCTGGGGAGCTGAGGCAGTATTTAAGCAGACCCTGCGGATCGGTGGTTAAGCCAGAAATGGCACCTTCACCTTTGTGGATCTTGTTCATATGTTCCTGTGCGTGATCAGGTCCAATGGATGTGAATGCAACAGGGTTCGTACTGACGACAAAGTCACCACTCTTGAGCTCTTGCCATATCGAGGGATGGCTGCTTTCCAGGTGATACATGTGTGCGATGTAGTCGGGAATGTTCTGTGCATAGTCATGCCTGTTATATGCGAAAAAGTAGATGCACATCTTTTCCAACGAGGCAAGGTACAAGAGCCAGTTATGGTCGCGGGTACCTCGCATGAAGAGGAGTAGGTTGTTGACCTGTCTCATATACATACGAGCCCACTTGTACATCGGGTACTTCTTGTTCTCGTGGTCGAATGCTTCTAGCGTTTCCACTAGCTTCAGATCGGATGCCAAGTTCACCAATTCACAATGAGCTTGAGCTATATCCAGACCATTTTGACATGCTGTTCTCACATCTTCTATTGCAGACGTCAGTTTGTTGAGTAGCACTGGATGTTGCTCGTAGAATGCCTCGATCCACAAATCAAATAGAACTTGCAGAGTGATCTGGTGAGCATCCAAGGCTCTGTTGTGGTGCTTTCCATTTAGTATCTGTACTACAGTTACGCTACTGTACAGGCCGGCTTCAATCCATGCTTCATCTAGACCGCTGCTCTCAAGAGTCGCTCCAAGACACCGTAAGGCACAGAGAACTACATGGAAAGGACCGGGACTTGGGATTATGTTGGCTTGGAACTGTACGTCCAGGAAGCTCAGTTTTCTAACTCTTTTATACAAGTCCATATCTAGCCACACAAGTATTGGCTTATTGTCCTGATTGTCTCGGGCCATCAGTTTGTTGAGATTAGAGAGCTGAGTCAGGGCTGTGGTAAGGGTCGTCCACTCATGGGCTGGTGCATTTATGAGGGGCAGTGCATGCACTTTGTCCAGTTTGATAGATTCAGTGTTGGATGCTGACGTACGCAGAAGTGAATTATATGCTGTCCAGACAGGGACAGGTTGGTGTCGCACATGAATCACTTCACCATCTCGAGAGCTGTCGTGTGGTTCAGCTAGCTCAATAACTGGATTTGCATGAATGCGATGGTAACAGCGTACCAACAGCCATGAGAGGTCATCAAATGCAGGTCCTCTGAGCTGTTCCTCATTCATCCCCAGTTTAAAATTCGGATAAGAAGGACTCGTGGGAGGTTTAGGAGTACCTGTTATGTTGCTCGGAATCAGTGGGACAACAGTCATGGGGACATCCTTCAACGATCTTGCCGATTTGTTGTGTGTGGGGGTTGCATACTCTGTGACCACCTCCACGGTTTCATCCATGCTTGGTTCCCGTTGATACACAGCCATTGCCGTTGCATGGAAAGAATTCCTGCCATCAGAGGTATCAACCTTGGCATCAACGTTGTCAATTGAAAATCGCAATCTTCGTTTGTTGTGAAGCCCTGGTGGTAAATAGTTCCCATCGTTCTTCTCCATGTTTATCTGTACCCCTTCCGAAATTTGAGCGACACACTGCTTTACGCGTCGGTATGGAACTCCCAAACCGGCTTGTGAAAGTAGATTTGACAGTTTCTGGCTTCGCCATTTGTGGTCACAATACAGTGAGATGCCGAGTGTGATAGGAGTTTCAATTGTCGATCGAAACGCAGCCACTGGTGATTTTTGATCATACAAAAGTTGCCGATTAGATTTGTGGGCTTGTACTATTTGCTGGGAGACGATTGACGCAGATCTATTCAACTCTTGTGCACGAGCTTCAGTTTTAACTGTAGTTGTACCTTTCATGATCCAAAGCACCATGCTGTGGAGCTCTTGTGGCACTACGGAATGTTCACTATTTTCGAGTGTTCCGGTGAAAACCCACGGGTCTTTCTTTGTTTCCTGGATCAATTTACGTAGGACTCCGCTTGCTTCAAATAACTTCTTCATGTCATCATATGTGTTGTTCTTGACAGCATCCTCAACTGCAGCATTTTGTGCAGCTTTGGAATGTATCAATGTAGGCTTCTTCGGTAATGGTGTGAACTGAACGAGATTAACATTTTCCTCGATAATTTGTCGTAGCCACCTCCGCTCGGACTTAGCGTTAGAAAACTTTGAGACATACTGGATGTTGTATTGTTCCAACTTCGATAAGTATAGCTTTGTTGCTTCGTCCATTGGAATAAATTCTCCCTCGTTGATGCGATCTTGTATTTCGGCAAAAAATTCAATTTCAGCCGTGATGTGGTGTACTGTCGGCCCACTGGCATCTGTGTTGCAGCGGTCAGCTGTCTGAGAGCATGATCCACTGTCTGCATCATTTCCCTGCTTTAGAAATTGCCACTGTTCGGTGATGCACTTCTTGTGGTAGACAATATCACGTGACAGCGCATCATTGTCACATAGGACAGTGGCATAGTTAACCTTCCATTCTTGGTTGTTGGAGTGGTGTACTATGTCTTTTATCTGCTTTCCAGTATTTGCTGATTGACATTTGTGCAAGGGACCTTGTATTTTACCTTGACAAAAGAAACATTCTGTTTTGTCATATGCAGTTAACTGTGATCGGGTGTACTTTTTTGACACTGGCTCTTTGTCCGTAGCACTAAGTTGTGATGAAGCAGTTGGTCTCCCAACGGTTCGGCTACTGAGAAGAGTAACATCGGATGTTGCGCACGCTCGGTTGTAGCGCTTTTCATCACGTATTATATGTTCTTTATTTGTGCTCATAGCATAGCACGTTCTGTGCCACACAACATGTTTGTCACATAAATCTTGTGCTGTCAATTGTCCAATTTTTTCGTTGAGTGCAATAAAGTCAGTGTTTCCAAACTGCGCTCTCAAACGAACCGCTGTTAGAAATTTGTCATACGTTGATTGCTTTTGGGACTGTGGGGGTTCCTTTAATTGTTGTTCATTTGAAGTTTGACATTTGATGCACAGCTCGAAATTTAGTTCGGTACGTGCCCTTTTTTCCAGAGGTTCCTCTTTGGATGCCATTATTTACCTGAAAGTAGAAAAGAAAATACATGTTTAGAAATGGACACTTCATAAGCTGGTCAACTCTGATTTCATGGCAGATTGCACCCATGCATCCATTCCTGTGGTTACATTATTATGGCTCATGCCATGCAGTCTTCCATAGAACGACCAGGACAGATTTATTTTGCTGAAAAACAAATATGCATAATCATTATTATAACCCAAATAATGTGTACTATTCATTGGGTATTTATGGGTGTGTCATGCCATATGGCGCAAATTATACCTCCTACTGGATGATTATTCACTTTATGCTTTGTGTTATTGATGATATAAGTACTGCAATGAATTCAGTGACCAAAAAAACCTATAAAACGATATATTGGACAACTATATCCATTACAAATTTCCAAAATAGTTGGCGATTAAGCGATTATCGTGTTAAATGGCCGCCATCTTGGATTTAGTGCGTATCCATGCTGAAAAAATTTGGAAACAGGTGGTTTTGAGTCCTATGTGATCTAAAGAAGTCAATAAGTACCAGTTTTAAGATTCTATATGAAAGGTTCACTCCCCTGTTAATTGCAACATAACAGCATACACTAATATGTATATTCAGCCAACCCACCAACTTAATCTCATCGCCTCTCAATCCCTTGGTCTGTAATTAACCGGTGTAATTGTTGAAGCTTTAGCCAAGTCTTTGTTTTGAGTGATTTACGTTAGTGTCAAAAGCTAATTTTGAGGAAAAGTATGTGATTGTGTGAATAAATAAGCGAGTTCCTGCACTCTGCCGTATCCCAAGTTATTTTATTTTCTAAGGTAGATATAGAAAAGAAATATAATTTCTGACGTAGAAACGCAGGAAGAAATGCACATTTCTGATTTATTGTAACTGAAAGGGAGGCATTTCCCCTTTTTTTGCGAAATACATCTAGAGCCAGGGTAATGTTACATTAATATAAATTCCCAACAAGTGTAGGCTCACACACTGTACTGTTTATTCGCTTTATTCCTGTGTAACTAAATTCACGTTCTCGAGTCATACTCAGTCTCATAGTACTAGTCATAGCATTTTACTACTTATAATTATTAGTAACCTCTTCAACTGAAATTCGGCTTGTCGGATGACTTTGACTTTGAGCAGGTAGCGACAAACTCTTCCGAATCGTCACTTTCTTCTGTGGTGGATGATAAGGAAGTCTCATCAGATATATCAGAACCGCTATCCGCGAATATTTCGTCAAGAATGTCGGATGGATCCGCCATTATGACTGGTTTTCTGTGACGAGTGTTCACATGGCGTCTCTATTTGGTGAATCCTAATATCCTATAATATTTCATAACCACGCGCGCAAGAGGACGCGCGCGTGAGGTCTCGCCAATCAGAGGCCGATCTCCAAAGTGAGGGCGCTATTTACATTTCAGTTCAATGCGAAATGGCAATGTGCCATCAGGGCCCAATGGAAATGAAATCCGATTGTATTTGTGTGACGTAAAGTCACAATGGTAACGAGAGTGTATGCTTCAATGAGTCCATATGGCACTCTTGGGATTGATAGGGTTAAAGGCTGGGTGGAATAAATCTAAAAATAATATATTTAAGCAATTAATAAATAAACAATATATCATAGCACCATACTACACACTATCAAACTTATTTCGTGTAGATGTCAAAATGTACACAAGATGTTAAAACCAATATTGCCATAATCTTGCTTATAATTAATGATTGAAATTATACAAAAGCAGGCACATAATACCTGAACACAATAATTAATTAGAGAGACCCCACTGGGTTTGAAAATTTGTAAACTAAGCATCACAATTTGTTTTTGCTGCAGCAACCAGCAAGCCAACAAAATCTTTGCATCTTTTTCAATAAGTCATTATGAAAAAAATAAAAAAAATTATTAACCTAAACAGTGACAAATAACTCGTCCAAAAAGTAACTGATTATAACTAAAAGTAAAAAAAAAAAATGTTTTCCACTCTAGGTTGGTTTCCATTAATGATGTGCTTTAGGAGTGAACAATATAAAACTGAACAGCAACATCAAATAATCTTTGGGGGAAAAAATGTCTTTAGCTTACAACAAAATATTAAACCCTCCAATAATTGTACAATTATAAAAATAACCGGAAACAAACATTTACAACCGCGAACAGAAAGTTGTGAAAGCAACAACCCGCCAAGATGACCCCTTTGTAATAATGGAATATCCCACAATGTTAATACTCCACAACGCTAACGGTGGGACAATTCGACCGCTAGACAACTCGTGCACGGTGCGCCGTGTACACAACGGTTGAGTTGTCTTAATACGAAAGCTTTAGTGTCCCTGCAATTATGTTTACGTGGGGTGGATACACGCGCTACACTGTCACAATACCACGACTATATTGTCAATAACTGGTCATAAATCACTTCAATTGTTATAAAAAAAACTATTCCGTATCCCTCTGGCTCTACCGTGTCAACTTACACTTTTACAGATCATAACACAATCCAAATTCGATTAGTCAGCAAAAAAATAGCGGTGTCCCGGGAATCAGACCGCAAAACACCCATTGAATTGGCTGTTGAGTACAGCTACGTTCGTGGTTTATTTTGCTATTTTGTAACAGTTCTAGACTATCAATATCTACAAAATACAATGAAATTGTTACCGAATTTTCGAGCTTACCTTCGATTCCTTACACTCGATTCCTTGGTGTGCCATGAAATCTCAAATCTTAAACTTCTCAGGAAACCCTGCAGAACACAAACACTAAATCTACATCACCTCGTCGTCGTACTCGACGTGCTTATAAGGGTGGTATTCGTAGGAAAACCAAGCATGGCCTGCCAATACGTGTGATTGTTGGCCGTCCTATTACCCCCACTGAACGTTATCACCCTGATTTTGTAGATGAACCCCCAAGATCCCACCCTATTCATCAGAACTTAGTCAAAGTTATCATCCCCAACCTTGACGACCACGTTAGTTTTTGCATGCTTAAACGCACGGTCTCTTCGCAACAAATCCACGTTTTTTCAGGACTTTGTCATTGAAAACAACTTTGACATCGTGGGTATTTGTGAAACCTGGTTAACTGAATCCGATGAAGCAACCATAGCCGACTTAACTCCTTGTGGTTATGAGTTCAAACACAAACCCAGAGCATGCAAGCGAGGAGGAGGAGTTGGCGTACTTTTTCGGAAGGAACTGGACATTTCAGTCAACACGTCTTTTGATTACCCGAGTTTTGAGGTTTTGTCAGCCACCGTGACCTCCAATAGTACCAGCCTTGACATTTACATCATTTACCGACCACCGTCCGGTCCAATGGCTTTTTCTTCGTTTCTGAATGAGTTCACGCTTTTGCTTGATGGCCACATCTTCAGACCTGCACCGCTTGTTATTTGTGGTGACCTTAACATTCACCTTGACAATCTGGAAGCGTCCAATACAAAGACGTTCAACGACTTACTGAAAGTACACAGTCTTTCCCAGTATATTCAATCACCAACCCATGAACGCGGTCACATCTTAGACGTCTTCATCTCCCGCACTTCTGAAAAACACATTTGTTCAGACCTCCAACTTTTGCCAGGCATCTCTGACCATTCAGCCATTTCCTGTTGCCTGCATGTTCGCAAGCCATGCCTAGCTCACACACAAATTACAGTGAGGAACATCAGTGCAATTGACAGGATGGACTTTGCTGACGATCTCCGTCAGCATGACATTTCGTCGGATGTTTCTACTGTCTACGAAGCCGTTGACCAATACAATGCCACACTTGGTCAGCTCTTGGATACATATGCGCCAGCCAGAACTACATCTATCAAGGTGCGTACTCCGTGGTATAACAACGAAATAGGTCAGGAGAGGAGAAAGTGCAGAATACTCGAGCGCAAGTGGCGCTCTTCCAGGCTAGAGATTGATCGTCAATTGTACCGGCAGCAGCGACAACATGTCATCTCCCTTGTACGCAAGTCAAAACGTGCTCACTACAGCCAGATCATCCATGACTGTGGCAATGACTCCAAACGACTTTTCAGTGTCGCTAATAAACTCCTGAATTGAAAGCTGACAACCGCTCTTCCCTCCCATGGCTGTGATAAAACACTGGCACAGTTTTTCAGTCTCAAACTTAACACTGATAAATCTGAACTTATTATGTTTGGGTCAAAGTCACAACTTGCTAAGATCAATGTCCATGGTATCAACATCCAAAATTCACCTGTTAAGTTGTCGGCGACCTGTCGAAATCTGGGAGTCACCTTTGACTCACTTATGTCAATGTCTCATCATGTTTCCAACACATGTAAATCTGTCAGATTTCAACTGCGTAACTTGGGTTTAATTCGGAAGTATCTAACCCGCTCAGCAACAGAGAAACTTGTTCACGCCCTCATTTTATCTCGGTTGGATTTTTGTAATTCCCTGTTGTATCTGCTACTCCGTAACCAACTTGCTCGCCTACAAAGACTCCAAAATTCTGCCGCTCGAATTGTGACCCTGACACCCTCTAGAACCCATATCACCCCGATTTTGCAGTCTCTGCATTGGCTCCCTGTTGCTGACCGGATTAAGTACAAACTGTTACTGCTTGTTTTTCATTGCCTTCATGATTCAGCTCATTAATACAATATAGACCTATTAACTCCATATAATCCATCCAGGCGATTGAGATCTTTTGATGCTTCTTTGCTGGTTGTCCCTCACACTCACAAATCTTGGGGTGATCTATCATTTTCTTACGCAGGTCCTCATCTTTGGAACAAACTACCCCTCAGCATTCGCAATATATCATCGCTTTCTGAATTTAAAGTTGCCCTGAAGACCTATTTGTTTCAGACCACTCAAAATATTCTCGTTTAGTTAAATTTAATTGTTTTGTTACATCTGATTTGATATAATTTTTGTTTGCGCCATGAGCGTCATTTATGGCGGATAATGGCGCGGTATAAATTTCCGTTATTATTATTAAAGGTAAGATACACCTTTGGTAATTGCTTGAATTATCATTAATGGGTAGATTTCGGGGGTTGTATTTCATACACTGTTAAAAAGAATAGTACAAACTAATTCGGTAAAAATAATTAGGTAAAAAAACACAGAATCTTGGTAAAATTAACCAGAAAAAAATTACCCCGCAAACACGCAAATTAAAAATTACATGTTGATTAGGTAAAGCAACCAGTTGACTTAATTATGTAATCGCATACTAAATTAGGTAAACATTTTACAAAAGTTAGGTAAAAGCGTAAACATTTTACAAAAGTTAGGTAAAAGCGTACGCCTAGGCTACGCCAACACGTACTGTAAGCGCACACAGTATACGCAGGGAAGCAAGATGGACAACACCAAACGTTTGCTGGACAGCTGGGAAATGCCACAGCTTTTCGAAGTCTTTGAAGGTAATGATTTTAAACCTTTTGTGATTGCCATACTGTCCCCAATACCGAGAAAGGCCTGGACACTTGTCATGATAAGACACGACATTATAATATTATGCAAGTTGTATTAGGCCTAGCCTAGCCGCGTGCACATAATGTTCATCAAGTACTGTACATGTAATGTTTTCGTGTACATGTACATGGGGGTTGCATATGTACATGTACATGACTTTTGTATACATGTGTGCGTGTATTGTTGTATGCACGCCATTTTCGAACTACATGTGTACACGTACATAAATGGCTGGATCGGGGAGCTGAGCCCCTATAGCCTTAGGCCCCTATTTATCTCAGTGGTCAATCAATGATTTTGTTCTTGAAAAGACATGAATATTAATAGATTCACTCTTAGTCTACTTAGTCTTAAACATTCATCTTAGTAGAAACATTTCCAATTTAGGAAATAGGCTAGCCTAGCTACATCATGTATAACGAAACCACTGAAGTACATGTAGGCCCTGATAATACATTTATTTAAAAATTGACATCTCCTGCAGGCTGCAGGGAAAATATTAAAGCATTTACTGAGAAAACACCTAAACATGTTCAGATCAGTCTCGAGTGCCAGTTAATATTTAGCCGGCGCCCCGGTAAAAAATATAAAAAGAAAAAATACACAGGTTGTGTAAAATTGTACACAACTGCAATGTGCTTATACATGTACTAATAGTTAGGTACAATTTTACACGACGGGTGTTGTTTAAGGTTTTTCATGAAAGTTTTGTAAAATTTTACTTAAAAAATAGGTAAAATCTAGGCCCTATCTCTGTAAACAAAAATCGGTAAAATTTTACAGAACTTGAAAGTAAAAAGATACTTAGCTTTTATGTAATTGTATGAAATTTTACCTTGTTTATAGTGTTTTTTTTCTTTTCATGTTAAGCATTTCAAAATGTTACAACATTTTTAGGTAATTTGCTTTTAATTAAAAAATTGTTAAATATAATTAAGTTTATAATTATATAAGTGAAGTAAAAAATACAAATATTTATTGCCAAACACAAAGTAAAGTTATGATCATGATCAATCACTTTATCATTTACCAAATACCCGGTCAATGACATTGGACCTTAAGGTCACCTTGGTATGTTTCCATTGATCTGGATCCCAATTAGTTTTAAATTGTCTTAGACGATCCACACATCTCGTTTTTATTCCTTATTAAAGATCGAGTGGCTGAAGTCTAACAGTCTGCAGGATGACGCTGCCAAGGTAAAGCAGTTAATGAAGGAGACTGCTCTCTACCGCCATAAGTGGATGCAGACTGAAGGAAAAGGAAAAACAGTGGATGACGGAGTTTCCTCAATTGTTAGAGCCAGGGATGGTATGTACTTTGTACCATTTTAATTTCTCAAAATACGTAGCCAATTCTTACATCATAACCAGGATCCTGACCATAGGGTACACCAGTGACCACTCGATTGTCTGAAAGTTTGATACATGTTAAATAATAGTCCAAATAGACAATAAGGTTCACTGTCCAAATTAACAACATTAAACATTATTGTAAATTTGGACTATTAACCTACTGTGCTTTCGGACTAACATCTGGACTAAAACCTTGTTTTATTATGGACTATTGAACCTTTGAGGCCTAATGAACCTTATTATATTCTTACGAACCTTTCCATTATCAAACGAAATCAACCTAAATGCTCAGATTAATGAACATTATTTCGGACAAATGAACCGATTATTTACAGATAGAACAAGATTTTCCGATACTCCATCCAGCTGTGGAGGGAAACATGTATGCCACATGGCCCAAACTCTCTGACCAGATACTCGCTAACTGTCCCGTAGTGTTGTCGTCATGGCGGTCTCAAGTGTGCCTGGACAATGATGTTTCTCTGAAGAACCTCAAATCAGGTAATAATAATAATAATCGTGCGTATATAACACTTTCCATGTATCAACGATTTCATTGCGCTTTACAATTAATACTCTGTTTATCAGGCCCTGGACCATGTGTCGGCCATTTATAGGCTCTCAATCAGCAGGTACCCATTTATACCCCTGGGTGGAGAGAGGCAATTGTAGTTAAGTTTCTTGCCCAAGGGCACAAACACCATGTTTCTGGCAGGGATCGAACCCATGTACATGAGTCGAACACCGTAACCACTGGGCCATGGCATTCTACATGTAATAGCTTAATGGACTTCGTTCACCAGCCATTGTATAAGATTTTCAATGTGCCACTTCTACATGAAATCTACGTTGAAAAAAGGTTCTATTTTAGTCCAGGAAAAATCTAAAGCATGTAATTGACTTAATACTTATGAAATTATAGTAGGCCTAATGGTCCAACATGACTACAATTATACCCTATAATTTGCACGTATTTACCTTGTCTCCAGATATCATCAAGTATAGTCAGTATTGACAAACTTTAAATTCACCAAGTTGCTTACTGGCACAGTTATCTTATTAAAACCTCATGAATCATAATCATATAAACAATGAAAACAGTGTGATATTTAGCATTGTGGTGAACATTTTTGTATTGCAATTTGTTTGAGGTCAACAAAACAAAATTAAGTATTTTGCCTATACTACCCAGCAAACACAAAACGTTTAAAAAACGTTTTTTAAACGTTTAAGTAGGTCCGCTAGGTCTTCGTCCTAAATAAACGTTTAAAAAACGTTATTTAAACGTTTAATTAGGCCCGCTAGGTCTTCGTCCTAAATAAACGTTTAAAAAACGTTTTTTAAACGTCCGCTACGTCTTGATTTTTAACAAACGTTTAAAAAACGTTTGGAGAACATCTAATTTTGACCTAATATTTGCCCCAAAGCAAAGGTTTTTTTAAAACGTTTACAAAACGTTTACGAAACGTTTGAAAAAGACGATTTTTTTTCTGGACGTTTAAAAAACGTTTTCTTTACGTCCAAGTCAAATAAAAACTAATTGTAATTAATTATTGTTTTTTAATATTATGATTTAATATGATTATTATTTTGATGATTAAATTGAGTAGCCTAATGATGGTGATTATGATGATGATTATGATTATGATGATCGATGATGATTATGATTATGATGATGATCATGATCGTCATCCTCATCGTGTGGCCCATATGGTCGTCGTCGACGTCGTTGATGTACGTAATTGTTATATTTTGTGACATCGATATCATGCGGTGCGCCGGCGCGGCCTGGCTGGCCGCCTTCGTACAGCGTGCATGCCATCGTTTATATTCAAACGCTATGTTGGATGTTCTTGAAAGGTTTTCTGAACGTTCTGAATAGGTTTTCTGAACGTTCTTAAAAGGTTTTCTAGACGTTCTTAAAAGGTTTTCTGAACGTTCTTAAAAGGTTTTTTGAACGTTTTTAAAAGGTTTTCTAGACGTTCTTAAAAGGTTTTTTAAACGTCTAAAGGTTTTCTAGACGTCCTAAAAAGGCACTGCAAAAACTGTGGTGTTAAAATTTTAACACCAATGTTTTTTTAATCTTTTGGAATGAACATTGGTGTTAAAATGAAGTAAAATGATTCTTGAAGTATTAGTTTCAAATCAAGTACTGGTGTTACGTACTTTTGGTGTTAAATTTGACCTAGTGCGCATGCGTGTGTGAAATAAAGCCCTCTGATTGGTCAATAAGGAATTATGGTATATGTTAACAATAGTCGATGTTAAATTGTTGTATTTAGTCCAAAAACCCATTTATTTTACCATAATATGTAATTATTTAAACGATTCCATGATTGAATTTTGATTTGTGTGCAAACATAGTTAAAAATTCGCGTTACATTTTATTCGTTTTCAAATTTTGACATTATTCATAAAAAATAGCTGCGACTTCGTCGTGGACAAAAAAGCGTAGTATAAAACTAACAACGGCAATGGCTATGTGTGTAGTACGTATTCAGTAGGAATAGATTATTATTGTATATGGATGTGTAATGTGTAATAAGTCAGTTCTTTGTAATATTTCATTACGTAATTTGTCCATGCAGTTAATATGTACAAAATTATAGTGTTAAAACGGTATGATCCTCAAACTGGTGTTATTCAACACCCAAATTTTTTGCAGTGTAGACGTTCTTAAAGGGTTTTCTAAACGTTCTTAAAAGGTTTTCTAGACGTTCTTAAAGGTTTTAAATTGGTTTTTTAAACGTTCAATAAAAACGTTTTTTAAACGTCCAAAACCTACCACAAAAAAACGTTTAAAAAACGTTTTTTTTGAACGTTTAAAAAACCAATTTAAAACGTTTAAAAAACGTTCAGAAAACGTCCGATTGTTAGGATATTTCTTTGTTTATGGGTTTGTTACCAGAAGAAAGGAAGAATTTGGCATTTTTTCTTTTGCCACTTCTCTTCAGTGGACGGCGGAGAGTGAAGGGAGGCAAGGTTTCCATCAGTGAAAGCTCATCTGCATTTGTGGACTTCAGTGTGTAAGTTGTTCATGCTGATGATGGTTTTTATAGACTAATTGTGAAAATGTTAGTAATGAATTTACAAGTTTTTGACTATACACTTACGGTCACGAACGTAGTTGAGCGTAGTTTATTTGACCGTAGTAGACCGTAGTTGACCATACTTCGACCGTAGTGCCGTGGTTACTACGGTCAACTACGGTCCACACTACGGTAGTTGTTTATGAGATATAGCTGCCCACTGTGTGCCATATGCGCTTATCAAGTTCAACAGGTACCTTGCTTGAAAGGGCCCTTTTGCGGCTAGATCCCATTCCTGATGACCCACCTACCATCGTGCCTCTGTTTTGCTCGTTCAGTTCCCTTCACGTTGTGATTCATCTTTAATTTTATTGTTTCAGGAAGGAACGAACTTAGATCGCTACATTCGAGACATAGACGAGGAGAAATGTTCACAGCCATACATCCTGGTACTAGGAGGAACAACTCTGAAACCCCAGCAAGTGTTTGTTATTATAGAGCGACGTCCACTTGAACAGGCATCTCTCATTAAGTAGGCCTTCAGCTGACACTGAAAAACAGGCTGTAAAATGCGTTTCGCTCCAGCAACTCTGGGTCTACTTTTTTAATGCACATATATGAGGTTCAATACATCACAAACACAAGGTAAAAAGTTCTCCACAAAAAATTCTGCAGTTATTTTTGTATACCTCATTAAAGTTATTAACAATCACGTATGCTAAAATGCACGTTTTGTGGTTTGAGGCCTTACATTGGCACTTTAAGTTTTAACAATAAAGCACTGCGGCACCTGTATGACAAATCCTATACATTTTATATTAAAGAACAAGTGTTTATGATTTTGAAAATTTGGTAACAGCAAATTATCTTTGTTTTTTTGTTAAATGGAACCACCCATAAAAAAATTGTGAAACAAAATTGGCACACAGGGCGCTATGATTGCCATACGTGCCAACAAAACCTACTAAAAAATATATAAAAAAAATTGAATGGAAATTTTTTAAAACCTTTTCTGAACTGATACACGTGACCATTGTTGTTATTATAATATTAATATTAAAATATAAAATTAACATTTTAATAAACCTATACTTGTTTCGAAGATAACCATTTAAAAAAAAAAAAAAAGCTTATAATTAAAAATAAAAGGGCCATTAGAAGTCAAAGATGGGTATAGTTGCAGAAAGAAACCATATATGTCAGCCAACTACATACATGTACATGTAGTATGTTTTTAAAAAAATTAATAAATTGGTTAGCACTGAAGAATTTGTTCACAGCTTCACAGAGGACATGTACATTGTAAATATCAAAAAATAACAAAGGTTTTAAAGAGTGGTTTTTCATAATGTGACTAGCATTAGTGTGAATTAGCTTTTAATTCAGCCAAATTACAGAATGTACCCAGTTTTAATAGCGATGCATAGGGCCACAAGGAAATAAAAATACACAACACAAAAAAACAACTAATAAACAGACAGATTTCGCCGGACTTTGTTCTAAAGGCCGGGTGTAGTGTCGTCATATACATGTTTACTAAGTCCATCAACCAAGAGGCAAGACTTCGGTGGCGATTACATTAGCCCATGAATAAAAAGAAAATCAACTAATAGATTTCGGCAGATTTGGTCCAGTACCCAGGTGAGACAGTAAAGAGATACGGTTAAATACTAACACAAATTGGTGAAAGAACGATTAACTCGCAAGTAGTTTTTAAAATTCACCATCCAAGTCATCCTCGCCTGCATCTACAACATCGACTTCTTCTCTGAAGTTGCTGCAATGTGTGCATTTGCACAGATCTGTACAAGGTAGTTCGGCATTTAGACAATAACGTCGCCCTTTACAACATTTCCCAACTACAGCTAATACACTAAAGGAAAACATCTGGTGCAGATGGTTTCGTCATCCATGTGATTGTTAGTTTACCATCCTCCATTTTTCATCCATGTCCATCTGGAGATGGTGCATTAATCTGTTGCTGTAGTGATCGCCGCTGAATTGTAGCCTGATAATTAGAGCGCTTTGCATGCTGGGTCAGCGCATCTCGGGTTGGTGGTAGACTGCTCAGACGATGGAGATGGAGAACAAATAGGCCGCAGGATGATCTCACAAATTCGTTGATTTTGTGACCCCACTCAAGAAGCTATTACATTTTGGGCTTAAAATTCGTGTAAATTCCGTCTTTCATCACCCTAAAACTCGCCAAGCCTAAAACATTCGCATTATCAAGTAATAGTAAATTTGAGTTGGAAAAATACTCAAGAAATAAAGCCATGATTTTCACGAACCATGTAAAGATAAATCGATGACTTTTACTGCTAACCAATCACAACGAGTTTCTCATGCAACGTTGACCAATGTCACGACTTGTTACAGCGGAGTCGGTGCGATCACGTTGTGCAAGATGGCGTCTTCATCGGACGCGAATTTAGCTAAAGATGAAGCCGGCGACGAAAGTCCTTTGTATTGCTGTATGCACACAACTTATGCCAAATCTAAAGTAATACAATTTAGCGTGAAGAGCTAGGCTAAATTCAGAGAGTGTTGTGCGCGATGACAAAGCTTTAAATTGCCCCAAACTGCCAAAAAGCTACGTTGTCGTTCATTGATAGACCACGCACGAGGGTGTTCGGCATCGGCAAGCCGGGTAAGCAGATAGTACAGTATGCTGTGTAATCCAGCTGGATGTTCGTGCCAAAATGGATTTTATTGGCTTATTTTGTCAATTTGGGGGTGCTGATTTCAAAAAAAGCAGGTGCCATTTTTTTTGGCAACGTCTTCGGTCGCCATTTTGAATTTTAAAATGGCCGCCATTTTTTCATTATATTTTCACCTATATTTCCACTTGTGAGTAAGTTAGGGGAGTAAAAATGGTGGCAATACCCAGGTTTGTGATGCCTGGGATTCCATTAAAATCATTGTCATATTTCTATTTAATTTGGTTTGGCCGCCATTTTGAATTTCAAAATGGCCGCCGTATTTAATACACTTTGGCTTGTATTCCACCGTGTAAGTAGTGTCGAAACCCCCAAATAGTGGCAATATCCATGTTGATTGTAAAGATTCAAATAAGTGCACATCTCACACGCCGCCACTATCGGGTAGATTAAAAATGCCCGCCATTCTTTGATATTATAATGCCGATCATACACAGCCGTAACTATTTACGTCTGAAGAAAATCCAGATGCAATACATGAATTGCTCTACTACAGTTATGAGTTTCATTATGAGTTTTATGTTTATCTAGAGGAAGGTAACATGGTATGGAATCCAAGTCTTTTGCTTGATTGACTTTCTTGACTTGTGATAAATTGTGCTAGTATAATGTGCGTGCATTTACAAGGTTTGGATACCTAGTCAAAGTCTTCTTCTTGACCTGTCACATTGTAATCCATTGTGTTGCCGCAGTCGCTACATTTACAAAGAGCTGTACATGGCAAGTTATTCTTTTGACAGGAGCAATTCCTGGTACATACACCTCGACATCCACACTTAACAAGTTCAATGACTGCCTGTGGTGCAGGTAGCTCAAGACACATCTTTGGAGAAATTGTTCCATCTGAGGTCTTCGCCCATCCATTGTCAGTAAGAAGTGGTATTTGGGGCCTAGGCTCTTTGTAACCTTTGGCGATTAGAGATATGAGGTTTGCTCTCTGAATGTGGGGTTTCAGTGCTCCAAGAGTTGGTGGCAACTTTTCTGCTTCAAGATTTTTGCACTTGAACAATTCCCATCTCAGTTCCTTGACTGTGCTGCATTTGCTGCTCTTGGTATATACTGTGCACACGAAATTTTCAAGAACATTTGACATGCTGTCCAGATCAAAACCATCCTCACCAAACTTCTGGAAAGCATCAATGATGTCGCAACCTGATTCAAGGCCTAGATACTGTTTAATCCATCTGCCTTTGGATATACCGGCAAATTTACCTCCCCAATCAGCACCACTAAAGGCATGAAGACCTAGAAGACCTTTGCTTTTCTCTCTTCCAACATTTGCACATCTTGCGCGTACGTCAATTGTACGCTTCGCCTTCCCTTTTCCTGTGATGAAACGAAGCTCACCTGGAATGTTGTTGGAGGAGGTTAAATGAACACATCCGTATCTGGCGAATACACGTCTATATCTCGGATGTGTGCATCAGTTTTTGATGCATCAAGTACATGCAGTGGAATCAAGGTGTCTGCCTCCTCGTGCCAGTGTTCACCAATGTTGGAATCAAAGACATCTGGTTTGTTGGAGTACGTTGAGGTTCCATAGACAACTACTATGCTCTTGCTACTGTCTGTATATTCTTGAAGAAGAACTTTCCCCAAGTATTCCGTTAGTTTGGACTTTGTTTCAGTGTGAGACAGCAGGGTTTTCAGTGACACTAGCTTGATATTAGTTGAGTGTTTGACGTCAAACTTAACAGGGTCGATACCAGCAGACCTTTTGCCACGGGTCTGAGCTTTCAGAGAGTTAAACCACTTTCCAGTGAAGATTTGGCGGATTGTCGATGGAGAATAAAGGCCAGCTTCAATGCTGATGGATTCAAGACCGCTGTCTTCAAGATACTTTGCAATAGCATGAAGTGAAGCAAAACAAGCATGGAGCTCACCAACTCTCAAAATCCAGTTGGTATTCCCTGTTGAAGATTGCAGTTTCAATGCTCTCTCATACAAGTCAAGATCAAGTGTTATAACAGTTTTGCGATGAGGACCTACAACAAAAGCTGATATCCCTTGAGCAAGAGATAACAAAGTGTAGAGAGCAGTATAATAAGTTGGCGGTCTCCTTAACAACGGGGCAACAACAGCACTCTGTGTCTTTGGGAGATTATCTTGCTTCCGCGACTGCAATAACGAGTTAGAAGCTGCCCATGTATAGGCATGATATCCGTTTTCACAAGTCTGGCAGATGTTTTTGTTGCAAGGCGCTCACTTGATTCTTCTGAAACTGCACATATGTCTTCAGCTGAATGCTTTCTAGCAGAAGACTCTGTTGCATGCTGCTCTCCATAGTCATATTGAACTGCAGGATGCTCTGCAGCGGATTGCTCCATAGCAGAAGACTCTGTTGCATGCTGCTCACCATAGTCATCTGGAACTACATGATGCTCTGCAGTGGATTGCTCCATAGCAGAAGACTCTGTTGCATGCTGTTCACCATAGTCATCTGGAACTGCAGGATGCTCTGCAGTGGATTGCTCCATAGCAGAAGACTCTGTTGCATGCTGCTCACCATAGTCATCTGGAACTACATGATGCTCTGCAGGGTTAACATTACCAGCGACCGAACTTCTATCCCTGTGACAAAATGAAGCCATAAACCAAGACCTGTCGTACATCTCATATTTGTTGACAAGATGGTCGTAGGTGTGGAAATCAAACTTGTCCACAGTAATTGGTTTGGCTTCAAGTGATGGCGGATTTAGGAAGTTAATGCTAACATCCACAGAACCAACTTCATCATCATCATCATCAGCACCATTGCCCTTGTTCTGATTGATTACCAGCATCGTACCATGAAGAGTGTTCTGACCATCCGCAGTGTTCTCTAAGAAGTCGATGTTATCTGTGGCAAAGTAAATAGACTTTCCTTTCACAATGAAGGATGGCAAACAAAACCCACCAGTTGTTTGCATTCGATCAGCAACACCACAAGCAATACGCTTCTCTATGTTCACAACTTTTTCATAGCCTGATCCGATCTGCAGCTGTGAAAGAACATTCACAAGATCCTTACTTCTCGTTTTTTTGTGAACTGCGAGTGCTAGTCCAACTGAAAGCGGAGTTTCAACGCAGTTTCTGAATCCGGTATCTGTTATCGGTTGGTAAGTTGTCTGACGGTCTGTTTTGAAGTTTTGCAGATTAACTGACTTCTTTGAGGATACATCACGTTTTCCTTTAAGACCTTTGTTGGTGCCAAGAAGAAGCCATCGTAGGAAGCAGGTCAGCCTAGGTGGAGATTGAAAATCCAACAATGACTGGGATCCTGCAAACTTCCACTGGTTACTTGTTGTAAGCTCCTTTCTCAATATGGCAGCTGCTTTTGCCATGCATTTGACATCATCTTTTTCATGTTGGTGTTCTTGCAGGTCACTCACAGACTTTCCAAGTAGTTTTTCACTTACTATGTGTTCACTTTCATAGGCTCGATGTGATTTAACAAATTTAGCTTTCTCAATGTTGTCCTGGATGATACTTTTCAGATGTTTTTTGTGTACCCTATAGACCCTGGATCCGCATCATTTTCAGTAAGTAAGTATACATATTCTTCATTAACCTCATTCATTGTTATGGTAGATCCGGAAGTCAAAGAACAGCTAACTGCATTCAAGATGTCAATGTCAGCGATGTATTTACCAAGGTTTGACCTAGATTGCCCGTACGTACTTGAAAAGGCTTGCTGTGCTTTTCGTTCGTGTTCTCTGAGACAATTTCTGTGATACATTAAATCAAATGCAGCGCAGTCTGAAGGCTCGTTTACATTAGCTAGCGCTACTCTAACCTTCTCGTCTTGTGTTCTTGATTTAATGAACATAAGCCTGCTACCCATTGCTTCACTTTCAGCTCGATGAAGTTTACCACTGCTTGCATTGAAGCACTGAAACACACAGCTCTTTATGTGTGAAGCACTAGATCGCCTCAACCGTTGCCCTGTTACTTCTGTGCTACATGATGGTGTATCTGATCTCGACGGGCGCCCTTTCTTTGGAGGCACGACTGACTTTGTCAATGACTGAGCTTCTCTAAATCTCTTTTCAGCCCTTTTCAACTTCTCATTATGTACAACCTGTTTATAGCATCCCGAGTGATACACAGACTGTAAATATTCTTTATCTGGAAGACTCGCAATCTTGTCACACAGTGGTGCAAAGCTTGTTTCCCCACATAATGCGCGTTTACTGGCATAGTCTCTGACTTTCTCCAAGCTTTCTCTAGATGTTTTTAATGTCAAGGGGGTTGATCCTCCAACCTTTAAGCATATAACACACTTCTTCACAGTCTTTTCCTTGTCCATTATTAAGCTTGAACTTGATTGAATATGAACTCGAACTTGTCTCTTCTGCTTTAGATCTAAAGAACAATGCAGACAAAAAAGAGATTTTGAAAAACAATACTACTTAACGAAGACTAATATTTACTAAAATGGCTATATATAGCATTGTAATAAACAGTGCAGATTACTAATCGTAATATTCAAGTTCCCTGGCATTGTAAAATGTCCATGATCACTTTCACAGTCACTGACCTTATATAAGCTTTGTCAGTGATGTTTTAAACAATTAAGTCAAGGATATTGATCCATCAGCCATGGTCATGTAACACAATTCTTCACAGTCTTTCCCTGAAGACACAACCTGCGCTTGTGTCTTCCAGTTTCAATCTAAAGCATAATGCAAAAACACAATGTCAAATACAAATGAACGCAACTACCGTAAAAGAAATAGGTAAAAGGACAGCCATTTTGAAATTTAACACATGTGAAGTTGATGCAGGCATTTTGGAATCTCATAAACACGAGTATACCATATGACATCATCGTCGGAGTTTTAGCTGTTCACAAGTGAAATGTAAGCAAACATATTAAAAACGGCGGCCATTTTGAAATTCAAGATGGCGGCCAAACATATTCGTAAGGGAATGCTTTTAAAGTAGTCTCTAGTATCACAAACATGAGTGTTGCCACCATTTTTACTCTTCTAAGTTGCTCACAAGTGGAGATAGGGGCGAAAACATAATGAACAATGGCGCCCTTTTTGAAATTCAAAATGGCGACTGAAGACGCAGTTTAAAAAAATGGCACCTGACTTTTTTGAAATCAGCACCCCCAAATTGACAAAGTTAGCCAATAAAATCTATTTTGGCACAAAAATCCAGCTGGATCAAAATTTATGACATAACACACTGTACTAAGAGGCCAAGCCGTGCCTCTTGGAAGTGAAGACGCCAGCCACCCCATTGCTCTTTCAAGTGCTTTCCAGGACCGTGGACGTACCCAGAGAAGGTAGGATTTGGTATATTGTGGCTAGGACAGCCATGGAGGAATGGGACAATATGGCAAAAATTTGGTTAATTTATTGTTAATGTTATGGGGGGTCAGACAAGTCGACCGTTGAGACAACTCGACTCGGGACAAGTCGACCATTGAGACAACTCGCCCGTTGAGACAACTCGACCGTTGAGACAACTCGCCCGTATGTCTGATAAATGGAAAGACAAGTCGACCGTTGAGACAAGTCGACTCGCATGCTTTTGGGATAGTAGTAGCGGGGATTTTGACGGCGGCTGATCGCCGTTTCGGAGTTATGTTGTTTTTTTCGGGCCGGGTTGTGATATACATGTAAGGCTGGGGGTTGCGTTAATATTATTTCATAATTTTTATATTTGTCCCGAGTCGAGTTGTCTCAACGGTCGACTTGTCTCGAGTCTAGTTGTCTCACAAAGGTCTAGTTGTCTCACAAAGGTCGAGTTGTCTCAACGGGCGAGTTGTCTCAACGGGCGAGTTGTCTCAACGGGCGAGTTGTCTCAACGGTCGACTTGTCCCGAGTCGAGTTGTCTCAACGGTCGACTTGTCTGACATCCAATGTTATGCCTTATCATTGTTGTAAGGTTCAATTTCAAGTCAGTGGCCATTTTTTAAATTTATATTTATTCTATGCAAAGCGGGGACTGATGCTGGGTACTTAAAACTGTGTACAACAAAGTGTCCCTTACTAAATAGTGTCTTTTGTCTATGGGGAAAGAACTCCGTATTTGGCCACCGCATTTTATTTCATAAATTAAAACTCCCCAAAAGGCTAAAGAAATAAATGTCACCACTTTTTAAAGCCTTTTTAGGAATTTATTGTTTATAAAATGTGGTGGTGGCCAAGTATGAAACTAATTCCAGTTCTTGGTGTTTTTAATACTGTTACGTTGAGCATTTTTGGGGCAAGTTTGTACTACAGGTTTAAATTATTATTCTGTAGGAGACACAGCGACAATCCGAGGGATCATCTTCACCACTTCTGCAAGTCGAACGGGCTGAAGACAGACAAAAAATGGCAGACCAGAGAGAAATAGAACAAGGTAGTAAAATCCCTTATATAAATAAAACAGCACAAAATAGCATTTGGCATCTGCTTAATGTAATTTGTATGTAAATATAAATAGATTCAAATATAAATATAGGACTTTATGAATTCTGTGTTAAAGGAAGGATACACCGTTTGCAGATATCAAAAATATTTACTACTTAATTATTAGGAAAATATCTTACTTATTGGAAAGTAAATAATGATACTAGGCATCCAGCAAAATGATTGCGCTATATATCCCATAACTGGTCAAAAATTTGCATTGTATTACCAAAAATTCAATATAGTCGTCGGGTGATCGCGAAAGAAAAGACAACAACTGCCCCCCATTTTTGTTACCAATTTCTGATAATTCTAACAATTGCCAAATATTCATAAACAAAATTGGGGGGAAATATTAAAATAGTATAAAATAATAGAAAAACATGCCTACTACTTTGTAGTTAAAGGCAACAAAATGTATTCTTAACCACTTTCATTAGAGGTTTTAGATAAAGTACATGTAAGTGTTTTTTTGTGGGAGTGGATAAATGGATAACAAGTTAAAATTAGAGCTTGTTGTAGTTTATTTATGTAATATGTTGTTATTTTTCAGCTGCTGAAGAAGAAAACGGCAGACGAACAAGATGGGGAGCCTTTGTTGAATTTATTCAAGCTGGTCTGCGTTCCTTAACTGCTGGTGACCAACACGTGTAACCTCTTCCAGGCAGAAAACATGTCTTGCCTGTTCAGTGCATCGTTTGTAAAGATATATACTAACAAAGAGTTAATTGCGAAACAATGCCGGATGGGAAATTGCTTAAAGCAGCAAATATTAGGCAGGATGAGCTACTGTTACTTGATATTCAGGATAGGAATCTACATGTAGTAGCAATAGAGGTAAAATACCGCCGTACATTTTACCAAAGTACACCAAAGTAGCCAGGGAGTACAAGTCAAAAGCAAATGACACTGTGCAGCAAGATTATCAACTGTCATTTCAAGAATGGAGAAGCTCATCCAAGGAAAATTGGTTTAATTTACCTGCCTTATCTTATTCCATAGCATGTTTTATGGGAGTATGTAAATTAAAAAACTTGAGAAGATTTACATAAGTAAAATGGCACTAATTTTCAGTGTCGTAAAAGTGAAAGTCTTGCCCTCAAGAATAATTACTTATCGCGACACATAATTTCGTATTTTAATTATCACTCCTTTAATTTCACCTCAGGTTAAGATAATCCTTTTGTTTTTACAGGTATATAAATGCAGTTATAATTTTGTTTACTGAAGCATCATAACCAAATTTAAAAATGAATTTCAGATGTTGAAACAAAGCACTTGCTCACATTTATAGAAGCTGATGTGCTGGTTTACATTTACCTGTAACTCATTTAAGCATAATTATTACACTGTACATCTACACAAATCTGTTCTAACTTTAAAATATCATTGAATTACAATTACTGCACAGATATAACTTACAAAGCAATAATCAATATTGCTGTATCTTTCAGGATAACAATTGGTTGAAGATTGTCAATCACATGGCGTTTAAAAGTATACCATTCTAAAAAGGTTTTTGAAGAAGTTCTGATATTGTGAAAAAAATAGCAAAAATAATGATACAAAATTTGCAATAATGTATAATAAATATTTGTCATTGTTCTTATAACTGTTTCTTCTCCTTTTCTTCTGTTCTTGTGTTTTGGGGGGTTTAATTTGTTTTTTTGGGGGAGTCCCAAAATTAAAAAGAAAGACAGGCAAGATACAAACATTCGGTTAATAAAATGAAAAGAAACTATGAAAACAAAAAACTGAACTGTTGATAACATGAACAAAACTATAACAATCTTGGTTTAGGAATATTTCTTTAAATAAAGAATATACAGGAAATCGGGAAGACAAAAACAGAGCAGTCATTTCTGTCCAGACGAGCTCAAATCGCCCCCTGCCATTTGTTTGTGTACATTTCAATTCCTCATAGGTTTTGTACACACCTCTCCCGAAGTGACCAACAGAGGGCGCTATTTTCAAGCTGGATATTTTAATTGGTTAAGCCTAATTAATGTGCAATTTTTCTCTCTGGCGAACCTGATATTCTGATTCAATAGGATCATATTTGTATTTCTGGAAAATATCAGGTAGCTTCTAGAGGGGGGTCACAATTCTTAAAATGTGAATGCCTATTTCATGTTCATCCCATGGTCTAAAAAGGCCTTATACTCGGCGTCATCAATCTCTGTTGTTTGGCTGTACAGCAAGCATACCCCTAGAACTATGGGGCACCCGACGCCCGAAGGGCGGAGCCCCATAGATAGAGAGGGTTTTTACAGGTTAACCGCCGTTAAACAATAGAAACCGTGCACAAACAAAATGAAATTACCCTCTCTATCTATGGGGCTCCGCCCTTCGAGCATCGGAAGCCCCATAGTTCTAGGGGTACAGCAAGCAGACAAACTTCTCTAGAGATGACAGAGTGCCTTCTTGCAATTGGAATTTGCTCCCTAGATCTGTGAATGTTTCTTGAAACTCGGGGTGCTCTTCTAACACTTTCACTATCATTTTACTCGAACCACAGATAACAGGTGTCGTGAAATCCCAGATCTATGGTGTACTATTCAAGCCGCGCGGTGAGAGTGTCTAGCCGCGCGGTGAGAGTGTCTAGCCGCGCGGTGAGAGTGTCAAGCCGCGCGGTGAGAGTGTCAAGCCGCGCGGTGAGAGTGTCAAGCCGCGCGGTGAGAGTGTCTAGCCGCGCGGTGAGAGTGTCAAGCCGCGCGGTGAGAGTGTCAAGCCGCGCGGTGAGAGTGTCAAGCCGCGCGGTGAGAGTGTCTAGCCGCGCGGTGAGAGTGTCTAGCCGCGCGGTGAGAGTGTCAAGCCGCGCGGTGAGAGTGTCAAGCCGCGCGGTGAGAGTGTCAAGCCGCGCGGTGAGAGTGTCTAGCCGCGCGGTGAGAGTGTCAAGCCGCGCGGTGAGAGTGTCAAGCCGCGCGGTGAGAGTGTCTAGCCGCGCGGTGAGAGTGTCAAGCCGCGCGGTGAGAGTGTCTAGCCGCGCGGTGAGAGTGTCAAGCCGCGCGGTGAGAGTGTCTAGCCGCGCGGTGAGAGTGTCTAGCCGCGCGGTGAGAGTGTCAAGCCGCGCGGTGAGAGTGTCAAGCCGCGCGGTGAGAGTGTCTAGCCGCGCGGTGAGAGTGTCAAGCCGCGCGGTGAGAGTGTCAGAGGGGGCACTGTGGATTTTGTTGTTGTTGTTAAGTGGTCACTGGAGGGCGCCATGTATATTTTTACGCGTAATATCATCGAAGCATCTGTACCACGTAAATGTCCCTGGTAAGTTAGACATGAATGTCGAGAAATAAAAAGGGAATGTTGCTTTTCTTCAAGGCTCAACATTGTAACAATAATTACGCCTGCCGGTACTGAAGATAGGCTATTGTAGATTTTAGTCCTGCAGATTAATAACTTTTTTTCACCACAATATTGCATTTGATGATACAAGCACCAAAATTGGCATAACTACTCTTTTGGGGTCACTGTACACAAAAACCCCGTTAGCCAAATTAAAATCCAATATGGCGGCCATTTTTTTCAAGATGGCCGCCACTAAATGGTAACACTTAATGTTACATTGGATTAATTGGTCATGCAAGCACCAACAGTTGCAACTATACACCAAATGTACCCCTTATCATTTTCAAAAATAGAAACAACTTAAACATTCAAGATGGCGACCATTTTTTCAAGATGGCGGCCATGTTTTCCAAGATTGCTTTCATTGAATGACATACATTGGTTATTTTACAATAGAAACCAAATGGTCATACAATAAGGCTGCAATTTACCTCTCGTTGGTCAATTATAATTAACAAATCATAAATCACTGGAAATGTAAAAGATGGCCGCCATTTTTCAAAATGGCTGCCAACACGTACGTACAATACCAATTTATAACAATAGCGGGTGTCAGTAAAGAAGAAAATGGTTACAAGAATTGCGACCTGACTTGAGATTCTTACCATTACTGTTGTAATTGCTTTCCAAGATTAACTCTTTATTTTGTATTTGCGTTACTGAACATTTGAATGCATACTTAGCGTGCCTTTGATGCTTACAGTCTGTGTTTTAACATCCCATGCATAGATCAAATCAATCTCATCAGTCCTGGTTGAGCTTGTAACCAAGGTATTAACCAATCTATTTGTTATTCATAACCAATGTATTGGTTATCCTCCAACTAGTTATATTGGCTGGGCATTTTACCCGATATTACCTGGGTTGTAACGAGTAATAACGCTCGTTATTACTGGGTAACATACCGACATTACCTGGGCTGTAACGAGTAATTAATGGGTAATGTTATTACCACCCGATATTACCCCCTGTTACCGATATTTTCGGCATTGCATTGTTATTACCACCCGATATTACCCCATATTACCAGGGAGAATTTAACTGTTATTTCCGACATTGCATTGTTATTACCACCCGATATTTCACCCTTTACTTATTATTATTAATACCCAATATTACCAGAAATGTAATCGTTATTTACCGTTATTTCTGGCATTGCATTGTTATTACCACCCGATATCACCCGATATTACCCAATAGTACCAGGGATAATGTTACCGATATTTCTGGCATTGTACTGTTATTACTACCCGATATTACCCAATTGGTTAATTATATTGGTTATTGGTTAATACTAATATTACGATACTACCGGAACAATACATACACATATAAACATAAATGACTCTTCTGAGCTTGCCACTGCTACAATCTTAGCATGAACTTAAACGCTATATATGTGCTCAATATCACCGCCGTCTATAATCACAGTTTGCAACTATTTTTTTGTTAATTTATTTGTGTGTTGGCTTTTTTGTCAGATTTGTTTCTTTGAATAAATATTACACAATTATCTCTACGAAAACACCCTAAACGTATCGCTATTACGCAAAACATAACGTTCAGGTAGAACAAGTGACACAAATGTTTCACCAAAATTTATCACGCCCACTTTGGGTCAACATGTAAATTCAGGTCACCCGATATTACCCCATTTACCCAATATTACCAGGAAGAATGTAACTAATATTACCACCTGATAGTAACCCCCTGATATTACCCTATTTATTTATTTACCAAATATTACCAAGGAGAATGTAACAATATTTTTGGCATTTCCGGCATTTCCATGTTATTAACTCGGTAAAATGTTACCCATTACCTCTTATTACCCTGTTATAACTCGCTAAAATGTCGGTTTCAACAGGGTAATAACAGTAATATTTGGACTTGGGCATTTTTTGGAATTGCTATAATACAATATATTGGTCATTCATAACCAATGTTGGTTGCCCCTCAACCAGTCATATTGGTTGAGCTTGTAACCAAGGTATTAACCAATCTATTGGTTATTCATAATGTAGGAAATGTACCTACAGCAACTGACCAATCAGAAGTGAGAAAATTTGTTTTGACAATAGTCGATGTTAAATTGTGGTATTTACAATAGTCCAAAATGCACTTTTTTGACCATAACATGTAATTATTCAAACGATTCCATGATTGAATTTAGATGTTTGTGCTAACATAATGAAAAATTGACATTAAATTTCATCCGTATTCAACTGTTGACATTATTCATAAAAAAATAGCTGTGACTTCGTCGTGGACAAAAAAGCGAAGTATAAAACTAACAACGGCAGTAGCTAAGTGTGTAGTATGTGGTCAGTAGCTAATATCTAATAGGAATAGGTTATTATTGTATGTATGCATGATTGCAATATGTAATAAGTAATAAGGTATTATTTCATTACGTAATTTGTCCACGTTATGTAATTGGTTGCGTGGGAACCTTTGAATTAAATATTGTATTGGTTGGTGTTATGCAAATTGGTTGCGTGTTAACCAATATGAATATGCAGCCTTACTATTATGTATTGGTTAGAACTATAACCAATACAAATTACCAATACAAATCGGTTGGAGTCCATTGTTGATTGGTTAAATTAACCAACATTGCATATGGATTGACTAGGTAACCAATATCAGATTGGTTATTTTAACCAATATTTTGGTTATCCACATATCTACCAACTGGATTGGTTGAAATCGAACAATATATTGGTTATTTTCAACCAATCTGTTTTTAGAGTGTGTTGTATGTCTTTGTACCAGATATGTTACGATTTATGTGTCACTTTTTGTAACATATAGGCTGAGTAATCTTGTGGTGGCCATCTTTAAAAATGATAGCCATCTTGAATTACCAAGTGGTTGACAATTTTAGCATAATATTGGATTCAAATGGAGATTAAATGCCCATTTTGGTCCTTGTATTACTGTTTGATCCTTGGTAACACTACTACTAGCCATTCAGTGGCGACCATTTTGGAAAATGGCGGCCATCTTAAATTTTCAAGTGCCTAATAATACTGTTTTGGATATGCCAACAACAGGGAGACCAAACAGATGTTAAATGCCAAGTTTTGTGCTTGTATTGCCATTCTATCCATCCGTACATCAATATTTCGGTGATATTTGGCCTTCATTGGCGGCCATCTTCAAAAATGGCGGCCATCTTGGATTTTAATTTGGCTAACGGGTTTTTTGTATAAAGTGACCCAAAATGAGCATGTGTGCCAATTTTGGATTTCCACGTCAGGATTTCTCGGTGTTGCAGCCACCTTAATTATACTATCTGTTGTGGAGATTCTGTGTGTATTGAATCATGGCCGTGTGTTTGGACCGCGCTGTATCAGCAATTTTATTGACAATCCAATTGCACACAGAATCCCTGCAACAAAATTGTTGAGATGATGTCCATTACATTTTTAAGGAGGTGGAAAGAAAGGAAAAATGCACAAAGAAAAGCACTCGAATGAAAGCCATGACAATTTTATTAAAAGAAAACAAACGTAGTGTCCAGGATAACATAATAAAATCCTCTAAAACTAGCTAACAAGTAAACATGTCATTCGTACAAACTCTTGAAAAATAGCAAAAACAATTACATGTACTAACTTGAAGATTACTCAGTTTGATTGGAATTAACAAAGGCAAAATACGACGAAAGAAAGAAGTTGCACAGGGATAGGTGTGATTCTATCAGGGGTCCAAACTTGTGAAATTTTGTTGTCCATCACACGTGCAACCATTCAGTTTTTTTGCATGTAATATTATAACAACTTAATGAAACAGTTTGTAGATTGAACAGTGTATTATACATGATTAATAAATACCTAGGAGGGTTGATGGCTTCTGATTGGTCCCAGCTTTCAAGAAGCGAAAAACTGTGAGCGGCTCTACAAAAAAAGGTATTAAGTCGAGCTGTGCATGTAATGGCCCTACTCAAAGTTAAGAGGGTAAACATTGTATCAAAATGTGATTTACATTTGTTGTCATGAATGACATTTTAATACTTACAGTTTCAGGTTTCATTCACAGAAATGTTGCTTTTGATGAATAAAGTAGAGAAAAAATACAATTTTGTGTGCATGTTTTGTTGTACTACAATAGAGCCAGCTTTTTCAAAGCCCGTTTTCTCAGTTGTGTAATTTGAACTCCAAGGAAGTTATTAATATGCAAACGTGTCATATCTCCAGAACGGAAGGTGCTATGTAGCTATCTTATTTACCAACTGAAGAGGCTTTCCAACCATATATATAACTAAATTTCACTGTTTTGCGACATAATACCAATTTTTTTTAAGTGGGTTACAAATGTTCTCTTTACTAGCATTAATCAAGCATCATGTAAGCCAATGATTGGCCGAATACAACAGTCCTACGGTAATTTGTAACAAGGACGCGTTAAAAATGCGAGCTAAAAATGTACGCATAGAACGTTTGTATGTGTACGCGCGGCATTTTTCAAAATGCGCGTGGCGTCTGTTAGCGCGTTGCTATGCACAGTAGTCTGGTCTCAAAGTATGGATAATAATAACACGTATTAAAGAGACAGGGTACCATGCATAAGCTAAAATATGGCCACTGAACATGAGAACAAAATACTGGAAATATCGCCGAAAGAAAAGTCACGAAATTTGAAGCAGTTTCACCAAGGTATTTATTAAAGGGAATAACAGTGCGATCACTTTTTTTGCCTACCGCCTCCACATCTGTCAGGGGCATACTTTAGACATCTGGAGATGAATCCACACACCTCCGTCTCTGTGCCTGGCAGATTCTTGAGTGCACTCTCTGAAAAATTATAATTTATTTAAGCTTTCTCAATAAATATGGGTAGCAAAATTTATGCAAAGAGTGGTTCTGTACGTAATATCTAAATTTGTGTGGAGTGCCGTGGCCTCGTGGTCTGGAGCATTGAATTTGTAATTTGTAGGTAAAGCTACAGGTTGGGGGTTCGAGTCCGGCCTGGGACTATGGTACGTGTGCCCTTGGGCAAGGCACTCTGTCACTCATTGCTTCTCTCCACCCAGGAGTAAATGGGTACCTGTGAGGGCAGAGATGGTTATTGTGGTTGAATTTAGCTGCTTTGCGTCGAAATGGCAGCATCGAGCTGTATACTCCCCAGGGAGCCGAGATGGTATTTGGAATGTTGCATGGGCCCAATGACCGGGGTAATAATGTAAAGCGCTTTGATACAGCCACATTGTAGGAGTCTAAAGCGCTATATAAAAACTAACATTATTATTATTATTATTATTATCAACAGGAATAAATAAATACATTTGGACACAAAATTAATCACAACTTATGAAAGCAATTACAGTCGACTCTCATTAATACAAACACTGTTAATACAAATTCTGGTTATAACAAACAAAAAGCCCTGGTCCCGACTGTGAACTGATGCACACAATGAAAGGGACCGTCACTCCTCTTGATACAAAATTCTGGTATAACAAACATTTTGTCCAGGTCCGGCTGAGTTTATACTAACGAGAGTCGACTGTATCATCAATTATTTTTCTGTTCATTGCGAAAGGCCACAATTCATTCATACATATCATGATTACTTTACCTGTACAGTTTCAACTCAAACGTAATTGTGAAAAGTATATTTGCAACGTTGAGAAGTGGTTTTTCCACTTCAATGTTGGGGATATAATTTAATCTGGTTACACAGACATGTGCAGTTGTAGTCGAAGGTTTACATACACCGCAGTTCTACAAAACAATTCAAAGGTCATACCTTTTACAACTCTGAAGAGGACACTCTCACAGAAGGCAATCTTGCCTCCATTCCCCTTCATGTTCAATGATGACATGACCTCGTTTGTCATTATTCTGCAGAATCAATGTAATACAGATTTATTTTATTAATACTCCTGCATGTAGAAACCAAGTCCATTGATGAGGACAGAATGTAAATGTTTGAATATTTACCTGTGCATGATCTTGTTCACAGTGTCCTTCCCGTTAACTCCGCCTATTCTCGATAGCTGAGATATCTGAAAACAAATGAAAATTGTCTTTAGTACCATAATAAAGAGATACTCTGCCTGATAATACAACAGGCAAATTTGAAATAAATTCAAAACAATTCAGCTGTTACACCTATGATAATTGACAAATACCTAAAACACTTAGCAAAACGGAATGCAAAATGTAATTGTACTCTCGCATTGCTAGAGTAGCATAAAATTATTGCATAAAATATGTACTGGTAGTATGGTAGACTTACCTGTATATTAATTCTGTGCAATCTATCCTTAAAGATTGCAGTAAACTCTTGTGAAAGTTAGATACCTCAGTGTCTCCAAAATGTCACGTTACAATATTGTGAACCAAATAAGAATATTATGCCACAGGCCTACAGCTATTGCCTTTCTTTGAAATGCATAGAATTAATGAAAATGTGTGGTATTTTTTATTCCATAGTTTTTTTTATATATAACAAATATGATGTCTGTCTCCATTACACATAAAATACGAATGTTTGCAAAACAATCATTCATTACAAAATGACTGAACGTTGGTAATGGCATCCTACATATACATGTATGACACGACTACACATAATGGAGACTCCCATTTCTGTGTCTACATGTAGGTTAAACGTGAGACCATGTAATTTGTCACTTATGAAGAAGATAAATTTGATTTGTATAATTCATGTTCTAATTAAGAATTAAACTCATTACCGTAATATCAACTGAAACTAAAACGGAGAATACAATTACACAAAGCTAGGGATGTAATTGCACTGACCCTCTACTAAAAACATTACCAATACAGTACACACCAGTAGATTGCATTTCTGAGAGTCTTCGAGAATTTTCTCAGTGGCCTGCAGCTCCTTCACCGTCTTTATTGTGGCGATGTGGAAGGTATAGATTCTGGGCTATTCGATTCTGGGGGCTCGTACACTTTTCCCAGGCTTGCAACCGTGTCCCTGATTTCAGTCAAGAGGAGCAGCACTTTCTTCTGGAACTCTGCGCAACATTAAATGTAAATACTTGTTTTTCACAGTTTGTAATGTACACATTCAAATAGGAAGTTTGTTAAGCTTTAATTTCACCACCAACCCTCTCCATTTAAAAAAAATCGACAGTTTATTCACTTTTTTGACAAGATTTTTCGTAAATCTGTACGATTTTGTGCGATTTAAAATCGGTCTCGGTGGCCAGGATTGTCTGTAGACACTGTCAACGTAGGTTTCCATGTTACGTGCATGATTGTAACGTATATTACCCATAATACCCCCCAATCTCGAGAGAAAACGCGTTTTCGTGACGACATCCGATATCTGAAAAAAAATCAAAATGGCCGCCAACGACAATTTTTACCCCGGAAATTACTCGAATGTAAAGGTAAAATACAGGGCACAGATTGAAAATTGTTGGGGCAGGGGCTGGGTACATGGTGGGGTTCGGTGGGTTGGGGTGTTGATGGTTTTGGGGTGTTGAAAGGGGTGGGTGTAAGCATTTATGTCTATTTATGTCTACAGGGTGGTCCAAAAAAAACTATACCCAACTTTGGAGGCCATTTTCTCCTGGATAATAAAATATGTTAGTAATTTGGTTTGGATATTCGTTGAGCAATATTGGTAAAAATAGGGAAGATATTGCATTAATATTTTTGGAGATATTCCTATTTCTAGCGAGTATGTGTAAAAATGGCTTAAGTACATGTAGTAGAGGTCTTTATTGTCAAGATGCTCAGAGCGGGCTTTTCAAATTCACTCTTGGAGCATGCTTTCATTGCTGTGTACATATCAGTTCAAGCATGCTGCAAAATGGCTCCACAATTTACACCACAGCAGAGAGCTTTTGCTACAAGAACGTACTTTATTCATGATTTCAATCTCACAAACATTTTTCTTACTTGGTTAGACTGCCAAAGAAATAAATACATTTGGACACAAAATTAATCACAACTTATGAAAGCAATTACAGTCGACTCTCATTAATACAAACACTGTTAATACAAATTCTGGTTATAACAAACAAAAAGCCCTGGTCCCGACTGTGAACTGATGCACACAATGAAAGGGACCGTCACTCCTCTTGATACAAAATTCTGGTATAACAAACATTTTGTCCAGGTCCGGCTGAGTTTATACTAACGAGAGTCGACTGTATCATCAATTATTTTTCTGTTCATTGCGAAAGGCCACAATTCATTCATACATATCATGATTACTTTACCTGTACAGTTTCAACTCAAACGTAATTGTGAAAAGTATATTTGCAACGTTGAGAAGTGGTTTTTCCACTTCAATGTTGGGGATATAATTTAATCTGGTTACACAGACATGTGCAGTTGTAGTCGAAAGTTTACATACACCGCAGTTCTACAAAACAATTCAAAGGTCATACCTTTTACAACTCTGAAGAGGACACTCTCACAGAAGGCAATCTTGCCTCCATTCCCCTTCATGTTCAATGATGACATGACCTCGTTTGTCATTATTCTGCAGAATCAATGTAATACAGATTTATTTTATTAATACTCCTGCATGTAGAAACCAAGTCCATTGATGAGGACAGAATGTAAATGTTTGAATATTTACCTGTGCATGATCTTGTTCACAGTGTCCTTCCCGTTAACCCCGCCTATTCTCGATAGCTGAGATATCTGAAAACAAATGAAAATTGTCTTTAGTACCATAATAAAGAGATACTCTGCCTGATAATACAACAGGCAAATTTGAAATAAATTCAAAACAATTCAGCTGTTACACCTATGATAATTGACAAATACCTAAAACACTTAGCAAAACGGAATGCAAAATGTAATTGTACTCTCGCATTGCTAGAGTAGCATAAAATTATTGCATAAAATATGTACTGGTAGTATGGTAGACTTACCTGTATATTAATTCTGTGCAATCTATCCTTAAAGATTGCAGTAAACTCTTGTGAAAGTTAGATACCTCAGTGTCTCCAAAATGTCACGTTACAATATTGTGAACCAAATAAGAATATTATGCCACAGGCCTACAGCTATTGCCTTTCTTTGAAATGCATAGAATTAATGAAAATGTGTGGTATTTTTTATTCCATATTTTTTTTTATATATAACAAATATGATGTCTGTCTCCATTACACATAAAATGCGAATGTTTGCAAAACAATCATTCATTACAAAATGACTGAACGTTGGTAATGGCATCCTACATATACATGTATGACACGACTACACATAATGGAGACTCCCATTTCTGTGTCTACATGTAGGTTAAACGTGAGACCATGTAATTTGTCACTTATGAAGAAGATAAATTTGATTTGTATAATTCATGTTCTAATTAAGAATTAAACTCATTACCGTAATATCAACTGAAACTAAAACGGAGAATACAATTACACAAAGCTAGGGATGTAATTGCACTGACCCTCTACTAAAAACATTACCAATACAGTACACACCAGTAGATTGCATTTCTGAGAGTCTTCGAGAATTTTCTCAGTGGCCTGCAGCTCCTTCACCGTCTTTATTGTGGCGATGTGGAAGGTATAGATTCTGGGCTATTCGATTCTGGGGGCTCGTACACTTTTCCCAGGCTTGCAACCGTGTCCCTGATTTCAGTCAAGAGGAGCAGCACTTTCTTCTGGAACTCTGCGCAACATTAAATGTAAATACTTGTTTTTCACAGTTTGTAATGTACACATTCAAATAGGAAGTTTGTTAAGCTTTAATTTCACCACCAACCCTCTCCATTAAAAAAAAATCGACAGTTTATTCACTTTTTTGACAAGATTTTTCGTAAATCTGTACGATTTTGTGCGATTTAAAATCGGTCTCGGTGGCCAGGATTGTCTGTAGACACTGTCAACGTAGGTTTCCATGTTACGTGCATGATCGTAACGTATATTACCCATAATACCCCCCAATCTCGAGAGAAAACGCGTTTTCGTGACGACATCCGATATCTGAAAAAAATCAAAATGGCCGCCAACGACAATTTTTACCCCGGAAATTACTCGAATGTAAAGGTAAAATACAGGGCACAGATTGAAAATTGTTGGGGCAGGGGCTGGGTACATGGTGGGGTTCGGTGGGTTGGGGTGTTGATGGTTTGGGGGTGTTGAAAGGGGTGGGTGTAAGCATTTATGTCTATTTATGTCTACAGGGTGGTCCAAAAAAAACTATACCCAACTTTGGAGGCCATTTTCTCCTGGATAATAAAATATGTTAGTAATTTGGTTTGGATATTCGTTGAGCAATATTGGTAAAAATAGGGAAGATATTGCATTAATATTTTTGGAGATATTCCTATTTCTAGCGAGTATGTGTAAAAATGGCTTAAGTACATGTAGTAGAGGTCTTTATTGTCAAGATGCTCAGAGCGGGCTTTTCAAATTCACTCTTGGAGCATGCTTTCATTGCTGTGTACATATCAGTTCAAGCATGCTGCAAAATGGCTCCACAATTTACACCACAGCAGAGAGCTTTTGCTACAAGAACGTACTTTATTCATGATTTCAATCTCACAAACATTTTTCTTACTTGGTTAGACTGCCAAAGAATTTGCGCAGGAACAGACTTTAACTTATGCAATGACGATATTATGTGCAAAAAATCATGACAATTGTCTATTGATGTTCCAGATACATGAAATTATATCATTTGTTGAACTAACTGAAATGAACAAAACCAGAAGCCTATCTATTAAAAAGTATTATTTATCCATTTTAGTGTAAATAAAAGAAGCTCTCGCAAAAACATTTGTAAAAGGACTATCGCGTCATTACATTATTGTGTCATATCATATTCAAACATGTTGATGCATTGACAGCTCCCGTGGAAAAGCCATTTTTACACATACTCGCTAAAAATAGGAATATCTCCAAAAATATTAATGTAATATCTTCCCTATTTTCACCAATAATGCTCAACGATATATGCTTTAATAATATGCAAACCAAATTACTAAAATATTTTATCATCTAGGAGAAAATGGCCTCCAAAGTTGGGTATATTTTTTTTGGACCACCCTGTATATGTAAGGAACTTGATTTGTATAGAGAGGAAAGGCATGACGGCTCTGCATTTTTTTGATAACAATGTTCTCCTATGTGCAAGATTATCTGTCTTACTGAAATATCATAATATTTTCAACATTACGCATTGCTGTAAGTGCTAAAACACCCACTTCGTGAATGTATAGGTAAGAGGTTGGGTGGTTCGTATAATGATTGTAAAGTGCATTTGAACATATGGGAAGTATGCTATTTAAGTAAACTATCATAGAAGTAAGCCTACGGTAAACTATCATCAATTTAGCAATCTGGAAGAGGTAAATCAGCAAACTGATGGAATTGTTCATGTCCTGTAGGTGGGGCTGTACTTACTCATCACAACCAACGGGCAAAGTATTTTCCACAGGCATCTCCTCTACGCTGTCATCATCATCTGTGTCAACGAGATTGATGTACATTCCATATTCAGTCGTTACATGAGCTTCGCTTGTAGAGGTTGAAGCACCATTGCCCTGTGTTTAGAAAAACGTTCTGATAATGATACAATTATGACACATCGTAATACATGTGATTGTCTATTCACTTGTCTGCACATTAATCTTACGTCAATTCCTCTGCCTGGAGTTTGGGAACGCTTGAACGAAATTGTCGGCGTATCAGGCTGTTCAACTAATGGGTCCAAGGCTTCCGACGATGTACTTGCGTGCTGCACCACCTGTAAGAAATGGTTTTCAGTGGCGGATCTGGAGGGGGGAGGGTTGTGGGGTTGCAACCCCCACCTCTCCCCCCCCCCCCCTTGAGCCGCAAACTAATGGGTGTTTTTAAAATGAAAAAAAAAAAAATATTACCCCAAAAATGTAGTTTCTTGAACAGCTGAGTGCTTCTGAAAAAGCCCCCCAGAGTGCCTTAGATTGCAGGAGGAAGCACCTATATTTCAAAATTGCCCGGGGAGCATGCCCCCGGAACCCCCTACAAGGGTGTGCCTGTGGCACGCAAGCAGGTGCCTTCGGTACCTGCAAGGACCCCCCCCCCCCCCCCCCCCCCCCCCCACCTTCCTGAAAAGCTGGATCCGCCCCTGGTTTAAAAAAACCTGTTCTTTATTTAACAAAAACACAAGTTCTTATAAAGTGCTATTTCTTATGGATCACAGCGCTGAGTAATTATGTCTATTATTTTTATAAAGACATGTAAATGAAGTATGGAAATATGAGACCCACCATGTAGCACCTCTGTAAGAATTTACAAGATGCTGCGGCCACTATACAGACAGCCACGACTGCCAGGAACACCGGGGCGAACCCCTTCTCTTAGCGATAAGTGTATACTGGGTTCTTTAACGTGCATTACACAACACACGGGACCTACGAATTTACGTCCCATCCGAAGGACGAAGCAATTATGGTAAAGTGCCTTGCCCAAGAGCACAAGCACCATGTTCCCCGTCAGGATTCGAACCCGTGTACCACGGCACACGAGTCGAACACCATAACCTTTGGACCACAAAATTGATCATAAACAGCAGCCTATAGGTAGGTTATATAAAGCAGAAGTGTGCAATTTACTTGACCACGAGGAAGGTCTCGGTCGGGACACCGGTCCTTTTCTGGGAACGGGTCTGGAAAGTCGTCATCTCTGTCGTCATCTTCACTGTCGTCGAGATCCGAGGCAACCTACAGAAAACCAATAATGTAACACACTTGGGAATGTTTTGCTGAAAGTAAAACTCTACTAGTCTGCAATATGTAGGGGAGAGCGGGTAAGGTTGTTATAAAATAAGTCTGGCACTCCATTTTGCTTATGATGATAGCCCAATATGTTGACTACAAACTAATTAATGAAGGAAGAAAATTGTAACAACTTACCCCACATACGAGGTACATTGTTACACCACGCTGGGTAAGTTGTTACATTTGATAAACATCAACTATTTCACATGATGTAAAATCAATTCTTGTTAGGTAAAAAGAATGACAAACAACTCCTACTTTGAACCTGTTTAAGTGGTATTTATGCTTACAATAAAACAAAAATGTTGTCTCTTTTTAATGTTAAAATTAATAATGAACAGTTGTTGGGAACTGTTTTACTTCACAAATTGTTGTTTTTTCTTTTTTGTTTTCAGGTTGTACTCCAACTGAACATTGATTTTAACTACAAATTTATGTCTGATAAAAAAAATGTTAAAGAAGTCTTTACATACAATCTATCAAGTTTTGTACTTAAATTAATGTTTGAAAATGCATGCATGCTACAACGTGAAGGGGTAGATTGTTACAGTGTAACAACTTACCCACATGGTGTTTTCGACACAAAAGCCCGTGTATCTCAGCCCCCAGGCAGAATTGCATGCCGTGGCCTAAGGGTATTTTGGACACACGTCCGTACTGTATTTACATGAACAATTAGTCAAACTCATCCAAAGAATAGTTTAAAAATTTACTAAGAAGGGTGAAAAAAAATGTTGGTTTTAATTAATTTTCCAGTGATGCATCGGATGTATCTCCAGGCTTGCCACTGTAAAAGCTATAGTATGGTTGTTTAGTTATAACGTCAATTTATCCCATCTTAACAAACTGAGCATTGTAACAACTTACCCGTGTAACAACCTACGCCTGTCTCCCCTACTTTGATCAAAATGCCCAATAGGGATGCTAAACCCAGTTAATCGCACCCTATGAATAGGAAAGCACTGGGAAATGAATGTAATTTCACATTACCGACGCATTAATAATCTTGCTGTGTATTTGCATGAACTCTCAACTGTACTCTCCGGAAAAATACATTTTGGTAGTTATCATCCGGCTTTACATTTCATTTACACTTGTTTGATGATTGGGACGATTTATTCAAAATCTGCAACATTGAATAAACGCAACGAAATGGTTTCCTTTGATGTATATTAAAGTGCATGTTTGTGAAAACTTCATTAAATTGACGCATTGAAAGAACATGACCTTTTTTCTAGTAACATATACTAATGAATCAAAATACCAATGATAAAGGGTGTGAATTGCCACATGCGTTTTACCTTTTTTTCTCTTGTCTGAAGGTACAGACGGACAGGACTTGTTTTAATCATCTGGAAGTATTTCTCCAATGTGAAGGGCTCTCCCGTGTCGAGAGTTGGCTGAAGTTTTTGTCCAGAATAGTTAGTTACATTGTAATCAAGTTGTGGAAGCTCCAGATCACTGGCCTCGTTTATTCCTTTAGGAAAGAATACTTGAAGCAGCTCGGATTCTAGGTCATTCAGGGAGCAATTTCTGGAAACATCACGTTTGTAAGTTCCTCCCCCACAGGAAGCCACCATTTGCCTGTATTTTTTCCCAGCTGTACTGTGTTTCTATCCACAGTGTATTCGGAGTGTGTCGGATTTTGAAGGTTGGGTTGGAGGACAAGAAAGCGCGGTGGTGCGCTTCTTTTTCACCATTCGGCGCAACCTTTCCACAACAGGCAGAACAGATGTACGTGCTGTACAAAAAAGAAAATCAACCAGGAGCTTATAGAGTCGTTGAAAAAATGAAAGACATGTCTGAATGTGTGAAGCAACAGATCTTTTCACAAAGTTTATTTTTATGTATGTGACGAAATCCCTAGGTCAATACTTAAATTCTGTCCCCGAACATCACTAAGCTCAACTCACAATTTGAAGTTCTAAAAGTAACCGCTATAGATTTCATTAAAGTTCAGTATTATTCTAATTTTGAGCATACCGGTTCGTCCAATTAAGCTTGGCGATGTTCGAGGACGAAATTGAAGTATCAATATAAGGAATTCGTGACATACATGTGTTAAAATAACCGGGAAATTCTATAAATGTACGACATTTGCTCTGCAAAAATAAGGCTTTGGGTGGAAACACAAAAACAGTATTTAGTGATGCGATAAAGCTACATGAGTCGTTTGTCTGGAATTATGATTTTGAGATACAGCATAGGTCAGTAGGGGTGGAAATTTAAAAATTAACTTTTTTGTAAAATCGGTAGGCCACATTATGTCCTCTTTCATATCAAATATTTTTTTCTGAGAAAAACTCGCGATAAAGTTGTTAAAATTTTACATTTTGTAGGCCATCTCAGTCCGCATATCATTCGTCACAGAACTTTGCAAACATGATTTCTCCGTTTTCCTTTTTCTGATCTGCCCGTGTTCTATGTCTCATAATTTCTGTACGGAAGGTCATATTCACATGGGGTTATCACCAAATGAAAACTGAAAAAAAACTCTATTAAAAAATGCAAAAACACAAAATTCACCAAGGGCCGACAAACGACTCATGTGGCTTGAATTTAATTATGTTGTTGAAAACATTATTTACCACGGATGGCATCCTGACAGCGACTTCTTATGCGAGCTCTATCTCCTATTTTGACAACATCAAGTGCCTTGAATTCTGCGTCTGTCAGTCCGACTGCTTCATTGGGTCCAACCTGCAAAAGCAACAAGATTATGAAGACGTTCAATGTCTTAAAACGATGTCATGGAGATTGTTCCTGAACTTGCAATTGAAAGGGTCCATGAAATGCTAAATAACTTTATACACAGTCTTTGATGTATATGACATTTGATTTGTTTACAAAGACATCACTAATGTAAATGTTCATGCAAATTAAATAGAAGGTCGTGTTTGTCAACTTTGAAAATTTGTTAACACTATCTTACAGAAAGAGGGCGCTCTTTGGAACAAGTCAATCAAAGAACACACAAGAGTACATAAGAATTCAAACAGCAGCAGTGGTAAATTCCTGGAGTTGCAATCCCATTTGGCATAGCCTACAAAAGGAAACATGTTTAAATATAACCAAAAAGCTTTGGGTTACGAAAGGTTTGCAGTTTGTTGAAATTTGTGAAGTTTTGCATTTGTGTGTGATTTTTCCGGTGTTTCTGGTGTGACATCACAACTTTGCTCCCGAATATGCATATTCCTTATTAACATAAAATAGAGCATGGTGTTTTTTACCCCACAGAACAACTTTCAAATGCAGTTTTATGATTTTAACGACATAGATAAGTTCTATGGCATACATTTCTGTAACAAAAAATACAATTTCATGAACCCTTTCAGGTTTATCCTTCAAACTACAGAAACTCAGGTCAGCAATATAATTGATATTTAAAAACACAATTCGAACAACTCAAAAGAGTTTTATAACGCAAGTTTACCACGGGACATTGTGGCATCTATTTCGTCTTGAGAAAGGGGGAATATATTTAGTACATTACGGATTAAGAGGGTTTGTACCTTTATATTGATCCGGAATTAAATTCTAAACATCACATTTAGTTCCTGGACTACAAGTTATAGCATACTTTGGTAATGACATTAAAACAGATGTGGGGTTTGAAAACATAATCATTCTGCAGATGGCAGGCCAATTGTAGTAAGCTTCCCTTTCAGATTATAGGCTCTGAAATGCTCCCGTTGGTTAGAAGTAGATTTACAGAAGGTCAAAAAATGTCCATAGAATTTTGCACGGTGCTGCCTTTTCGACCTAAATTGGACAGTCGCGGACTTAAACTCGGTCGATTATCTTTGAAATATACACACTATTGATAGGCCTGAGAATAAAGAAGGGTTGGAATGATCGTAACAATCCTTGGTCATTCAGCAATGTCATACTTTCATAATGGGACAGGCCATATACATGACCAAAGAGCTACTTTGCATTTTGTGCAAACATGAAATTAAGCACGAACCTCATTATCCCTGAAAGCTTTTTTGACGTCCTCGTCAATCCCCAATTCATCCAAAATGGTGTCCATGATTCTGTGGACAAACAGAAACACTAATATTTAGAATCCTCAAAATACAGCTTTTATATAATTCATATTTATATATTACCATATTCTTTGTCAGATTTTACCTGACATAACACAACTAAAGTGAGTTTTACATAAATATATATGTATGCACAATCGCACATTTCTTGAATGACCATACAAAATGTCGGGATATGACTGGCCAGTTTTTTTTCCGAGCCGCATACGTTTCCCGTACGCCCGCATGTATACATCGTGCAAAAGAAGGAAGTATAACACCTCACCCACACATTCTGTGTTTTGATTGGCTGAGAGCGAGTCACATGGCATTTTCTATTTTGCCATCTTCCTGCGCACAGCCAAAAATACTATCCCAAAGTACTGTAACGCCCGTGCCGGTTGGGCGGTAGAGGGCGCTGGAGCGATTCCACGGTGGTGGGATCGCTCTGGTGGCTCCTGCTGGTGCGCCCCGGAAACCCGCCTTTGGATTGCGCAAGCGCCGAACTGGTTCTAACCAGTTCTGGTACCGCGTGAGTTGTGTGAGCCTGATGTCCATGTTCGGTTGGCGAGAGTCCAGATTAAACGGCTGAGAATCACCGGAAGAACAAGAATACTTGTGTCTAGAGTCTTTCTTGTGTGGGTAGTCGACCCCAGAGAAATCTACGTTACATTGGTGGCAGCGGTCGGCATGCAGGAGGACTAAGAAGACCAGGTGAAGTGTTCATGTTTTGAGAAAAACACGATAGCACGGCAGCCAACTCGCCCCACGGCGGGAGGGCCGCCCAGGGCCGTGGACGACGGCGCAGCCGGCGGGTCGTTTCACTCGGAGCGTCCGCGGGTTGTGTTCGTCGACGCAACGGGGGCAGAACTGCTTCGCACACAGTGCAATGGAGCGGATCCGTCAACGTTGCCCACGCTCTCTAAGCCAGTCGGAGCCGCAGGGACAGTCACAAGGGACAGTCGCAAGAGGAGTCGGAGGGGCCCGGCCCATGCTGTAGACCGCGGCGCGGCAGACGGCTCGCAACACTCGGAGCGAGCCCGAGCCGTGCCCGTCGGCGCAGCGGGGGCGGGGCCTCGCCGGGACGCCCACGCTCTCTAAGCCAGTCGCAAGAATCAGTCGCAGTCGCAAGAATCAGTCGCAGTCGCAAAAGGCAGTCACAGTCGCGGCCACAGGAGCCAGTCGCAGTCGGAGGAGCCAGTCGCAGTCGCAGGAGCCAGGCGCAGTCGCAGTCGCAGTCGCAAGAGCCAGTCGCAGTCGCAGGCACCAGATACAGGAGCCAGTCGCAGTCGCAGGAGCCAGTCGCTGTCGCGGGAGCCAGCCGCAGTCGCAGTCGCAGGAACCACAGTCGCAGTCTTAACATTTAGAGGGGTGTGCCGGGGCCAGGGGTGTGCCGGGGCCAGGGGTGTGCCGGGGCCAGGGGTGTGCCGGGGCCAGGGGTGTGCCGGGGCCAGGGGTGTGCCGGGGCCAGGGGTGTGCCGGGGCCAGGGGTGTGCCGGGGCCAGGGGCTTACCCCAAATTGTTGTAATGCAAATTGTTGTAATGTAAATTGTTGTAATGAAAATTGTTGTAATGTAAATTGTTGTAATGTAAATTGTTGTGTAATTGTTGGCGTTATGCGTTTTCCAGGGCGGTTGGCCGGGGTGCGGCAGCAGCGCCCATGGTCTTGTTTGGGGGCAAACAAGGTCTTCGTGGGGGGCTGTGTAACGCCCGTGCCGGTTGGGCGGTAGAGGGCGCTGGAGCGATTCCACGGTGGTGGGATCGCTCTGGTGGCTCCTGCTGGTGCGCCCCGGAAACCCGCCTTTGGATTGTGCAAGCGCCGAACTGGTTCTAACCAGTTCTGGTACCGCGTGAGTTGTGTGAGCCTGATGTCCATGTTCGGTTGGCGAGAGTCCAGATTAAACGGCTGAGAATCACCGGAAGAACAAGAATACTTGTGTCTAGAGTCTTTCTTGTGTGGGTAGTCGACCCCAGAGAAATCTACGTTACAGTACTATACAAAAGTATTATACCATGCTCGGTTCAACCATTTCGTGAAGGGGTGGTTTTGAAAAGAGCAAACATGTTTTCCACAAATTCGATTTAAATTATGTTAACATTTTAAAATTAAGCAGAATCAGTGGGTGAGGAGTTATAAAACAAATATTGGCTGCTTTATCTCGTGGTGTAGTAAAATTTAGATTAACTGTGGGAGACTATAGTATAATCCTTTCCCTTATCATGTCATATCTTTGAACAACAACAACAAAGTGTTTGAGAATCAATAGCATGGGCGTCGCCAGGATTTTTTTTAGAGGGGGGCAACATTTTCACCAAAGCAGCGAAGGCTGCATGGAGGGGTTTGCTGCACAGCACTCTACACTTTTTAAAGACCTCATAAAAGTCAGGCATCAGGCCGGAAATCGAGGACTCATTCACGATGCAATACAGGCGATTCACAATACTGTACAGTGTAAATGGTCAGCACAGTAGTCTACAAAGCTTGTGGATAGGGCATTCAGAGCAGTGAATAGAATCCGATAGAATAGTTCATTGACAGAATGTCGTGGGAGTAGTGCGTGAAAATTTGACTAACAGATCAGTTTTTAACGTTGACGTAAAGTAGAAACATTCATTTTAAGCGCTGATTTTGCAACCTGTTGTTGGTTTAAAAATATCATCGCTAAAAGAAAATGTATGCCGCCGACGGCAAGGCTATCACAAGAACGAAGTTACTTTAATCCTTGCTTATCTTGGGGGGTAGGCCAAACGTGAATCTAGGCTATAGCTAGGCCTAATTAGAATTTATGCATAGTCTTAATGGGTCTAAAATGTTTCAGCTAGGCTACCCCATCAAAGAATTTGATGTCCACCTTGTAGCACTCCGACAACACAGGAATCTCCGCGGCGGCAAGGCCGAGGCCGCCCGACTGCAGCATTTTCTGTTGACAATTTCCCCGCAGTTCACTGCGAAATGTGGACTCTCTGTGGTACTCTACTCTTGTTGGCGTCGTGTACATGTTTATTGAATCGTCTGTGTTTTACTTTAGGTAAAATAATATGTTTATTTACCTACTTTTTGACTCCTGGTATTTTACAGAATAAAAATATTCTACAAAAACGTATTTGAAATTATAATCCAAGTCACTATTAAGAATCATATTTTACACTGAAAAGATTCATTGGTGTGGTCATTTCACAGCTACGCCCATTTCTTTGACCACACCCTTTTGCGAAAGTCAAAAAGTGCCTTCGTGCGGCTAGAACTTATTACTCTGTAAGCAAAAGAGCTAGAGCTTCAACAATTTTAAAACTTCCTAACCATTCACAGAGGTTAAACCTGACTATTTTAGACCGAATTAGGAGTTTCATTTAACTTTTTCTCATCCTTTCAAATTTTGGATGAAAAATTCAATTTTGCAACAAATTGAATACATGTTACTACAGCATAAGGCATATGTGGTGGCTGATTCTAGCAGGTTTGACTGCTCTAAGTCTAATACATGTTACTACAGCATAAGGCATATGTGGTGGCTGATTCTAGCAGGTTTGACTGCTCTAAGTCTAATGAAGTAGTGAGAAAATTTCAGATGGATATCTTTTTTTGAAAAATCAGTATTGACTTCAGACGATGATTTTTGTAAAGAATATAGTGTTTTCTCATCCGTTGCCATGGTAACCATAGCAGTTGCCAAGAGATCCTAGTTCCGGATCGATCGTGCGTGGATGTACTAACTTCACGCTCGCAAGATGGTCAAAGTTTTGGTTCGTTGCCGCGCCACGCGGTACGACCGGCGGCCGATCGTGCATTTTGTAATGCCGTATGATAGAAATGGAAAAATGCGTTACGACTGCGTTGACCCGAGCGTTCACATTTCTTCAGCAGGCAAAACTGTTATTTGGAAAAAACGAGTAAATTACAGTCCATCTCGAACCACAAATGGCTCATCAGGCCGGTGCTTATTCCTGGTGGCACTAATTAGTGACTGAAGAGTGCATGACTCTCTTTGGATGTCTATCGCAAGGTTAACCCCAAGCATTTTGCCGGTACTAACTACTATTTACATTGTATTATAAATCTACAATAGCCTATCATCAGTACCGGCAGGCGTAATTATTATTACAATGTTGAGCCTTGAAGAAAAGCAACATTCCCTTTTTATTTCTCGACATTCATGTCTAACTTACCAGGGACATTTACGTGGTACAGATGCTTCGATGATATTACGCGTAATAATATACATGGCGCCCTCCAGTGACCACTTAACAACAACAAGAAAATCCACAGTGCCCGATCTGACACACACACCGCGATGCTTGACACTCTCACCGCGCGGCTAGACACTCTCACCGCGATGCTTGACACTCTCACCGCGCGGCTAGACACTCTCACCGCGATGCTTGACACTCTCACCGCGCGGCTTGACACTCTTACCGCGCGGCTTGACACGCTCACCGCGCGGCTAGACACTCTTATACCCCAGTCACAATTGGCTTGCGATGGGTTTGCGATTAGTTTGCGGCGGATTTCTAGGCATTTTCGGCCGGGGCCCCACGGGACTCCTTGCGGCTGCCGGGTCAATTTTTGGCATCGGGTGGGCATCGAGTTACTTTTAACTCGGACTTAAAACCTGGTGCGGCGTTTTGCATCGCAAACTGATCGCCAATAAATCGGTCGATGCCTAGCCGATGTCCGGCAGGGCATCGCACACGTCGGGAGGGCGCCGAGCCAAATTTTGGACAACCCAGACAATCAATATATCGGCCAGGCGCCGCCCACACGCCGGCCGGGTCCCGCCAGGCGTGCGGTCGACTTGGCGGTGCCTGGCCGGAAATAGGCCGGGGGCCGGACGGCGCCCTACCGGCGCCCAGCCTGAAATCGGTCATGCATCGGCCGGGGCTCGCAGGGTAAAAAAGCGGCTTATCTACATCTACATCTACACACAGTTTATCACACAAGTTTCATAGTACAAGTACTACATCTCTTCTTCAGCCACCAATGCAACAAGAACCAGGTTGTAGCGGTATAGCGTGCAAACGCCAACCTCTCCCTCAACCGGGCGACCTACACGCGCTGTGCAGGTGCCCGCAAGCGTTGTGGAGGTATCAACGGCATTTTCTTATTTAATGGCCCTGTCACACCAGAACATTTTAGGCCAACGCGTGAGTAGCGTGTTGTAATTTTGGCAACACGCTGGCAAACGCTAACCAACGCTAGGCCAGCGTTAGCAACACGATGAGCGCGTTACTCACACGCTGGGACACGCTGTCATACGCTGAGGAAAAAAAATAAATTTCAAAATAGCTACAATTTCCAGCGTTTGCCAGCGTGTGACTGCACACGCTGGCGGCGCGTTTTAGATTCGTTACTCACGCGTCGAACACGCTAGGCGATCGTTATCAACCCGCTACTCACACGCTGGCGTACGCTTGGGACACGCTGGTTATAACCCTGCCACACCAGGACGTTTTAGGCCAATGCATGAGTAGCGCGTTAAAAATAGTTGATACGCTGGCAATTGCTGAACTTTCACAGAAAAAGTCAAGTGGAACCGTGATTTCAGCGTGTTCATACAGGTTGATAACGGGTTCATAGCGTATGCCAGCGCGTAAGTAGCGTGTGAGGAACGCGCTCAGCGTGTAAGGAACGCATCACTGATTTATAGTAAAAATACGACAGCGGGTCGCCAGCGTGAGAGTAGTGGGTTGGTAACGATCGTCTAGCGCGTTCGACGCGTGAGTAACGGCCTTTTTGCGCGCCGCTAGCGTGTGCAGTCACACGCTGGCAAACGCTGAATTTGTTTAGGTATGTTGAAAAACGAATTTTTGTCTCAGCGTGTGACAGCGTGTTCCAGCGTGTGGGTAACGCGCTAAGCGCGTCGCGAACGCTGGCCTAGCGTTGGTCAGCGTTTACCCGCGTGTTGGCCTAAAACGTTCTGGTGTGACAGGGCCATTACTGTAGTAGCGCGTCATCTTTTTGTACAACTAATCATGTGGTCGTTGCCGTACGCTGGCGCGCGTTGGACCGCGCTACTCACGCGCTGGGCAGTCGTTCATCAGTCGTCGAGCGCGTTAATAACGCGTTATTTACGCGCTGGCGAACGCTATGAACCCGTTATTAACGCGTTATGGACACGCTGAAATCACTGTTCAACTTGACTTTTTATGTGGAAGTTCAGCGTTTGCCAGCGTATCAACTATTTTTAACGCGCTACTCACGCGTTGGCCTAAAACGTTCTAGTGTGACAGGACCATTAAGAAGGTCAGAGGAGAGCTTCTGCCGCCGGCCGTTGATCGCTGGCCACTCGACAGGCACACTACAGATGCCCGTCCGGCCGCCGTACGACCTGTAAGAAATGGTTGGCACCCTGCCGGATACCGCAGGGGTATCGCAAGGACATAAGCAGGGCACCGGACGAGTGCCTGCCGGACACCGGCTGATAAACGGGCCAATAATTCGACCCCATTTCCAAGAAAGTCGGCCGATCGCCGGTCGGCGACCCCCCGGGCCCCGTCATGGCAGCGTACGGGGCACTTTTAATTGTGACTGTGACCGCCATATCGCACGATCTTTCGCCGACCTCTACACGCCGGCCGATGCCTAGAAATCGCACACGCCGCCCGGGCTCCGCTTTAATTGTGACTGGGGTATTACCGCGAGGCTTGACACTCTTACCGCGAGGCTTGACACTCTCACCGCGCGGCTAGACACTCTTACCGCGAGGCTAGACACTCTTACCGCGAGGCTAGACACTCTTACCGCGAGGCTAGATACTCTTACCGCGAGGCTAGACACTCTTACCGCGAGGCTTGACACTCTCACCGCGCGGCCTCACAGACACACACACCGCGCGGCTGAAAATGACATGAATAGTACACCATACAGATCGGACTGCCTTCACGTGCTTCTTCATAATGCAGATCAAGAAGAATGTCAGACAAGTCGACCGTTGAGACAACTCGACTCGAGACAAGACGACCGTTGAGACAACTCGACTTGGGACAAATAAACAAATTATGAAATAATATTAACGCAATGGCCGGTCTGATGCGTGCATGAACGGTACCGAATCCCAAACTGCATGCGCACCAGCGCATCAAAAACGACGTCACCGTGCACAGTACGGCCTCGTTGACAGACCGGGGATGGGATAAGTTAGCGCACAGGCCCGGCAAAAACGATGCTACCGTGCACGGTACGGCTACGTTGGCCGGGGATAAGTGCGCACACAGGCCCGACAAAAACGAACGATGTGCACGGACAACAGTAATGCGATATATCGGCTATATCCTAAACTAAAGCAGCTAAACCTATCATCTCGCCCAGCGGCAACCCCAGCCGTATATCAACCCGGCCCGAACAAACAAAAACCTCACGTATCATAACTCCCAAACGGCGATCAGCCGCCGTCAAAATCCCCGCTACTATCCCAAAAGCAGGCGAGTCGACTTGTCTCAACGGTCGACTTGTCTCAACGGTCGACTTGTCCCGAGTCGAGTTGTCTCAACGGTCGACTTGTCTGACCGTCATCAAGAAGGCCCACACGTTGGGCATGTTCGGCAATTTCGCGATCTCTGCCGCTGAACTTAAGCCACTCTTTGGAACTGGAAGTATATCTATCACATCTGAGACTTGTGAGGGTCTTAACTTTTTCTAATTTTACAGATTCAACGTGCATATAACACTTCAAACTAGTCACATTATTTTGTTTTACGTCGGTCGGCGACGTTGACGCACCGCCTGCAGCAGTAGACGTCGCCATGTTTGATGAAAAATGTAGGTCATGTCATGACCGTCGACCCCGCACGGACAAACTCGTGTGGGATTGGACAATACGTAACACGTGATGCGATTGCGTCATTCGCGAACGGATTTTGTAACATGGCGCATTACGTCTTTGAACTTCCCTGATAATAATAATCAATTCTTATAGAGCGCCCTCCAAAAAAATTATCTCAGGGCGCTTTACATATACAGTAAAAGCACATTAAAATACAGCACATTAAAAAGTACAAGAAAAAAGAAACAAAAATATAATAATTTAACAATTTTATATCTTCCTAAAAAAATGTGTTTTAAGAGATCCTTTAAAAATTTCATATGAAACGGCACCACGCACTAACAGTGGCAGGGCATTACAAAGTCTCGGTGCACAGACCTGGAACGCCCTGCCACTGTAGTACTTGTTACCGCCAATAGGTTGGAACAAAAACAATTTTCCCTGAGAATTCGATCTCAAACAGCGACCAATATCACGGACACGCAGGAGCTCATCCAAATAATCCGGGGCCATACCGTTTACAATTTTGTATGTCAAACAAAGAATTTTGAATTCAATTCTCTGTTTCACCGGGAGCCAATGCAGCTCTTTCATAACTGGAGTGATATTTTCATATTTGTTAATCCTGGTAACTAGACGGGCAGCAGAGTTTTGTATCACTTGTAATTTTCGAACTTTTTTGGCAGGAATACCAAAAAGAAGGCTATTGCAATAGTCAATCCGGGATGTAATAAAGGCGTGCACCAACTTTTCTGTAGTTTTGGAATCCAAAAGAGAACGAATTTTTCCAATTTTCCAAAGTGCAAATGAAGCCTTTTTGCACACATTAGAGACCTGAGCACGCATGGTGCCAGCTGAATCTAAGATTACACCAAGGTTTTGAACCTTATCAGAAGGATATACATCTGCATCACCTATATGAACAACACATGGGGGTTCAGAGCTGGCAGTGTGTGAAGCAAATTTTGAGGACAATTTAATCAACTCGGTCTTCCCATCATTCAGTGCGAGCAAATTGTCACGCATCCAAAGACGGATTTCCCCCAAACATTGCTCCAGAACACCGACAGAATGCTCAGCACCCCGACAAGTGACGTAGATTTGAGTATCATCTGCATACATCATGTATTGCAAGCCATAACGAACTATGATGTCCTCCAGGGGTGCTGTATATAAACTGAAAAGAACAGGTCCAAGGACCGACCCCTGGGGGACACCACAGTTCAATGGTTGAGATTTTGACACAATCGAACCGATATGTACTTGCTGTGTTCGACCCTGCAGAAATGACCGAAACCATTTCAATGCAGTGCCTTCAATTCCAAACCTAGAACACAGTCTTTGCAGCAAGATACCGTGATCGATTGTGTCAAAAGCGGCCGATAAGTCTAATAAAACAAGAATGACATCTTTTCGTTCACCAAGAGCAAACAGCAAATCATTCTGGACTCGCAGTAGAGCCGTTTCAGTGCTGTAGCGCTGTCTGTATGCAGACTGACATTTCGCATAAAGAGAAAACTCGCAGAGATATGAATTAAGTTGTAAAGACACAGACTTTTCAATGATTTTTGACACAAATGACAAATTAGAAACAGGTCTATAACTACTGAGATCATTCTGAGGCATTTTTTGATTCTTTAGCAATGGACGAACCAGTGCATGTTTACAACCATCAGGAAATTCCCCTGTCAAAAATGAAGAATTAACAATATCGACAATTACCGGAGCAACCTGTTCTGCACAATGCTTTAACAATGACGTGGTATGGGATCCAGTGAACAAAACTTCGGAGGAAGTTTTTGTATAAGCTTCGCAACAGATTGAATGGTTACAGGTTCAAAAAAGGAAAATCTGCTTGTACATGTACTTTGCAACAGTATGGAGCACCCTGTCAAAGCATCTGTTGAAAAAGTTTGCCTTAACTTTTCAATTTTCAACCTAAAAAATTTCGAAAATTGTTCACTTAATACAGGAAATTCACAGTCTGGAAGTATTGATGCCGTGCCCTTCTTGCCCCCTGAAATATTGTCAATAATTCTGAAAAGTGTCGTTTGATCTGCAGTCTCAATTTGATCGCGATAGTATTCAATGTGGCACCTAGACACAAGCTGAAAATATGCATTACGGTTCTTTTTGTAAATCTGCATATGTATTTCAAGCCCAGAAGAACGCCATTGTCTCTCCAGTTTGCGCAGTTTCTGACGCGCAACAAGAAGATGGTCCTTAAACCACGGTGCACGAGGCTTATCATAGCGAACTTTCGATTTCATAGGTGCCACTTCATCCAATATTGTAGACAATACAGAGTTATATGTCTGAAAAAGATCTGATGGAGACTGTCCAAAACAACTCTGTTGAGAAAAAATCGTACCAATTTTGTGCTTGAAATAGTCAATATCGATTGTTTTAAGATCACGCCGCGAAGTCCGAGTCCTCAATACAGACGGACGCTCAAGAACAGATGAAAAATGCAATGCGGCGTGATCTGACGGTAGTGACCAGTCTATTGTTATGTCACCAAGCAGAGTGTCGCTAGTCCGGGTGATGACCAAATCAAGTGTGGCTCCTTTGTCATGTGTAGCACCTCGAACATGTTGTGCCAGGTCCATAGAATGAAGTAGTTCCATGAACGAAACTGCGTCACAATGAGCACCAGTAGCATTAATGCGAAAATTGAAGTCGCCAACAATAAGAAGGCGACCCCTTGTGTGGAGAATTCCCTCCATAAAAGACGTGAACTCGGACAAAAAGTCTGAAACAGACCTCTTGCCGTTCGAACCGGAGCACGGAGGTCTGTATACGACGACGAGACGAATCACGTGTGATGAAACATGCAGCTTTCCCATCAGAACTTCGAATGTCTCAAATCTAGATGTCTTTTCCATCACAAATCTCAAATTAGACTTGACAATAACAGCAGTTCCTCCCCCTTTCCGCTGAAGCCGAGGAATCTGAAAAATCCTATAACCACTCAGCACGGAGCGAAATTGATGCAAACCAATTTGCATGTTTTCGTCAAAATGGCAGCCAACGGACAAGACGTGTGTTGTGTCAGCTCTCCGAGTTTTCTATCAAAACTCGACACTAAGATACAGGATATCGTGTCTAAATTCCAAGTGTCGCCGCCTATGCCATTGCGGTCAGTGCTAAGTAGTGATTTTACCATTGATGAATTGTTACAAGCGAGGATTGTGATTTTTGAAGCTGCGATGGAGAAGTACCGTGAAGACGTCCAAGATGGCGACGAAACGGGCGACTCGTCAAAAAAGCTAAGTACATTTTTTTCACTTAAATCCCGTAGATCTAATCAAACAGCATCCGATGACATCAAGGACCTATGTCTGTATATTTTTGGTCATCGGAACACTTTTCCCATGTCTTGTCTTAGTTCAGCTTGTCAGATAAATTACAAGCAAACAAGGCATACTACAGATCGGGACCTAACAGGTGTCACAACCCCCGATCAAGTCCCTGAACCCACCCCACAGGTCATTTATCAAGCCATCATACAGGTCCAAAATGACATAAAATTACTTGATCAGAAATGTTCAGACCAATTTGCAACACTATCTGGCCAGATTTCTCGATCTTCTTGTTCCCAAAGGGAAACAATAGACCACCTGAAGAAGGAATGTGACGCTCTCCATTCTACCATTGATATGCTGATGAGTCCTTCTTCTTGTGAAGCCCATGATGATTCAGAACGCCCGCCGAGTGCTCTGAGCCGGAACCACCCATGGACGCCCACAAGTCTAGCCAGTCCAGCGAGCCACCGTACAGCGGATCTCAGTCCAACTTATTTATGTATGCAGATGACTCAACATTAACGTGTAGCTCCTCCAACATTAATATAATAGAAAGTAGCTTAAATACAGCTCTTACTAGTTTTCACAACTGGTGCGGAAGAAACAAGCTAGCTTTAAATGCCACCAAAACCAAATGCATGCTTATTGGTACTAGGCAGAAAATATCTAATGTTAATTTAAATGTATGCATTGCTGGTAGTCGTATTGAAAATGTGAAGTCTTATAAATGTTTGGGTGTAATTATTGATGAAGCATTAAGTTGGGGCCCACATGTCGAATACGTAAGAAAAAATGTGGTGTCTAAATTAGGTATACTAAGAAGAATCCGTGATTGTATTCCTCAGCACAGCTTGCACACACTATTTGTAAGTCTAGTTATGCCAACATTAGAGTATTGTTGTACTGTGTGGGGAGGAAGGTACATATCTCACGATAATATGTTAAACAAATGTCTCAAAAGAGCCGCGCGGATAATCCTTAAATGTACCTTCCTCACCCCTTCAGAGGATATGTTTGCTCGTCTTAATTGGACCCCTTTTTCAAAAAGAGTCAAGTCAAAAAAGGCTATTCTTGTCTTCAAAAGTATCAACAAAATGACTCCTTTGTACATGACAAATATTTTCAAACCACTTACAGTAATTCGCGAAACAAGGCAATCAACCCACACGGCACTGAAAGTTCCTTTCGCCAAAAAAGAATGCTACGCCACAAGTTTCGCTGTGAGTGGTGCAAATATTTGGAATAATCTGCCCGAACAATTGCGAACATTGGACTCATTAAGCACATTTAAATCAGAGCTCCGACATGCCATCTGAGTGTTAGATATTATGCCAATTGCGCTGATCTACGGAGTTAGAACTTGGTTGCCACTATAATGTGGAGCCGGATAGGAATTTCCCCTTCTTATTTTTCACCTAAAAGGTTTTTTATTTGGCGGGTTTTCGCCTATCTCGTAAATCAGAATTAGTATTAATGTTTAGAATTCCTGTAATATCCTTGTATTTATAATATGTACTGTTATTTTATTTGATGATGTATGCAGGGCCCCAATGAAAACCAGTTTTAAACTGTTTGGGCACACCCTGGGTAAAGAAATGGAATAAATAAATAAATCGAGTCTCAATAGTATGATCAGTTTCTTTAAACCATGTTTCGGTTAAAACGAAGACATCTGTGCCCATATGAAGTATTGAGTCTGCAACTGCTGATAACTTTTTGTCCACGGACCTGGCATTCCAAACAGTAAAAGCAACCTTGCGATCCACTGTCAATGATGATGTTCTTGGCACAGTAGTTAAATTTGACAAGACCCGTCCACGATTTGAACGTACTATTGGACGTGGAACGAGATTAACTAGTACTTCGATTTGACCAACCGTAAAAGACGCGTCACTATCTCGAAACTGATTAAGAGTCTCTCTCGACCGATGATCACGCAATGTACAGTCAAACTCGTGGGAATTGAAATTCATCTTTATTTGTCTTCCAGCCCTTTTCCCCCTGTACTTAAACAAGCCGAGCATTTTCAAGTTCAGACAAGTCGATGGTGTAATGTAGGAGCAATTCCTAGATGTGAAAAGTTCCAACAGTCTAATTCTTGAGTAGGTAATTCTGTCATTGAAAGTTGTACAATTCTTTAAAACGTTTACATTCGATGACGATACACACTTTTCATCCAGAAAAGGTGGCCCAGGATTTATGGATACATTGTGATTTCCATAGGAGGATCGTGGCCGGGCACAACCAGGCATGTAATGCCTCTCTTACTCCATTTAAGCCGTGGTGTTGTGAAGTGATGCGATCCGATGGAAATTGAAAATTCTGACTCCACGGCACGATATTTGGATGCAACAAGTCCATAATATCCAAACAGGTGAACTGACTCCGGGGCGAAAACTCCAACCAAAACAAGCAGGGTTACAGCGCAACAGCCCCACTTCATGACTGTCGGAAATACGTGGACGTCCGGCAGAATGGTGCATGAAGAGACGACGTAGAATTTAAGTCCCAAAACACTCTCCAATCAGAAACAAAATAGTCCAAAATAGTTGATGCCAAAATAGTTCGCTCTTTGCAGCAGGATTATTAAATAACTGCAGGATGATATGTGGAGAACTATTTTTCTAGTAATCTAGAGTCATTTATTTAGTCGGAACTGTTCAGAAAATTTACACCCACTCTTGCTGGATCGAAACAAACGAATTTGAGCACTCAGCTGAAGGCCTATGAGGTCTTTCGAATGAATTTGTTCAGCAACCGTAGATCTAGGATAAGACGTTTTTTTCCCATTCTGCTGAATAGAAACCGTAAGAGGGTTAGTGAAATGTGGTTGTACGGAGCAAACTTCAATTGATCCCACTTCTAATAACTCTGATATAGCCTCTGATACAAATGTGTGATGCGAGATAGCAGACATGTTGTTATTATAAAACTGCGCCGGAGGCAAATCGTAAAAGGGGATTGTAAAACCATCAACAATTGTCTCCATTATAAAAGTAGGGGTTCCAATTTGGCGCCAAAAAGACGCGTGGCTCTTCAGTCTGCCTGATACTTTGATTGGCTGATTATCTTGATTTTGCTCATAATCTGTATAGTCTTTGTCGCATTGTATGTGTACATAAGGACTTTCAAAATGACACTGGTTTTCATTCAATTGTTGTATAGGTAGGCCTATGTCGTACTTAACTTTCGGCTTAATTACATTAGTGGCCTGCTGGAGCTTGCTTGGTTGTGCTGGTGCTCTGGAACTGCTGTTGTCTTGCTGGACAGCTTTCTTTCCAATGGCCAAACTTTCCACAGAAGAAACAACTTCCTCTGCCCTGCCCGATGGTTGGAGTCCCACGAAAAAGCTGGCTAGGAGGAGTACTGACAAGATATGGGCTGCTGGTCCAATCTTTCTTGAATTTCTTTGACGCTTGGTTGGTAGTTTGCTTCTTCTTGATTTTCTTTCCAGCCCGGGCCTCAGCTCTTTGGATTCGTTTCTCGTCGTCCTCATCGGCCGCCAGCTCATTTGTTTCATACTCTGAAACGGTAGCCCAACCATGCTCGCTCAGGTCTGCTAACTTGATCAGTTTTTGTCTACCGGCAATTGTCTCTTTTTCTTTCTCTAGATAGGTCACGGCATTGGACGGGTCATCAATGGCTTGGCTTACCAGGTCATCGATGGACTGATTAAACTCGAATTGACGTCTATTGCCTTCTCTTTTCCACTTGTTTTCGGACACTGAAGATATCTTTCTTTGTACAGTCTGGATTGTCTTTTGGTTCTCTTCATTGAAGGCTGCTTTTGTAGCTTCCAGCGACTGGGTAAACGAGTTCTGCAACTCTGTGTGACTCTGTCTGAATTCTTTTAAGATTTTTTCAATGTCTTCCTTGGTAGCGGCCGTCATGGTAGTAGTAGCAGCAGTAGTACATTAAATGTATATTGGTTAACAGCGTAATAGCATACATGTACAGTGTGCATGCAGTAATGGAGATGATAATTTAGCACGTCTGTTCAATGGTGCGAGCCAACGTGAAGTGACGCTCACGCCACACCCCATCACCCTATTCTTGTACATACCGTGGAGAAACCAAATATATGCTAATTCACCGGGGGCGCTCAACCGCATATATTGTTGTATAATGTGCATGTAACAATAATTATACTTCGACTCAAATAAACCACAAAGGAGACAAGTTATTGAGTGATGCCACAGCCTCAAAAATGGCAGTATGTTTTATTCCGGATACCAGTGAAAGGGCATACCGGTAGCAAAAGGAAACAATTCAACAAATAAACAATTTGGGCCACCCAGGCCCCCGGGCAACACCAGGCCCGACCATTATAATGGGCAACACCAGGCCCGACCGGTCAAGGGGAACACCAAGCCCCTGGGCAACACCAAGCCCCTGGGCAACACCAGGCCCACCAACACAGGGCAACCAAATGCCCATTGCCAAAGAGGCAACCACATGCAACCACAAAGTTGCTTCCATCTACCGATGTTAAATTCGGTCAGGAAAATCTAGCCTCGGGAAATTCGCGAGCGCTATGACAACAGAGCAATTTGCCTAAAATATAATTTACTGCCGGATTTGATTATTAGGCCGCTAAATGTGAGGACTTGCGTTACTGGCTGTCTGAATCCGTAATAAATTGCCACACGCGCCTGCGCGCCCACCAGGAGAAGACGGACAGGGACCCTCCACAAAAACAAAACTGGGATCTATGGGGAAATGTGGGACTTGATAAATTGAAGCAAGTTGTTTGAAAAAAGATGGTTGCCAAAAGGAGACAAATGAACCCCATCATCCCGGAATAGAGAACCATCCGACCAAACAAATTGAGGATGCTGAATACAAAGGGCTTGAGCCAACTTGGCACATTGTGCTCGCGCCCACCTATTGATTGTGCGACGTTTGCGCTCTAATGCAGGTTGAGAGTGTGAGCCCCAGCATAAAAAACGCGCGGCAGAATGTCAGACCAGACAATAATGTCATAGTCGGACACCATTGTAAACAATCCCTAAGCATGACTGCGATTTGTTGACGCAGGGCATACTCGTCAACTCTAATGAGGTCGTTAGTGCCTAGATGGATAATCATGTAAGCCGGATAATCATATAGGACTCGACCCAACTCATCCCGAAGGTCATAAGCGTCCCCCACGCCGGCCCCACCTTTGCCTTTCCAGTGGACATTGACCGGTAGCTCAAACTGACATTCGGCCCGGCGGATGATAGAGTCCCCCACTATCCAGACTGTATCTGAAGTAATTAAATGAAAGGAAGTTTTTTTCACTAGACAACCCACACCTCTAGTTAAAGTGTGCTGCATAGGCTAGCGTGGGCGGGAGGTTAACTGGGGGGGGGGGGGGGGGGTTCTTTACCCTGTATCTGTGGTAAGCTACAAACAGGCAATGGGCGTATATATGACAAAAATGCATCAGAACGCCAGCGCCCCATAATTTGAATATCAGCCCTGGCCACACCCAGCTGTGATGCAGAGGACGCCGCACCAATGCGAAACGAGTGCCCCTTTATGCGGGCCCCCTTAAGTCCCAAAAATTGGATAGCCTTTTGTAGCACCGCATTAAACTGATATTGCGTCAGCGGGCTCCCGTCAAAATGACAGAAAAAGGGGCCCGCGCAATTGGGTAGCATGGCAAAAAACTGCCATAAGGCCGTAACCGGACACAATGATTTGTCACTGGACTGCACCAAGGGAACACTCTGGGGGAGGCCACGCTGATTGTTCTTGGATTTACGAAAATGAATCACGACAGAAGCAGACTCGGCAGTGGGTAAAGGTGGAATAAACTGTACGTCCTGGCAACTCAAAACAATAATAATAATAATAATAATAATAATAATAATAATAATTCTTAATAAGTACTTGTATAGAGCACTTCTCTAAAAACTTACTCAAGGCGCTACAAAACAGTCTCCCTCCAAAACTTAACAAATGTCATTATATTATTAGCTATGAGTAAATAGAAACGCCTTCACGTGCTTCTGGAAAGTTTTTAAGCACAATGTTACGAACGTAACTTGGTAATTTATTCTAAAGAGCAGGGGCAACATGGGCAAATGCACGATTACCAAAGGCGGTTCTGGTTCAGGGGACTTCAAGGATGGTGGAGTATGAAGAGCGGAGTGCATAATGGGATGACTTTATGATGAGAAGATCTTTTAGGTACTTGGGTGCAATATCGTAGAGTGCCTTAAATACAAGCGTAAGGATTTTGTATTCAATCTTTTTCTGAACTGGTAGCCAGTGGTACCGTCGCAGGATTGGTGTGATATGCTCGCACCTCTTCACACGTGCCCGAACTCTCCCGGCGTTGCGAAGAACTCTTGCAGTCTGGACACAGAAGAATCCGGAAGGCCCACAAACACGGTATTGCAGTAGTCCAGCCGTGTTGTGACAAGTGCATGAATGACCTTTGCAGCGTCAGAGTCGGACAAGTGTTTCCTTGTGTCCTTATCTTGGCAATGTTTCTCAGATGATAGTGTGCACTTCTACAGACAGCCGAGATGTGAGCATTCATGTTTAGCTTGTTGTCGAGAATAACACTAAGATCCTGTACGGTTGCTGAAACAGCCAGCTCATGACCATTACTGATGTTTGAGTGTTGATGCCTTGAGCCAATAAGAAGAATGTCTGTTTTCTCCTTGTTTAGTTTCAGGAAATTACTTTCCATCCACAATTGCATCTTAGCCATACAGTCCTGAATCGTCTGATATGCAGCAATATCTGAAACAATTAATAAACATGAATGCCAACTGCCCACATGAAAGAATTTGCTGTAGAGCCTAACCGAGAAAAAAAAGTGGTTTTTGTTCTTCTATTTGACAAAGCACATGTACATTTGTATATATCACATAATACCTAATGACATAAATTGTGTGCAGTCAGTGTGTGCCTGTCATGAAACAAATGCATTTGTTTTTCACTAATGATTACTCACCTAGGATTTGAACCCATGACCTCATATAACTAGTGCAGACCTCATTTTACTTGATTATCAGCATGTAGCTTGCTGATAATGAGAACTGTCCAATTTGTACCAGTGTAGTTATTGTCCTGAAATGACATCTTAATTGGCACTCTCTCTCTGTACACAGGCACTGCTGTAGCTGCTAGTTCTACATCTGCTGGCCGTGAAGTACCGGTATCATGTTCATTGACAGCTCCAAGTAGTAAGTTTTTTTCCCCAAAACTAAAGCCAACTGCATACGCGTTTAATACATACTGTAACGCAATGCGTCTTTAGTGATGTTATGCCGTGGTCGGGAGGGCGCATTCCAGTCCCTAGCTGGCTCCCGGCAATGCGCGTGCTCCTGCACGGGGTGCGGGGGGCACCAGCTGGCTGTGTGCGCCCTATATAAGCCGCTGCACAAATAGCGTCGCGCTCGGTTTTTACCGTGACTAGTGGAGAGTGCTGTTGCGTGCAGAGGTTGGGTATTCATAGTCCCGCCGAGTCCCTGATCCAATCCCCTACCAATCATTACTAAGTCACCGTGGGGGAACCTCATACTTATGTGTGGGTCGGGTTAATTGCTAACCGATTTGTATAGAGTAATTCGCCAATCAACAGTTGTTGTATAATAAAGTCTGGAATTCTAGCTATGTGTCCTAAGTAGGAGAGAGTGTCCCGAACGCAGAATCGCCTGTTAAGGCTGCAGCTTCAACAAACTGAGACCCGGGGAGAGGCAGCGCGGTGGAGATCAAATAAGACACCCAGTACGTCGATGACGACCCAGTTCGGTAGCCGTGAACTCTTCACAGCTACCGACACACCTACACCAAAACCCAGGACGAGAATCAACAATTCCGTTGCGCCAGCGCCTACACCAGTGTCCATTATAGGCGTCCCGTCGCAGATGGAGGACGAGTTGACGAGCTACGGCGTGGAAGGCAGCCTAACGGGATTGACACCAACTGGTCTTTCGACCGCACGCCGGCAGCCGAGAGCCCAAGGAGAAGTTCCATTGCAGTCGGCGAAGGGCGGAAAAATCCCATGGCGAAATTACAAGCAGCATTTCCAGTCCTGCAAGTTAGCAAACAATTGGGGTGATCGCCAAGCGAAAGTGTTTTTGGCGGCGAGCCTGCATGATGATGCGGTCAAAGTGTTGGGAAACCTAACAGCGAGCGGGAGTGACGTAACTTACTCCGAGTTGGTTGCGCTGTTGGAAAAGAGGTTTGGCCCAGGAGAGCTTGTGGAAAACCACCTAGCAGAGCTGCGGCATAGGCGACAAAAGTCTAGGGAGACGCTGCAGGAATTGGGACAGGCGATAAGGGAGTCGGCTTCACTCGCCTACCCAGAACTATAGGAGGAGGGGCGTGACCGCCTAGCCAGGGGGAACTTCTCTGATGCGGTGGAAGAACAAGCTGTTCGAGAAGGGATCTTCCGGGCAAGACCATCTTCGCTGGACGAGGCTGTTATAGCTGCGCTGAACACTGAAGGGTTCCTTAAAATAGAGGAACAGCGGGCAGGAAGGCGGCCCAAATATGCCCGAGTAGTGGAAGGCGATACATCGCACCCCTGGGATGAGTTCAAGTGGGAAGTAGAAGGGACTCAGCGACAGATGAAAGAGTCGGCTGATAAAAATCAGCGCGAGGTGAAGGAGTGGCTGAAAAAAATGACCCAGCGAATTGATTCCTTCAGGCCCCAAGGAGGGAGCCATTCATCGCGTGCCGCCAATCAAAGGCAAAATGCAGCGCCAGATGACGTTTGCTTTAAGTGCAAACGAAAAGGGCATTTTGCAAGGACTTGTAAACAACCAAATGCAGAAAGACAACCGGGCCAAAAGGCGCCAGAGAACACCGCACCGGAGAGAGTTTAGGTGAGAGGACTGAAAGCGACAATACACCTTCACCTAGAACCGGTTGCATGGCGGGCAATGGATTATTCGTACAGGCCGTGGTACGGGGAGTTAAAACGGGGCTACTCGTCGACACAGGGGCAACACACACAGTGTTGTCGTGTACACTGTATTTCAACATTTCCAGAGACCACAGACCAAAACTAACGACCACAGGCGCAGGAGTACGGAATGCTGATGGGAGTAAAATGGAAACCTTCGGTAGCGCCTGGGTGGAGATTAACATTGGCCAAACGACAAGTTCAATTCAAGCAGTATTCGGCAACACGGGCGAAATCCAAGGGATATTAGGGATGGATTTCTTGATTCCAACCCAGGGAACATTAAACTTCCGGACACTGGAATTGCAGTTAGGTGGGGAAATGATCAAGTGCACTGACGAAGGAGGGAGTGGTCTCTGTGCGAGAGTGATCGTAGGTGAAACTACCAGAGTGCCAGCGGGTCATGAGGCGTTAATACCGGGATATGTGTCCGGTAACAGGCAGAATGGTGTAGTCGGAGTTGCGGACAAGGGCATGGTAATGGCCAGGGTGCTAGTGAAAGCGGCTGAGGATACATTTCCCATCAGAGTGTTCAACCCCGGCAAGAGAGAATGTGTTGTCAGCAAAGGTACTACAGCAGGCATTTATACGCCTGTAGGTAAAGGCGACGTGCAGGAAGAACAACCGGGAGTGATTTTGCCTGGGGGCTCCTCGGACGTGCCAACTCACCTTGTCGACTTGTTTGGGAGAAGTAAGGCAGGGGTGGAGACGAGACATTACATCAGAATAGCTCAACTGTTGTGTCAATACGAAGACGTCTTTTCAAGCGGGGAGGGGGGACATAGGACGAACCAATTTAGTCCGTCATCGAATTAATACAGGCGACGCCCGGCCTATCAAGGATAGGCCGAGAAGGCACCCTCCCGAGGAACAAGCGGAAATTAAAAGACAGGTGCAAGAAATGGTCCGTAATGGCACCATCGAGCCTTCGGACAGCCCTTGGGCATCAAATGTGGTCCTTGTAAGAAAAAAGGACGGAAGCAAGAGGTTTTGTGTTGACTACCGTCGCCTAAACGCAGTTACAATTAAAGACGCCTATCCGATCCCTCGGATAGATGATACACTAGACGCTCTGGCAGGTTCCAAGTGGTTTTCCACACTGGACTTAGCATCCGGCTATTGGCAGGTCGGGTTGAAAGACGAGGCCAAGGAGAAGTTTGCTTTTGTCATACGTGGAGGTTTGTTCCGTTGGCGCGTAATGCCGTTCGGGCTTTGTAATGCCCCCTCCACGTTTGAGCGACTGATGGAGAGGGTTTTGGCTGGACTGCATTGGGAGACGCTACTCGTTTACCTAGACGACGTTATTGTGTATGCTAAGACGGTGGAGGAGGAGTTGAGTCGCCTTGCGACTGTCTTCCAGCGCTTTCGGCAGGCGGGCCTAAAACTTAAACCGAAGAAATGCCACTTATTCAAGCGGCGGGTTCTTTACCTGGGGCATGTAGTGTCGGGGGAAGGAATTGCGACAGACCCGGAGAAGGTGAAGGCTGTACGGGACTGGCCAACACCCACGACTGTGAGAGAAGTACAGAGTTTCTTAGGGTTGGCATCCTATTACCGCAAATTCATCAGAGGCTTTGCTGATAGGGCTCGCCCGTTACACCGCCTGACGGAAAAGGGGAAGGTGTTCGGATGCACGAGTGACTGCGATGAATCATTTCAAGATTTAAAGAACAGCCTTCTGGAGGCGCCAGTTCTGAAGTTTCCTGACCCTGAGGCTGAGTATATTTTAGACACCGACGCAAGCGGCATACGCATAGGAGCGGTCCTGTCACAGGTGACGGACGAAAAGGAGATGGTGGTCGCCTATGCGAGTAGAACGCTTAGTAAAGCGGAGCGCAACTATTGCGTGACGCGCCGGGAGTTTCTGGCAGTCGTCGTTTTTCTAAAGCAATTTAGACAGTACCTTTATGGTAGGAGGGTCACAGTGAGGACCTATCACGGAGCACTACGTTGGCTTCTCAACTTTCGAGATCCACTGGGACAGATGGCACGATGGCTGCAGATCATCAGTGAATACAACTTCACGATAATTCATCGAGCAGGACACTCACACGGCAATGCAGACGGATTATCACGTATATCGTGCAATCAGTGTGGACGAGATGAGGGGGCGGAGGCGCCACAGACGACAACGTCAATAGGTGAGCATGTTGGAAATGAGATAACAGCTCCTGTCATAGGAGTGGGAAGCGTCACGATTGCACCTACCATAACCCACGCCGCGGTGAGAGACGCACAGCTTCAGGACGCGTCCATTAGATGGGTGCTTGAGGCTAAAGAGGAGTTGGTAGAGAGACCTGAATGGGCAGAAAAGTCTTCGAGATCGTCGGTAGCGTCGGTAGCAAAGACATACTGACAACTAGCAGTAAGAGGAGGAATCCTCTGTAGGCGATGGGAATCGCATGATGGTCGCCGAGTAAGGTGGCACATGGTGCTACCAGTGAAATACCGCAGGAAAGTCAAGTGGACACCTAGGTGTCAGGAAATCCATGGGTACGGTCCGCGAAAGATTCTACTGGGTCGGCATGGCAGCTGAAATTAGGTCGATCATTAGACTGTGATGTGTGCGCCCAGAGAAAATCCCCGGCCAAGACTAGGAAGGCGCCACTACAGCAGCACGCAGTGGGGGCGCCTATGGAGCGTGTTGCGTTATACATCGTCGGGCCTCTTCCAGAAAGTGCGAGGGGGAATAAATACATCCTAGTCGTAGGCGACTATTTAAGTAAATGGATGGAGGCCTACCCTATACCGGACCAGACGGCGGAAACCATGGCAGAGAAGTTTGTACAGGAATTCGCATGCCGTTTTGGCGTGCCAGAAGTCCTTCATTCAGACCAGGGCCGTAACTTCGAATCGCGGGTGTTTGCAGGAATGTGCCATATCCTTGGCATCGACAAGACACGGACATGCCCCTACAACCCAACGTCCGACGGACTGATTGAGAGATTCAATCGGACACTAATTAACATGGTTGCGATGATGATAGAGCCCGATAAGCGACAGCGTGATTGGGATGAGAAACTTCCGTTTGCCACGTTTGCATATCGTGCCACGCCGCAGGAGTCCACAGGCAACATGCTTATGTTGGGGCGAGAGCTGCGCCTTCCCATTGATTTTACGACTGAGGCAACATCAGAGGAAAGAGAACCGGAGGGCGTAGTAGAAGCTGACTACGCGAGTGAGCTGCGCCAACGGATAAGAGCAGCTCATGACAGGGCCCGAGTGTGCTTGCGGAAGAGTGCAAGACGGCAAAAGGCGTGTTATGGCCGACGAACCACTCGACCCAAACTGAAACCCGGTCACTTCGTCTGGTTGCATATCCCTGCTAAAAAGAAAGGGTTGTCACCTAAACTGCAATGTAGATGGGAAGGTCCCTACCTTATTCTGCATAAGTTGTCAGATGCCACCTATATGATCCAAAGAGGGAAGAAGGGCAGGATGAAGGTCGTTCACTGCGACAGACTAAAACCTTATGTAGGTGAGCCGATCCAGGCATGGGCGGTGGTTGTACCAACAGGTGAAACACCAAGACAGGGGGTCAGGGCTCCCTTGGATGTGAGCAACATACAAGAGGATCAAGGACATGATCCGTTCAGCGCAATTGTTCATGAGGAATGTATTCCCCACGTCACCCGAGCCTTCCAGTCAACAGAAAATGGTGGACACGATAGGGGATGGTGATGGGAAGCAGTGAGAAGCAACAATGAGAAGGGATCAGAGTGAGGACAAGAAGTCTCGCAGCACCCCAGAAGGGGCGCAGGTGAGATGTCCATAGTGCAGACTTCTGCTTCATAGGCGAAGTTTAGACCGTCATCTCACGGTAGAGCACGGTCCCAGGGTCTACTACTGGTGTAAGCGGTGTGCCCATAGAAACAATAGACGCGATAACTTACGGGCCCACTACAAAGACTGCCACCCGGAAGATGTCAGTGAGGTGGAAGAGATCAAGGGCGAGACGTGCGAGTCCCGGAATCGTCACAGGGAGGGGGATGAACGGAAATCAAAGGGATCAGACCGGTCAAAGTCGCCGAGGAAAAGCCACCAGAAGACGGAGGACGAGAATCCTGGGGAAAAGCCAACAAATAAGGGTGCCTCTAAAAGAAAGTCGGCAGAAGCCACAGAGCAGCCTGCCAAGCGGCCAAGCACCTACGCGTCTGCGCCGTGCACTGTGTCAAGGGCACCAGATGCTAAGACCGAGACTTCTACATGTGTTACGCCGAAGGTAATCCTACCAGAGACGGCGAAGCGACAAGGGCAGCCGGGTGGGAGGAAGTCGGGTGACATAACAGGGGCAGCAGCGACTCCGGCCCAAGAGGTTTATTCATCAAAGGCGGTGGAGGAGTCAGACTCCGCTCCGCCAATAGTCGCGGTGGAGGTAGAAGTGATGTCAGTCGGTCATCCAGTGGAGTGGTCGCCGCAGCGAGAGGCAGCTATCAATCTGTCCCCCATGTCAATGCAATGGGATTTGGAAGAGGAAATGCTGGTTCCTGAGGTTTCTACCCGACAGCCGGGAGAAAAGCCATTTACACTGCTGAGATAGATGGAACGAGAAAAACAGTCACAGGATACAGCATCCCCAGATCGTTCCTCAGCAAGCGAGCAAGGGAAGTCCCTGCAAGAGCTTCGAGTTCGGTACCTGCTATCGGGGCATACAGTGAAGATTGTTGAGGAGGGAGAGGCTACCGTGTACACAGATACGGCGCAAGCCGTACATCATGAGCAACAGAGGCGCCAGTATGACGTTGTCTTTCTTCAGCACCTGCCGGCATCGATGTCAGAAGTGAAGAATGAGCAACCTACCAGAGTCCGTCGGCTTGTAAGGGACAAGGGTGCTGTATCCTGGAAGTTGGGCCAGCGATGACGCGCAGTGATTTGGAGAAGAACATGGTCGGCAACTTCACAAAGGTTACTGAGACAGTGACACGCACCGTCTATCAGAATGGGCTGTTGCTTACCAAGGACCAAACCGATCGTGTTTTCCACGTGAATTTCCCAGCTGGATTTAACTAAACTTAGAGAAGTTGTTACACAAAAGTTATTCAAAAGTTGTAGTGTTGAGGATCGTTTAGGTTATTGTTCAGTACGAGATTACTTCTTCAAGTTTATCGTCCTGTAAAGTTACCTTATGTAAAGGACAGTAATAGCCTTTACGCCTGTTTAGGCGATAAAGAAAAATAGCCAGCCAAAGTATACAGTTTATAAATGTTTTGTATGTAAGGTTAGTGTTTATATTTAGAAGTTATAAGCCGTTGCTAGTTCACCTTATTAGGAGTTCTGGCCTACCCGTGTTCTAAGATTTATTCATGACGTGGGGCAGTATGATCATCGTTGCATAACGTTGGGATGTTAATTGTCGTGTAAATTATCAGTTAATTAAGCGCATCATAAGTTAGTTTTGATTGGATTTTATGCATTGCTTTTATTTAGGTGTCAGTTTTTGGGTCAGGGACTGACCAAACTTGGAAGGCGCCAATGTAACGCAATGCGTCTTTAGTGATGTTACGCCGTTGCCGGGAGGGCGCATTCCAGTCCCTAGCTGGCTCCCGGCAATGCGCGTGCTCCTGCACGGGGTGCGGGGGGCACCAGCTGGCTGTGCGCGCCCTATATAATCCGCTGCACGAATAGTGTCGCGCTCGGGTTTTACTGTGACTAGTGGCGAGTGCTGTTGCGTGCAGAGGGTGGGTATTGATAGTCCCGCCGAGTCCCTGGTCCAATCCCCTACCGATCATTACTAAGTCACCGTGGGGGAACCTCATACTTATGTGTGGGTCGGGTTAATTGCTAACCGATTTGTATAGAGTAATTCGCCAATCAACAGTTGTTGTATAATAAAGTCTGGAATTCTAGCTATGTGTCCTAAGTAGGAGAGAGTGTCCCGAACGCCTGGGTAGGCGAATAAAACATCATCGTAATCACATGGATGCGTGTCAGGTCCCCATCATTCTCTAGTTTCCCCATCTGTCAGAAAGTGAGAGCGTGTGAGGGTGATATTTGGTGGTGTTCCACGGGCCTGGCGGTATACCTCCGCCAAAACGGATCTGCATCTCCGGCCGTATAGGTTAGGCCGTTCACCGATATTGGCTGAGACAGAACCGGGCAGTCGTCTGAGGGCAATACCGTCACAAATGGTGTCAGAAGTGGGATAGGCGCCGTTGCTTCACTACTAGAAATCACCTACGCCTGTGACATCACCTACCCAGGAGTCATCACCTACATCTAACATCTACATCTAACTATTGATCAGCATGGCAGCCGCCGACGAGATATCCGTGGAGGACGAGCTGATGCTGCTGCGGATGGACGTAATACAGGGTGAGGATGATCTGCAGCAATCCCGTACCGAGAACAGCGACTTGACAGAAGTTAAGGAGTTGCTGGTGGCGCAGATTCACCTGTTAAGGCCGCAGCTTCGACAAACTGAGACCCGGGGAGAGGCAGCGCGGTGGAGAGCAAATAAGACACCCAGTACGTCGATGACGACCCAGTTCGGTAGCCGTGAACTCTTCACAGCTACCGACACACCTACCCCAAAACCCAGGACGAGAATCAACAATTCCGTTGCGCCAGCGCCTACACCAGTGTCCATGATAGGCGTCCCGTCGCAGATGGAGGACGAGTTGACAAGCTACGGCGTGGAAGGCAGTCTAACGGGATTGACACCAACTGGTCTTTCGACCGCACGCCGGCAGCCGAGAGCCCAAGGAGAAGTTCCATTGCAGTCGGCGAAAGACGCGAGCCTAATGGAAGGCGAAAAATCTCGGTACATTCAAAGCACAGGGGTCGAGAAGAAACAAGGCATGAGGAAGAGTGAGGTGGATGCGCCTACCGGACGTCCGAACATCATCCCCGACAGATTTAGCGGAAAAATCCCGTGGCGAAATTACAAGCAGCATTTCCAGGCCTGCAAGTTAGCAAACAATTGGGGTGATCGCCAAGCTAAAGTGTTTTTGGCGGCGAGCCTGCATGATGATGCGGTCAAGGTGTTTGGAAACAGCGAGCGGGAGTGACGTAACTTACTCCGAGTTGGTTGCCCTGTTGGAAAAGAGGTTTGGCCCAGGAAAGCTTGCGGAAAACCACCTAGCAGAGCTGCGGCATAGGCGACAACAGTCTAGGGAGACGCTGCAGGAATTGGGACAGGCGATAAGGGAGTCGGCTTCACTCGCCTACCCAGAACTATAGGAGGAGGGGCGTGACCGCCTAGCCAGGGGGAACTTCTCTGATGCGGTGGAAGAACAAGCTGTACGAGAAGGGATCTTCCGGGTAAGATCATCTTCGCTGGACGAGGCTGTTATAGCTGCGCTGAACACTGAAGGGTTCCTTAAAATAGAGGAACAGCGGGCAGGAAGGCGGCCCAAATATGCCCGAGTAGTGGAAGGCGATACATCGCACCCCTGGGATGAGTTCAAGTGGGAAGTAGAAGGGACTCAGCGACAGATGAAAGAGTCGGCTGAGACAAATCAGCGCGAGGTGAAGGAGTGGCTGGAAAAGATGACCCAGCGAATTGATTCCTTCAGGCCCCAAGGGGCGAGCCATTCATCGCGTGCCGCCAATCAAAGGCAAAATGCAGCGCCAGATGACGTTTGCTTTAAGTGCAAACGAAAAGAGCATTTTGCAAGGACTTGTAAACAACCAAATGCAGAAAAGCGACCCAAGTCGGGAAACGCCCGTGGGCCAAAAGGCGCCAGAGAACACCGCACCGGAGAGAGTTTAGGTGAGAGGACTGAAGGCGACAATACACCTTCGCCTAGAACCGGGTGCATGGCGGGCAATGGATTATTCGTACACGCCGTGGTACGGGGAGTTAAAGTGGGGCTACTCGTCGACACAGGGGCAACACACATAGTGTTGTCGTCTGCACTGTATTTCAACATTTCCAGAGACCACAGACCAAAACTAACGACCACAGGCTCAGAAGTACGGAATGCTGATGGGAGTAAAATGGAAACCCTCGGTAGCGCCTGGGTGGAGATTAACATCGGCCAAACGACAAGTTCAATTCAAGCAGTCTTTGGCAACACGGGTGGAATCCAAGGGATATTAGGGATGGATTTCTTGATTCCAACCCAGGGAACATTAAACTTCCGGACACTGGAATTGTAGTTAAATGGGGAAATGATCAAGTGCACTGACGAAGGAGGGAGTGGATCTGTGCGAGAGTGATCGTAGGTGAAACTACCAGAGTGCCAGCGGGTCATGAGGCGTTAATACCGGGATATGTGTCCGGTAACAGGCAGAATGGTGTAGTCGGAGTTGCGGACAAGGGCATGGTAATGGCCAGGGTGCTAGTGAAAGCGGCTGAGGATACATTTCCCATCAGAGTGTTCAACCCCGGCAAGAGAGAATGTGTTGTCAGGAAAGGTACTACGGCAGGCATTTATACGCCTGTAGGTGAAGGCGACGTGCAGGAGGAACAACCGGGAGTGATTTTGCCTGGGGGCTTCTCGGACGTGCCAACTTACCTTGTCGACTTGTTTGGGAGAAGTAAGGCAGGGGTGGAGCCGAGACATCACAGCAGAATAGCTCAACTGTTGTGTCAATACGAAGACGGCTTTTCAAGCGGGGAGGGGGACATAGGACGAACCAATTTAGTCCGTCATCGAATTAATACAGGCGACGCCCGTCCTATCAAGGAAAGGCCGAGAAGGCACCCTCCCGAGGAACAAGCGGAAATCAAAAGACAGGTGCAATAAATGGTCCGTAATGGCACCATCGAGCCTTCGGACAGCCCTTGGGCATCAAATGTGGTCCTTGTAAGAAAAAAGGACGAAAGCAAGAGGTTTTGTGTTGACTACCGTCGCCTAAACGCAGTTACAATTAAAGACGCCTATCCGATACCTCGGATAGATGATACACTAGACGCTCTGGCAGGCTCCAAGTGGTTATCCACACTGGACTTAACATCTGGCTATTGGCAGGTCGGGTTGGAAGACGAGGCCAAGGAGAAGTCTGCTTTTGTCATACGTGGAGGTTTGTTCCGTTGGCGCGTAATGCCGTTCGGGCTTTGTAATGCCCCCTCCACGTTTGAGCGACTGATGGAGAGGGTTTTGGCTGGACTGCATTGGGAGACGCTACTCGTTTACCTAGACGACGTTATTGTGTATGCTAAGACGGTGGAGGAGGAGTTGAGTCGCCTTGAGACTGTCTTCCATCGCTTTCGGCATGCGGGCCTAAAACTTAAACCGAAGAAATGCCACTTATTCAAGCGGCGGGTTCTTTACCTGGGGCATGTAGTGTCGGGGGAAGGAATTGCGACAGACCCGGAGAAGGTGAAGGCTGTACGGGACTGGCCAACACCCACGACGGTGAGAGAAGTACAGAGTTTCTTAGGGTTGGCATCCTATTACCGCAAATTCATCAGAGGCTTTGCTGATAGGGCTCGCCCGTTACACCGCCTGACGGAAAAGGGGAAGGTGTTCGGATGCACGAGTGACTGCGATGAATCATTTTAAGATTTAAAGAACAGCCTTCTGGAGGCGCCAGTTCTGAAGTTTCCTGACCCTGAGGCTGAGTATATTTTAGACACCGACGCAAGCGGCATACGCATAGGAGCGGTCCTGTCACAGGTGACGGACGAAAAGGAGATGGTGGTCGCCTATGCGAGTAGAACGCTTAGTAAAGCGGAGCGCAACTATTGCGTGACGCGCCGGGAGTTTCTGGCAGTCGTCGTTTTTCTAAAGCAATTTAGACAGTACCTTTATGGTAGGCGGGTCTCAGTGAGGACCTATCACGGAGCACTACGTTGGCTTCTCAACTTTCGAGATCCACTGGGACAGATGGCACGATGGCTGCAGATCATCAGTGAATACAACTTCACGATAATTCATCGAGCAGGACACTCACACGGCAATGCAGACGGATTATCACGTATACCGTGCAATCAGTGTGTACGAGATGAGGGGGGCGGAGGCGCCACAGACGACGTCAATAGGTGAGCATGCTGGAAATGAGATAACAGCTCCTGTCATAGGAGTAAGGAGCGTCACGATTGCACCTACCATAACCCACACAGAGGTGAGAGACGCACAGCTTCAGGACGCGTCCATTAGATGGGTGCTTGAGGCTAAAGAGGAGTTGGTGGAGAGACCTGAATGGGCAGAAAAGTCTTCGAGATCGTTGGTAGCGTCGGTAGCAAAGACATACCGACAACTAGCAGTAAGAGGAGGAATCCTCTGTAGGCGATGGGAATCGCATGATGGTCGCCGAGTAAGGTGGCACATGGTGCTACCAGTGAAATACCGCAGAGAAGTTGTGAAGGAGTTACACGGAGGAAAGTCAAGTGGACACCTAGGTGTCAGGAAATCCATGGGTACGGTCCGCGAAAGATTCTACTGGGTCGGCATGGCAGCTGAAATTAGGTCGATCATTAGACTGTGATGTGTGCGCCAAGAGAAAATCCCCGGCCAAGACTAGGAAGGCGCCACTACAGCAGCACGCAGTGGGGGCGCCTAAGGAGCGTGTTGCGTTAGACATCGTCGGGCCTCTTTCAGAAAGTGCGAGGGGGAATAAATACATCCTAGTCGTAGGCGACTATTTAAGTAAATGGATGGAGGCCTACCCTATACCGGACCAGACGGCGGAAACCATGGCAGATAAGTTTGTACAGGAATTCGTATGCCGTTTTGGCGTGCCAGAAGTCCTTCATTCAGACCAGGGCCGTAACTTCGAATCGCGGGTGTTTGCAGGAATGTGCCATATCCTTGGCATCGACAAGACACGGACATGCCCCTACAACCCAAAGTCCGACGGACTGATCGAGAGATTCAATCGGACACTAATAAACATGGTTGCGATGATGATAGAGCCCGATAAGCGACAGCTTGATTGGGATGAGAAACTTCCGTTTGCCACGTTTGCATATCGTGCCACGCCGCAGGAGTCCACAGGCGAGTCGCCCAACATGCTTATATTGGGGCGAGAGCTGCGCCTTACCATTGATCTTACGCCTGAGGCAACCTCAGAGGAAAGAGAACCGGAGGGCGTAGTAGAAGCTGTCTACGCGAGTGAGCTGCGCCAACGGATAAGAGCAGCTCATGACAGGGCCCGAGTGTGCTTGCGGAAGAGTGCAGGACGGCAAAAGGCGTGTTATGACCGACGAACCACTCGACCCAAACTGGAACCCTGTCACTTCGTCTGGTTGCATAACCCTGCTAAAAAGAAAGGGTTGTCACCTAAACTGCAATGTAGATGGGAAGATCCCTACCTTATTCTGCATAAGTTGCCAGATGCCACCTATAGGATCCAAAGAGGGAAGAAGGGCAGGATGAAGGTCGTTCACTGCGACAGACTGAAACCTTATGTAGGTGAGCCGATCCAGGCATGGGCGCTGGTTGTACCAACAGGCGAAACACCAAGACAGGGGGTCAGGGCTCCCTTGGATGTGAGCAACATACAAGAGGATCAAAGACATGATCCGTTTAGCGAAATTGTTCATGAGGAATGTCGACCTGTATTCCCCACGTCACCCGAGCCTTCCAGTCAACAGAAAATGGTGGACACGATAGGGGATGGTGATGCAACCGGAGATACCAGCCTGTCCAGGCAAAACGGCCAGAGCCCTGAAGTACTACTACCAGCACGGCACAATCCCGCCAGGCATCGTAGAAAACCACAGAGATACTTGTAAACGGGTGTAATGAGAGATTGTGTGCATGAGAGAATTCACCGTTGTATAGCCCAAATTTCCCCCAACTGGAATTTTGTGATGACCGCATGCAATAACCATTTTGTAATTGTGTGTTCTTCACCTAGGAGAAGCAGTGAAAAGCAACAATGAGAAGGGATCAGAGTGAGGACAAGAAGTCTCGCAGCACCCCAGAAGAGGCGCAGGTGAGATGTCCAGAGTGCAGACTTCTGCTTCATAGGCGAAGTTTAGACCGTCATCTCACGGTAGAGCACGGTCCCAGGGTCTACTACTGGTGTAAGCGGTGTGCCCATAGAAACAATAGACGCGATAACTTACGGGCGCACTACAAAGACTGCCACCCGGAAGATGTCAGTGAGGTGGAAGAGATCAAGGGCGAGACGTGTGAGTCCCGGAATCGTCACAGGGAGGGCGATGAACGGAAATCAAAGGGATCAGACCGGTCAAAGTCGCCGAGGAAAAGCCACCAGAAAACGGAGGACGAGAATCCTGGGAAAAAGCCAAAGAATAAGGGTGCCTCTAAAAGAAAGTCGGCAGAAGCCACAGAGCAGCCTGCCAAGCGGCCAAGCACCTACGCGTCTGCACCGTGCACTGTGTCAAGGGCACCATATGCTAAGACCGAGACTTCTACATTACGCCGAAGGTAATCCTACCACAGACGGCGAAGCCACAAGGGCAGCCGGGTGGGAGGAAGTCGGGTGACATAACAGGGGCAGCAGCGACTCCGGCCCAAGAGGTCTCCTCATCAAAGGCGGTGGAGGTGTCAGACCCCGCTCCACCAATAGTCGCGGCGGAGGTGGAAATTATGTCAGTCGGTCATCCAGTGGAGAGGTCGCCGCAGCGAGAGGCAGCTATCAATCTGTCCCCCAAGTCAATGCTATGGGATTTGGAAGAGGAAATGCTGGTTCCTGAGGTTTCTACCCAACAGCCGAGAGGAAAGCCACTTACACTGCTGAGACAGATGGAACGAGAAAAACAGTCACTGGATACAGCATCCCCAGATCGTTCCTCAGAAAGCGAGCAAGGGAAGTCCCTGCAAGAGCTTCGAGTTCGGTACCTGCTACCGGGGCATACACTGAAGATTGTTGAGGAGGGAGAGGCTACCGTTCACACAGATACGGCGCAAGCCGTACATCAGGAGCAACAGAGGCGCCAGTATGACGTTGTCTTTCTTCAGCACCTGCCGGCATCGATGTCAGAAGTCAAGAATGAGCAACCTACTAGAGTCCGTCGGCTTGTAAGGGACGAGGGTGCTGGTATCCTGGAAGTTGGGCCAGCGATGACGCGCAGTGATTTGGAGAAGAACATGGTCGGCAACTTCACAAAGGTTACTGAGACAGTGACACGCACCGTCTATCACTGTCTACAAAGCAGGGATGTAGTCGAGTCCATCACAAGTCCCTGCAAGTCCCTGTAAGTCCCTGCGAGTCCATCATAAGTCCTTCAGTTCCAATTCAAATCACAAGCTATTCAAATCAGCTTTGACAAAGGCATTCCTTTGTCATTGTTCATCTAGTTACTTGTGACTGCCTTTATAAAGGGACTTGTGACTGGCTTCACGAAAGGACTTGTGAAAGGACTTGCAGGGACTCGACTACAACCCTGCTACAATGCCCAGTACATTCGACATAACAGTACATATTATAAATACAAGGATATTACAGGAATTCTAAACATTAATATTAATTCTGATTTACGAGATAGGCGAACACCCGCCAAATAAAAAACCTTTTAGGTGAAAAATAAGAAGGGGAAATTCCTATCCGGCTCCTCATTATAGTGGCAACCAAATGCTAACTCCGTAGATCAGCGCAATTGGCATAATATCTAACACTCAGATGGCATGTCGGAGCTCTGATTTAAATGTGCTTAATGAGTCCAATGTTCGCAATTGTTCGGGCAGATTATTCCAAATATTTGCACCACTCACAGCGAAACTTGTGGCGTAGCATTCTTTTTTGGCGAAAGGAACTTTCAGTGCCGTGTGGGTTGATTGCCTTGTTTCGCGAATTACTGTAAGTGGTTTGAAAATATTTGTCATGTACAAAGGAGTCATTTTGTTGATACTTTTGAAGACAAGAATAGCCTTTTTTGACTTGACTCTTTTTGAAAAAGGGGCCCAATTAAGACGAGCAAACATATCCTCTGAAGGGGTGAGGAAGGTACATTTAAGGATTATCCGCGCGGCTCTTTTGAGACATTTGTTTAACATATTATCGTGAGATATGTACCTTCCTCCCCACACAGTACAACAATACTCTAATGTTGGCATAACTAGACTTACAAATAGTGTGTGCAAGCTGTGCTGAGGAATACAATCACGGATTCTTCTTAGTATACCTAATTTAGACACCACATTTTGTCTAACGTATTCGACATGTGGGGCCCAACTTAATCAATAATTACACCCAAACATTTATAAGACTTCACATTTTCAATACGACTACCAGCAATGCATACATTTAAATTAACATTATATATTTTCTGCCTAGTAGTACCAATAAGCATGCATTTGGTTTTGGTGGCATTTAAAGCTAGCTTGTTTCTTCCGCACCAGTTGTGAAAACTAGTAAGAGCTGTATTTAAGCTACTTTCTATTATAATAATGTTGGAGGAGCTACATGTTAATGTGGAGTCATCTGCATACATAAATAAGTTGCAGTTTGGGGCAATACAAAATAGAAGGTCGCTAGTATAAACAAAGAATAAAAGTGGACCTAGTATCGACCCCTGCGGAACACCAGTGTTAAGGAAAGGACCTTTGATATGGTGCCGCCAATATTCACAGACTGACTACGTTCACTTAGGTACGACTTAAACCAATTTATTACAGAAGATGACATGTTCATCCTTTCTAGTTTCTTTAGTAAGATTTCATGATCAACACAATCAAATGCTTTACTGAGGTCTATAAACACACTGCCTGTAACTTGTCCATTCTCCATGGCCGCAAAACACTTGTTTGTTAAGTCATGTAGGGTGCTTTCAGTTGAGTGCAGGTGTCTAAATCCTGACTGGCAACTAGGAATCAGATTGTTTTCATCAAGATATCTATATACCGATGAGTGCACCCATCTTTCTAAAATCTTAGAGATAATTGGCAGTATAGAAATTGGACGATAGTTACCTGTACTACATTTATCTCCTCCCTTGTGAATTGGTGTTACTAAAGCATGTTTCCAATCTTTAGGGTATCGCTCACATCTTATAGACAGGTTAACAATATGAGTTAAAGATTTAATGATATAAGGTGAAGCAATTTTAATCATTTTAACACTAATTCCATCCGGACCTGTTGCTTTCCCAACCGACATGGATGATATTTGCTTTCAAACAAACTCTTCTGTAATGTTAGGTACTACGCAATCTTCATCAACAGAATCAAATATAGAGGCGTCAGTATTGTCATCTATTTCAAGTTCACGCAAAGGGTAATTTCCAGCAGTACGCTTGCCGATTGTTGAAAAGTGTTCATTTAATGTATCAGCAATGTCGGCGATATTGTCAATATTTTCCCCATTTGGGGAAGTAATCGAATTTGGTACAGTTTTTTGTTTCTTAGGGAGTACCTCCTTCAGAGTTTTCCACAGCATAGAAGAGTTGCTTTTATTTTCTTCTATGGCGGATGTGTAGTAATTACTCTTTTTACTGCGGATTTTATTAGTAACATTGTTTCGCAGGTTTCTGTATGAATCCCAATGAATTTGTAAGCCTGTGTGCTTTGCAATTTTGTGTACACGATCGCGCTGCCGCATAAGTTTAAGAATTTCGCTATCGAGCCACGGTACTGAGGCACCCCGAATGCGTTTGGTTTTGACTGGCGCATGGAGGTTAATATTACTCATAAATATGGAGTACCATATAGACCATGCATTATCCACATCATAACAACCAAAAACATCTTGCCATGGTGCATTACGGAGATCGTCCGTAAATGCATCACTGTCTATATTTTTTAGACATCGAAAATGTATTGAACGACCTTTTATTTTTGGTGTTTTCCAACTGTGTAGCCCATAAACAAGATAATGATCACTGATTAGGACTGTTAAAACACCACAGTCCTTTATGAGCTCTGGGTGGTAACTAAAAATGAGATCGATGGTAGTTTTAGTAGATTCAGTGACACGTGTTGGGTCATGTATGAGTTGCGCCATTTGGAACAAACTAAAGCAAGAAATAATTGGATTTGATTGCATACTATCGTATTCCTCTGAAACATCACAATTAAAGTCCCCAGTTGTAATAATTTCTTTACATTCACACGAGGCCTTATTAAGGATATCACTCAGTTTTCCGATAAATTCGACAGAGCTTGAAGGAGGCCTATAAATAGAACTGATAAGCACAGGCTGTCTTTGTTTGCACTTAATTTCAACCCATATACACTCGACATCATATATTTCGAGATCTTGACGACAAGAGAACATTAGGGTATCTCGAATGTAAATTGCAACACCGCCACCATGTCGGTTCCTGTCTTTTCTGACAATAGAATAATTTGGTAGAGTTATTTCGTCATCAGAGATTGAGGCGTCGCAAAAAGTTTCGTTTAGACAGATGATGTCGAATGGATTTTTAGACATTACAATCTTAAAATGGTCAAATTTGTTTATGAGGCTTCTTACATTAAGATGGGCGAATGAGAAACCCTCGGAACTTTGATTGCAGATAATACCATCTGTTATGTCTATTTTAGAACCTTGCCTTGTGGGTTGAGCAGCTCCCTGACCATTTTCAGATGTTGGTTCCACGGCCTCGATAATGTGTCGGGGGTGCTCTGGTCTGGGATACTGGCTGCCGTCGTTGATTGAGGTTGATTTGGTGCCGTTTCTGATGGGGATGCGGGTAATACTGGTTGGCCATTAGAAAACCCGTCGGAACATCACGGGTCGCTGTAGTCCGCTTCGTCAGGACATCAGAGTACAAACTCTGACCGAAGGGGGTTTTCTGATGTGGAATGCGACTATCAAAGGTCTTTGGTGGTCCTTTGATGTGTTGGATAATGTTCGTGGCAAATCGGGCTATCACCATGTAGAAATACACCACAGTCATAGAAAATTCCTAGGGTTCGTTTGGAATTTAGACGGTAAGGTAACATACTTTAGATTTAAATGCCTTCCATTTGGTCTAAGCCCCGCTCCATACATCTTTACAAAAGTTGTTAGACCATTGGTGAAGAAATGGCGGAGTGAAGGCAAAGATATTGTAGTGTATTTGGATGATGGCTTAGGCTACGGAAACAAGTTTGCAGAAGCAAAATCAGCTAGTGACAGCATTAGGGCAGATCTTATTGCCGCTGGGTTTGTGCCGAATGTGCAACAGTCCAAGTGGGAGCCATCTAAAACACTAGAATGGTTAGGTTATGACATAGATTTAAATGCATGTTCCTTTAGTGTACCACAAAGAATAATCATTGATATCAATGTATTTCAGGAATTATTCAGAACAAGGGTGGATATGGTACTATGAAGGTTAGAACTCTGGCTAGCGTCGTAGGCAAGATAGTATCTACAAGTCTAGCAGTAGGAAATATAGCAAGGCTTATGACCAAGGCGATGCACGTGTGCATAGAATCGAGAACAAGTTGGGATTCTTCTGTTGCTTTGTCTAGGCAGGCTATGAGTGAATTAAACTTCTGGTTCGAAAACATTCGTATGTTAAATTTTGAGAGCATCGAACTAAAACCCACAGCTTCTCGAATAGTATATTCTGATGCAAGTAGTTTAGGATATGGTGGGTATATTGTAGATGTAGCGTGTGAATGCGCACATGGTCAGTGGGACCATATTGAGAAAATCAAGAGTTCCACATGGAGAGAACTCAAGGCTGTAGAAATGACCTTGTTGTCGTATGTAAATAAACTTGCCGAACACAGGGTGAAATGGTTCACAGACAACCAAGCAGTAGCCATCATAATTACGAGTGGCACTATGAAGGAAGAATTGCAAAAGATTGCCGTTGATATTTTCAGCATTTGTGTCAGACACAACATCTCCCTTGAGGTAGAGTGGATCCCTAGAACTAAGAATGAAAGGGCAGATTATATCAGTAGAATTGTAGATACTGATGATTGGGCCGTCTCGAATATAATTTTCAATCAATGTGAACAAATGTGGGGACCCCATACCATTGACAGATTTGCCACTTATTTTAACACTAAGCTCCCGAGATATAACTCAAGATTTTGGAATCCGGGGTGTGAAAGCGTAGATGCATTTACACTCGACTGGTCAAATGAAAATAACTGGATAGTTCCTCCAGTCCATATTATTCCAAGAGTACTTTTTCATATGATGCACAATAATGCTTTAGGAACCCTGATTTGCCCACAGTGGTATTCAGCCCCGTTTTGGCCAATTCTGTTCCCAGATGGACAAACTCCGATAGTAGGAGTTACAGAGATTCAGGAAATCCCGTATTTTCCTGACATGTTTTTAAGTGGCAGGGGTGATAACGAACAATTCGTTAATCAAATAGCCAGGAGTCCTATACTTGCAATCAGATTGCAGTTTTGACAAGGCAGTGAGTGGGTTATGCCTAATCAGTGTCCTACAAGGACAGGTTCCTACATTAGGAATTGAGCTTATGGTAGCTTTGAATCATAAATGAATGAATAAAATTTAGCTTAAATATTGGTAATATTACATGTACATTTATTTTACAGCTAATTTTCCAAAGAGGAATATGGTCTTGAATATGCACTTAAGCCAATAGTTGGTGATGTTTCCAAATACTGTGTTCACAGTTTGCTTTCAGGGGGAGCCACCGATCAGGCTGCCAGAGATGGAATAGCAGACAGATTGTTCAAAAGGCATGGTAGGTGGAAATCTGAGTCGGCCAAAGATGGCTATGTGAAAGAAGACTTTTCGAAGCTTCTTTCAGTTTCCCAATCGTTGGGATTGTAATTTCCCTGACTTTAAACTCAGATTGTGCATGTATCTGCATAATGGTCCGAAATAAGACCAACACAATGCCAAACTGTTTTTTTGTGTAGAATGATTTAATTAATAATATATTGGGTATATTCGTTGGTTTAGTGGAGAAACAACAATATATGCGGTTGAGCGCCCCCGGTGAATTAGCATATATTTGGTTTCTCCACGGTATTGTGGCGAAACCCGTCCGTGTCCTCTTGACGCGGTGTATACTGCTCAGGCGAGCGGCAGTCCAGCAGCACTTGGGGTGATCCGTTTGGAGACCATATATCGCCGCGCGTGAAACTTAAGTTCGGGGGCAGGGCAGGACCAGACTACCTCAATGAATACACAAAATAACTGAGAAGGGAGAGGTCTATTTTTAGAACGACGGGTTTGCCCCTTTAATCAAACAACCACCCAACAAACTCGCTGGGTCTGTATTTATTGTACAACTATCTTTAAGGTTATTTAGGGTTCCTTAAGGGGAAGTGCGGTTCCTTAAGCATAGGAGAAGTGTGGTTCCTTAAGTGGAAGTGTGGTTCCTTAAGGGGAAGTGTGGTTCCTTAAGGGAATAGTGGTTTCTTAAGGCGGTATTGGTGATAAGTCGGCCGGGAGCCTGGTATACATCGGACTTATTTAAAGTAAGGGGGTCGAGTGGGGGAATATTACACAAACTGTGACTCTAGTGTTTGTCAGTCCGAACTTAGCATAAAATGCACGCAAACTAACTCACGCTCGCAATGCGACGTTCAACGCGACGCTCCGCCGATCTCTGGTGCTGTACTGGCTCCAACCAAAGGTCGCAATCCCCGACCACCACTAACGGACAGCTACCCCAAGCTAGTCGGTCTCTCCGACGTCTTCCGTCTCTCTCTCCCTGGGCGCCACAACAACAATTCACCGCACCGTGATCTACAAGCGACTCGAACGGTCCGCTCCACTTGCTTCCAAGAATCCAACTCCCCGAGCACCACACAAACACGAGGCCAAAAGCGCACGGCAACAACCAAGCTCTTCCGGCTACCACGCGCGCACCACCCGGCATCACACACCTGAGCCCGATAGCGCGCCAAACAAAGGCTCTTCTGGCTACCGCGCACGTACCCCTAGATATGGCGCGCCTAAGCGCTATAGCGCGCCAAAACTGCAAACACCGAAGCCACATTTCGTTACACAGCCCCCCTCTTAAGTTCGGACCGTCCCGGTCCGTTAAACTGATAAACACTAAAACGAAATTAGACTGAGGTGCCTCCTTATACAAAAATAGACTTTAAAAATATACACTAGTAACGCACCTTAAGGTTACTACCTGATCCTTAAGTGAAGAAGAGCCTCCTTAAGGGGATTCAAAAAATATACTTATATCAAGTACACAACTATCTCCTTAAGGTAGTTAAATCAAAATATAAAATCAAGGCAAGATTTCAGACCTCCTAAAGGGAGTTTATACAGAATCAATCTCCTAAAGGGAGCTTATACAACATTTACAGATTCCTAATTATAGCGCTGAGGACGCCTGCGTTGTCTCTCAGGATTTTGACGCGGTTGCACCTGACTTGATGACGCGGGAACAGTTTCCCCATCCGGTTTATTTGGAATGGAAGGTGGCTCAGGCTCTGGATCCAAGACCACACTTCCTGCCTCTGTCAATCCACCTTCAGGCATCTCTCGAGCACCCTGTTCATCCTCTGCCTCCTGTTCCATCATCGGATTCAGCGCCTCCGGTTGGCCACCCAGGTCAATAGGTCGAACATCAGGCAGCGCCAGCATCTCCCGCCACCCGTTGCAGCTTGTAGGGGTCCAAGGCTCCAAGGGTTTGCCTTCGTATAGTTTGAGGCGGTCACTGTGGACTACCTTACATTTCCCCCCTCTCCTGCGCTGTATCCTATATGTAACATCTGATAACTTGTCCACGATAAGATAGGGACCTTCCCACCTACACATCAACTTCGGTGAAACGCCCTTTTTCTTGGCAGGGTTAAACAACCACGAAAAGTTGCCTTCTGCCAAGCCCCCTGCGCGGGTGCCCTTGTCGTAATTGCGCTTCTGCCTCCTGGCACTTTTCTTCAAATGTTCTCGGGCCCTGTCATGCGAACACTGCATCCTCCTGCGTACTGCTTGGGCATAGTCCTGACCTTCGGTTTCCTCGGTGTCTTCTCTAGAAGGTTCTTTCATCGTCAGGTCGATAGGCAGAGATACTTCCCTCCCTAGCATCAACATATTTGGAGTCTCCCCCGTGGACTCCTGCGGGGTACTGCGGTACGCCGATGTTGCATACGGCAACTCTTCATCCCAATTCTTGTTATTGGCCTGCTCCTTCATGAGGATAGACACAATTGTAACCAGTTTCCGGTTAAATCGCTCCACCATCCCATCTGATTTGGGATTGTACGGGGTGGTCCTCGTCTTTTCAATCCCGAGAATCCTACACACCTCAGCCATTAGTCGCGACTCGAAGTTCCTCCCTTGATCCGTATGCAGTGTCTTTGGGACTCCCAATCTGCACACAAATTCCTTGACGAACCGATCGGCAACAGTCACTGCCTTCTCGTCAGGAATAGGGTATGCCTCAAACCACTTACTGAAGTAGTCCCCAACTACCAGTATATATCGATTTCCACTACTGCTCACTGGGAAGGGTCCCGTGATGTCCATTGCCACTCGTTCGAGAGGTGCTCCCACTAAGTGTTGCTGAAGAGGGGCTTTCCGCTTTTTGCTTGGAGACTTCCTACAAGCACATACGTCACACTGTCGAATGAACGACCTAATGTCCGCTGCCATCCCTTGCCAATAGAACTTGTTGCGCACCTTAGCCATTGTCCGCTTAGTGCCCAAATGTCCACTCGTCCGTCCTGCGTGAAGCTCAAGCAGTATCCTCTGGCGATACTCCAGTGGCACCAACGTTTTCCACTGCACCTCCTTGCCACTATCCGTTTCCCAGCGTCGGAGCAAGACACCATCACGCACAGACATTTGCTCCCATTGCAACCAGTAATTCTTATGGGCAGTGGACATCACAGAGAGCGTTTCCCAATCAGGACGAGGTCCTCCATCTTCCTTAGCTTTGATTACCCATCCCATCGAGTCTTCTTGAAGCTGCGCATTCCTCCAGTCTTCATTTGTTACTTTTGGCAATACCCCTACCACGTATACTTCCGCTCTTTGTTTTGCTGCGTCCTCATCTGGAAAAAGGAGTGTGCCTTCCTTAACCGAAGAAGGTTCATTCTCTTCAACTTCTTCCACGTTTGCCTGTGCAGGTATTGCCCCTTTGCCTCTCAAGTAGTCTTCTCCTCCGGCACTTCCTGCCATCAAAGGGGCCTCCTCCTCCCTAATCTTTAAGGGCTCCTCTTCTCCACGGGTGTCCTGTCCCTTCATTCCACATTGCGCGCAGGGCCGACGAGACAGACTGTCTGCATTTTGGTGAGACTTCCCTGCGCGATGGATGATTTCAAAATCATACTCCCCTATCAGCTGTAACCATCGCGCAACCTGTCCTGAAGGGTCCTTGAAGTTAATGAGCCACCTCAATGCTCCATGGTCCGTCCTGACTGTTATTTTTCGGCCATAAATGTACGGGAGGAAATGTCTTAGAAAGGTCACCACTGCTAGGAGCTCCCTCCTTGTTACGCAGTAATTCTGTTCTGCCTTCTTCAACACCCTACTAGCATAGGCAACCACACGTTCCTTACCATCCCTTCTCTGCGATAGGACTCCCCCAATCCCTGTGTCGCTGGCATCCGTGTCAAGTATGAGATCGCCGTCTGGATCCGGATAAGTAAGAATAGGTGACTCCGTCAGGCGTTTCTTCAGTTCCTCGAAAGAGGCCTGACATTCTCCGGTCCACAGGAAGTCCTTGTGCTTCGCAGTCAAGGTGTGCAGAGGCTTTGCAACTGTTGAGAAGCCTTCAATAAACCTCCTGTAGTAGGACGCAAGTCCTACAAAACTGCGCACCTCCTTTACTGATCTAGGTACAGGCCAATCCCTCACCGCCTGGATCTTCGCCGGGTCCGTACTGATTCCATCAGGTGTCACTATATGCCCCAAGTAGAGGACTTTTTGTTTGAACATGTCACACTTAGCAGGTTTCAATTTCAACCCTGCATCCCTTAGGCGTTGAAACACGACATCCAGCCTACAGAGTTCCTCTGGAATAGTCTTACCAAATACTATGACGTCGTCTAAGTAGACTAGAAGCGTTTCCCAGTGAAGGCCACCCAAGACCCGTTCCATGAGCCTTTCAAAAGTAGACGGGGCGTTACACAACCCAAAGGGCATGACACGCCAACTATAAAGCCCACCTCTTACAACAAAAGCTGATTTCTCCTGCGCATCCTTATCAAGGCCCACTTGCCAATATCCCGATGCGAGGTCCAACGTAGAAAACCACCGAGCCCCGCACAGCGCATCAAGGGAATCGTCAATCCTAGGAATCGGGTAGGCATCCTTGATGGTCACCGCGTTTAGCTTCCGGTAATCCACGCAAAACCTTTTGGTTCCATCCTTCTTTCTCACGAGCACTACATTTGACGCCCAAGGGCCGCTGGAGGGTGTGATTTTTCCGTCCTTTAGTAGGTCTTTAACCTGTCGATTTATCTCCTCTTGCTCAACTGCAGGGAACCTCCTCGGTCTTTCCCGTATCGGCCGTGCGCTCTCCGTAGTTATGTGATGCTTTACACAATCCGTGTGTCCAATATCATCACTTCCCTTCGAGAAAATGTCCTGGAACTTGCAGAGCAACCCTGCTATCTTCTCATGATATCCGGATTCCACCTCCTTAACACTCCTCTCATACAAGTCCAGCAGGTATTCTGGTACGTTCTCGGCCCTTCTTCCTTGCGCAGGTTGATGCGTTTCCACATCCTGTTCTGTCACTGGAGTCAGGAACCCAGCCATGCTGCCTGCCCTTATCGTACAAGGCCTTCTCCCCGGGTTGAACACCCTTATCGGCAAATTTTCCTCCTGGGGCCTCACCAAAAGTCTGGCGACTATAAGACCCTTGGCCGCTAGTTCAGTACTCTCCGCAGGTTCCATTATCCCGATCCCCGAAAAGTCCTGCGTCACCCTAGCCAACACAAGTGCCTCATGTCCCGGTGGAACATTTGTAGTTTCCTTCACGATCACTCGAGCACAGAAGCTGGCGCCCTCCTTATTCGTACACTTAATTTTCTGTCCATTTAATGTAAGGACTAGTCCCTGGAAGTCCAGCTGTCCTCCCGTTGGAAGCAGGTAGTCCATTCCGAGGATCCCATCCATCTCTAACTTGGCAAATATCGCACGAACCGGGTAAGTGGTCCTGCCTACCTGGATCTCCAACCATGCACCACCTATCGTCTCTATAGGCCGGCCATCGGCCCCATATAGTCCCACGCCTTCCTTGCTAAGTGTTGGCCTCCGTTCCGTTGGTAGGCGGAAATAGACCTCTGCGGATAGTATGGTATCTGTCGCCCCTGTGTCTACCAACATGCGCACTCCCTCTCCCCTAACTTGTGCATTTACATAAAGTCCACTCCTCCTTTTACTGATCCGTGAGGGTAACACTGTTTCCTGCCTATACATTGCTATTCCTTGCGGCCCTCTCGACTTACCAGCCCTCCCTCGGGCCCCAGGGGAGGCTGTCTGTCGTTTCCCGCCTGTTTTGGTGCTGGACAGTTCCGTGCTATGTGTCCCATGGTTTGGCAATTATAGCACTTCTCGTTCCTTGGTACCGGGCAGTCTCTTACAAAGTGTCCTGGGGCCTTGCAGTTAAAGCAAACATCCCGTGCATTTGCCTTCCACCTCCTATCAGCCCCGTAGTCCCCTTTCGGTCCATTATTCCCTAGGGTCCCTTCATTAATCCTTACAACATCATGCAGCATAGACTGAATTTTCCCCAACGCTTGCACCATACTCTCCTGAGTGTACTTCATCTTTTCCCTCAGGCCCTTCGCCGTCAATTCCTCAGCTGCCTCGACAACTCTAGCGAATTTCCGTGTCCTGTCGTTAGCCCTTCGATCCTCTGTGCGCAGGAAACTCTCCGTCTGCAGGGCGGCTCTGATGGAATTATCTAACGTGTCGGGTCTCGCCCGGAAAATCCCTTCCCTGATTTCCTTATCCTTCACGGCGTCCATAAAATGGCCCTTAGCCAGTCTTTCTCTGCTTTCGTCCGAGAACTCTGGGTAGGCCAAAGCCGACAGTTCCCCAATACTAGCCCCAAGTTCCTGAATAGTTTCGGACTCTCCCTGCTTACGATGCCGAAGCTCCATCAGGTGAAACTCCGCCTGTTGACCAGCACCGAACCTTTGTTCCAACCGCAACATTAAATCCCTCAGTGAAGGAGCTCTTCCTTCAGGTTGACCACCAAGTACCTTCAGGGCTTGCCCCTGAAGGCTGGCCGACAGGAACACAGCAGCCTGTCTGTCCTCCCATCCGTTCGCTATACAGCAAGCTCGAAAATGGGCCTTATAATCCTTCCAAGGCACCTTTCCGTTGAAGCGATCGGGGCAGATGTTTGGTTTCTTGATCTTTACATCCTGGTTATTAGCTCCGCGAGCCTCCGATGACTTCGATGTTTCAAAGGGCGTCTCTACGTGTACCTCGGTATTCGCTGGTGTCGCTGGTACTTGGGGGGTTGTCCGGAATGTGCTTGAAACAGCCGGACTCGGGGTGTACGCGAAAAAGTCCGGGGTTTCGAACCGGTCCACTCCTTCTAGTTTGGAAACCCTGTCCTGCATTATTCGCCTCAACTTATTCATTTCGTCCTCCATTTTTCGTTTCTCCCGGATAGAATCCTCGTACATGCTTTCGGCTTGATGGACCTCCATCCTCAGAATAGCCAGCTCCTCCTCCAATTTAGAGTCTAAGTCCATGGCCGTAGGTGCCGTCTCCCTATCCATCCCCCGAATGAAAAGTCACGCCTTATCCCACTTCTGACACCAATGTGGCGAAACCCGTCCGTGTCCTCTTGACGCGGTGTATACTGCTCAGGCGAGCGGCAGTCCAGCAGCACTTGGGGTGATCCGTTTGGAGACCATATATCGCCGCGCGTGAAACTTAAGTTCGGGGGCAGGGCAGGACCAGACTACCTCAATGAATACACAAAATAACTGAGAAGGGAGAGGTCTATTTTTAGAACGACGGGTTTGCCCCTTTAATCAAACAACCACCCAACAAACTCGCTGGGTCTGTATTTATTGTACAACTATCTTTAAGGTTATTTAGGGTTCCTTAAGGGGAAGTGCGGTTCCTTAAGCATAGGAGAAGTGTGGTTCCTTAAGGGGAAGTGTGGTTCCTTAAGGGGAAGTGTGGTTCCTTAAGGGAATAGTGGTTTCTTAAGGCGGTATTGGTGATAAGTCGGCCGGGAGCCTGGTATACATCGGACTTATTTAAAGTAAGGGGGTCGAGTGGGAGAATATTACACAAACTGTGACTCTAGTGTTTGTCAGTCCGAACTTAGCATAAAATGCACGCAAACTAACTCACGCTCGCAATGCGACGTTCAACGCGACGCTCCGCCGATCTCTGGTGCTGTACTGGCTCCAACCAAAGGTCGCAATCCCCGACCACCACTAACGGACAGCTACCCCAAGCTAGTCGGTCTCTCCGACGTCTTCCGTCTCTCTCTCCCTGGGCGCCACAACAACAATTCAAACCGTGATCTACAAGCGACTCGAACGGTCCGCTCCACTTGCTTCCAAGAATCCAACTCCCCGAGCACCACACAAACACGAGGCCAAAAGCGCACGGCAACAACCAAGCTCTTCCCGCTACCACGCGCGCACCACCCGGCATCACACACCTGAGCCCGATAGCGCGCCAAACAAAGGCTCTTCTGGCTACCGCGCACGTACGTACCCCTAGATATGGCGCGCCTAAGCGCTACAGCGCGCCAAAACTGCAAACACCGAAGCCACATTTCGTTACAGTATGTACACGAATAGGGTGATGGGGTGTGGCGTGAGCGTCACTTCACGTTGGCTCGCACCATTGAACAGACGTGTTAAATTATCATTGTATAACATTAATACCTATATTAACCATGAGATTTGTGTATAGTCCGTAATCAGGAGAATCCAATCATCTGGTTGGCAGGAGATAGCAAGCTTTGGGCCCATCCTACGTTCTCAATTTTCTCAATGAGTTTCGAGTTTTCGTAGCCGGCTACTTTCACGGTTGGTTCTCTAGTTATCTCATGGTTTATTATATTCAAATTTGAATTTGAAGAGAGGAATATTTGGAATGCTGTAAACTCATTATTTAACGGATAAAAATGTTTATAAATCCGTGAAATACGTAAATATCAAGTTGTTAAAACATACAAATCAGCTGATATTGTCTGTGTTTATTGTAAGGCGTATATCCTTATTTTATGCTTTAAAATTGTAACAGATTTTTGGTGCGAAATAAGACCAACACAATGCCAAACTGTTTTTTGTGTAGAATTATTTAATTAATAATATATTGGGTATATTCGTTGGTTTAGTGGAGAACCCCATGTACTGTACAATGTACATGTACCAGTACATCATACACACACGTGCACATACATACGCGCTTCGCCATTATCTCAGAGGACATTGAAAATATACTGACGTCTGAGGACAGGCCCTCAACGGGGTTTTATTAAAACAAATATACCACTACTACTGAGCAATGACAATATATACCAGTTTTGGATACTTACCTTTTTAGAATTACCCTTTCAATTAACTTGATTTGAACTATACAACCGAGGATGCTTTCAAGAACTGCTATACCTTTGAGGAACTGCACTGGAATACCCATTTATCTGAGGACGCATACACAGTCATGTTCCCCCCTCCCCCCCCCCCCCCCCCCCCCGATGAAAACCTGTACACATATTATAATTCTACATAACCCCCGAGGACAAACACGCGTGCGGGGAGCGTAGTTTTCCCCAGCATGGTAAAGGTAAATACACGTTCCTACACCCCTCGCGTCATGATTATTCAGTAGTTTCAACAATAATACTAAAATATATTGCTCACTCAAAAGTTACACGTAGGCCAAAGGTACATTAAAGAGGTACATTAAAACGGCATCTTTCGACCTCTCACAGTAGCCAAGTATATAATGGGTTAGGTTATAGATCGTAAGATTGGGGTTCGAGTTCGGATGGTGCTAATTTTTCATTGACTATTTTTGGATTGTATGTTTATTGTGGTATGAGTGTAATTTAAGGGGAAATAAGGTTCCGATAACCGAAGTATCTTCCATTCAGTGTGGTCTAGATACGCCGTTATGATAATTGGCCTTTACCATGCTGGGACAAAAATCACGCGTGCGTGGATGCAACCCCCAACTCCCCTCTGCCACTGCTATCGGTATGTCAAAGGACGGCGATGTCTGATATGAAAATGCAGAGGGATTTAAACAACGATATATCTCTATGCTATGTGGCAGGGCCAAGTTTGTAATGTAGATTTTCCAAGTTTTATAGTGCAGTTTAATAACACCGGTGGTTCCTCTTAACCAATCCCCCCTATCTCTCCTATCGTGTCCCTCCCTCCCCGTTTGTTTAAATGGGGACAAAAACGCACAACTGCTAAGTTTTATTCAAACACTCGATCTTGATTAAGTCTTCCAAGATATTGATGTTACATTTAACGGAAGTTGCCAATGTGTCGGCCGATCAAGGCTTTAAGAACTTATGTGACGTGATCTGAGAAAACCCTTCACATGTTGAATTGTGTTTGGTCATCAATTCTGCGGCCCAGATGCGCTGCATACATGTGAAGGGTTTTCCCAGATCAAATTCAGTTATATCACACTGCCTTAATTTTGTTGTAAAATGCTTGGTAATTATAATACAAACATGTTGAAAGTGCTGCGCTACCTTTCTATTACATAGTCAGATGTACCATACAAAATGCTTCCCTAAACTTAATAAAACTAATAAAATTGAACATTATTTTGGTTTTAAACCTTAATTGTCAATAATATTTTCCCCTCAAAAAGGGAGAAAAGTTCAGTATTGCAAATAACAAAATACTAATGAAGTGTGACCTGACATTTTCCAGTCTGCTAAATATTGGGCAATTCCACGCAAATAGTACAGTGTGTTAGAGGATAATTTCACATTTGAAATGTGAATTAAGGGCGACAAGGCGCGCCAGACGGCGAACGATCGACTGCTGGAGTTGTTAGAGCGACTCAGGAGCGACTTGATTTCAATTTGGTTTGGCGCGACTGTGGAACGCCTGTCTGAACCGAGCGTAACACACACGTTTACTGTTTTGAACAAAAAATTGTATTGCATGTTTACTACTACTGTAACGACCATCAAGTACAGTCAAACACACAAATTAATCTATTTTATTTGTATAATTAAAATATGCATATTAATTAGGATGGTAACAGCTTGATGCCAAAAAGGACATAGGTTTTGTTCCCGTTTATGAATTGCAAAAGCCATTTGAATGTACATGTACATAATCTTATGGTATGAATACATTAGATATCCATCTATAACAGAGTAAGAAACAATCATGGTTCAAATAAATGTGTACATTTTGTATTTACCCAAATGAAATATTCTTAATCCCCTTTAATTTGACACCACATTTGTTGTAATGTCTGTAGTTCTGAAGATTCCATAAATTTGCCAGTTTTAAACCCTGTCCACTTTTGTGTGGAATTGCCCTATTGCACACGAGGTAGCCATCTTGTAGTTGCATGCAAGAATGTCAGTGTTGCAAATGTTTGCATGCAAACATTAATTTAAACAAATCACAAAATTTGACGTTCAAACCTACTCATTTTAAAATCAATGCAATAAGCTAGAGTTTATCAACAAAAAAAGAGAAGCACAATTTTTTTCGGTTACTCCCTCCACCAATATACACTGAACAAAAATATAAACGCCCACACAAATATAAACGCACACAAAAATGGTTATTTGTCTTGATTTGTAAACAACATTTATGTCCATCTCTGCAGATGTGGGTGGAATCACTGCATCACTGAGCAATTCCTCACTGGCAGAGATGGACACAAATGTTGTTTACAAATCAAGACAAATAACTATTTTTGGGGCGTTTATATTTTTGTTCAGTGTATTTGTGCCCCAATATATCAGTCTTTCCAACTAGACAATTGTTTGGGTTGCCTTAGATTTGGGGTAAGTCAGCATTAAAAGATGCTGCTAAACAATTCTCAACTTGTGTGCATTACAAGATGCTGCTGAACAATCCTCAACATGTCAGCATTAAAAGATGCTGCTAAAATTGTCGACATTAAAAAACAATCCTCAACATGTCAGCGTTAAACGATGCTGCTGACAAATTCTCAATGTTTTGGCATTAAAATATGCTGCTGAACAATCCTCAACATGTCAGCATTAAAGGATGCTGCGGACAAATTCTCAAATTGTCGGCATTAAAGGATGCTGTTGAACCATCTTAAACTTGTCGACATTAAAGATGCTGCGGACAAAATGGTCCTTGCATTTAAGTTGTGCTGCACAACACATGGACGAACATGTACAATGTAGTCGTCTTTTACATAACGACCGAGGATTCCCTATTGTGTTTCCCTTTGTTCCTGTACTATAACCTAACCCAATTTAGTTATCGTACACTTTAAATTCAACAAAAGACTAACACCTGAGGACTAAAAGGATCTCTTGTTTATCTATTGTGCTTCTGTCCTTGAGGGTTATGTAGTACTGGTAAAAAAATACATAAACTGGTATTCGTAAAGTCTTATTAAAGCTATTCTGAGAAATTCTTGGAATATCACCAAGACTTCACATACAATTTATAAACTAGTACCGGGTAGATAGTTACCAAGAGTTACTTAAATTGACCTATCGCCGTGACAGGTCAATTGTATCTCGCCTAAAAATGTACCCAAATGTCACAAATTGTGCCTTGTGGAAGTAAAAACTAAAGAAAAACATTGTTTATGGTTTGTGTCATCTGATAAAGTTGTAAACACGATATTTTTACTCAAGATGTTCCAAGCAGAACTCTGTTCTTTCGAATACAGTCGTCACATTCGTGCTTTTGGGGGACTCTCCCAGTTTGGATATGGACTGCAAAAAAGCTGTCCACACTTGATTTTTCTGCCTTGGTCCATGTTGTTTTGGTGGCACCTGATGTTTTTTTGGTGGCACTTGACGTCTTTTCTGAAAAAAGATAAAATACGCACTTAAATACTTTGTATTTAATTTACATGTGCAAATATTATACTAGTGCATTTAATGCTGCACTACACACTTAACAATTTTTGAAAATTTGTGAACAGCCTAAAGCCTGAACCAAATTATTGACGAGATGTAAAACAAGAGGTACTGTAATTGTTTTCTTGTAGTTTCTTGCATAATAGTTTTAAAAAGGCAATGAGTTTTTCATAATTCATGCAGAATGCCTTGGGCTTAATAATGTAACAACTAGTGATGGTGAATGGTCAGCTATAAACAAATTAAAATCTCTGAGAATACCTACAGTGGCCTGGAAGTAGAATTTATGTAAATAACATAAGCGGTATATCAAACTGCCTACAAGTCTGCACTTATGACAAGCAAATGCATTTCTCCACTACATACCACAGCTCCTTTGTGAAGAAGCCGCTACTCCTGAACCATGTGCTTTATCACTTCTTTGTGGAGACTCTGCTTCTGGACAGTGAGCTTTAGGCAAAACCAAAAGAACAGAAATCACATGAAAAGAAAGGTTAATACTGACATGCTGGGCAAACGTCCCGTTAAATAATAGCTTGAATACTAAAAATTGTCTTGCATTTGAGAATTAGCCTTCTAATGACAATTACAACAAAATTCAAGTTTCTTACTAAACTATTTAATGTTTTTAAAAAGGTTTTTGCAACTTTGAGCACAACCACTTTGATTTATTGTTAATAACCAGTTCACGCGAGTATTATTTGGACATTGACCAGGCTCAGGGACAAGAACCTTTTTCACGAACCTCAGTCAGAAATAGGTTCAAGCCAGCATGCATATGTTGATATAGGACGCCCTGATATTTCCGACCTAGCTCGCTGCAAGCCGGTCACCGACGGATATTTCCGGCTTTGCTCGTTCTCGTTTGTCCGTAATACGTTTTGAACCCCCCCCCAAAAAAAATACGTCTCCATGGCATCTGATGCGAACTGGTTAAAATAATAAGACAACTTTCAATTTGGAATTAAGTACTCGTTTTCAAGAGCCAAAACAACAGTTTAGTCCAGATTTCAGCAGTATTTTAAGATGTTCTTTTTCTTTTCTAATGAACTGATTTTCTTCCACACTGCGTCACACTGAACCTGTACCTCCAGGTATTCAAGTTATAAATAATATGGGGAGGAAGGGGGTGTCACAAACAGGCAACTTTCCTGAATCTGAGTATGAGTAAAATTGGAACCCCATCTATATTTGTATCTGTATTTATAACTGGGGAAAGATTCGTAATTGTTAACATGTTCGATGTTTCGACAAATACTGACGGGTTTGTAAAATGTTGGTGCTAACATTTATTTCTACCTGCACTTTCTGCACGTGGAGGCTGTTCTTCATCCTCTGAACAATCCTCTAAACACAAAAGGGCACAACAAACACCAATAAACAATCTGCATTCTGTTCAACAATATTTCAATCATGAATATTGGCAGCACGAAAATAAGATTACGAATTATTAAAATAAAACAAAAACCTGCTGCAAAATGCTGAGAGGATTGTACTAAAATTAGCTAGCTGAAGTTAGCAACCAAATTAGCTAGTCTACCAATTAAAGCCTTCATTTCAAGATCCTTTTGATGAAAGATGAATTGCAGAAGTACAATAAACAAACTCAAATGAACAGGAAGGGACAAAGGAGTTTGGTTTAAAGATCAATGGGGTTGCATCAAGTGGTGTTAATGCAGGCTACTAGTCAATATAGCAGGCAAAATTTTAATGGAACATTTTACCACTACAAAAACTCACCATCAAGATTGACTTCAATATCATCAAGACTCTTTCCAGCAAACTGATCAATGCGTCCTTTCTCCAGAAGCATCAACAGCTTGGCCACCTTAGCTGTCTGAAGCGTATTCTCTGGCAATCGGTAGTACTCCCGATGAATTTGTATGTCATGGCCCATAAACCCCGCCAGTACATCCAACTCATTTTCCTTCAGACAAAGAACTTGAGTTATTGTCTAATTCGTCTGCTCAAACGATAATAAATTATTTTCATTGCCGCCTTCCTAATTATTTCACCTGAAAGAGAATACATTTTATAAATGACATTACGTTTGGGGAAGACCGAGCTTCGATGCAAGCGTTGGACAGATAATGTGGTTTTGAAAAGGATAATTATAGTCTCATGTGAGACTGGTAATCAGCTGGATACTTGCTTGTCCCTGTGGGTCCATGCGGGGGCCTTTGTTTTTCTGGAATTGTTCGGTTGGGCTTTCTTCAGTTCTCTCCATCGGATTATTTGGGCCTGTAGACCATGTTTGTATCTAAGGAGAAACTATTACTCAGGTTATGTGTTAATGACATCAGTCTAATGCTTTTTATATTTTTTGGACCTGAAACTGCTTTCAGTTTTCTCAGTATTTTATTTATTTAAAATAATATAATATAAGGTTGCAACATGCTGGCGCAGCTTCGTCGATGTAATGTACTCTGTATGTTCTACCTCAGACTTCTTAGCAAAATACCTCAAACAATCACAGCCACGATAAGTAGACTCACAGCCTGGTCGGGCAAACAGATGCGGATTGTGACCCAAGATACCAACAGCCTCTCTTGCCTCAATCATAACATCAATACTTTGAACCATACTACCCGTGAGTAATATGGGCACTTTCCTCCCACGTTTGCCACGAATCTCAACACGAGAAAGCTTGTAGACCATGGGACGAGTGCGATTATTGTGTTCGTTCGTGATCCCCATTTTGGTACAACATGAAAACATAGTTTATTCAAGTTGTTGTTGGTAAATACAAAAATGACTGTTCATTTGTGCAGAAGTGGCACTTTTGGTGTATTTTTGGCGAAAATATGGACCGATTTTTATTTATTTTTACAAAACTTGCCGTTACTTGAACCTAGGCTTTGGCCCGTAATTGGCTCAAGCGTTATTGCCAAACTGCATAACTGGAGCCAAAACTAAAACACAGTTTCATTTAACAAAACGGCACTCACGTGACTAAACATAAATTGTAACCAATCGGAGATAATGTGTTATGAGTCTCCGTCGGCATTCAATCAGCGCTCTCGTTACGCACAGTTTCTGACCCAGTGTACAGCATTCCAACATGGCGGTGTAGCAACCAGGCACAATTATTAGCCTTTTTCGTAAACTATAAATCTGATATTTAATCATACAATAATGTAATCTTAGCAAAATGTTTGTTCTAAATCACCCCAGAAATGTTGCCCTGCGAAATCAGTTTTGTACACTGTTTCATGAATATTGTGACGTCTCACCCCTCTGGGCAGAAGAGAGGCTGCAAGGGCGCCCCCTCCACAGAGTGAGACGCGGACGGCACGTACCGGAAAGTCTCTGAGCGGCTAGAGACGAGTCCGTTGGGATGGAAATATACCGTCCCAGCATCGGCAGCCTATTTGGTACTGGCTATGGCTTATTATCGGACTTGATTATCTGTAACCCAATCCCTAATGAAGACTCAGAAGACATCAATCAGATAGCAGGTTGACACAGAGTTTACATGTACAACGAATACTGGATACTGGTTTATTCAAGGTCCAATCAACTCAACTCACAATAATCAACAGAGGGCGTCTTTGTTCACACTTATCTCCCAACACATGCTCAGATCCCTCCGCCTTGTATGAATACGAATAAGGAACAACCTTAGACCACTTAATTAATCCTGACGACAGAGGGCGCTTTCCAATAGGGGACTATGGACTATGGACTAATACACAGTTGCGGCGTATGACCCACTGACCTCTATACATGGACAGATCATCATTGTTTCATTTTGAAGTCGGCATGCAGAGAAGTGCAACATGGCGGACCCACGACGTGACTCTGTGAGCCAATGAAATGTCCAGGTGTTAGTACGATACGTATTACGTAATGTTTATAAATACAACATGTACAGAATAAATCCGCTGACCTCCACACCTGGACATTTAATTGGCTCACAGCAGTGACGTCTTGGGTCCGCCATGTTGCACTTCCAGTTCGCGCCGACTTCAAGTGTTAGCACAGCAGAATATGGACAATGATCCGTCCAGGTGTAGAGGTCAGTGGTATGACCCCATGCATGCACTATTGCTCGATAGCTTGTAATAAGTCTAGGGCCACAACCAGATTAGGGATGTCGCCCCACTCAGCTAATGCTGTGTGGGTTCCGGCAACAAGCCCTTATCACGCACCGACCGCACAACACTGGTATAGCCCTTTGACCCAAAACCCGCCTACAATAACAGCACACAAATCAAGACAGCAATGCACCAGTACCGCAAGCCAAGCATAAGGTGCGGGTCCGTTCAGGATGTACAGGAGACAATTCTCAGGGACAGCTGCCCCTCGCAACTAATGCTGCAAAAGTCACGGCAACTAGCCCCTACTTCGACCTATCGCACCACCAAGGCCCCTCAGAGGGTCCTAATGTCTCCACACAACCTATTACGGCCCCTACCACCTATCAAGCAAGGTAGCGGGTACTTACCGAGAATCTGTCAGATTCTTCTTGTGTACCTAACAAGTAAGGTCCAAAAGCCCTTCTGCTGTCTGTGCAAGCGCCTTTTATAGCCTCGCGGCAGCCTTGCGCTTGCGCTGTGCGCGCTATACGTGAGTGAAGCAGTGACCCACACTGTCCAATCAGTGTACGCTGGGCGGAGCATGATCGCTGTATAAGACATTATCGCTGCCATGCTAACGCGCGCAACCCTAAACTGTACTCACCCTGTCGCGCCGTGCTAGCGCCCTCTGTCGCGTTACATAGCCTCGTGACAGGCCTAAAATGACTTCATTTAGATAAGCCGAACTTTTACAGAAACGCGACTGAGTGGCATGCATAACAACTTTATTATAAAATCCTGTAAAGAAAACAATATAAAAATACACTTTAAGTAAACTTACCAAATGTCTGAGGTTCAGTTCCCACCTCGTCGTGTTTACATATCTTTATAATTAAGAAGTCAAAACAATTAGTTTTATAATCACAAGTATATACAATGATTGCACTGATTCTTTACTTACATAATACAATTGGTTCCACAGGCTTTAAAATACTTGATGGATGGAAAACTTGTATACAAAGTACTTTTAAGTTTATTAAAATAGAGCTTACAAAAAATATAATCAGTATCGTTGATATTTGGTGTCTGGCTGCACACTTTGTCTTATAAGGCATGCATAGTAAGTAAACAACTCCTTTGACTACATCAGGCTCAGAATGATAGTTCATCAGTTCCTCCGAGATCCCGGTAGTGCATACGTGCAGTTCACGTATGCATCTCGGTAGTATGTTCTCTCACGAACCTCTCGTGCGATACACACGCCGTCCACGTAGGTGCATGTCTTTATGCTTTTCACAATGGTGGCCAACTTGGGTACCCGTCTATTTTGTAGTTCCACGCGGGGCTCGGATCCCTGGGTGGTACCTGGCGCACTAGAAGGTTTTGGCTTGGGTGCATCTGGAACAGGTGCGGCGCTCTTCCTGGGGGCAGGTGTATTGTCCTTGCTGACAGACTTCTCCTCGGTATCCGAATCAATTTCCAATGGGGGCATCGAGCCAAGACTTATGGCATCATCCGCCACCATCTCTCGTGGAGGTGTTGCGGCCAGCGGTGATAAGCACGGAGGAAGCTGTGGAAGACTGGGTAGGTCGTCCATGTCTATGTCTGGAAAGGGCGTCCTCTTGGCCTCCTGACTTGCACCATCCTCGACGACTGTTGGTGGTTTCAGGGGTGGTTCAGAGCTTAGGGGGAAGACGACCCGTCTCACATCCATTTGTCTCGGGATGTTCTGGGTGGGTTTTTCAGTCGAGCGCCCTCTCCTTACTGGCTCCATCTTGATGTCGCTCACCTCATTCACATCGTTTGGATGTTCAGCCCTGTAGTGCTTTTTCATATTGTCTCTGCGCTTCCCCTGGTAGCCACACCCCCGGCAGTACAGGTATAACACTGGCCCATGTTCTGCTCGCTTGTGCCTCATTAACCCACGGTACTGTAGGTAGGACCTGCCGCAGACATTGCAGTTATGCGGTCTTGCTTCCTCAGGAGGCGCCATCTTACCAACTCTGCAGGAAGTACGAAACAAAACAACCTGTTATAATCACCGCAATAAACCATGCATAACGATTCTACTTGTACCTAATGGGCAACTTGTGCGCCCTCTTTGGATATCTCCTGTGCAAAGGTGATTCTGATTTGTCTTGGACTGGGTGAGGTACATTGCTGTTGTTATCGCTTCCTGTACACCTATCATCTAAAAACTCCGGGTCTGGGGGGCCATGTGATTTCTCAAAACGATCTACAGGTGTATCGTGCTCTTTTACAGGGGTTGGCTGGCTGTGGGTACCCCATGGGTCAATCGGAGTACCTTGATATGGTTTTAACCTATCGATATGTACCACACGCGGTTTCGCACCCTTTGACTTCTGTATCCGGCAAACCACATCGGACAACTTCTTCAGCACCAAATACGGTCCCTCCCATTTCGATTTAAGCTTGTGGCAAACCCCTTTCCTTCTCGCGGGGTTGAACAGCCATACAAATTCACTTTCCCTGATACAAGGGTCGGTTGCTCTTCTGTCATAGTTTTTATTCTGTCGTCTCAAGTTTTTACCCAGGCACCTTTGTGCTCTGTCATGCGCACTCTGGATCTGTTTTCTCAGATTTTCCGCATAGTCGGTCTGCGGCTCCTGCCCAATCACGGCAGGGTGTTCAACCGTTAAGTCTACTGGGAGGGTAACCTCCCGCCCCAGCATCATCATATTTGGGGATTCCCCAAGGCTCTCCTGTGGCGTACACCTATACGCCCCTGTTGCGAATGGGAGATACTTATCCCAATCGCGCTGGCCCTTGTGGGGATCAATCATTAATGACACCATGTTGATTAGTGTCTTGTTGAATCTCTCTACGAGCCCATCTGACTTGGGGTTGTAAGCCGTTGTTCTGGTCTTACTTATTCCAAGTATGCGACACATTTCTTGGAAAATTGCCGATTCAAAGTTGGTCCCCTGGTCCGAATGGACCTCCCTTGGTACGCCAAACCGGCACACAAACTCGCCAACAAACTTAGCACCCACAGTCTCAGCCCTTGCATCAGGAAGAGCATACGCCTCCATCCATCTAGTAGTGTATTCACCAACTACCAGAATCCACTGGTTTCCCTCATCCGTTTTAGGGAGAGGACCAACCAGATCCATGGCTACCCTGTCCATGGTTCCTCTGACATTGTACTGTTGCAATGGCGCTACCCGCTTTTTCGAAGGGGGTTTCCTTCTTGCGCACTGATTACACTGGCGAAGACAGACTCTAACATCTGCTGCCATGCCTGACCGGAAATACCGCTGTCTTAGGCCGTGTCCGAAACGGGTGTCTAGAGCTACGGCTAGGTCTATTGTCTACGGCGGCCATTTTGTAGCGCTGTCCGAAATGCCGTCTAGAGCTACAGCTACGGCTACAACGTCACAAAAATCTAGCCGCAAGAAGAGTTGTCTAGCTCATGTCTAGCTAGCTCAGGCAAAACAAAATGGCGACAGGCGGCGCTAGCACTAGCACTAGCACTAGCAGCGGTGCCGGTGGTGAAAGACGGACTACGTCGGCCTCGGAAACGCACAAGTGTAACTTTACATTTATATAGTTAAATACTCGTGCATTTACCATATTAATAATGCTTGTTGTTGAATTTCAGTGTCTTAACATTTTGCCCGAAATGCAGAAATGTTGGCGTCCGGAAATTAGGCACAAATTCAAAATCGACTTGTCAAATCTTGGAGAAATCCTAAGTGAACGTTTAAGTATTTCTTTAAAGTTGACAAATTCGGATAAAATATTGTTATGTTCACTTACAAAACCCAACTAGAACTTAGTTGTAATTGTATAGAGCAAGGAACTTTGCTCCTTGGTTTTGGGGGGTTTTGTCAGACAATTTTGTTCTAGTTATTTGTGACCCAGCACGAGTAAATCAGACACTTTGCGGCAAAAATGAAAATTGAGATTTTGATTTCATCATTTAAAGCTAAACAAGCTTTAAATGATGAAATCAAAATCTCAATTTTTATTTTTGCCGCAAAGTGTCTGATTTACTCGTGCTGGGTCACATTTTGTGCGCAATTTGCATTGGAAGGGTTCGGCTACCCCCAATATTATTGGGGCGTTAGAACTCCTTTTTTCGAATTTTGGATTTGGGTTGTCGTACTGTAGTAGTACGACAGCCCAAATCCAAAGGAGTTCTAACGCCCCAATTATTGGGTCTAGGGTTCAGCATGATGTTCATTCAGTGTGCAAGTTTACAAAATGAAATTGGTAAGCCATACCAAATTATCGGTCAATTATATTATTGTTGTTCCTTTTTTTTAAATAGGGACAGAAGATGAGTGCCGCAAATTCATCAAGTTGCGGGATGCTCATAATGGAAAATTTAAGACCGCCAAAAGAGGGGCTGCTCGTGACGGTTTCACGTAAGTTCATGTTAGGCCATTTAAAATTAATAAATAGGTTTACATCACCGTCCCTCCCTATTTTTAGCTCAGTCCCAATATATTTTTATATTTTATATTTTTTTTAACTGTGTTTTTTCTTCTTCTGTGCATGCAATTGATGGTCTAGGATCGTTGATAACAACTGCGCGCGCCATCCATTGCAGGCCTTCATTTTAATAAATCTGAGGAGAGCTGTGCATCGCTCTCCTTAAATCAAAAGGTGAATTAAGGAGAGTGATTTTCAAATCGCTCTCCTTAAATCAAAACAATGAATTAAGGAGAGTGATTTGCTCTCGCTAACAAAACGCAAGTTTAAAGGCCCTGGACACTATCTGTAGTTACTCAAAATGACAACCAAAGGTGTCTATGCCTTTAATAAACACATAACATACTCAAGAAAATGAACACAACATTCACCAGTAGTTCAACTTTTGGTTAAGAGAATGATGGCGCTTTCCCATCCAGTGACATTTCTCTCTCTGTGACTTGTATGGCTTAATTAAGCGCGAATTAGTCTAGGCCCGTTATGTCCGAAATAAATGGAATGGGCGAACACGAAAGACTAGATGATCGTTGTGGGTATAAGATAAATCTGATGTGATTTTATTTGGGGGTGCGATGAGAGAATTGTAATCGCAAATTCTCTTGTGTTAGCAATAGCAATGCTTTCGTGTCTTTACTGTTATGACACTCGTCAGTTGCAGGTAGGTGATTCCATGGTGAGGAATCGGTTTTAACTCGCAAGGTGTGTGGGTTTGGTGTGGTACAGTACAATCAATGAACGTGAATTCCAGGTATTTGGAACTTAGCCATGTTATTTATTTTGGGTCCGTATTATTTCTCTTGTAAAGAGAGCAGTATGTTGGGTTTCAACTGTGTTTGTTTACTGCTTGGTGTTTTAATTGTTATGGTCCGGTGGTTTATGGCTCGGCTGCTGATTGGCATTATCGTATTATCCAATGGGTGCTCGGAATTTAATATATATATATATTTCTTTTTTTATTTATTTATTTTTTATTTTTTTTTTGCTCTTGTTAAAATTGTAAGGAGCGCTTTTTGTTGCTCTCCTTAAAATTTTTAAGGAGCGCGGAGGAGCGCGAGCGCGATCGCGCTCCTTTAAAATGAAGGCCTGCATTGCTTGTATGGAGACGTACGCGATCGCTTCATCAAAACCTGCCTCAATCGCAAAATTTTTCTTTATAGAATTTAATTGTTGAAAATAACTAGAGGATATTTAGCGCAATTATTTAGCTAGATGCCTAGAATCATTAATTACTTTCAAATGAGTAAGATATTTCTTAATAATTCGGTAGTAAATATTTTTGATATCTGCAAATGGTGTATCTTACATGTACCTTTAAATACTGACAAATCAGAATTTCCAAAAGTAGCAAACATAGTTTACACATCTTTTCCACTGGGTTTTCTTAACTAGTTTGAGTACCACCCTTGCCAATTATAGTTGGAAGCGCATTTAAGATATGCATCAATAAGAAAGGCACATGGTTCTGACAAACTAATCTGAAATATTTCTCATTTGTTTTCAGAATTAGCATCTTTTGGGGCCCATATTACAGAATTTTCATTATTGTCCCTTATTTGTACATTGTTGTACAGGGTCATTCTATCTGAGATGAACCTCTTAGAAGAGATAACGCCAGAGCAGGCCCGGAAAAAGTGGACAAATTTGGTCCAGAAGTATAAGGTGAAGTACTATTTGTAGATTTCTTTCTTTGTTAGCAGAAGTAATCACACACACAAAAAGTGCTTGAAGACTGTACCTCACATTTGTAGATAAAAACGAGGCCATATACAAAGGGTTGTAGCACACAAAATCAGCATTGCAAGTATCATTGATTTCTCCATAATACTGCGGATTTTGTGGAGATTCATGTTACCCAAAGTATGAAAAGTTCTCATATCTTGTCTAAATAGTTTAATTAAATAACTGTAAATTAGATGAAAACAAAATTGCACAAAGTGCACATTCAGGCTGAATGGTTCACGTAACCTTTATAAAGCTTTGTAATTATTTTAGTCTCGTAGGGTTAAGGAAACACAAATGCTTATCACAAAAGAAATTAAAGTAATGATGCAGTTTTAAAATTGACCAAAATGGTCCATGCGGTGAATCTCATTTCTAGGAATATGTTAAAGAAAAGAACATTTATGACAGGAAGATGTCCAAAGTTGTAGCAACTTTTTGCACTGGAATAACTATCATTGAGGCTTCATCCCAGAATGAAATGAGAGTTCGATTCATGAATATTATTGACGTGATAAAGACCGGTTCATCACACTTTTATTCCCTTATTCAAATAGACATTTATTTCCATGTACAACAAATACACAATAGTAAATGATTAATTATGATAATACAAAGATACACTAACAGATAGAATCTACAAGAAAAGAAATGTCCAATGCACTTCAAACTTTTTCACCAGTAAAGTATATATTTGCGAAGTTTTTCTCATTTCTTTTTGATAAAGGCACTGAAACACCCACCAACCGGCACGGGCACTGAAGACGACGGTGACACGCCTATTTCTTGGCCCTTTTTTGACGACATTGATAAGGTGCTTGGTTCAAGGCCCATCATGAATCCACCTTGCCTTGTTGCTTCGCTTGAGGAATTTCCAGAAAGCGCAGCATCTACATATAGCTCAAACATGTCCAAAGACCCGGAATCTCCTGTGCCCAAGAAGAAAAAAAAGGCCAATGACGAGGTACTTGATATGCTCAAGGAGCAAAATGATCATCTGCGAAAACAGGAGAAAGAGTCACAGGATCAAAACACCGCTTTAATTGGCCTGATGGAGAGGCTTGTGACAGCAGTAGAAATTAGATCTCGTGAAAAGTAAAGCTCTCGCAGATGATCGTTTTGCGCTCTGAGCATTCAAAGCACTTTACAATTGCCTTATTATTTTCTTCTAAGGGGCATTCCTTTTTTATATCTGTGGTTCTCATTTCCTAGCAACCTTATTTTGGGCTCCTGATTCAAGAAAATATATAAACTAACACTGTACCTATCAGTTTTCTAGAACTTATACTCGGTACTCGTACTCTGTTTTTAGAGTACTTGTACTCGACTGTAAAAGTACTTGTATTTCAATTTAAACATTAAGGATGAACAACTGACTGCTACATTAACATATTTACAATGAAAAGTCCTATACATGTAAGTACTTTTGATTATGTGACAATATGGCATAATATAAATTTTGCTGGAGCCTTCAAATGGTTTACACATGTTTACACATTTTTTTTTAAGGTGCATTAAAATATTTAGGACTGCAATGTATACGTAATATACATTTTTAAATTATTTATTCAAAGAATTTTTACAGTGTTATTTAGTGGAACTCCTATGTGTACGTATCTGTCAAGAGCCTGTTGAGGGGGGTACATTGCACCCAAAGTACAAAGCCCATGGCCAGTGGGGTTGTTTCACAGATGTGTGCACATGGAGATTTCTATTGTTGCGGATTTAAAAAAAGTTGTTTATCTCAGGAAGCATGCTAATTGCTGGGCTTACTGCTTGTGATGTATATTAAATAGCCTTGGCTGACCATTATATACCTAGCGGGGCCATCAAATTTTGCCATGACTGTGGATAATGGTCATTGCCTTCGGCTCGCAATATTGTCAGCAACCAGACCCCCTAGCTGGTTTTACTGGTCAAGTTTATGTTCTAATTAAAATTGTAAAAATATACCCTTGAATACAAATAAAAAATATTCTGAGAGTGTTTAAACCGATATTCCATTAGTCCACTTGTTGTTATGTCCATAAGAAATATAGAATTTAAATAAATTTATCATTCTAAGTGAAAAGTAATGCTGGCAGAGTGGCAGACAGGTTTGTTGTATTTAGCGCAAGTAAACTCTGGAACAATAAACTGGACTATCAGTACATCATGAAATAATAACCCTCTGCAAAGCTTACACATAATCGTGCTCATTCAGATGATGTGCCATTTCCAAGGGTGCTGATATCTGTGCAGCAATATGCTGTCTAAGGGGCTCAGCAGAGACAGATTCTCTCTCGTGATGAATTGGCTCTATGACAGGTTGATCCTCATCATCATCATCATCATCATCCTCCTCCCCTGGCTCCTGTCCCCACTCGTCACCAGATAAAGTGCAAACGTTGTGCATGATCGCACAAACCACAGCAACCTTTGGCGCTAGAACAGGAGAAATCTAGATGGAAACACCACAAACGTTATTAAATGTATGCTATTTGTAAAGGAAATGCCTCAAAATTTTACATTTCGGCTGTACACAGACATGCAACTTTTCCTCAGATTCCCTAATTTTCTTTTACTTCTACATTTGTAATTAATGCCATTGCAAATTGAAAAACACTCTACAAAGTCATTTGTCATTAAGAAGTTTCTTCTTTCCCCCCAAATTCCCAGTTGCATGCCTGTGTACATCTTAAAAGATGAAAAAATCCACACCTGCCCACAACTTCCACAAATTCAAATATACAATGTATTGTCCTGACAAGTTTTTGAGAAAAAATTCTAAATTGAAACAAAAATTTGTCAGCCCCCCTAAAGTCATCTCCCGAGTGTGCCAGCGATTCTAATTAAGTAATTATTTAATACCTCAAGTGTCTTTGTGAAAATGCTTCTCCATCTCGTCTTCATCTGGCCGAAAGCCCTCTCGATGATGGTTCGAGCCCTGCTGATGTGGTAGTTGTATCGTCCCTGGACTGGACAGTTGGATGCCTTGTACGGGGTGAGGATAGCCAGAGGTCTGGACTGGCATGGATATGCCGTGTCCCCAAGGATGTAGTAGCCTTCAGGAGGATAATTTATCTGACGGTACAATGGGCTACATTTCAGCACTCTGGAGTCATGGACAGAACCTGGGTACCCAGCAAAAACATCTAGGAACACTCCCCTATGATCGCAAACTGCCTGCAAGTGAATGGAGTAAAACAGTTTGTGGTTGATGTAGTCCTCCCGTCTGGAGTCAGGGGACATTCAGTGGCGGATCCAGCGGGGGGCGCAGGGGGCGCACGCCCCCCCGGCAAATATTTTTTATGCGCGGGTTAAGATGGCCGCAGGATACGAAAACCAAGGTAAAATAAAAAAAACCACGAAACTACACGAGTGTGCCCGTGACACGTACGTGCACACGTACCGAAGGCTAAAATTGTTCGCGCGCTTATACATTTTAATCATAGCATGTACGTAACTTAAGCGCGGCCTGCCTCGCGCCTAGCTGTCCGCCGGCCATTCTATTGCGTAGTCCAAGTGAAACACGTACGGCACGTATGCGTGTACGTGGCCGTGGTTAAGTTGAAATGCTATGCCGACATTACGTTATGGTTTGTTCTTCGCTGTCCCCTGCTTTTTACCATGCACCAGAGTACGTTCTGCGCGAAATTTCGAGTATGGGACCAGCGAAGGTTTGTGCATATGCCATGTGCGCAGTTAGTTCAGTGTACATGCATAAACTCATCCTCCATGAACTGATGAATATTTTCCAAGCTGTGGGCCGACACACATTGTAAACAGTACAAGGTAAGGTGTTTTATTTCCATCAATAGGACTATTTATAGTTTTTAATTACAGACGTTATGTTACGTACGATTATAAAGGCCTATAAACGGCGAAGGCCTAGTGTCTATATTTCGAATCGTTTTGACGCACTCGCATTCAATTTGCGTTGGACAACGCGAGCGCGTTGCAAGCATTACGCTCGTCAATGGCGACTCGCGGGTACAGCATGGTCAAATGGTAGGCTTGAGCCAGCCTAATATCCGTACATTTTGTGTATGTATATCGTGTGCCTTGTGTGGCTATCCTGTGCTTAGCCCTAATCTGTGAATAAATATTATTTACAGTATAATATTAAGCACCCCTTTTTTCAGGCGACTTGAATACAATCATGTAACATTTTAGTACTTTTGCACAGCTGCGCGTGTACTCACTCTACACGTGTGTATGTACATGTATATAACTTATGAATTGCAGACATTTGTAGATGACCGTCGTTGCCCAGTGGTTAGGCAAGCTGGCTCATGGTCAGAAAGTTTTATTTTATTTTATGAATATCATTTTCCAGTTGGATACTAATTGTATAGCAGCGATTTTTCTTTTTCTTTTCTGATTCGAGGATCTGGGGGATTTTTTTGAAAGGAAAATAAAGTCCGAAATTCGTACCAAATTAAATAATACTAGCCTCCACTCAAGCCTGGTAATAATAACTATGCTCCATATGAAAGAACACAAATTTACCCACGCACTGAAGTAGACTCTGCATGCTGGGCCATGAGGCTTCGCAAGGTTGAGGACTTGAAAATATATTTAACAAACACACATTTTATTGCAATCATTCAATCTTACTCGCAAGGCGGGATCACTTACCTCTCAATATTCCCCCCTAAATTAGGATTTCCCCGTGCCTCCTTCTGGTGAAGTTCGTCTCTTATTATAAATTAATTTGTCAAACGAAGTAGAAGACAGTGCATGACAGGCAGCTATATAGCCGAGTTTAAGTAGTCTGGTTCTCTGACCAAAATATTTCTCTTTCTTTAACGCACACACTGTGATTGGCTGTTCTGATCCCGCATGCAATGTTTTTCTCGGATATGATACGGCCAAAACCAGCCATTCAAAGAAAATAGATTAATTCGCAGAAATGTAATGCCACGCAAATGTGAGTTTTCCCCACTCCCGAAAATATAATGCCACGAAAATAATGTGTTTGACAGCATGTGACGATGTGTATGTATATGTGTTGGTGATATTAGGCCTGAATGTTTTATACATTGAAAAGATAATATACCGGAATTTTCAGAGGGATGTATGATCTGATTCATTTTTGCGAGCTGATTGCAGTACCAAGTCCACGAAAAACATCAATTTTTGAAATGAAACATCAACAAATAAAGTATGTGGCGTTGCCATGTAACTTCAAAAGGAGGGCTGCTTTTCATTACCCTACTTGATGACGCTATTAATGAGGTTAATATAAAGTGATCAACATATAATTAAAACATAACCTCGCGTTTATAGTGCAATGATATTCATAAACATCTAATATGAAAGAGATCTCTAATAGCAAACGTTTACAATAATTTTTTGTCTCCAGATGTCAAGGGATAAGTGGCGAAAAGTTAACGGAGACAGCAGCATTTTGCAACATTTCAAGAAACGCGCCGAATAACAAAACGAACAACTTATTTAAATTTTCCTACGGTGCAGGCCTTCCTTCGTTGATGACTTCAAAATGATAGCTTGCCAGAAAGAGTACATAACAAACTTTATAAGAACAAAATAATAACACAATGAAATGGAATTTTCGATGTTTAAAACGTTTTCTAAACGGTGGAAAGTAGCCAGGAATCGCCTCAGATTGCACCACCGAGAATCTAAAGTCCAAATTTTTCCGGGGCCCTTAAGCGGGCCCCGGACCCCACGCCGTAAGGGCTTCGCGCTCCGCGCTCGCATGTCCTGGACACAAGTTCATAAAAATAATTCCAGTCCCCCCGGCAAATGGCAGTCTGGATCCGCCCCTGGGGACATTATCTTGATGTGTGTCCCATCTATGCTGCCCACAGTCTTATTGATGAAATCTGTATGTGCCAATCGTTGGAACCCCTCAGCAACTGCAGGTAATTCATGGTGCTCCGGCAGTTTGATGACTGTCTTGATAACACTCAAAACGTTCTTCAAGACTTTATGAACAATATCACAAATGCTTGACCGAGGAATACCGGTGGCTGCAGCAACTAATACCGGTGGCTGCAGCAACTACCCGATAAGCTGATCCACAGGCAAGCCAAAATAGAAAACACAACAGTTGGATTTGTTCATCCCAGCCATGATGACTCTCTGTAGAGATCAAAGTCAGCAGCGTGAAGAAGGAAGCCTGTGTCAAACGACAATGCTTCTTAAGTTGTTGTGGGTTTCTTACCAAGTCTAACAATAAATAAACCCGCAAATTGCAATATGGCTCTCTTGGAAGATTCTGAAAAGGAAAGTTTTGAAAAAAATTGAAAGGACAGTTATAGACGTGAGGTTGAATGATATGTGACTTATACAATTATTTACGTAGTTTGCACAGCAATCAAGTATTATACTTGTAAGGTAATACTAATAGGCTCAGAACTAATTCCAAACTAAAAGTTCTGCATTTAACTTGAAGAAATATTTTGAAAGGAATTGCAATTTGCCACATGTCATGACAAAATTTCAGTCTACTGAAAAAATAATCCTCAAAAATTAACATTCAGCTTGGCCAATAGCCTAGTTAATAGAATAAGAAAAAAAACTAAAAAAAGCAAACTCCTGACTACTGATTTCGAGGTTGTAATACATGTAATAGCAACAAAAACAGGAACAAACTAAAATGCACCAAGAAATATAAGAATTTTTTTTTAAAACTTGTAGTTTGGTATGTGAGTGGAGATAGTAATGATTTATCAGAATTTATCAAATTTAAAGAAATTCCTAAATGTAAGTGTGGGATTTTCTGAGATTTTTTGCGACACGTAAGGGAACACTCAGCTAAATTTGTGTCCAATTTCCGGAAGCCACCGTTTTTGAATTTCGGCACTGAAATTGTTCACAAAGGTTAAACAGCATGTATTATTAAGATAATAGTACCAGTATGTAAATGTAAGAATTTGAAATTGTTCAACTAAGAGGTTTGGCAACACGACACAAGGAAAGTCGAGAGAACACGTTAGGGAACTCCACTATTCTAATTTATTTTATACTATTCTGGTCATAAAAAAACATGAACTTACTTCTTCGGATCCGGCGTACAAAATGTTCCAAACGTGGAGGATGAAAGCCCTTCTTTGCTGTATTACAGCTAATTTTCGATTATTTTTGAGGATAGTATATTGAATTGCAACTAACAAACCGATAACCACGTCAATGTCATCATCAGGCATTTCGACCGGCTGTAAACAAACATTGCGTAACAACTAACATCGAGCAGACGATAATTCTTGTAAATCACGACATAAACTCAAATCGCTTGAGGGCGCAATAACTAGCCGTAGCTGCGTCCGAATCCCATTTGCCTTAGCGCCTACGTAGACCGTAGTAGACGTAGCTGTAGCTGTAGACGTAGACCGTAGCTCTAGACACTCGTTTCGGACACGGCCTTACACAGGCCAAAGTCTTCTTCAGACCAAGATGGCCGCCAAGTTTCCCACCATGCAACTCTTCAATGAACTGGTGCCTCAACTTCTCGGGCACTATCAGTCTCCATCTGATGGTGCTTCTAGCATCTGATTCCCACTGCTGCTGGTATAACACACCATCTCGGACCAACAGCTGGTCCCAGTAAGACCAATATGTCTTACTGGCCGGGGACAGGTGAGCTACCTCCGCCCAAGAAGGGCGGTCTTTCTCCTCTTGCTTAGCAATCACTATCCAGCTCATCGTCCCATCTGCCATCTGGGCATCTCTTAGATCACTGTTTCCTAGTGACGGTTGTAAGACATCAATCCTCACCGCCTGCCCCTCATCACTGTTTGGAGATGTTTGTACTCCATCATCCTTATCACCACTATCACAGTGACTGCATTGTTTGCACGGTCTCCTCGATAAACCATCAGCATTTGCATGCTTTGCACCGGGGCGGTGCTGTATGGTGACGTCATATTCTGCCACGACCTCCAACCAACGTGCAAGTTGACCTTCCGGGTCCTTCATGTTCGTTAACCATCTCAAGGAAGAATGGTCTGTCCTCACCAGAGCCTTCTGTCCGTACAAGTACTGGCAGAAGTATTTAAGATAGACAACTACTGCTAGCAACTCTCGTCGAGTGACGCAATAGTTCTTTTCCGCTTTATTGAGCTTCCGGCTTGCATAAGCAACAACACTTTCGGCACCGTCATGAACCTGAGACAGAACTGCACCTATGCCCTCTGAACTTGCATATGTGTCAAGTATGAACTCTTGACCTGGCAATGGATATGCCAAGATAGGAGCAGTTAGTAACTCCTCGTTTAATCTGACGAATGCCTCCTCACAAGAATCGTTCCAAATACATTCTCTAGACTTCGATGTCAAGGCATGCAGCGGGCTGGCAATGGTTGCGAAGCCCCGAATGAATCGTCTATAGTACGACGCGAGGATAGTACGACGCGAGGCCAAGGAAACTCCTTACTTCTTTGACGTTCTTCGGAACTGGCCAATCAGCAACGGCTTTGGTTTTGGCGGGTTCCGTTGAAACGCCCTCTGCCGATACAATGTGGCCCAAGTAAGTCACCGACCTCTGAAAGAGGTTACATTTACTGGGCTTTAGCTTAAGTCCAGCACTCTTTAAACGCTCAAACACTCTGCGCAGGCGTACCAACTCATCTTCGACCGTTTTAACAAAAACGATGACGTCATCCAGGTAGACTAATAGGATTTTCCACTGCAGTCCTGCTAACACCTTTTCCATTAGACGTTCAAACGTGGCGGGTGCGTTGGCCAAGCCAAATGGCATAACTTTCCAACGATATAACCCATTCCGCACTAGGAAGGTTGATTTTTTGTGTTCAGCATCCTTATCCAGGGCTACTTGCCAGTACCCGGATGCCAGATCAAGGGTAGAGAACCACTGAGCGCCCTCTAGCGCATCGAGCGTCTCGTCAATCCTGGGAACAGGATAAGCGTCCTTAATTGTTACTGCATTCAAACCTCTGTAATCGATGCATAGTCGTTTTGAACCGTCTTTCTTTTTCACCAACACAACGTTGGCCGCCCATGGGCTATCTGATGGCTCAATTAAACCACGCCTCTTTAAGTCGTCCACCTGACGATTTATTTCCTGCTGGTTGCAAACGGGGTGCCTCCGGGGTCTTTGCTTTACTGGTCTAGCGCCACCAGTGTTGATGGTGTGTTTAACTATATCCGTATGGCCTATATCACCACCACCCTGGGAAAACACATCTTGGTATTCCACCAAAAATTCCCCCAACTTTACACTATCTTGGGGATCCAAATTCGTCTTGCTCCTTTTATACAAGTCGCTTAAATAAATAGGAAGCGACTCTATTTTTACTCTATCCCCACTGCCACGTGAGGGCAGTGTTTCTACCTTGACAGGCGAAACCGTTGCAGCCAGGGTCCCAACCAGCAGGACTCGTTTCTCTCTATTTGGGTTCAGTACCCGAATGAGCACAAAATCGGTCGGCACATCAATCAAAGCCTTAGCCATAATAAGGCCCTTCTCACCAAGCCGACCACCAGACTCGACTGGTTCCACAATCATGAGTCCTGTCAGTCCCTCCCATTGGCCGACCATTGTTCCTGAAACAATGGTTTCGTGACCCGGCGGTATCTCCGTAGTCTGAGTCGCCATAACTCGGCCAATAAATGGCTCGCCAAAACTCCCTGTGCATTTGAACCTTTCACCGTTGACACATAACTCCAGTTTACGGAAGTCCAAACTCCCTTGTGTCGGCAATAGCCAATTCATCCCCAACATAGCGGGAACACTTATGTCTGCAAACACGGCTCTCACTGGATGAACAGTCCTTCCGATTTGCAAGTCTACCCATGCCGTCCCATACACTGTCAACGGACTACCATCTACCTGTCGTACTTTGCTCTCGCAAGTCTCTAAAACAGGCCGCTGCTCCTTCGGTAATTGATGGTTCACCATTAAACTAATTAATGTGTCAGTAGCACCAGTATCAATTAACAATCGGAAATTGGTTGATCTAATTGACCCATCAACAAACAAACCCTGGGTTGGCCCCAATTCGGGAGACGCAACACTGTGACTTTCACCCTCGTTACCTGACTTCCTTTTCAGACCTCCGTTCACCTTTACTGTGGGCCCTCTGCATTGCTCAGCCTTTCCGGGGGCCCTTCGGTCGGCTGGCTCTCGTTTCCCTGGTTACGGTATCTTTTGCGCCTCGGCTGCGTACACTCTCTCGCAAAGTGTCCTCGCATACCGCAGTTGTGACAATTCAAATCCGCCTTACTCCGCCTCCTAGCAGGAGGGGAACCATCGACCACTATTGGCACCGCACGATGCATCGGTACCGGTTGTTTGGTCAACATCGTACCCATTAATTTGTCTAACTGTGCGGACATATCAGTCACATACTTTGATTGCTGACTGACAGCTCGCTCAATAGACTGGATTCTGTCTTCTACATCTCGATCCGCACTTCTCACAAACTTAGGGGGCCTCTCAATTCTCCGCTGCGCCTCCACTGAGTGAAAATTCTCAGTCTCCAAAGCAGCCTGCAGTGACTCAGACAAGTTAGTTGGCCTCGCCCTGAATATGCCCTCACGTACAAGTTGATCGGACACAGCATCCACGAAATGATTCTTCTCTAGCCTATCCCTTGCTTCCATGGGGATCTCGAGATACGCTTTCACGGCCAACTCATGTATTGCTTGACACAACTCCTGCAGAGTTTCCTTAGGATTTTGTTGACGGTGACGTAACTCTACCAGAAAATTATCAGCCTGCTGACCAGGCCCAAATCTCCTAGACAATAACTTTACCAAGTCCTTGTATGTCAGCTTATGCCCTTGGCTAGCGCCCTCTCCAATGATGCGAACGGCATCTCCTTGAAGACTTGCAGCCAAGTACTCGGCAGCTTGCACATCATTCCAGCGGTTTACCAACCGACAACTCTCAAAGTGCCCATGATACTCAGTCCATGCGACCTTGCCATTGTACCGATCGGGGACAATATTTGGACGACGAGGAGCCTGAGATGCTCGCTGTTTCAGCTCACTTTCACCGATAATGTTATCATCTCTCTTCAGCTGATAAGGCCCCGCCCCGTCTGCATTTGAAACATCAGCCACGCCCTCAGCCTTACTACTTGGCAATCGTGTAGCAAAACTCAACCTCTCACTATGGAGCTTCTTCTCCACATCTGAAGCGTCTGGTGTGTGAACGCATTGACATCACATCCTTCTCATTTATCGCAGAGACTACGTACGGACTGGACACCTTGTCCTGCCATTGGGTGGTCCAATCATCAATTACATCAAACCCGCTATCCCTTTGTCTGTAATGGGTTTTTGGCGTCTTGACATCACTTAACGGTGGCACCTCAAACGAGGTGTACCCAGACGTCTCATCCTTATTTTCAGCCAGGCCCTGGCTAGGGAGCCGGAATACAACATCCGAATCAACTCTGACATGCGTACTTGACTCTGGTGCATCACCACGAGCGCCACCAATAGGGCTCGTTACAGCTGCCTTGGCCTCCTTCAACGCTGCTTCTAATCTCGTAATTCTGTCCAATTGCCGAGTTCTCTCCCACTGTAACCACCGAACCTCCATCCAGGACTTGTGCAGGTCCCCTTCAACTTGGCTACTATTCATATTGCTGTCTCAACCTCGATCTCAACCGGAATATCACAGATCTCACCCAATATAAATACCTCCTATCACTTCGACGAGTATGACACACACTACACAAACAAATTATGATAACTAATGCACAAACCCAAGCCAACGAAACTGACGCCCAGATAACTGACGCATCAACCAATGAAAATGCAGGAAATAACACTCGAAACCAAAAAAATATGCTGCTAATACGAATCCCACTTCTGACACCAATGAAATGTCCAGGTGTAGAGGTCAGTAGATTTACTCTGTACATTTCGTATTTATAAACATTACGTAATACGTATCGTACCAACACCTGGACATTTCATTGGCTCACAAAGTGACGTTGTGGGTCCGCCATGTTGCACTTCTCCGCATGCCGACTTCAAAATGAAACAATGATGATCTGTCCATGTATAGAGGTCAGTGTGTATAAGACATTATCGCTGCCATGCTAACGCGCGCAACCCTAAACTGTACTCACCCTGTCGCGCCGTGCTAGCGCCCTCTGTCGCGTTACAATATGTATTCACGTCATATGGCTTAACCAATCAAAATTCGAATTAATATTCCTGTCTGGGGTCCTTTTCTCGTGTAAAAGTGTGCGTTTTCCGCGCTCACTCTCTCGCCTGACCTATGTATCGGAGTTAACTTCACTGTTGTTTTCCTCTGCCGAGTTAACGAATTGTATGAGTTTATCATACCTCGTTCACACTAAATTTTGCTACTAAGCTTCGTGAAGTGAACCAGTAATCAGTTTGTGTATATTACGACAACCAAGTCGCCTCAAGAAAGTGACATTTTAACTGTTTGGAACCCGTGTTTTCTTGAGCATTTCGACCTGCGACGCCATCTTTTGTGTTCACCACATGCGTGCGTGGCAACAGTAGCGTATCGTCGTGCAGTACAGTTCACCACGCGCCGACTGTACTGTTGTGAATCGGACAACATGCCACGCAGGACGACTTCAACGTCTAGAGTACAGTACAGACAGTATTTCTCGCTCAGCTCCACTCCGGATTCTGACCCCAGCTAGCCTACTGAATTATCAGCGGACGCTTACTGTTTCGCCTGTCCAACTCGAGAGCACCGATTAGTCGTTTATCTCAAGTGTATATATAACGTTTTCAATTGTATTTTAGATCTTTTGTATACTGATTCGTAAATCATTTTGAATTGATAATCACTTAATCTGTGTGCATATTGCATTGAATTAGTCAACAGAAGCCAGACCAATTTTGGTACTTCATTTGAAGAGTATTTACTTGCTAATACTATAGTGTGATTTATCCTTTGTCATTGTTTTGTGTGGCAAAGGGTGTGTTGTTTTTGTATAATCAACACTGTAGAAGAGATTTAAATTTACTAGATTAAATTACTTTGAATTGTTCATGTGTGCCTGATCATTTAATTTCTTGCACGTGGGATCGCACAGTAAAGCGTAGGGTTCCTTCTTATAATTTTGTTTGATCGATTCCTTTCCATTTTCCCCATTTTGGAGGCATCCTATTTTTAAATCGGTTCTCCCTACAGCGGCTTCTAAAGACGACGCCGAGCCTTTATTTACGTGCATTTTGCACTGTGATTCTGGAGCTAAAGGCAGGGTTTCACCTTTTTCTATTCAAAGCTGGTCCCGCGGACCACCGAAACATGTTGGATTTCATCGATCTTGCTACGCCCGGTTTACGGACATCAATCAGATTATTAGAGCAAGTCACAGCTGTTTAAGAGAAACGACAAAGGGAAATAAATCTTTGAAACCGGTAGGTGTTGCAGTAACGTTCAGGCCTAGCCCATGATATTTGTTGTCTGTTGTCGAATGAATCAATGCGCATGATCCTGCCTCCACTTTAGCACTTTAGACTTCGTTCAGGCCTCAGGGCGAAGCTTATAACACCTCAGTGTTTGTTTGTGGTTCCGAAAAAAGATTCTGATGCTCTTAAATGACATTCACGACAACAGGCCATATTCTCTTAACTATGATATTGACCGTATATACGGGGCCACACATTCGAACACGCTTTATGTTATTATAGTTCTGTACCTCTTTCTGTTGTCCTCAATGTAGAATATGTTATGGGATGAATGTGTTTTAGGTGCTGTGCATGTTGTCGGGGGTCATACGAATAACCGACAACACGCACAACACCGACAACACATAACAAACATATTTGATATTGACCAAAGAGGAAGAGAACTGTAATAATACAATACAACAAGTCAAAAGATTGTCATTCAACTCGAGGTTGCAATTTATTTTTTAAATGGATATCTTTTTTCACGCGATTTTTTTTCTATATCCAGCATGAACGTTGGCCGCTATTTTGCCTTATGGCTGCAGTGAGACATTATGCACGAGTCTATAAGATGTGGTTGTAGCTGCTACCATAGACTCATGCGTTATTTCAAGCCGCAGCCAAGTAATCCGGACACAGCCTACAGCAACTCCGCGTGCTAATTTAATAAATGAAATTTTTGGATTCACGACAACTTAGCTACACATACATGTAGCTCGTCAAATCTCGTTTATGTCAAATTACGTGGACTTAAATTTAGCCAGCTCTGGCTAAGTACATGTATACACCTATCTGTTATCCTCTTTTTGTAGAACATTTTAAAAAGAAAGGAAAACAGGGACAAGTGACAAACTAAATTTCTTTTCTTGTAACAAGTCATTTCCAAATTCCATCATTGATTGTATTTTTCCCTTCTGTTTTCTCTCTAGATTTAACCTTATGCAGTTGCTAATCAGGAGACGAGCAGTGATGACAAACCTCCAAAGAAGACTTGTGTTTACTCAGATCCAGTGCCAGCCTACCATCTAAGCCCCAACGTTAGAAGCATGTCCTACCGGCTATGTGCATTATCTGCCAAAAATCGCATGGGTTGTGAATATTGTAACATTAATGTGCTCACTTCAGTGATTTTGTGATTGTTATAATTCTTAATTTTAGAGGGGAAAAGCTGAGAGAATTATGCTCGAACTGGTTTTTGTGTACTAAACGACTAAATATTTAAGACAAGTCCGAAGCATTTTTCTGACACTTTTTATTCTTTTCACGCAGTTAACTTCCACTATCCCTGTTCCAATGAGGGCAAGTATTTTCAAGGCTCTTTCAAATTGAAAAGTGTAACCTAGTTGAAACTTATTAGAACTACATACTGAAACATCCATTATGAAGTATGAATATCCCTCTTACTGAGAAAAGATGGCACTTAAATAGGTATTTACACAAATTTTAATGTAATTATTATTTGCAAATGGTGCATACAATTCAACATTTGGGTAATTTCAAATGTTACTACAACATTGACTTTAATCACAGCTTCCCAGTAATGTTACAGGTTCAGTGTACAATAAAACTGTAGGGTTGGGGCGGGCACTATCACTCGTGGACCACAGCAACCAAAACGTGGGTACAGGGCCACAAATTGTGAACATTAATTTGTTAATTCTCAATTTTTCATGTGATTCTATTTATTTTAATATCACTTTGCAATGTTATGTTCCATAAAAAAATGAGTGAGTACTGAAGTTTATGTACTAGAGCTGACAAGATTAAAATAACAAACAATAGATATTATGTGGATCTTATCTTTTGATGTATTTCATTATTATGTATTTCATTACAAGCTCGCCTTGCATGAAATCCCATTAAAATTCCCCTTTAAACAAAACACTGAGCTGATTGACCCCTCTCCCCCCAAAAATAGATAAAAAATATTGCAGATTGAAATTGAATATAAGCCATTTTATTTATCAATCAAATAACACACTTAAATGGAACAATCTGGGCACCCATCAACCCAAAGTGAGTGATTTACATTTAAACGGTGGTAAATAGTTCATAATATTTGTCACCAGCAACTTTTTCCTGTCATGTACATGTACATGTACATGCTCTATGAGGCGAGTTGGCTTGAGTCAATACAATTAGGTGAACAAAAGTATGGGGCGAACTGGCTTTGGGGCGAATTTGTTATAAAAACAAGGCGAGGAAAAACCAACTCGCCCCATGTTATTTTTGCCCCATCAATTTTTTTACGTGAAATAACTAAATAATATTAGACGGCAATGGGAAGTCAAGGTGTTGCAATAGAAGACAAAACGGAAACGAGACAATAACGACATAAAATAGTCAGGAAAGGTGAAAGGAATAATGAAACGGGGATTTACGGTATTTATGGTAAATTTATTCTAAAACGTTTAAGGTTTGATGCTTGTAGAGTTTCTCAATAAAACAGATGCATGACAATGGGGGAAAACAGCCCCAGTTATAATGGCACGGGATTTGTTTGTGTATTCTGTATTCCCCTTAAATTTGAGAAAAATAGGCTGATTCTGTAGACCACGCTCCCCTGAAGGTCGACAACTCGCAGAGTATTATTTTGACGTCTGATCAATTGGTTGCCGTGCTGTCCGTTTGGATTTTCGCCTTTCGCTTGTTGGCAAATTACGATATGCCCATTTAGTTTTAGTAATGGTCGAGTGTTAAATGAAACATTTTAGCACTTCAAGGTTTTAGTTACCTGCTTTTATAAAATCACGCTAAGGTTAAATTGCACTGTGCAAGTAATTGAACATGTACACGTCACGCTACAAGGTACTTGCTACGACGGGTGTGGTCCACTCTATGCATTTTGATGTCCACGGTGTTGTCTTGCGAACCAGTACATTTTGAGAAATAAAACAAACAAATGAGGAGATGAACCCCGGTTATAACAATGAGATAATAAAACCTCCCGGGAAAATGAGACAAATAATAATAATCTGGAATGAGTACCGTAAATAAAGGGAGCAAGCCGCAAAAGTAATTAGGCAGGGCGGATTATCAGGAGATAAATATCACTATACAAAGATGGCAGCAAATATATCGGGGAAGAAACGCATGCATGAAAATGTATTTATACAAAATTAGAGAATGGAGTCCCTATGTATCGACAATTTTGTTTTCTCCGTTGTTTTTACGATTTGACCATGATGTTGTGTCCGGCTTTGCCCCGCTTTTGTAGAAAAGGGCCACTGTCGGCCAATCATCAAGGATGAGTTAAATCGTGAATTACATACTTTTGTGCTGACATGCATTAGTAGATAAAATATTTTCAATTGTTAGCTGAGCTAACCGTTTCGCATACAAATGTTTTGCAGTAAGGACTCTGGTACATCGAAGTGAGAAAATGCTGTAGCAAGCACTGACCTCGTTCGGCACGCAAGACGACGGGCGTGTAGTTTGATGATGACACGCTTACGGGGGACGAGGGAAGGATGTAAGTCATGATTAGAACTTCGGCACCTCAATTGGGTATTCTTCAAGACAATGGCCTCGTCTGGCGCACTAATTGAAGAGGTAACGATGATGAGGTAACGATGGAGAAGGGACATCCAGAAAGATACTGGAGATTGTGAGTATTGTTTGAAATAAGGTAACACGGAGATGCTGCCTATGTCCCGTGAGGGCTGGTAAGTAATAGCTCAGACTCTTTTTCGTCCGCTCTGTCTTGCCGTCGAAGCTTAGTGTTCCCCAAGTTCATGTATGCTGCATTTTATGTTTCTCTTGCAGGCTGTGAAACAGGATAGGGAATGCGAAAAGAAAATACTTTATTCACGATTGAGAACGCGAATAATTGGAGAACTACATTTCTGAGAAGGATGCATACGGGGGTCTTCTGGCGTGATTTGGTCGGCGTATGGCACTATTTTTGCCGCTTCTCTCGGACATTTCGTCACAGTTTTCACGAAGCGACGAATTTCGCCACTCATCATCGAACTAAAGTTCCGAGATAATCGTTTTTTCACTTTTTAAAACTAACATTTCACCATTATAAAAAACAAGCATTGTTCAAAATTTGATAATGTGTTAAAGTTCGGGTTTCAAACTTCGTAAATGTATCGACAATTAAACAGTAGGATAATTAATAACATCTTAATAATTAATAGTGACATTTGTCTGTTCGTGAAAACTCCAAAACGAAAAACTGCCTTTTTGTCCCACAATTGGCAGTTCGTGAAAATCTAAAATCCAATTCCTGGCTTTTTGCCCCACGCAGCGCACACAATTGGAAGTTCGTGAAAACCTGAATTCCACTTCCTAGATTTTTTCCCCCACACAGCGCATGTGCATACACAATTGGCAGTTCGTGAAAACCCAAATTCCAATTCTTGCGATTTTTACCTCCTCACAGCGCATGCGCACATACAATTGGCAGTTCGTGAAAACCCATTTTCTAGTTGCACCCCCCAATACCTCGTGATAACAATCATAAATTCCAGATTCTGGCTATTTTATCCACCCAATAGTCCTGCAAAGAAATGATGTAAAGATTGTTTGTAGGCCTGCTTCAATCGGGACGTCGAGATGCACATTGGACTCTTGTAAATACACAAATGTTCAAAACCATACAAGAAAATAAAAGAAAACCTGAATAACTGTAGCCTAATCAAGCTAATCTATTTATTCCATTAACTCCCAATACCTTAAAATAATTAAATTGTTCCCAATTAATTTACCGAAGAGATAACACAACTAGTATCAATAAATTAAATGAGTTAATAGTAGAGTTTCTATCTTAGCATAATTTTTGTTTAACTTAAACCTGGGAAATTAATTGCATAAAATAAATCGTAAGCAAATGCACGTAGTAAATATTAATGCTTCAATGAGGTTTCATCAGAGTATAACATTTATCCAGGGAAATTAATTTGCACATAATCACAAACAAAATATGTTTTTTTTTACTAAAATGGGTTTCTACTGTAACACAGAATATAATTTTATACTTGCAAATTCATTTTCATATATTCAATCCCAAGCAAATATAATTGCCTAAATACATTCTTTCCTTGGCATAACATTTCATTTTATTCTTGGAAATTCATTTTGCATGTAAAATTATGAACACATAGATAGGATCGTTTGAATGACTACTTTTAATAGCATCAAATTATTACAAATTTATTCCATTTGCCTCATTGATGGTCTCAAACCGTAATGCACAAGAATTGTTCTTTATATTTTAATCTTTACGATTAGAACATGCCTTTAAATATTTTAGGCAAACATAGACCTACACCTATTTTCTTAAACAGTGAAGTTTAACAGTTTAATCATAACTATGATATCGTATCCAGTTAACCGTGAAGCTATTAGGTATCTAACGGAGGTAAACAAAATGAATAAAGATACTTGATGGAGAGCGATGTTGGATGCGCATGTTAATTAAGATACAGCAAAGGGGAAAACAAGAATTAGAGGGGAAGCAAAGTGTTGGAAGGTTGTGATAGCTGGGAGGAAAGCGTTTGGATGACAAGTGCATTTAAAGTTGTTGTGTCCGTGCTTTTAGGGGTTTGCACCCTGATAAATAGATTTGATAATTTTCTAGAATTATATTTATTATATATAGCTATTAGGTATCTGACGGAGGTAAACAAAATGAATAAAGATACTTGATGGAGAGCAATGTTGGATGCGCATGTTAATTAAGATACAGCAAAGGGGAAAACAAGAATTAGAGGGAAAGCAAAGTGTTGGAAGGTTGTGAGAGCTGGGAGGAAAGCGTTTGGATGAAAAGTGCATTTAAAGTTGTTTTGTCCGTGCTTTTAGGGGTTTGCACCCTGACAAATAGATTTGATAATTTTCTAGAATTGTATTTATTATGAGCCTTCGAATGAGACATCGCACGTAAAAAGAAATCGGCCCACGATTAGTAATGAATGAATTAATTTAAACTTTTGAATTTGAAATGTGGAAAGTACCGGTACATGTGTGGGTACAACATGCGTTGAGCATGAAGTCGAATAACAAATACAATGCTAGAAAATTATCAATTCAATTTGATCTATTTTTCAGGGTGTAACCCTCTAAAAGCACGGACACATCAACTTTAAGATGATAAGGTTCCAAAATGAGGTAGGGAGTAGTAGGGAACGTGCCGTATGTAAACCAAATCTTCAAAAACTCAATTTTGTCAAATCTTAAAAACTCAATTTGAAACAAATCTTAGTCTAACAAAAAAAACTCACTCTTGCGAGAGCGCCCTCTTTAAAAAAAACAAAAAGAGATTTTGTTTATCTTGGTTTACTCTAAAAAAAAATTAAATAAAAAAATTATTATAATACTTATATATAAATCATGATGACGAAACCAACACCAATAGGATATGGACGTTGGTCTAAATCAACCTTGCAACAATATGTGGAGCGAAATAATATCACGATCTCAAGGCGGAGCCTACGTCGGAACTATATCGACGCTATTAGAATAGAGGAGAATAAATATAAAAACTTGAATCGCAAGAAACTAGATGATCTCAAACAAATCGTAGACGACGAAGAGTTACAATTTACGCCAACTGGTAAACTAGGTCGATTTTTACGAAAGGATTTAATTTTAGCGATTAAATCGTATAAAAACCCTGATAGTTTCAGAGAGGCAGATTTTGAAGTACATAGAGCTTTTAGTAACAGTTATAGAAACTGGGAGCTGGCGCCTAGGTTGTTTAACAACGACATAGAGCAATTCTTTAATACACACGTGAAGCAGATTGAAAAAATTGTTACGTCGGAGCTGAGAGATCTATCGACCATAAAAGTTCAATTAAGATTTAAAGCGAAATACGATAAAACAAATCAAGACGGCTTAGTAGAAACCAGCGCTTTTACCTTTTTTAGTAAAAAGCTAGTTGTTTTAAACGAGAGCCAGATAAAACAAACGGTAAAAGATCAAATCTTTAAAATAAAAGAAAAACACGCCAAAAATACCACTCAAGGATCAGGTTGGAACCTCGTTAAAATACTCGCGTTTTATATTAACATAGATCGTTATAGACCCATGAGCGGCAGTTCTTATATAAAATTACCGCAGTTTTTAGTAAACAAAAAGGCTTTTATTAACGTCAGAAACAAAGACAACGAATGTTTACGGTGGTGTTTGAGAGCCGCTCTCGGCAAGTATACCGACAAAATAAAACAACGAGTAAAAGACAAACCTGATTTTAAAATCCACGAAGACAGGCTGTCAATTTACGATAAAAACGATGGATTAAATTTTAAAGACGTAGACTTTCCTACTCCAATCAATCAAATAGAAAAGATAGAGAGACAAAACAATCTGAGTATAAATGTTTTTGCATACGAAGAGGCTAAAGAAGTACGACCGTTATATTTATCTAAAAACGCCAACGACCCCGCAGCCATAAATCTGTTGTTGTTTTCTTCAGACGACACAAATCACTATTGTTGGATAAAACATATATCTAGAATATTTTTTAACCAAACGAAACACCAGCATAAAACATACGTCTGTTTCAGATGTTTGGCACACTACAACACACGAGACAAGTTGGACAGGCATACGCAAGATTGCGAGGGGACAGATAAGCCACCATCTAAGGTCGTCTTTCCAAAAGGTTTTAACGAAGACCCTCCGATATTAAAATTTAAAAATCACAAGTTTGCGCAAGACGCACCATTTGTCATTTACGCCGACTTTGAATCGGTATTAAAAAAATTAAAACCTGAAGAGGCAAACACGCAAGAGACTCAAGTTCACAAAGCTTGCGGTTATTCGTTGATCGCTTTAAGGTGTGACGGTAAAGTTAAATTTCAAGAGACCTACAGAGGAACAGATGCCGTGACCAAGTTCTTTTACTCGACGTTGTATTTAAGAGACAAAGTAAACAAAGTTTTTAAAAACCCCAAACCCATAGACTTTACCACAAGTAACAACATCGAGCACCAAAACGCAGACACGTGTTGGATTTGTGAGAAGTCAATATACCCTAACTACTCTTCAAACTGTCAGTGCCCTATATACCGAAAGAACCTCGCACTGACGAAGAACAAGACGAATATTGTTACGTAAACAAAAAAGGATATAAGGAAAACAAATGTCTAAAGTGTAAAAAACGTATCAACAAATTTAGAAAGGTGAGAGATCACTGTCACATCACGGGTAAATACAGAGGAGCCGCGCACGCTTTTTGTAATCTAAAACTGCAGGTGGTACCCCATAAAACCACAATACCCGTCATCTTTCACAATTTACAAAATTATGACGCGCATTTAATCATGCAAGGTTTGTCTAAGATTAAAGAAAAAATCGATTTTATTCCCAGCAACTCGATCGGTCAACTGAGATTTATAGACTCGTTTAAATTTATGGCAGCGTCGTTGGATAGACTAGTCAACTCATGTCCCAAAGAGGCGTTTACTCTACTCGGAGAACGCTATAAAGATCAACATCCTAAGAGTGTCGACCTACTCTTACAAAAAGGTGTTTACCCGTATGAGTATATGGACTCGTTCGATAAGTTTGAAGAGACGAGCTTACCAAGCATCGACAACTTTTATAGCAGCCTCAAAGACTCTAATATATCGCAAGAAGATTATTCCAAAGCTAAAAAAGTGTGGAACGAATTTAACGTCAAAAACTTAGGCGAATATCACGATTTGTACGTGACCACCGATGTGTTACTTTTGGCAGGTGTGTTTGAAAATTTTAGAAAAATGTGTAAAAAGAACTACAAGTTAGATCCCGCTAACTATTATACCTCTCCTGGGTTATCGTGGGACGCGCTATTAAAACACTCGGGAGTTGAGCTCGAGTTATTGACCGATGTGGACAAACATCTGTTTTTTGAAAAAGCAAAAAGAGGAGGACTATCGAGCGTAGGTGGTGCTAGGTACCACAAAGCAAACAATAAATATCTACCCGATTTTAATCCCGACGAGCCATCGACTTACATCATGTATCTTGACGCCAACAATTTATACGGTTGGGCCATGAGTCAATATTTGCCCTACGCCGATTTTAAATGGGTAAAACCCAAATACTTTACGACAGAAAGCATTATGTCAATCTCAGAAACGTCTGATATAGGGTGTCTGTTGGAGGTAGACTTAGATTACCCCAACGCTTTGCACGATTGGCACAATGATTTTCCGCTAGCACCCGAAAATATCAAAGTACCCAAAGAGTGGTTATCTGAGTATCAACTGGGTTTAACCACAGTCGAGAACAACGAATCTAAATTAATAGCCACTCTATACAACAGACGTAAATATGTCTTGCACTATAGATCGTTACAACAGTATCTAAATCTTGGTATGCAACTCAAAAAAGTACATCGCGTATTAAAATTTAAGCAAGCGCCTTGGATGAAAGATTACATAGACAAAAACACTCGACTAAGAGCTAAAGCAACGTCCGACTTTGAAAAGGACTTTTTTAAGCTCATGAACAACAGCGTTTTTGGAAAGACGATGGAAAACGTGAGAAATAGAACGGACGCGTTTTTGCTCAGAGACGACCAAGTTTCCAAATATCAAGAGTTGGTGCGTAAGCCGAGCTATAAACACACGACGGTTTTTACCGATTGCAATCTATCGTTTATCGAAATGTATAAGACCAAGACGTTATTAAACAAACCTATTTATGCGGGGGTGAGTATTTTAGACCTCTCAAAAACTCTCATGTACGACTTTTATTATAACCACCTCAAAGAGACCTATAGAGACCGAGTAGGGTTACTTTATACCGATACGGACAGTCTACTCTTGAGCGTTGAGACGGGCGATGTTTATGAAGATATACAAAAAGACTCGGAGTCATACGACCTGTCAAACTACCCCACCGATCACCCCTTGTACGACTCTAAAAACAAAAAGGTCATCGGTAAATTTAAAGACGAGTTTGGTGGAAAACCAGTCAGCGAATGTGTTTGCTTAAGACCAAAGATGTACTCGATTTTAACCTCTGACTCTAACCTTAAAAAAGCCAAAGGGGTCACCAAAGCAGTCACCGACAAAAAATTAAGTCACGAGCGTTATCTCGACTGTCTCAAAAAAAAAGAATCTCAGCTAGACACGATGACGTACATCAGATCAAAAAATCACGTCTTGCACACCATTGAGCAAAACAAACTGTCGTTGAGTCCTCTGGACACAAAGCGGTATATACTCCCGAACGGTTCGTCTACTCTAGCTTTTGGTCACTATAAACTAGGAGGTAACTCGGTGTCTGGAGGCACAACCTGGAGCTCTTGACTAACGAAACTTCGATTGGGACCTTTCTTGAGATAATAAAGAGTGGGCTGGTTGTCTACTTTGATCGCGCGATCCAACCCAAAAACCTCGAGACTCCAAATAGGATCGGTCGCTCGCCTGCGTTCTCCTCCCTCTAACTCGCCAGGTGCGTAAAGATATCTAAAAATATCACCTCTTCTCACCAACTCTTTTTCTACCTCTGAGGGAGAAGAACTCATTTGGCGAACTTGCGTTTCTCGCATGGCAAGCTTAGGAGTTAGTGGCTCGTAATCTTCTGTCGTTATCAATCTGGTGGTTTCATCGTTTAACGCCTTAATCACGTCGGGCAATCGTTTAACCCAGAGTCGCGATCTCTCCGTCGGATTAACAATCTCTGCAGCGTATTGATGGCCGAACAATCTCTCTGCCAAAGTCCTGTTAAATCTTTGTACCACTGCCTGCGCTCTGTGGTTACCCGGTTCACCCACTTGTATCGCGACTTTTTTCTCCTCCAGTTGCTTTTTAAAAGCACCGTGAAATTCTTTACCCGCGTCTACTTTTAACAGCTTGGGCCAAGTCAAAGGCGACCTAGCGTAAACTCGAGCTAAAGCGTCGGACACTTGGGTACTCGTCTTGTTGATCAAAGGTTCGGCCTCTTTAAAACGCGTGGCTACGTCTACGACCGTCATCGCGTACTTGTATTCTTTTTTACCGACTTTATCGTAAGGTAAAAATAACAAGTCTATCTGGTGCATTTCGTTGGGAACAGCCATGGACTTGTTCAAACTCGTAGGTCGGGGTATATACGTAGGAGGTGGTAAATAAATTTGCCACAACGCTTGTTTTCTTAACCAATTTCTGGTTTCATTTTTGGACGCGCCCGTTTTTTTAGCTAATTTTACAACCGCGCCTTCACCCTTCCAAAAACCGGCGGGGCTATAATACACTTTTTTAAACTTTGTTTCCATTTTATTTAACTAAACAAACTTATAAACTAAAAAACCTACCAACGCAGTTCCCCCCAAAACAAACGCTAACTCGCCGGTCTTTTGGTCTTCGCTAGGTACGTAAAAATCAGCTAGAGTGGGCTCATGCTGCAGGCCCACGGGTAATTGTGCGTCTGAGCGAGTAACCGAGTTGTATTCCCTAAGAGCCTCGTCTATACTTTCAAAAGTCCTTTGAGCATTCGCTTGTTTTTTGAGTCGATCGTTTAGCCAATCGAGATACTTTGTCCTCGCTCTTTCCCAATTGTTTTTTGCCGTCGTCAGTTTTTCTAACGCCAAGTCGTGTCTCTTGCGCTCTTCGTCTTGTTTTTGTTGTTTTATGCTCGAAAATAAAACGTTGGATCCCGTGAAAGCTAAAGCGTTAACTATAGCGCCTCCGATCATCATAGCGATGCTAGCCATATTTTAAAATAAGTAAAGAAAAAATTACCTATAAAAAATGATTAGCGACATAAACAACACGGTCGTAGAAAATATATTGAGACTGATCAAACAAGACGATTATTCCAAAGCTAAAAAAGTGCAAGCTGCTAGTGCTAACAAGCTGGACTTAGATTTTAAGAGCCTAGAAATAGTAGTGAACGCGGTCGACCGAGGTTCTTTTATAGCTACTTTTCCAGATCTATTTAGCGATTATAAGTTACCCGTCGTTAAAACGGACGAGGTAATAAACAGATGGAAAACTGATACGTTGCTATTTTATCAAAATCAACTTAATTTTGCCATTTGGTGTAGTACCACCGGAGTGGGTTTGGGGTGGGATCTACTTTATTCAGCGGATCCTCTGACGAGCGTTGTATACAGATTTCACGTTTATTTTACCGTTAGAAAAATATTAGAGTTTCTTAAATGTCCCACTCCAAACGATAACATATTTAATGCCGTAAACAACAACATAGATCACGGGTCTTATATCGACGCGTGTAGATTTTATTCTACGGATCCTAAAAATACTTGGATACAGACGGTAGATCATTATTCTGGTGGATTGGGACAGGCTTATGCTTGGGGTAAACCTCTAGGAGATTACGATACCACGGACTTGGGTATTGGTTACGGTAAATACGCGGGGGGAACTAAAATGGGGTTTGGTCCCTCGGATCCTCCTGGAGGATCTGGACGTTACAGCTCTTTTACGGTGACAAATTTGACGCAAGACGACGCCGTTGGCTCGGCGTGGAAACGTTTTATAAGCCAAGAATCTCACTTTACCGACGTCGGAATAGAAAAAATAAACGAATCTATCAGGGCATATGTTTACGCTCTGCTGGGGGCCCAGGCTCAAACAAAAACTAGTATTTTAACTCCGGGTACGGGGTTCGACGCTCAAACCCAGTTTGTTAATATCGTAGAAGACTTGATATCGTCTCCGACCGATCTGAAAGAATCTATAACCCAATTTCAAGATTCGCTGCAATACGCCAGGAGTTCGTTAAACTTTGTGTTGGCAAAAGGATTATATCTCGTGCCTTCGAACATGCAATTGAGGGTCGGAACCCACGAAGGATATAACAACAATATACAGATTGCGACCGCTGAGTTGGCGTTGGGATTAAACTCGAAGATAAACTCAAACATACTACCAACACCCTTCCCTCCCTCACCCACACCAACACCAACACCCTTCCCTCCCTCGCCCACACCAACACCCTTCCCTCCCTCGCCCACACCACCTCCAACACCCCCACCACCTCCACCACCAACACCACCACCACCACCACCACCACCACCCGCCCAGAGAGATCCTCACGAATATGAAAAAACTTCGCTGATTGTCGGTACTTTAGCCATAGCAGGTATCTCATACCTGCCTTTAGACTTGTGGTAAAAAAAAAAGCCTTCTGAAGCTAACAGAAGGCTTTTTTTTTTAGAGACGCTTTTGTAAATAAACAAAAATTAAAGTTCCGACTCCCACTATAAAGGCCCACACGTGTTCTCCCAACCATCCGACGGTTTTGCTCAATACGTTAAATATCCAACTAGCTATACCACCTAAAATTCCGGGCAAGGCGCCGAGCAGCTTGGAACCTAGTTTAGCGAGCACGTTTGACAAGTGTTTTAATTGCGACTGTATCCATTCTTTTACGTTGGTGGCGTTAGACGGAGGTGTGGGTGAGGGAGTAGGTGCGAGCGCCGGCGCACCAACAGACAAAACGCTCTTTACTATCAAACCGATAGCCAAACTAAACGCCGTCAAAATGCTCGCGATGGTCACGCCTTGTTCTCTAAACAACGTTCTAATTTTTTCTCTCAAGGTCTCGTCACCATCTAACATCCTCATAATCGTTTCTTTGATCCTGTTCATCTGACTTCTGAGTTTTCTTTCCATGACAGACGCGAGTTCTAATCTAGCCGATCTTTCTGTCCTTAAGTCTGCTAATTTTTTTCTCAGGTCTGTTCTGTCACCGTCGCTCAAGCTTTTGGCGAGTTCCGCTTTGGTTTGAGTTATCTCATCGTCGATTTGTCTGATACGCGCTAAATTTAGTTCGAAGTTGCCTCTCATCGTTTGAAGTTTTTTGTCTAAAGCCTCAAGTTCTCTGTAAGTTAATCTTTCCGTTTCAACACCGACATCTTTGGTGGATGGTGCTAAAGTTTTGACAATTTTGTTTATAGCGGCAACCTCTTTTGGAAGATCTTCTGTCGGGGTAGAATCCGGTTCAATTTGTTGTAGTTCTATACTAAGTGGGTTTACTTTATAATCTTTAAAACCTAATTCATTTCTAATAAAATATATACCGTTGATGCCTAATGCCTTAGCATTTTTTTCGATGCTGCTTAATTTTAAAAATTTGTTGGGATTTTTTTCCCATGTTAATCTTACTTTTCCTTCATCGGTTTCAAAATATAACGCGTTATCTTTTACTATGAATCTTTCACGTTGCGGAATTATATCACTTCTTCCTTGACTTTGGTAAAAACCTTTGACTTTTTCATTAATAATAAACACAAGGTTCCCTCGTTCTAAGGTATCCTCATGGATTTGAACAACGGCTGGATCTAACGCAGTTATGTTGTCGAGAGAATAATCTAGATTTTCTCCTGACGGATCCCATTCTAGATTGTTGTCTTCTTCCTCGTAGTCGTCTACAGGTTCAAACTCTCCACCTTCAGCCATTTTATTATAAACAAACTAAAGTTTTAAGTCGAGTTTAATATATTTGGTGGAAGTATATTTTGCGATACCAGCCAGGTTTTTACATACATCGATCCGCTTATCGTAGCCGTTAGTTTCGCTACATCTTCTACGCTCAACTTGTCGAGATCGGCCGGTTTGATCCTCAAAAGTGTTTTACTTAACATGGTAAATCCCACGCTTAACATAGAGATGATAGCGGCGTGATAAAGATTGTTGACGATGCTATTAGTATCCATTTATAATTACCACAATTTTATTTTTTTATTTTTTTATTCCATTTCTACCCACGAAGGTGGTTGAGCCTTTGGTCTCTTGACCGTTGGCGGGGTTGGTTGTGGTTTTGGTGGTGCGGCTCTCTAACCCCATATATAGAGTCCTCCTAAAACTACAACAACCACCAGCGACAACGGCCCAACTACCGCGTACGAAGAAGAAAGAGGAGGAGAAGTACTCTTTACGTCTATATTTTGCATCTTGGCAATTTGTTCTTTTCTCTTTTTGTTGTGTTCCGCTAATGCCTTGCCTTGTTTTACTCTATCTGGATTTTTAGTTTTAGTCGTCACCGTCTGTACCTTTGGGCTCTCTTGTTGACTCATCTTTTATTATAGGTATATAATTTTTGTTAATAACTAAATGTTTAGACGTTATCAAGACACCTACTAACGGCGACAACAACATTCCGTAGTTGTAATAAACTTCGCAAAGTAAACTAGCTATCGAGCTAGATATAACTGGATCTTCCTCTAGATCTTTGGTGAGTGCGTCTTCCGAGTCTACTCGTAGACTGACACCTAGGGGTTTGATCATAGGTAGACTCGCGCCTAAAACTCTAGAGTAAATCCCCAGCACGCAGTTACCCAAACTAGTAATCATTTCTTTACCCAGTCGAGCCTCGTAATGGTTGTACATTTTTTCTTGTTTGTTTGCGTCTAGGTTTTCTATATCCCCCTGACTAAATTCTTTACCTAAATACTTTTTAGAATCACCAGCTGATACTACACCCAACAGCCTAGTTTTATGTTTTTCCGTTTGTGGTACCGATGTGTTGAGGTCTAAAGTTTTTAAAGGCTCCATTTATATAAGACGGTATAATTAATTTTGTAGAGAAAAATATTCGTAAGATAAAATACACAAGGTCGACGCTATAATAAATTTGAGCGAAAGATCGATCAGCAAAGCCGACATTTAAATAAACGAGAGATAAACTAGCTGTTCAACAAAACACAACTAGCTGTTCAACAAAACACAACTAGCTGTTTAACAAAACGCAACTAGCTTACAACTAGCTGTTCAACAAAACCTCAACAAAACTCAACTAGGTTACAACAAATTCCATTTAGCCGGAGGATCCGTATGTAAAATCAATTTACTATAGGGAGTGTCTTTGAGATATTGTTTTATGTCTTGTCTTTTATTATCCGGCACCACATCATTTTCATCGAGGCAATTATCAAAACTTTTTTTGTCTTTGGAATAAAAAATAGCGACCCATTGAGTCTGTTCGCGATAATCTTTTAAAACGCTGTTATATTTTTGAGTCAATAACCAACAGCTGTGGTTATCGTGTCTACCGCTAAATGCTAATTTAGATAACATGCACACACTACTACCGCCTTTAGAACCCTTTCGATATTTTATCGCTTGATAAGCGCTGCAGTCGTCGATTAAAAACAAAGTGTGCAATCCTTTAAGTCTATTTCTGTAAAAGTCTATGGCTTCGTTCATGCTCAAATTTTCGGCGTCGGGGTCGCACGCGTAAACGTTGGGGTCGTTAAAAAACCAAGGTCTCTCGTGGTACGTGTTATTGTTTGACAGAGTCGGACATATGACCACCAAGTATTCAAATTGGTTTTTTTTACTTTTTTTAAATGCAGTCGCACACTTTTGTCATGACCGAAAAAGAGCAGACTTTTGAGCTACCTCAACCCATAGATAACGTTGAGGGCAACCGTCGCATTAAGTTAAGCAGCGTCATTTTAGACTTGGGTTTTTATAACGTCGAGAATGTAGAGACTATGTTGTATAATAAATATAGTTTTTTTGGTAATTCATTAGATAAAAAACTTTATGTCACACCTGGTCGATGGAATCGTTATTCTTTTGAAGATCGTTTTAAAGATGATATTAAACCTATAACCATTACTCCGATAAACGATAAACTATTGTATTTGTCATTGGTGACCTCTGAGTCTTTCGCAAATATAAAACCATCGGGTAATTTGTCTAAACTGTTAGGCTTACCCAAGGGTTGGATCTATGGCAGCAATGATTTAACTAAAAATTATTTTGGAAAATTTAACCTAAATCTTTACAGCGCGGTCTTTTTACATTGTGAAGAACTGTCTACGCATTCAAATTTTGTTGACGGAAAACAAACCAACCTGTTGGAAAATATACCTTTATCAGGCGATGCAGCTCGTTCAAACAATCCTCAAGATCCAATTTACGTAAAATACGACAATTCTCCGAAAGAGTTAGTAACCGATAAAATAAACAGCCTCACGTTTTCGTTAAAAAACGGTATTGGTGAGGTGTTAGATAATAGAGGTAAAGATATAATTTTAAACGTAAAAATATTGTAGTTACTTTTGTAAAATGCAGTCTCATACGTTTGTCATGACAGATAACGAGCAGACCTTTAAACTATCGCGACCTATAGATAACGTCGGGGGTGACCACCGCATGAAGTTAAACAACTTTGCGTTAGACTTGGGTTTTTATAACCTCAACAAAAAAGCGTCGATAAATTGGGAGAGTTTTACGGGTGATACAAATGATCCGACGTCAGATCAAATTGTCGATCAAGATGAATATCACGTTGTTCACGATCGATAAAATCTTTTAAATATTTTATAACAAATTTTCACAATATATCCATAGAGACCTTATCCGATGAACTGTTTTATATATCCATTCCCGAACAAAATCGCATAAAACTATCAGGTAATTTGTCTAAACTGTTAGGTTTACCTAGGGGTTGGCTTTATGGTGGTAATCATTTTGGAAAATTTAACCTAAATCTTTACAGCGCGGTCTTTTTACATTGCGAAGAACTGTCTACGCATTCAAATTTTGTTGACGGAAAACAAACCAACCTGTTGGAGAGTATACCCGTACACGGTGATGCTGCTCGTTCAAACAATCCTCAAGATCCAATTTATATCAACTATAACAAGTGTTCAAAAGAGTTGGTAGCTGGCAAAATAAACAGTCTCACGTTTTCGTAAAAAAACGGTCTTGGCGAGGTGTTAGATAACAGAGGTAAAGAGATAATTTTTAACGTAGAAATATTTTAGTTTTGTCTTAATAAAATGACGACTAGTATTTACCCCGATCTAAAAAACGACGAAACGAGGGTGTTTAGATTGCAAAAGATCGAAGAAGTTCAAAAAGATATATTAACACAACGAGAACAGCGAAGCGCGTTGTGTAAAAAATATGGCAAGTTAATTACGACACTTTCTACAACAGAAACCCTAGCCGAGACGAGTGGTGTGATTTGTGGGAGTTTGGGAATCGTGGCTATAAGCGGCGTCATTACGTCACCCGTTGGTATAGCGTTAGAGGGAGTAGCCGTGGGTTTGGGTTGTACCGCGTTCGTATTAAAATATTTTAGCAAACGATTTAGACGTAAAGTTAAAAAACACGACGAGATTAGAGTCTTGGCTGAGGCTAAACTTAACAGCGTAAGAGATCTTATTTCTCAAGCTATAGAGGACGGTGATATATCCCACGAAGAGTACGCTTTGGTGTTAAAGGAATTGAGGCAATTTAACGATATGAAAGAGGCTATTAGGTCCAACAGCTTGCTGTCGGAAAAGAAAGGTGAGAGCGATATAGAATCCGAGATAAAAAGACGCGTAGAAGAGTTGGTGACGAAGGAAAAAAACGGTCTTCTCGCAAAACTTACAGCTTAACGATAACTAAAAATTATTTCGATCAACCCCCTCCTCCTTATGAGGCAAAACTGGTGGCAACACCGTCGGCGCCGCCTTTATAAAAAATACGGCATGAAAAACCTTTTGTCACACGATGCGTAAACAACCTTTGGGCTCGAGCGATGTGTCATCCTTTGTGTCCGCGACTCTAGTGCGTGGGAAGTTGTTTTTACTTTTGTCACGCGATGTTTAAACATCTCGTGATCGAGTGCGTGGGTAGGAAAATTACTGACCTTGTATAGTGGTATAAATATCGGGGCATGAGTTGCAAAATCATTTTACAGCGTGAGCTCGTCACAAACGATCGTCTCCCAGAAAAACAAAAAAGGTGAGAATATAAATGTTTAAATATGTATTCTTCTAATGTTGTTTACGATCGTAGCTCAAAAGAATAATTGCTATGATATTAAAACTCTACTCTAAAAATTTATCTCAGATCGTCTCACTACCGTCTCTCCTCTATCACAGACGTTAGAAGAACAACTGGCGGATTATATTTGAAAGGTGAGAATATAAATGTTTAAATATGTATTCTTCTAATGTTGTTTACGATCGTAGCTCAAATTAAAACTCTATCTATTATTTTATTTTATTTGCTTTAGTATCATGACGTTTCCAAGGCAAGTCCTCAAACTGACTTATATGAGGGAAGACGTCGATGAAGCCAATCGTCTCATCGACTCAAGCGACGAGTGGGTGACGCAACAGTTGAACCAATATCGCCAACTCGTCGCTGAGGCAAAAAGACTTATCATCGACGGTCGACATAAAGAAGCCTTGGAAGCCCTGAACAACGCACCAAATGTAAATAATCCGCCACCACTCCCAACTTTAGAAGCCCAAGAAAATGAAGTAGAAGTAGTAGAACAGCCCCAAATAAAGAAAAATGCCCCGACTCCCGACGAAATGTACAACAAACTAAAAAATACTTATAATATGCAACGACAGTTAAGTATAAATTGGGAGGATATTCCTTTACCAGATAATGAACAACATTACAATTTAAGGGATTTAGAACAACGCGTAAAAGAATTCGGTGGAAAGTATAAACAGTGGGAAAACAGGGGTTTGTTTAGCGCGGCAAATTTTGGGAACTGGTTAGAAATTTCATTTCAAACATTTCGGCGAGATAAAAAAAGGGGTGAGGTATTTTTACCAAATTTTGATACATGGTTAGAACAAAATTGTGACATAAGAAAACATTGGGCTAAAATATTGAGGTAATTTTACAAACTGGTAAACGAATATCCCCAATTACTTAACTGTCGTCTACCCTTAACTTTTTTCAGAAAAAATAAGAGATTAATTAAGATGTATTTTAGTATCACCCCAGCATTAGGTAAAAGATGGAAACACCATACAGTGTGTATTTGTAATCACTGTGGACCTGTGTAATTTTAGACATAACATCATTTATAAAAAAGTCTATTTTGAGAGAAGGAGACTGCAGTCTCCTTTTCTAAATATAGACATGACATCATTTATAAAAAAGTATATTTTGAGAGGAGACTGCAGTCTCCTTTTCTAAATATAGACATAACATCATTTATAAAAAAGTCTATTTTTAGAAGTTTTTTAGAAGTTAATTTTTAGAAGTTAATTTTAGTTATATTATTAAAACTGTAATCAATGAAATTAAAATAAAATAGCGCCCTCTGTTGATGGCGCTTTTTTAAAATTAATTTTAGAGTTTGTCATTTATTGTTTTTTTAAATTTAACCCATAGAGGGTGCTGTTTTTAGAGTTTGTCATTTATAGTTTTTTAAATTTAACCCATAGAGGGCGCTGTTTAAAAAAAATTAATTTAGCCCATAGAGGGTGCTGTTTTTTTAAAATTAATTTTAGATTTTTTAATTTAATAGAGGGCGCTGTTTTTTTTAGATTCTCACAAGATAAATAAAACTAGTTTTTTTTTTGTTAGACAAATTTGAGTTTTCAAGATTTGTTTCAAATTGAGTTTTTAAGATTTGACAAAATTGAGTTTTTGAAGATTTGGTTTACATACGGCACGTTCCCTACTACTTAGGGAATGATGTAAAGCGTTGGAAGCTGTCAGAACCAGGAAGAGATGATTTGGAAGAAAAGTTGATGGTATAATATGCAAGCAGAGGTAAAGTAAGATGCAAATCATTGGAAGCCTGAAAGAACTGGGAGGAAACAGTTGGGATGGTAAGTGCAAACATGTAAGGTTTCAAATGAGATAGGCTATGATGCAAAGCGATGGAAGCCTGTCAGAACCAGGAAGAGATGATATAAATGAAAAATAAACTTAACTTAAGGTGCAAAAAGAGGTAAAGTATTAAAGACGCAAAACATTGGAAGCCTGAAAGAACTGGGAGGAAACAGTTGGGATGGTAAGTGCACTTAAGATGATAAACATGGAAGTTGTCAAATGAGATAGGCTATGATGCAAAGCGATGGAAAACCTTTCAGAATCATTGGAAGCCTGAAAAAACTGGGAGGAAACAGTTGGGATGGTAAGTGCACTTAAGATGATAAATATGTAATTTTTCAAATGAGACAGGGTATGAACCAGTAAGAGATGAATACAAGAAAAATGCACTTAAAAATGTATAAGGTGCAAAAAAAGGTAAAGTAATACGCAAATTGTTGGGAGCCTGAAAGAACTAAGAACAGTTTGGATGGTAAGTACAATTAAGATGATATACATGTACATGCAAGGTGTCAACAGAGGTATGATGCAAAGCGCTGGAAGCCTGTCAGAACCAGGTACAGATAATTTGGATGAAAAGTGCCCTTCAAATTGTATAAGGTTCAAAAAGAGGTAAAGTAAGATGCACATTGTTCGAAGCATGAAAGAACTGAGAGGAAAGGGTTAGGATGGTAACTGAAATAGGGTGTCAAATTACGTTTTGTAAGATGCAAATTACTGGAAACTAGTAAGAACCTGAAAGTGACAATTTAGATGAAAAGTGCATGGAAACTAGTACCATCAGGTGCCAAATGAGATAAGACGCAGAGTGTTTGAAGCTTGTAAGAACTTAGAATAAACAATTTTAGGTGCAAAGTACATTTAAGAACAATTATTTAAAATTGTATTAAAATACCAGCATAAATTTAAAACAGGAGACTTTGTGTTTGAGGCATACTTTAGGCAGGACAGTACTGGAAATCCTTGCTCAAATCATTTTAGCCGACCCAAGAAAATAAAGCTAATGAGCAAGTGATCGAAAAAATGACTGGTACTCTGGTTGACACACAACTGGTGTTGAACCTGAGCAAAGTTTAGCAAGATCTTGGTACTTACCTTCTGATATTGTTGGTTTACCTGAAAGGTAGAGCAGCTGCGGTTCGGTGATTTCCTGATCAGTACTTCTCCTGGGTCGGTTGAGCTTGATGATGGAGAATCGGTCGTCATTGTGGGAATACTTGAACATTATTGATTCAGGTGAATCCTTCCTTACCTGAATCTGCATGAAGTGTGTCCAGTCTAATTTTAATCCGTCTTCGGAGTACCGAACTCTGAGCACACCCCTCTTCTGTCCTAGTGTCTTCCAATCATGTATGTCGGATGATTGAACGGATACAACATGGTATGGCTTGGGATTTTTTCGGGCCATCTTACACACCGAGACTAGTTGGGATGGGACAAACATGTCACCAACCTGTCGTATGGCCCTCTCAATTGTGCTGTGCATCGAGTCGCCCTCCGACTGACCATGGTTTGTCTCAAACAAATGGAGGGTTACAACACGCACAGATCTGGAAAGGCTGACAAAATACATCAACATTGTCGGTATGATGGAGTTCTTGTTTTGGCCCACACATCCATCAGAAAATAGATCAACCGATTGAATGCCTTTATCATCGAGCTTCTGCATGTACTGATGTAAATAGGATGCAATTTCGCATGAACCTCGGCGTGTTTGACCCTCGTGTGAAAGGAAGCAGTATCCATCCTTTTTCGCCAGGTCATAAACAGTGAAATTGAAACACGCCAAACGCCGTTTGTAGAAAAGCTCGGACCTTTGAAACTGAGGCAGGTAAATGACTGACTGTAAATCAAACACAGCAACAGTGTGGTTAGTTGTCCTTGATGCTTTCTCTTTGGATTGAGCTTTGATTTCTCGCAACTTTTCCTTTTCACCAATGTGTTTTTGGTAGTCCAGGTGAAGTAGTTCCTTCCTGTCTGCATCCGAATTATGGTATGTTTCACACAAGCCACATGTGTCTTTCTTTGGACGGTGAAATTTCAGGTTCAGTGAGTAGAATGTTTTTCTGTAGAAATACTTGGAGGCTCCTTGTGGATTGTCTCTTTGGTACATTTCGTACATAGTTTGAAGGTTCAAGTCGGAGGATAAGTATTGGCATTGACTGTTTGCTCTGCAATAGTGTGACTCCACACGCGGGAATTTGTCTATGTGTGATGTCATTTTTGTTGTTGAGATTATCCCTATCAGGCACCTGTCTTCCTCCTCTTTTATCACACACTAGAACACCACAGCTTTCAATCTTGGAGAAGACTGTCCTTATCTGTTTGTCCGACACATTAATTGTACTGATAAACATACCTCGGCAAACACTCCAAATGGTACGGCCCAGTTTTAGGGCGAAGCGAGACATGTCTAGCAATCCATTCACGCTGTCTTTGCAAACAGCCCATACCATAATATGCCCTGTTAATCCTGCCCAGAAGGAACAACAGAAGGAGAAGTAAGAGATAGAGTATATCCATGTGTCTGATCTACACCTCGCTCAGCCTGCCCAGAAGGAACAGCAGAAGGAGAAGTATGAGGTGGGGTATATCCATGTGTCTGATCTACACCGTGCTCAGCCTGCCCAGAAGGAACAGCAGAGGGAGAAGTAAGAGATGGAGTATATCCACGTGTCTGATCTACACCTCGCTCAGCCTGCCCAGAAGGAACAGCAGGATTATAAATTGGTAGTCTAAATCCATGTGTCTGATCTACACCTCGCTCAGCCTGCACAGAAGGAACAGCTGAGGGAGAAGTAAGAGATGGAGTATATCCACGTGTTTGATCTACACCTCGCTCAGCCTGCACAGGAGAAACAGCAGAGGGAGAAGAAAGAGATGGAGTATATCCATGTGTCTGATCTACACCTCGCTCAGCCTGCCCAGAAGGAACAGCAGATGGAGAAGTAAGAGATGGAGTATATCCATGTGTCTGATTTACACCTCGCTCAGCCTGTCCAGAAGGAACAGCAGGATTAGAAATTGGTAGACTAAATCCATGTGTCTGATCTACACCTCGCTCAGCCTGCCCAGAAGGAACAGCTGTGTGAGAAGAAAGAGATTGAGTATATCCATGTGTCTGATCCACACCTCGCTCAGCCTGCCCAGAAGGAACAACAGAAGGAGAAGTAAGAGATAGAGTATATCCATGTGTCTGATCTACACCTCGCTCAGCCTGCCCAGAAGGAACAGCAGAAGGAGAAGTATGAGGTGGGGTATATCCATGTGTCTGATCTACACCGTGCTCAGCCTGCCCAGAAGGAACAGCAGAGGGAGAAGTAAGAGATGGAGTATATCCACGTGTCTGATCTACACCTCGCTCAGCCTGCCCAGAAGGAACAGCAGGATTATAAATTGGTAGTCTAAATCCATGTGTCTGATCTACACCTCGCTCAGCCTGCACAGAAGGAACAGCTGAGGGAGAAGTAAGAGATGGAGTATATCCACGTGTTTGATCTACACCTCGCTCAGCCTGCACAGGAGAAACAGCAGAGGGAGAAGAAAGAGATGGAGTATATCCATGTGTCTGATCTACACCTCGCTCAGCCTGCCCAGAAGGAACAGCAGATGGAGAAGTAAGAGATGGAGTATATCCATGTGTCTGATTTACACCTCGCTCAGCCTGTCCAGAAGGAACAGCAGGATTAGAAATTGGTAGACTAAATCCATGTGTCTGATCTACACCTCGCTCAGCCTGCCCAGAAGGAACAGCTGTGTGAGAAGAAAGAGATTGAGTATATCCATGTGTCTGATCCACACCTCGCTCAGCCTGCCCAGTGGGAACAGCAGAAGGAGAAGTAAGAGATGGAGTATATCCATGTGTCCGATCTACACCTCGCTCAGCCTGCCCAGAAGGAACAGCAGGATTATAAATTGGTAGACTATATCCATGTGTCTGATCTACACCTCGCTCAGCCTGCCCATAAGGAACAGCTGAGGGAGAAGAAAGAGATGTAGTATATCAATGTGTCTGATCTACACCTCGCTCAGCCTGCCCAGGAGGAGTAGCAGAAGGAGAAGAAAGAGATGGAGTATATCCATGTGTCTGATCTACACCTCGCTCAGCCTGCCCAGGAGGAACAGCAGAGGGAGAAGAAAGAGATGAAGTATATCCATGTGTCTGATATACGCCTCGCTCAGCCTGCCCAGAAGGAACAGCAGAGGGAGAAGAAAGAGATGGAGTATATCCATGTGTCTGATCTACACCTCGCTCAGCCTGCCCAGAAGAAACAGCTAAGGGAGAAGAAAGAGATGGAGTATATCCATGTGTCTGATCTACACCTCGCTCAGCCTGCACAGAAGGGACAGCTGAGGGAGAAAAAAGAGATGGAGTATATCCATGTGTCTGATCTGCACCTCGCTCAGCCTGCACAGAAGAAACAGCAGAGGGAGAAGAAAGAGATGGAGTACATGTATATCCATGTGTCTGATAAACGCCTTGCTCAACCTGCCCAACCTGGAACATCAGCGGAAGAAGAATGTGTTGGAGTTAAGCCATGACTTGGGCCATACTGTCCAGCAGGAATAGCAGTGGGAGAAGTAAGAGAATGTGTATATTGTGCCTGATCAACACCTTGCTCAACCTGCCTAGAAGGAACAGCAGAGGGAGAAGAAAGTAATTCAAGCAGACATACTTCGCTATATATATTGTGTGAGCTACAGCTAGAATTGGTGAGAAAATGATCATAACATAAAAATGCTAGACACTTCATACAAGCTGCCCAAACTTCCTTTTTACAATGGAACTCCTCACATGTGGCTGGTTGTTGACCCACATCTGTTCCCTTTTGCAAGTAGTTTCTGTCTTCTTTCTCTTTGTTCTCAACTGTATGATAAAAAAAAAAAAAAAAACACAGACTGAATAATAATGACCCCAGTACATTAAATGTAAATTCTACCGGTTGTGTGTACATAGCAGAGTACAGTAGGCGATCAGATGCCCATTCTTCACTGTGTCTTCTAAAATTATTTTTACCAATGTGATTAAAAAGAACTGCATTTAAGGTGACAAATGAAAGTGCATCTGTAAGAGCCAATGCTAATTTAGCATTGCAAGTGGACATCAACTTTAATTATATCTAAACTGTACACTTCATAGCTTCAATTTGATACAAGTGATATCCATGTATTACATTTTTTTTTTGTTTTTTTTTTGGGGGGGGTGTAAAATAGTGTAATACATGATCAGCCCTGCCTTACATTATATTATAATCCTAATTCAAGACATGATTTCCGCTCAAATACACGCCAGTTCCTGATAGAGCACACTGGTACAATCTACCCACGCTTTCAGTACAAACTACCCACGCAAGCGAAATACCCAAATCCCTTTTTGGGAACTTTGGCACTTGGACCCATGAAATTATAAGCATAGCTCATGTGCACACACACCTAAGACCATAGCTGTTAATGGACTTGTGTGTGTGCATACAGTATAAGATACATGCACTCAAGGTAATTTCATGGTGCCAAACTTCGCAAGACCGAGTTTGTATAGTTTGCTCGAGTGAATAGATCGCCCTTTACTGGTGACTGTCTGTGTCAAGAACCGGCGTATATACTGTATGAGGGAAATCATTTTAAAATTCCATACCTGGTTTAGCATACATTTTTGCTAAGGGGATGTTGTCGGAGTCAGAGTCTGAGTCTGATGACCAGGGTGATCCCTTGACGTCAAGAACCCTTCCCGTCCAGTCTCCATCCATCCATGTCATGGTTACCTTTGACCCCTTTTGAAACCGTTTACATTGTGTTTCTAAATGAAGGGAGCTGGCAGACACATTTGTGGAACCATCTTTGTCCCACAACACCAAGACATCCTTGCTCTCGTCAGTGCTGAAAACACAATTGAATACAAGTAATGTTAAGGACTGTTTAAATAACTTCCATGCATACATGTATAAAAGTTCTAAATGTTTTGGAAAACTTTGAAAATAGCATATCAAACATTTACAGGGTTACTCAAAGTAGGCCAGACAAAATTTGTTGTTTTATTCCTTCAAGGTTATTTGGAATCTTTACACGTGTTTCTTACTTTGCATGTGTCTGAATGTATTGGAATCGTCCATGCCAAAAGATAAATTTCATTCTAAATTATGACCCATTGGAATCCTCACCAATTAAGTGTTCTTGACTTTGGCATTTTCCTGTTGTTTTTTTCTAACATGTTTACAATTGACGTCCTGGAAAAAAGAAAAACAAATTATATAAAAAAAGAGGATCCCTAGATACCAGCTGCAGCATTTGCACTTGGGGTAGGCGGACACGTACATTTTAGTATTGTTGGCACAATTCACATTCCCTGTGGCGCACTTTACCTGATAAGCAAAAGGTTTAAATATTCCCGCTCAATATTTGTCAGTTTATCCACCCTTTACAAAGTTAGTTGAGAAATGTATTTATGCACAGTGAACCCTTTAGTTTGAAACCAATTTGCAGTCGCCACTGTTTTTGAATTTTGGACGAAATTTTATGACACATTGTTCACAGACGTCAAATAGCAAGCATTACTTTACTAAATTAATTTGAAGTTGGTCAACAAAGAAGATTTTGCGCCACATTAACGTAGGGAACACACCACCACTAGCACTAACGTTGCTATGCCGGGATCAGGCCAACTCGGACCCAAATCAGCTTGGACCCATGCCATCTTGGACCCACTTTCAACTTGGACCCAACTCGGACCCAACGACGACCGACTCAGACCCACCAGTATTGGATCCGATCACTGTTTTTGCGTGATCGGGAACTTATTTTTTCCGTGGATTTTAGGCTATTCTAAACAGTTTAGTATAAACCTGTAACTCATTCTGATCCAAAGGTGTCGACGTTAAGGTATTAAATGCAAAGAGTACTCCATTTATTTATTCTAACCAACACTAATTGAAAAATGTGCGCGGCGTGCTTCGCATGAAAACATTCCACATTATTCTCAATATGGGTCCGTGTTGAGTTGGTCATCGTTGGTTCGGGTCCGAATTGGTCTTGGGTCCGAGTTTGCTTGGGTCCTAGTTGACCTAACGATATGCCCTGGCTATGCAACGTATAACTAGCGCGTTGGAAATAGTGTGACGTCATCAGCCGCAAACGTTTTTTAAAAAGTGGTGTCAGATTTCACGCGTTAATTATGTTCACGCGCTGTCGGCGCTAATAAGAAAATGCCCTCTTTATATTTATATTCTTGATGATTTAGAGTATAATTTGTTTTAGCCAGGAGCTTGTGTGATTTCTTACATTTTTTTGTTGTTGCGGGTGGGTGATTTTATTATAACGGGAAAGCATTGAGAATTTTTAAATTAGTGCAAATATTAAACAGTGAAAATGAAACCTTTTGCGTTACCGGGCGCGATTTTTTTTAATGTAGGCGGCAAAAGGGAAGTTTGTTTAACATATTGGCCGAATTTCATGTCAATCCGGATGTGCTCTTAGTTTTTATGGCGCCCATAAAATTAATAAAGTCGGCAGTATCCGACGCCTGTCAACTGTTTAGTCTTGATTCCAAACGCTCTAATTTAATCGACGATAGACTCGCATTAATGCGCCCTCATGCGTCCTCCTCTTTCAACTATCTAGCGCGGCAATTTATTTTGTCAGCGCCGCCGCGTCCAACCTGGACGACGGGGGTTTTTGTGGTTTGGTTTTTCCTTAAGATTTTGTTTTGGTAACTCAAACATCGGACACTCAAATAATGTGACGTTGAAGAAACGTTTTGTTGGACAATGGCTTCGATTGTTCTCTGTTCTTTTATTTAGTTTTAATTAATTTAACTCTGACTAGGTGGGTTTCTGTATACATGTAGTACGACTAAATTACATATACTGATGGCAAGCCTAATAATATTAGTAATATACAAATTAAGAAATACATCAATATAAAATAGCCACCAATGACTTTGACAATCTTCTAAAATTATGATGTACAAAGAAAATGTCTTCACAAGGCTTTGTCAGTTACCCAGGCCAATAATAATATGCAGTCAAAAAGTACGTAAATAACACACGCTTATAGGTAGCAGGCAATAAATATCATGCCAATCGACTGCGTCGCCCGTTTTAATCGCTGCCTGAAGCGTATACCAATTAAACGGGTATCATTCTTGCAGATGGCGCAATACAGATATGTACGTATATTGGAACAGCACGAAAATTAAGTGCGTCTTTACATGGTGAGTCAAAACAATATTTAAACCATATATATGTCATGTTATTTACCCAATAATAGGTAAGGTTTTTTACCTTAAAATACATTGCTTCTAACAGCATTTCAATTTGTATTCATTATCCATACCAGATTTAATAGTGTCGGACTTGTTGTGTAATACACTCACAATGTTACCATTTTAAATATATTACCTGCACGTTTGTAACTTGTCGTTTGGACATGTGTTAAATTCGAAGGTGCTGTGAATATTTCTTGTTGCGAAAGACCTCCGACTTCGCTTCATACAAATAAGGTTGGGAGCTATACTACTGCCCCAAATCGTAATAATTATATTAGTAATATTTATAGAAAGATTATTCATTCATTAGTATAGGCCTAGGTTGGCCTCAGACTGGTCCGTATTTTTGTGGGTCACACTGTATACAATATTTTGTTCTTCAAGATAGCAAGCCACATAGGCCTATTGATAAAGTACTTTTTATAATTTGATCCATTTCCGTTTACTCTCCCTGTAGAGACTGAATTTAACCACATCATGCTCCGTCAAGAGGCTTGTGGTGTGGAGCACTTCTAAGAAAAAAAATAATTGACCAAAATGTTTGCTCATGTTGTTGCTGGTCTTTACGATCATTCTACCATTTCCACATGACATCGTCGGAAACAGCTACAAGTGGTAGGCCGTGAGCCGGTCATATATAGGCCTAAAAGTGAAAATCCTTCTGTCTCGACTCGTTCTTAACCGGCATTAGACGGAACAGTGCCGACTGGTGGTGATAACAACCTTCGTCCATCAAACTGACGGTTGCGAACAGACTGTGATGACAAGTGTGCTCAATAACGTGCTTCTGTTGCAAAGTTAATCACAACGGTTAAAGCGCTGAAAGAACTAACAAGTGAAAAAAAATAAACTCAAAACAGCGTTAAACTTGTGGACTCTCTTCGTCACTGGTTTCACACCGAGTTCGTAGTGCGTGCATCGCACGCGCGCCTTCCGCCCTTCGCGAATCCGCGATATATGCATGCTGCATGCTGCGCGCATTGATATTATTATTAAGCCTGCACGCAGCATCGCGCATACAACGCACGTCGTTATACGAACTCGAGTCGGTATGAAACTGATGAAGAGAGCGCAACGTTACTAAAACAAATTGTACATGTGTATTAATGAGCCTTGCTCTATATACCTTCACATAATTGTCTACGTACTATCACAGACATAAATAAAAACAAGGAATAAGCAATGTCCCTTCAAGATTGCTGCTATTCATAATTATCAAAGAAATACCCATATGACTATTTTAACCGTAAACTGGCTCAAGACACGTTGCGGCGGTTCAGATAAGCCTAAACTGGTTAGTACTGTCTCGAACTCACAGTATTTGTTGGCAACGATTGGTGTGTACGTAATAATAACTTGAAACTACTAAAAGTAATGTATTAATATATTTTTGTTAATTATATCTTCATGTAAATTTCGTTAAAAAAAACTGTCTTTAACGACGCGATATTCGTTAAATCACCATGTGATGGGCAAGTACATAAAATTGACATGGTGTGCATCGGTTTTGCTTACATACAAACACTATTTAAGCTATGTTGTGAAATGGTACAAACTAATATTTTGTTAATGGAGACATATAACTTCATCGCGGATGAAATGCAAGGATGAAAATAGTAAATTCTGAGCTGTAAATGAGAACGGAAAAAAAAAAAAACTCCAAGAATAAATACAAAAATTATAACAAAGAAGTATGAATAAAATAATGAAGTGATTAACGATTATACGTGAATAAAAACAGTTTACAAATAAAATGAAAAGAAAATACTAGGTCTGTGATTAACAACATAAAACACATTGACCTACGTAAAGAAGAGATTTAACCAATTACACGAGGAAATGTCATTAACAATTGATGTTAAAACGGAAAGTGCAACAATAACATTTAAAAAGCAATAAACCGTACACAGAATAAAAACTACAGGGGATAATAATAATAAGTTGCGAGTCAAGCGCCAATGCGAACGTATGCTTTCTGGAGTTTGCTTTGTCACACGAGGGCGTTCTTCTGCCAAGGACAGAGCTAGCTATCTGTACGTTCGATCATGGTTCAATCATGGTTTTCAAACGTTTGAATTCTAGACTAAACAACACAAAAGATTTATCTTGACAATAGGAAAGAGGATTTGTGCGGCAAAACCCGCACTGCGCGTAATATCACATTATTGTGTTCTTCTCTTATATTCAATTACACTATCGGCGCGGTTAGAAAACGGCCGCGTTTCCATATTTTAAACAAGCGTATCTCCCCAACCGCTTGTTAAATTTGGGAAATCGAAGTAGTTTTGGAATATGTGATTTAAAATCGATACGCTCTACTTATTTTTTTACTAGTAATACTATTCTGATTACTTTTTAAAAGTCCCTAGCATAACGCCTAGGCCCAAATATTTGTTTTATTTAGTTAATCCAACTTTTTTGCCCCATAAATGTGGCTCAAATTATTACTGGACTTCCACACAGCAGCCGTATGTAAAATGCCGGAAATGAAAATCCCAAACAGATGAAATTTTTAAGACAATTGTGTGGACCTTCCACATGTCTCCCAAGTTGTAGTGGTGTTGTCCGACTACGGATTACGGGTAAGACTACGTCTACGACGAGTATAACTGTATTTTATTTCAGGCCTAGGCCCCTAGGCGTACGGTACGGTACGTTATTTATTTTGGTGCTAGAAAAATATCCTAAGTCTGGTTACTGTATGTAAAAAGGATCACACAATAATGTACTTACTTTGTTTTGTCTCAGCCCCTGCCGAACTCAGCATGGCCACTGCAGCCTGCAGGGCGCTAGATGATCTTCGTTAAGCGAGTAAAAGCGTAACTTTTACAAGTTTTAGGACGCCATTTTGAAATACAACATCGTTCTCATCGTTTATCGTCCGTGCGAGTGCGCCCGCGCCGATTTCATATTAAAAAACAACGAGCGCCATCGCGGTCCCGGAGACAAATTTAAATTTGTCTCTTCGTGAAAACTCAAAATGCGTTTTTGTTGAATTTGTCTCTTTGCAGAATTACCGTAATTATACTAATTAAATAGATTTTGACAAGCAAACTCCCTCAAGTTGTTTGGATCGAAAAAGTTAATCAATTTCCACTATAAAAAAAAAATGAAAAAGGTATGATTTTGGGCTAAATTCGTCTCTTCGTGAAAACTGTGACGATTTGTATCGGTGAAGAATATAACGAGGTTTAATCGGCTTAGGGCAGTTAGTGCCCCCCAAAAAAATAATTTAAAAAATAAATAATAATATATAACAAAAATAATGTAATAAATCGCAGGCGGAACTAAAAGGAATACCACGCCCTAAGTGATTTACAGATTAGTTGAATACAAACAACCATTTGCGGTCTTGGCAGCGGAGCGTCTACCACAAAATAGGGCCAGGAAGGAATGTGATACACGTAGTCGCATGTGGCGGGTGTATTCCGAAGTTTGAGCGACAATGCACAGCCTTTTAAGTCACAATATCTCTTCTGCTGCAGTAAGTACAATGGAAGCCAGGTGTGGAAGTCCAAGTTTCGTGGAGATCATGTCACGTCGACATCAGGGAAATGAAATTTCTACACGTTTATTCCATATTTCTCTGGCTTGGTCTACACATGGTTCAACCGCTTCAGATGGAGAGTCCAGGAGTATGAATTTCGAAATGATAAAATATTTATAAAGGCTAGCAGAAGAGCCTCGACGACTGGGCAGGAAAGGCAAATGGTTTCCTAAAGTTTATGCGACGGAGGATATACGTTCTCATGTTTAATAGGGGGTTGTGTTGTTTGTTTGTTTGTTTTTTGTTTTTTTTGGACAGGTTCACATGTACGAGGCCACGCCAGCATGAGGAGTTATGTTCAGCGGCAGGCAACTAAACGGGGTATACAGTAAGACGTTTCTTGGTTAAACAGACGATCGGAGATAGGGGAGGTAGTCGGCGCAGCCGAAATTGAAATTGATACACTCGTATTCGGTTGAGGTTGAATTATAGGATGCTTTAGGCAAATCCACACAAGTCCGGTTTATATGTACAGGGTACCATTTTACATTTGATGGAAATCGGATGGCGCGGGTCGACTCGGATGAGGATGTCCTTTGATTGAAAGCAACCAGGAGGTATAGTGGACAGCTGCCAAATTTCGCCGATGGATGGGCTCGGTGAGAGAACAGTTTTCCCCGAATAAATTGCTGACGGGCTGGGCGTGAGGTCGTTATAGGCATCTCAGGATTCAGCATGCATTGTAAGAATAGTCAAGATGCTACAATCTATCTAAGCAACTTGTTGGGGTAGTGCCTTCACTAACAGGCCAAGTGCTGAAGCGACATCGGGTGGCAAAGCGAAATTAAGAATTGGTTGGCTACAGCAGATATGAGTACAATAGCAAAAGGTACAACGCAGAAAGGTAAGGCAGCTGGAGACGGCTCTCTGGGGATAGTGTAATGTGCTGAGCTTCTTGCGGTAGTGTGCAAACAAGGATGGTACCTACAAAGCATGGGCTTGGTCTCATTTGAGGGTCTGCGGCAAGCGGCTAGAGGTGCCTGTCGGCAGGGAACAACACATCAAGATTTTTAACTGGTAGACAAATAGATGCAGAAATTATTGGTGGCATATGCTGCGTATCCCGATGAGAATCACGGGTAAGCTTAGGGGTGAGGCGTGGGATGAGATATGGGATGAGATATGGGATGAGATATGGGATGAGATATGGGATGAGATATGGGATGAGATATGGGATGAGATATGGGATGGGATATGGGATGGGATATGGGATGGGATATGGAATGAGATATGGGATGAGATATGGGATGAGATATGGGATGAGATATGGGATGAGATATGGGATGAGATATGGGATGGGATATGGGATGGGATATGGGATGGGATATGGGATGGGATATGGGATGGGATATGGGATGGGATGGGATATGGGATGGGATATGGGATGGGATATGGGATGGGATATGGGATGGGATGTGGGATGGGATATGGGATGGGATGTGGGATGGGATGTGGGATGGGATGTGGGATGGGATGTGGGATGGGATGTGGGATGGGATGTGGGATGGGATGTGGGATGGGATGTGGGATGAGATGTGGGATGAGATGTGGGATGAGATGTGGGATGAGATGTGGGATGAGATGTGGGATGAGATGTGGGATGAGATGTGGGATGAGATGTGGGATGAGATTTGGGATGAGATTTGGGATGAGATTTGGGATGAGATTTGGGATGAGATTTGGGATGAGATTTGGGATGAGATTTGGGATGAGATTTGGGATGAGATTTGGGATGAGATTTGGGATGAGATTTGGGATGAGATTTGGGATGAGATTTGGGATGAGATTTGGGATGAGATTTGGGATGAGATTCGGGATGAGATTCGGGATGAGATTCGGGATGAGATTCGGGATGAGATTCGGGATGAGATTCGGGATGAGATTCGGGATGAGATTCGGGATGAGATTCGGGATGAGATTCGGGATGAGATTCGGGATGAGATTCGGGATGAGATTCGGGATGAGATTCGGGATGAGATTCGGGATGAGATATGGGATGAGATATGGGATGAGATATGGGATGAGATATGGGATGAGATATGGGATGAGATATGGGATGAGATATGGGATGAGATATGGGATGAGATATGGGATGAGATATGGGATGAGATATGGGATGAGATATGGGATGAGATATGGGATGAGATATGGGATGAGATATGGGATGAGATATGGGATGAGATATGGGATGAGATATGGGATGAGATATGGGATGAGATATGGGATGAGATATGGGATGAGATATGGGATGAGATATGGGATGAGATATGGGATGAGATATGGGATGAGATATGGGATGAGATATGGGATGAGATATGGGATGAGATATGGGATGAGATATGGGATGAGATATGGGATGAGATATGGGATGAGATATGGGATGAGATATGGGATGAGATATGGGATGAGATATGGGATGAGATATGGGATGAGATATGGGATGAGATATGGGATGAGATATGGGATGAGATATGGGATGAGATATGGGATGAGATATGGGATGAGATATGGGATGAGATATGGGATGAGATATGGGATGAGATATGGGATGAGATATGGGATGAGATATGGGATGAGATATGGGATGAGATATGGGATGAGATATGGGATGAGATATGGGATGAGATATGGGATGAGATATGGGATGAGATATGGGATGAGATATGGAATGAGATATGGGATGAGATATGGGATGAGATATGGGATGAGATAAGGGATGAGATAAGGGTTGGGGTGGATGAAGAGAGCATAGGGAAATGGATTAGGAGTCTAAGTTCGGAGCGAAGAATCCTTCCACCCATTTCTAAGATCAAATGTGGACTCTGGAGTCCGAACAAAGCAGCGATGCAAATAATTTACTATTTCCCAAATTGACTTTAGCTCAAAAAACCCCTATATGGAATAATGGAATCTTCCATTTACAAATAACTGTACTTGTATCAAGTACATTTTTTGAAAGATTAAGGATGTATCTTTACCATGTTTAGCTGAGAGGTAGGTAAACTATTTGGTCTTTATACAGTGAAGCTCACAACCTTCGGTAATTTTTACTTATGAAAAGAGCTAAATTAGGTGAAATATGTTAACTTTCTATTTTCACCCGTTGCCATAGCAACCAAAGTGTGGATGCAATAAATATGCTTTCTTTTTACACTTTGGTTATAGGCCTTCACATGTGCAAAGAATAAACGAAATCCATAAAAAAAAGGTGCCACCACTTCTTTGATTTTTAGAGCAACTCAGTCTTAATACTTCATGTATTTTCAGGAACTACCATGACCACGGTTATCAAATATTGCTATATTGTGGCGACTAAATACATTTAACTTTGGGAACCAAATGAGTAAATAAAAAAAATAAAAAAATATGTATCAACCCAAAATCATTGTCTATCTCATTTTGTGTGAATAATTATTTGCCTAACAATTTATTAAAAAATATTTCTTCTACAGGGAACACGCCCTGTATATTCGACATGTTGTTATTATCACCAGTCATCATTATCGTTATTATTATTATTAAATCTTGTTTGTGATTCCAAGAAATGATAGAGCTGAAATTCAATGAATTAATAGATTTATTTAAATACATCAATAACATGAAAAATAACGTAATAAAGTAATTTATTATCACACGTTACTACATGCAATGAAGAATGTTTGTCCCTCCATCTGTTACCATACTTTACAAGTTTGTGTATTTTGTTTTTGATGTGACTCCACTGAGTGTGCATGTACCTTATTGCACCCCCTGGAGAAAATGCGGTGGTGTACTACAAATACTTGAAGCACAAAACTTACATTATCCAGCAATTTTTCAAACATGTTTGTGAAAGATGTACAAAACTGTGTCATTTTATCAATTACCTTATTTTGACTTTCTTGCAAAACAACATCACTCTCACGCATGTAATTTACGAGTGTTTCATCACTTTGGTCAAGCCTTTTTCTTTTTCTTGATAGGATGTTGTACAAGTCGAGTGATCAGTTGTCTCTTTTGAAAGGGTTGCAGATTCAAAAGTATCGTTTTGACTATGGAGATCTACACTTCTTGTCAATTCTTCTGGTCAATGGACAGTAGTAACTTTCTCAGTCCCAGTTACAACAAAATTTATATCATGTCTGCAACCTAGCAAATCTGTCATCTCCGATAACTAAGTTAATTTACTTGGGGACTTTCCAGTGCTGTTATTATTTAACAAAACTTTTTCAAGGCATCCATCAAAGGTTTGCCACTTCCTAGGTACTCGTTTTGGATCATATTGCTGTTTGAATGCAATTGATATCAGCAATATCCTGCCAAATTGCCTTTTGATTACCACGTCCACAACTAATTTTATTGTCCAACTCTAGCAGTGTTTTTAGCTTCTCACTATTTTCATCTGATACATACTCTCTATACTTCTATGCAGAAATTGTTTCCGCGATGACCATTCCTGCCAGATGGAAACTCTTTATATGCGGTGATTTCAACTCCAAGCTGGGAAAGCTCACCCCCGAAGATGTTCAGGCTGACGCCCATCTCAATATGGGCTCCTACGGCATGGGCACACGCAACTCGAATGGCGAAGCCCTTCTCGACTTTCTATCAACTAACGGCCTCTTTGCCAGCAATACAGCCTTCAAACACCCATGTAGACACCGAACAACATGGACAGGTCATATCGCCGATAGCAACCGAGCGACAGGCTTCAAGGTCACCAAGGCAGTATTCAATCAGATTGACTTTGTGCTATGCCAGAAAAATGCCACTGCGATACTCAAAGACTCTCGCTCCTATGGAGGCACTGACTTGAACTCTGACCACAAACTTGTCGTCACACGGATCAGGATGGACAAACTACACTTAGTGCACAAGCATCACCCCAAAGGCACAAGTCAGGCACGCATTGACATCGACAAGCTCTGCAAAGACCCTTCAGTACAACAGTCATACCAGGAACAACTGCAGAACACACTGACCGAACACCACCTAAGCCGGGACCCCAATGAAGCACTGACCGACCTCCTGGATTGCATGAGGACCTCAGCAACAAATACAATCGGTGAGATTAAAAAAAGGCACAGCACACGACACACAGCAGACCCCACAGTTACCAAGCTGTCGGAAGAACAAAAGGCTCTGAGGCTGAAGATCTACCAACACGGCAAAAGTGAAGATCGCACCCCCCTACGGAAGGAGCGCAATAACATAATGCGCCTCATATCCAAAAGGTTAAAGGAAGTTGCAGTGGAAGAGGCAAATGCCCTGGCAGACCAAATCACCTCAACCGATGACTGTCGCAAGATGTTCCGTGCAGCTAAGCAGCTCCGCTCATTGAAACCCACCCCGCCCATCATTGTCCATGACACTGATGGCAACCTCATGGGAACGGATGAAGGCAAAGCAAGAGTCATCAAAGACTGGTTCCACCAGCAGTTTACCGACCAGCAGGACGAACCGCTGCAGCCTTTTGAGGGCACCCCACGGCCACTCCAGAATCCCATTACCGAGGAGGAAGTCAAAACCGCAATTGCTTCACTCCAAAATGGCCGTGCCGCCGGTCCAGACGGTATCAATAGTGAGCTCTTCAAGCACTCAACACATATTGTCTCCTGCCCATTGGCCAAAATCATCAACTCATCCTTCGAACACCACAAGACCATACAGACACTAGGAGAAGGTACACTAATCACTCTGCCCAAGCCAAAGAAGCCCCCAGGCCCACCAGCCAACCTCCGGCCGATAGCCCTGCTGAACAGCATCAGAAAGATCCTGTCCATCATTACTCTGCGCCGCATCAGAGACAAGATCGATCGCTTTACTGGACTCTACCAAAGTGGTTTCAAAAGAGGCAGGAGCTGCGCAGACATTGTATGGGCACAACGTATGCTGACCTCAGTAGTGATGACAAGGAAATGGGACTTCCACAAAATGGGCATTGATATGTCGCGTGCCTTCGATACCATCAAGCGGAAACGCATCCTAGATGTCCTACTGCAAGCAGGCTATAACGATGACCAACTAAGACTAGTAAGATCACTGTTAGCAGAGACGAAGCTCAGGGTCCGCGTGAAAACCGAGCTGTCCGAATCATTCGAGACCACAATCGGATCCCCCCAGGGCGACAGCCTCTCACCAGTCCTCTTTACATGCTATCTTGCTGCTGCACTCTCATCCGTCCGAGAAAGCTCCACCAGGCCCAACCCACCTGTCTCCAGCCTAGGTCTGCCTCTAGAAATGGAATACGCAGACGATGTTGACTTCCTCGACGAAGAAATGAAACCCCTGGACCAGCTTCAGCCAGTAGCAGCAGAGAAACTGAAAGTCGACAATCTGTTCATGAACGAGACGAAGACAGAGTTCAGTCATGTATACCTTGCGGAAACCACGGAGACAGACTCAAATGGCAAGGCTCTCCGCGGCAATGAGAGCTGGCGCAAGAATAAGACGCTAGGCTCCCTGCTGTGCAGTCCCGCAGATATCACAGCCCGCTGTATACAAGGCAACGTAGCCTTTCATTCACTACGGAAACTCTGGAGCCGGCGAATGAAGATCCCGCTGAAGACACGACTTCGTCTCTACAAAGCGTACTGCGTGTCAATTATGCTGTACAACTGCAACAGCTGGGCAGTACCCAAAGCCATGCTCAATAAGCTGGATGCATGCCACCGCAGACACCTCCGTTCCATCACAGGTCACTGCTGGCCGAAAAGTCTTATCACCAACCAGGCACTATACGAACTGTGCAACGAAGAACCCCTCTCATCAAAGGTCGCTAAGCAAAGATGGTCAATGTTAGGCCACATCCTACGTATGGACCCTGACATACCCGCTCAGAGGGCCTTAGACTTTGCTGTTACTGGCTCGCAAGCTTACCAAGCCCGACAAGGACGGCATTACACAAACCTACTGGGCACTATACGTGCTGACCTCAAACAGGCTGGACTCGGACCCCTCCGTATAGCGAGACAGCTCTATTGCCTGCGGCAACGTGCCCACGACAAGGCCAGATGGCCAAGGACAAACGCGAAGGACTGATTGCGGCTGCGGGATGTCATTCGACTACCACAGCTGCAGCATACAGTTTCTATATACATACTCTCTCATTGCATTTATCAAGAACAGTGTATCCTGTTTTGTTCAAAACTCATGGATTTTCAGGTTTTCATCAGTATCAGCCACTGATGGCTGAGATGTAAAATATGCAGTTGTATTGGAGCTTGTTCTTGTACCTGAGGTTGAAGCACCAGTGTCCATGTTTGGTAAATACAAATCTCCCACGATCTCTAACTGTGTCTTCAGATCTGCAACCAGATAGTACAAACCAGTACCTTCGCGCTGGTATGTAGGCCGTGTTATCTCAATCGTTAGATCTTCATCCATATACAAGAAACCATTTTTCACAAACACTGGGCATAGATAATCCATAACAAAAATTTTAAAAGGTGAAAAGGTTTAAATATTGTCAAAATCTAAAATTGGATAGGACAATCTCAATTGCTGAGACACAATTTGAATTGTGACCACAATTTGCATACTTCCGGATGCGTTCTCATTCAGCGAATTGCAGCTACATGTATTGATGCCTGTCTTGCACTGAACAGAACAATAGTAGCGCTAACGCGTGCGCCACTCGTCAGCATGCCAAACGGTATAACTTCACAGGGAGTTTAGAATCATCTTTCCAACAAGTAAGCTTTTCAACAGTATTTTGGTTGGTTACTTTTTGGATAGCTGCAAAAGGTATATCACCCCTTTAACTGCAAAAGATAATATTCCTTGTTTATCACTTACATTTAATGGACTCCATTGTTTATGTTGATGTTGAAATTGACTACAGGCACAATTTCCTGCTGAAGGAATGAGTATTTAAAGTATTGTCTGTAGCCAAATGAGGAGGAATCCAATGGGGGCGATTCAATGAATGTAGAGGGAGCTATAATTAGCTATGTCTAGTGGAAACTATATATATTATTACATGTATATGGGAAAATAGTCTTGGGGCCTGTCGAGGAAGGCGAATGGCCACACTCGCCCCCTAATTAAAAGAGAAAAAAAACCACGACTATAAAGAAATCAAATTTCTATACGACTGTGGAGATATGAAAAACAAACAAACAAACCACACGACCATGTAGAAAATAGTGTTTGAATGAGATATATACCGAGTTTCTATTATCTGCATCTCACCTACATGCACATCTTAACATAATGTCTGGAGGATAATGGATGGTATGAACCTATATATCAATATAAAGTCATTTGAATTATCTCGCTGTAATCAAAGGCAATATGTTGGTGGTTCAAGACTGAGCGTGGTTCATGATGTGGATTACTGTGTTTCCCTTTCGTGGTACGAGCAGAACGTCTCAACGAATGTTTTGGAGGAGGCCTCTCCTCAGGATCAGTAGCAGCCGGTATCTCATCAGGATCTTGGGATAGATTTTCGTCAACTATTTCGTCAACTGGCAAGAAAACTTCAATGTCAAATTCAGAATCTGAACTAGAGTCTGAAGATGTTCCTATCACCTCTCCTATTTTATCTTGACTCGAAGAAGGAAAAGATATTGGGAAAGTAGTTTTCCCGATTAACTTAGGAATCAACTTCAGCTCTGCAGAATTCACAGTTTTTCGTTGACCACCTCCATCTGCAAGTTCTATAACGTACACAAAAGAATTCATATCGGGGCGATGTATGACCCGATATATGTCTGGAAAATAATTGTCTTGAATTTTGCTTCTCCCTTTGCTATGTTTACGAAGGTAAACAAGATCACCTATTTGAAGGATGTTGGGATTTGCTTGGCGATCAAAGTGTTTCTTACTCCTTCTCAACTCATGATGTAACTTAGTTTGAGCCAATATAGGCCGTGGGCCAGAAATCGTAGCGTGCAAGATCATTCAATGTTTTCGGTGGCAATTTGTTTTCTGTTCTAATGAACACATTTTGTGTCACAGATTGACATTTCTTCTGTTGCCCGCACTGAACGTTGCACGTTAACGTGAAAATCAAGGTTGAAAATATTAAATTGTCCGTCGCTTCGTGGACGTTTTTTGAACCGCCAACAGAGGGCGTTATCTGCAACCCCGAATCATCGCTTTGTGGGATGCTTAGAAAATCGCGTTAATGTACCCGGGAACGAGGAAGGCAGAAGCAATTTGGCGACGCCCTTGAAATGGGCGTGCGTTTGCCACGTCTGCGAAGAAAAGGGGGAAATTACACCGTTTTCAGAGACGAGCTGGCAGAAATGTGTAATTTGTTGTCAGCAATGGGAATAATTGGATGGAAAGGAGAGGGAGGTTGCGATTAAAACTTGAAAAAAACGAAATAGCAAAAAAAACGAGCGACCAAAACTCTACCACAGGCCTGCTACCAGAGGTAATTAGTTCATGGGGGATAGCCATGACATGGTCTCGGGCTATTTTAGCATTAGAGACACTGTTACTGAAACCAAAATGAAGTTTGTTTGCCCAAAACAAGATGAGTATAAATAATACTTTTGTTTCTTTTGTTCAAAATATTATTGATACCAGATGGCGTGAAAACAATAGTACATCATATTTATAAGCCATAAGTTTTAAGCTATATCCATTTCACTCGGGCATGTGTAAACTAATCTCTTGCTCTATGGTCTCAAGAACAACATTTTGTTCATAAACAAAACACTTCACACAGTCCTACTAGTCTCATGGGTTTCTTTGTTCTGTTCCACAATTCACTGATCACAGTCACACAAAATATTTAATTGGCTTAGTTATAGGCTCAATCTGATAGTGGGCAGGTCATGCAGGTGGGATGATGTTTAATTTGTTCATGCAATAAGTCTTCGTAATTGTAGAGTACCCCACCACTTGGAAACACACGCCTAAAATCATATGGCTACGTTGTTTGAATCTCTAAAAAAAAAAAATTAAGTCCAAATGAAGTACCCTGTTGCCTGGTAATTGAAAACGAGGCAATGCAAAACATCCAATCATAACAGATTCTGCGAACATTAATTAGTCATGGAATAATTAGTCATTTTGCATTTGCTGTGGTATAGCTGAACAATGCGGCAAAATGGCATTGCTTACAAAAAACTGAATAACACTTTTGAAAAATAAAAGTTGTTGCCCCTAAAAATAGGCGACAACGTACATGTGGGCGATTCCGCGGTAACACGCGTTACGTTTTAGGGTGTCCTTCATTATTCTTCATTCTCTGGCTGCAAGACTACTTTGACTTCAGTGTTCATCTTTTGTATTTTAAAACCTGAAACTCTAGGCTAGATCCCCATGTTCACACAAAAGTGAAAGATCAACTGGTGTAGCTAAAAGAGCTCTGCGAAAATCGGTAACACGCGTTTTGCTGGATGGAAAGGCCAAAAAAATACCAAACTTCATTTCAACTTTGTCCTAAAATTAACCAGTCTACAACAAATTGGTTTTTATTGTCATCAAGTACTATGCTAAGGTTTATTATACCGGAATAATAACAATAACCGAAGTGTAACTCTTTTAGTAAATTGCAAAATAGTCGGTAACACGCGTTACGGTAACACGCGTTTCACTTTTTCCTGCTACATTGTTGATAAGTTATTTCAATTGTTGAGTTACAAATTCTCAAAATTATCAACCAATATCAGTTGCACATCACATTTGAAGAGCAAAACAGTAAGCAGACCTTCTTATTTTTTTTAGTTTCTCTACAGATCACAACATTTGTAGTGCATGCGATTCCTAAAATAAAATGTTTTGTCGTCTTTAGGACTTGGCCACTTCCAATTCCTTCCGGCAGGATGCATCACTGAAACACGAAAGTCATTTTCTTCACTTACTTCCATAACTTCACCAGGGAAATAATCCCCATCATATACCACTAGAAACCAACTCCCCACCTCAATGTTATTATTCACACTATTGTTGTCACTTTGTTTCAAATTGTTATTGTCACTTGGCATGTGACCATGATGACTAATGTCACTTTGATTGGAGCTCTCATTAGCTGAAGTGACACTTGGAACATCTGATTCAAGAGGTGCTACTCCATCAAGGCTTGCCATATCCACATCATCATCCACCTCATGATCTTCATCTGCTTCCAGAGCATCTTCTGTGGTGATGGATGCAACTACTTTGCCGTCTATTAGCTATATGCAATACATGCTTGCAATACCTTTGACTGATACAGCTTTCTCAAATACATTGTCTAAGTCAAGGGTGTTGTTTCTTGCAGTGATAGTTGAACTGTCCATTTCGTCAACTCGCACTTTTGGCATTTCTGAAGCAGCAGCTACGAAGGTTACAGCACTATAATGGGGGTCCGCTCGTAAGTCCGACGCCTCATAGGTCCGACGCCTCATTAGTCCGACAAAATACCAAATAAGGCCCATAAGTCCGACGCCTCATTGGTCCGACACCCCATAGGTCCGACGCCTCGTAGGTCCGAAGCCTCATAGGTCCGACAGTCATGAATACAAGCATTGCGATCGAAAAATATGAAAAGTTCCAAATACTTGATCTCCAGAAATATTTCTACAATCTATCTCACATATAGGCCGCGAAGACCGCTTTATACACCGAATCATTGGTGAAATCGAAATATAACAATTAACGAGCTCGCGTGCAGGGGTTTACAGGGTTATGGTGGTCTGCACCCATAGACATCTAAATAATTATTTAGATGTCTATTATTTATATGTCTATGTCTGCACCCCTAATTCGTGCTTTGCACAGTGCGCCCTCTCACGTTTTTGCCTTGTCGGACAAATGAACCTTCTCTTATAATAGTCTATAGCTCCGACGCCTCAACAGTCCGACGCCTCATTTTTCCGACGTCGGACTTATGAGGCGTCGGACTGTTGGGGCGTCGGACCCATGAGCCCGAGTTTATGAGGCCAGTGCCTCACAAGTCCGACGACTCATAATTCCGAAATTAGTTGACCCCCCGATTCCATCGACAGGTCCTTTGCCGTGGGATGTCGCAAAGTAGTTAGTAATATGTAAAAATGAGAGTCTTACCTGTCTTCTTTCAGGTTGGATTGAGATGGATGAAAATTATTCACTTTCATCCTTCATTAAAGCTGAATTACACCTTAAAACAATACATGCATGCTAATGATGAACCATGATGCATTGTGGGAGTAAAAGCAACCATTAAAGCCTGCCCTCTTTAGAAACTTGTGCTTTTAGAAGAGTTATACTGCCCTGCTTTGACTTGAAAAGGAATGGGCTGTGTTCACAGTCCACAATTACCATTGTATACAGTGTATTGGGCATGATAACACGCGTTTCATTGGTAACACGCGTTACTATTAACACGCGTTACAATTTTTGAAGGCTCATTGTGAAGTGTTAGTTAAGAATGTATCTAAATTTTTACATGAGCCCCTACTAGTAGGAGGAAAATTATAAGTTGCAGCAATTGGGACCAGGTTATTTAGTAATTATATTTAAAAAAGTGTATTTTGGTCACACGCGTTACACTCTCTGAGAGTACCTCAAACCAAGTATTGTTGTTGTTGTAACATTTATTTCAACGTTGCCATTACAATATATATGTACAATCTTATATAAATTACAAAAATATAATAATTCAAGAAGTTGATAGAAACTATACACACTAAGTTAAATAAAGAAGCGATATTAAAATTAAGTGACAACATTTAGGTATAAGGTTAAGCGTATAACGCTTTTGTGCCCTAACCTATGGACAGACAAATATACAAACAGGAAAACCACACAAAGGACAACAAAATACAACGAAAAGACAGACTAGTGTGAGACAAGGCAGAATTATTAGTTCACAAATAAGACCAAAATTATAAGTACAAATCAAGGAATCGAGATTTTAAATTCTTAACAAAGACAGACAGAGAAGGTGATGATTTAAGCGAGGTATCTAAACTATTCCAGTATGAGGTGCCTCGATGAGCAACACTATTTTTGGCCATTGTAGTTCTGTTGAAATGAACGAATACATTTCCCCTGGCACTACTTCGAGTATTATGTACATGAACGTTAGATGTTAAAGTAAAACAACAATTAAAACACACAGGGAGGGCATTATGCATAAATTTATACCTTAATTTTCCCAAATTAAGGTGGTATAAATCATTACATTGTAATAAATTTAATTTAGCAAACAATGGAGCAGAATGATCACGGTAACCAGCATTCAAAATTACACGAACTGCTCGTTTTTGTAAAATTAGTAATTTGTTACATTTAGATGATGAACTGGCCCAAGTCAAGATTGAATAATTTAAATATGGTAAAACAAATGAATTATACAATGTTAATAAAATCCTGCTGGGGAGGTAATATTTTAACCGATTCATTATTCCAATATTCGTGGATATTTTTGTTGCTATCTCATCAATATGACTTTTCCATGTAAGATTTTCATCAATAATTACACCAAGAAATTTAGTTTTTTTAACTTGACTAAGCCTTATATTATTTAAAATCAAAGGAACAGATTGTGTATACTTGTATTGACTGGCACAAACAATCATGTAATTTGATTTAAGAACATTAATACATAATTTGTTTGCTAACAGCCAAGTACTTATTTTTTCAAGTTCCACATTGATGTTTTGAATAGCTTCATTTACATTATTGTCAGTGTACAACAGACTTGTATCGTCGGCAAATAAACAAAACGTAATTCTGTCCGAGGTATTGCATATATCATTAATATAAATAAGGAAAAGCAACGGACCCAACACGGAACCCTGAGGTACCCCACATGTAATGAGTTGACTGATAGAATTTACAGAATTAAATGATACATACTGTTTTCTGTTACATAGATAACTTTTAAGTAATTCCAAGGCTGATCCACGCACACCATAATGTTCTAATTTTCTGATTAAAATGTAATGATTTACGGTGTCGAAAGCTTTTGTTAAATCCAAAAAGACGCCTAAAGAAAAATTATTACTATCAATAGCTTTACATAATTTAGTAATAACATACGATGTGGCCAAGTCAGTTGAGCGTTTTTGTCGAAATCCAAATTGAGATTCAGAGAGAATATTATGTTTATTAATAAAAGAGATTAATCGTTTATAAATAAGTTTTTTAAAAAGTTTTGAAATTGTAGACAAGACTGAAATGGGTCTATAGTTTGTAAACTCATGCTTACAGCCTTTTTTATATATTGGAGTTACCTGGGCTATTTTTAGACTGTCAGGAAACACACCAGCTGTCAGACATTTGTTAAAGATGTCAGCCAGAGGTTTAGCTAATGAATACCTTACCTGCTTAATTACAAAAGAACTTAAACCATCAAAACCAACCTTGCCTGAAGGAATTTTGTTTAAACAATCCACAATCTCTTCCTGGGTAATAGGTACAAAAAAGAGTGAATTCGGACATTTGTTGTTTAGAAATGAATCAAAGGAAGTGTTACATAACGGGAGGCCACTGGAAAGGCTACTGCCGATGTTAACGAAGTAGTTGTTAAATGCATCGGCAATTTCCTTATTATCTGTAATTTCAATATCATCTTTAAAAAAGAATGATGTTTTTGAATGTTGCTTACGTTTGTTGAGTAGAGAATTTATAACTTTCCAGGTACCTTTAATATTACCTTTTACTTGATTAAATTTTGTACATAGAAAATTTTTCTTTGCTGTTTTAATTAATAAATTTAGTTTGTTTTTATACTGAATATAAACATATTTATTATTTACAGTCGGGTTTTTCACAAATTTTTTGTATAAATGATTTTTACGTCGGATAGAATTATATATACCATCAGATAGCCATGGAGACTTACATTTATCATAGCGACATTTGACTTCTTGTAACGGGAAGTTTTGATCATATAGTTGTTGAACTTCTAATAGAAACGTGTCATACACGCAGTGTAAATCGTTGGTTAGTATTAAAGAATCCCAGTCAATTGCATTTAAATCATGAGCGAAGTTATCGATGTTACTGGCATTAAAATTACGCTTTTTGAAATGTTTGTCGGTTCGGGAACCTTCTTTAAAATTGTTAATAACTAAGAATACGGGAAGATGGTCTGTAATGTCAGTCATCAAGACACCTGCGGAATGTATTGCCAAATCATTAGTTAAAATATTATCAATGAGAGTTGCACTATCAGCAGTAATCCTTGTTGGTTTATCAATAGTCGGAAAAAATGAGTAGGATAAAATAGTATTCATAAAGTTTGGCACATTATTGTCAGTATCATAATCCAGAAGATTGATATTATAATCGCCCATGATATAGCACTTTTTATTTTCAGTGGATATTACTGATAAAATTGTGTTGAAGCTTTCCATGAAGTTGTTATATAAAACACAGGGAGGTTTATAGACAATTCCAATGATAATATTTGCTTTGCCTGTATTAATAAGTTCGATAAAACACGATTCAATATCATCGTTATTTAATGATAATTCAATACGAGTTTTATACACCAAATCCTCTTGTATATAGAGTGCAACCCCTCCACCCCTCTTGCTTTGTCTACAGGTTCCCTCAATGGTGTAGTTTGGAATTTGTATTAGAGGGTCCTGCATATCAGTTAACCAGGTTTCGGATATCCCAATGACCGTAAATCTCTTTTGTAATAAATTAACATATTGAAGAATGCTTGATATATTTTTACGTAGACTACGGGCATTGAAATGCAACAATTTTGTATCTGTACTCGTAATAAAGGTATCAAAAAATTCATCCTGATCGTAATAATTGCAATTTTTGTCGGGGATATCATAAAACACAGAACAAGAAACATGAATAAATAGTAGATTATATATAATTATATTGCGATTCAGCGTGTTCTCACGCCTCTCCCCCAAGACGATACGATTTGAACGGGCCATCGCGGATTTTGTACCTGATCATGGCTGGAACTGACCAGGGGATGTACGCGAAGTGGACCCGCTCTTGTTCTTGAATGCGTCGTAGGTGCATTTCCCTCAACTCCTTGCGTTGGGCCCTTACCTTGGGTGTCACATCGTCTGTTATGAAGACGTTCTTCCCCTTGTACTTGTTGTTCTTCAGGTGTTTAGCGGCATTCTTCAAGATGTACTGGCGATCTGTGTACCTGAGGAGCCGGCAGTGAATGGGCCTTGGACGAGGTGAGGTAAGGGCTGCTGTTGGGCCAACACCGGGCGGTGGACCGGTGCGGTGCGCACGGTCAATCTCGACCTCGTCGGCACCCTGGAGCTTCAGGTGGTCTGTCAGTAGCCCTTGGACGAAGTCCTCGCAGGATCCCGACCCGACCTCAGAGCCTTCAGGAACCCCTTGAATGACGATGTTGCTACGGCGACTTCGATTATGTATGTCGTCGATCTTGTCTTCAAGGTTCCTGATGATTCTCAAGTTGTATTCAGTCTTTTCCTTTATCTGTGACTTGATGGCGTCATGGCTTTGTTGGACAAACGTGACAGATGTTTTCAAGTCATCGATGTCGGTTGAATGTGTAGCCACCTGCTGATGGATTTCATGATGTTTAAGCTCCAAAGACCCGAGTCGCGCTTCAATGCTATTGATGGTCGCCAGGATCTTGTCCAGCTTGCCATCAATGATTGACAGCTTACCACTGCAGGTACATGACGCAACGCAGCCGCCATCTTGGTCGCTGTCACTCGGGCTCACGGGGTCTTTTTTCGATCTTGATTTTCGAAGATTATGAGGTCCTTTCTTTGAAGAATCGTTGTCAGACATGGTCGGGTGTATAAATCCAGCTTAACTTTCAACAGCAGTGGCAATATTTGGTTCAGAAGACGCATAAAATTGATAAAATGGGGGAGCGTAGAGAATATACGTCCTTACTCGTCACGCATCATCACATTTGTGATTGATACAAGTGTACATTGAGTTGTATTAACATTTTACATGTTGTTTCTAAAAGAACACTACCCATACTTATTTACATTGATATATTTTTTAAGAAGATTGATCCTGACCCTTGAAATAGGGCAAATTGGTAAAATCATAAAAAACTTTTTCCCCCATCAAAGTGCACTTTTGGAAAAGTAAATTGTTTTCACAGTTAACACGCAAACAGATTTTTGTTCTTCCCCCTGACACTTGCATGTGTTTGGAATGATATAAAGATAAAAATTCAATTCTGGTAGCAATTTCATTTTTTTGAGAAAATTCCACCTTTTCATGGAATTGCCCATGTAAGTTGTTACTTTTAGAATTGTTTATAAATATAAGACTATTCACCGGTCTTTTTTTCTCTTCAGTACTTCCTCCTGACATGCACCTGAATACATATGCTTTTTTCCAGATAATTAAATTAAAGAGTCAAACTGAGCAAATGTGTGGCTCCATGGTAAAACTCTTGACTGTGGTTTTAGTGATCCGACATTTTAGTGAATTGACATTATTTTTTATTTTCCCAGGGGTACGAGTGAAGTATCTTTTATTGTCTATTCCTACATTTCATTGCTGATTTTTGTTCTTTTTATTTCTACAGATTATGCAATGTTTTTTTAAATAAAGAGAGCCAAGGCCAGGATGGAGAAAAGTTCAACCAGTGGAGGAGGTGCTGATGAAGGAGAACCGGTAATCTCCCGTAAGAGAAGGCGTGCTAGCGAGAAGGAGCAACGATCAGGCATGTGCTTTGCGGGATTGATGAAGGGATGCCCTCCAACTACATACCACACGAGCATCATATCAAGCAGCTTTGTATAGGCACTCCCTGGAAGTGAGAGAGCAGCCTCCCAGTCCAGTTGGCCATGGTTGGGAGATGGAAGGAGAGAACCTTGCATTTAAGTGGAATTCCTTGCCTTTGGCCTCCAAAATAGTCCTTGCAAGTGCAAGAAGGCTAGTTGCACCTTTACTTACAAAATTGTTCCTGTGTGGCTGGCGAATTGCGTTGCAGCGATTGTGACAACATCATAACCCAGTAGCATAACCCAAGGCACCGAATGCCTGTCCAGCGATGAAGAAAGTGAAAGTGACATTGATTATGATGAGTAGACAAAGTGTCTTGTACCCCTCACTAATTATTGAAAGGTATACATGTACATGTATTCATCACCAGCCATATTTATGTTGGCGTACACCACTTGTAAATATGCATAGCTACAGTACTTTCAGGCTGGTATAAACAAACTCAGTGATATGTTAGGCCATATTCAATGTGTTTTTTTATACTAAGTGTTATTTTTTTAATCATATCTTACCTAATTAAAATGAAAAAAAAACCTTTACAATTATATTTGTTGGCATGAATGACTTTATTCTTCATACATATAGGGCAAATTTCAATTTTATCTTTATTTACAAAATTTCCTTAATACGAGCTTAAAATAAAACATTGTAAATAAAGTATACGATCAAAGCATTGTTTTTACATAATTATGGCATTTGTGAAACTCTGTTGTCTATGAACAGGCATGTTTGTACAGTTAATTGTTAATTAATCTAAGTCGGTGACAATCTGCAGTGGGATTACAAAAGCCATTGCTGAGATTCTTAAGGGTATGGAGTCGAACATCGGCTGTTAGAGGCCCCAAACGGATCTTTATGGGGATTAAAATGTGGATGAAGATTGTGCCTAAACGTGCAACCTGACAGCTGGTAACTTTCTTTTAGTCGAGATTGATGAAGCCAATTAGCATCAGTGTTTACTAAGAAGTCAACCGGCAAGAAAGGTTGACGCCCAAACATAAGATAAAAAGGTGAGAACCCTGTAGAGGAGTGTTCTGTAGAATTATAGGCAAATACAAGTTCTGGTAAGTATTTAGGCCAAGAACGCTTCTGTGCATTTGACAAGGTACGAAGTAGGTTGTGCATGGTTCTATTAAAACTTTCGCATTGTGCGTTGCCCTGTGGATGTCTATGCTGTAGTTCTTGATTGTGTGATGTTATATAATTGACACAAGTGCTGAATTAGTTTACCCTCAAATTGACGACCCTGATCTGAATGAATACGTTGTGGAACCCCATACTTCATGAACCATTCATTAATTAAGGCAGCAGCTGTAGTCTTTGCAGTCTGATCTTTTGTTGGGACAGCTACAGTAAACTTTGTAAAAATGTCAGTTATTACCAGGACATTTTCGATATTGTTTGTAGATTGTTCCAACAGTGTAAAGTCGATAGCTATAATCCCAATGGCCTTGAAGCAATTAAATGTCCAAGAGGATTTCTCACAGTTGGTGTAGGTAGCTTGGCGATAGAACAACGTTCACACTCATGAACCCATTTCTTAACGTCACGGAACATAAAGGGCCAGAAGCAACGACGACGAACCAATGACATTGTTCCCTCTTCTTCTTGGTTTCCAAAGTCAGTATGCAAACTAGTAAGAACTTTCGACTTCAGTGAGGATGGAAGTACTAGTTGTTGTAATGGACCAAGTTTAGGATCTGTTATGTTCCTGTACAAAAGTCCATCAGAAACTGAAAGATGTTTGGATTGTCTTAAAAGGACTTTTACTGCAGGTGATTCGGTTTTTCGGTTGGCTTTATCTGCTGAGTACTTTGATTTATGATAATGCAAGTAACGGCATACGTCTGGATCAGCTTCTTGCAACTGAATTAGCTCAGCATTTGACAAAGATGGAAAGGCAGAAATAGTTGTGCCCACATCTGCTTGAATTCGAGCTGGGCCAAGATACACAACATTTCCGGACATTTTCACCTGCAAATCTGCCGGTAAGGGAGTGAAAGAAAAGCGTGAATCTTTACTTTATGTTATCTTACCTGTTCGTGAAGTGTTGTCGAGACAAGCCATCAGCATTGCGATTGGCATGACCAGGACGATAGACAATATTAAAATCATACGGTGCCAGACTTGAAACCCATCTTTGTTCTGTTGCTCCAAGTGTTGCCATGTTAAGGTGGCTTAAAAGGTTGTTGTCAGTTCTCACTGTGAAAGTAGATCCATATAGGTAATCTTCGAACGTATCTGTTATAGCCCATTTTAAGCTTGGTCGTCTTGGATCTGGGATAATACAGCACCTAACCCTGTTAAACTGGCATCTACATCCAAAATAAAGGGTTTTGTAAAGTCTGCAAATGATAGAATAGGTGTGGCTACAAATTTGGATTTTAGTTCATCCATTGCCATTTGACATTCTTTAGTCCAGTGCTTCCTGAAAACCTTCGGGGAACTATTCTGACACTGACCAACCAAAGCATGTAGTGGCTTAGCAATCTGTGCAAAGTTAGGAACATAGCGTCGGTAATAACTTGAAAATTCTAGAAAGGCTCGTAGAATTTTTACTGTACAGGCCACGCACAGGCCAGTCAACAATGGCTTTGGTCTTGTCAGAATTAGTTGAAATACCATCCTCTGACAATACATGTCCCAAATAACTTATCCTTTTGCAGAACAAGTGACATTTGGAAGGTTTCAACTTCAGTTTATGTTCTCTCAGTCTACTAATTACGGTGTCAAGATACATACATACATACATAGAAGACTTATATAGCGCCGGTATCCGCCGTAAAACGGCGCTCATGGCGCTTTTGCATACACAACTACAAATATTACTGTCCCCAAGCAGAATATAGCAAATACATGATGTGAGCTCAAAAATGTTGCACACTGATATATGTATCATGAACAAAGAGTTGAAAGCTCAAAAGGCCTCCCTAAATAAAAAAGGTCTTTAGCTTATGCTTAAATATCTGTGTGCTGTTTGAGGATTTCACAGTCTCAGGCAAGCTGTTGTATAATTTCGGTGCTCCGGTCATAAATGCCCTACCACCCAGGTGGTTGTTGGTACGAATCTCCTTGATAAGCAACTGTTGCAAGGAACGAAGACCACTTCGACCGGGAGTATAGATCTCGATAGCATCAGATAAATACACTGGAGCCATTCCATTCAGTATTTTGTAGATGAACAGACAGTGTTTGTATTTGATTCTTTGTTCCACAGGTAGCCAGTGCAACTGTGCCAGAACGGGTGTGATATGAGCAGATTGTTTAGTATAAGTAATTAACCGGGCTGCAGTGTTCTGTAAGCGTTGAAGCCGTCCTACTTGTGCTTTGGGTATTCCCAAAAGCAGTGAATTGCACATGTCAAGTCTAGATGTAATGTATGCATGTACAATAGTTTCAGCAGCATCCCTGGTCAAATGGTCGCGTATTCGACCAATATTCCGAATTTGAAAACAAGCAGCCTTCGACACACATGTTATATGATCTTCCATTGTCAAAGACGAATCAAAAACAACTCCTAAATTTCGCACTACTGAGGAAGGTGTAATATTTTCTGTGCCAATTCGGACATGGGGGATTGTGACTTTCTTGACTTGCTGGTTTGAACCAACAATGATAAATTCTGTCTTTGAGTCATTTAGTTTGAGACAGTTTTCGTTCATCCAGCCACGGATATCATCAATGCAGCTTTCCATCCTTTGAATTGCTCTATCGACATCAGCTTGCATTGGCGCGACTGACACGTAGATCTGCGTGTCATCCGCGTAGCAATGGTATCCCAGATTGTGTTTTTGAATAATGTCTCCAAGTGGTAGAGTGTAGATGGGGAACGCAACGGGTCCAATGCAAGATCCTTGGGGGAGTCCATATTCCAATGCTGTAGCATCAGAAACTGCATCATTTATGCAGACAGCTTGTGACCTGCCGGAAAATTAGGATTTAAACCAGTCCAAGGCAACACCGTTGACACCAATCTTGTTCTTGAGGCATGTTAGGAGCTTCCCGTGATCCACGGTGTCAAAAGCTGCGGATAGATCAAGCAGTACTAACAATGATATTTTACCCTTGTCCATTGCATGTAGAAGGTCATTCTGTACTTTAAGAAGGGCAGTCTCGGTGCTATGAAAGACACGGTAGGCCGACTGGTAGTCTTCACTTAAATTATGTTGTTGCATAAACAGGTATCAGTTGCGCCAACACAACACGCTCCAAAGTTTTGCCAAGAAATGGTGGATTTGATACGGGACGGTAGCTTTTGAAAGCATTGCAATCCAATCTTTATTTTCCCATGCAGAGGGTCTATTGTCCCGTGTAGGTGCAGACGATCTGAAATACCTCCAAGTTGTTGCTTTATTGTCCCATGCAGAATGTCTATTGTCCCATGTAGGCAAAGAAGATCAATACCGTCTTGAATGGATGCATACACATTACAAGTACATGTAGTTAAGTTTTCAAAATTCGAAGGCGACCAAACTGCAGAAAATAATTGCAGAATATTCCATATCATGAAGAAGGCAAACATAACTTTGCTCATGATGATCCCCAGGTGTTATTCTATCATCCAGTATATATTGATGGTAACAACTACACCTGCAAACAGTTGAATTTGTGTTGTGTATGCAATGCAGAGCTGTGGGGAGCCACCACCAGGGCGCTACACTGTCCAGTCTAATGCTCATCAATGGTTTTCGAAAAAATGCAAACATCGTCCAGATATACAACAAACCGTCTGGTACATCAGATCCCCCATGCATCTCTGCATTAATCTTTAAAAGGTAGCTGGAGCTCCACAAAGACCAAATGGCATTCTAGTATATCCATATAAGCCCATTGGTTTGATGAATGCTGTTTTTTCTATATCCGAGACTAGTCACACACTAACCCTAACCTGATGATATCCACTGGCCAAGTCCAAGGAAGAGAAAAACTTGGCACCAACTGGAGCATCAATAAGTTCAGCAATTCGAGGAAGAGGAAATGCATCTTTCTTCGTAACTTCATTCAAGCGTCTATAGTCCACACACATGCGTAAAGAACCATCTGTTTTCCTTGCCAGCACGATAGGAGCGGCATATGGACTATAACTTTCTTGTATGATGTTATGATCAAGAAGTTTCTGGATGTGTTTCTTTACTCCATTGTACTGATTGGGTGGAATGCGTCTATATGTTTGTGCTGTAGGTTCTGAACTTGATGTTTCTATGTGATGTTCAACAGTGTCTGTGTCACCTAGATCTAGCTCATGGGCGGCAAACGCATCTCGTTTTTTGTCAAGCAAGTTTAAAATGTTACTTCTCTGCTGCTCGTCTTCCTTGAACTCTGACATATCTACCGGAACTGGCAAAGAAGTAACAGTGTCAGCACGATTAACATAAATTGCATTGGCAGTCACTGTGAATTTTAATTTACCCGAGTCTTGTACTACACTATCTACTGCGCGTAACACACCAAGTCTTGTCTTAGGTTGAAGTGTAAAACCAGACAAAGATACATTATCTATCCGAACTGGAACAGCTTTTTCCACTTCAACTAATGTAGAAGCTACAAGAATCCCGACAGGAAAATGATCACTGTTTCGCAGTGGTTCGACAACCGCAAGTTTGAAAGTAAATTCTTGTGGTACTCTTGCCATCACCGTCACTGATGTTTCTGGAGGGATGTATATAGGTTGGTTACAAGATTTGACAAAGGCGACCATCTCTTGCTCCTTAACCTGGGCTTCAATCTGCAGGCTCAAAACTGATCTTAAAAATTGCAAAGGAGAAGATTTACCGATGGAACCATCTGACAGGGAATCCACCAAAGATGTCAACACATTCATTCCAAGAATACCAGGAACTTTTCGTTTTGGCTCTTTACAGTCAATGTCTAGTGGATCTCGAACAACTAAGAATCCCATCTGATTCAAAATAACACCATCACAATTTAGATCTAGTTCTACATATCCAACATAAGGGATCTCTATACCATTAGCTGCTGTAATACGCAGACAGGGACCATTTTGTCGCAGAGTACTTCCTGTTGGTTTCAGATACTTGTGAAAAAAATCTTCTGTTATGGTTGACACCATGGATCCAGTGTCGATCAGGCATGTGATATTAATATCTCCCACTTTTAGAGAGAGTGTGGGACAATCAGCAACCGATGTATTGCTTTCACCTAAATTGGCATGACATAAAGAAATGCAAGGCGGGTCTAGCAACTCCCTCTCTGCCGAGAGACCCAAGTCGCAGAGAGATATTAATTGTCCTGCTGAGTTGGATTAGATGTGGCATTGACTAGCTTGCGAAGATCTTCTATTGTGTTGTTTGCTTCTTGCAATTGTCGTTTGTAGCAATTATCTTTGGTGTGACCCAGTTTAGTACAAAATGTGCATTTGATTCTGTTGGCATTTGGTGATCTGTTGAATGCGTATTGAGGTCTGGTAATATATGTGAGCGTCTGTTGCATTAGCTTAGTTAGATCATCTATTTGTTGTTGTTGGGTGTCCAATTGTTGTTGTTGTTTATGCATCAGATCTACAAGCTTTGTTGTGTCAGACTTGGCCACTGCTGCTTCAACTTCACCTGTAGGCATATTTGTCGTCGGATTTTCTCCCTCTTCTGCCCATTGAATGGCCTCTGCTCGAAATTCGAAGAAATCCAAAAATGGAGATTCCCTGTTCTTACTTTTAAGATATTTACAGAGAAGAACATCGGAAACACCTTCTGAAAATTGATCTTTAAGCAAGTGTTCCCCTTTGTCCATAAGTTGGGGAGATTTACGGGTTGCACGTGCAAACAAGTCCAGAAGAGAATGAGAAAAGTCTCTCAAGTTTTCATCAAATTTTTGTTTCCTTTCGAAAAAAGCTCTCTGTAAATGAACATTTGAGCCTTGATCTCCAAAAACCTCTCTCAGAATTGAAAAGATGTTGTCAATACTATTTTGGTCATGGTATTTAAGTTCTTCACGGGCTGGACCACTAAGATGCTCAAGGCAAAATCAACTGATGCTTCGTCTGACAAGGGTCCAGACTTGACTGCCGTGGTTATGTTATATATCCAATCCTCTAATTTAATGTTACTTTGGCCAGAAAAAAATGAAATCTTCTGACTAGGAACTACCAAGTAACAAGGACTGACCTTTTTGGACTGTGCCAAATTTTGACTTTCATAAACAATTTTACGTAGTCCTTGAATCTCGGAAATTAGTTCAGAGACACTATGCTCTTTAACTTCTTCCTTAGAATCCATTACTTGCTTAGAAGCCATTACTGAACCTGACTAAACCTGTATACAGTGGGAAAAGAAGGTTAATACGGGTAATTCATCAATTAATTTACATCCAGTTATACTCAACAATTACTATTACAACAATTACAATCATCCTTAAATATTAGGGTACTAAATATGCACACTAATCACATTATTTAGAGTTAATACGATAGGTGAATTTTAATAAAAGTGGTAACTTAATAATCTGATGTCACCAAAATGTATATTTAGTTACCAAAATTGTTATAATTAGGTCACCAACATTTGTATCTACGGTGCTACATTACATATCAATCTCCAATCCTTTCATTCATGTACATTTATATATTTACAGTACTTCGCTGTCTCTGTCAGGAATTACCTTCACTTTTATACAATTAGAGCAAAATACAGAGACAAATCCGTTTAATTATTTAATTACCTTGACTTGAATCTTTAATGAATTCGTTAATTTAATCTTATATTTATGAATAAATAGACAAATGAGTGTCGATACTTTTACTCTTTTTCTGCTTCTCCGGTTTTAGCAGTCTTTAGCCAGCTGGATATAATGAGACTGCAGGACGGATGGCCAGACAGAGTCACTGGACGGCAGGAACAGACAGAGTCCCTGGACGGCAGGAACAGACAGACTCATGGGACTGCCGGACGCTCGGGGTCCCTGGACGGCCCGAATGGTCGGGGTCCCTGGACGGCCGGAACGGTCGGGGTCCCTGGATTGCAGGAACAGACGAGGTTCCTGAAACGCCAAAACGGGCGGGGTTCCTAGACGGCAGGAACAGACGGAGTCCTAGGACTGCAGGAACGGGCGAGGTCCCTGGACGGCAGGAAGGGACGGAATCTCTGGATTACCGGAACAGACACAGTCCCAGGATGCCGTTGCAACACCAATATGTGACTGTCGTTCTTTTCCAATGGGGGCGATTCCATGAATGTGGTCGAGGCTACTCAAATAATAAATGAAGATGTTGAACGGGAAGTTGCATTTACAGTTATTTTATTACAAAAACTTAAATTTCCAAAAGAACCAAAAGGCGCCGAAAGAACGGAAAGGCGCCGAAAGAACGACAGTCAATTGGATGTCTGTAATCAAGTCGCCTTGGCCAACCAAGCTCGTGCCACACAACCCGTGTACGAATGTATCAGTATTAAGGTGTGGCTAGAACAAAAGCCAAAGGACCGATGCCCCAAACACTGCCTTGCGCCAACAAGAAAACTAAGCAAGCAATTAACAAAGCAAAATAATGTAAAGTATGCAACAATGGGCCTATTGTTTAATGCAGCACGCGAGGGCGCAATTACAAACAACGTTATTTTAAGTTGTAGAGGGCAGTATTTCCTAAATTATAGAGGGAGCTATAATTAGCTATGTCTAGTGGAAACTATATATTATTACATGTATATGGGAAAATAGTCTGGGGCCTGTCGAGGAAGGCGACTGGTCACATGTCACAGACACATTTTTGTAAAACTCCGAATGGATTTATATATAGGTCTCTAAATGCTGCTTTTTATTATTTCAAAACAACCATGTAGCTTATAATACAAACAACACACTAAAATAGTGTACATTAATCTTGAAGAGGGTGATTGCTGGAAGACATCTGCATCATATCGTAGTTTTATATGTAACCTCAGATATTTGCCAAGTCGACATCGTATAACTCGGTAAATCGCTCAAGTCGGCCATCTGACAAAAAGTCCTAATTGTCTAATGTATTTGCATTGAAAAAAAATTCTAAGTCGGCTTTTATAAGTCACCATTTTGTTCAAGTTGGCATGTTATTCTGGATCCTCTGTCCAAAAAAAGCAATGCAATATCCTTTGTGTAAGTCAACATTTAAAAAAAAGTCACGCATTGGCATCGACTTCCTGCACTAGTATAGTACGGCTGGCAAGAAGAGTAGATTAAAAAGTCACACACTGCTTTATTTGACGTCTGTTTATTGCCACCGCCTTATGATCGCTGCATTGCTGTTAAGTTGTAGGGGTTTCTCCAATTAGTCCGTTTGCTTGTGGTAAAAAATCAGTCTCATATGTAATTTTGGATACATTGTTTAAACATTTCAGGGATTGTTAATGAAACACTGTCAAACCCAAATTCACTTGATGTCATAATTTTGTTCTTACCCCCAGAAGAGTATTTATGTTATTAATGGTCAAATCATATTTCTCTTCTTACAAAATACTTACCAAAATACTATCAACAGGTACCACTGGCCACAGGCTTGTCCACTGCTCAATCAGTCATTCTGCTAATCAAATTATAGATACCCCAACTGTATAATAAGGTGTTTCAAATTCACGATAATACGCAACTTCTTGTTCACGGGGCAAAAAGAACATGCATTGCTGGACACGGGCACATTTTGGAATAAACGCATGATGACATGGAAGCGCACAAGTTTGTGATTGACAATGCGTACACAGCAACGCCTGTAAATTTGCCCCGTGAACAAGATGTAATATAAAATCACCCATCATACTTTTAATGTAAATCACCTATCACAAGGCCAATGGCTACTTGAGGTGTGGGCTACAGAGGAAAGTGTGGAAGAAGCAGCCCCTCAGATCACACTGAAACAAGACAATCAGATATCTTTACACTATAGAATTGGAACGGGTAACTAGTCCACAACAAGGCATTAATAATGCTCCACAGGGCCCACAATAAAGTGTCGTACTAGGCCCATGCATTAAAATATGAACCCTCACCAGAAAAAGCTATACAATTAATTTGTGCACTGTTGTAATCCTCAGGTTAACTTAAGTTATAGTTGTACTAGTACTAGTTTTCCAATGATGCCAAACTTGTCTGTGAAATCTAAAAGAAAGCAACAGGTGCTTTTTTCCCAATATGGGTCAACAATGCGATGTGCAGGTCAAAGGATTCCTTCTTCCATGCATGGTCGAAGTAGGGAGAAATATTGATGTCCGTGAATATAAATATAATTCTTTCAGTTCGTACTGAGTCGTAGGCCCCTATGCCTTAAAAATCAACTAATCTTGAGTCGAGGATACTCAACTATGGAGTAGGCCTACCACTGCCCTCAGTCTCAACGTTTGAAACAGATTTAGTAAGATATAGTAATGGACGCTATAACTAAAATTAAACTGCTAATGTTATGCCCATTTCAAACATTGCCAAACCATGTCGAATTCGAGCTGATGTAGTCAAACGAAAAGTTTCCCGCATGTCACACTCACCTAATATAATCATGGCCTAAATTCTTCTTCTTTTTTTCCCGCTGCATTTGCCAGCACTAACTGACTGACTAATTATCACAAAGGTTATAATAAACTTACTTAGGTTTGGGAACTGTTGAAACTGAAAGTAGGCACCATGGAGTTTCGTGCAACAACTTGGTGAACAACTCATTTAATTAAACTTGTGCAAATACACCTCGAGTTCACCACTGGTGAACAGGAGTTACAAGTCGATTAGAACGCCATTATAAGACTCGTGAACACGATAATCACGATAATACCCCAGTCACAATTGGCTTGCGATGGGTTTGCGATTAATTTGCGGCGGATTTCTAGGCATTTTCGGCCGGGGCCCCACGGGACTCCTTGCGGCTGCCGGGTCATTTTTTGGCATCGGGCGGGCATCGAGTTACTTTTAACTCGGACTTAAAACCTGGTGCGGCGTTTCGCATCGCAAACTGATTGCCAAAAAATCGGTCGATGCCTAACCGATGTCCGGCAGGGCATCGCACACGTCGGGCGGGCGCCGAGCCAAATTTTGGACAACCCAGACAATCAATATATCGGCCAGGCGCCGCCCACACGCCGGCCGGGTCCCGCCAGGCGTCCGGCCGACTTGGCGGTGCCTGGCCGGAAATCGGCCGGGGGCCAGACGGCGCCCTGCCGGCGGCGAATTTTTTTTTCCCAAACAGGTTTACCTATGAGAGTAAAATCCTGCCTCCTGATTGGTTCAGAGGTATACGCATCAGGAATATTCATGACTGAGCTGAAATATACTAGTAGTATTACGCATGCGCGTGACACAAGTTTGAGTTCGTTGATGCATGCAGCGCAGCTAGCTGTGTAGTACGTATACACTGCATGCATGGATATAGTGATTGGCTCTAAGTTATAACTTTTACATGAGCTATTGTATTACTATTAAGTATTATGGCGGAGTCTACAAGTACAACTCTCTGCAATTTTGGTCGCTCTAAAGAAGAGAATACCGATTTCTTCTGCAAGAACCATACAAGTCTTTATGTAAGTACCACAATATTATTGTGAAATTGTAAATCGGCCCATCCCATACCGCCATAGGCCTAGGCGAATTTAGTCTATGAATTTATGATGCAGCAGTTTGGTTAAAATTGTTTAGGCCTAGTCTAGAGCTAGATCTAGGCTAGTAATACCGTACTACTGAAGTAGATCTAGGCTACTAGTACCTACCGTATAGGCCTAGATTTAGGTAACTAGCCTAGATCTACTACAGTAATTGATTGTCTAGGGTTAATTGTTGTGTGTATGTATGAGTATGAGATATAGTAATGTTACATGACGAAAACTCGTTGTTTAAAATCAATGCCTCGGAGTCGGAGGCCCATGAAAGTAGAATTGCCATTTGATTTGTCATAAACATTGAAACATATGGGGGGGGGGGGGGGGGGGGGCACAGTATAGGCTCTTGTACATAGGTGCTAGCTTTACCAACATCAGGTAAATTGCCACTTGGTCTGCACCCACCAGATTTTTGTCTGGTATCATCACCCCACATGGTCTAATCCTAGTTCATCTACTAACCATTTGCTTGGTATAATTGCCACTAAGCCCATTTACCATTTTGTCTAATCTCCAGTTAGGGCTTGTTATGCTATAGTTACTATTTGTTTCTCTAGTCTCTTCTCCCATACATATTAATTTCACATCATTTGCATATTCATTTCATCCATTCATCTCCACCACATGCATACCAACTCATAAAGCTAGAACAGGTGGTAAGTTCTCTTCTCATTTACATATTTCCACTTCTTACTTATCAATGGTTCTCTTCTCTTTCACATCATTTGCATATTCATTTCATCCATTCATCTCCACCACACGCATACCAACTCTTAAAGCTAGAACAGGTGGTATGTTCTCTTCTCATTTACATATTTCCACTTCTTACTTATCAATGGTTCTCTTCTCCTTTTTCTTATGAATATTCAGTTTTATTCATAAATCCTATTTTGCTATTGGTTGAAAATGTATTTTTCATTTGAATATAATCTGCATGAAGCACATGTACAGCCTCGTATAATAAAACTCATACAGAGCTGGACTGGACTTACACTGTGTAAGAGGTATTGATTTAGAGTTCTGTTGGCATGATAAGTTAGAGACTTAATAGGAGAGAGGATTTGAGAGTTAATTGGCAGTGGTTTGTATGATTGGTGTTTAATTCAGTGATTGATTGGCAAGAGATTAATTATTAGTTTACACTGGTTTTAGACAATGTGAGAATCGATCTGCTAGTAGACCAAGTGGATACAAACCACAATTCATTTTATTCTCGCCTTCATCTGTGAAGCACAACTTTAGTCAACCATGACTCTTCATACAAAACAATTAAACATGTCTTACTTCTTTCTTAAATTACAGGAATCCCTTCCACCTGACTATGCCTACTACATTTGCAATTATCAAGAGGTTGCGGATGGCAAATATGAGGCAGAATTCAGAATTGACATTTCCAATGAAGATGATGCTAAACTGTGGCTAGAAAAATACCAACAGCTCACCAGAGTGACATTCCGTGTTGGAGCAACAAAGCTAAAAAATGGATGGGTGAATCTGTTCAAGGTTTTTTACCGTTGCCAACACAAGACTCTTCCTCGGTCTGAAACAGCAAGTCAGAAAATGTCGTCAAAGAACACGAATTGTCCAGCGAAGCTAGCTGTGACTGTTAAAAAGATTCCTGGGAAACTAAGCAGGTAAGTTTCAAAAATATAAGTTGGCAACATGATGAAAACAACAAAATCACTATTTAAAAATACAAATTGGCAACTTTTCGTTAAAAATTTGCTATAATCGTTCATGTTGATCTCATGTTATATCCATATTTAATTTTTTCAAAATATGAATATAAACAAAATTAACGATTGTTGCCAATTTGAGGAGCAAAAGCAGATTAATCTAATTGACCTTATGAAAGTTGTGTACCTCTTTGGGTTAACACAATATGCCCCAAATGGTGGAGTAGGGCCCTTCCTGTATTCCAGTATTCAATTGTTTGGTTCAGTTTGTATTGAATAAAAATGCCAGGGGTTAAAAGTTATTGGTTACATCTGTTCTTCAAGATTATATTTTTTTTTATATCTTTCATTGTCAATTTCAGAGCCAAAAGTAAGGATCTTCACTTGCCAGCCTATCAAACTGTTGTCAAGATCTCTCACACCCATAACCACATGAATGATAGTGCCGATACACTGAAGCACAGAGATGTCAGCAAGGAGACGATTGAGAAATTCAAAGACTTGTTCTCTAAAGGCCATTCACCTGCATCAGCTTTGAACACACACAAACTGGATCTGCAACTACAGTATGACCAAGATTATGTGTATGAAGCTGCTGACCGTGCAAACTGTCCAGACACACAATTCTGTCACAGGTGAGAATTCATATTATAGTCTTCCCCCCCCCCCCCCCCCAAAAAAAAAGATGTCATTTTGTATGCCCCCGCCCATCGTAGGTGGTTGCCGGAGGGATTGTTTTATCGGGTCGTCCATCCGTCCTCCATCCCATTTTCGTTCTTGCGATAACTAAAGAACCGTTTGACTTTATCAACTTAAAACTTGGTCCAAGTATACATATAGGATTGACGATGATCTGATTAGTTTTTGGGGTAAAAAGGTCAAAGGTCACATAGGTCATTATATACCTGAAAATATCTCGTTCTCGCGATAACTAAAGAACCATTTAAGGGATCATCTTCAAACTTGGCTCATGCATGTATGGGAGTGACTGTGCATCTAATAAGATTTGGGGGTCACAAGGTCAAAGGTCACACAGGTCAATATTTGAAAATTTAAGAAGTTAGGCGTGTAATATATTTCTGATCTGGCAATGGCGGAGGCATAAATTTTGACTGCGCGCAGTCAAGAATCCATCTACTTTTAATGGAAATCCATCAAGATACCCTCGATTTTGGACAACAAAACTATGCAGTGACTCATTATTGAGACTAGCTGGTTACAAGCAGTTAATAGATATATCGATGCAAAATGTCTGCTGTGCTGTCTCTACTCTGTTTAAGAGTGTGCTAGGAATTGTTCAAACCCGACTCTTACACTGGTGATACATGTCTGACATAGCAACTCCTATGTTGTACTGTAAACAGTTGAATAGCTCTGGCAAAGCTATTACATAACACCGTCGATTGATAGCTCACTAATGATTGACAGTTGATGTCACTGAAGGCATGAGATCTGGAGGTTTATTAGGGATGGAGCTGAGCAGGTTGAAAGAATAATTGTTCAAAAAACCATGAAACATGTTTGGATATTTGAATAGCAAATATGAGTTGTATGCATGCAACTTGCATTTTGGTTGCAGAGGCCTTTGAAAGTCCAATTGCGAGAACCAGGAAGAACATCCTGAAATGCAGAAAACCTCAAATAGCATCAATTAATATGTGTTCTCTGTAACATATGCAGACAAGATCTTTTGGCATTGTTGAATAAGTTTGATCTCATCATTCACAGGTCAATGGTCAAATTTTTTAATTTAACACATCAATCAAAATATCTATGTAGACAATTTCATGGCATTGCCCATTTAAGATTCATAAAACAAAACTGAAGAAATTGGGAATGAATGTGTATTTTCAAATAAATCCTCATTGTAATGCATTCTGTTGCCTATCATTGAAAAATTCTCTTGGTCGATCCTCTCAGTCATGCGTATGTCTGAATAACATCTTGTAGTAGGAAGATGTAAATTAGTATTCTAAAACATTTACCATGTTATAGTCACCATTTATCCATTTTTATATTTTTGTATTCCAGGTTGTACCGGAAGATCTTTGACAAGGCATATGGTGCTGCAAGTGGCGAGAAAATGTTGAGTGACCTTGACGCTGCCATTGCAGGGTACAACAGTGAGGTGGGTGAAGTCTGTGCCAAGATCGATCAGGTCAACAACAAGATTGCCATCGCTCTATGTTCTCCGCTCATGAAACGTTGCAGTCAAAAGCATGAATACAGCAGAGAACTTGTCTTTATCGATGCTACGGGGGGTATGGATCGATATGACTGCAGGGTATTTATGCTCTTGACCCACAGTGCTGCTGGTGGTTTGCCCGTGGGATGCCTGATTGTGACCTCTGAGTCTAGGGACTGCATTACCCTGGCATTGAAACTGTACTTGGACATCATACCAAAAGATGCCTTTTTTGGCCGTGGTACACTTGGCCCTCGTGTTTTTTTGTCTGATGATAGCGAGGCAGAAAGGCAGAACCTGGCAGCAGTTTTTCCAGACGCTACGTTAATTCTTTGTGTTTTCCACTTGCTGCAGGCGGTGTGGAGATTCCTGTGGGAAGGAAAGAATCAGATCAGGAAGGAGCATAGACCACAGCTGCTTTTTGCTGTCAAAAAGATGACATTCTCAATGTCTGAGAATACTGTAACGTAGATTTCTCTGGGGTCGACTACACACACAAGAAGGACTCCTGACGCAAGTATTCCTCTATTTCCGGTGATTCTCAGCCGTTTATTGTGGACTCTCGCCTACCAAAACTGGACAACAGGCTCACACAATCACGCGGTACCAGAACTGGTTAGAACCAGTTCGGCGCTTGCGCAATCCAAAGGCGGGTTTCCGGGGCGCACCAGCAGGAGCCACCAGAGCGATCCCACCCGTGGAATCGCTCCAGCGCCCTCTACCGCCCAACCGGCACGGGCGTTACACAGCCCCCCACGAAGACCTTGTTTGCCCCCAAACAAGACCCTGGGCGCTGCTGCCGCACCCCGGCCAACCGCCCTGGAAAACGCATAACGCCAACAATTACACAACAATTTACATTATACAATTTTACATTACAACAATTTACATTACACAATTTTTGGGGTAAGCCCCTGGCCCCAGCACACCCCTGGCCCCGGCACACCCCTGGCCCCGGCACACCCCTGGCCCCGGCACACCCCTGGCCCCGGCACACCCCTGGCCCCGGCACACCCCTGGCCCCGGCACACCCCTGGCCCCGGCACACCCCTGGCCCCGGCACACCCCTGGCCCCGGCACACCCCTGGCCCCGGCACACCCCTGGCCCCGGCACACCCCTGGCCCCGGCACACCCCTGGCCCCGGCACACCCCTGGCCCCGGCACACCCCTGGCCCCGGCACACCCCTGGCCCCGGCACACCCCTGGCCCCGGCACACCCCTGGCCCCGGCACACCCCTGGCCCCGGCACACCCCTGGCCCCGGCACACCCCTGGCCCCGGCACACCCCTGGCCCCGGCACACCCCTGGCCCCGGCACACCCCTGGCCCCGGCACACCCCTGGCCCCGGCACACCCCTGGCCCCGGCACACCCCTGGCCCCGGCACACCCCTGGCCCCGGCACACCCCTGGCCCCGGCACACCCCTGGCCCCGGCACACCCCTGGCCCCGGCACACCCCTGGCCCCGGCACACCCCTTTTAATGTTAAGACTTGACTGCGACTATGACTGCGACTGGCTCCTCTGACTGCGACTGGTGCCTTCGACTGCGGCTGGCTCTTGCGACTGCGACTGTGGTTCCTGCGACTGCGACTGCGGCTGGCTCCCGCGACAGCGACTGGCTCCTGCGACTGCGACTGGCTCCTGTATCTGGTGCCTGCGACTGCGACTGGCTCTTGCGACTGCGACTGCGACTGCGCTTGGCTCCTGCGACTGCGACTGGCTCCTCCGACTGCGACTGGCTCCTGTGGCCGCGACTGTGACTGCCTCTTGCGACTGCGACTGATTCTTGCGACTGGCTCTTGTGGCCGCGACTGTGACTGCTTCTTGCGACTGCGACTGATTCTTGAGACTGGCTTAGAGAGCGTGGGCGTCCCGGCGAGGCCCCGCCCCCGCTGCGCCGACGGGCACGGCTCGGGCTCGCTCCGAGTGTTGCGAGCCGTCTGCCGCGCCGCCGTCTACAGCATGGGCCGGGCCCCTCCGACTCCTCTTGTGGCGGTCCCTTGTGACTGTCCCTGCGGCTCCGACTGGCTTAGAGAGCGTGGGCAACGTTGACGGATCCGCTCCATTGCACTGTGTGCGGAGCAGTTCTGCCCCCGTTGCGTCGACGAACACAACCCGCGGACGCTCCGAGTGAACGACCCGCCGGCTGCGCCGTCGTCCACGGCCCTGGGCGGCCCTCCCGCCGTGGGGCGAGTTGGCTGCCGTGCTATCGTGTTTTTCTCAAAACACGAACACTTCACCTGGTCTTTTCTTAGTCCTCCTGCATCCCACCGCTGCCACCAATGTAACGTAGATTTCTCTGGGGTCGACTACACACACAAGAAGGACTCCTGACGCAAGTATTCCTCTATTTCCGGTGATTCTCAGCCGTTTATTGTGGACTCTCGCCTACCAAAACTGGACAACAGGCTCACACAATCACGCGGTACCAGAACTGGTTAGAACCAGTTCGGCGCTTGCGCAATCCAAAGGCGGGTTTCCGGGGCGCACCAGCAGGAGCCACCAGAGCGATCCCACCCGTGGAATCGCTCCAGCGCCCTCTACCGCCCAACCGGCACGGGCGTTACAATACTCTTGAGGAAGCATATGAAGAGCTCCAGGGTAGTGAAGTTGCTCGCCTCTATCCAAACTTCCTAGCACATGTTGAGAAACTGTATAGTCGCCGTCAAGCATGGGCTGTGTGCTATCGTCAAGACTTACCCACTCGGGGTAACAACACCAACAACTATGCCGAGGCGGCGATGAGAATTCTCAAGGATCAAATCTTTGAGCGAGTGAGAGCGTACAATGTTGTTCAGCTGTTTGACTTTCTTGTGACACGTGTCTCCAGTTACTACGAGCGTAGACTCACTGACTTGGCTAATGGGCGTGTTGATGTGACACAGTTTCAAGAAAGTACCTCCCTGGTGGGTCATCGATTCCAGCCACCAGCATCACCAAGATTGGTGCCCATTGTTACGAGGTGAAGAGTGAGACGAAGGAGGAAACAAAATACAACGTGGATACAGAAATTGGAGTGTGCACATGCATTACAGGAATGAATGGCGCTCCCTGCAAGCACCAGTATGCCGTTGTGCGACATTTCAACGAGACCTCGCTGAATTTCTTGCCCCTCAGAGATCCCCACTTGCGGGAACACATGCTATTTCTGGCAACTGGTCAGAAGAATGTGAGACCAGGATGGTTCACATCCCTACCAATTGCAGGCTTGCCACTAGAAGAGGATCCTGGGGTACAGGTACCAGACCAGATGGGTAGTCTGAGTGATGATGATAATGTAGTTGAATCCGAGTGCCCTTCTGTTGCTTCAGTTGCAGCTCCGTCCAGCTCCAATGCGGCGGTGGAGTCAGTGAATGTTCAGAGGATGCTGCAGAATAAGTTCGATATGAGGGGCAGTGGTCCATTGCAGTCAAATGTTGATGGAGGTGAACCACCCTGTAATGATAAATTAGCCTCTTTGGAAGCTGCTATCAATGACTGTGCCAGTCAACTAATTGCAAAGCTCAAGCGCGATCCGGAAGAACTCAGTGAGCCTGTTGAATCCTATGTTAAACAGTTCAACTCCTTGAAAACGAATTCTGCCCTTGTTGGTGCCCTGAAGACCTTCGGTAAATACACTGGTGCTTCTCTGGATATGACCTCTTCAAGGAAAAAGAAACAGGCTCGAAGGAAGGGAGTGGCCATCAAAGTTCAGCCAGCTGCTGTTAGTCGACGTAAAACTGTTCTTGGGGGCCGCAGATGCCTTCACACTGGCCGAAAGCTAAGAGAATTGAAGAAGCGAAAGACAGTGGACAGTTCCCAGTTGATTCCAAAAAAGAAACCCCATTCTCTCAGTCAGTGTGTAACAAACAATGAAGGGATTGGTCAAAATAAATCTTCAAAGTGGTAGTTACATGTATAGTCAGTTATCTCACGCATATAGTCATTTTAATGACTGATGATTTAATTGGCTAATTTAGATTTTAGTTCATTCAAGATAACTTTTGTTCATTTAAGAAAATGGTGACATTTTTCATAGATTTCAGTAAGTGTAATACATACTTGTAATTAGAATGTATTGACAAAGAAAGATTATTAATAGAACAAAATCTTGAAAATAATTTGGGTAAAAGTTCATACTACTTTTTTATGTGAAAGGTCATGCTAAATTCTTGCACATAGATTGTTCATGTCTAATTTCGAATCTGAGAATAAATAGTGAGAGTTCAGGTTTTAATTAAAATTGGGATTTTTTTTTTGCTTTGAAATTGTCAGTATATAGTGTCAGTAGGTTATGTTATTATGTATTCTGAATTAGTCTCAAAAGCAGTGACACATGCATGCAATATATATGGAGTCTCAAATTTAGTTGACAGAGGCAGTGAAATAAATGTGTGTGTGGGGATTGTATCTTAATAACAGAAAATGTAAAACCATATCCTGTGCATGTCATATCAAGTTTAAATTCATGAAAGTAGGTCAAAGGTTATGAACCTGCTGTTATTGCTATAGCCAGTGATCTTTACTGTTTTAATAAAATCCGCAGTGTAAAACTATATAAACCAAGCACCAGAATAACCAGAAATGTTCACAAACAAACAGACCCCCCCCCCCCCCCCCCCAATAAAAATCCCCTCGCACGCGCCACAGCTCACATACATTTTGTATACTAGGTACTGCAGCTCAGCCACAGTGCTGTGAACTCAGCTCGTGAATATTCATGACGCGTATACCTCTGAACCAATCAGGAGGCAGGATTTTACTCTCATAGGTAAACCTGTTTGGGAAAAAAAAATTCGCCTGCCGGCGCCCAGCCTGAATCGGTCATGCATCGGCCGGGGCTCGCAGGGTAAAAAAAAGCGGCTCATCTACATCTACACACAGTTTATCACACAAGTTTCATAGTGCAAGTACTACATCTCTTTTTCAGCCACCAATGCAACAAGAACCAGGTTGTAGCGGTATAGCGTGCAAACGCCAACCTCTCCCTCAACCGGACGACCTACATGCGCTGTACAGGTGCCCGCAAGCGTTGTGGAGGTATCAACGGCATTTTCTTATTTAATGGCCCTGTCACACCAGAACATTTTAGGCCAACGAGTGAGTAGCGTGTTGTAATTTTGGCAACACGCTGGCAAACGCTAACCAACGCTAGGCCAGCGTTAGCAACACGATGAGCGCGTTACTCACACGCTGGGACACGCTGTCATACGCTGAGGATTTTTTTTCTTCAAAATAGCTACAATTTCCAGCGTTTGCCAGCGTGTGACTGCACACGCTGGCGGCGCGTTTTAGATTCGTTACTCACGCGTCGAACACGCTAGGCGATCGTTATCAACCCGCTACTCACACGCTGGCGTACGCCGGCGTACGCTTGCAACACGCTGGTTATGGCCCTGCCACACCAGGACGTTTTAGGCCAATGCATGAGTAGCGCGTTAAAAATAGTTGATACGCTGGCAATTGCTGAACTTTCACAGAAAAAGTCAAGTGGAACCGTGATTTCAGCGTGTTCATACAGGTTGATAACGGGTTCATAGCGTATGCCGGCGCGTAAGTAGCGTGTGAGGAACGCGCTCAGCGTATAATGAACGCATCACTGATTTATATAAAAAATACGACAGCGGGTCGCCAGCGTGAGAGTAGTGGGTTGGTAACGATCGTCTAGCGCGTTCGACGCGTAGGTAACGGCCTTCTTGCGCGCCGCTAGCGTGTGCAGTCACACGCTGGCAAACGCTCAATTTTTTTAGATATGTTGAAAAACGTATTTTTGTCTCAGCGTGTGACAGCGTGTTCCAGCGTGTAAATAACGCGCTCAGCGCGTTGCGAACGCTGGCCTAGCGTTGGTCAGCGTTTACCCCCGTGTTGCCGAAATTTCAACACGTTGGCCTAAAACGTTCTGGTGTGACAGGGCCATTACTGTAGTAGCGCGTCATCTTTTTGTACAACTAATCATGTGTTCGTTGCCGTACGCTGGCGCGCGTTGGACCGCGCTACTCACGCGCTAGGCAGTCGTTCATCAGTCGTCGAGCGCGTTACTAACGCGTTATTCACGCGCTGGCGAACGCTATGAACCCGTTATTAACGCGTTATGGACAGGCTGAAATCACGGTTCAACTTGACTTTTTCTGTGGAAGTTCAGCGTTTGCCAGCATATCAACTATTTTTAACGCGCTACTCACGCGTTGGCCTAAAACGTTCTAGTGTGACAGGGCCATTAAGAAGGTCAGAGGAGAACTTCTGCCGCCGGCCGTTGATCGCTGGCCACTCGACAGGCACACTACAGATGCCCGTCCGGCCGCCGTACCCCATTTCCAAGAAAGTCGGCCGATCGCCGGTCGGCGACCCCCCGGGCCCCGTCATGGCAGCGTACGGGGCACTTTTAATTGTGACTGTGACCGCCATATCGCACGATCTTTCGCCGACCTCTACACGCCGGCCGATGCCTAGAAATCGCACACGCCGCCAGGGCTCCGCTTTAATTGTAACTGGGGTATAAACACGATGCGATTGGAACGCAGCACAAGGCGCGGTTGTGCCGAAGGGCGCCTACTATCGGCACGCTCGTGCCGGTAGATCGGTGTATTTACAGTGGCGAAGCGCAATACAGTGTGACGATAATTATGATACTAGACGCATTTTCACAGATTGTTCAAGTGATTTTTAGGTGAACAAATGAATTTGTGAATGAATATTGCCGATGTGTATGAAAATGTGTTAGGAAAAAAAAACCAACCGCACGAATATTGATGTAAATTAACGTACCCAAAGTTGGTAATTTCTCTATACGGGTTTGTCGGGTTCGCGTCGGGCTCTGTGAGAAGTCCTTGTATTGACCCCAAATAAAAAAAAAAAAAAAATTAAAATAAGAACAATATTCGGATAAGAACAAAAGTCGGGGGAGTCATTTTGCATGCATAATTCAAGTGCGCCCTATTGTTTCAATACCAATCTTTATCGCTTTTCGGCCTTTTGGCTAAGTAAGATCATTTACCAGTTTTTTTGCTCCGGTGATCTTTAAGGCGTTGTCGAGATTCAGCTCGATTCCCAGCAACATAATAAATACTATCGTCATCGTCTTCATTTATAGACCACTTTGGTTCTATTTATTGGGTATTTTGTTGTTTTTAGGGTGGGTTTTTTTTGGTTTTTTTTGTTTGGGTTTCTGGTTGCTAGCTGTGTTTGCAGCTCGGTACTAGCCAGCATAGGCCTTTGTTTGCCTCGTTTTTTGTTCACGCCGTCAGTGTACGGCAGTTGTGTCTGTATCGCTACGGGTTTTCTATTTCTCTGTTTTTGTGAAGGCAACAAGTCTTGCCTTCACGCCATGTTTTGTATTTATTTTTGTTTACCTTAAAGCGTTGTATATACTGAGCACAGGCACACTACAGATGCCCGTCCGGCCGCCGTACCCCATTTCCAAGAAAGTCGGCCGATCGCCGGTCGGCGCCCCCCCCCGGGCCCCGTCATGGCAGCGTACGGGGCACTTTTAATTGTGACTGTGACCGCCATATCGCACGATCTTTCGCCGACCTCTACACGCCGGCCGATGCCTAGAAATCGCACACGCCGCCCGGGCTCCGCTTTAATTGTGACTGGGGTATAAACACGATGCGATTGGAACGCAGCACAAGGCGCGGTTGTGCCGAAGGGCGCCTACTATCGGCACGCTCGTGCCGGTAGATCGGTGTATTTACAGTGGCGAAGCGCAATACAGTGTGACGATAATTATGATACTAGACGCATTTTCCCAGATTGTTCAAGTGATTTTTAGGTGAACAAATGAATTTGTGAATGAATATTGCCGATGTGTATGAAAATGTGTTAGGAAAAAAAAAAAAACCGCACGAATATTGATGTAAATTAACGTACCAAAAGTTGGTAATTTCTCTATACGGGTTTGTCGGGTTCGCGTCGGGCTCTGTGAGAAGTCATTGTATTGACCCCAAATAATAAAAAAATTAAAATTAAAATAAGAACAATATTCGGATAAGAACAAAAGTCGGGGGAGTCATTTTGCATGCATAATTCAAGTGCGCCCTATTGTTTCAATACCAATCTTTATCAATACCAATCTTTAAGTAAGATCATTTACCAGTTTTTTTGCTCCGGTGATCTTTAAGGCGTTGTCGAGATTCAGCTCGATTCCCAGCAACATAATAAATACTATCGTCATCGTCTTCATTTATAGACCACTTTGGTTCTATTTATTGGGTATTTTGTTGTTTTTAGGGTGGTTTTTTTTGGGTTTTTTTGTTTGGGTTTCTGGTTGCTAGCTGTGTTTGCAGCTCGGTACTAGCCAGCATAGGCCTTTGTTTGCCTCGTTTTTTGTTCACGCCGTCAGTGTACGGCAGTTGTGTCTGTATCGCTACGGGTTTTCTATTTCTCTGTTTTTGTGAAGGCAACAAGTCTTGCCTTCACGCCATGTTTTGTATTTATTTTTGTTTACCTTAAAGCGTTGTATATACTGAGCGTGTATTTTTTCTTTCTTCGTTACATCTTTTTTTTGCGGTTTGACAATTTCAAGCCGTAGATGTTGTGGCGGTCGCACCAACCGACCTAGTCTTGGTCAAGACCAAGCTAGCCCGTTTATTTGTTCCGCGGCGCGCCGTTCGTATTATCTGGGCTTATTGAGGGCGCCCTTAATTTCTTCCCCTAACTTGGTCTTGGCGCAAGCGTCACGTGAACCCAAAAAATTCCGAGGACATTCCAAGCATAGCTCAAATAGCTACTCGCCCCCGCATGCGCGCTAAGTCGTTTTTGTTTAATGTAGTGTTATATTATTATAGTCTGGTTCCCAGACCAAATATTTCTGACTATTTGTGATTTTTCATTTATTATTTAGCCGTTAATGTCACGTGACCAAAAACTGGAGGAATTGCTTAACGTTCGCGATGTTAGAGTGTTTCCAGGTTTTTATAAAATAAAACTCACATTAGCAAAGGTCAACACCAGACGAAATGCCTAAGACTATCACAGTCATTGTAGTCATTGTGCTTTTTTTTGGTAAGAGCCGTTAGAATTTGAATTGTTGCGTCGTCATAGCTACGCTGCTTGTATCGCGTCATTATCTATTTTTTGTCGCCGGCGGCTACCTGACCGGGCGTGTAAGAAACCACATTTGGCTATACGTCTAAATTGTAGTGTAGGTCAGGTAGCCGCCGGCGACAAAAAAATAGATAATGACGCGATACAAGCAGCGTAGCTATGACGACGCAACAATTCAAATTCTAACGGCTCTTACCAACAAATAGCACAATGACTACAATGACTGTGATAGTCTTAGGCATTTCGTCTGGTGTTGACCTTTGCTAATGTGAGTTTTATTTTATAAAAACCTGGAAACACTCGAACATCGCGAACGTTAAGCAATTCCTCCAGTTTTTGGTCACGTGACATTAACGGCTAAATAATAAATGAAAAATCACAAATAGTCAGAAATATTTGGTCTGGGAACCAGACTATAATAATATAACACTACATTAAACAAAAACGACTTAGCGCGCATGCGGGGGCGAGTAGCTATTTGAGCTATGCTTGGAATGTCCTCGGAATTTTCCGGGTTCACGTGACGCTTGCGCCAAGACCAAGTTAGGGGAAGAAATTAAGGGCGCCCTCAATAAGCCCAGATAATACGGACGGCGCGCCGCGGAACAAATGAACGGGCTAGCTTGGTCTTGACCAAGACTACAACCGACCCGGAGAAGATCCTTGACGGATGCCAGCGAGCGGTCAATCTGAAAAGGCCAAGGGAGCATGCTCGTTTTGGGGAAGTCTACCGCCAGGTGCGGCGGAAGAAACAACGCGTCAGCGGGCGGGCGATGCGTCCGCAGCAACCAAACAGCACTAGCGCTCGGGTAGGGGACAGGGTAGGAAACAGGCGGGCACCTAATTGACACACTGACACGTCTTTCTAGGTTGGCACTTTTATTAACTGCACGCTTACCTGTCCAAAGCTAGCCGCGAAGTGGGCCCGATTTCCAGCCTCGAACTCAACCGCGAACTCAGCCTCGAACTCATAAAAAATCAAACGCATGCATCAAAAGGAGGTCCAAAAAATCATTGCCTGCGCGAGCTGAGCAATCAGTCTTTCGATTTCATTGAACGAATTTTAAAATAAATAAACATAAAAGGCACATTTTTATTATACACGATTTTAACACATATTATAACATATATTTATATTCAACAAAAAGATCACTTCGACATTTACTTCATCCCCAAACTCAGCTTCAAAATCTACAGTTTGTGGATAGAACGTGCATTGAGTTTAAGGACGTCTTTAAAACAAAATCTGCCCCCAAAAATTATAAAAGTTGATATTTTTATTGCAGATTCTGAAAGATCATGCTACTTGGCACACTTAATTTTGGATAAGGCTAAATCGGTCCACTAATAATGTCCAGCCTCGACCACTTAAACATTACACTTTATCCATATTATTTTGTGCACTGATTTGAAATACGTCTTTAAAACAAAATCTCCCTCATACAACAATTTTAAACGTTGACACTTTATTGCAGATTCTTAAAGATTATGCTCCAGGGCACACTTAATTTTAGATACACATCGGTTCACTAATAATGTTCAGCCTCGACAACTCTAAAATTACACTTTTCTCCGTATACTTTGGGCACAGAGTTTAAGGACGTCTTTAACAAAAATTATCCCTCCCAACATTTTAAAAGTTGGTATTTGTATTGCTTAATCTCAAAGATCATGCTACAGGGCACACTTAATTTTGGTTATATTAACATATGGTTTTAAGGATTAATTCTTGGACCATTACTCGTTATAATATAAATTAATGATTTTACAAAATCTGCTAACGTACTTTCATTTATATTGTTTGCAGATGATTCAAATTTATTTGTTTCACATAGTAACCCCAGACATCATATTGATATAGTTAACACTATGTCACCGACACCACGAATTGACACCCTCTGCATCACATCGTCACCGTCACCACAAAGTAACACTAAAGTCATGGCTGAATCGCGACCCTTTTCTGGCGTTTGTTCATAAAACTATTAAATATGAGGGACCCAGGATTTGGAACTTGATGAACAACTTAAAACATCTAAACAAAATGTCCATTTTCAAACGTGAGTTTAAATTTGTCTTGCTGAAATTATAATTTATTGTTGAATCTTTTGGTTGAGTCCTTGTAATTTAACGTCCAATCCTTATAATGTATTAGATGTACATTGTTATAACTTCTTGATGACCCGTTAGTCTGTCCAGTCCTTGTCTATTGTTAGTGTCCGAGTGTACGTGTATTATGTAACTTTCCTTATTGTTCATGTACATGCCATGCATTGAGTCCTATTTAGCTTTCCAGTTTGGTTCTATTAACATTCCTCTCTCAGGCTTCAATGTATGTGTAGGCTAGTAGGGGCCATGCTTATGGCCCTGTCACACCAGAACGTTTTAGGCCAACGCGTGAGCAACGTGTTGGAATTTTGGCAATACGCTTGCAAACGCTGACCAACGCTAGACCAGCGTTAGCAACACGCTGAGTGCGTTACTCACATGCTGGGACACGCTGTCACACGCTGAGGCAAAAATACATTTGTCAACATACACCTGTACCTAAAATTGCCTGCGTTTGCCAGCGTGTGACTGCACACGCTAGCGGCACGCTGGAGGGTCGTTACTCACGCGTCGAACGCGCTAGACGATCGTTACCAACCCGCTACTCACACGCTGGCGTACGCTGGCGACACACTGTTTGGAGGGTACCCCTGGCGTGCACCCAACGCGTTGATAGAGGGTTAGTAGCGCGCTGTTAGCGTTGGTCAACGTTGGTCAGCGTATATGTAATGACCTTCTAGCGCGTTCAACGCGCTACTCACGCGTTGGCCTAAAACGTTTTGATGTGACCGAGCCATTATAAGCTTTGCATCACAATGAGCTCCGCCACAATGTTACCTATACTTTATGTCCGATGGATAATAACATTTTTCTGTTCTAGTGATAGATTTTGTAATCTATATACTTTTGATATTGTGGAAATAAACTGAACTTTGAACCTTGTGGGAAATGCTCCTGCCTCTCTTTATCTATTTAAAAGTTAAAATGAGAAAGTTAAAGTGAAAACACCCACTACAGTTTGAACTCCAAAAAACTGATTAGAAGATCAATCGTCGGTGATTGAAACACCGCCCTATTCCTTGTTATAACTTACTATAAAACCCCTTCGGCATCATGAATATGCATAACGCTGATTTTGTTTAAAGTTTTATATCGACCTCCCCCCCCCCCCCCCCCCCCCTCCCAACCAAAAAAAATAACATTAATCATTCAGATGATATAAGTGAGAGCCATCTAAACTCCCAAAATGGCATACAGCAGTGACCCTAAAGTTGATTAAAATACTAACGGTATAGAGTGCAATTTACTTGACAATAAAATGTTCTAAGTAAATCAAAAGAGTTTTGAGCAAAAAAATCATTTAAATCCTAATTAACCTAATCAACGAACGGGCGAATTGGTCCTCAACTGCCCTTTTGCGTTTTCACGAAGAGGCAAATTCGAAATAGCATTGACTTCAGCGTGTTTATGAAGGGGCACTTTGGTGCGCGTATTGAGTTTAGCGTTTTCACGAAGAGGAAAACTGTGGGCGCAATGGGGAAATGTATACATTCTGACTCTCACAGCCACGGGCGAATTTGCTAATGTATCGTTTTTTCGTTTTCACGAAGAGGCAATTATATTAATTGATTAATTCTGCAAAACTAATCACCTATTTCTCTTAACGTTTGCTATAACGCAGTAATGACCGGATCCTTACACTGTTATTCTCTACTTAATAAATACCTAGGAGAGTTGCTGGCTTCTGATTGGTCGAGACTCGATCACGCAGAGTGGATTATCAGGTAGTAATATCATGGGTTTCAAGAAGAAGCGAAGAAATGTCCCCTGAGCCAGCATTAATCAAGCATCATGTAAGCCCATGATTGGCCGAATGCAACAGTTCTACGGTAACTTGTAACAAGGACGCGTCAAATATTGACACTGCGCGCTATAAATGTACGCGTAGAACGTGTGTATCTATACGCGCTTAATTTTTTTTAAATGCGCGTGTCGTCTGTTAACGCTAGCGCGTTGCTATGCACGGTGGGCATTAGTGGTCAGCTAGTGTGGTCTCAAAGTATGGGTTATAATAACAACACACATTGAAGAGACAGGGTACCATGCATAAGTTAAAACATGGCCCCTAATATACCCAGCACGATATGTGGCAGAGGGGTACCCCCCTCTTATCCCTATACGTTTTACGCACTCAACACTATTGTAACCTAACCCATCCCCCCTTGAAACCTAAAAGGAATTCCTGAGATTCCGGGAACACAATGGTCAACACAAAAGAGGGGGGGGGGGGGGTTTCTCTGCCACATATCATGCTTCATATGGCCCCTAAACATGAACACAAAACGCTGGAAATATCGGTTCAAAAATGTTCTACGATCAACACGATTAATTTTCAATCGTGATCATCGCATCAGATTGTAATGGATCGTAACAAAGCGCGACAGATCGCATCTAATCGTGCTTTCCAATCGTGGTGAACGGGATCAACCTTGGACAAGACAAACACCACCTCTCTTGAGATGTGCTGCGATCTGATTGTGGGTTGTAGTCTTCACTCTGTAAAAGTTCAAGAAACAATGAAGTCCATGGTCAGTCGGGCTGTGTATATATACCCGTCGGGGTCCAATCGTGGCTCAAATCGTGATCACTCTTGATCCCGATCGTGAAAGACATCGCGACCACAATCATATCTGATCGCAATAGAGCGCTTCGGTTCATGATGATCGTATTGGAACATATCGGAACGTATCTGCACGTACCAGATCGTCCTAAATCGGGGACCCCGATCGTGCTTCTCGTGTCAGATCGGGACCCAATCGGGGACTCAATCGGGACAATCCTATTGGAACGTATCTGATCGTATCTGAACTGGAGACCAGATCGTGATAGATCGTGTCACCTGAAATTGACCAATCGTGACTATATCGCATCCAAACGCACCAAATCGTACCAGAACGTATCGACTCACATCAATTCGTATCCAAACGTGAAATTTCAGAAAAGGAAACGAAAATTCCACGATCAGCTACGAATGACCAATCGTGGCGTTCGTAACAGATCGCACGACAGTGGGAACCTAGCATAAGATCGCGGTTGGTTGAAGGACAAATATTTGGGGGTTTATTTATTTTTTAAGGGGTTGCCACTTACCAGAAAAGGAAGCTAAATGATTTGTTTAGAGGGAAGATGGATTGATTTGTTTTATGTGTTAACGAAAACATGGTTTTTGATTTTTGTCCCTGTTTTTTCTTAAGCGATGTTCCCCTTTTTGCGCCCATTCTCGGCTGCTTTGATGACCTCCATCTTTGTAGTGACAGTCTTTTGGCAAAGCGCCCATCGTGGCTCCGGTGATTGGCACTTGTCACCAGCACTCTTTTAAGACGGGCCTTTGTTGCAAACCGCAGCGGCCGACTAACAACCGCGCACTGTCCAAGCAATTCCTCTGAATATGTTTTCCATCGGCAAGATGAATTAACTGACATGACAAGCACCAATTGATGACTAATACTGTTTTCAATTTCGATCTGAATAAAAAGCCGTGGACCAGGATTTGTAAGCTTTCGTTATAAATGGATCGATAACAATGCTTTTAGTCCAGGCAAAATACATAATTTTGTTTTGTTGACCTCAAACAAATTGCAACAAATTGTTTTTCACCACAGTGCACTTCTATAAGGTCCCTAGAATTACATACTAAAAGTCGACAAAAATCCAAGTGGTGGAAATATGACTAATTTGCATAAATCGTTAATCCCTGCCGCGTAATATATTTATTCCCATATTTGGGTATATATATATATTTTTTATTTTTTGAAAAGTTTATTTTGGTGATTCTACTTACATATCCTTACATCAATAACATTTGCTAAATCATATAAGTGACTGAATAATTATGGGAACATAGTAAATATCAAAAATGACAACTTCGTGACCCTATAAATGTGCGCACATTACACTGTCTCCAGATATCATTAAGTAGTCAGTATTGACGTGCTTCAAATTCACCAAGTTGCTTACTGGCACAGTTATCCTATTAAAACCTTATATGCGAATACAGATAAATATAGGCGGGGCTAAGATGTGGAGTGTCCAATCACAACGCGGTTGAATCCCGACGTCATCAAATTAGATGCAGTTACTTATTTGCAGCATGACATTTAAGACAAAATGGCGGATATTCAGTGTCGTCTGTCGTCCGAAGATCTGTCGTGTTGTTTGAATTATGCAGCGGATAAATTATCCCACGAAGATTTTACACCCGAGCAGCGAAAGGCCTTAGAATCCTTTCTTCGTGGTCACGATGTTTTTGTGAACTTGCCGACAATTAACTTGCCCATTTTGCTCGGAGCTCGCACGTACGGCCAGGTACTCAGCGTTTTTTTTAGCGTGTTTGGTCAGTTTCTTATCGCCGCATAATCGGCATTTTACCCAGGCGTGCTGGTCTGTGCGTTATCGCCACATTGTAATGGTCTAAGCATGGTCCAACGCTGTGGGGAGGGGGCATGTTTACGGCTGCAGAACCAAACAAAATGATCGCAATATCGGAATTTTAATAGGGACAAGTGTCTTATATCCTCAATAACTCCTCTAAATATTTTCTTGGCAAAATTCAGCCGGCAAGGCATTTAATTATTAGAGTTCCGCGTTTTACCGGGGAAGGTTTTTCAGCTGGATTAGATGCGTGCGATATAATGTAGGGCCGAGTTCGACACGTTTCAATAGAGTCGCGGCCTTCTCCAGTCGCCGCGGTTGAAAACTCTAAACTAAGCAGCTAAACACAACTAGTTTTGACCATAACATTGTCAACATTCAAGCAAATACCCAGCAAAACGAGCGAAAATAACTGCGACCCTCACCAATCAAGCCAAACAGTTCAAATCTCCATGTGAAAAATCACTCAACTTTCTCCGATAAAATATTATGTCAACGATGGCGGTGTTCTGTACACGTACGTATGTAAACAATTGCGAGCTAGCTATGACCTTTCACCGCTAGCTCAAATTATGCAGTTTCTACGCAACGACCGACCAATAAAAAAACGACTTTAAAGGTCAGCTTAATCTATTAGCATAATGAGCACCGCCCCCAAAACCTCAACTTAACCATTGATCCAAGGCGTTCAAGTATCTTCAGTTGATTTGCATATAATAGTGGCCGCGTGGGGTCGTTGTTTGAGCTCCAATTACCGCTGCGCCGTACGTACGGACCGGTAACGATGAACGCCTTGACCAAGGCTAGTAATAACCGGAATTCCGTTGTATCCGTTTTCGTACTAACGAGAGTCGACTGCTACTAGCACTGGAGGAAGAGTGATGTCTGCGTTTTTTCACTCTTCGTTTGCCTGAATCTAATATTGAACGAGATCTCGATCGGAACTCCCTCCCCAAATCTTTAAGGATGTCTTGTAGCAAACCTTTAAACATTGGGTGTGTTTGCATGTCTGACAAAATTGTCATTTGCCGCTCTGAGAAACCATCTACTGGCGGTTTGGGCACTGTACTAGTAGGGGGTGGCCTGATGGAACACCACGGTGGCCATGATAAAATCCAATATCAGGCATAGTATTATGATCGTACAATTCCTCTTCCCGATTATATAAAAACACACCTTTCTCCCTAGGATAATGACCACGGCCCTTCGACAGGATGCGTGGACAACGGCACAAATTGTAAACATTAACCATGTCATTACCCTTGTCTACAGAATCAACAGGCACATCCTTTTCCTTCGTTTTCTCAAAATACCTGTTCTCTTCATCCGAGGCCATTAAAACTCGGATGTAACTCTTAATCTGCGGCAAAAAATTGAGAAGTTATGAGAAGAGGTCATAGGTCAGGGGTCGAGGTGGGACGTGACATCAAGAGTTTTTAAAGACTAGTGCACCACCTGTAGTGCATGAGAACGCCAATTGATTCGAACCGAAAGAGGATGCAGTATAATGTACAGCTATACATGAAAATATTGTCAGTAAGTAAATTGACAATGCAATCAAAATAACATACATATGAACAGCAAGACTGAACGATTCAAGAGGTAAAGCGGAATGAAAAGCGGGGGTCAGTGGGGGAGAGGGTTATCGGAGGGAAACTGGAAGGAAAAAGAGGAGTAAAGTATGTAGTGGGGATTGTATGTAGTGCGGTATGCAGCGCGATGCGGTCGCCATTAACGTACGCCGTAGACCCACTGATCTCTATAACTGGATAGGTCGAGCGGCTCTGCACGTGAAGCAATTGGCGGCCATATTGGGATATTAAAAACAGTGCAGGCGTACACACGTTTGTATAGCGCAAGACCGAGAAAACGAATTTAATATCACAGCAAACGAAGTTAACATCACAAAAACAATCCAGTTTGATCAGGAAAATTAGGTTAAACATAATAACACCCTAGAATGACATGTACACGCCAAGTTTGAATGTTATTAAATAGGCCTATTTTGGGAAAAGATACAAGACATTCGTGTGAGACGATGGAATGCAGTGCAAAGTCTATGGGATCTGTCGGACAAGTATTTTCAAGAATTATTGTTTAACATTTCCAACTTCTAATTTTTTATTTTGTTTGGGGGGGGGGGGGGGGGGGGGGAATTCCACATCATAACCTTATGCACAAACCATAGGAAAAAGGCCAAACGAGCTTTTTTGGATTAAGGAAATTAATTAATTGAAATTGTTTGTTTAATTTTATATCCAGACACTACAAAGTGCCAGTTTATGATAAAATAAAAAAATAAAAATTGTCAGTGTGTTCAGGAAAATGTAATTGGCCCATATGGTTTGTTCGTGTGGTTTTAAGGCAGTGTCCAGATTTTGAATCAACCTAATGTTTAGTAAATTGTTTAGAAAGGGTCCCAAAAATTCTTGCTGGACAAGTAGAAAGAATTTTTTTTAAAGTGGTTTTGAGCTTAAACGATAGAGCTGTTTGATAAAGATACAGCTCTATGACCTAAACTATGAACTTGAGAAACTTGAAAAAAATCACAATTAAAAATACCAATCACACGTGTAAATAATGACATATAAGTCACACAATGGATTCAATTTTGCTTGCTGTTATTTTGCATTGATACACTGCATATAACATGTTACGAGTACTGCCATAGTAACAATATGCTTATTATGTATTGTTTACTGATGTTATACAACCAAAATAATTAAAAAAAATAACCCCCGACTGTTTATGAATTTAAAACAAACAAAAAACAACTTGCGATGTCATTTTATAATAATAATTGTTGATACATGTACTATGCAGAGATACATTTGGCAGCATTCTTCACAGGCCAAATGTTAATAGGACACCCTGTACGGCTTTAATTTCGAATTGTGAGTGTTTCTAGATATTTGTTCGATATGAACACAATATTAAAGATTTGTACACCACAATTGTTGTTTTGTAAGAAAGCAAAATAAAACCATGATTGAAAAACATTTTAACAGGGCGGCATAAAAATATGACAGAACAGGGTAACATGTACACAGGGCGTGTGGGGAACACTGACTTGGTAAATCCATGTCATTTTAACGTCTGTATAATTTGCTTTGAATATTAACAATACAATTTTAACCAGATTTGTCAGTTTTCATGAAACACATGTTCACTATACGAAAGCTTAAACAATATTATATATATTTCCAGGTTACAAAGATAGGTTTGTGACTGTTGCGACTGTTTGATTATCTGTACTTATATTGTTGAAATATAAAATGCCAAGATGAAGAGTTCTGCAATATATCTACAGCACATCTAACAAAATGTGGAACACCGAGATAGCTTATCTTGGAAAACGTTGTTGGTCAATTAAGCTTCCGTAGTTTACTGGTGGTTAAACAAAATAAGTTTTGACATTCGCTGTCATCTGTTATCCCTCTGTCATAATGGGAGCAGTATGTCCTATATATGGCCTGTGCAGCCGTAATAAGATGTACAGCCTGACATCTAATAGTAGCAAGAAGTGGACTTGGGTAAACCAATTAGCTATAGTGTACAAAGAAAGAAAATATACAGGTATAAATTAAATGCCAAGGAAAGAATGTTGCAACATGACGCTATTTTAGAAACACACAATTCTCAATTTATTTGGCATACCCATTTCTTTAGAGAGTGAAATTTCATTTGAGCATACACTGTAAGGAATGTCAGGACTACGTTTTGAAGAGAGATTTGTGGGTGAAATTGTTCTGAAGTATTGGAAATACGTGTCTACACCTTTCCACCATCCGACCATGATAGCCTTGGCCTACACCATGCATTTAATAATATGTGGCTCTAGTCTACACTTCCACCAGAATTGTGAGAGAAAAAAACTGTGACCATTGCGATATTGAGATAATTCTACAGAACATTAAATGTATGCATGTCAAATAGTTCATGACACATTATGTTGTGTAGGAATGTGTACACAAATTACCACCATGAACTGTTTGACGTGCAAGTCAACCGGACAGTCTTTGTGGAATGGGTACAAAATTGGTCTGAAAATACCTGTATTGTGGAATTCAATCATATGTAAAGGGTACCCTAGACCAACTGATTCCATAAATCTACTATATCCCAGTGTTTCTCTCAGATAAAATGATGCATAAGACCACAATATGAAAAAATCCTGCTGGAAACGAAAATATCGTTTTCGCCTAACTTTTTCTCCTAAATCTCTCTTAAAACCGTAGTCCTGACTTTTTTTCACACTGATATATACTAATCGTACAGTCTGCGAGTTTATATAATAAATTTACTTATTTACAAAGGATTTTAATGCATTTTTACACACCATCGCTGCTGCCACTGTCTCACTCTCGACGTGTCTACGCGTCTTTTGCATGCACCGGTTACTTTATCACGGCTCGCTATCCCATCAATGTACGCTCGACCTATCCAGTTATAGAAATCAGTGCGTAGACCACGCAATGACCTTGGCGAAGGTCTTTGCCTAGTCTACGGCGTACGTTAGAGGGCGGCCTACGCGCACTGCATACCGCGATTGGATCGTCTTGCAAACAAGACTATGGGGATCGGTGAAGGGTGGAAGTGGTTGAGGAGGGGAGTGATTGAGTAGAGGGGAAGGAGTTGATGGGGGGAGTGGTTCAGTAGGGCAAGGCGAGAGGCGAGTGGTTGTGTGTACATACGAAGATGCTACATGGTATTCTATGTCATTCTGCTGATGAGTGCCACACGGTACGAAACAGTCTGTCCATAAATAAATATGCCAAAGTTATTTTAACTCGTATCCTGAATGTATTTCATAATTCTACCTCACCATTACCTCAATTCGGACCACGTGAGATTGTATTGTCCAGTAGCTCAGGTATGCCACTATTCAAAGAAAAGGAATGCCATTCCTGCCAGTAAGCTCCTATATAAAGGCACCCTCAATGAACGTTCACCAGTGTATTTTTAGTGGCTCTTGCGTGAACATCGCCTTGTATTTTCTAATAGCGTTTTGCGCTAATATAAAAAAATTGTCACCAAAATAGCCAATTGGCACACCTTGCTCGGACCACTCTCGTGGCCAGCTTACGTGTCTTAAACATGGCTCAGCCTATTGAACCGGTTTTGCAGGTTAACCCATCAGAAGATGAGGCACTATTTGAGCATTTAGACAGCGAACTTGCAGGTTTTTCTTCTACCGCGACCGCGGCGAGCACAAGCAAATCGGCGCCGACTCCGGCTAGGAAGCGCTCCACTAAGCGTAAGAACACAGGGCAGGACACGAATGCACCACCCCCACGCAAAGCTCGGGAACATGAGGTCGATTTGCGCCAGATGGTCGTGTCCTTGCAGCAAACCGTGACTTCTCTAACTGAGGCCTTTACACGGTAAAATCAGCCAACTTCTGCGAGCAATAATGAGTTTGCTAACAATTTGGTAGCCAGCGAAGGCGAAATATTTGACAGTGACGACGACCTTGACGGCGTCTTAACCGGTCTCGCACCTGATAAGGGCGACACAAAAGCAATAAATAACGCACCTGAAAAGGGCGATGATACATTCACCGAGGGTGATCTAGACAACCTGCTAGCCAGTGGCCATAGTAAGGTCGAAGATGAATTGCTGACCGAAATGGCGGCACTTGTTGGGGGCAATGACAAAGAGAGCCCAGTCCTTAATGAGCAGTTGGCAAAAACCATAAACGCTCTTGCTCGGGGCAAGATCCTGAGTGAAAACAATCGATGAAAAAATGAAGAAATACGATAAACCGAATAATTGCCAAAACATCTGCATTACCAGAGTAAACCCTGGGATCTGGGCGATTCTCCAACCCACAACCCGAGCAAAGGATGTGAAATTCCAGAAAATCCAAAACGCCTTTGTTAAATCGTCAATAGCCATTTCAATGGCAACAGACCTATTGTTAAGGGCCCGTAACAATGACGCGGGTCTGGACACTGCCCAACTCATTATAATGCTTATAGACGCGGTTGCTATTCTTGGCACAGGAAACTCGCAACTGAATTTGCGTAGACGAGACAATATTCGGCCAGATTTAAGCACGAAATATGCGCCATTGTGCTCTTCACAGGTTCCTTGCACGAACCACCTGTTTGGTGACGATCTGGTACAGTCTTGCAAGACAATACACGAGACCTGCAAAATTCGCTCGAAGATCAATAGTTTTGACGGTATGTGACCAGCCAGACTTAATTGTTACTAAATTATGCTGCCATGCCCCGTACAAGCATCATTTGTATATAGTCTGTGTTATTTTCTAAAATTAAATCATGCACTTGCAAATATTATCCGTATAGTTTGTTGAACCGTATGCGAGCGCCCTCTTGTGTTCTTTACTTTGTATCGCGACATCATTGGCATTTGCATTGTATATGTGGGTTCCACTAATTTGACAGCTTTACTATTTTGCACAAACATGCTGCTCGGACTTGCATTCCTTACATTATATAATAGTCTTCTTGGAGAGTAAGCAAGCATGGGTAGGGTACTTGGCGTTCATGCAACCACACCTTGCATCATATATATTTGCTTCTCTTGAAGTCTGTATATTGCCAGCTTTGCCGTGGTGTTGACAATACGTACAGTATATTGTCGTCCATTATATTAAGACTAGAGAGGCATGGGTGCATGAGACTACAACTGCTCCGGTGAGTACTCAACCTTGTGTTCGATAATTTGTAGTGATTTTGTTTTCATAGCACTATTATTTTATTAAACACATTTTTAAATGTATAATTGTATATTATGTAGTAATGAGAATAAACCTGACTGAGTGTTTGTATAGATATGAGCATGATGAATGTGGAACGTTGTTGCTCTGATGAAACCTTGTTGTCAGACATCAGTGAACCTCTTAAACATAACATAATGATCCATTGGGTCAATGTACTTACTTGTCAACATAAAATATTGGACAATATGGATTGTTTGACAGTTACTTGTAGTAATATAATTGTGTGAAATCTTTTTATGACCTGTGGTTCGAAAGAACGAATCCGAAAAAAACACATTTAAGAGATGGCTTATTTTACAATACTATTTTTATTTTAGCTATTACTCTGGTCAAGGCCAGACTTCTGCTAATTTCATCGCTGATAGTCTCCTCTGGCAGCATCTGGGTATGGGTCATACAATGAATGTTATTTTTGTTTTAATAATTATGCATCCAACGAAAATATGATGGGTAGTACCATAGGTGGTATGGCATTTCAAAGTTTTCATACAAAGTATTCTTATTAATAAGTCGCGAGGTTAATTCATGTATATATATATATATGCAATTCAATTGATGAATAATTGAATAATTGATTAATTGAATAATTTGATAAGTTGAATTGTGATCAGTCGAGCGACAGCAATGAATTACAATGACAATTTAATTAATTAATAATTTTGTTTAATCTGTTATATAACAGAGCTGTTGATTAATGACTGTCGTTTTTGTGTGTAAAAATTAATATTTGATTGTAAATGGGAAAACACCCTACATGTATGTCACATTATTTCTGCGTAACCTTGGCCGCATCGGTTACAGGTAGCAGTAACCGTCGTACAAACCGTGGATCGTTCCGACGTTCGGGGGACTTTCGAGCTCGGGGAATTTTCGGACAGTCATACTATGGCCGTCAACAGAGGCCGTATTATCGTCGAGGTCGCGGTCGAGGTTATCGCACCAATTACAGCAATCAACAGCTGTACAAACAACAGACCTCCAACACCGGCACAACAGTAAAGAAACCGGTGACTCAGAGAGTTCCAACCAGGCACAGACACAAACCAGTAATTTAGAAAGTAAGTGTCATAATGTGAATAATTACATTACCCCTCCGATAGCGGGGAGATTAATGCATTTTGTTTCTGCCTGGAAAGAAATTACCTCTGATAAATGGATTTTAAACACGGTTGCGTCATATCGAGCTGATAATCCGCCAGTTCAAACAATTTGCCAACGACCTATACTGTTCAATGATTCAGAATGCAGGTTGATCGATGATGAGGTTCAAAATCTTGTACTTAAAGGGGCGATAGTTGAAGGGACAGCTTGCCAAGGAAAATTGTTGTCAAACATTTTTCTCCGTCCTAAAAAGGATGGCTTAATGCGACTTATCATTAATTTGAAGGTACTGAACAAATTTGTTTCCTATCACCATTTTAAAATGGAAACACTGGAAACACGCAAAGTTCACAATAATCTATGATATCAATGTTTAATAATGTTTGACAGCCCTAACCCTTTGGGTGTGGGGGGAAATGTTTTGCACCGGTATTATTGAAATTAATGGGTTCAGCACTGTTAGATTTAATGACTTTCTTACGTTTTTGTGATTATTGTTCACAAATACGAGTACAGCAGTGATGTAAATTCATTACAATATGTTTGATTTTGAATAATATTTGTAGATTGGAAGAGTTAATTGATCTCTTCTGCGAGTATTTCATTGAGTATATAATGATGTACAACTTCCTCCTGTCAGTTTTTAGCTTGCTTAAATTGCATAGCCTTTGGGGACTTGTATACTGTTATTACACTGTCCCGCTTTAAAGTATCACGTGGTCCGAATTGAGGTAATGGTGAGGTAGAATCTCCCAATTAAACGAGAGTAATGACGTTTGATTGAGATTCTGCCGAACTATTACCGAAATGAGGAATTACGTGTCACCCTCCCTTTCATATGTTGCAAAAGTATGATAACGTTTTTTTCACTTACCCACCTTTTTTCACGAATTGGGGCCAGTGTAATTACTTTAAATACTGGTGAGCGTTCATTGAGGGTGCCTTTGTATAGGGGCTTACTGGCAGGAATGGCATTCCTTTTCTTTGAATAGTGGCATACCGGCACCTAAGCTACTGGACAATACAATCTCACGTGATTCCTCATTTCGGTAATAGTTCGGCAGAATCTCAATTAAACTTAATTACTCTCGTTTAATTGGGAGATTATAGCTCTACAGAGATGTATCGAGCACTTTGGATTGTGATAAAAATCTATCACAAAGATAACTAGGATAGGTTTTAGTTCACCATATTTTATTCCGCAAATCTGTTTTGTGGATACCTCCACTCGTCAGGGAATTGTAATATATATATATATATTTTGTTTAGGGGCGCAGGGAGGGTTTAACCATTACCTGACATAAAGACACAATTCAGTAACTGACAAACTTTAATTTAACTAGTGAGGCCCATCGTCAAAACTATTTAAACTGCAATGATACACCGATTATTACCAGACTTTCAAGGTAAATTTAAACATCACCCACATTAAAAATGAAATATATTTATTAATATAATATCTAATAATAAAAATAATATAATATATTTATTACCATATGTGGGTATATTAAAAACAAATTGAAACGTTTATTTTGGCGTTTCTTCTTACACATCTTTACTTCAATAACATTTTCCAAAGCATATATTGAATAAATATAGTAATGATCCAAAAGGATTACAATTACTCTATAGTGTGCACGCATTTTCCTTGTCTCCAGATATCATAAAGTAGTCTTGCCAAACCGAGTATTAATGAGCTTCAAATTCACCTGGCATAAAATACCCAAATATGGGGACAAACATACAAGTTAGGAATTAACGATTTATGCAAATTAATCATATTTCCACCACTTAGATTTTTAAAGACTTGGTATATCATTCGAGAGCCCTTATCACGTTGCAATTTCTGTACTATTAACCATTTTCTATCTAATTAGCAAATGCCTTTTCAACACAGAATCAACTATTTCACTCTAAAAAAGTAAAGTGTTGAATCCAACACTGGCATTAGTTTGGTAAGTGACCACACTTTGAAAGTATTGAATCCAGGATTTTAAAGTCAAGTGTCAATTCAACATTTGTCAAAGTGTTAACTTTGAAAATGTTGATTCGGCAACACTTAAAATGTTGAATTAACAGTTTATATGTTGGATTTAACATTAAAAATACTGGATTCAACTCTTTAAAGCATGGTCACTTACCAAACTCGTGTAATCAAGTGTTGGATTCAACACTTCAGTTTTTAGATTGTACATTATAAATGACACATTTATATTATTGAACTGTTATGACAATTTACAACACTTTTTAAGAGTAGGCAAGTTTAAAATAAGATAAGAGCAGCAGCATCATCCTGTGCTAAATTAAAACAAACAAAACAAACAATCAATCTATAGCTATACATGTAACCTGCTTCTACTGACTCTCACAGTATTAACCATTCTAAATACGTAATACACATTTTCATTGGGAGAAAAGTGCCGATGTGAAAAAGACTCCGATATTCATCATTTTGTTTGTTTTTATAAAAAATAAGGCAGCCAAAAAGATGTGCTCAAGATGAGAATTTTTGTAATATTTGTATTTAGGTTATTAATCTTCAAGATTAAAATAGCAGTGCATGCATACTTACGTATGCCTTCAAAAACCAACCGAGTCATCATAAGCTGCAATAAACTTGGCAACACTTACTTCAGGCCTGTTGGTCATAAAGATGCAGCCTATATTTGATCCCTTCTCCACGAGTCCTGATAAAAACATGTTTATCAGTTTGAATTCCTTTTAAAGTAAAACAAAAAAACCTGACAGGAGCAGGACTTGAACATGCAAGTTCCAAAATACTGGGTCGGTGCTCTACCAACTGAGCTATCTTGCCCTATGTTGGCCGTCTCCCAAATTGTCAGTCTATTTGTTCAGGGGGGGGGGGGGGGGCGCTAGTCGTAAGTCATCAACACCAGAATGCCCTGTGGCCAGGGATAAAGCCAAATTTTACGATACAACCTGGGAAGCAACATTGTGGAGATTACTCAATGAGGATACGACTCGTTATCATATATTACACAAAGTGAAACTGACTAGGTAAATCTGCATACGTACCAATTTGCAACCCGTACCAGCCGGAACATTGTAACGGTGCTCTACCAACTGATCTACATGTATCTTGCCCTATGTTTGCGGTCCCCAAATTGTTCGGGGGGTGCTAGTCAGAAGTCATAAACACCAGAATGTCGCGTAAAATCGGGTGTGATCCCTGGCCACACGGAATTCTGGTGTTTATGACTCCTGACTAGTGTCGTTCTTAACAAAGATACTGACAATTTGGGAGACCGCCAACATAGAGCTAGATAGACTGTTGCAGCAAATTTTAAAATAAGATAAGTGCAACAGCATCCTGTGCTAAACTTATGCCCCCAAATTATACTGATTCACTGTTTCAACAAAATTGCATCTCTAATTAGCGACTGAGTTATGGCCAATCATCAAAACGGTTTCAACACTATTAGGAAAGTACATGTAATACTTGATTTAAAGTCAAGTATTACTTCAATTAAGATACATTCATATTACTGGACTTTTGCAGCAAATTTTAACACAATTTAAAGATAGGATACACCATTTGAAGCTATCGAACAAATTTACTACCGAATTATTAAAAAACTTCTTGCTTATTTAAAAGTAAATAAAGATTCTAGGCAACCAGCAAAATGATTGCCTTAGATATCCTGTAATTGTTTCGAAAAATTGAATTATAAACAAAAAATCATGTTTGCCGGACAGCGATTTCGAAAAAAACCCAGAACATAAGAAAAACTGCCCGACTCCGGTTGAAAACGAACGTCGTTTTTCTTGCTTTTATCAGCAACCATGATTGTAAAACTTCAGACAGGTCAGTTAAACGATATCTACTATGAAATTCAACCCCCAAATCCACCAATTCCTTATAATTAAAACAATTACCAAGGGTGTATCCTACCTTTAACAGTAGGCAAGTTTAAAATAACATAAGTGCATCAGCATCCTTTAATTAGCGACTGCGTTATGGCCAATCGTCAAAACGGTTTCAACACTATAAAGAAAGTAATACTTGATTTAAAATCAAGTATTACTTTAAATAATATTATTTATACCCAAAAACATTAATCTAGCTACATGTGGGGTCATTCCGTGTCAATTCAACAGGCTTTTTGACCCAACTCTCACAGATTGAATTTGTTGGTGTTATGATTGGGCCTATACGAGAAACCCCCAGAACGGAATTATTTTGCAAATTGGCTTGTTAGTTTTTGAGATACGGGTCAGTGAACCTTGGACGAGTTAGCGCGACCTATAACTTTAAACACCTATATCTCTAAAAGTATAGCACCTAGAATACCAAGTTGTGCATCATTTAGAAGCTATTTGAATGGTCTCCATTTCACAAAGTAAAAACCAAAAACATAGCGTGAAGAATACGTAACAAAATGACCTTTAAACTTGAATTTTAAACATGAATACGCTTCAAATTGCAAAATATTTTATCAAAAGTTAGTTTACGTTAGCATCAATCTTTGAAAAATAAATTGTGACAGGCGCCCTTAAACTTTGTAGGTTGTGATTTTTTAAAAGCTATTTTGTCAGGAGAAAGACTGATTTGCATGTATACAGGGTGGTCTACAAAAAACGGAATGGACTATTTCCAGTTACATGAAAAATAATACCAAGATTAGTTGAGTGCCTCATCGCAAAGGAAGCGATAATTTTATCTGCAGGTAAGTTGGTACATAGTGTACATTTATTAGCCAATCAGAACACAGATAGTGTTGCCGTCATCAATGACGTTAGAGTTGTCTGGGATCTGACTAGGGTTAGGGGTTAGGGTAAGGGTTTAGGGTTGTCCCAGACAACTCTAACATCATCGATGACGTCAACACCATCTGTGTTCTGATTGGCTAATGTACCAACCTACCTGCAGAAGGTCTTCTCTTGACTACCTTGTTGCCTTTGGAGTTAATAGAATTGCAAAGAGTAGGGATTTCTAGGGTGAATCCCAGCCTATTCTCGCTGATAAAAGAGCTCATATCTTTGGTGAGGAGCAGCATATTTCTACCCTGCTTTCCTCTCTACAAGGCTTTTTCCAGAGGCGCCTTTACACGCCAGCAGCTCCTGTACTTGTCATCGGCTTGACCACATTGTAGCAGCTGCGAGTAAGGATGATGGCCTCTCCAATTACAAGCATATTATCCTATTTTATTAGATACGGGTCAGTGAACCTTGGACTAGTTAGCACGACCTATAAACTGTAAACATCTATATCTCTAAAAGTATAGCACCTAGAAGACCAAGTTGTACCGGTACATCATTTGGAAGCTATTTGTGTGGTCTCCATTTCATGAAGTAAAAACAAAAATCATAGCGTAAAGCTTGCAGAAAATACGAAACAAAACTTGAATTATATAAATTGGTACGCTTCAAATTTCGAAATATTTCCTCAATAGTTAGTTTATGTTAGCAACAATCTTTGAACGAAACTTGGTGACGGGTGCCCTTAAACTTTGTAAGCTGGGATTTTTTTAAAGATATTTTGTCAGGAAAAAGCCTTATTTGCATGTATACAATTACAGGGTGGTCCTGAAAAAAAGAAAAAAAACCTATTTCCAGTTACATAAAAAATGATACCAAGATTTGTTGAGTGCCTCATCGCAAGCTCCCTTGCCAGGAACCTTGTTTTTTCTGATGTAGGTGGCAAGAACAGAGTTGTATAATGACCTTCTCTTTGGCTGACCAGGGTCTTCTCTTGACTAACTTGTTGCCTTTGGAGTTGACATGATTGCAAAGATGTAGGGGTTTCTAGAGTGAATCCCAGCCTGTTCTTGCTGATCAAGGAGCTCGATTCTGATCTTCATATCTTTGGTAAGGAGCACTGGCACATTTAAAGCGTACGTATTTTTATAATTGTCAACTGCAATCAAAAGCTTGCTAACTTTCCTTCAGACTTGCATACCGAGCAACTGAGTGGAGACAGTCCCAGCCTCTGACCGGCTGGATTGAATTTCGAGGCCTTGCAAAGATGTACGGGTTTCTAGGGTGAATCCCAGCCTTTTCTCGCTAATCAAGGAGGAGCTCTATTCCGTTCTTCATATCTTTGGTGAAGAGCACTGGCACATTTCTTCCTCTCTTTCCTCTCCCTTGGACCATATCCAGCCTGTTAATGGCAGTTAATGGCAGTTAATGGCAGCTGGCTCCTTCAGACTTACACACTGAGCAACTGAGTGGAGACAGTCCCAGCCTCTGACCGGCTGGATTGAATTTCGAGGCCTTGAAAAGATGTACGGGTTTCTAGGGTGAATTTCAGCCTTTTCTCGTTGATCAAAGAGGAGCACAATTCCGATCTTATCTGCGCCACCGTTGCAAGTTCAAGTGGACCACTGTAGTATTAGGGTGAATTACAAGGGTGTGACCAGTTGAGGACCACCATCACTCTGTGGACCACTGTAGTATTAGGGTGAATTACAAGGGTGTGACCAGTATGGGGACCATTACTCTGTGGACCAATGTAGTATTAGGGTGAATTACAAGGGTGTGACCAGTATCAGGACCACCATCACTCTGTGGACCACTGTGGTATTAGGGTGAATTACAAGAGTGTGACCAGTATCAGGACCATCACTATGTGGACCAGTGTAGTATTAGGGTGAATTACAAGGGTGTGACCAGTATCAGGACCATTACTCTGTGGACCACTGAAGTACTAGGGTGGATTACAAGGGTGTGACCAGTATCAGGACCATCACTCTGTGGACCACTGTAGTATTAGGGTGAATTACAAGAGTATGTAATTTCTGACATTGAGCTTCCATTTAAGATAAACATAAATTTGTTCGGCATTCCTTAAAAGGTAAAAGGTAAAAGGATTAGTGACATGTGACACACAAACAGCATGACCCAAAACACTCAAGTTTGGGTTCTAGAGTTTTATCATATGGCCAAATAATTGCAGCAAATTAAAATATATATATAAAATACAAAATCTTAAAAAAACACCACACTGTGAGACTAACTGCAAAAAGCATGTGATATAAAATAGCCTATACATGTGACATCAGAAAGCAGGCTTATTTTCCCCTGTGCATTATGTTACATAATTTGGTACATGATTACAGAAAATGATTATCTGTCACTCAGTTTCTTCTCAAGGCTTGACAAGGAGTTTGCAAGTTCCTGATTGGCCATGTTTTTCCACACAGGTCGCTCTGTATAATTATATACAAGCATTTTTTAAGCTTCCCCTGCACGTCGCTTGTTGAACATGATTATCCATGACAGAACAACTTCAACAAAGGCCGTCCAAGTGGTTGGGCTGGGGGACTTCTGTAGAGCCTGGGATCGATGGCGCATTTCTTGCTCAAGGACGCCTCTTAGCTTTGTCAGATCTGGCAGCATTTCTTGCTGGTTACATTTTCTTGCATTCAGTGTGCTTAGAGCCAATGAGGACACCTGATCAGACCATTCGGATTCATGGAGCTGAAGATACATTCTTGCATCTTAAAGAGGAGCAGTGTCCTTTTGTCGCAGTGCCATACCTTGAAGAAGAAGTGCACATTTTGTGAGCGAGTGGCCAAGCTTCAATGGCAGAGAAAGAATTCCAATTGAAGGGATGCTGTCTTCACTGGTTTCTTGCTTTTTGCACAGTCTTCACTGGTTTCTTGCTTTTTGCACAGCTCCATAACGACTGGTACCATCATATCAAATTTTTCTGGCTTTAATTAGGTATTGAGCAAGAGAGTGCTCATCTTCTCCAAGCTCTCTCAAATGAATAGAAAGCCTGCCAAGCTGCCGAAGGCGTTGGGATATGTACCGAGACTTGGAGTACCCAAGCTTATCAAATAGTGTTTGTCCAAAGTATGTTATAAGCTTATCCCCCATTCACTGCCAAGGAGGTGTCATCGCGCACCTTGTTGTGTAGAACATTGTTTACAAAGCCACTATCATTCTGCTGGAACTTAAAAAAAATTGCTGCATCACCATTTGGCTCTTGACTTAAATTTTGCCACGAGCTCGCCTGTGCTCCAGATGCTTCACAATGGTGTACAACTTGGCCTACTAGGTGATATACTTTTAGAGATATAGTTGTTTAAAGGTCGTGCTAGTTAGTAAAGGTTTACTGACCCGTATCTATAAAGAAAATAGAATACAAGTGTGTGACCAGTATCAGGACCATCACTCTGTGGGTTTTATTTTATGAAATGGAGACTATTTAAAGAGCTTCACAATGGTGTACAACTTGGCCTTCTAAGTGCTATACTTTTAGAGATACACGTTTTTTTAATTTCAAGGTGATGCTAATTAGTCCAAAGTTTACTTACCTGTATCTCAAAAAACCAGATTAATATGCTTGTAATTGGGGAGACTAATCATCCTTACTCACAGCTGCTACAAGGTGGTCGAGCCACTGGCACGTCAAGGAGCTGCAGGCATGTAAAGGCGTCTCTGGCAGCTGGGTACATGTATTCACATATGACTAAGAAGGACAGCTTGATATCAAATGTGTTTAACTTTTCCAGAGGGAGGAAAACCGGAGGGCCTGGAGGAAAACCCTCGTGGCACAGAGCTACAGGAGAACCAACTCCCAACTCTACTCACATATGGTTGGGACCGGAATTGAACCTGTGCCACACTAGTGAGAGGCACTTGACGCACAAGCCACCCATGCAACCCAATAAGCCAAATAAAAACAATTAAAAACTAGAAATACGTTGTGGACGAACACTAGCATTTCGGATGTTTGAATTGACTCCTGATATGTGATGACAATATGACAACATTCCCTCAAACGTCACATGACTAGCAATGACGTCATCTGGACAAATATTTTTCTTGGACCATCTGTGGGTGGTGGTCTACCGGTATGTGTGTACCAAGTCTTAAGTCAATGGGATTGACAAAAGTGCCAACGTGTATTGGGCAAACAAAACGTGGACAAATCCTGTGGAAAAAAATGTAACTATGAATTCAAACATTCCTAAAAACCAATTAATGACATCACGATAATGTTATGTCAGGTGTTGCATAAAAGTGAGAGTTGCATAAAAGTGAAAGTATCTACAAGTTTCATGATGATAGCACTTACCGTCATGTGTTTTAGAAAAGATAATTTTTGATGAGATCATCATGACATTACACATGTGTTTTGTACAAACCTATGACCCAATAAACCTATTACAAGAAGAATTTAGCATATTGAGTTGATGAGATATTGCTTAAAGGACCAAAAGCACATATCTTCATATACAAATCACACGATGATGTCATCATGACGTCACTTTAATTTTGGTCTAAAATTCATATCCCAGAATACCTGCATACCAATAAAGTTTAAAGAGCATTCATTACAAATTTTTACAAGATTTTTTCCAAGATGGTTGCGAACATCATAAACTAACTTTTCAGTAAATATTTTGAAATTTGAAGCGAAAGCAATGTTATAATTGTCAACTGCAATCAAAAGCTTGCTAACTTTAGCAAGTTCAAGTGTAGAATCCTGCTGTCTGTAGAATTCTCTATGTTTGTTAATGTCATGCCCAATGTGCATTGCGAGCCAATCTAGTTCTCTTGAATTAAGATATATTATCTGCGACACTGTTGCAATGTACACGTATTTCCAAGGTTTCGTACCTGTGATGGCAGCTGGCTCTTTCAGACCTGCACATTGAGCAACTGAGTGGAGACAGTCCCAGCCTCTGACCGGCTGGATTGAATTTCGAGGCTTTGCCAAATTGTAGAGATTTCTAGGGTGAATCCCAGTCTGAAGATCAGATACGTGACTATGACACCATTGCAGAGTCCACTCCTAAAAAAGTCACCATTGACCAGTGAATAACTGATTCATCTGCCGACTCCCATTTGATAGGTGGCCAAATAACCATGCAAGCAAGGTTAATATGGCCTTTGACAGGTATTGTTCTTAATTCTGCTGGGTTCCATCAACCCTCCCCTACGTAAATAGTAGCCTAGGGGGTTGCCAGTTTAGTCACCGACAGCCGACAGCTTGCGTGGGCAGGGACGCCACTCCCTGAAGTGGATAAACCACCCGCTACCCGTATCTAAGAAACTAGGAAAATATGCTTGTAAATGGAGAGACTAATCATCCTTACTCGCAGCTGCTACAACGTGGTCGAGCCGCTGGAACGTAAAGGAGCTGCTGGCTTGTAAAGGTGCCTCTGGCAGCCGGGTATATCTACTTACATAATGACTAAAAAGGACAGCCTGATATCAAACGTGTGAGGAAAACCGGAGGGCCCGGAGAAAAACTCTCGTGGCACAGAGGAGAACCAACTCCCACTCTTGACTACTCAAATATGGTTGGGACCGGAATTAAACCTGTGCCACACTAGTGAGAGGCACTTTACGCACAAGCCACCCATGCAACCAAATAAGCCAAATTAAATAAATTAAAAACTAGAAATACGTTGTGGACGAACACTAGCTGTTTCGGATGTTTTAATTGACTCTTGATATGCGATGACAATAAATAAACAATCCCTCAAACGTCACATGACCAGCAATGACGTCATCTTGACGATTTCTTTTCTTGGACCATCTGTGGGTGGTGGTCTACCGGTAGGTGTGTACCAAGTCTTAAGTCAATGGGAATGACGAAAGTGCCAAAGTGTATTGGGTAAACAAAACGTGGACAAATCCTATAGAAAAAATTGTAACTATGAATTCAAACATTCATAAAAAAACAATTGATGACATCACGTTGCATAAAAGTGACAGTATCTACTGCCAAACAAGTTTCATGATGATAGCACTTACTGATGTATGTGTTTTGAAAAATATCATTTTTGATGACATCATGACATCACACATTTGTTTTGTACATAACTATGACCCAATAAACCTATTACAAAAAGAATTTTGAATTTAGCATATTCAGTTGATGAGATATTGCTTTCAGAACCAAAAACATATATCTTCATATAAAAATCACACAATGACCTCATCATGACGTCACCTTAATTTTGGTCTAAAATTCACATCCCGAAATACCTGCATATCAATTTTGACCCCAATCGGACCTGTACTTTCAGAGATAGAGGGTCCTAAAAGCTGCCCCTTTAATGTGACGTCACATGACACCCGATGACATCATCATGACGTCACCTTAATTTATACCTTTAACACATCGGAATACTTGTATACCAAGTATACCAAAATCATAACTGATAAAGTTTAAAGAGCATTCATTACAAATTTTTACAAGATTGTTGCTAACATCATAAACTAACTTTTTAGAAAATCTTTAGAAATTTGAAGCGAAAGCAATTTTATAATTGTCAACTGCAATCAAAAGCTTGCTAACTTTAGCAAGTTCAAGTGTAGTATCCTGCTGTCTGTAGAATTCTTGGTGTATGTTAATGTCATGCCCAAGGTGCCTTGCGAGCCAATGTAGTTCTCCTGAATTGAGATATATTATCTGCGACACGGTTGCAGCGTACATGTATTTTCAAAGCTTCGTACCTGTGATGGCAGCTGGCTCCTTCAGACCTGCAAACTGAGCAACTGAGTGGAGACAGTCCCAGCCTCTGAACAGCTGGATTGAATTTTGAGGCTTTGCAAAGATGTAGGGATTTCTTGAAGATACATTATTGCATCTTCAAGAAGATTATTGCATCTTCAAGAAGAGCAGTGTCCTTTTGCTGCAGTGCCATACCTTGAAGAAGAAGTGCACAATTTGTGAGCGAGTGGCCAAGCTTCAATGACAGAGAAGGATTTCCAATTGAAGGGATGCTGTCTTCACTGGTTTCTTGCTTTTTGCACAGTCTTCACTGGTTTCTTGCTTTTTGCACAGCTCCATAACGACTGATACCATCATATCAAATTTTTCTGGCTTCAGGTATTGAGCAAGAGAGTGCTCATCTTCTCCAAGCTTTCTCAAATGAATAGAAAGCCTGCCAAGCTGCCGAAGGCGTTGGGATATGTACCGAGACTTGGAGTACCCAAGCTTATCAAAGAGTGTTTGTCCAAAGTATGTTATAAGCTTATCCCCCTTCACTGCCAAGGAGGTGTCATCGTGCACCTTGTTGTGTAGAACATTGTTTACAAAGCCACTATCATTCTGCTGGAACTTAAAACAAATTGCTGCATCACCATTTGGCTCTCGACTTCAATTTTCCCACGAGCTCGCCTGTGCTCCAGATGCTTCACAATGGTGTACAACTTGGCCTACTAGGTGATATACTTTCAGAGATATAGGTGTTTAAAGGTCGTGCTAGTTAGTAAAGGTCACTGACCCGTATCTATAAAGTAAATAGAATACAAGTGTGTGACCAGTATCAGGACCATCACTCTGTGGATTTTATTTTATGAAATGGAGACCATTTAAAGAGCTTCACAATGGTGTACAACTTGGCCTTGTAAGTGCTATACTTTTAGAGATACACGTGTTTTTTTATTTCAAGGTGATGCTAATTAGTCAAAAGTTTACTTACCTGTATCTCAAAAAACCAGATTAATATGCTTGTAATTGGGGAGACTAATCATCCTTACTCACAGCTACTACAAGGTGGTCGAGCCGCTGGCACGTCAAGGAGCTGCAGGCATGTAAAGGCGTCTATGGCAGCTGGGTACATGTATTCACATATGACTAAGAAGGACAGCTTGATATCAAATGTGTTTAACTTTTCCAGAGGGAGGAAAACCGGAGGGCCTGGAGGAAAACCCTCGTGGCAAAGAGCTACAGGAGAACCAACTCCCAACTCTACTCACATATGATTGGGACCGGAATTGAACCTGTGCCACACTAGTGAGAGGCACTTGACGCACAAGCCACCCATGCAACCCAATAAGCCAAATAACAACAATTAAAAACTAGAAATACGTTGTGGACGAACACTAGCTGTTTCGGATGTTTGAACTGACTCCTGATATGTGATGACAATATGACAACATTCCCTCAAACGTCACATGACCAGCAATGACGTCATCTGGACAAATATTTGTTTTTGACCATCTGTGGGTGGTGGTCTACCGGTATGTGTGTACCAAGTCTTAAGTTAATGGGATTGACAAAAGTGCCAAAGTGTATTGGGCAAACAAAACGTGGGCAAATAAAACGTGGACAAAAAATTTAACTATGAATTCAAACATTCCTAAAAACCAATTGATGACATCACGATAATGTTATGTCAGGTGTTGCATAAAAGTGAGAGTTGCATAAAAGTGAGAGTATCTACAAGTTTCATGATGATAGCACTTACCGTTATGTGTTTTAGAAAAGATAATTTTTGATGAGATCATCATGACATTACACATGTGTTTTGTACAAACCTATGACCCAATAAACCTATTACAAAAATAATTTAGCATATTGAGTTGATGAGATATTGCTTAAAGGACCAAAAGCACATATCTTCATATACAAATCACACGATGATGTCATCATGACGTCACTTTAATTTTGGTCTAAAATTCACATCCCAGAATACCTGCATACTAATAAAGTTTAAAGAGCATTCATTACAAATTGTTACAAGATTTTTTCCAAGATTGTTGATAACATCATAAACTAACTTTTCAGTAAATAATTTATTTAGAAATTTGAAGCGAATAAGGATCATTAGCCCCTCCAATTACAAGCATATTATCCTATTTTGTTTTGATATGGGTCAGTGAACCTTGGACTAATTAGCACGACCTTTAAACTTTTAAAACCTATCTCTAAAAGTTTAGCATGTACAAGACTAAGTTGTACATAATTTTAAAGCTTTTTGAATGGTCCCATTTCATAAAATACAATCAAAATCATATCGTAAAGCATGCAGAAAAAACGTAAAAAAATTACCTTTGAACTTCAATTATAAAATTGAGTACACTTTAAATTTCAAAAGTTTTCTCAAAAGTTTGTTTATGTTAACAACAATCTTGGTAAAAAATCACCCCTAAACTTTGCAAGTTGTGATTTTTTTAAAGATATTTTGTCAGGATAAAGCCTTAATTCCATGTATTATTACAGGGTGGTCCAGAAAAAACGGAACGGCCTATTTCCAGTTACATGAAAAATGATACCAAGATCACCCAATTTGGTCTAGTAAATTACATTTTAGGGACTTTTTTTGGAACCAAGTCGGTGGTGAATTGGACTTTTCATTGCTTTCGCGCTTTTGTTGATCAACTGTCCAACTGATTGCCAAATGACTTTGTTCCAGAAAAAGACCACTAGAATAAAAACTATACTGGACCGAATCGGCTGATCTTGGTATCAATTTTGTATCTAGAAGGATTCCCCCCATCTATCCAAACTAGTTTTGTTCTGGTCCAAGGGGTACTGAAAATAGGCCGTTCCGTTCATTTTTGACCACCCTATAACTTATAAAGTTTAAAGAGCGCCCATAATTTTTTTTCATGAACTAACTTTTGAGAAAATATATAGAAATTTAAAGCGTACGTATTTGTATAATTGTCAACTGCAATCAAAAAGCTTGCTAACTTTACTTCAGACTTGCATACCGAGCAACTAAGTGTAGACAGTCCCAGCCTCTGACCGGCTGGATTGAATTTCGAGGCCTTGCAAAGATGTACGGGTTTCTAGGGTGAATCCCAGCCTTTTCTCGCCAATCAAGGAGGAGCTCTATTCCGTTCTTCATATTTTTGGTGAGGAGCACTGGCACATTTCTTCCTCTCTTTCCTCTCCCTTGGACCATATCCAGCCTGTTAATGGCAGTTATTGGCAGCTGGCTCCTTCAGACGTGCACACTGAGCAACTGAGTGGAGACAGTCCCAGCCTCTGACCGGTTGGATTGAATTTCGAGGCCTTGAAAAGATGTACGGGTTTCTAGGGTGAATTTCAGCCTTTTCCCGTTGATCAAAGAGGAGCACAATTCCGATCTTATCTGCGCCACCGTTGCAAGTTCAAGTGGACCACTGTAGTATTAGGGTGAATTACAAGGGTGTGGCCAGTATCAGGACCACCATCACTCTGTGGACCACTGTAGTATTATGGTGAATTACAAGGGTGTGACCAGTATCAGGACCATCACTATGTGGACCACTGTGGTATTAGGGTGAACTACAAGGGTGTGTGTGACCCGTATCAGGACCATCACTCTGTGGACCAGTGTAGTATTAGGGTGAATTACAAGGGTGTGACCAGTATCAGGACCATCACTCTGTGGACCACTGTAGTATTAGGATGAATTACAAGAGTATGTAATTTCTGACATTGAGCTTCCATTTAAGATAACATAAATTTGTTCGGCATTCCTTAAAAGGTAAAAGGTAAAAGGATTAGTGACATGTGACACACAAACAGCATGACCCAAAACACTCAAGTTTGGGTTCTAGAGTTTTATCATATGGCCAAATAATTGCAGCAAATTAAAATATATATATAAAATACAAAATCTTAAAAAAACACCACACTGTGAGACTAACTGCAAAAAGCATGTGATATAAAATAGCCTATACATGTGACATCAGAAAGCAGGCTTATTTTCCCCTGTGCATTATGTTACATAATTTGGTACATGATTACAGAAAATGATTATCTGTCACTCAGTTTCTTCTCAAGGCTTGACAAGGAGTTCGCAAGTTCCTGATTGGCCATGTTTTTCCACACATGTCGCACTGTATAATTGTGTACAAGCATTTTTGAAGCTTCCCCTGCACGTCGCTTGTTGAACATGATTATCCATGACAGAACATCTTCAACAAAGGCCGTCCAAGTGGTTGGGCTGGGGGACTTCTGTAGAGCCTGGGATCGTTGGCGCATTTCTTGCTCAAGGACGCCTCTTAGCTTTGTCTGATCTGGCAGCATTTCTTGCTGGTTACATTTTCTTGCATTCAGCGTGCTTAGAGCCAATGAGGACACCTGATCAGACCATTTGGATTTATGGAGCTGAAGATACATTCTTGCATCTTCAAGAAGAGCAGTGTCCTTTTGTCGCAGTGCCATACCTTGAAGAAGAAGTGCACATTTTGTGAGCGAGTGGCCAAGCTTCAATGACAGAGAAGGAATTCCAATTGAAGGGATGCTGTCTTCACTGGTTTCTTGCTTTTTGCACAGTCTTCACTGCTTTTTGCACAGCTCCATAACGACTGATACCATCATATCATTTTTTTCTGGCTTCAGTTATTGAGCAAGAGAGTGCTCATCTTCTCCAAGCTCTATCAAATGAATCAAAAGCCTGCCAAGCTGCCGAAGGCGTTGGGATATGTACCGAGACTTGGAGTACCCAAGCTTATCAAATAGTGTTTGTCCAAAGTATGTTATAAGTTTATCCCCCTTCACTGCCAAAGAGATGTCATCGTGCACCATGTTGTGTAGAACATTGTTTACAAAGCCACTATAATTCTGCTGGAACTTTTAAAAAATGGCTGCATCACCATTTGGCTCTCGACTTGAATTTTGCCATGAGCTCGCCTGTGCTCCAGATGACCGAAATTGACACTTTTTTTGTGCAAAAATATTTAAAACAATTCTTAACTTATAAAGTTTAAAGAGCGCCCATTACACATTTTTCATAAACTAACTTTTGAGAAAATATCTAGACATTTAGATTGTACGCATTTTGATAATTGTCAACTGCAATCAAAAGCTTGCTAACTTTAGAAAGTTCAAGTGTAGAATCCTGCTGTTTGTAGAATTCTCTATGTATGTTAATGTCATGCCCAAGGTGCCTTGCGAGCCAATCTAGTTCTCCTGAATTAAGATCTATTATCTGCGACACTGTTGCAGTGTACACGTATTCCCAAGGTTTCGTACCTGTGATGGCAGCTGGCTTCTTTAGACCTGCACATTGAGTAACTGAGTGGAGACAGTCCCAGCCTCTGACCGACTGGATTGAATTGCATAAAAGTGAGAGTTGCGATAATCTACAAGTTTCATGATGATAGCACTTGCCGTTATATGTGTTTTGGAAAATATAATTTTTGATGAGATCATCATTCATGACATTACACATTTGTTTTGTACATACATTGTGTACCTATGGCCCAATAAACCTATTACAAAAAGAATTTAGCATATTGAGTTGATGAGATATTGCTTAAAGGACCAAAAGCACATATCTTCATATACAAATCACACGATGATGTCATCATGACGTCACTTAAATTTTGGTCTAAAATTCACATCCCAGAATACCTGCATACTAATAACGTTTAAAGAGCATTCATTACAAATTTTTACAAGATTTTTTCAAAGATTGTTGCTAACATCATAAACTAACTTTTCAGTAAATATTTAGAAATTTGAAGCGAAAGCAATTTTATAATTGTCAACTGCAATCAAAAGCTTGCTAACTTTAGCAAGTTCAAGTGTATAATCCTGCTGTCTGTAGAATTCTCTATGTATGTTAATGTCATGCCCAATGTGCCTTGCGAGCCAATCTAGTTCTCCTGAATTAAGATCTATTATCTGCGACACCGTTGCAGTGTACACGTATTTCCAAGGATTCGTACCTGTGATGGCAGCTGGCTCCTTCAGACCTGCACATTGAGCAACTGAATGGAGACAGTCCTAGCCTCTGACCGGCTGGATTGAATTTCGAGGCTTTGCAAAATTGTAGAGATTTCTAGGGTGAATCCCAGTCGGAAGATCAGATACGTGACTATGGCACCATTGCAGAGTCCGCTCCTAAATAAGTCACCATTGACCAGTGAATAACTGATTCATCTGCCGACTCCCATTTGATAGGTGGCCAAATAACCATGCAAGCAAGGTTAATATGCCCTTTGACAGGTATTGTTCTTAATTCTGCTGGGTTCAATCAACCCTCCCCTACGTAAATAGTAGCCTAGGGGGTTGCCAGTTTAGTCGCCGACAGCCGACAGCTTGCGTGGGCTGGGACGCCACTCCCTGAAGTGGATAAACCACCCGCTACCCGTATCTAAGAAACTAGAAAAATATGCTTGCAAATGGAGAGACTAATCATCCTTACTCGCAGCTGCTACAACGTGGTCGAGCCGCTGGCACGTAAAGGAGCTGCTGGCATGTAAAGGCGCCTCTGGCAGCCGGGTACATCTACTCACATAATGACTAAGAAGGACAGCCTGATATCAAACGTGTGAGGAAAACCAGAGGGCCCGGAGAAAAGCCCTCGTGGCACAGAGGAGAACCAACTCCCACTCTACTCAAATATGGTTGGGACCGGAATTGAACCTGTGCCACACTAGTGAGAGGCACTTTACGCACAAGCCACCCATGGAACCCAATAAGCCAAATACAAAATATAAAAAACTAGAAATACGTTGTGGACAAACACTAGCTGTTTCGGATGTTTGAATTGACTCCTGATATGTGTGATGACAATATGACAGCATTCCCTCAAACGTCACATGACCAGCAATGACGTCATCTTGACGAATTTTTTTCTTGGACCATCTGTGGGTGGTGGTCTACCGGTAGGTGTGTACCAAGTCTCAAGTCAATGGGATTGACAAAAGTGCCAAAGTGTATTGGGCAAACAAAACGTGGGCAAACAAAACGTGGACAAATCCTATGGAAACAAATTGTAACTATGAATTCAAACATTCCTAAAAACCAATTGATGACATCACGATAATGTTATGTCAGGTGTTGCATAAAAGTGAGAGTTGCATAAAAGTGAGAGAATCTACAAGTTTCATGATGATAGCACTTACCGTTATATGTGTTTTGGAAAAGATAATTTTTGATGAGATCATCATGACATCACATATTGTTTTGTACATACTGTGGCGAAATAAAGCTTGTATTTTATTTTCCTTCTTGGTGTTATTTAGAGGAAAATCGGTCTCGGTGGCAGGGACCGTTTTATCGCTACATTTTTATAAACAAGCAATACTCGAGCGGCTGAATAAATGCTTGTGGGGACATTCGTTGTAGGAAAGTATATCCTAATTCAAAGGCAGAGTGAACCGAGTGAACAATAGACAATGGAAACAGGTATTAACTCTGAACAATTGAGGGGAAAGATTTATTCAACAAATATAACAGAACAAGCAAGACAGCACTTGCATTCAGCTTCACTCAACTGTTTACAAATATTCGGCAATGAAAACAAATGTGGCTATCCACTATACAACCGAATAGCGCCTCCAGCGGAGGTGCAATCGGAGCAGTTAACAAGATTTACGTAAGTCTAATCGGACCTCCGTGAGGTGTCCAATTAAAGTTGGGAAATATCTGATCAATAAACAATTACGCAAGTACGAAGATGGTTCTTACCAATAAACTTGAACGAAACTTAATATTAGAAGAGCCACAGGGCAATCTCAAGGCACACACAATAAAAACCGCAAGATTTCAGGCTAAAGATTATCGTTGATAAGAGTTGACTCGCTAATTATATAAACACTGAGCAGAAAATACACCAGTTGACTGGCTGACAGCAATTTGACAAGTGCTGTACGCGCGCGTAGCACTAGCATAGCACTAGCTTCGCCTAAGCCTTGCCTAGCAACAACTTGAATTACCCGCTGCCATAACTCGCTACAAAACTCGCCCAATAATGCGCTGCACACGCTGCTACATACGCTGAAGCGCCCAACAAGAAGATAATTCGCGCCGCGTTATAAATAGCCCAAAACCGCACAAACGAGCGCTAGTGTGCTACACAAAATCAGTATAGCGCCCAATGCTAAAGATCAAGCGCGCCCAAAACACGCAACCGCATCGCGGCTGTGGCCGGCTAAACATAGACATAGGAACTACTATACACAGAAGATCGTGAACAAGGTAAACCTAAACAGTCAGTAAACTAATTTCGCTACACAGCCCCATTCGAGACCTGAACAGTCCCTGTTCAAAAGGTCTAAACAAAAACAATTAGTTTACTGCAAGCACATGCACTCAAATTCTCTACCCAAAATCCGTTGCGGCGGATCGCGGATGAGAACCAAACGATTTGAATATTTAATCAAGGAGTAAACAGTCACAAAATAATGTTCAATTACAGCAAAACCGGTACGAATGTTCGATGAAAGAATTTCACTGTTCCTGGATGTCGTAGACACGGACGCGTCTCTCTTCTCCCAGCTTTCCAGTCCTGTAGGTCTTGGTGACAGTTTCGATTACTCTGACGATCTTTCCCTGGAGGGCTTTCTCCATTAGTGACTTCTTTTGCTTCTTTGTAGGGGCTGATGATGGATCCTTAAACACCAAAGTAGTGGTGGTGTTGGTTGTAGCCTCCTCGGACGACTGCTCTGTGGTTGCCTCAGCTGGCTCGTCTGTGGCGGTGTCCGATGCCTGCCCTGCCGTGGTAGTGGTTTCAACCTCAAGAGGTGGCGGCTCGCGGCTGGCTGTCTCCATCCAACTTTGCGGCTTGCCTCTTGGTGGCAGCGTAGCAATGGCCCTGGAGCAAAACTCATCAGAGAATAAGCTGAGGGACGCTGTAGGCGACAGGGACATCTCATCCATATTCAACAGCTCGTCACTGTTGAGCCATAATCCGGGAAGTGGGGGTAGCTGGGGGTCTTCTGAAGATTCAGGAATGACAGGCTCCACCGGGGCTGGAGGTTCCATCGCTTTCGATGTCTGAGATCGAATGGGGGTGTGGCATGATGTTAGAGCATCAGAGGCAGGAGGTCCCTGGTGGTCCTCCGGACATCGGCTCTGGGTAGCTGGTGCGTTGCTTCTAGGCGCTTGGGGCCTGTTGTCAAGCTGACTTGCCTGAGCGCCCCAACGCCTCTCCTCAAACATGCGTTGCCGACCATCAATCTGTTGACTTTGGGCGTCGTTTCTCATTAGGATTTCTCCCTGGGGGTCTTCTGAAGATTCAGGAATGACAGGCTCCACCGGGGCTGGAGGTTCCATCGCTTTCGATGTCTGAGATCGAATGGGGGTGTGGCATGATGTTGGAGCATCAGAGGCAGGAGGTCCCTTGTGGTCCTCCGGGCATCGGCTCTGGGTAGCCGGTGCGTTGCTTCTAGGCGCTTGGGGCCTGTTGTCAGGCTGACTTGCCTGAGCGCCCCAACGCCTCTCCTCAAACATGCGTTGCCGACCATCACTCTGTTGACTTTGGGCGTCGTTTTTCATTAGGATTTCTCCAAGGTCATCCATGAAAGATGAATGGACCCTCCTGTAGTGCCTCCGGAGGTTGTCTCTCCGCCCGCTCTGAAAAGAGCACCGCAGGCAAGATGCCATCAGCTTTGGCCCGTGTGATGCAGAGAGATGGCGGTATAAACTTCGCCTCTGCATAAACACCTTCGGGCATCTCCGGCATTTGATGAGCCGGGTAGTGTCGAGGTCCTCTGGTGTTGGACACGCCATTCTGAAATAATTTATTACATAAGGCAAATATTTCGATTATAATCATTTACATTTTTACCGGTATCTTACCGGCAACCGATGCCTCCTCGTGAGGTGCATCTTTGTCAGTGACCTTGCTCAGGTCATTGTCGATTTCAGGAGGGGTTATTACCCGCTCATCTGTTTTACATGATGTAACATTACTAATTAAACTGGCTTCTTTTTCTGATTCATCTAAGAAGGGAGTCGTTACTATTCGCTCACCTGGGTCTGTCGGGATGTAATTATTATCCACCTCGTCGTTGGGTTTCGTGGAATTGTCTCAGTTGAGTAGCCTCAGCTTTCTAAATTTAATCAACAATTTGATCATCATTTTTCTCACTGGCCCTGCAGAATTTTGATTTCTTTGTGTCCTCCCTCTGAGACTCCATTTTCTCAAAGTTTTATGTAGCCAATGCGGCTCTAATAGCTTCATCAAGAGATTTGGGCCTTGACCTAAATATCCCTTCTCTAACTGATTGACGCTCTATAGCATCGGTATAATGGGCTCGCGCAAGGCGATCTCTGCCCTCTTCGTCAACTTGTGGGTAGGCCAGGATTGTCATTTCCCTCACTGCCTGCCCACGTTCTCTCAGGGACTTATTCTGTCCCTGTTTACGCGACCTAAGTTCCATTAGGTAGTTTTCAGCCATTTGGCCATGCCCGAACTGGGCTTCTAACAATTTGAGCAACTCTTTATACTGCAGTTTAGAGTGCCCAATATCGCTGCAACACCCCAGTACCTTGAGTGCAATACCCTTTAAACTGGCGGCTACAAATAAAGCGGCTTGATAATCGTTCCAACCATCGGCCAATTTACAAGCCTCAAAATGGCGACGATAATCTGTCCATGATGTTTTACCATCAAAACGGTCAGGTGTTAAGTTTGGGCGACCCGTCGCCCCATTCGAAAAGCTGACCTTATCATCTGTGTAACAGGCCTGTTTGGCCTTTTTCAGAGGCCCCTGTGTGGAGGCCAATAGACGGTGCACTAGAACGGGAGGCGTTGTGCCCTCCCCTAACAAAGGGAAGCACCTCCGTTCTGCACCTCTTGGAGGTGTCCTAAAAATTAACCCTCCGGGTGTCATGTTCTGTTCCCTTTTACTGCCATTTTGCGGCTCGGGAAATGGAACACCTCTCAGGCGGACATCCTCCGCCACATAACCTGACGTCTGGTAGGTTCTCCCACCGGAATGTTTAAATGAAACATCTGTGTCATCCCTTACAGGACCGACTTCCGGTTCCTTTTGAATCCCCAGTTGCGTCTCATGGTCATGCATTTTATTTTTGACTTGTCAAATTGCTGCTGGCGTCCTGAAAATTCAGGTCTGGTCTTCTTGAAGTTTAACTTGATGCATGAGGTCAACTATTTGTTTCTCAATTGGTTCACTTACTGAGCCAATTTTTATTTCACCCTCCAACTGGGTAGGTGACAACTGTTCTTCAGTTGTTAACTGTCTAGCCATTTGTTCTTTCACTATGTGGTTTATTCTAAGAACTCTGCTAACTTTTACGTTTAAATTAAATAATATTCAAACTACTTAATAAATGCGCACACCTAAATAGCGCCTCCAGCGGAGGTGCAATTGGCCGGCACCTAAATAGCGCCTCCAGCGGAGGTGCAATCGGCCGGCACCTAAATAGCGCCTCCAGCGCGCGGAGAGCGCGCGGAGGTGCAATGACGTTATTCTGTTCCGGCAACTCACGCTCAATGGACGAGGTAAGATTGAATTAACAACGCTTAGTCCTTTACGTCTATCACACTCGGTCCACTTTTGTTTTGTTTTTTAATTAATTTGCCTTTAAATATCCCACTTCTGACACCATTTGTGGCGAAATAATGCTTGTATTTAATTTTCCTTCTTGGTGTTATTTAGAGGAAAATCGGTCTCGGTGGCGGGGACCGTTTTATCGCTACATTTTTATAAACAAGCAATACTCGAGCGGCTGAATAAATGCTTGTGGGGACATTCGTTGTAGGAAAGTATATCCTAATTCAAAGGCAGAGTGAACCGAGCGAACAATAGACAATGGAAACAGGTATTAACTCTGAACAATTGAATGGAAAGATTTATTCAACAAATATCGAAGAACAAGCAAGACAGCACTTGCATTCAGCTTCACTCAACTGTTTACAAATATTCGGCAATGAAAACAAATGTGGCTCTCCACTATACAACCGAATAGCGCCTCCAGCGGAGGTGCAATCGGAGCAGTTAACAAGATTTACGTAACTCTAATTGGACCTCCGTGAGGTGTCCAATTAAAGTTGGGAAATATCTGATCAATAAACAATTACGCAAGTGTTAAAGACGAAGATGGTTCTTACCAATAAACTTGAACGAAACTTAATATTGGAAGAGCCGCAGGGCAATCTCAAGGCACACACAATAAAAACCGCAAGATTTCAGGCTAAAGATTATCGTTGATACGAGTTGACTCGCTAATTATATAAACACTGAGCAGAAAATACACAAGTTGACTGGCTGACAGCAATTTGACAAGTGCTGTACGCGCGCGTAGCACTAGCATAGCACTAGCTTCGCCTAAGCCTTGCCTAGCAACAACTTGAATTACCCGCTGCCATAACTCGCTACAAAACTCGCCCAATAATGCGCTGCACACGCTGCTACCACTGATCTCTATAACTGGATAGGTCGAGCGGCTCTGCACGTGAAGCCATCGGCGGCCATATTGGGATATTAAAAACATTGCAGGCGTACACACGTTTGTATAGCGCAAGACCGAGAAAACGAATGTAATATCACAGGAAACGAAGTTAACATCACAAAAACAATCCAGTTTGATCAGGAAAATTAAGTTAAACATAATAACACCCAAGAATTACATGTATACGCCAAGTTTCAATGTTAAATAGGCCTATTTTTGGGAAAAGATACGAGACATTCGTGTGAGACGATGCAATGCAGTGCAAAGTCTATGGGATATGTCGGACAAGTATTTTCAAGAATTTCCAACTTCTAAATTATTTGTTGTGTTTTTTTAGGTTTTTTTTTTGGGGGGGGAAATTCCACATCATAACCTTATGCACAAACCGGAACAAGGAAAAGGCAAAACGAGTTTTTTTTTATTAAGGAAATTCTTGAAATTTTTGGTTTAATTTTATATTCAGACACTAAAAAGTGCCAGTTTTATGATAAAATAAAAAAATGTTGAAAAAATTGAAAAAATTTCAGTGTGTTTCAGGAAAATTTAATTGGCACATCATGGTTTGTTCGTGGGGTTTTAAGGCAGTGTCCAGATTTGGAATCAACCTAATGTTTAGTAAATTTTTTAGAAAGGGTCCCAAAAATTCTTGCTGGACAAGTGGACAGAAAAAAATTATGTGGTTTTGAGCTTAAACCATAGAGCTGTATAATAAAGATACACCTCTATGGCTTAAACTATGAACTTGAAATAAATCACAATTAAAAATATCAATCACATGTGTAAATAATGACATAAGTCACACAATGGATTCAATTTTGCTTTATGCTTTTATTTTACATTGATACACTACATATAACATGTAATAACTACTGCCATAGTAACAATATGCTTATTATGTATTGTTTACTGATGTTATAAAACCAAATAAAAAACAATTAACCCCCGACTGTTTATGAATTTAAAACCAAAACAAAACTTGCGATGTCATTTTAGAATAATAATTGTTGATACTATGCAAAGATACATTTGGCAGCATTCTTCACAGGCCAAATTTTAATAGGACACCCTTGTACGGCTTTAACTTTGAATTGTGAGTGTTTCTAGATATTTGTGCGATATGAACACAATATTAAAGATTTGTACACCACAATTTTTGTTTTGTAAGAAAGCAAAATAAAACCATGATTGAAAAGCAAAATTTGACAGGGCGGCATAACATTTTAACAGGGCAGCAAAAAAATATGACAGAACAGCGTAACATGTACACAGGGCGGCCGCTACCCAGTGATTGTGGAGAACACTGACTGGGTAAATCCATGTCATTTTAACATCTGTATAATTTGCTTTGAATATTAACAATACAATTTTAACCAGATTTGTCAGTTTTCATAAAACACAGGTTCAATATATTTCCATGTTACAAAGATAGGTTTGTGACTGTTGCGACTGTTTTATTATCTGTACTTATATTGTTGAAACATGAAATGCCAAGATGCAGAGTTCTGCAATATATTTGCAGCACATCTAAGAAATGTGGAACACCGAGATAGCTTATCTTGGAAAACGTAGTTGGTCAATTATGCTACCGTATTTACTGATGGTTAAACAAAATAAGTTTTGACATTCGCTGTCATCTGTTGTCCCTCTGTCATGGGAGCAGTTCGTCCTATGACTTGTCCAGCTGTAATAAGCTGTACAGACTGACATCTTAGTAGTAGCAAGAAGTGGACTTGGGTAAACCAATTAGCTGTAGTGTACAAAGAAAAAAATATACAGGTATAAATTAAATGCCAAGGAAAGAATGTTGTAACATGACGCTATTTTAAAAACAATTTATTTGGCATACCCATTTCTTCAGAGAGTGAAATTTCATTTGAGCACTGTAAGGAATGTCATAAGGACTACGTTTTTAAGAGAGATTTGTGGGCGAAAATGAAATTGTTCTGAAGTATTAGAAATACGTGTCTACATCCTTCCACCACGACAGCCTTGGCCTACACCATGCATTTAATAATACTATTATTGTTATTAATAGGTGGCTCTATCTGTGATCATTGCGATATTGGGATAATTCTACAGAACATTAAATTTATGCATGTCAAATAGTTCATGACACAATATGTTGTGTACGAATGTGTACACAAATTACCACCATGAACTGTTTGACGTGCAAGTCAACGGGACAGTCTTCATGGAATGGGTACAAAATTGGTCTGCAAAATACCTGTATTGTGGAATTCAATCATTTTGTAAGGGTATCCTAGACCAACTGATTCTATAAATCTACTGTTCTTTCGAAATATCCCAGTTTTTATTTCAGATAAAATGATGGATAGGACCACAATATGAAAAAATCCCGCTGGAAACGAAAATATCGTTTTCGCCCAACAATGTTCTCCTAAATCTCTCTTAAAACCGTAGTCCTGACATTTTTTACAAAGATAGATACTGATCGCACAGTCTGCGAGTTTATTTAATAAATTTACTTATTTACAAAGGATTTTAATGCATTTTTACCCACCATCGCTGCTGCCACTGTCTCACTCTCGACGTGTCTACGTCTTTTGCATGCACGAAGGCAATGTTTTGAATACCCCAACATGGCCGCCGGTGACTTCACGGCTCGCTATCCCATCAATGTACGCTCGACCTATCCAGTTATAGAGATCAGTGGCTGCTACATACGCTGAAGCGCCCAACAAGAAGATAATTCGCGCCGCGTTATAAATAGCCCAAAACCGCACAAACGAGCGCTAGTGTGCTACACAAAATCAGTATAGCGCCCAATGCTAAAGATCAAGCGCGCCCAAAACACGCAACCGCATCGCGGCTGTGGCCGGTGTGGAAGGTAATTCTGTCCCCCGGTAAAATTGTCCGGGGGGACAGAATTACCTAGGTAAAAGTGTACCTCTGGAGACGTTAATTCTGTCCCCCTCCAGTTTATTCTGTCCCCTCTCTAGGTAATTGTGTCCCCCAATGTTCCACACATAAGCGGTTATTTTGATGTTATTTCAATGAAAAGCCCACATGGTATTTATTATTTGGACTTCTCTTCCCTTCATCGATTTATCAAAACAAAAATACAAATACAAATCACTTTATTAATTAAATCAACCGATCTACGTTTCTGCGCGAAAGGGAAAATGGCAGTAATCAGTATTTTTAGACTTCTTGCACGCGTACAGATTCTAGATACCCAGCACGAAAAAAGGCAGCACTTTTGACCACCTGTAATTTGTGGGACGCTACACATCCTACAGTCTGCCACAAATAATGCACTATGGAGGGGTGAACCTGTACTACACTGGTTGTTGCGTCTAGTGGGTGCTAGACTTGTGACGTTGCACGGGACAAATTTACCAGGGGGACACGTTTAACGTTGGACAGGGAGACAAAATTACCTGGAGGGGGACAGAAATACCTAGGTAAATGTGTCCCCCCGGACAGATTTACCGGGTCACGGCCTGGTAAGTCTGTCCGGGGGGACACATTTACCAGGGGGGGACAGAATTACCTTTCACACCGGCTAAACATAGACATAGGAACTACTATACACAGAAGATCGTGAACAAGGTAAACCTAAACAGTCAGTAAACTAATTTCGCTACAATACCTATGACCCAATAAACATATTACAAAAAGAATTTAGCATATTGAGTTGATGAGATATTGCTTAAAGGACCAAAAGCACATATCTTCATGTACAAATCGCACGATGATGTCATCATGACGTCACTTTAATTTTGGTCTAAAATTCACATCCCGGAATACCTGCATACTAATAAAGTTTAAAGAGCATTCATTACAAATTTTTACAAGATTTTTTTCAAGATTGTTGCTAACATCATAAACTAACTTTTCAGTAAATATTTAGAAATTTGAAGCGAAAGCAATTTTATAATTGTCAACTGCAATCAAAAGCGTGCAAGTTCAAGTGTAGTATCCTGCTGTCTGTATAATTCTTGGTGTATGTTAGTGTCATTCCCAAGGTTGCGAGCCAATCTAGTTCTCCTGAATTAAGATCTATTATCTGCGACACCGTTGCAGTGTACACGTATTTCCAAGGATTCGTACCTGTGATGGCAGCTGGCTTCTTCAGACCTGCACATTGAGTAACTGAGTGGAGACAGTCCCAGCCTCTGACCGCTGGAATGAATTTCGAGGCTTTGCAAAGTTGTAGGGATTTCTAGGGTGAATCCCAGTCTGAAGATCAGATACGTGACTATGGCACCGTTGCAGAGTCCGCTCCTAAAGAAGTCACCATTGACCAGTGAATAACTGATTCATCTGCCGACTCCCATTTGATAGGTGGCCAAATAACCATGCAAGCAAGGTTAATATGCCGTTTGACAGGTATTGTTCTTAATTCTGCTGGGTTCCATCAACCCTCCCCTACGTAAATAATAGCCTAGGGGGTTGCCAGTTTAGTCGCTGACAGCCGACAGTTTGCGTGGGCAGGGACGCCACTCCCTGAAGTGGATAAACTACCCGCTACCCGTATGAGAGGCACTTTACCCACAATCGACCCATGCAACCCAAAAAGCCAAATAAAAAAATTAAAAAATTAAAAAACACATCTTGTAATACCTGCATACCAATGTTGACCCCAGTCGAACCTGTTCTTAAAAATAAAAAAATGTTGTGGTGGTTTCTCACATAGGCCAATTATAACACCAAATATTATTTCAATCTGTGAGGGTCGGGCCCAAAAGAGTGTCGAATTGACACGGAATGACTGTAACCTGGTTCTACTGACTCGATGTAGGGATTCAATGATTGCCCTTGTATTTTAGAGGAAGCAAGGTGGTTTTCCACTCAATATTTCAAGCCCTTCCATTAACGAGATCTCAGAGCAGATTGTTCTTTGAGTGCCTCATCGCAAGAGGCCATTCCAGGACCTTTGTGACCTAATACTACAGTGGTCCAAAGAGTGATGGTCCTGATACTGGTTACATGACCATCACTCCTGTGGAGGACCACTGTAGTACCAGAGTAAATTACAAGGGTGTGACCAGGACCATTACTCTGTGGACCACTGTAGTATTAGGGTTAATTACAAGGGTGTGACCAGTATCAGGACTATCACACTGTGGACCACTGTAGTATCGGGGTGAATTACAAGGGTGTGACACGTATCAGGACCATTCCTCGATCTGTGGACCACTGTATAGTATTATGGTGAATTACAAGGGTGTGACGGGTATCAGGACCATCACTTTGTGGACCACTGTAGTATTAGGGTGAATTACAAGTGTGTGACCAGTATTAGGACCATAACACTGTGGACAACTGTAGTGAATCTGCCAAACATTTACCACGCCAATTCCATGCTTTATTCAGATCCAGAAACTGTTTATTCTCGCTCTCTTGTTTACTTGTATAATTGATCATTCACAGGCACAGGCATAAGCATAGATTGACTATAACAAATGGAAAATGAAATATGTTTTTAGCAAATATTCAGTGTTTGTGTAACTTCTCATTCAGTAAATATTCGCTTATTAAAATGCAGTAACTATATAAGAATGAGTTTGCAAAACTGACCCAACCCAGTATTATTACAACACTCGCACTAATGAATAGAATATTGGTGAATGACTCAATAACCTGTTTATCTCCAAAACTGTATGCATGTGGCTCTCTAGATGTTTTGACATGCACAATTTCACATACATGTGTACATGTAACTTAATGCAACCCATTTCTCTCCGACAATTCTAACGTTACCAGACAATCCTTTAGGCTTACTATCAACAATAATCATGCACTAATCACTAAATAAGCTCTATAATATGATTAAGAACAAACTAATTTACCAACCGTTTAATAAACCTTTGCGGGATTGCTGTATAAAGGGGCAAAGAAATCACCAGCTAAAACGTTTTTCAGCCATGACGCTCTAAAATGTGTACCACTGGTAATCTTGAACAGCGCCCTCACTTGGCAAAAGACGAAACCTACATTTGGCCACAACATACCAGCCCTCTAATTGTTTATCAACCAATGAACAATTACATAACACTTATTAACCAGGCCAAACCTTAATAAATCGTTCAAACATGCAACACTTCATAACTACAATGAACATCTTTGTCTATAAAACTGACTACTTCTCAGCACTGACTTCAACCAACAGGCACAACTTTGTCACAGGACGAACCAGAGTAGATGCTTTCGTCTTCAACCTGACACTCCTGACAAGTCCCTTCTTATCCTTGACAACTTCCAGTACTCTCCCCTGTGCCCATGAGTTTCTTGGAGTAGAATCCACCACCAATACAATATCTCCCACGGCCAGATTCCGTTTGGGGTGAGTCTACTTCTGCCTTTCTAGAAGTAGAGGCAGGTACTCCTTTGACCACCTCTTCCAAAAGAGGTCAGCAAGATACAGAACTTGCCGCCACTGCTTAACAGGATATTTATCACGATCGCTGAACAAACCAGGAGGAAGACTCTGGCTCGATCGTTGAAGCAGCAGGTGGTTCGGGGTAAGAACATCTAGATCACTTGGACTGTTAGGGCATTCTGTAAGCGGTCGATCATTCATGATAGCCTCCACTTCACACAACAAAGTCTGAAGAGCTTCATCACTCAGTTGAACGTTCTGCTCTCGCATCAGCGAGTATAGGATCTTCCTTACGCTTCTTATCAATCTTTCCCATATTCCTCCAAAATGCGATCCGGTTGAGGGATTGAACTGCCAGGATATGCCTTCCTGCAACAAGCTGTCGTGGATTCTCTGATGATTCCAGGTCTTTATCGACTCTCGCATCTCACGCTCCGCACCATCAAAATTGGTCCCATTATCAGAGAGAATGCTCTTCACTGACCCACGACGGGCAATGAATCTGCGAATAGCGTTGATGCAGGAATCTGTGTCAAGTGAATGTGCCAACTCCAAATAGACAGCTCGTGAAGTCAGGCAAGTGAATATGACCCCGTATCTTTTCACAACACTTCTACCACGCTTCACCTCAAAGGGACCAAAATAATCCACTCCAACATGGCTGAACGGAGGCTCGTTTAACGCAAGTCGCTCCTGCGGCAAACTGGCCATTTTCTGCTGCTCAGCCGGGGCTTGATATCTCCTGCAAATGACACACCTCGAGACGATACCTTTGATGAGGGAAGGTGCCCCGATTATCCAGTATTGCCGAAGAAGCTCTGCTAGGATAGAATTCTTCCCCAAATGACCAACGGACTCGTGTACATGCGGAAGAATCAGGCTGGATACGAGTAAGTTTCTTGGCAGCAGTATCTGGTGCTTGGACTCGAATTCAAGATTCGCTCTTTTAATTCGACCACCAACACGTAGAAGGCCATATACAAGCTTAGGATCAAGCTTTCTCAACGAAGAAGACTTCTTTACTGCCGAGAGTGGTGTTCCCTCTGACCTTTTGAGCAATTTGATTTCGTCTGCCCAATGTTTCTGATGGACATAGTGCACCAAAGCCCTCTCAGCCGCCTGAAGGTTCTCTGCATTAAGTCGAGTGTTATGGAAACCTTCTCTGGTCTCTGACGCAGGAGTTTGCTTTACTCTGTCCTTCTTTGGCTGCTCTGACTCTTGCTTTGCTAAGTCTCGTTTCGACTGGTTGTGTGCAGCCACTCTATCTTGGAGATGCTTTATCCAAACCAGTATCCAGGCAACTCCTCGCCTTAGTCTTGTCCAATCAGAATAGTGCTCCAGAAGTCTGTCGACTGGATTGATGGGTGCCTCTGCTGTCATAAGCACAGTCTTCTTCACCTCAACATCATTATCTGGTAGCTTGGTCAGATGTATGTCTTGCTGAGGCCATTTTGTTTCTGGCTGAGACAAGAATGCTGGACCCTCAAACCACATGGAGCATTGAAGAAATATATTCACTGACTGACCACGTGTTGCACAATAAGCAGGATTGGACTTGGTGTCCACGTACATCCACTGATGCAAGTGAGTGGCATCTCTTATGACTGCAATGCGGTTCGCAACGAAGGTCTGGAATCGGCAATTCTCATTTGCCAGGTACCGCAGTACCGTCTGGCTGTCTGTCCAGTAGTAGGTGCTGTGTATATCGCAGTCGAGCTCTTGAGCAAGAACTTTGCCAAGCTTAACTGCAATTGTCGCCGCTGTCAACTCCATACGCGGGATTGTGATCTTCTTCAAAGGGGCCACCCTTGCCTTGCCAGTCACAAGTGAACAGCTGATGTGCCCAGATTCATCAGAAAGCCGCAGATAGGCTGCCACACCGTAGCCCAAGTCGCTGGCATCTGCGAAGATGTGAAGCTGACAGCTGACAACCTGGCCAAAACCCGAAGGTTTGTAGGATCTCCTGATCCTCAGCTGATCCAGGTCCTTTACCTCATTGAACCACTGATGCCAGATTCTAAGATCTTCTTCTTGGATCTTTTCATCCCATCCTATGTTTCGCCAACAAAGACTCTGTAGGAGAATCTTGGCTTTCAACAGAAACGGAGCTGCTATGCCCAACGTATCATAAACTGAACTTGTAATGGACAGTATTCCTCGTCGGGTAGCAGGCTGTTCTGGCAACTTAACCTTGAACCCCAAGGTGTCTGACTCCACAAACCCATACACCCCCAGAGCTCGCTCATTGGGAAGGCTTTGATTTTCTACTGACAACTCTCTTACGTCTTTCGCTCGCTCTTCTGGTGGCACCGTCTGCAGAACCTGATGGCTATTCGACACCCACTTAGTCAGATGAAAGCCGCCATCTTTGCACAGAGCTGTGGTACTCTGAATCAGGTGAGTAGCTTCTTGTTCTGTACCAACAGAGACAAGGTAGTCATCAACATATAAACTTTTCTTCATTACTTCACATGAAGCCTCTTCGTACCGGTTACCATTGTCCTCCACAGTCTGCTTGAGGGCAAAGCTTGAGCAACTCGGCGATGACACAGCTCCAAAAGGGTGGACTCTCAAGCGATAGACGACTGGATGTTCCTCAAGATTTGCATTCGGCCACCAGAAGAATCGGAGGCAGTCGCGATCTTCTCTGGGTACTCGAACCTGAAAAAACATTGCCTCTATGTCTCCCATTACGGCTATCTCTTCTTGGCGGAATCTCAGGAGTACGCCTAGCAGACTGTTGGTGAGATCTGGTCCCTGAAGTAGAACGCTGTTCAGAGATGTACCCAAGTATGCAGCAGCACAATCGAAGACCACTCTAATCTTCTTAGGCTTACGGGGATGATAGACAGCATGATGTGGAATATACCACACCCTGCCGTCAGCCCGATGTAGGTCTTCCTGTGGGACTTGTTCAGCATAGCCTGCACTCATAATCTTTGACATAAACTCTTTGTAGTCACCGCTGAATTCACTGTCCCTCTGTAGTTTCCTCTTGAGGCTCTCAAGGCGCTTCAAAGCCATAGACTTGTTTTCGGGTAGTTTCACATCAGCCGCTCTGAAAGGAAGACCAATGCAGTAGTGACCATCTCTGTGAGTGATTGACTTGCTCACCGATGCCAGGAATCTTATGTCTTCTTGCGAATTATCTTTCTTGTCATCAATAAGCCTCTCAGGAAAGTCCATGTTGATGGTCTCTCTGACTAGTTTATCCAAATGCCTCAGCTGATCAACTTCGGCTATTGCTGTGACCTCAGCCTTGTTTACAGAGAAGCTACAGCTTACGTCACTCTGTACTTGATCTGCATCTCTTACTAAATTCCAAACCACCCAACCAAGCATGGTTCTTGCAGCATGAGGGCTACCTGCTGGACCAGTCTTCAGATCAAACGGCGTGTAGGCGTCTGCTACATTGTTGCCAAGCAGGAGTCCGATGTCTGCATCTATTTCTGGCAAGTTGATGCTTCTGAGATGGTCCCACTTGGAAATGTCCTCTGTCTTTGGGATATGGTGCTGGGATACTGGAATTGTGCCTTTGGTGTATGTAGTCGGAAGGTCAACCTCATTCTTCAAGTCCAAGTCACTGACTTTAAGCCCATCGATGAGATACGTCTTCATGGAGTAGGGGTTCCCCATGGTATCCAAAGTGATCGATTTACATGGACCACTTGCACCCAACTGTTGTGCTAAACTCTCACTGCAGAAGGTAACAGTGCTTCCAGGATCCATGGATGCATTTGTCTTAACAGCTTTGATGCCATCTCTCAATCTGACTTGAACTGGTACAACTGCCATGGTGCACTGACCCCTTTGGCCAGCCCTCGTATTATCACCGGCATGCTTCACAAAATTTGCACATTCACCCTTGCTTCCATCTGGACTAGGCCCTGACTCGGGCTTGGGAATGGCTCTGTTTTCATCATGAAGGCAGGTTGGATGTCGAAGCTTGCAGATGTTACACACGGATCTACGACGACACTCCCTACTTTGATGTCCACGCTTGAGACATCCGAAACATAGACCTTTGGATTTTGCGAACTCTGTCCTTTCTGACAGAGGCAAACCAGACAGACGCTTGCACTTTTCTGTGAGATGGCCCGTGTCATTGCAATATATGCATGCTCTCTTCACTTCTTGATTGCCAGACTTCCAAGCTGTCGACCTGTTGTACTTTTCTCTGTTATGCCATGTCTGATCGGGTTGGACACCTGAGACATATATTGCGAAGCTGCCCTTTGAACGATTTGCATGTTGGGTGATGACCTTTGAACCCTTGCCTTTCACATCTTGGATCATTGCATCTTTGCCGAACATTGGATCCATCACCTTCTTTGCCTCCATCCTTACAAATCGAACCAGTTGGCTGAATTGGACAGTCTCGCCTTTGTCTAAAGTTTGTCGGACGATGTTTCTCCATCTGTCATGGAGATAAAATGGTAGTTTCCCCACCAACTTCCTCATGTTGTCAGGGTACTCGAGGACCTTCACTGCTTAAATGCATTTTACAGCATTTTCGCATTCAACCAGAAGAATTGAGAAGTCATCGAGCGCCTTTGGGTTATCAGGACGAACACACGGCCAGTCAAGTGCTTTCTTGATGAAGGAGTGGGCCATGCGATGCATGTCTCCATATATGGACTCCAATTCTTTTAGAGCTGCTGGGTATCCTTTCTCGGCAGGAAGGTGGCTGAAACCTGAGACAACTCTATATGCCTCACCAGTAGTGAACTGCTCCAAATAGCTCAGTCGCTCATCATCATTCTCAGTGTGTACTGCCACTTTAGTATTGAACTGCCGGATGAATTTTCGGTATTCAGCTGGTTCCCCGCTAAACCGCTTGATCTCTGGGGTAGGCCTTTTTAGTTGTCTGACAACAGAAAGAAGAATGTTGTCACTGGATGACATGGCAGTTTCACTTCGGTTGTTGGTGCAGTGCTTGTCATCTTCTCCTGAAACAGAATTGTTGTTATTGACACACAATGGCACTGGTACACTACCATGGGATGATAAGCTATTACCACTATGTTTAACTTGAACATGTACTTGTGTACAACTACTATGGTTATTACTCTCTGGCACAAAACAAGGAACATTTACATGTAGTGTGGATTGATCAATAATTTTCTTCTCTACACAATCTGACTCGTTATTTGGGTGTGCTACGGCATTATCATGTAACTGTTTAACTGAATTTAACTGAAAATTATCTAAAACTCTTTCCTTTGCTTGCACAATGTCCAGTTCAGTAGTCAAATCCAGCTCCTCTTCTTCTAGCCTTAATTTAAACCTTGCCATGTCTATCTCTTGTCTCCTCTTGAGTGCCTTGATCCTTGCCTCCAAAGCTGCTTTCTCCTGTTCTGTCCTCAGACGTGCCGATGATACTGCACTGGCAACGGAAGCTCTTGAGGCCCTCCCGCTCATGTGTGAGACGCTTGTCAGGTTTTCCATGGTCTTGGTGCCATGGCGTTGGCCTTGATATCGGAATTCTTGCTCCTTCTGTGACTGGACAGCTTCCCAGTTGGAGTAATACACCTTGAAGTTCTTCAGGTAGGTATCTCTACTGTCCAAACTGTTGTCCAGATATTCCTGTAGTTCCTCCGTGGACAGCAAACTACAGTACTCGCTGTTCTCTTTGAGCAAGTCCTCGTAAGTTGACATCCATTCTTTGTATTTAGTGCGAACTTCACCTTGATCATGCTTTTCATTCATGAGAAGTTCAAGCCTTTCTGTTTGTGACTTTATCTGCCTGAACAGCTGTGACACACACTTCGCTTTAGTGTCCTTGTGGTAGGCAAGCCCCTTTTCTGTTTGCAGTCTTGCCCTCGATGAAGTGTCTTTACTTTGTGTGTCGCCTTCATAATGTTCATGGCCTGTAGCGCCCTCTACGGTAGTGTCTTCCACCCCTTTATCCATCCTGGTGTGTAAACGTCAATGATGAATCTGTCAAACATTTACCACGCCAATTCCATGCTTTATTCAGATCCAGAAACTGTTTATTCTCGCTCTCTTGTTTACTTGTATAGTTGATCATTCACAGGCACAGGCATAAGCATAGATTGACTATAACAAATAGAAAATAAAATATGTTTTTAGCAAATATCCAGTGTTTGTGTAACTTCTCATCCAGTAAATATTCGCTTATTAAAATGCAGGAACTATATAAGCATGAGTTTACAAAACTGACCCAACCCAGTATTATTACAACACTCGCACTAATGAATAGAATATTGGTGAATGACTCAATAACCTGTTTATCTCCAAAACTGTGGCTCTCTAGATGTTTTGACATGCACAATTTCACATACATGTGTACATGTAACTTAATGCAACCCATTTCTCTCCGACAATTCTAACGTTACCAGACAATCCTTTAGGCTTACTATCAACAATAATCATGCACTAATCACTAAATAAGCTCTATAATATGATTAAGAACAAACTAATTTACCAACCGTTTAATAAACCTCGGCGGGATTGCTGTATAAAGGGGCAAAGAAATCACCAGCTAAAACGTTTTGCAGCCATGACGCTCTAAAATGTGTACTACCGGTAATCTTGAACAGCGCCCTCACTTGGCAAAAGACGAAACCTAAATTTGGCCACAACATGTAGTATTTGGGTGAATTACAAGGGTGTGACCAGTATCAGGACCATCACTCTGTGGACCACTGTAGTATTAGGGTGAATTGCAAGGGTGTGACCAGTATCAGGACCATTACACTGTGGACCACTGTAGTACCAGGGGGAATTACAAGGGTGTAACCAGTATCAATACCATCACCCTGTAGACCACTGCAGCATTAGGGTGAATTACAAGTGTATTACAAGTAATTTTTTTATGAAACGGAGACCATTTGTGACCTGGCACCACGAGATGGGTGGAAAGTCGCAAAATAACAAAATTGACATTATTACATTTCTAGAAAGAAGAAGACCAAAGCTTTCAAATGATGTATTGTGTGTTGCTGTAGCTTATTCCTAACCGCCGCTATACTCTTTTAAAATTGTTGAATTCATGCTCCCTTGTTTTGAGAAAACAGAGTCTGTGAACCGTGCCAACTATACTATCACTATCAAACGTGTTGAAACTTTTCCAGAAGGAGGAAAATCGGAGGGCCCGGAGAAAAAAAACTCGTGGTACAGAGGAGAACCAACTCTACTCACATTATGGTCGAGGCCAGAATTGAAGCTAGGCCACACTATATACTAGTGAGAGGCACTTTACGCACAAGCCACCCATGCAACCCAATAAGCCAAATTAAAAAGAATAATAAATACAAAAAACACATCCTGTAATACCTGCATACCAATTTTGACCCCAGTCAAACCTGTACTTTCAGAGATAGAGGGTCCTAAAAACTGCACCTTTATTGTAAAGTCACATGACCCCCGATGACGTCACCATGACGAATTTCCTCTTGGCCCTTTTGCGGATGGTGGTCGAGCTGTGTGCTAAGTCTCAAGTCGATCGGATTTACCAAAGTGTCAAAGTCAATAGTCTGATAAAAACCTATGTAAACAAATCTGGAAAAAAAAAAATTTTTAAAGAGCCGTTTCGGCTGAAATGCTGAAAAAGCTAAAAACACAGTTCTGGTGGTTTCTCACATATGCCAATCATAACACCAAATATTATTTCAATCTGTGAGGGTCGGGCCCGAAAGAGTGTCGAATTGACACGGAATGACTCATGTATGCCTGTAACCTGGTTTTACTGACTCAATGTAGGAATTCAACGATCGCGCTTGTTTTGGGAAGTAGCAAGATGGTTTTTCACCCAATATTTCAAGCCCTTCCAATCAGTTCCTTGAGTGCCTCATCGCAAGCTGCCCTGCCAGGAACCTTGTTCTTTCGGATGTAGGTGGCAAGAACAGAGTTGTATATGGCCTTCTCTTTGGCTGACCAGGGTCTTCTCTTGACTACCTTGTTGCCTTGAGAGTTAATAGAAAGGACAATAGTAGTTACTTAAAGAGAAACAAATGAAAACATGAGGTCAAGTGCATGTTGCCATGACACAAAATCAGTCAAAATAATGGCATTGATTTTGTTAAAAAGAAAACAAATTTTCCTGGAAGGTTATTAAACTTTGGAAATGCAATTGTATTGTTTTCAAAAACAGTAAATGCAAAATGTATGCGCATGCACTTATGTTTCGACAATATGTGAGGGGTTTTGGCAAAATGAGATGGAACTGGGGAGAGGTTAAAAAAGGGGTTCTCAAGTATTAAAAAGAAGGATACAATTCTTCTTACAATACTGTTTGTTGCACTTCAATCAAACATTCTGTTAACAAGTTATGGCTGTTTAAAGTTCATATTTATCAACATGTCGCAAAAGTAAAACTTTGAGAAAGAGGCCTTTGAAGTTTGGAGTTTTGTACATGGGTAGTTATATTTATTAGGGGGCCAAGTGTTTTTAAAAGGGTATTCGACTTGCTTTTATGCTTTGTGCTCTAAGCCACAGATATTTATTATTCATAATAACATTGTTATTAGGCATATTGGGGTATTCCACCATTCACAAACAGAAGAAAACAAATCAGATGATTTGGTGGTAATCCCCGATTTTATTTTATTCTTCGTGTCCCCCACATTTTGAGGTTTTTTTGTGACATGAAAATGTCCCCGTCTTTTCAGTCACGTATAATTTTGGTTAAAGGTAGTATACACCATTTGCAGATATCGAAAATATTTACTACCGAATTATTAAGAAATATCTTACTCATTTGAAAGTAAATAATGATTCTAGGCATCCAGGAAAATGATTGCGCTAGATATCCTGTAATTATTCCGAAAACTATAATTTTATAAAGAAAAATTCGCGATCGCCGTAAGAATAACTGCCCAACGCCGGTTGAAAACAAACGCTGTTTGTCGTGCTTTTTTCGGCATCTAAGATTGTAAAACTTCGGACAGGTCAGTTAAACGATATTTACTACACTCTCAAAAAAATTACACAGGTTATGTAACAAAATACCGTATTTTATATGTACTATATGAACTCGCTTGCAATTGTGTAAAAAAATACATAACGCGTGTTTGGTAAAAAGTTTCATAATAGTTGTGTAAAACTTTACCTAGTACTTGGGTAATTAAATTTACACATTTATTAGGTATTGATTGTTGGGTAAAATATTACCTGGTGTTTGTGTAATTATATTTACATAATTATTATGTATTGATGGTTGTGTAAAATATTACCTGGCGTTTGTGTAATTATATTTACATAATTATTAGGTATTGATGGTTGTGTAAAATATTACCTGATATTTGTGTAATTATATTTACATAATAATAATAATAATAATGAACATATAATAATAATATAAGGCGCCGGTATCCGCCAAGCAAGACGCTCATGGCGCACAATACAGATTGTTTTTAATCACAAAACCGTGAGGTAAACATGTAGGTTTTTAGAGAAGATTTAAATACAGACAATTATGATGACTGACGAATTTCAAAAGGTAATTTGTTCCAGAGTTCGGGAGCGGCGCTTGAAAAAGACCGGTCTCCCCAAGAGTGATTGGTACGGGGAACCGTAAGCTGTAGCGCTCTGGCTGAACGAAGACTACGTGACGGTTGATATTGCGAGATAATGTCTGATATGTAGGCCGGTGAAGTTCCTTGTTGTGACCTGAAAGCGAGAAGGAGGATCTTGAAGGCAATGCGATCAATGATAGGGAGCCAGTGGAGGGACTTTAAGACGGGGGTGATGTGAGTGGTGCGTCTGGATAAGGTGATGATATTAGGTATTGATGGTTGTGTAAAATATTACCTGATATTTGTGTAATTATATTTACATAATTATTAGGTAAAGACAAGATTAAGTAAAGTGTACACAACGTTTGGGTAAATATTATACTTCATTCCCATGTAAAATAACACTTCGTTTCAACGCAAAAAAAGCCTCAAAACACGACCTGTTTAACTTTTTCATTTTCATTTATTTATCTCCGAACTGCCAAATATCAATACAATCCGTTTTGAATTCCGGAAAATCTGTCCATGTATACGCCCTCCGACGCTAACTGGTTAAGAAAAATAACTTCTTGCTCCTGGAGATTTTGTTTTAGTTCATCGGGCATATTGCTAAAAATAATTGTTTTAGTTCAGTGTGATGTGATCATCTTCTTCTTGAAATTGTTAAACAAACAATCGGGCATATTGCTAAAAAATTGTTCAATCAAACGATAAAATCATGCCGGAATTTGGCACACATTATGAGAAAGATATTTGGCTATAGGGCCATCACAGACTTGTCTTTTGAAAAACTAGCAAACAACTCCGACATATTTCCAAATGCATGTCATTCTACCAATTTTCTTTTCAAAGGTCAAATCGGCAATGCTTTATCTATATAATAATACGCTACTCTCTGTCTGTCTGTCTGTGTGTCTGTCTGTGCGCGCTTTTTCGTCCCCTTCCCGGGGTCGTGCGGCGTTCAAACTCGGTGGGTGGGTCCGGCTCGGTCCCCGCAAGAACCAGTTTGCATTCGCTAGAGCGTACGAGGTCAAAGGTCATCTAGGGGTCACCTTTTTGAAGTTGGTCGGATCGTGCTTAAACTCGGTGATCGCAATGCTCGATGCGAGGTGAGCGTGGCAAAAATAAAACGGGTTAGCGTTTTTCGGGTCTTCCGGGGTCAAAGGTCGTCTAAGGGTCGAATTTTCAAAGTTTGTCCTATCGGGCTAATGGACTGGGAAAAAAATTCTAACCCAGGAGGTCATTCAGGGGGTGAAACATCCCTTCAAAATAATGGTTTGGGCCAAAAGCCATAGAGTTGTGCAGACAAATCGAAATCTGATCCCTTTGTGTTTAGCCGCTGTCAAAAAAAGTCTCTGACATCTCTTTGAGCGGCCTTGGTAGAGAACAAACACAGCTGTTATCAATCGCCACCCAGATATCCCCTGGGGGGTAGTTAGAGCTGTTGGTCGTTGTTATTTGTATCATATGGCTGTTTCATGTCTGTATTGCGCAATACTGATTTCAATGTTTACATGCTTGCAATGGATGTCCTTAAAAAAATACATAAAATAGCCAGAATGTTTAAATCTTTGATATGTGTGTCCAGGGTCCTTATATCCATCTGTTGAGACCGTGAGAAAAAGATTTGTACCCCCAAACACAGTTCATTACCCCCAACATTGTCACGGGAAGAAGTCTACAAGCAGTGCTGATTTCGCTCATATAAGGTAATGCATTGGTTTTTATATCTAAGTTGAATTTAAATAACTTTAATCAAGGGAAAATGGTGTATCAATAATTCAATACATTCTTATAACTGTTACAAAATAATGCTCAAAAGGTGGGAAATATTATAAGAAATGTAGGCCTGTGTATCTGTATCATTGCAGCCAATTAAGTTTATGCAAGGTCAGCAAAATATTTTGTAAATCAATTATTAGTCTGTCAGATGAAGCAATCAGACGAGAGTTGTATTTGGCACCTCCATGATAGAGTCAACATGTATCCACAATCCCCATCCATCCAGGGAAGTAGCTACAAACCCGAGAACCGACAAACCCCGGGTGACCGCCTAGTAGCCAAATATTATGGCTAAATCACTGGTTTTAAGGATGGGGTGGTCAAAGTTGTAACTGTATTAACACAACAAATGAACCTTTTCTACACTTTTTTACATGGCAGAAATTAATCCACTGGCTCCGTGGACAGCTAATTTTATGCAATAACAAACATTGAATTATCTGTTAAACTATGTTTGTATTATCACAGTAGAACCAGTAAAATGGGTGTAACTGGATTATAGACAACCATTAAAGCTGTAGTATTGTTGTGCTACAGGAGCCAGAATAAAGTGTCCCCAGAAATTCTGCTTGGATCTGGCTGCATGTGCACTGCCAAATCAGCACAAGCCTTAGGTGGAGAAAAGTAGTTGCACACTGCGCTTGCCGCGACTAAATGCTAGTGCCAGGTAGTAAGCACCCTACATGTGCCAAATTTCATCACAAGTTTCACTGGAGTTTATATTTTCAGGCCCACATACGCATATGCGACGAGAGAGCAGCTTAAAAATAGTTTCATTTCAACTATTTGGTTTATGCTCAAAGAAGCAAACAATTTCACAAAACGATTAAAAAAACAACTAACTGTTACTTTTACTATAAAATACAACCCTTTTTTCATATAAAAACCGTAAAAAAGAAGAAGTCCGGACTCATTGGTGGGATAATAATTTTGAATCTTGGGGGAGGTTAGCTACATTTTGATACTCTGTTTGCTACTAATAGTCCATGGGCCAGAGGCCAAAAATTCACTTATTGGTACCACCCGAGGTGGCAAAATCTAAATATGTTTTTTTGAAAGGTTTATGTCTAAGGATGATAAATTGATGTGATAGCAATTTCAGGGTGGTAGCTTATTGGTAGTAAATGCCAACTTTTTAAGCCTAATCAGAATGAGCTTACTACTTAAATCCTTAGCACTAGGGTTAGGATACGGTTGAACAATTCACAGTTACACCATTATGCTTTGTTGTGCAATGATGAAACTTGGTCAAATTATTGTTTAGCTATAGATGATGTGCCTCTGTTTACATCTGTATTCAAATGTGCCCGTCAATATGCGCACGAATCATGTTTTACATAAATTTGGTTAAGAGATGACATCAGAGGTCACATAATTCAAAGGCGATCTGACCTGCGACGTCAGTCTTTAAGCAAATTTTATGTAAAACACGATGGGTGCGCATCACTGCCGGGCACATTTGAATACAGATGTAAACACGTGACGTCAGAGGGCACATCGTCTATAGGTTTTTAAAATGACGTCACGAAAACATATATAGCCTCTAGAGGTCGCTGTTCGTAGACGTATTTAATGTACTCATACATTACACAATTTGTTTAGATGGCTAAACATTTTGTTTAACGTTATTCTTTTGTTTGTGTCCCATGTGAAACAAACCGAACTTAATTAATGGCTAAAAAGGGTTGGTTTAGGTTTGTTTTAACTATTTAGATAGTAAAATGCTGAAACTTTGCCAGTACATGTTTAGTATCATAAACTGCCTGTATATAGTCTTCATATTAGCGTCATGTGTAGGTTTTTATTGCCTATATCTCAAATATGCTTTTGAAAACATAGACATAATTTCACGAATCAACTATAAACCATACTTCACGTGATGATGAATTTATTGTCATGGCAACTGTCTATAGAGGGCGCTATACTTTGATGAGTATTACATGTACTAAGTCATTTTGTTTGCCATGTGTCAATGTGCACGTATATGACACTAAATAAAAGCAACTGTTCACATCAATAGTTACAAAATAACCTGCTCTTCAGTGGTACATATTTGTCAGCTACATGTTAAGGCAAACTGTAGAAAAAAGTAACAGCTACTGTGTAGGGTTACTAAAATAGATTGAAAGTTGGCAACAGCCAATACAATTAGCTGTAGGGTTAAATTGATTTTGTTTCTGTATATCGGCTGCCTGTCCACTCGCGTTACTCGTCATCTTCATCCTCGTCATCAGAGTAATCTAGTTCACCTTCAGCATCCAATTCCTCCTCCACTTCCTTCCGGTTTGTGCACGTGTGGAGTTTACACATATCTGTGCACTTCAGTCCATTGGCAAGACATGTGCATCCTGGGGCCAATTTCATAAAACGTGTAAGCACCAAAAGTTGCTTAGCATAACAATTCTTCCATGGAAAAAACATGGTTACGAACCAACATTTCAGTTGATGTTTATTGTTTGTAACTGTATTCAGCTGTTTTTTTTGCTTTGAATGAAAAGTACTTGGAGTTTGGGCCAATAACCTGTTTTTAATGAGCAAGATTTATTTGTGCTAAGCAAATATTTGTGCTTACATGTTTTATGAAATTGGGCCCTGGTAGCTTGCAAGAGCGCACACACTTGCAGGACATCAGTTACAACACAGCGTTTGGTGCTGGGGATCCACTCAATGGCAAGATTGCAGTCATCAGCCGTAATCCATCCATACCCCTCTGGATTTGGAATGGTGGGTTCGCTTTGAAGACATCTCCTCCACACTGAAGTTTGGTAGTTCGCTCGTAGGAAAAGCATCAGTAGACAGTCTTCACATGGTGGCAATTGACTGGACTCGATCTCTCCTCGTTTGACATGAAAAAGCTCATCACGCAGTTGGTTGTCATGAGAGGTGCGGCTGGCAGGAGCATACATTTGGCAAGTAAACCTCTGCATCTCACCAAAGAGTTCCTCTGATACTTCCCAAGAGCGTCCAAGCTCACTGAATGCCTCTTGCTTCAATGCATTTAACTTTCCACGGCCTGCAAAAGCATTTACAGTATCGCAACCTGTCATTGCATGAAGCCCAACCAGGGCATTACAAATACTGCTCCAGATTGATGATGCCAGTTTCCGAATGTCGATGAATCTTGTTCGGTTCAGTGTTCCACACTTCTGGTATATAGGGCAAGGTATGTCCTTGTTGAAGCAAAGACACAGTATGAGGACATCTGTATCCTCAGCAGAGATTACGATGGCCTTGTAGCCATGTTCCGATGCATGTAATGCATGGAGAGGCATACCCCAGCTAGCACCAGAGGGTCGGCCCAGGCTTGGCCCAGGGGTGGCAAAATCTGGCATGGGTTGGCCCAGCCTTGCCAACCCCGGGCCAGTGCTGGCCCACAGCTGGCACCATTTCCCAAAATACACTGGCTGTTGCCAGCTCTGGGCCAGTGCTGGGCCAGTCTTGGCACCACCTGAAGTAGTATTTGTCATTCCTTTTTTTTTAACGTTAGGGATGTTTGTTTTGTTTTTTATAGGGGGGCCTTTGTGTGGGTGTCTGATGTGTGTGCGTGTTTTTTTTTTTTTGTTTTTTTAATAAAGTTAATGCATGTGATGTCACACGCGCTACGCGTACGCGCTAATCGCACATACAACCGGGCGGAGCGGTGAGGTCAAACACACTTTGTTTGCCCTCACCGCTCCGCATGGTTGTACGTGCGATTAGCGCGTACGCGTAGCGCGCGTGACGTCAATGCAACCCCTTTATTGTTAAGGTGAGGGGGGGGGGGGGGGGTACTAGTGTACATTGTACGCCCTAAATAAACGTGAATTAAAATAAAACAAAGAAATTAAAGTACAGTATACTACTGAAAACAGCTGCATTTTTTGTGGTGTTTGTCGATTGATGAAGGCCCTAATTGTCTTGGCGCATGTACACGTTTAACCATGAAGCTGTAATTTGGCTTTAACATGTGCATCGGCTGCCAAATTCAGGTAAATTTTTTATTTGAAAGATCATTTTACTTTTTAAAAACATGTATAATGTTATAAGTTCAATATTATTTGTAATAAGTTCAAATTTGTTTAATAAATATATCAAGGAAATAACTTAAACGTGTTTATTTGTCAGAAATCATACTAGACTAGGCGAGATTTTAAAAAAGGGCTTGTTTTAAGGCAAGAAGAGGCATTTTTGAGTAGAAGTTGGTAACATATCCATCTTACCTAATTTCGGGGCGCTGAATCCAAAAATCATTGTTACCAAACTGTATTTTGAGATTAAAGGGGTCTTATAGGCAAACAATCCAGAAAAATGTTTTAAAATGCTTGTTTTGGTGCAAAAGTGAATTTTATTAAAATAGAAATGAGAACCATATTGACCTTACCTAATTTGGGGGCGCTGAATCCAAAAATCATTGTTACCAAACTGTATTTTGAGATTAAAGGGGTCTTATAGGCAAACAATCCAGAAAAATGTTTTAAAATGCTTGTTTTCGTGCAAAAGTGAATTTTATTAAAATAGAAATGAGAACCGTATTGACCTTACCTAATTTGGGGGCGCTGAATCCAAAAATCATTGTTACCAAACTGTATTTTGATATTAAAAGGGTCTTTCAAACAAAATAAATCACAAAATAGTTTTAAAATGCGTAATTTAGTGATAAATTGTATCTTTTTCATTGAACTAGTAACATGTCCATCTGACCTAATTCCAGGGTGCTGAATCCAACAATTGTTGTAATCAAACTGTATTTTTCGATGAAACTTGTATTACTGGCCCCAAATCCCCCAAACAGTCTTTGAAATAACAATATTAGCTAAAACAATGTGTTTTGAAATAAAAGTTGGTAGCACGGCAATCTTAAGAAATAGTGGTGGGCTTAATCCAAAAGCTGTGTTTTGACGTTAAACTTGTCTTATTTGCCAGAATTCCCCAAAGTGTTAAAATGGTTCATTCCAATAAAAGTTGGTTAACATATCAATGTATCCTGACTTGGGGGTGCTTGTTCATAACCTATATAGTTCTATTTCACCAGGATTTGTAATAAAATGTTACATGTAACCAAATGCACAAGTGGCTCCCCGGGAGTGTTGTCATTTTGTTTTCCAATATTTTCGAGAAATCACCACTTAACAGTTCAGGATTATTGGGGCAATGTCCCATTCACATTAGGTTATGTCCTTATTACCTGTCAGTTAAAGTTAAAGTTCTCTTTCTTATCTCAAACATATGTATTTACACCCCCCCCCCCCTTCCGTGAAAGCCAAACTGACATTCAAAGAGCCAAAACTAGATTAGGTCTATCCTATTAAATCATAACATAAATGCACATTGCAGTTTTTGAATTATCAAGCTATGTAATAATGTGCTTATTATTGTATGAACAATTGTCATCATCAGTTAATAATCTCTATGCACTGGATGGATGAATAGCACTCTTGTTAATACTTTAAATACTTTTGTTCTGTATTTAGCTGAATGTCACTGTGTAGCGGACGGAATGCTACAGTGTTTGGTCAGATAAGAATTAGATATTAGAGTTCATATAGGCATCCAGATCAGTCTTTTGGTAGGCATCCACACACAGTAGTACAAGGTAGCTTTGCTTTCCGACATCTGCATTGTAGGGTCTGGCATCCTTTACGACAGCTGCACGTTATCAACTCAAGACAGGCATCTGTGATTGGATCAAGGGCCATCAGAATAGGGTGAAGGCCTGTCTCATCACGTTTCCATCCCATCTCACTTGCATCTGGTAGTGCCGGTACAAGACAATGACCTTGCTTCCACACCATTGACTGGTAATGGGCACGCTTTATGTGCAACTAAAGGGAGTCACTGGTTGGGGGGAGCAATTCCTGTTTGCAGGCCTTACAAAATTTGTTGACTCGCACGTCATTTATGAAGTCAACATTGTCGACTCCATACATCTTGCATACGAATGATTCAGCATGCTTCAGATGGGAGTCGTTCAAAGTTCCTACCCCAGGCTCCGTTAGAAGCCTCCAGGATATCCTGACTAGTGCGGAGTGTCATTACCGAGGATAGTTGCACCTTAGCTTTGACAGCTTGACAGAACATGCACAGATTAAAGTCCATTGGTTGGAAACTACTTCTGCATGTTCGCGTTGTACGCTGTGGTTGGCATGATTTTGTTTGACGTCCTACGTCTGCAGCGCTACTACTACTTGCATGGCTTGATTCAGCAGCATCTTGTAATCGCTGGATTTTGTTTTTGTCAGTGAAGAGGGCATAGCATAGTTTTCATGCCAGACGAGACCGGACACAGGACAACTGTCAGTGCCAAAAACATCTCCCAATCGATCTGACCTCTAGTACTTTGGATACATTTTGTACCCCTTGACTTGTTGCTTTGCGAAGTGGGCCTCCTTTTGTTTGACAACATAAACAGGCAGAAAGGTCAGTAGACAAAGGCCTTTTTAGGCTAACAACAGGATCCATTGCAGTTGCCTTCAACTTAATGTGTTTGTATTTTCTGTGTGAGTGGGTAAACTGTTTACCGAGTTAAATGTACCAACAACAAGACAATTTAATTGCAAGCACTGAACCACAAACAAGAAATCTAAACTTCATCTGGACATGCATGAAATTTATGTTGTTCTTATCAACAAATGCTACTTGTTAATTGTTAACACACAGAAAAGTAAAAGTGTTTTTGTTCGGTATTATTAAGTGTAAAAGCTCAACCATGCAAAATATCTAAAGTTGTTCGGCAGTGTGTTTTTGTAAACTACAGGCTACATGCATTATGTGGACCTACATCATGATCATGCAGACACCGAGTTCCTCACACTCGCATGTGTAAAATCTACATGTATGTGTTGTAAATAATTGGGCAAACCACTGACAGAGATATTTGACGACTAGTTCAAACAAAACTCGAAGGCTTACAGAATCAAATGCTGAAAGGAAAACGTTTGCCATAATGACAAGAAAGTGTTTGATTACTCATCATGGCTTTGACACAAAACTTGGCTTATGCAGTCTAGAAAACACAGAAACACCCACTAAAACTATAGCAAATACTTTCACAAGCAAAACAAAATGAACAAACTGGTTATTTGATAAACACCCTATGCCATTGCCAAATGCTATCTTCAAACCGCCGTGTGTTCCTCTGTACTGTGTTTAATACTGTAGTGTAAACACTGTAAATACAGTCACAACAACACTCACAGACAACTGAACAAATCCCCCAAAACGTTATTTTGCATTCACAAATTCCAATAAAACACGGTCAGAAATACCTCCAAAACCTTCTCATAGATTTCCAATGGAGGGTAGTGAAAAATCTTGACAGATTTGCATGGAAAAGGATATGATTTCTGCAGGTTCTTTATCGTGCTGTTTTTCTACTGCATGCATATGCACCGTGAGGCATGGTGTATCAAAAAGTCTGGTGCCTAGTAACTTAACATTGAGTGTGTGTACGCACCTGGCTAGTCTGAAATCCCGTGTTATTGTGCAGTAAGTGGACATACAAATATTTTGGTGCCATACTATTTAGAGAATAATGTGAAAAGTTCGCGATGTCGTCTGCTATTTTTCTGGTCAGATTTGTGGGCTAATTTTCAAGGGGAAGGACTCAAAATTAAGCTTGGTAATATATATTTTTGAATTCAGGGCACATTAATTGGGTATAAAAAGTATGTTACACCTTTCTACTCAAAAATGCCTCTTCGTGTAACTTTTTTTGAAATCTCGCCTAGTCTATACGCGAGTCGGTTCGAAAACGTCTGGTTCCCGACCCAACATTAACTGTTAAGTACATGTACATGTACCTCCATGCCGGTTTGAAGGTGTTACCGACTGTGTGTGAAAACTGTGCCTTAAATCTACCCTAAATCTTCTGCATCCTTCATTATTTTTACCTGATTGTGGTAATTGTAAGGTAACAACATTCCACTGAATTAGTAGATATGCTTTTTCTCTCGGATATTTACTTTCATAGCTTATAAAAACGTGTTATTTTATTCCCCACATGCCTAGCCTGGCTAAGCTGTGTTCATTGCGCAATCCTGCTGTACACACTATACAGTGATGTACATGTACATGTATGACTTGTAGTACCGGTAGTACGTCGGGTTTAACTTCAGTGCACTAATATATCAAGTGAATGTTTCATTAATTTCCTTCCATCCATTGTATGTGAGTGCGTTTGTTTTTGATTGAAATAGGGGACGTATGACAAAGGGAACAATGGGGTCCCCTATTCCGCAAAGGTCCCCGATTCAGACTCGTGTGCAAATCCTATGGCGATCATCCGAAAACGTTAGAGTACAAACAAAAGAGGGAAGACGGTCGGACAATGCCCCGTCCCCTATTGACGGCATTTACCCACTTGTGTGTGTGTGTGTGTGTTTATTTGTCAGAAATCATACGCGAGTCGGTTCGAAAACGTCTGGTTCCCGACCCAACATTAACTGTTACGTACATGTACATATTGTACATGTACAAGTGTACAGCAACCAGACTATGTACCTCCATGCCGTTTTGAAGGTGTTACCGACTGTGTGTGAAAACTGTGCCTTAAATCTACCCTAAATCTTCTGCATCCTTCATTATTTTTACCTGATTGTGGTAATTGTAAGGTAACAACATTCCACTGAATTAGTAGATACATTTTTTCTCTCGGATATTTACTTTCATAGCTTAACGTGTTATTTTATTCCCCACATGCCTAGCCTGGCTAAGCTGTGTTCATTGCGCAATCCTGCTGTACACACTATACAGTGGTGTACATGTACATGTATGACTTGTACCGGTAGTACGTCGGGTTTCCAACTTCAGTGCACTAATATATCAAGTGAATGTTTCATTAATTTCCTTCCATCCATTGTATGTGAGTGTGTGTGCTGTGTCTTCTGTCTTCAGTGAATCGTTCTGATCATATAACAAATCGAGAATATTCTCGATTTGTTCAGAGCAAACAAGCAATGGCTGAACTGTCGGTAGGCAATGTCAAAGACACTTGACTTGGTAATGGTAGGCCTATTTATTTCTTCCTGCTTGAGGCTGCCTGTTGGCAAGGTGTGTCACGTCGGTTTTTTATTCTCAACGAGGCAAAACTGCAAAACAAAATCACAAAACAATTTGAATTTGCCTAGGCCGGCTCTAGGCACAACTTGTTTATTTTTAGTTGGTTAATTGCCATCACTGGACACTGCTGCAGTGCTGGATTACATGTAATTAAATTTTCACTTCATTTGCGGATTTATCTGATTGCGTTGTCCATTTGCATTGTAGTTTGTACATACCAATTTCAAGTCAAATACACATAAGTAGTGATGAGCATGAAGCGTATTGGGTATGGCGACTCATATTGGACAAAGCGTCGCCGAATCAAAGAAAATACTATTGCTGCGATGGAAAACTTGTTAAGTCAGTCAGAAGACGAAGATGCTGCCGTTGAAAATGTCTACCCAAATCTTGATGATGTTGAAGCCCACTCAGACGAGACTGAAAATAATGAAGAAGTTGTAGGATTAGAAAACTGTATCTTTGATGAGTGCCGTGAGCATGCAAAACTGGATTGTGATGAGAGAGAGAACAATGATATTGTCCCTGTCCTGAATATTACACGTACTGATCAATGTCGGTCTTCAGCAAACAGTGAATCTGTTTTAGCATCGTACTCCGGTGTTGAAAATACTTCAGAAGATACAACAAGTGATACTTCAAGTTGGTATTCTTATGCTGCGTCAGACATGTCAGATCTTGACTCTGAGATAGAAGTACAGGCAGAAGAAACTTTGACATCCAATGCAAAACAACTGTCTTTCAAGTTGGCAAACTGGGCAACAGAGTGTAATATCGCACATGAGCATGTTCGTAAACTTTTGAAAATATTGCAAGGTCCTCTCCCAGAATTGCCAACGGATCCCAGAACACTACTGGGGACACCAAAGCACTGCAAAGTCCAGGAAATTGCTGGTGGTCTGTATTACCACTTTGGTGTTGAAAACGGAATTTCAGGTGTTATGCACTCAGTTGATAAACAAATTCCAAGAATAGTTAATGTGCAGATCAACATTGATGGCCTTCCTCTTTTCAAAAGCTCAAAACAACAATTTTGGCCAATTTTAGGTAGAATTGTGGAGTATGAAGAATGTCCCCCCTTCACTATTGGGCTGTTCAGTGGCCAGGGGAAACCTGACAATATCAAGGAATTCCTCTTTGACTTTGTGGAAGAAATGAAAGATATTAAAGTAAATGGCGTGCATGTTGAAGGCACTGAATATAATGTTGAGGTACAGCTGTCCTGTTTCATTTGTGATGCACCTGCAAGGGCATTTGTAAAACAAGTTAGAAGCCACAATGCTTATCATGGATGTGAACGCTGTGTGCAACGGGGCTTTTGGAACGATAAAGTTACATTTCCTCTGACTGACTCATGCCTACGCACTGATGAAAGCTGCAGTCAAATGTCGGAGCATCATAGTGGAACAGATATTTCTCCTCTCTGTGAGTTATCTGTTGGCATGGTCACTCAGTTTGTCCTTGATCCTATGCATTTGGTTTACCTGGGGGTTACCAGGAGACTTGTATGGCTTTGGATGAAAGGTCCAGTCGCGACTAGGTGCCGAATTGGTGGTAAAAGTGTTGCTGCAATATCACAAATGCTGCTTTCATTTCACTTGTATATTCCTCGTGAATTTGCAAGGAAATGTCGATCTCTCAATGAAATAGACCGCTGGAAAGCCACCGAGTTCAGGCAGTTCCTCTTGTACAGTGCGATTGTTGCACTAAAAAGCAATATCCCTGATAATTGTTACAGGCATTTTTTGCTTTTCTTTGTTAGTGTCTTCTGCCTATCTAATACACTTTACTGTGTATCGCATTGCGATTATGCTAATGAACTTCTGCATATGTTTGTTGACCAATTTGGAGACATCTATGGTAAAAACATGCTTGTTTACAATGTTCATTCCTTGGTGCACATTGCTTCAGACGTAAGACGCTTTGGGGCTCTTGACTCCTTCTCGGCTTTTCCCTTCGAAAGCTTCCTAGGTAGAATGAAAAAGATGCTAAGGAAACCAAATGCCCCTTTAATTCAAGTTGTTAAGAGGATTACTGAAAGAAAGAGGTCTAATGCCAACATTTCTACAAGAACTACAGCTCCAGAGGCTCCCAAAAAGAAACACAAACATGGCCCTCTTCCTTTTGAATACAGGGACTTCGACCAGTACAGAAGTATCCAGTTTAAGGGATTGTACTTTTCTGCGAAAAATGCAGATAATTGCATACAAGTTGGCAGAGAGATTGGTCTAATAAGAAATGTTATCAAGTCCCAAAATTCAAACACCATTCTTCTCTTTGAACCTTTCACATCAGTGACAGACTTTTTCAAGTATCCTTTGGCTTCATCTCATCTAGGGGTCCATCAGGTTTCAAAACTTTCTGGATCACTTGTTTCTGTGTCCATTGATGAGGTTAGCTGCAAGTACATGCGACTTCCATTTCTTGGTAAGCATGTCGTTATTCCATTACAGCATAAGCTTTGTTAATTGTTTTGTTTGCGTTTTAAGTGATCAAGCATTACCTAATCACTGTTTTGAAATGGTGCAACTTCTCTTCTTTATTTTCTGCATCATTTCTGTGTCATCTGGGTCATTTCTTATTTATGAAATGAACTTCCGACTTGAACATGTACATGTGCATATACCGGTGCGGTACATGTATACATACATGTACAACCCCGATCGTGAGTGCAGTGCTGCATATCATGATAAACACATACATGTACGTGTACATGTATCTGCACTAAATCACCGATTCCCTTTTTAACTGACGACATTACCGAACCCAGATATACCGGTACATGTAACTCGAACATGTACATGTATGTAAATTGTGTACTGAAATACCAACAGATTTTTTTTTTTCGAAATCAACGAATGGCTCTATTTTGTGGAAATGTTTTTTTTCCTCAGTTCTAACATAAAAACTGCGCTATGTCTAATGAAAGAGGTGTGTTCCTGATCACCCTTGTGTTTGTAACACGATATAATCAGGTTGTGACTAAGAGCTAATTCTTCATTAACACAGGAAAAGCGCCTAAAAAAACCAACGAAATCCACATTTAATAAAAGTTTTCAGTACCGTGAGTTTTCAGTTTTCTCAGTACATGTATAAGCTCATGGACAAATTACAGATCTGTTTGACCAAAATCTACAGTGAATAAATATCTTCGGCACTTTGTGCTTGATATTTGCGGTCATGGCGACATCATTGGACTTGGACGACTATCTTGTTGTCGAGTTTACTGATGATGATAGAGTAGCAGTCATTGCCTCAAATTGGCTGGAGGGTACGAGGTGCGCTGTTTGGCCTCCATACAATGATGACGGTCGAATAAGAAATGCAGCTAAGAGGAGGGAGATACCAGGAGACACATGGCAGGCATTTCCCATCATGGTGCCTTTCCACTACGAGACAGGTAAGTGTTCTAGTACAGTATGTTACTTTAATCAGCACAGTACCAGTTAGCAATTTACACCTCTAATAGTAATAGCATGGTGCAATTTATAGGCAATGATAATGCGATTTAAATGTGTTCATCATTTTCTATCTACAGCACTCTTAGATGTTCTGTCTTAAGTAACATTTTTTGTGTGGTCTAAAATGTGTTACTTAAATCTGTGCAAATAGATGACTGGGACAAGGCTGTGAGCAAGTGCCTAAAGTTGGAGCAGGATGGTACGGTTGAGTCTACTGACCAGGAAAACTTGGGACGCTCTAAGAGACATAAGAGGTAAAGTATTGAGATATTTATGTGTAGTCCAGGATACCTATGAAGTAGCAGAATGTATACAATTAAAAGCCTCTCCACTTGGTGTACATGTACATGCCTTTTTGTTTGTACATTATTATAAGACTGAAGGCTGATACAGATAAAAAAAGAAAGACAAAATATTTGAAGATGCTCATCTAAATTTTTAAAGGGAACAAATCGTTGCCTCTCTGCAGGCTTTCTAAATTATGGATGTGATGCAGGAACAATGCTTAAACATTCAACTACTGCAAATGCATTTAAAAGTTGAAACATAAGTGATAAGTTTTCTTCTTTCTGTCGGTCATGATATCTTTAAATTCAACAGATCCCCCAAAAGATTTGGAAGATCCAGGTCCCCTAGTCCCCATAGGTTCAAAAGAATCCGACGTGCTCCACAGGCTGTCGATGGCTCATCTGATGACGAGGTACATACACCTCGCAGTTACTCACCATCTCCACCCCCGCCGCCACCAGCACCTCCAAGAGCTATGTCAGGTAAGAGCTATCAATAGACTTGAGAACTGATTGCATAATGGGTTATTTTACTTGCATTTTCCTATGACGTTGGCGCTCATAGAAAAGCGCACTTGGTGCAAACAAAGCATTTACATGTATTGGGGTTGATGGTTGTTTTGAGAACTGAAGAAAAACATGTTATAAAGGTGCACAATTGGTAATGTTTTCGAAATTATTTTCTTTATTTTACAGTAGTGCACAACTCGAAAGGCCGGAATGCAACACCCTCCAGCAGTTCTGCAACACCTCAGAGACGGGGGATATCGACCCCAAATGGTATGAAGACAAATATGTACATATATGTATACCTTATAATTGTAAAATTAAAAAGCAATGTGACCAATGTTGCTAACATTACACAAATTTAATGCACCTTATTCATTTGCAGTCCATATCCAAACAGATAGGCATGGTATGGTGTCAGTTTCAGCCTTGGAACCTATTCTAAGTAAGTACATGCATGGCAGCATCAAATAATTTGCATGGCAGGGCCAACACATTATATCTGGTATAATCATCTAACATGTGTACATTTGTTAAACTTGAACCTGCATGCATTTCACCACAGTCAGTTTTGCATCCAGCATCTAAACATGTAGCCCGTCTGTGTTTGTTGACGTACAAAACATAAATCGATCACAAAAGTGTTTAACTGCTGGGTAAATACCGTACAAGTGTTTTATAAAAACAAACTAACATGCATTGTGCTCTCATTATACTGATTCGAGCGCAATTTTGGACATTCAGAATTTTATGTTAGAGAATTTGGGGGCTTGCATCTCGTTTTTTTAAATGCTGTTTGATGTGTTTTTCAAGCATCATTCGGACATGTGTCCAAAACCGAGGAATTACACTTCTACCAGGGATGCTTGAAAAACGTGTTTAAACTCGAACAGCATCAATACTCGAGGAATTGTAAGCCCGCAAAATCGCTCAAATGAAATTCTGAATTTACAGAATTGCCCTCAACTAGATTTACTTGTAAAATAATAACAAATCCTACCTAATCCCTAATTACTTGAGCATACGTGTAGCAATATGTTATTCTCTTTTGTGAAAAATACCATTTTTTGCTGCATGTAAGAAAAACCCAATATGTATGTAATGTCGTTTACTGTTTAACGCATTGCACCTTGAGCAAAAACGGTGGTCGCCGCTATAGCTCATTTATATTTGTTACATACGATAGCATTTTCCGCGCGTTTTTTCAACATTGTGATTCCCCAAGAAAATTCCCTGCGCATTAATCATCTTTATAGTTTATTACGATGTTATCTTCCAAGACAAATAGCACTAAAACTGCACATTTGACTGCCCTTTGGTCGAAAACTGAATGTATAGAGAGCGTCGAGCGATGACCCTCGCTGAATGCAACATCATGCGGTGAACACTAACACTGACAATATGGGGCTGTTGAAATATTTTCAGGTTCCATATTCAAGACATTGGAGGAAATTAAACTTGAACTACGCTCACTAAAAAGAACTTCCAGGCGGTTGGAGCCACCCAGCAGCAACAAGCCTGTGGAGCTTCGATTTGAAATGTTTCCACTTAAAACAACGGAAGACCTTCTAAAATTTGAGGAGCAGCTTCAACATGAGGATTTCGTGGGTCAGGTGGTAAGTATTGTTATAACATGATTCTAAATTGTTTGTTTTTTATTACACTAATTTTGGGCAATACATGTGACGTGCGCCAATACCCATATTAAAAAGGAGTTGTCTACGTCTTTACTCGCGAGTTGGACACTCCATTATATAGCTAGAGGGGCGTTTCAAAAAAATTAAATGACATTGTAAATCAGTGGAAAATTAGACTTTTGAACTAAAAAGTTATTAAAGAATGGGAATAAATATGCTTGGTTGGTATTGAACAAGTTGAAGACCGGTAACCAAACCCCAACCGGTCTTGAACATATTGTATACCTTCCAAACATACATGTAATAATAATGGAAAATTTTTATAGCACACCGGTATCTGCCAAAAAAGACGCTCTGCTGCAAAATACAATCGAAACAAATAAATAAAAATGAACACAAAATTAAATAAAACCAAGCCAACTGTGGATAATCTGGAAAAGTCAGTCGAGCAACTTTAAATTCAGAAACAGTTAAGAGTATAATGCAAGAAAAGGAAAATAAACGTACATGTGTCAATTTTTGCCTCTTTTAACCTTAACGTTTGAAACAGATAAGACTAATTGGAGTTTATACAGGCCGCACGCCAAAGGAGGAAATCTATAACATCCTCAACAATGTCCTGGACAACGATGTTGTCAGAAGCTACAATTTGTCTGGGAAAGGACATAAGAAGAAGAAGGCATTCCAAGTCCTCCGACTATACAAAGTGCTTAAAAGTGAGTACATACAGCAACATTTCTACATTTCACTGTCAAAACTAAGAAAAACCTGAACCAGCAAAACGGTTCCCATGCATGCAAGACAAACTGCTGTAGTTCATGAGAGAATTTGTATGAAAACATGTATGTAAATAATGATCAAATGAACTGTGGGTTATTCGGACCATCTTTACATGAGCAATTTATTTGGCTATATTACAAAAAAGTGTGGAATTTTGGAAAATATATTTCTCTCCTTTAAAAAGAATGCTCAATCTTTGCTGTGTTTCAAATTGGCACACTAAACTGCTTTCTTAACATTAAAATTGATTGTAGATTATGCTTTTGGCATATCAAGGTTGTACATGTAGTTGCCTGACACAGATTAATAGAAAGTCGTGATACATGCAGATGTTCATATAATCATGTTATTTTATTTCCAGCCATCATCTCTAAACGTTATCCAAACATGTCTGACCAAGAGTTTCGTGACAAAGTCAGTGACTTCTTGGGGGGATCTGCGGACCGAGACGGTGGCAGGAAACTGCGCCAGGACCGAGCTAACACAGAACGGGCAGCCCCAGATGATGCAGCCCAAGAAGACGAAGGACCCCAAGAAGACGAAGAACCCCAGCTGCCACAATTGGACTAAAGATGAACTTTTGTTTTTTGTTTTTTGTTTTTTGTTTTTTTGAAAACGTACGCTGTTGTTCTTGCTTTTTTCCTGGTAAACATGATTGTAAAACTTCGGACACGATAATTACTATAAAATACACCTCCCAAATCCATTCCTGATAATTCACCAATGGTGTATCCTATCTTTAAAGGTAGGTTACACCATTGGTAATTTCTTGAATTATCATGAATGGTTAGATTTGTAGGGTTGTATTTTAGAGTAAATATTATTTAACTGACCTGTCCGAAGTTCTACAATCATTGATGCCAAGAAAAGCACAAAAAACGGCGTTCGTTTTTTAACCGGCGTTGAGCAGTTATTCTTATGTTATTTGTGTTATTTCGTGTCCGGCGATCGCGAATTTTTCCTTATAAAAATTATATTTTTCCGAATAATTACAGGATATCTAGCGCAATAATTTTGCTGGCTGCCTAAAATCATTATTTACTTTCATAATGAGTAAGATATTTCTTAATAATTCGGTAGTAAATATTTTTGATATCTGCAAATCGTGTCTACTACCTTTAAACACGTTTTTGTTCGACCCGACCCTCAAATATTCAAAAAATATGGTGTTATGATTGGTCCTATTATGTGAAATCCCTTAATTGTTTTGTGTGTGTGTGAACTTCGGACTAATTATCATAACATCCTAACTTTAAATACTTGTATCTAAAAGTATAGCACATAAAAGGCCAAGTTGTACGTGTACATCAGTTTGAAGCTCTCTGAATGGTCTCTATTTCAAAATTGGAACATAAAGCGTAGAAAAAACAAAATGTCCTTTGAACTTGAATAATTAAAATGCGTGGGCTTCGAAATTCCAAATATTTTCAAAAATTTAGTTTATAATGTTAGCAACAATCTTTGAAAATGTCACTCCCAAACTTGTTTAAAGATGGACTACAACGAAAACTCACACATTAAATTTATTATCGGACTTGTTTATGTTGTGTTCAGGTAACACTTTATTGTTACGGTCATGTTTTTCTCTAAATAATTTTGTTGCAATTTGACCAAAAAAAATTGACCTCGATTCTTCGATTTTGAAATTTCCCGCACGTCGATATTCACGACTTTCCCCAAAAGTCGCGAATATTGACGTCAAATTTGACGTCAATATTCGCGATCTGCGGAGTCCCTTCAGGGCCACCATATGTATGCGTTTTCATGGGTAGTACGTCACACACAAAGTATGAATTATTCATGAGTTAAGGGCTTTTGCTGAAACTGAGTTTTTCTGGGTCGTAGAACGCCGATCAATTTTGTTGTTTTTTTGCATGAAGGAACAAGATTTATTGAATACTAATGATATATTAGTAATCATTACACAATTCTCGAACAAAAAACAGCAACACAGCCTTTATCATTATTCCGTTGTAGTCCATCTTTAAGTTATTATTTTGTTTAAAGATATTTTTGTCAGAAAAAGGTTTTATTGTATACAAAACTATACATGCATATGTAACTGTAGCCAATCGGCAACAATAAATGTTAAATGTTAAACCAGAGAATCAGTCCTTGGACATTTTGATTGAATTCATGAAGCAGATTACTTCAACTGTTTCGAAAGAGCAAAACATGGTCAAGCTGCATTGACTAAAAGAAATATGTTTGAAAGTAAAATCTGGGGTACTTAATCTTGCATGTCGATTGCGTTGGGCCAACCTTCTGTCTGCTGCTGGCCTGGGCTGCTATTTAGGTATATCGCATATAATACACTGCCAGCTCTGGGCCAGTGCTGATCCAGGGCTGGCCCGGGTCATGCACTGCCAGTGCCAGCCTTGGGCCAACCTGCTGCCAGCTTTGGGCCAGTGCTGATCCAGGGCTGGCCAGGGTCATGCACTGCCAGTGCCAGCCTTGGGCCAACCTGCTGCCAGCTCTGTGCCGGCTGGCCAGGGTCATGCACTGCCAGTGCCAGCCTTGGGCCAACCTGCTGCCAGCTCTGTGCCGGCTGGTCAGGGTCATGCACTGCCAGTGCCAGCCTTGGGCCAACCTGCTGCCAGCTCTGGGCCGGGGCTGGCCTGGGTCATGCACTGCCAGTGCCAGCCTTGGGCCAACCTGCTGCCAGCTCTGGGCCGGGGCTGGTCAGGGTCATGCACTGCCAGTGCCAGCCTTGGGCCAACCTGCTGCCAGCTCTGGGCCGGGGCTGGCCAGGGTCATGCACTGCCAGTGCCAGCCTTGGGCCAACCTGCTGCCAGCTCTGGGCCGGGGCTGGTCAGGGTCATGCACTGCCAGTGCCAGCCTTGGGCCAACCTGCTGCCAGCTCTGGGCCGGGGCTGGTCAGGGTCATGCACTGCCAGTGCCAGCCTTGGGCCAACCTGCTGCCAGCTCTGGGCCGGGGCTGGCCAGGGTCATGCACTGCCAGTGCCAGCCTTGGGCCAACCTGCTGCCAGCTCTGGGCCGGGGCTGGTCAGGGTCATGCACTGCCAGTGCCAGCCTTGGGCCAACCTGCTGCCAGCTCTGGGCCGGGGCTGGCCAGGGTCATGCACTGCCAGTGCCAGCCTTGGGCCAACCTGCTGCCAGCTCTGGGCCGGGGCTGGCCAGGGTCATGCACTGCCAGTGCCAGCCTTGGGCCAACCTGCTGCCAGCTCTGGGCCGGGGCTGGCCTGGGTCATGCACTGCCAGTGCCAGCCTTGGGCCAACCTGTTGCCAGCTCTGGGCCAGCCCTGGCTGGCCCGGGTGAGCATTAACAAGCCTGGCCCAAGGCTGGCAAGGGTTGGCCCGGGGCTGGCCAGGGGTGGGCCAGCTGTGGCATGCCAGGGCTGGGCCAGCCCTTTCTGCCAGGTCTTGCCAGGACTGGGCCAACCCTGGGCCGAGGGTCAATTGCTGGCTGGGACAGGTGTCAGTTCATTTTGGGACGACTTCAGTTCCTTTACTTCCTCCCAGTTATTCAATGTAATATTGTAGCAGAACTCTCCACATGTGACAAAAAGCAATTTGTCGAGATATTTCCGCCATTGATGGATTTTGTGGCCTGGTGCAATTTTCTTGAATTGAATGCCAGAGCCGGACCCTCGATTACATCTCTCGGCATCTTTGATAGATTTATCAAAATACACATCAAATACAACATCGATTTTGTGACTCTTTTCTTCCTCGCGCAGCACTAGAGACAGAGCAGATTCTGCTAACTCTGCCAAAGTCATTCCGGCCCCTTTCATCTTCTGTACAATGCTCATTCCATCGATGATGCATGCTGATGGGTTGGTGATGGTTTCTGCTGGACCCACATTCTTTTCAAGCTCTCTGGCTAGTGCAGCTTTATTTGTCTTGCGAAGAGACCCATCACCATTGAAGAGTGCCCATGGCAGAGGTCCCAATGAGTGCGTTAAAACTTCACTCATATAGGTAAATACCTGTCTGCTCTGGGCAACAATGATCATATGACCAAACAATTCTTTCTGCCTTGAGGGCAATCTCACTAGCTTGAGATTTGCCGCTGACCTTCTTTCTGTTCAAGCGAGTGAAAGTTTTTAAGTTCTGCTTTCTCATCTTGTCATGGAATTTGGTAGTTGGCGGATCTTCCTTGAAATTCTTGTGAGTTTGTTCACCTACCAAGTGAGCCTTGAGAAGATCTTTGGAAACGTCTGATGTAGCCAGGCTACTAGTGGACAAGCTGATCAAGTCATCTTGATCCTGGCTCAGTGGATTGATCCAACTGGTTTCCATTAGATCAACCAAAGATTGTATGTCATCAGACTCATCTTTGCGAATTATAGGTAGTTGCAGATCTGGGTGATTCAGCTGGGAGCCACCTAGACCTTCTCATGTCTCTAAGCTGTCTGAGATGCTTGCCCCTGTACTCTGCTGTCAGATAGTACTTGCTGATTGCTCCTGGTTTAGGCTGAACCCCTCGGTCCCGCCGGCAGTTTGTGTGTCTTTGTTTACTGTCTCTTTGATGGTTTGATCCACTGGAATCCTTCCAAATGGATTTGTTTGTCCAATCTGCACTGGGAAACCACCATCCATGAAGTGGGCATGCACCTCTGGTTCATCGATGTGCAGTTGGGACAATTGTGCATGGTAGTAGGGGAGGTATTTGGCATAGTTGAGTCTGTCGTAGGCAAAGCACCATGGAATCATGTCTTTGATGGATGCCAGATGAAGAAGCCAATCGCCTTCTCTTGATGCTCGCAACAGTCCCAGCATGATCTCCACCATATCCACATAGGACATCCAGAATGTGGACAGATGTCCATTTCCATCTCTGATGAAGCTAAGATAGACCTCAAACAGCTGCATGACACGAGCACATGATTTTGTATCCAAGACCTGCTGAAACGATCTATGGCATACATCATCGCTGAATATTCTGAATGTTTGCAAAGTTGTATCCACGTGGATCACATCAGAACTAGGCGTGGCTTCCGTCTATGAGTGCCTCAGATAATAGCTTGCGAACCCTCACGGCACGGTTGTACTTGCGGCCTTCCATAACCCCAGCTATCGAACCTTCTGCATAGATCGCTCAATCCTGCATCCTGGAATCGCTTTCCAATTATTGCGAGCAGTGTACAAATAGTGTGGAACACTCCCAGTCTTATGCTTGAACTTGTTTAGATGCTTCCATACAACTTCAGTTGCTTTGGCATAAAGTGCCTGGTCGAACACACACACAATCGTATTTCTGTTGATTTACATAGTTCCCCAAAAAGTACTGAAATAATGCATATTTGTTCAGTTGTCAAGGCAGAGTGCCGTAACTTACCCCCCCCCCCCCCCCCTCCAAGACAAAATTTAAAGTTGTAACAATCAACATGCACTACTTGCATGATTTTAATTGTTCACCTGTCTCTACTGTATTGCCATATATCACATGCAATAACAGAGTAATTAAGTTTATGTTATGCCAACCCATATGCTAAACAATGTACATAATAGGCCTATAATGCCATTTTAATGTAACTTAATGGCAAAACACAAAACTAAGAAAAACAGAGACTAAGCTACTTATTTGGAGATGCTATCACAGGTTTTAGTACTTAGGTCGATCCTACAAAGCATTTGGCACCTTTAATGTTTTGCCACCTCGGATGGTACCGATATTTGGTCTGGCCCATGGACTATAAAGACTGTAAATCGTCCAAGATTGACAACGGTTTATAAAAAACTGTGCAGTTTGAAAAGTTGCTAATTCATGGCTACTATCGGCTGCAAAGCGCCCGAACAAAGCGCGAGTAATTCAATTTCACTTGCTCCAAGCATACAAGCACTAAACTTAACTCGTCTTGCACACTTTTTTTATAAACCGTTGTCAGTCTTGGATGATTTACAGTCTTCGGTAGCAAACGGAGTATCAAAATGTAGCCAACTCCCTAATAAAGGTCAATATAAATGACGTCGTCATATGACGATGCGATTCAAAATGTTGACCCCATGAGTGCGGGCTTTTTTTGGTGGTGTTTTTTGAAATACCAACCTGTAAACGTGTATGATAACTAGCAACAACATAATACATGTAGCTTGTACTTGTGCTTTTTCATATACTGAGATTACTTAAAGGCCTTGTCTGCATCATGGGATGAGCAGAAGGCACGATCGAGTCGCGAATGGCGTTGCACTTGAGCTTGCTTTGCTCCAGTTCGAAAACAACAGCAGAGAAAAACTCCCAAACTCCCGAGCACTTGTCCTGGTACTCCAAATCAAAGACAAAAAATGCCTTAAAGCAAGTGTCAACTGCCTTTAGGCCTTCAGCTGAGTGCTCACATTCGTTTGTTTCGATCCAGCAAGAGTGGGTGTAAATTTTCTGAACAGTTCCGACTAAATAAATGACTCTAGATTACTAGAAAAATAGTTCTCCACATATCATCCTGCAGTTATTTAATAATCCTGCTGCAAAGAGCGAACTATTTTGGCATCAGGGAAGTTCAAAGACGTAATGCGCCATGTTACAAAATCCGTTCGCGAATGACGCAATCGCATCACGTGTTACGTATTGTCCAATCCCACACGAGTTTGTCCGTGCGGGGTCGACGGTCATGACATGACCTACATTTCTCATCAAACATGGCGACGTCTACTGCTGCAGGCGGTGCGTCAACGTCGCCGACCGACGTAAAACAAAATAATGTGACTAGTTTGAATGTTATATGCACGTTGAATCTGTAAAATTAGAAAAAGTTAAGACCCTCACAAGTCTCAGATGGGATAGATATACTTCCAGTTCCAAAGAGTGGCTTAAGTTCAGCGACAGAGATCGCGAAATTGCCGAACATGCCCAACGTGTGGGCCTTCTTGATGACGGTCAGACAAGTCGACCGTTGAGACAACTCGACTCGGGACAAGTCGACCGTTGAGACAATTCGCCCGTTGAGACAACTCGACCGTATGTCCGATGAATGGAAAGACAAGTCGACCGTTGAGACAAGTCGACTCGCCTGCTTTTGGGATAGTAGCGGGGATTTTGACGGCGGCTGATCGCCGTTTGGGAGTTATGATACGTGAGGTTTTTGTTTGTTCGGGCCGGGTTGATATACGGCTGGGGTTGCCGCTGGGCGAGATGATAGGTTTAGCTGCTTTAGTTTAGAATATAGCCGATATATCGCATTACTATTGTCCGTGCACATCGTTCGTTTTTGTCGGGCCTGGGTGCGCACTTATCCCCGGCCAACGTAGCCGTACCGTGCACGGTAGCATCGTTTTTGCCGGGCCTGTGCGCTAACTTATCCCATCCCCGGTCTGTCAACGAGGCCGTACTGTGCACGGTGACGTCGTTTTTGATGCGCTGGTGCGCATGCAGTTTGGGATTCGGTACCGTTCATGCACGCATCAGACCATTGCGTTAATATTATTTCATAATTTGTTTATTTGTCCCAAGTCGAGTTGTCTCAACGGTCGTCTTGTCTTGAGTCGAGTTGTCTCAACGGTCGACTTGTCTGACATTCTTCTTGATCTGCATTATGAAGAAGCACGTGAAGGCAGTCCGATCTGGGATTTCACGACACCTGTTATCTGCGGTTCGAGTAAAATGATAGTGAAAGTGTTAGAAGAGCACCCCGAGTTTCAAGAAACATTCACAGATCTAGGGAGCAAATTCCAATTACAAGAAGGCACTCTGTCATCTCTAGAGAAGTTTGTCTGCTTGCTGTACCCCTAGAACTATGGGGCTTCCGATGCTCGAAGGGCGGAGCCCCATAGATAGAGAGGGTAATTTCATTTTGTTTGTGCATGGTTTATATTGTTTAACGGCGGTTAACCTGTAAAAACCCTCTCTATCTATGGGGCCCCGCCCTTCGGGCGTCGGGTGCCCCATAGTTCTAGGGGTATGCTTGCTGTACAGCCAAACAACAGAGTTTGATGACGCCGAGTATAAGGCCTTTTGTTCTCCATCTCCATCGTCTGAACAGTCTACCACCAACCCGAGATGCGCTGACCCAGCATGCAAAGCGCTGTAATTATCAGGCTACAATTCAGCGGCGATCACTACAGCAACAGATTAATGCACCATCTCCAGATGGACATGGATGAAAAATGGAGGATGGTAAACTAACAATCACATGGATGACGAAACCATCTGCACCAGATGTTTTCCTTTAGTGTAATAGCTGTAGTTGGGAAATGTTGTAAAGGGCGATGTTATTGTCTAAATGCCGAACTACCTTGTACAGATCTGTGCAAATGCACACATTGCAGCAACTTCAGAGAAGAAGTCGATGTTGTAGATGCAGGCGAGGATGACTTGGATGGTGAATTTTAAAAACTACTTGCGAGTTAATCGTTCTTTCACCAATTTGTGTTAGTATTTAACCGTATCTCTTTACTGTCTCACCTGGGTACTGGACCAAATCTGCCGAAATCTATTAGTTGATTTTCTTTTTATTCATGGGCTAATGTAATCGCCACCGAAGTCTTGCCTCTTGGTTGATGGACTTAGTAAACATGTATATGACGACACTACACCCGGCCTTCAGAACAAAGTCCGGCGAAATCTGTCTGTTTATTAGTTGTTTTTTTTGTGTTGTGTATTTTTATTTCCTTGTGGCCCTATGCATCGCTATTAAAACTGGGTACATTCTGTAATTTGGCTGAATTAAAAGCTAATTCACACTAATGCTAGTCACATTATGAAAAACCACTCTTCAAAACCTTTGTTATTTTTTTATATTTACAATGTACATGTCCTCTGTGAAGCTTTTTTTTTAAACATACTTACATGTACATGTATGTAGTTGGCTGACATATATGGTTTCTTTCTGCATCTATACCCATCTTTGACTTCTAATGGCCCTTTTATTTTTAATTATAAGCTTGTTTTTTTGTTTTTTTAATGGTTATCTTTGAAACAAGTAGAGGTTTATTAAAATGTTAATTTTATATTTTAATATTAACATTATAATAACAACAATGGTCACGTGTATCAGTTCAGAAAAGGTTTTAAACAATTTCCATTCAATTTTTTGTATATATTTTTTAGTAGGTTTTGTTGGCACGTATGGCAATCATAGCGCCCTGTGTGCCAATTTTGTTTCACAAATTTTTTTTGGGTGGTTCCATTTAACAAAAAAACAAAGATAATTTGCTGTTACCAAATTTTCAAAATCATAAACACTTGTTCTTTAATATAAAATGTATAGGATTTGTCATACAGGTGCCGCAGTGCTTTATTGTTAAAACTTAAAGTGCCAATGTAAGGCCTCAAACCACAAAACGTGCATTTTAGCATAGGGCCTACGTGATTGTTAATAACTTTAATGAGGTATACAAAAAAAACTGCAGATTTTTGTTGTGGAGAACTTTTTACCTTGTGTTTGTGATGTATTGAACCTCATATATGTGCATTAAAAAAGTAGACCCAGAGTTGCTGGAGCGAAACGCATTTTACAGCCTGTTTTTCAGTGTCGGCTGAAGGCCTATCAGTGAAATACGAGGATATTCGCACCGCACGAAATTTCCTCAGGAAAGGTGGTTTCATGTTCAAGTTTGACCTTAAATTTATTTATTCCATTTCTTTACCCAGGGTGTGCCCAAACAGTTTAAAACTGGTTTTCATTGGGGCCCTGCATACATCATCAAATAAAACAAAACAAACAAAAGAGGCAAGACGGTCGGACAATGCCCCGTCCCCTATTGACGGCATTTACCCACTTGTGTGCGTTGGGTGTGTCTCTGCTAACTCCGCTAAAATGTCTTCCAGTGATGATCCGTACATATTTTCGAGTAGGAATACGTTGGAAGATATGTTGTCACCTCAAGAACTGACTCGCCAATTTATTTTGATGGTGATTTAAACCAGTATTTTGGGACATATTCGATGAGGATTTATACTGCAATGAGGATTTATACTAAAGCGGCAGATTCAGAAGGGAAGAAACTTCCTACACTCGTGGCTGATTTGGACCCCTTGTAACAGAACAGGTAATGATGAAAAATAAGCAAGAAAAGGTAACAAGAACCTTGTATTCCCAACATTTGACTTAGCTCTCAGCAGCTTATGTTGGCTTATTATTTTTAGCCCTATTTTTATGGTCTAACTCAGCGTCACCCAATAAACAGAGGAACGTGAAAAACACGTTATTTTTAGGTGATAAATATGAGGCAAGTTACGTTCTTGAGACACGTGAAAATCACGTCATATGCGTTAATGCGTTAATGCGTTTTCACCAAATATTCACGTGATTTAATCACGTTGAAATAACGATAATTTCACCATACAAATAACGTTATCGGTGCTTTCTTAAATCACGAGTTTTGCACACCTCACTATAACGTCATTGTTTCCTCCCTGAATCACGTAATTTACACCCATTATTCACCTTATTGGCCCGTTTTTTGGTCACTTTTTTTCGCACCCGATTATGACGTTCTCGGATCACGTTTTTCACACCAATTATTCACCAATAACCAGTGACAATCACGTGATTTTCACCAGTAATTTGATGGTAACTTAAGAACCAAAATATTTGGTGTTTTAAAAACCGAATAAGAACGTGCTAAATACTCCAAATAATCACGTTATGCGGAGTCGTAAGATGACAAGGTAAGTTACCAGTGACAATCACGTGATTTTCACCAGTGATTTGATGGTAACTTAAGAACCGAATCTCTCGACGTTTTAAAAACGAAATAATCACGTATTTTAGCACGCCAAATATAAGGGTTACAAACCCGTTATTTGATCAAGTGCATGAGTGGTCATATTTTAACGCGATTAACACGTGTTAAGGTAACGTTGACTAATCACGTTACTTTATTTACGTGACTATTACGTGATTTTCGAGTATGATTAGAACGTGAAAACAAAGCTTCTAATAAACCAATAATAATCACGTGAAAAAAACGTGAAAATTTGGTTTGAAAACCACCAAACCTAAAAATCACTAAATATTCACCGACAAAACTGGTTCTTTTTTGGTTCTTTGTTTACTGGGCGGTAGTCATTATTCCGTGTCGAAAGTATACCAGCCTTTTGTTAAACCCTGAACGGTTTCATTATCACATGTCAAACCAGACTCGGAACAAAACAAATTTATGTTGGTTTTTCTGCCGTTTTTGCTACGCGGGTATACGACAGGACAGCATGGGCGAGTTAGCGATTGTAAAGTACATGTACGTGTTGTACGTATACCAGCCCTTTTAAAGTTGTGCATTAGTAGTACTTTTTAGGACCTTCGAACGTATGAGATAACTATGACCTATCTCCGTCGAAAATTATTCCCATTTACAAGAAATTAATTTCTATTACATGTACATATTTTAAATCGCAAACCATCGCTTCGACCTTGCTAATAAAAAGGTTTATCCTCCCCGTTTTTGTTTTTAGTCGTAATAAGTTCTTGGGCCATTTTCATTTTCGAATGTTTTAGACAAACCTTGATGCAATTTGTTGTATGCGGGTTGGCGCATCCATTTTATTTTATTTTTGTTATTGTTGATATATCCCAGGTTGTGGCAAATCTGTGCAACAAGGCTATTGGACGAACCACTACATACGATCGAGTATGGCAGCATCTCGCCTCTACAACAAGGGCTTCGGTGGCCAAAACCAGTGAGGACCATAGGAGAGCAGTCAGCCGGGCTGGAACCGCATAAGCGCGTCGTCGACACAGCAAAGAGACCGCCAAGACAACTGTTATAAGAGCTCTAGGGAAACTGTCAACATAGCTCTTACTAAGTTGTAATAAATATAACAATAGCAATTTCTGTGTCCATTGAGTCGTTCTGTTTCTGTTAATTCCTAAAGGAATGTACAGTTAACTGTACATTCTTTAAAATAATCAACACTTTTCTGAATAGAGTGAAGTCACAAGAGTAGTTTAAGCAGTGCTAAGAAAATGGGCCCGAATTGTATGACCCAAAAATGTTGTTGACACATTTTTCTGTCATGCATGCAGTTAATTCATCCTAAAAGTACATGTATGTACAGTAAAGTCATTACGTGTATAATGTACATGTCAACATAATGGGGGAATTGTTATAATTTTTAGTTGGACTGACCGGATGTAAACTTAGTTCTTACCAAGTCCTGTGGACAAGCACCCAAAGGCTACGCCTGCTGAGACTGCGGCGAGTCGCGGAAGACATCCCGGCAGGCCTCGGGGTAGGAGAGCCCGTGATTCATATCCGTTGACGGACGGAGTTCCGCCTTCAAGTCCAGCCGAAGGTCTGGTTGTGCCGCCGAAGGCTGGTCCGGCTGACGGGGCGGGGCCGTCCTTCTTTGTCCCGGCGAACCCGGTATTTTCGGCCTCCGGTGCTGTGCTGTCGCAGCCCCTTCGCCTGCCGCATTCAGCAAGCCCGACTTTTTCGACGAGCGGACTTTTTTCTCCGCCTCCGCCTCCCCTTGCTGCTACTACCATGACTACTTCTAACGTCGATGTTCACACCTCTGCCGCTCCCAACACTTTCGGGAGTACTTTCAGCGTGTCCAACGGCAACGCGGGTCCACCCACCAGTGCTGCTGCGGTTATAGCGGGTCATCGGCGTCCGTCGTCGTTCCACCGGCCCACGGGTCAGCTGGGTTTGGGACCCATTTTGCTGGAACCACCACAGCACCAGGACTGGCGCCCTCTGTTGTCGAGGGCACTGCGACGCCATCGTTTGCCGTTTCTACAGCACCGGTTCCGGGTGGTTTTCAGCAGCATGCTGCCGCTACGGCGCCATTTGCCGAAAGTCGCCAGGACTTTAACGTTGGCCCTTCCGGCCCTGGTAACACTGGTCACCCTCACCTCTACCCGGGAACATCGGGGCATCAATTTTTTCAGGTGGCACAGCCACAACAAGCTAACGACTACGGGGCACCGTCCGGGACCGGGGTGTTGTCTCCTCACCCGGTCGTCCCCTCGGCCTTCACGCTGGCGCCGGGGTTTGCGGGTCCCGCTTCTACTGGTATAAATAGCGGCACCTACATGGTGCCTGGGGGTGAGTTGATCAGGCCACATTTTTCATTTCCCACAACTACCCCTAGCGTAACTGGTAGCATCACTGGCCCTGTTAGTAGTGTAGGCATAGGCATAAATAATCATGCTACCAATAATGTTGTCTGGCCTACTGCAGTGGTGGCGAAATCATTTGAGCAGGGCAGTGCCAATTTTTCCCTTTCTGTTGAGGGGGGGAAATTGGTGTTTGAAAAAAGCAGGGTTGCAGCGCAAGAAGGTTGACACGTTCGATATGTGGCAATCTGCTTTTAACGTATTTATGGCCATTTATACGATGAAGCATGCATCCCGGTTTTCTGAACTGCTAAAATATGCTGATATTATCCGCACGGCCTGTATTCAATTTCCTGGTCCAGGTTGGCGAGCGTACGACGAAAAATTTCGTCTCCGGCAGGAAGCGAACCTAACGCGGTCATGGGGGAGATCGATTATGAGCTATGGCTAACAGTTGCGGCGGCCGGCACCACTTCCCCAGTAGTTGGGGGCGCCCTCTATGGTTCCCCGGCTAATTCTCGGTCCAAACCAAGTAGGTCAGGCGTATGTTTTGCTTTTAACGCTGCCACGGGTTGCTCATTTGCGCATTGCAAATTCACACACTCGTGCCAAAAATGCATGCGATTTGGTCATGGGGCTACTCGCTGTCGAGCTTGGAGCCAGGTGCGTGGGGTGCAATCCAATGCTACAGGCACCGTTTTTTTCTCTCGCATGCACCAATCCCGCACCCCCGTAGCGATTGAAGCTCCTCGCAAAGTTGATCTCTCAGCCGGACCTAAGCGTCCGTTCGACAACTTAGGCACCAGACCTAAACAGGCCTCAGGACCCGCGGGTCCGCAGCATTCTTTTCGCTCTTCCAACCCCAATTAAGATTTCGGTCTTGCAGGATTGGCTTGTCAGTTACCCTGTAGTTGCTGATGCCAAAGTTTTGTCGAAAGGTTTTTCTGAGGGGTTTTCGTTGGGTTATTCCGGCCCCCGGTTACCACGCGATTCTCTTTGTTTGGCTTCAGCAGCAGAGCGTCCCGACATAGTCCACGACAAATTGTCATTTGAAATAGCCCTAGGTAGAATAGCTGGCCCCTATACAGTCCGCCCGTTTTGCAATTTACAGTGTTCCTCTATAGGCTTAGTGCCGAAACGTGAGCCCGATTCATTTAGGCTAATACACCATTTATCCTTTCCAACTAGTCATTCCATTAATGATTTTATTGACAAAGATCTCTGCACAGTAACTTATGCCTTATTTGACAAGGCGGTGAACTTAGCCAATTGTGCGGGGGCGGGGGCGTGGTTAGCCAAGGCTGATATCAAGTCGGCTTTTCGCTTACTGCCTATATCTCCCATTGACTATGAGCTATTGGGTTTCACATTTCAAGGCATGTTTTATTTTGACAGATGTTTGCCGATGGGGTGCAGCATTTCCTGTTCTCTGTTCGAGAAGTTTAGTACTTTTCTCGAGCATCAAGTTAAATGTTTCAGTCATTCATCAGGTGTAACCCATTATCTCGATGATTTTGTGTTCGTTGGGTCCTCGGCAGAAAGTTGTGCGCAATTGTTGTCATGTTTTCAATCCGTTTGCGAAGTTTTGGCGGTACCACTGGCAGCTGAAAAAAACAGCTGGCCCGTCTCAAGTTCTAACGTATTTGGGTTTGGACATTAACACGGTTGATAAAAAGGTTTGTGTGCCTGCAGACAAAGTTTTAGCCACCTCACAGCTAATTAAACAAGCATTGACGAAACGGAAGATTTCCTTGAAGTCCATTCAATCTATAGTTGGATTACTCAATTTTCTATGCCGGGCTATCCCACCAGGGCGAGCTTTCCTGCGCCGCTTAATTGCGTTGACTTCGGGTCTCTCCCAGCCTTACCATCGTGCGCATCTCCAAAGGTGCAAGGCTCGATTTGCTCACTTGGCTTGATTTTCTTACCAACTTCAATGGGGTATCAGTATTTGCAGGTGCGGAGTGGGAGTCCGATGATAGCCTATCCCTATTCACAGATTATGCGGGTAGTATTGGCTATGGAGCTTATTTTCATGGCAAATGGGTACAAGGCCGTTGGCCAGCGGAGTTCTTGCATAACCCCCCCTCAATTGCATATTTGGAATTTTTCCCACTGTACGTGGCTATGCTGTGTTGGGCTCCTTTGCTCGTCGGTCGCAAAGTATTGTTTCACACTGATAACACCGCGGTAGTACAGATAATTAATAAGAAATCTTCCCATTGTGCCCGCATTATGCAGCTGGTGAGACCTTTTGTGCTTCAGTGTCTGCTTTTTAATGTTTTTGTGAAAGCGGTTCATGTGCCGGGAAAGTCTAATGAAATTGCGGATGCTTTGTCCCGTTTTCAGATGGACCGTTTTCGCCATGCAGCCCCCGAGGCAGATCAGGTTATGACTCCTCTCCCTCCTTTCCCCTCGGTGTGGTAGATAACGAAGTGGAACGCTTGCTAGCTGCAGCCATTTCCACTAATTCACAAAAAACCTATGCTTCTGGCTGGAGAGCGTTCAGCCAATTTCGGCAGCATTCTTTTTTAAGCAATGTGCCAGCATCAGTTGAAGAAATGCATCATTTTATAGCATGGCTTTCACTTCGGGGCTTATCCCCTTCCACGATTGCTACCTACATAGCAGGTGTAAGTTATGTGCATAAAATATGTGGGTGGGTAGATCCCACCAAGGACTTTGTTGTCGCCAAACTGCTAGAAGGTGCCCGCCGGCTCTGTCCGTCTCAAGACAAGCGTTTGCCCATTTCCCTGCCTTTGCTGGGACACATTCTCAATGCTGTACCTGCTGTTTGTTTTTCCAACTTTGAGGCTAGTCTTTTTCGGGCAGTATTTTTGAGTGCCTTTTTCGGTTTTATGTGGGTCAGCGAATTTGCAGTCGGTTCAAAATTACACCCTCATAACATTGTTTTGAGTTGCCAGGACGTACAGTTTATTCCACCTTTACCCACTGCCGAGTCTGCTTCTGTTGTGATTCATTTTCGTAAATCCAAGAACAATCAGCGTGGCCTCCCCCAGAGTGTTCGCTTGGTGCAGTCCAGTGACAAATCATTGTGTCCGGTTACGGCCTTATGGCAGTTTTTTGCCATGCGGCCCAATTGCTCGGGCCCCTTTTTCTGTCATTTTGACGGGAGCCCGCTGACGCAATATCAGTTTAATGCGGTGCTACAAAAAGCTATCCATTTTTTGGGACTTGAGGGGGCCCGCATAAAGGGGCACTCGTTTCGCATTGGTGCGGCGTCCTCTGCATCACAGCTGGGTGTGGCAAGGGCTGATATTCAAATTATGGGGCGCTAGCGTTCTGATGCATTTTTGTCATATATACGCCCATTGCCTGTTTGTAGCTTACCACAGATACAGGGTAAAGACCCCCCCCCCCCCCAGTTATCCTCCGCCCACGTTAGCCTATGCAGCACACTTTAACTAGAGGTGTGGGTTGTCTAGTGACAAAACTTCCTTTCATTTAATTACTTCAGATACAGTCTGGATAGTGGGGGACTCTATCATCCGCCGGGCCGAATGTCAGTTTGAGCTACCGGTCAATGTCCACTGGAAAGGCAAAGGTGGGGCCGGCGTGGGAGACGCTTATGACCTTCGGGATGAGTTGGGTCGAGTCCTATATGATTATCCGGCTTACATGATTATCCATCTAGGCACTAACGACCTCATTAGAGTTGACGAGTATGCCCTGCGTCAACAAATCGCAGTCATGCTTAGGGATTGTTTACAATGGTGTCCGACTATGACAATTGTCTGGTCCGACATTCTCCCGCGCGTTTTTTTATGCTGGGGCTCACTCTCAACCTGCATTAGAGCGCAAACGCCGCACAATCAATAGGTGGGCGCGAGCACAATGTGCCAAGTTGGCCCAAGCCCTTTGTATTCAGCATCCTGAATTTGTTTGGTCGGATGGTTCTCTGTTCGGGATGATGGGGTTCATTTGTCTCATTTTGACAACCATCTTTTTTCAAACAACTTGCTTCAATTTAACAAGTCCCACATTTCCCCATAGATCCCTGTTTTGTTTTTGTGGAGGGTCCCTGTCCGTCTTCTCCTGGTGGGCGCGCAGGCGCGTAGGCGCGTAGGCGCGTAGGCGCGTGTGGCAATTTATTACGGATTCAGACAGCCAGTAACGCAAGTCCTCACATTTAGCGGCCTAATAATCAAATCAGGCAGTAAATTATATTTTAGGCAAATTGCTCTGTTGTCATAGCGCTCGCGAATTTACCGAGGCTAGATTTTCCTGACCGAATTTAACATCGGTAGATGGAAGCAACTTTGTGGTTGCATGTGGTTGCCTCTTTGGCAATGGGCATTTGGTTGCCCTGTGTTGGTGGGCCTGGTGTTGCCCATTATAATGGTCGGGCCTGGTGTTGCCCGGGGGCCTGGGTGGCCCAAATTGTTTATTTGTTGAATTGTTTCCTTTTACTACCGGTGTGCCCTTTCACTGGTATCCGGAATAAAACATACTGGCATTTTCGAGGCTGTGGCATCACTCAATAACTTGTTTCCTTTGTGGTTTATTTGAGTCGAATTATAAATTCGGTATACGCAAAGAAAGGAAATATAAAACAGATTTAGATAGGCCGGTGGTAAGACGCCCCATTACTATCATAATTTTCTTTCCAGTCTTGAAGTTGGTTAGAGTTTGGCCCGCCACAAAATCAAACATTTTCTTTGGAGAAGGGTCTCTTTTTCATCATGGCGTTTCTCCAGCTAGGATTAAGGGGTGGGAAAGTTCTCATCAATATCGGATGAATTCGTAATTCGGATGTTTTTTGTAAACTCGGATGCTTTTTTAATTCAGATGCTTTTCAAGTTCGGATGCTTTTTGTAATCTCGAATGCTTTTTTACTTCGAATGCTTTTCTAGTTCAGATCCTTTTTATATAAACTCGGATGCTTTTTTAATTCGGATGCTTTTCTAGTTTGAATGCTTTTTGTAAACTCGGATGCTTTTTGCAAACCGAACATATTCGCAAAACGGATGCTTTCCCAATCCGGCACTAGGGTGGCCCTGAAAAGACATTACACATCGCAGATTCTGCGATATCGCGCATTCTGCGCGAATTTGAACGATGACAAACATGTTATCGTATATATTGTTACGAACACGGCCGGGTCACGTGATGCGCCGCGCGCTGCGTACGTGACCCCGCGTTGTACTGGTGTTACTGGGCAACAAGCCAGGTTATTCGCGGGCTTTTAGTAGCGCGCTGACTTTCTAGCTGGGCGTCGGACAGAGAGGATCGTGCTAGCGATTCGGACAGCTTGTGCAGCGGACAGTGACTCGTGCAACTTGATTGACAGGAAATATGTAGTGGAATACGTGGAATAAAGTGGAATAAAGTTATACCGATCACAAGAAGAATTGTTCCTGAACCCAAAATCTGTGTCCGTGTTCATTTTACTTTGCCATTTGTCGGTCTGTGTGCCGTCCAAGTCCGTAGCTGTTTTGTCACAAACACCCGACCTACATGACCTAGTTTTTCCTAGCAAATCCGCCCTGAAAAGCCCTTGACCGCAACCAGACTCGTTACATTGGTGGCAGCGGCGGGATATGAACTCTTTTGTGTTATGATTTAATCGAAGCTAGGCTTAGAACTTAGGTTGTAAAGAGACAGTGCCAGTGAGACTGTGGAATCCAACCAGTGACCATGTGACCCTCTATAAGGGTGCAACAGCAGGGACATTCTTGACAGTGGATGCAGTAGGACCCGCCATTGACACAGAATCCGAACGGATAAATGTGATAGAGCGCGTTAACCTGGCATCTACAGCTGAAAGCGAAGCGGGCTACCAGGATGTAGAAGTTGCGGTACCAGCTCATCTTCAACATCTTTATGAGCAAGGCTGTACAGAGATAGACGCCGGACAAAGAAAATAACTCAAAGAATTGCTGGTCAAGTACCAAAATCAGTTTTCTGCCAACTCGGAAGACTTGGGTTGTACGAAGCTAGCTCAGCACCGCATCGAAACAGGATCTGCCTCTCCCATTAAGCAACCGCCAAGGCGACTGCCAATCCGACAACGGGCCGTAGTGGAAGAGGAAATTCAGTCGATGCTGACGAAGGGAATCATCAAGCCGAGTTCTGGATCGTGGGCTTCACCAGTCGTGTCTGTCCGGAAAAAGGACGGCAGCGTACGGTTCTGCGTTGATTATCGCCGCCTAAATGCAGTGTCTCGAAAAGATGCATATCCAATTCCACGCATAGACGACACCATAGACACGTTGTCGGGCTCCCAGTACTTTACAACCTTGGACCTTGCCTCAGGTTACTGGCAACTGCCAATGGATGACGACCACAAAGACAAGACGGCATTTGCAGCCCACTGCGGTCTTTACCAGTTCGAGGTAATGCCTTTTGGGCTGTGTAATGCCCCGTCCACATTCGAAAGACTCATGGAGGGGGTTCTCCGTGGTCTGCACTGGCAGACCTGCTTGGTCTATCTTGATGATATAATTGTCTACAGCCGGACATTTGACGAACATCTTGATCGCCTCCAGCAGATACTGGCCCGCATTCAGGAAGCTGGATTAAAACTTCAGCCGAAAAAATGTCATGTGCTGCAGCGACAGGTTTCCTACCTAGGTCACATTGTGTCAAACGAAGGCGTCAAGACAGATCCCGAAAAAGTTCAGAAAGTACAGAATTGGCCAGTCCCGAGCAACTTACACGAAGTCCGTAGTTTCCTCGGTCTCGCGTCCTATTATCGCCGCTTTGTGCCAAGTTTCGCTGAGCTGGCCAGACCCCTCCACAGACTTACTGAGAAGGGCAATGCTTTTGTCTGGTCCAATGAATGTCAGGTGGCGTTTGATGCTCTGAAGCTTCGACTGATCTCCTCGCCAGTCCTTGCGTATCCCTCAGCGACCGGCAAATTCACACTGACGCCAGCGATTATGGAATCGGGGCCGTATTATCACAGCGACAGGACGTAACAGAAAAGGTCATAGCTTACGCCAGTAGAGCTGAAAGAAAGGGCAGGTCGGGAGACTGGTGATAAAGTCTAGGATTGGTGTTTCACTCCTTTTATTACTGATTGTTCACAAATTACAATTATGAAGAAAGAATTAAGTCTGTTTGATGCAGTGCCGTGGAGTGGTGGCCGTGTAATGTAAGCCGTGTAGTGTAAGCCGTGTAGTGTAAGCCGTGGTTCTACAAGAAAACCAAATTAATACAATAGTAAATATTGGGAACTACTGGAATTATAATGTGACATGAGACCTACAAAAGTTATGTAGAGGAATAAGGAATGTTACCCATTATCAACTAAATTAACCGACAAACTGAGCAATTAGGTGAGCTATTATAAGCCTCAGATTACACTCAATTATGCAGTAATGATGATTAGAGAATATGCAAGAGAATATGCAAGAGAATATTCCCTAAATATCAATAAAACTGTACATGCACATGTACCCATGTAACGACAAGAAGAAAACCCACATTGTTTATCCGTTACAAACACCCACAAAATATCCCTTAAAATCATCCATAAAATGTACTTACTTTCAATATCTACGCACGGTTATGAGGACAGCACACAGATGATTAGGAAAATTGGGTTTAACCTAGGATTTTAGTTGGATTACCTACATTATTGAGAGATTTATTGGAACGGTTTGAGGAACGTTAGTGAAACGAGAATCACGAGGGAATTTTCTAGAATCACAAACACGAGAGGGCGCTATATAGGTTTTCAGCTTAGACACTTTCGTACAATAGCCTTAACAAAAAGTGAAAGAAACTACTGCGTAACGAGGAAGGAACTGCTCGCACTGGTTTTCTTCGTAAAGCACTTCCGGCCTTACCTGTATGGACAGAGGTTCAAGCTCCGGACGGACCACGGTGCGTTAAGATGGTTATTTGGATTCAAGGAACCCGTTGGGCAGGTGGCGAGGTGGCTTCAGGTTTTGGCGGAGTACGATTTTGAGATCGAACACCGACCCGGGCGCAGGCATGGGAACGCGGATGCCATGTCCAGGATGCCGTGCAGGCAGTGTGAATGGATTCCTGGTGAAGTCACTGATCCTGATGAGGTAAAGAGTGACTGCCCCACTACAGAAGTACTGTTGCCATCTAAGCCAGGAATGGAACCTGCAGCAAATAACCAGCAGACGGACATGCCACAAAGTAAAGAAGGAAACAGCAGTCCAAGGAAAAAGTCGATAAGGCTTGCCGTTGCGCCAACAGCAATTGCAAGATCGAAGCCTTGGGATGATTATCAGGTGGATTGAGTCGAAAGAACCAAAACCAAAATGGACAGATGTCTCTCCGGAGAGCGCCGAGTTAAAGAGCCTGTGAGGTGCCTGGGATCAACTTTGCCTTCGGGAGGGTGCATTGCACAAGAAGTGGGAAGACGATCCCGGCGATGAAGTTCGTTACCGACTTGTCGTACCCCGAAAACTGCAAAAGGAAGTTTTGCAACAGCTACATAACTCACCGACTGGAGGGCACCTTGGTGCCAAGAAGCTGTACGAGAAGGCAAAAGCACGATTCTACTGGTCAAAGATGAAGGAGACGGGGATCTGTGGTGCAGAAAATGCCTAGAATGTGCCAAACAAAAACAATCGGCTAAACACCAGAAGGCATTTTTAAAACAGCAAATTTCTGGTGTGCCACTGGAGAGAGTGGCTTTAGATATTACAGGACCACTACCAGTGACGAACGAGGGTAACCGGTACATTTTGGTGATCTCTGACTATTTCTCAAAGTGGACCAAGGCATATCCGATGGCCACCATGGATGCAAAGACAGTTGCCGAAATCTTCGTAAAGGAGTTCGTTTGTAGATTTGGAACTCCCCGCCAACTTCATAGTGACCAAGGAGACAGTTCGAAAGCCGGTTGTTCCAGGAGATTTGTGCCTTACTTGGAATCGATAAGACGAGGACAACCCCCTTTCACCCACAGAGCGATGGTCAGGTCGAACGTTTTAACAGGACGCTAAAGACCATGCTATCCTCATATATAGCGGCTAACCAGAAGGACTGGGACAATCACGTTCCGTTAGTCATGATGGCATATCGTGCCTCGGTGCACGAGAGCACTGGCCTGACGCCAAACCGGATGCTGTTCGGAAGAGAGGTGGAGCTCCCGCTGAACTTGATGTGCAGTCTCCCGCCAGAATCCGACAGATTGCCCATAGACTACGTAGAAGACCTGCGGGACAAGTTTGATGCCATCCATGAGTTAGCCAGAGAACAACTCAAGAAATCGGCCAAATACCAGCGCCGCAATTACAACCACAAAGCCCAAAAAGGGCGCTACGAGATTGGCGGAGCTGTTATGGAGAGGGTAGGAACAAAGAAAGTCGGCCTTTCCCCCAAACTGCAGCCGAAATGGAACGGCCCCTTGCTTATCACCAAGGTACTCAGTGATTTACTTGTCCGAGTCCAGAAAAGTGCCCGACACAAGCCAAGAGTGCTTCACGTCAATCGGTTGAAGCCATTCCATGGTGACGTAGACCGAACGTGGTTAAAAACCACAGACGGGTGAATACGGGGCAGTACCAAACCCCGGAGATACTAAATCCCCGCATAGCCCGGAGGACGGCGACTCCGATATTGATCGGCTCAGTGATAATCGCCCTGACTGTGACTACCAGGAGGATGACGATGTCTGTGGAGGAGACCGAGGACCCGACCTTATAGGCCCAGAGAATAGCAGTCAATTTGAGGCCCCAGACAGACCCGCTAGTTCCGAGCCAATTTCTCAAGATGAGGGTGGTCCCCTGGCTTTGCAATGTAACCCAGTAGTAGAAGGGAGGCCCAAACGGCCTCGGCGGGCCCCGCAGCGGTATGGAGAATGGCAGTTATAGCCTATCATGCAGACAAGCAGGAAAGTCCAACCAGAAGTTAAACATGTACATAACCAGAGGTCCTTTTCGTTTATTTCATTTCAGAAAGATGGGACGCGACAAGGCTCGAAGCCGTTCTCCTCTGGGCGAACCTACCTGCAAAGTATGCCATAAGCAGTTTACAAGTGCAGCCAGCCTGCGAAGACACATCGATGAGCAGCATCTCAAAAAAGGGAAGTTGAAGTGTCCGTCATGTCCGACCCTCTTTCTTAGATCGCCACTGGGATGCCGCACACGAATCCTCGACAGAACCGGAGGTTCCCCGTACGCTTGGACGGAACCTCGACGTCTTGCAACTTCACCCATACAAGGCTGATCGTCGGGCCGTGGCCGTGGAGACTCGCAATGACCATTGCCCGCCCCCTGTACGCAGAGTGACAACTTTGACGGTGGGGACTTTTTCAACGGCCTCGGTGGAATCGCGTAACAAGGGAGTGCAGACAGAGCATGGGTTAGGACGAGTTGTGGAGCGCACCACACAGGAGCTGTTCGACGGCAAAACTGTCCTAGCCAAGCTCACCAAGGAACGTTTTGTTTATGAGTAATGCCCACACGAAGTAACAAACAGATTTTTCCAAGAGGTTTGTCTTGATTATAATGTTCTTTCAGACGTTTCTAAAATAAATATTTGAGGTTTATATTTGAGAACCAACGGTTTTGCATATTTTGTTACAAAGCATACATTTGTCTTCCGAAAGGTAAAGACGACATTTTGATAAGTTTATAACAGTTATTTCTTCTGAGAAAGTCCGATGGAAAACTTGCCTTTCATTAAAGTTTTTGATATTGAAGTGTTTGAGCTTTAGATTAAAAATGTGCCAGTATAAGAAGTTTATAAATAATTCAGAATAATTGTTGCCTGATTTTTAAGAGAAATACTTGATGTTTGTGAAAAAAGAAATAAAAACAAAAATAATAATGAGCGAGCACGAGTCACTTAAGAAAAAAAAAATTGTTTGGATTTGCTTATTAATTAAAATTGGCCGATGTGAGGACACATCTCCCTTAAAGGAGGGGGTGGTGTAACGAACACGGCCAGGTCACGTGATGCGCCGCGCGCTGCGTACGTGACCCAGCGTTGTACTGGTGTTACTGGGCAACAAGCCATGTTTTTCGCGGGCTTTTAGTAGCGCGCTGACTTTCTAGCTGGGCGTCGGACAGAGAGGATCGTGCTAGCGATTCGGACAGCTTGTGCAGCGGACAGTGACTCGTGCAACTTGATTGACAGGAAATATGTAAGTGGAATAAGTTGAATAAAGTGGAATAAAGTTATACCGATCACAAGAAGAATTGTTCCTGAACCCAAAATCTGTGTCCGTGTTCATTTTACTTTGCCATTTGTCGGTCTGTGTGCCGTCCAAGTCCGTAGCTGTTTTGTCACAAACACCCGACCTACATGACCTAGTTTTCCCTAGAAAATCCGCCCTGAAAAGCCCTTGACCGCAACCAGACCCGTTACAATATCTAAGCATATATCTGAGATGTGGAAGATTTTATTGTAGATTTCTGCACAGATTTATGTGATGGTGAATATTTTCTGCGCAGATTTTTGAAAAGTCGCATATTGTTATTTTAGATTTCAAGTTCTGCGCAGATTTCTTAGTACGCAAATGTGTGCGGTGTCGCACGGATGGGGCATGCATCTGCATGTGTTCTAAAACGGACAGGCAAACGTCGTGGTTCAACTTTCCAAAACGTCGTGCGCTTTTACCTGGCTCAAGGTAGCCGCGTATTCGGCCGGATCTCTCCGCGCGGATTCAGTCCGCATTCATCAAAAGCCGACAAATATTTAATACATGCTGCAAAGGGTGATGCATTTTCTAAAAAGGTTTATGTCAATTTATTTAAAGAATTTTTCAAAATAAACTGTAAATATAACAATACTTTTTCAAACCCTTTCAAATCATACAGCATATTAGCCACACTTGTTTAACCTTTCCTGTAATTTTGATGACAAATTACAGTTAAATTAGCGGCCTAATGAAAGTAATCCTACTTCGAGTTATTTTTATAGATTTGGAAATGAGAATTAAAAACATTAAAAACAAAATATACCTCACATGTTATCAAAAATTCATACTTTTATTTCATAATCTACAAGATAATGTTACTGGGCAAACTTAATGTGGGTATAGGCTTCAGCCGAACACTAATTAGTGCATAATTAGCCCGTTAAATAAATCCCCTTTTCAATGCAGCATTGTAATGCGTTTTTCGGCTGCGAGTATAACTGCCTCTTTAAAACGAAGTGTACATCACATGTTATTCAAACCTGCATATTTGTATTTCATGCTTTTCATTTTTCATTTCACGAGATCATGCTTCTGGGCACACTTAATGTTGGTATATGGTCTGGGCTTCAGCCGAACAGTAATTAGTGCACTCGCACTCAGTTGGGCTTATGATTCGCAATGTTTTCGGTGAATCAGTTTCGTCAATCAACAATTTCAACAATTAATTTCACCACGCCAGATTTTATGAGAACGATAACTGTTACTATATTTAATAACACAACAGCCCTTTAACTAAGTTCTGCATCATTATATGGATCCTAGTAGTTTGTCAGCTTAGATCGTTAGGTAAAAGACGGTTTCAGACCGTGTCCATAATTTGTTTTCCACCTAATATCGCCCCATAATTCTTTGCGATATATAGCACACTTGGGTCAAATGTAAGTTTCTAAGGTCACATGCAAATAAGCAGATATTATCAAAACTACATAAAATGTAAACAAAAACAAAAGGTTATATGTCAAAATTAGCATATAAAATAATCTTGGAAACTCCGTACTGCCACTCGTGCTTGAAAGAACACTTGCCAGATAGAAAGAGTGGGACACGGAAAGATTGTCCTTGCAGGTGTGCTTAACAGAAATGTACAATTGCAATTAATGTGGCAAAAGAAAAAGAAAGTACAGCAATGATAACAGCAGGTCTTGAATTTGTAAAACCACACTGTTGCCGTATTGAAATTTCTATAAAAGGTTTGACAAATAACTCGAAGTAGAATTACGTCCATTAAGCAGCTAATTTAACTGTAATTTGTCATCATAATTACAGAAAAGGTTAAACAAGTTTAGCTTATGTTGTATGATTAGAAATGGTTTGAACAAGTATTATTATTTACCGTTTATTTTGAAAAATTATTTAAATAAAATGACATAAACCTTTTGGAAAATGCATCACCTTTTGCAGCATGTATTATATATTTTTTCGGCTTTTGGAATGCATTAGCCTCTGTCATGAAATGACGAAAATCAACCGAAGAGGGCGTTTTGCGGAAATTTGTCAATATGGCTTCCGAGCTCTCGCGTAAAACTAACGTAATTAGCTATACCACAGAGGAAAGACAACAGATAGTTAGTGAATTGCGGGGAAATACTTAATACAAAAAGGCCAATCATAAAACTAGATTTTCTTTCCTGCACTTGAAAAGGCCCGCCGTGTATTTATGCTCCTTAGAAAACCGGTTAGGCCCAACATTTTAACATTTTTTTTTTCAGTGGCACTGAACTGAAGCTTTATTTGAAAGCCATATATTTGAATGCCATACAGTAAACAAATTCTGGGGCCAATTCATACAACTTAATACAAGCAATATTCTTTTTGCATTTTTAATACATTTTTTTTGACATCAAATATAAATTTGAGGCTTTACACACAAGCACTTGGTTCACATAATTACTATTTGGACGTTAAACCTCAACATTCCTGATCCTGCAATGTTAATTTAAAAACCAACCCGTTTAAATACTGTCGCATTAAATGTAGACGCCTGTGAAATCTAGTAATATTTTACCCTTTTATTGACTGAAACCTTACATGGGTCATAAATGACATTTACTATTAAAAGAAGTTCGTAAATATTAAACTTGAATTTTCCAAGAATTATTCAATTGCGCCGCGACACTCTGTTTTGAGATAAACATTTCAGCGATTGCGTGCAAAAGCATAGCGGGGTACCAGCAAATTTAAGAGATCGTCGTGTTCTAAAGTTACTAAGTAACTTTTTTTTTTACGTTTTGGTGTTTTCAGGTGTTTTGTGTGGCCAACTTTTGTTCGAACAAATTTTTTTTTTCTTTTTCGATTTCACAAGAAAATGTAAAAAATGCGGATTCGGTTACCACGTCCGCCATAGCCTTGTGTGCATTTGTCTGTCGTGTTTATCTCAAGAGAAAAATTGTTGAATCTTGTTGTGCACATGCGCAGTTGGAATGTCGAAGTGGCTTATATAGCGCAGCACACTTTTACAAACTGACCATTTTTTCAGTCGCTGTTTCTTTCTCTTTCGTAATTTTACGGTTTTGGATGACATTTAGCCTTATGCCTACGGTTTATTCTTTCGAAATAACCACAGTCTTTAGAGCTCCGTCGTAAGCCATAAAGTTCTGAAATCGACGACACACGTGTTGCTGTTGGTAAGCGCCGCCATTTTGACAATTTCCCGCGCGTTGACCTTTTAGAAAGGTCATGACAGAGGCTAATGGCTGAATCCGCGGCTACCTTGAGCCAGGTAAAAGCGCGCGAAAGTTGAACCACGACGTTAATTGAAAGTTGAAGTACGACGTTTAGAAAGTTGAACCACGACGTTTTGAAAGTTGAACCACGACGTTGCCTGTCCGTTTTAGAACACCATATACATTCAAAACTTTCAAAACGTCGTACTTCAACTTTCAAAACGTCGTGGTTCAACTTTCAAAACGTCGTATATGATTGTGCTGACATCGCGGCAGAAATCTGCTGTACGTGAGTGCGACATAGCTGCGCAGAATTTAAATGTGCAAAGAAAATGTACATGTAGTGCCCATCCGTGCGACATCGCACAAATTTGCGTACTAAAAAATCTGCGCAGAACTTGAAATCTAAAATAAAATAATGCGACTTTTCAAAAATCTGCGCAGAAAATATTCACCATCACATAAATCTGTGCAGAAATCTCCAATAAAATCGTCCACATCTCAGATATATGCTTAGATATATACGATAACATGTTTGTCATCGTTCAAATTCGCGCAGAATGCGCGATATCGCAGAATCTGCGATGTGTAATGTCCTTTCAGGGCCACCCTAGTGCCGGATTGGGAAAGCATCCGTTTTGCGAATATGTTCGGTTTGCAAAAAGCATCCGAGTTTACAAAAAGCATTCAAACTACAAAAGCATCCGAATTAAAAAAGCATCCGAGTTTATAAAAAGCATCCAAACTAGAAAAGCATTCGAAGTAAAATAGCATTCGAGATTACAAACAGCATCCGAACTAGAAAATCATCCGAATTAAAAAAGCATCGGAATTAAAAAAGCATCCGAGTTTACAAAAAGCATCCGAATTACGAATTCATCCGAATTACAAAAGCATCCGAGTTTGCAAAAAGCATCCGAATTAGGAAAGCATCCGAGTTGTAAAAACACGTCCGATCTTTTTGACACTGATTCTGCTTCATAGTTTTGGAGATGTTGGCGACCGACATGTAGGGTGGGCTTGCAGACATTTTTGTTCGATCTTAGACATCTCGAGCCAGAAATACAAGTGATACATGTAAGTATTAATGCCTAAACATGCCATATTGAAGTATGATTTATTAATATAACAGTTTGATGTATAGACCTATAGTGCGCCCCTTCTGAAAAACATTGCTCCGGTTAGATCGCCAGAAATTTATTTTGAAAATATGTCAGATTGGTTGTTTTTTTAGGTTAGGGGAATTAAACATTTATGAAAGAAAAAAACACTGTACGGGCGCACAGGGACATTGTTTTCAATTTTGTATTTCAATAAGCATAGTTTATAATCTATGCCTTATACAAAATGACACTGGGATGAGCCTCCAAGTCTTATATCAAGTACCTTGTAAAACGTCAACCTTTCGGAAGCCTGGACGCGAATTGTTTTTCCCCACTATGGAAAAGGGTAAATGGGCGTTTCTACACCCCTCGCGTCATGATTATTCAGTAGTTTCAACAATAATACTAAAATATATTGTTATTGCTCAGTCAACTAGTTACACGTAGGCCCAGAGGTACATTAAAGCACTTTGAAAAACGGCTTCTTTTGACAATGGGTTAGGTTATGGATCGTAAGATTGAGGGTCGAGTTCGGATGGTGCTCATTTTTCATTGACTATTTTTGGATTGTAAGTTTATTGTGGGATGAGTTTAATTTAAGGGAAAGCAAGGTTCCGAGAAACTAAGTGTCTTCCATTCAGTGTGGTCTAGATACGCCCAGTTATGATAATTGGCCTTTACCATGCTAGGAAAAAAACACGCAGCCTGGACGCTCATACCGCCTACCTAATTAATAAGGTATTCTTACGCAAATAAGTTAATTGAAAGTTCAAAAGAAATGTCCTAATAAAAGATGGCTTAAATCATCAATAGTGTATGCTAGGATCTGTACGTTTTAGTTTTGATGTCAGATTGGTTGTTTTTTTAGGTTAGGGGAATTAAACATTTATGAAAGAAAAAAACACTGTACGGGCGCACAGGGACATTGTTTTCAATTTTGTATTTCAATAAGCATAGTTTATAATCTATGCCTTATACAAAATGACACTGGGATGAGCCTCCAAGTCTTATATCAAGTACCTTGTAAAACGTCAACCTTTCGGAAGCCTGGACGCGAATTGTTTTTCCCCACTATGGAAAAGGGTAAATGGGCGTTTCTACACCCCTCGCGTCATGATTATTCAGTAGTTTCAACAATAATACTAAAATATATTGTTATTGCTCAGTCAACTAGTTACACGTAGGCCCAGAGGTACATTAAAGCACTTTGAAAAACGGCTTCTTTCGACAATGGGTTAGGTTATGGATCGTAAGATTGAGGGTCGAGTTCGGATGGTGCTCATTTTTCATTGACTATTTTTGGATTGTAAGTTTATTGTGGGATGAGTTTAATTTAAGGGAAAGCAAGGTTCCGAGAAACTAAGTGTCTTCCATTCAGTGTGGTCTAGATACGCCCAGTTATGATAATTGGCCTTTACCATGCTAGGAAAAAAACACGCAGCCTGGACGCTCATACCGCCTACCTAATTAATAAGGTATTCTTACGCAAATAAGTTAATTGAAAGTTCAAAAGAAATGTCCTAATAAAAGATGGCTTAAATCATCAATAGTGTATGCTAGGATCTGTAAGTTTTAGTTTTGATGTCAGATTGGTTGTTTTTTTAGGTTAGGGGAATTAAACATTTATGAAAGAAAAGAACACTGTACGGGCGCACAGGGACATTGTTTTCAATTTTGTATTTCAATAAGCATAGTTTATAATCTATGCCTTATACAAAATGACACTGGGATGAGCCTCCAAGTCTTATATCAAGTACCTTGTAAAACGTCAACCTTTCGGAAGCCTGGACGCGAATTGTTTTTCCCCACTATGGAAAAGGGTAAATGGGCGTTTCTACACCCCTCGCGTCATGATTATTCAGTAGTTTCAACAATAATACTAAAATATATTGTTATTGCTCAGTCAACTAGTTACACGTAGGCCCAGAGGTACATTAAAGCACTTTGAAAAACGGCTTCTTTCGACAATGGGTTAGGTTATGGATCGTAAGATTGAGGGTCGAGTTCGGATGGTGCTCATTTTTCATTGACTATTTTTGGATTGTAAGTTTATTGTGGGATGAGTTTAATTTAAGGGAAAGCAAGGTTCCGAGAAACTAAGTGTCTTCCATTCAGTGTGGTCTAGATACGCCCAGTTATGATAATTGGCCTTTACCATGCTAGGAAAAAAACACGCAGCCTGGACGCTCATACCGCCTACCTAATTAATAAGGTATTCTTACGCAAATAAGTTAATTGAAAGTTCAAAAGAAATGTCCTAATAAAAGATGGCTTAAATCATCAATAGTGTATGCTAGGATCTGTACGTTTTAGTTTTGATGTCAAATTGTTGGTGAACGTTTAAACATTTCGTGTAATTTCTGATCAAATTTGTTAACCCACGTACTCCAATGGTAATCATAAAGGCCTATTGACTTTTACCAAGACATCCACTTGTAACAAAATGTACTGAGGTCACAGAATAGATACACATTTTGTAATGCTGTCTGTTACATGTAGGTATCACAACATTGGAATCATGGACCAGAAGACGAATTGATAGAAAGAAGAGCTATAACTGGTCGGATGCTGGAAGCTGTTGAGAACGATCCATTCAGGTCTGTGAGGAGAGTTTACAACACCACGGTGCTTGGGGAGCAACGAATAAATGAGGTGCCAACATTCAACACTGTTCGCACGCAGTTGGAACGCCGCCGGGCATCTCTGATCCCCCCAATTCCACATGATGTGGAAGATCTGGTGATTGCAGATGAATGGGCTGAAACATGGGATGGTCGCCATTATTTAAGTCTACAAGATAACGACTGGGGAATTCTGGTCTTTTTTTACCGAGAGCAATTACAGGAAAGTGCGAGAGTGCAGCGTGCTATACATGGATGGTACATTCAAGACGTGCCCTAGACCCTACACCCAGTTTTTAACCATCCATGGACTATACCATGGCAGAGTGCTTCCTTTTGTGATGGGACTGATGACTGAGAAAACCATTGGCGCCTACCGTCAGATCCTGCAGCATGTCAAAGCCAAAGTTAGAGAAATGGCCGGCCATCGACTAAGACCAGCACGCATTGTGATAGATTTTGAGCTGGCATTAATTTCGGCTAATGAGACGGAATTTCCACAAGCCACAGTTTGTGGGTGCTATTTCCACTTTTGTCAAAGCCTTTGTAGAAGGGTCCAACTTCTGGGCTTGGCTGGCAGATACCGACAGAGACGCCGTCTGAGGAAGTGCATCAGCAAGCTCATGGCACTCGGGTACCTGCCAGTAGCCCTTGTAAGGCTCAACTTCCAAGAGTTGGTACCAGGGCAGCAACTCCACCCGGCGCCTGGTGGCTCGATATCCTGCGCTCCAGGAGTTCATCCACTATTTGACAAATAACTACATCGACAGAAATGGAAACTTCCCCATCCAGATGTGGAATGTTTTTGACCGAGACAATGATACACGGACCAACAACCATGTTGAAAATAACTTTAAATTTAAATTTAAACTTTAACAGCGATGCACTGAATGTTGTCAATTACAATTGCTTTTTTTCGACAGTTTCCTTATCTATTGTTTACGCAGTCAGTCCGCTGCGCCCGCGTTAATGAGGTCATATCCCGAACTTTATTTGCAGGGCCGGCGTCGCAAATCGGCCACGAGATTTACGCGAGTAATTGCGAGAGTTCGACCGCTTTGTTTTCACGAGCTACACGTTGCAAACAAAGCAGTGATTTTCCAAGATGGCGTGGTAAGTGGAAAGCGAACGATTTTCTGAATCGAATGATATAAAATATGACGAGATTCAGTATGTTTTTGGCAGAATTTTGTTCACTCGAAGTTATGGTATAATTTTAAGGAGATTTGTTGTCGTGTGTTTAGTTTCTGCGCCCTGACTGGACTAACAAATATTGCAAAAAATGATTACTACACATCGATAAAGGAAGCAATGATCTTTCGTTTTATATACAATTTAGCCTGTGGCGACATTTTTCCATGTATTTTGCGACGATTTTCGTGCGCGCGATTTCAACTTTTTCGGCCATGTCTTAAGGCTTGTACATACGCAGAGCGTGTGTTATGCACACAGGGGGTGCATGTACATGTACATGTACAAATGTAGGCCTACATGTGCTGGATATTGTAACAAATACGTCTGTTCACCACCTGCGCTACATGCTTTACACTCCACCATTTCATTCACTTTTTATTCGTTCCTTAAATTCCTTTGATTCTTACATAATGTTTGTTACTTGTAATGCTGCTTTACATTTAATACATGCTTAACGCTTCATTTCAATTATGTTCTATTCGTTCCTTAAATTTCTTTCATTCTTACATATGTTTGCAACTTGTAATGCAGCTTTACATTTATTAGTTCTTTGGATTCCATTTGTTGTTTCTTTGGTCGAGTGCACTTTGCAGACTATAAGACTGGTTCGCGCAATTGGGGCGTTGGTCATTCCGTTATTTTTGTAGCCACTTTTGCGTTTGGGTATTTTCTGTTGTGTGTTTTCCTCCAGCCTCGTGCCTGCACCGGTCTTATAGTTTGTAAGTGTTACTTTAATTTTAAAACCCACCTACTTGTATTAATGTGCTCCTTACTTTTGTAAATATTAATTCCATTTGTTTGTGCATTAAAACTAAATCTGGGAGGCGCCCCCGAAGCCTGCCTTGTCTGCCGTCATTTTCTTTGGTTATTTATGACCCCACGCCTCATTCTGCTTGACCCGCTACAGAGTAACGTTACATAATTTGGTGGCAGCGGTGTTAATTACATGTGTTGGGTGTTATATTTTAATGGCCAACAGACAGACTTCTGGGGTGAACCTCTCAGATATGGAGCATAATCGTACAGAACGTTCAACACCATTGTCACTCCAATCAGTTAGGGATGAAATAGTTCAATTAGAAAATGAAATTAGTAGTGTTTATGGTGAGATTTTACAGGACGTGGCTGGAGGACAGCGCCATTCTAATTCCCGTAATGTTAAAAAAACAATTCGTCGGATGAATGACCCCTCACCACATCCCGAATCATATGATTGTATTAGTAATGTAGTGTATGTAGGATTTCCAGGACTGTCATTCCAGCTCAAGATATCACACTGGGTTAAATTTTGCCAAACGAGTCAAACTGAAATGAGTTGAAGAGTAAATGTTGCTACATAATGGAACACATCCTTACGTCTCATTTACCATCTACCAAGCACAGACAATCACAGGAAATGAAGAGAAAAATTGAGATTGTCAATCTTGGTGTAGTCGAGGAAAATCCTACATCTGGTACTATTCACATAATGGAGTATCTCCACAAGTTCGTCCCCAAGATTGGTGAAAACATGCACCCTATAGTATGTTTTGGAGACGGGCTTTCGGTTGAGCGGATGATGGATGCCAAGCGATCAAGAGCTGGTGGAGAAACACCTGCAGATAGGCTAGAAGGATTAATCCAGTGCCCTCAGGAGTTTCATAGGCGGGGCCGCCTTTTTCAAGATATGATGAAGCATTTATTCAAGGGTGAAAGTGCTGCACACTTTTTCAGATTAAGCAAGACTTCGGCCACAGATCCGTCAAGAAGAAGGTCATGGAGAACTTTAACCATGTTACAGACTTGACAGGATTCGCTACTCATGCGTATGGGACTCTGTTGGCAATTAAAATGAGGAATGTTGGCCAAAACGAGTAACACTCCTCCAGATTTCCCAACTGCGGAAAATCCATCTGAACAGACCAGATGGTTGAATGAGTTGGCCCGTGATGTGGTTGGTTTCATCTGGTCTGACACTCCAACTGAGGAACTAGCATTGCCTGCAGTCAACAAAAAACAGAAACCGCCTTAAAGGGTTCAGAACTGCTCTATGGTATTGTGGCGGGACTCTCCCGAGGTCAATTTAAACCAGAGGTCAGGGGAGGTAATCACCGACTATGGTGAAAGTTCCCCTAACCCCAAACTTCGGTTGTCTACCTCTGACCTGAGGGAGTTTTCGAGCAGCCTCTAGGCCCGGGAATGCGAGCTCGTTTTGGTGGAAATCTACCGCCCAGTTATATACTGATGACTATGGGCCCTCTTACTCTAGTACAGAACAGATCGACTTGACAAATAGACTGCAGAAATACAAACACAGCGACACAATTCTTTTTGTGGAAAGGAAGTGATTGTTTTATTGACTCATGGCAATTCTGACTTTATTTGGGAACCCTGTTATTTATTCTTTAAATTAGTCTGAGACCCCCCTCCAATCCAGTATTTGCAAACAACCCGCGTGACGGTGCCAGTTAACCCGACTGTGTACAGTTGTACATGTGACTATTTCTTCAGGCCTCTGTGTCAACCTCTAGGTCAACCCTCTTTGTTATCGCGAGTCTCTGAACCCACGACAACAATCCTAATGCCTGTCCTTAGTCACTCTACTATGCAAGTCAAACTCTCAACTGCAACAATCAAATATGCACCAAATTACACACTGAACTAATTCGGTCCTACGCACGTGCGCACCACTGGCACCACCACGAACTGGGTCACCCCAAACCGCGGGACTCTATGCCCCGTGTTCTGTTGCTCAATCACGGCACACGAAGTCAGGTCGGAACAGCGCAACACCGGTACACTGCACCACACATGGCACTTACCGAAGCACCCGCTAGCTACTCCACTCGTTCCGCTAGAATAGCCCTTGTCTTGGCAGCAACAATTTCACGAGTCCGTAGCACTCTACAACTCCGAAGCGACTTCACGACTCCGAAGCAACTACACGACTCCGAAGCAACTACACGACTGCCCCGCCCTCGGCTCAACCGTGCGCATATAACTAAAATCGTACCACGGCCGACCGGCCCGAGCGCGCTAGGCAGCGGGGCCACGCCCAACCACGCCGTGATTGGCCGCCACCTCCAACCTCTGCCCAGTAACCCCAAGCACGCATACAGTTCCACGCGGTCACGGCCTACCTCGCTCCGCCTAAGCGACAGCGAGCGCGCTCCGATTGGCGGCCAATCCCGCCAATCCACCAGGCATTGTCTGTCGATACGACCTGACCCCGTAACCAGGAAATTGCAAGTAAACATGACCAAATAAGGGAATTAGACTGGCGTCGGCCCACCCCACTACGCCACAGTATCAATGACTCTGCTAAAGATGATGGTTGTCTAAAGTAGGCATTTCAGTGACGTCACGAAACATGTTGATTTTACACACACACGGCTCAACACGCAATGTTCGGAACAAAAACAATATTTTTATTAAATAATAACTCCGGTTCCCTATACATTATGACCCTGTTGTTTGCCAGTAATATTAAAGGATGTTTGAAGAGACTACCCCCGAAAGATTTGCCGAATTGAGCAAACATTTCGTTAGTTATTAGGGGCGGTTACGACACATTTTCCAGTTCCATTCGCATTAGGAGAACGCTCCATTAGAAGATTCATTCATAAAATTCAAGTTAGTGGGGAGTCCTTAAGTAAACATACTCACCCATGTCCAGCAAAGATAACCCCCATATAATGACTTAAATAAACAACCCCCCATGGACAACACTCTGGCCCTGTAAGTGCTGGAACTGCTTTCAACATGCTTGTAAATGGTACAAGTACATGTACAGTGTATGCAATTGTATTGTAACGAAATAGAGGATCCCTCTTTATTGGTATCGCCCGCACGCATTGTTATGGTAATTGGTTGCTAGGCGCCCGGCAGACTAGACAGGAAGTGGCGAGATAAGCGCGCGTAATCAGTCGTGTACGTGAATCCATGGAAAGCAGTAGTACGTGCCTTACGCTAGGAAGTGACCAGAACAACAGGATAGAATCGTAAGTTTATGTGATTGAACAATAAAGGAACTATCCCCATTAAGTATATGCCAAGTTGTTTCTGCTTGTCCACACTTATTCTAGTGAAGTGCGCTTCAATAGTTACCTGGTAACAAGGCCCAATCCCGGACAAATGTACATCTACCGACGCAAGTCCAACCCTTCCACCGAAGGCAACCCCAGACCGCTCGGTTAACGTTACATTGGTGGCAGCGTCGCGATTTCGATTGTGTATTTTTGTGTTGTAGTTTGAGTTAAGTTACTTGGTGGTGGTGAAAACCTAGCTGAGTAGTAGTGTGCATTGTTGGTTGTGGTGGAAACCTAGCTGAGTCGTATGTGCATTGTTGGTGGTGGTGAAAACCGAGCCAATCGAATATCCAGTAGGCACATATTGCTGCTTGTGACAGATTGTTGAATGCATTATTTTATTGTACCGGCCGTTCATTCTTGTGTTAATTGCACCGGCCGCTAGTCCGCAGCACCGGCCGCTGATGTATTGCACCGGCCGCTATACTCCATAGCACCAGCCGCTAACCCGCTGGCACCGGCCGCTGATTTATTGCACCGGCCTCTACTCCATAGCACCAGCCGCTAACCCGCAGCACCGGCCGCTGATTTATTGCACTGGCCGCTACTCCATAGCACCAGCCGCTAACCCGCAGCACCGGCCGCTGATTTATTGCACCGGCCGCTACTCCATAGCACCAGCCGCTAACCCGCAGCACCGGCCGCTGATTTATTGCACCGGCAACTACTCCATAGCACCGGCCGCTGATCTATAGCACCGGCCGAGAATCCGCAGCACCGGCCGCTGCTCCATCGTACCGGCCGTTATTGTGGAGCAGTTTCTTGGTTTTTTTTGGCACCGGCCGGAGGTCTGGTTGTATTGTAACAAGATTAACGCATTGACAGATAGACTTACCAGTTGACAGAACTTTACCTTAGTATAGCTATGGCGGAGAGCGAGTCTAACGGGACTAGTGGGCAAGGCAGCAGCTATCAGTTATCAACGGTGGAACTGCATCAGGAATTGGAGGACGAATATTTCAGACTTACTAGGGAAATTGAAGGTCTTTCTCGAAACCTTAGCAGCTATTTTGAACACAGCCGACCCGTTAGTGCACGGCCCAGAGGAGTCGTGCCGCAGACAGCCGATGGAACTAGGGGAGTCCACCAAACCTCTTCACAGGGAGAATCAGTGTTGTTTGGCGCCACCTGGAAAGGTCAGGACCGAACCAATAAGCAGAGAAAACAGCCGTTCGGAGGTGACACAGCAACATCATTTGAAAAGATTCAGATACCGCCCGTTAATCCACCGGCGGGAAACGAACCGGCCGCTCCAAGATTTAATTCACCGACGGGAAACAAACCGGCCGCTCCGAGATTTAATCCACCGGCGGGAAACGAACCGGCCGCTCCGAGATTTAATCCACCGGCGGGAAACGAACCGGCCGCTCCAAGATTTAATTCACCGGCGGGAAACGAACCGGCCGCTCCAAGATTTAATCCACCGACGGGAGACGAACCGGCCGTTCCTTGGGTTCCAGTACCGGTAGAGGACGCACCGGCCGTAATAAAGGTGGCGTTACCAGTGGGAGATGGTGCCACACTGTGCCCTGCCTGTGCTCTGCATGAACCGATGCGAACTGAAGGTGGTCATGGGGCTTTGGGTAATTCTGTGGCAACTTTCCAAGAACCGGCCGGAGGGTATAATGTAGTACCAAGGAAGGGTGTTGTGGCAACAGTTGCAGGTGCCACCGAACCGGCTGCTGTCAGTACTCCAATTAACCCAACAGCAGACAACCGGACAAACAATAGTCCCTTCGTGTTCGGCGACACCTTCACCTTGTCTCCTGTTGCGCCTATAGTGCCACCAAGCTTGCAAAGTCAGTGGCAGACATCAAGCGTCCCATGTGCACCAAACAGAATGGTAACACCAGCGGCCCAGGAAATAATAGAAGGAGCTACAAAGAAGACTACGACTGCTGGCGGGGACCAAATAAAACAGCCGAGAGAATTTCGCATGAGAGAAAGACCCGTGATCAAACCGGACAGATATGATGGCAAGAGTCAGTGGACTTCGTACATCAAACATTTTGAGATGTGTGCTAGAATAAATGGCTGGGACAACGACGCCAAGTTGCAGTACCTGGCCGTTCTATTAACTGGCACAGCCCAACAAGTCCTGGGGAGTCTGCCTAAGGAAGCATCAAAAGACTTCGACAAATTAGTCAAGGCGTTGGAGGCGCGGTTTGATCCAACCGGTAGGAAGGAGTTACACCGAGCACAGTTAAGAAACAGGCGGCAAAATACCTCAGAAAGCCTGGTGGAAATGGCCGAGGATATAAGGAGGCTAGTAGACAAGGTCTACGTGGATCTACCGACCGAGAGCCAGGACAGAATGGGAAGAGACCATTTCATGGATGCCCTGAATGACAGTGAAATAAGAACCCGGGTTATTCAGATGCGAACTTCAACATTGGACGAAGCCGTGGCCGCCGCAGTCGAACTAGAGGCATTACAGAGGGTAGAAAAGGAACGCCGCCTAACCGAACTTAAACGAGTCCGGAATGTTCAACAGACACCAACGGCGGGAGACTTGTTATCAGAGCCCAACCAAGGAACGCCTGAGGTGCAGAGACAGTTGGAAGAAATGACCGAGCAATTGGAGAGGATGAAGAAAGAAATACAGAGACGTACCACCGGCTCGAGAGGTTCAAGTCAATGGAACACAAGGGGTCCTAAGTGCTACGGATGCCAGAAGTACGGCCACATGAAGCGACAGTGCCCACAACTGAAGGATACCGGTGCGTCACCGGCCGCGGAAACTAGTCCGGAGCCAAGGGTTCAGAGAACAAATCCGGAAAACTGCTAAGTGCTGCGTCTGAGGGCCAAGACCCAGCAAAGGCAGAAGGGCCCACTACGAATTTACCTGAGACTGTTGCTGCTGTAGGTGATGGGTTACATGTGGACGCAAAGATCAATGGGGTTGATGTAGTTGCTCTTGTGGATACTGGTGCCACGGTGTCAATTTTAGCACACAGGGTCTTCGGAAAGTTTTCGGAGGAAGACCGGCATGGAGCAACTGGCACAGACATGACAGTGCACCTGGCCAACGATAAGGCTTTGACCTTGAGTGGGGAGGTGGTTGTTAAACTGGAGCTTGGTGGTCAGCAAGTTCGGCACAAATTTAGGGTTACCGACATTAGTAATGATGTTTTATTAGGTTTAGACTTCTTGCTAACCGAGGACTGCCTGATCGATGTTACCAATCGAAGTCTGGCTTGGGGAGAACTGGAACTGCCTTTACGGAAGACAGTGGACCGTAAAGAACGGCATATGTGTTGTCGTGTGACTGTTGTGGACACAGTCGTTATTGCTCCCCAGACTGAGATGGTTGTCGCCGGAAACCTAGCAGGAGCTACCGTTGACGTGTCCTACGGAATGATAGGCCCAAGTGATAGTTTAGTGAAGAAGAACAACCTGATGCTTGCCTCCACAGTTGTGAGTACGAATCACAAGACGCTTCCCCTGAGATTGCTTAACCCAACAGAAGAGCCGGTAACCCTGTACAAAGGAACTACAGCCGGGACATTCCATGTAATAGACGCAGTTGGGCCAGGAATTGACTTGTCTCAGTCTGATTCAGCAGAACAACAAGAAAGAATTAATCAAATTAGCTCTCTTGGGAAGGGACAGGAAAAGACGCAAAGGATACCAGAACATGTTTCAGATCTTTGTCAGAGAAGTCTTGAACACCTCGATGAAGCAGAGGCTCAGCACTTTAAAGACTTGTTGATTGACTACCAAGCACAATTTGCATCCAAGGAAGGAAACCTGGGCCGAACAGATTTGACCAGACATCGAATTGAAACAGGGAACCACCCGCCAATCAGACAGCCTGCGAGACGCCTCCCAATTCACCAGAGAGCCGTGGCTGAGGCAGAAATTGCCTCTATGCTAAAAAAGGGAGTCATTAAACCAGCTTCAGGACCTTGGGCCTCGCCGATCGTCCTGGTCCGTAAGAAGGATGGAACAGTAAGATTTTGTGTTGATTATAGGCGTCTAAATGCAGTGACCCAGAAAGATGCCTATCCCATCCCTCGTATTGATGACACAATAGACACACTATCTGGATCCACGTTCTTTAGCACTTTTGACCTCGCGGCGGGGTATTGGCAGGTGCCCATGGAGGAAGAACACAAAAGCAAGACGGCATTTTCCACACACTGCGGTCTGTTCCAGTTCGAGGTTATGCCGTTTGGCTTATGTAACGCGCCATCGACCTTCGAACGCCTTATGGAGAGAGTGCTGAGTGGGCTACAGTGGCAGACTTGTCTTGTATACATGGACGATATCATAGTGTACAGTCGCACCTTCCAAGAACACCTTCAACGCATTCAACTTCTCCTTGACAGGATAAAGGCCGCTGGACTGAAGTTGCAGCCAAAGAAATGTCACCTTTTCCAAAGGGAAGTTGCCTTTCTCGGACACGTTGTGTCCGCAGATGGTGTGAAGACAGATCCTGACAAGATCCAGCGGGTCGAAAACTGGCCTGTCCCTAACAATGTCCGTGAGATGCGAGGGTTCCTGGGCCTTGCCCCATATTACAGGAGATTCGTGCCTGGCTTTGCCGAGCTGGCTCGTCCCCTCCATCGACTGACAGAGGCCTTTCGCCAATTCATCTGGACGGAGGAGTGTCAAACTGCCTTTGACAGTTTAAAGAGAAGACTGGTTTCTTCCCCCATCTTGGCGTATCCAACGGCAACAGATAGTTTCATCCTTGACACTGACGCTAGTGACAGTGGCATAGGGGCAGTGTTGTCCAAAAAACAAGACGGGATTGAAAGAGTGGTCGCCTACTCAAGTCGGGCATTGTCAAAAAGCGAACGCAATTACTGTGTTACCAGAAAGGAACTCCTTGCCGTTGTGTATTTCGTCAAGTATTATCGCCACTACTTATATGGGCGAAAGTTTCTAGTAAGAACAGACCATGGGGCCTTGAAATGGCTTTTCGGGTTCAAGGAACCAGCGGGTCAGGTTGCGAGATGGATCCAACTACTAGCCGAGTATGAGTTCGAAATACAGCATAGACCGGGGCGTCGTCATGGCAACGCAGATGCTATGTCGAGAATGCCGTGTAAGCAGTGCACACGCCAAGAGACGTTGGAGTCGGCGGGGACGCACGAATTAGATGGACTCACGCTGAATCTGACACGATCCAACGTAGGGGAGAATCAGAAAGACAAAATGATGAAACAAGTCTCCAGCAGCCCAAAAGACGACTCGTCAAACCATAAATCCTCACGAGACTATGTGTGCAGGGTTGCACAAGAAGCGCACACCAACTGGCTGCAGAAATTCACAGATGTAGAGCTGAGGGAGAAGCAATTGGTGGACCAGACGCTGTGTAAAGTCATTGGATGGTTGGAGTCTGGAAATGACCGACCGGCTTGGCGTGGGATTTCAGCGGAGAGCGCGTGGGTCAAGTTACTCTGGGGTGCCTGGAACCAGTTATGCATGAGGAACGGAATCCTGCATAAGAAATGGGAGGACGATGCTGGCAAGACGGTTCTTTTCTTGCTGGTTGTTCCACCACAGTTGCAACCGGAGATCCTTGCAAGTTTGCATGACAGCCTCACAGGAGGACACCTTGGGGTAACTAAGCTTTACGAGAAGGTAAAGGCTCGCTTCTATTGGCATAAGATGCGGGAGACTGTAGCTGACTGGTGTCGACGGTGTTTAACATGTGCTCGACAGAAGATGCCAAACCGGCATGCCAGGGCGAAGCTTCAACAGCAGATCTCGGGTATACCGATGGAGAGAGTTGGAATAGACATAACAGGACCCTTTCCAGAGACGGATAGTGGCAACCGTTATGTGCTAGTAGTTTCGGACTACTTCACAAAGTTGTCTGAGGCCTATGCTATCCCTTCCATCGACGCGGAAACTATCGCCAGAGTGTTCGTTGATGAGTTTGTTTGTAGATTTGGCGCACCACACCAGCTCCACAGCGACCAGGGTCGGCAATTTGAGAGTAACCTGTTCCAGCGGATTTGTAGCTTACTGGGAATAGACAAGACAAGAACCACACCATACCACCCGGAAAGCGACGGGCAGGTTGAGCGATTCAACAGGACTTTAAAGACAATGTTGGCGTCATACACGGCTAGGAACCAAAAGGACTGGGACAGGTATTTGTCCACCGTGATGATGGCGTACCGTGCCTCGCCTCACGAGAGCACGAAGCAGAGTCCTAATAGAATGATGCTTGGGAGGGAGACAGACCTTCCGATTGACCTCATGTGTGGCTTGAAGCGGAAAGAAACAACGGATGCCCTGGACTACTCCACTGAGCTAAGGGAGAAAATGGAGCACGCTCATGACATTGCCAGAAAACACTTAAAGAAGGCAGCCACTTATCAACGCCGCCATTACAACCACAAAGCGCATACAGATGGATACAAGGAAGGTGATGCAGTGATGGCTCGTGTCACCACAAGAAAAGTGGGCGTATCTCCAAAGTTACAACCCAAATGGGATGGTCCTTACTTGATCATAAAGGTGTTAAGTGACGTGGTGGTTAGAGTTCAACAGAGTCTGAGGCATAAACCCAGAGTTTTACACGTGAATTTGCTCAAGCGGTACCATGGGGAAGTGGACCGGTCATGGTTGGACAGAGACACACAGCCAGACAGAAGTATTGTAGTAGAGGTACCAGATGCATCAGCCTTGAATGCGAGGGAGAATGGGGATCATTCAAGCCTCCCTGACGATATGAGCCAGGATGGAAACGCAAGCACTCCTGAACATGAACATTTTGAACCGTTGGGAGATGGACCGCTGCCTACATTTCTAGAACCTTTGGATCCGAATGAAGACCAGACATCTGAAGCCCTGGCAACTCCAGGCATAGACACAGACGAATCTAGACGCAGAAAGCGCAAACACAAACCACCTGATAGATATGGGGAATGGTGCCTTTAACTCAACTTGGTTTTGGTCTTTTCCATTATACAGAGTGATGGGTCGTAGTCGAAGCCGCTCCCCACATCGAAGAAACTGGTGCGTGGAGTGCAAGACCGGATTTAAGTCACACTCGGCATACCGGCGACACGTTGATGAGCAGCATGGTCCGAAGACAAAATTGGCCTGTCCGTATTGCGACAAGACCTTCGGACGCAAACATGACCTGGATAGACACTGGGATAGGAGTCATCGGGAGAATGAGAGTAGCCCCACACGGTCTCCCACGGTGCCCAGGACACCAGGAAGAGATCTGGATGTTCTGAGTGTCCACGCAGATCCTGTACGGATGAGTGCTCCGCGTACCCTACCGTCCTTTGCTGAGATAAGGGTCGCCACATCCGGTTGGACGGAGGCCGGACTACAGAGCGTATCACGAAGGAGCTCCTGGATGGCGACGAGGTAGTGGCACGCGTCGTGCGGGAGAAGACCACGATGATTCTTTAGACCAAAGCATAAGTTTTGTTTGAGAGCTATAAGTTTTGATGCTTAAACAGATTTTATAAAAGAAAAAAAAAGCCAACTGAACTTTTTTTGTTTGTTTAGATAGCAGACGGGTCGATCACTTACATTTTATTTAAGTTTATCTTAAGCATAGAACTTACTTGGTTGCAAAGTTTGCCGATTTTAAAACTTGACAGAGTAAACATTGTTTATTACCAAATAGTTTTTGAGGGTTTAAGAGATTTTATAAGGTTGTCTTTGTTTCGTATAACGAGAGAATTTATAACGTTGTTATGATTGTTAAAAAAAAAAAAAAAAAGTGTTTGCTTATAAAAGAAGAGATTTTTGCAGTGTTGTTCAAAGTTGTGTTGAAAAGGAAGGTTTTGTAAATTATGTAAAACAGTTTTATTAGCAGTTTTGAAAAGAAAAGTAGATGTGAGGACACATCCCTGTTAAAGCGGGGGGTAATGTAACGAAATAGAGGATCCCTCTTTATTGGTATCGCCCGCACGCATTGTTATGGTAATTGGTTGCTAGGCGCCCGGCAGACTAGACAGGAAGTGGCGAGATAAGCGCGCGTAATCAGTCGTGTACGTGAATCCATGGAAAGCAGTAGTACGTGCCTTACGCTAGGAAGTGACCAGAACAACAGGATAGAATCGTAAGTTTATGTGATTGAACAATAAAGGAACTATCCCCATTAAGTATATGCCAAGTTGTTTCTGCTTGTCCACACTTATTCTAGTGAAGTGCGCTTCAATAGTTACCTGGTAACAAGGCCCAATCCCGGACAAATGTACATCTACCGACGCAAGTCCAACCCTTCCACCGAAGGCAACCCCAGACCGCTCGGTTAACGTTACAGTATCTTGGCATCGAAGTGTTCATTTTGTGCAACAGGATTTTACTTTGTAGATTCGATTCAGTTCTTCGGCATGTCCTCTTCAAATGCCAAGTGTGACTTGGCAATATTGTGTGAACTGTCCTTCCTCCATGTGTGTATACAATTATAGGCTATACTTTACACCAGAACGAAAAAAATGAAAGCAGGATCCCAATTCAACTGATATTTTATTTGTTATTATTTTTTTTCAAACAACACTGTAAGCAGACATAAGCAATACCCACAACTGAATTTAAAACGAAACAACTTGCACTCAATTTTTTTAAATTTTGACTTTGGGTCCAAAGTGTTACGAAACACCCACCCACCCCCAATTTCGATTAATAAAAAATTGATTTGTCATGCAATAAAATAATGTACATACTACATGTGCATGTACATGTGCATGTACATGTGCATGTACATGTGCATGTACATGTACATGTGCATGTACATGTGCATGTACATGTGCATGTACATGTGCATGTACATGTGCATGTGCATGAGCATGTGCATGTGCATGTGCATGTGCATGTGCATGTGCATGTGCATGTGCATGTGCATGTGCATGTGCATGTGCATGTGCATGTGCATGTGCATGTGCATGTGCATGTGCATGTGCATGTGCATGTGCATGTGCATGTGCATGTGCATGTGCATGTACATGTACATGTACATGTACATGTACATGTGCATGTACATGTACATGTACATGTACATGTACATGTACATGTACATGTACATGTACATGTACATGTACATGTACATGTACATGTACATGCATGCACATGTATGTCCAGTTCAGTGACGGTGTGATGAAGCTGTTGGTCTGCCCCTTTTGCACAGGTGCCCAGAAGATTTCCTGTGCTTCATGAGTTGATATAAAGTGGGGAATAAAAAATTGCAGTCTTCGAAGTTGCAAACATGGCCTTTAATCTGGCGTTTCCTGGATGAGATGGATGACATATGAGGTTGTGCCTGTCTCGGGAGGTAGCTGAGAAAAACATCAGGTTTGGGCAAACATCACACATAAGAGGATCATTGGAAAAGAGAGACGGGCAACTGATGCTGTTATACGAACATGTGTAATCTGAGGAGGTTTCCAGATATGTGTGGTAACTGTCTGGCAGACGTTTACTGGGGGTTGGGGGTTGGCAAACCACGTTGGTGCAGGTACTGCCATGTTTTGCTGCGAGGGGGCTGATCACCACAGTGGTTACATGATTTTCCTCCGCATTTCATGAAAGTCAGAGCATGGGGTTTTCTCTTTAGATGCTTCATGAGAAAGCCATACTCTTTTGCATACTTTGCATAGTCGGAGTGAAGTTTTGCTTTACTGTGACACTTATGGAACTTGCAAATGTCCTCCCAGTCAGAAAACATCATATTTCCAGTCACACGGGACAGCTATGCTTTTTACTGGAAAGCCATCATATTTTTGTATTATGCCAATAGCCATTCAGTTTTTGGATGGCCAAGTCATACACCTGTTTTTCCTTTTCAGTGACCTCTTCCTGTGGTAACTTCTGAGATGCTGGGGGTTTGTCTTCACCAGGCATACATGGAGACAGTAAGTCGCTAGACCTGGGACTCCACTGGTGCTCAATAGGATTCTGGGCAGAGTCTCCGGGAGCATAGTGCACAGCTGTTAAGCACTCCAGGCCAGATGAAGTAAATAAGCGTCCAAGGGCAAACACATTTTTGTCACTCTTGATAGTCTGATCTGGACCGTTGTCCATCAACAAGGTGACACAAGGCTTTCCTGATTCATGAATAATGGTCTTGAGGTCTGTCACGTGGCAAGCCATAGATGAATAGTAAAATCTCGTAGATCGATTCACTATTGTAGTTGAACCTGCAAGCACAATACAATGGTCAATAAATCGGTGTTAACCAGTTCGCGCCAGATGACGTATATAAACGCAAAAAATTCCCCAGATTCAAAACGGATGACGCATAAACACGCCAAGTTCAAGTTCGGAAATGTATGTCAGCAGCGGGCAAGGCCGGAAATGCGTGGGTGTGCTTCCCGGCACTATCAGCCTGAACACGCTTCGGATTGAGTTTCCCGCCCGTGGGCTCGGCGATGTTAAAATAATCCCGGCGCGAACTGGTTAAAACATTCATGAAGAATACAGCAATCAGGTGTTTTAAGGAGGTCCCTTTTGCCATTTTCTCCGAGTGTAAATGTGTATTACCACGCTTTCACGCTTTCTGTCCATGTAAATCTCATGACTGAGATCAATACCTGTTCGAGGCCATGAGATGTGAGGTCTGCCATTACGGTCTCTGGTGATTTTGGTGTTCTCTGGCATAGGCAGTCCACGTTTTGCACAAGGAGATGATGACCTGGATCGCCTAGGAAAGTCTGCAAAGAATATCAAATGTCCACTTTTGCGCAAACTACCCTACAAACAATCATAATCTTGGCCAAGCAATTATATATTTAAAACAATAATTGCCCGTAAGACTACTATCGGTGCAACATGTGTGTGGAATTCAAAATCAATACCTTGTGCAGACCTTGAGATCGGAGACAGATCGAGCACGCAGAATAGAGGCGGATCTGGATTTAACAGGATCATGATGCTCCATATCCATGTAGCCACATGGCTTTATCTTTGAAATTGGCTGTGGAAACGAATGGTCAAAGTGATTTACAGCATCTCCTTTCATAAAGATCTTGTCGACATGGTGATAACGACTGACTGCTGACACAGTCGTTCCAACATTGACAGAGTTCTTGTCATCACAGCTGATGCACAGATTCTCATCTGCATGATCAAAGGCAAGTTCCACGGCAAGATTGACCTGTGAACGACAGTAGTGGGTATCGATGTGCAAAGAACTTTGTCTTGTATTGAATTTAGGTGGTACCTTGGCATTGATTAGCCCCTTGTAGTTTGCTGCTGCTCTGTGACGCTTGTTTGGCGCTATCATCAAGTACCTAATTGTACTAGTGTTAATCCCTCCTTTTTGCAGTTCTGGAAAGATTGTCATCAAGTGCTACCTGATAGCATCTAGTGTAACACCACACATATTACCAGTTGGTGTCCGTCGTCGTGCTTGAGCTGAGAACCCATGCAGCTTTATGAACCTGATTGTCTCTTTCACAATTCCAGGGATTTTCAAGTGTTTTGGTCGAGGTCCTCTTTTATCTGGAGGCAGAGTGGTCATGACTTTGGCCTCGGAGTAACGGGAAGAAGATGCAGGTGTTGTTTCCTGCTTGACATCTGCATTACTGAGCAGCAACAACTGTTCAAAGGTATCGTGTTTGGTGTAGATTAGCTCATGCATATTAATCAGTGCAGACTTCTCTCCTTTAGCCACATAAACAACAGCGGCGCCCTTCCTCATGGCCTATGTTGATAACTCTCGTGTTTCACATGTCACCGTACAAATGGATACCAGTGTCCCGTCTTCCCTTCTATATTGTACAATGTATGGAGCGTACTGACATCGTACGTACAAGTACGCTTAATACAATGTACACCTATACTTGCGCCGTGCAGTCAAGGGCCTAAAACATGAAATTTCAAGGGTGTCTCGGGGTATGTCCAAGTTTGCCTTTTGCCAAAAAACACAGGGAAGTTTGAGAAGTTTAAAGGAAAAGAGGTATTTTCATTATAACTTCCCGTCTGGTGACGTCATATTTCTTTCCGTCAACCTGTTCCTATCATGAAGCTGATTATATACATCAGTTATAAAGTGATTTGAACAAACTTCGCCACACACATCAACTGATTATTCATTTCAAACATTTTTCAACCTGCCGCTAGAGGGCGCTAAAACAATTTATGACGTCACCGGTCACTTTTTTGAAGAGACTAACATCGTTAAAAGTAAGTTCAAATCATTTTCCACTTTCAAATTATAAGCCACTTCCGGTTTGGACCGGAAGGAAGGGTCACGTGATTTTACGCACACGAGATAAAATGAAGATCCTTAATTGTTTTATCGATTTCCACAAACTTCAAGTTACGGTCATTCGCGGTGGATTTTGTATTGATTTTCAAAGATTAAATTATTGAAACTTTAAGATGACGTCACATGTCACGTGATGCCGTCATGATGACATCCGATTGTAGGCACTAACTCAGTATGAGTTCTGAGTATGTGCAAAGTTTCAATGACATTGAAGTCTGTTTAATGACAAAAGTGACCGCCAGAATGAAACGTGTACAAAGTCTATGCGATTCGTGGCACAAGAAGAAGAAGAAGAAGAAGAAGAAGAAGAAGAACTAGAACTACGTCTGTCCGAGGAACAGAACATAGGGCTTTTTCGCATTCGCTATTTGTTAGATTACATTTTTTTTAAATTGAGCTTTTATACCATCAAAACAATTTGAAATCATTGAAAACGAAAGTTAATTTAAACAGATTAAAATGAATTCAAACTAATTACAACGATGACGTCACACGTTTGTGAACTTTTTGTGCAACTATCTATTACCTAACAATACAAAATGAGGTGTTATGTTAACACGATCCGTTGCTGAGATGCTTCAAGGTCTAAAAACGTAACAATTCAAATATAATCATAATATGACGTAACATTTGTCAACATGCCGCTAGAGGGCGCTTTAACATTTTATGAAGTCACCGTTAACTGTTTTGTTACTTACAACCTAGCCAGCGCCTAACATCGTTGAAAGTAAGTTCACATGGTTTGTCCACTTTTAAATAATAAGGCACTTCCGGTTTGGACCGGAGAAAGGGTCGGGTCTGTTTGCATGTAATACAAATTATGAAGACCATGGTGTAATCTATCAATTCCTTTAAAAATCTAAATCAGATCTCTTACAGTTGACTTTATATTTATTTTCAAAGATTAAATCTAGAAATATTTGGTTGCTTGTAATCTGACACTTGATGGCGTCATCGTGGCATAGTTAACAGAAAGCTCGAGAGCTGTCTTAACTTTGCTATTTAAAGCAAAAATCTGGATTATATCTATCGCGGTTGATTTTTAAGCGATTTATTTGTAAAGGTTTAAAGGTCTTTTCATTGTAACTTCCGGTTTGGTGACGTCATAAATATGTCTCCCTCTCAATATGTTCTTAGCACGAAGCTGATTATATACACCGGTTATAAAGTGATTTCAGCAAACTTCGCCACACACATCAACAGATTATTCATTTTTAACCATTTTTCAACCTGCCGCTAGAGGGCGCTATAACGTGTTATGACGTCGCCGGTAATTATTTTGAAAAGTTTATTCTAGCCAGACACTAACATCGTTGAAAGTAAGTTCATATCAATTTTCAGTTTTAAATTATAAGGCACTTCCGGTTTGGACCGGAAAGAAGGGTCACGTGATTTCACGCACATGAGTTGAAATGAAGATCTTTAATTATTCTATCTATTGCCACACAAATCAAGTTTAGGTCTTCTGCGGTTGATTTGTTATTGATTTTCAAAGATTAAATCAATTGAACCTTTAAGATGACGTCACGTGACCCCTGATGACGTCACCATGACATATGTCTGCGAGACACGAGTTTACTATAGGGTCTTCACCTGGGTTAAGTTTTATGAAAATACGACTTTGTTTTCTGGTAAAAGTACTTGTGCAAAAAAACGTGTACAAAGTCTATGAAGTTAAGGTTACTAAAAGAACAAAAAAAGAAGAACAAAAATCAGAACAAAAACAAAGGCTTTTTCGCAACTTGCGAAAAAGCCAAAAAATAAAAATAAAATCAGAACAAAAACAAAGGCTTTTTCGCATGCGAAAAAGCCAACTAGAAATGTGTTTGTGGACAAACACAGAGCTGTTTCGGGTTTCTAAAATGACTTGAAATATGTGTGTGGTGGTCTAAGTGTTTGCCAAGTCTAAAGTCGATGGGATTTATCCAGGTGCCAAAGATATAAAAAGTGTACAAATCCTATTGAACAAAATACACTTTTAATGTGACGTGACATGACACCTGTGACGTCATCATGATGTCATCATGATGTCATCCTGGAATACTTGCATACCAAGTTTGACCCCAATCAGGCCTGTACTTCCAGAGATAGAGTGTCCTAACAACTCACCTTTAGCATTCGCGACAAATGTTACGACTTTCCCCAAAGTCGCGAATATTGACGTCAAATTTAACGTAGATATTCGCGTCAATTTGTACTACTTTCCACGAAAGTCGCGAATATTGACATCAAATTTCACGACCGGACATAAATTTTAACGCGAATTATTTTCAAGCAAGCTAGGTTTTGGCAAACTTGTAGCCGATTTTTGTAAAACATCATTACGGGAATATAACATACACACCTCACTCAACGTGTATTCAGCAGTGATCATAAATATTACTAAAATAACGACTTAATAAATTTTGATGTCCATGCACACTGCGAGAAATGATTGAAATCAACCAAAATCCCACAATGTTCATCGTGCATAAGTACTAATGCATGCAGTCGCATGATTCGCGTTTGTAAGTGCGAATGACCAATTATTCTGCGCGTGAGCACAAGAACCGACAACCAGAACCTAGCTTGCTGGACAAAAATTTGGGTCAAAATGTATGACCGGTCGTGAAATTTGACGTCAATATTTACGTCGATATTCAAGACTTTGGGGGCAAGTTGTGAAATTTGTCGCGAATATCGACGTCAAATTTGACGTCAATATTCGCGACTTTTGGTGAAACTCTTGAAATTTGACGTCAATATTGACTTCAATATTTGCGACTTTGGGGAAAGTTGCAAATATCGACGTCCATTACGAATTTCCCCCATTTAAAACTCTCTCAAAATTCCACATCCTTTTCGGAGAGAAGATTAATGGGAACTTTTCTCTCCTGGGGATAAGTATCAGTCTAATCACTCAATGCCTCCTAAAACATGCCAGTTGTGATATGACAACAGTCAACCAATGTCACCAACAGGTGGTCAGTAGGGGAATGCCCAACTGACCAAGCTCGGACTAGGTCAGCTAAGGTCAAGCTATAAGCACTCCTCTGAGAGTTTCTGCAGAAACTGGAGGGCAGTTATTATAATAAGTATAGCCCACACTGTACACAATGTACATGCACTGTACATGTACATGTAGGTCATAACATCATAATGGTATGCACTGATACAGGTAGGATTTGTGCACACTTATTTTGTTCATAGTTATTTGATACAGGTTTCCCTCCAGTGTAGTAGGTATGTGGGGGGGGGGGGGGCGTCATATAAATCCCCCCCCCTTTTTTTGGGGGGGGCCCTATTCAAAATGTTTTTATTGTTGGTTAAGTTATCCCCATTTTTACAATCTTATGTGATCCATATTATTCAAGGTGTTTGTATAGGGAATCAACGAATAATGATCAGGGCGCTAAAATAACAATAACAAAAGCATTTTGTTCCCATTCAACTAAATGTTTATTGAATTGTTGTTTAATTTGTTTTAACTGTTTGCGCAGCTTTACACAAAATCAAAGTGTGGCATATTTAATTATGCAAGCACATGTAACACATTAAGCAGTTTTGCTATGCATGTACAACGATATGGGTTTTTCTTTGGCAAAATGTTAAGTTTGCGGAAGTGCTGTGAGGCAATTTCACAAATCAAAAACTTGCACAACAACTTGGGTATTGAAACAGGGACCTGGGTCACCTGATGGAAGTTAAGAAATTGTAGCTTCACGTGTTGTTTATTTGCACTCAACTAAGTTAACCAATAAAAGCAAACACTAACACAAGTTTATTAACGGAAGGCCTACGGTGGATTCTAAAAAAAAAAAAAAAAAAATTATAAAGCAGCATATAAAACATCAAAGCGTATGCAAATAAAATAAAATGTTCAATGTTGTACAAAGAGATGCTCTCAATTCCTAATAATGTTTATTTTTGTTCAATGAATTTTCTAGCTATTAGATTGTGTTGTTTTTAAACGAATAAATTAACTTGTTTGCATTTTGAATTTGTAAAAATCACATACATGTACGTCTGGCTGTGCATTAATTGGAGCTGGATGGGCCAGTTAATGTGAACTAAATCCATGTTATAATATCCGAAATGAATTCTTACAAAAATGGCAATTCGGCAAACTGTTAAGAAAATAAGGCTGCAGCTAGGAAAAGGCTTCCTAGTTTCTCGAACTAGAGTAAAATAAAGAACCATAATACAGTGAAATCAGTCGATAAGTCAAACCCTGATAACTCAAAGTCAAACCGAGAATCCATTCCCTTCAGTAGTATAACAATGATACAACTTCTCTTAACTCAAAACTCTGTTTAACTCGCATAAATCAGTCAATTTCATCCTTACCCAAGTGGCATATGGTATCAATAGGCTATAACTACCTTGGCAGTGACCACCACAAGGGGGTATTAAAAGTATGTCCACTGGGGCCAGCCTTCATTTCTGAAAAGGATGTGCTCTATCCGAGTTAGAGAGGTCTAACTCGGATTCGTTTAAATGGGAGAAATTCGTAATGTAATTTGACGTGAATAATCGCGACTTTTGGGGCTACTCTTGAAATTTGACGTCAATACTCGCGACTTTGGGGAAAGTTGCGAATATCGACGTCAAATTTGATGTCAATATTCGCAATTTTGGGGGAAACTCATGAAATTTGACAAATATTGACGTCAATATTGACGTCAATATTCGCGAATTTGGGTAAAGTTGCGAATATCGACTTCAAATTTGTCGTCAATATTCGCAACTTTTGGGGAAACTCTTGAAATTTGACGTCAATATTAACGTCAATATTCGCGACTTTGGGGAAAGTTGCGAATATCAACGTCAAATTTTACGTGAATATTCGCGACTTTTGGGGCTACTCTTGACATTTTACATCAATATTGACGTCAATACTCGCGACTTTGGGGAAAGTCGTCAAATTTGACGTCAATATTCGCGACTTTTTGGGAAACTCTTGAAATTTGACAAATATTGACGTCAATATTGACGTCAATATTCGCGACTTTGGGGAAAGTTGCGAATATCGACGTCAAATTTGACGTCAATATTCGCAACTTTTGTGGAAACTCTTGAAATTTGACGTCACTATTGACGTCAATATTGACGTCAATATTGACATTAATATTCGCGACTTTGGGGAAAGTCGTGAAATTTGACGTCAATTTTGACGTCAATATTCGAAATTTTTGGGGAAAGTCATAACATTTGACGTCAATATTGACGACACTATTCTTGACTTTGGGAAAAGTCTAAAAATTTGTCGCAAATATTGACGTCAATATTCACGCTCTGTGTAGTCCCTCAAGGGCCACCATAATTATGGCTTAAAGGTCACAAATCACAACATTTTATATACAGTTCACACGGTGACGTCATTATGACGTCCCCTAAATTTTTGTCTATAGCACATACCGGAATACCTGTATACCAAGTTTGACCCTAATCAGACATGTACTTTCAGAGATAAAGGGTCCTAAAAACTGAACCTTTAATGTGACGTCACATGACACCCGATGACGTCATCATGATTATTTTCCTCTTGGGCAATCTGGGGATGGTGGTCGAGGTCTGTGCTAAGTCTCAAGTCGATCGATTCTACAGAAGTGTTAAATTCAATATTCTGAATCAAAACGTGTACAAATCCTATTGGAAAAATTGCACCTTTAACATAACGTCACGTGACCACGAATGAAGTCGATCGGATTTACCGAAGTGCCAAAGTGTATTGCCAGAACAAAACACGTGTACAAACCCTATGGGAAGGAGTCTAAGGGAGAAAAAAAAGAAAAAAGGATGTCATCTTAATTTTCGTCTGTAACACATCCCGGAATACTTGCATACCAAGCTTGACCCCAATCGGGCCTGTATTTCCAGAGATATAGGGTCCTTAAAACTACACCTTTAATGTGACGTCACATGACCCACGATGACGTCATTATGATAATTTCTTTTCTTTGCCCTCCTGGGGATGGTGGTCGAGATGTGTGCTAAGTCTCAAGTCGATCAAATTTACGAAAGTGTCAAAGTCAATAGTCTAAAGAAAAACGTGTACAAAACCTATGGGGAAAAAATTAAACCTTTAACGTGACCGCACGTGACCTTGAAAGACGCAATCGTGCCAAATTTCTTTCAGGAACATCTGTAGTGTATGCCAAGTTTCAAGTCTGAAAGAGGAAAAAACAAAAACTAGAAATGTGTTTGTGTACAAACACAGAGCTGTTTCGCATGTCTAAAATGACTTTCAATATTTGTGTGGTGGTCTAAGTGTGTGCCAAGTCTTAAGTCGATCGAATTTAGTGCCAAAGATATATTGGTTGAAAAAACGTGTACAAATCCTATGGGGAAAATTAAACCTTTAATGTGACGTCACATGACACCCGATGATATCATCACACTATCATCTTAATTTTCGTCTATAACACATCCCGGAATACCCGAATACCACGTTTGACCCTAATTGGACCTGTACTTCCAGAGAAAGAGGGTCCGAAAACTACAACTTTAATGTGACGTCACATGACCCACGATGATGTCATCATGACGATTTTCCCCTTGGCCCTCCTGGGGATAGTGGTTGAGATGTGTGCTAAGTCTCAAGTCGATCAAATTTACGAAAGTGTCAAAGTTAATTGTCTAAAGAAAAACGTGTACAAAACCTAAGGGGGAATAATTTGGACATTTAACGTGACGTCACGTGACCTTGAAAGACGCAATCGTGCCGAATTTCTTCCAATATCATTTGTGGGTGGTGTCCTAAGTGTATGCCAAGTCTCAAGTCGATCGGATTTCCAAAAGTGTCAAAGTCAATAGTTGAAAAAAAACGTGTACAAAACCTATGGGGAAAATTGCACCTTTAACGCAAAGTCACGTGACGTTGAATTACGTAATCGGGCCGAATTTCTTCTAGGACCGTCTTTGGGTGGTTGTCTATATATATGCCAAGTTTCAAGTCGATCGGATTTACCAAAGTGTCAAAGTGCTATGCCAGAAAAAACGTGTACAAATCCTATGGGAAAAAGTCTGAAAGAGGAAAAAAACAACTAGACATATGTTTGTGGACAAACACAGAGCTGTTTCGAGTGTCTAAAATTACTTTCAATAATGTGTGTGGTCTTTTGTGTGTGCCAAGTCTGAAGTCAATAGTCTAAAGAAAAAAACCGTGTACAAACCCTATGGGGGAAAAAATAATCTTTAACGTGACGTCACGTGACCTCGAATGATGCAATCGTGCCGAATTTCTTCTTGAAACATCTGGGGTTGGTGTTCTAAGTGTATACCAAGTTTAAAGTCGGTCGGATTTACCAAAGTGTCAAAGTCAATAGTCTGAAGAAAAACGTGTACAAAACCTTTGGGAAAAATTTCCCCGTTAACGCGAAGTCACGTGACCTTGAATGACGTAATCGTGACGAATTTCTTCTAGGACCGTCCTTGGGTGGTTGTCTAAATGTATGCCAAGTCTCAAATCGATCAGATTTACCAAAGTGTCAAAGTGTATTGGCAGAACAAACGTGTGTAAATCCTATGAGTAAAAACACTGAAAGTGGAAAAAAAATAAAACAATTAAAAACTAGAAATGTGTTTGTGGACAAACACAGAGCTGTTTCGCATGTCTAAAATGACTTTCAATATTTGGGTGGTGGTCTAAGTGTCTGCCAAGTCTAAAGTCGATCGAATTTAGTGCCAAAGATATATTGGTTGAAAAAAACGTGTACAAATCCTATGGGCAAAATTAAACCTTTAATGTGACGTCACATGACACCCGATGATATCATCACAATGTCATCTTAATTTTCGTCTATAACACATCCCGGAATACCTGAATACCAAGTTTGACCATAATTGGACTTGTACTTCCAGAGATAGAGGGTCTTAAAAACTACACCTTTAATGTGACGTCACATGACCCACGATGATGTCATCATGACGTCACCCTGATTTTCGTCTATAACACATCCTGGAATACTTGCATACCAAGTTTGACCCCAATCGGGCCTGTACTTCCAGAGATAAAGGGGCCTAACAACTGCACCTTTAATGTGACGTCACATGACCCACGATGACGTCATCATGACGATTTTTTCCTTGGCCCTCCTGGGGATGGTGGTTGAGGTGTGTGTGCTAAGTCTGAAGTCGATCAAATTTACGAAAGTGTCAAAGTTAATAGTCTAAAGAAAAACGTGTACAAAACCTATGGGGGAATAATTTGCACATTTAACGTGACGTCACGTGACCTTGAAAGACGCAATCGTGCCGAATTTCTTCCAATATCATTTGTGGGTGGTGTCCTAAGTGTATGCCAAGTCTCAAGTCGATCGGATTTCCAAAAGTGTCAAAGTCAATAGTTGAAAAAAAACGTGTACAAAACCTATGGGGAAAATTGCACCTTTAACGCAAAGTCACGTGACGTTGAATTACGTAATCGGGCCGAATTTCTTCTAGGACCGTCTTTGGGTGGTTGTCTATATATATGCCAAGTTTCAAGTCGATCGGATTTACCAAAGTGTCAAAGTGCTATGCCAGAAAAAACGTGTACAAATCCTATGGGAAAAAGTCTGAAAGAGGAAAAAAACAACTAGACATATGTTTGTGGACAAACACAGAGCTGTTTCGAGTGTCTAAAATTACTTTCAATAATGTGTGTGGTCTTTTGTGTGTGCCAAGTCTGAAGTCAATAGTCTAAAGAAAAAAACCGTGTACAAACCCTATGGGGGAAAAAATAATCTTTAACGTGACGTCACGTGACCTCGAATGATGCAATCGTGCCGAATTTCTTCTTGAAACATCTGGGGTTGGTGTTCTAAGTGTATACCAAGTTTAAAGTCGGTCGGATTTACCAAAGTGTCAAAGTCAATAGTCTGAAGAAAAACGTGTACAAAACCTTTGGGAAAAATTTCCCCGTTAACGCGAAGTCACGTGACCTTGAATGACGTAATCGTGACGAATTTCTTCTAGGACCGTCCTTGGGTGGTTGTCTAAATGTATGCCAAGTCTCAAATCGATCAGATTTACCAAAGTGTCAAAGTGTATTGGCAGAACAAACGTGTGTAAATCCTATGAGTAAAAACACTGAAAGTGGAAAAAAAATAAAACAATTAAAAACTAGAAATGTGTTTGTGGACAAACACAGAGCTGTTTCGCATGTCTAAAATGACTTTCAATATTTGGGTGGTGGTCTAAGTGTCTGCCAAGTCTAAAGTCGATCGAATTTAGTGCCAAAGATATATTGGTTGAAAAAAACGTGTACAAATCCTATGGGCAAAATTAAACCTTTAATGTGACGTCACATGACACCCGATGATATCATCACAATGTCATCTTAATTTTCGTCTATAACACATCCCGGAATACCTGAATACCAAGTTTGACCATAATTGGACTTGTACTTCCAGAGATAGAGGGTCTTAAAAACTACACCTTTAATGTGACGTCACATGACCCACGATGATGTCATCATGACGTCACCCTGATTTTCGTCTATAACACATCCTGGAATACTTGCATACCAAGTTTGACCCCAATCGGGCCTGTACTTCCAGAGATAAAGGGGCCTAACAACTGCACCTTTAATGTGACGTCACATGACCCACGATGACGTCATCATGACGATTTTTTCCTTGGCCCTCCTGGGGATGGTGGTTGAGGTGTGTGTGCTAAGTCTGAAGTCGATCAAATTTACGAAAGTGTCAAAGTTAATAGTCTAAAGAAAAACGTGTACAAAACCTATGGGGGAATAATTTGCACATTTAACGTGACGTCACGTGACCTTAAAAGACGCAATCGTGCCGCATTTCTTCCAATATCATTTGTGGGTGGTGTTCTAGGTGTATGCCAAGTCTCAAGTCGATCGGATTTATCAAAGTGTCAAATTCAATGGTCTGAAAAAAACCGTATACAAAACCTATGGGGAAAATTTCACCTTTAACGCGAAGTCACGTGACCTTGAGTGACGTAATCACGACGAATTTCTTCTAGGACCGTCCTTGGGTGGTTGTCTAAATGTATGCCAAGTCTCAAGTCGATCGGATTTACCAAAGTGTCAAAGTGCTATGCCAGAAAAAACGTGTACAAATCCTATGGGAAAAAGTCTGAAAGAGGAAAAAAAAAAACTAGACATGTGTTTGTGGACAAACACAGAGCTGTTTCGCGTGTCTAAAATGACTTTGAATATGTGGGTGGTGGTCTAAGTGTGTGCCAAGTATGAAGTCGTTCGGATTTACCCAAGTGCCAAATATATAATTGGTAAAAAAATGTGTACAAATCATATGGGGAAAACCTGCACCTTTATTGTGACGTCACGTGAATTGCATACCAAGTTTAATGGAGTGTACCAAAGGGTGCACCACTCTAATTGAAAGGAGAATTTCTACGCGAAATCATTAGCATGAAATGTGCCCCCACAGTTTCTTTTGAAAAAGGAGACCGTTTGGTATAAAAAAAATATTGGATTGTGTAAAATAGCATGGGATCAACTCCCTGGTTTTTGAGCTTCAATCTGAGGGCAGACTTGATAAAATGACGGTTAAAAAATGGGTCCTAATTGCCCTAAAACGTGGAGGGATGCCATTTGTAAAATGGCTGTTTTCAGTCTCGGGAAGTATCACTTTTCGGGAGGTGAGTTTCTTTTGGTGTGAATATTAAAAAATGTAATTGGCTAACCCACTAAAAATTGAAAAGAAATGGAAAGATAAAGACCAAGACAATAATCTAATTGTTGTTTGAGAAACCCCAGTGATGTCGGTGTGCATGAAACTTGGTACTGAACATTGTTGATTTTACACTGTTTTCAACGGGACTTGAATTAGGCTAGCTAATAGTGCATCCATAAATCGATGCGGCGCGTACAATGCGCGCGACATGTGTAACCACAACAAACATGGCGGATTCATCGGTCCTGCAACCCCGTAGAATGTCATCGCAGCAAGCCATGAATCTGCTTTCCCACTGCATTTCTAACGAGGAAAGCGACCAAGAAAGTAGCGAAGAATCAGACTACAATGAAGAAGAGAGCCAGTCAAGCAAGCCAGTGAAGATTCGGAGGATTCCGAGCTTGATTCCGATGACTATGTGGGCCTTCCACCGGCACCGCCTAGGCAACGACAACAAAACGTTCGGCCACACAAGCGTCCACGAGATCAGGGCATTGCTACGGCGGCCAACACTGCGGCACAAATCAAATGGCAAGATGTCTCCAAATCTAAAAAAAGATGAACCCGGACATTCATTTCGATTCATGCCAAACAAAACTTCATCCATTTACATTGTACATTTACATGCACTGCGATAAGAAAGCCTGTGATTTGTGCTGAATCTCGTTTTCTAGTAGTTTTAGGAAAAATATCATAGCTCGCCCAAACTTATTCATATTGGGGATTTATTTTGACATATTGTTTGCAGGATCACCAGCAAAATTTTCTGCATTGGAAAATAATTTTTGAACTACAATAAACACGTTTTACTAATAAATATGAGCAGTATTTTATTCATATTTCATATTTTCATTATTAATTTTCATATTTGACATGCCAGTAAATGTGAATATTAAATTAAACAGTTCCTTTGATTTCACAATCACATTTTTCATATTGTTAGCTTCATTTTGATACCTAACTTTGCCCCATAGACCCCAGGATTAGGGAGTTTAGGCAGTTGTATTACTAGTGGTGACACGATTCTTTCATTGTGTAAAACAATTCCCCCCAACAAAGATCAATTTCATATGGGGGGAAGTTGAACTACATGTTTGAAAAATTATCACTATACGGGGGGGGGGGGGGGGGGGGGAGTTAAACTACATGTTGGAAAATAATCACTTTGTTTCATCTCAGGTAAAATCGATAACTTGAACAAATGAGGGCGGCAAACAACTTTAACAGTTACACGAAGTCGATCGGATTAACCAAAGTGTCAAATTCAATAGTCTGAACAAAACAAACAATGAGGGCAGCAAACAACTTTAACAGTTACACGAAGTCGATCGGATTTACCAGTGTCAAATACACAAAGTCGATCGGATTTACCAATGTGTCAATATCAATAGTCTGAACAAATCAAACAATCAGGGCAGCAAACCACTTTAACAGTTACACGAATTCGATCGGATTTACCAAAGTGTCAACTTCAATAGTCTGAAGAAAAACGTGTACAAAACCTATCGAGAAAATTGAACCTTTAATGTGACGTCACATGACACCCGATGACGTCATCATGATGTCATATTAATTTTCTTCTATAACATCCTGTAATACCTGAATACCAAGTTTTACCCCAATTGGACCTGTACTTTCAGAGATAGAGGGTCCTAAAAACGGCACCTTTAACGTGACGTCACATGACCCCCGATGAGGTCATCATGACGATTTTTCTCTTGGCCCTCCTAAGGATGGTGGTCGAGATGTGTGCTAAGTCTGAAGTCGATCAAATTTACGAAAGTGTCAGTCATTAGTCTAAAAAAAACCGTGTACAAAACCTAAGGGGGAAAATTTGAACCTTTAACGTGACGTCGCGTGACCTTGAATGACGCAATAGTGCCAAATTTCTTCCAAGACCATCTGTGGGTGGTGTTCTAAGTGTATACGAAGTCTCAAGTCGATCGGATTTACTAAAGTGTCAAAGTCAATAGTCTAAAGAAAAACGTGTACAAAACCTATGGGAAAAATATTGAATCCTTAACGTGACGTCACGTGACCTTAAATGACGCAATCGTGCCAAATTTCTGTCAGAACCATCTGTGGGTGTGTTCTAAGTGTATGCTAAGTCTCAAGTCGGTCGGATTTACCAAAGTGTCAAAGTTAATAGTCTGAAGAAAAACGTGTACAAAACCTATGGGGGAATAATTTGCACATTTAACATGACGTCACGTGACCTTGAAAGACGCAATCGTGCCGAATTTCTTCCAATATCATTTGTGAGTGGTGTTCTAAGTGTATGCCAAGTCTCAAGTCGATCGGATTTACCAAAGTGTCAAAGTCAATAGTCTGAAGAAAAACGTGTACAAAACCTATGGGAAAAATTTTACCTTTAACATGACGTCACGTGACCTTGAATGACGTAATCGCGACGAATTTCTTCTAGGACCGTCCTTGGGTGGTTGTCTAAATGTATGCCAAGTCTCAAGTCGATCGGATTTACTAAAGTGTCAAAGTGCTATGCCAGAAAAAAACGTGTACAAATCCTATGGGGAAAAGTCTGAAAGAGGAAAAAAAAAGAAAACTAGAACTACGTCTGTTCGAGGAACAGAACATAGGGCTTTTTCGCATTCGCATCTTTTTTATTAATTTTTTCAAAAATTGAACTGTTATACCATCAAAACAATTTAAAATCATTGAAAACGAATTTAAGTTAATTTAAACAGAATAAAATAAATTTAAACAGATTAAAATGAATTCAAACTGATTAAAACGATGACGTCACACGTTTGTAAACTTTGTGTGCAACTATCTATCACCTAACAATACAAAATGAGGTGTTATGTTAACACGATCCGTTGCTGAAATATGGCTTCAAGGTCTAAAAACGTAATATAATCGTAATATGACGTAACATTTGTCAACATGCAACTAGAGGGCGCTTTAACATTTTATAAAGTCACCGTTAACTTGTTTGTTACTTACAACCTAGCCAGCGCCTAACATCGTTGAAAGTAAGTTCACATCGTTTTTCACTTTTAAATTATAATGCACTTCCGGTTTGGACCGGAAGGAAGTATCAGGTCTTTTTGCATATAATACAAATTATGAGGACCATGGATTAATCTATTAATTCCCCTAAAAATCTAAATTAGATCTCTTACAGTTGATTTTATATTGATTTTCAAAGATTAAATTTAGAAATATTTGGTTGCTTGTAATCTGACACTTGATGACGTCATCGTGACGTAATTAACAGAAAGCTCGAGAGCTGTCTTAACTTTGCTATTTAAAGCAAAAATCTGGATTATATCTATCGCGGTTGATTTTTAAGCGACGTTTTAAGGTTTTAAGGTCTTTTCATTGTAACTTTCATTGGTGACGTCATAAATATTTCTCCTTCCCAATATGGTCTAAGCATGAAGCTAGTTATATACACCGGTTATAAAGTTATTTCAGCAAACTTTGCAACACACATCAACAGATTAATTATTTTAACCATTTTCAACCAGCCGCTAGAGGGCGCTATAACATGTTATGACGTCGCCGGAATTTATTTGAAAAGTTTATTCTAGCCAGACAATAACATCGTTAAAAGTAAGTTCATATCATTTTTCACTTTCAAATTATAAGGCACTTCCGGTTTTGACCGGAAGGAAGGGTCACGTGATTTCACGCACTGGAGATAAAATGAAGATCCTGGATTATTCTATTAATTGCCACAAAATTCAAGTTTCGGTCTTTTGCGGTTGATGTTTTATTGATTTTCAAAGATTAAATCAATTGCACCTTTAAGATAAGGTCACGTGGCCCTGATGACGTCTTCCTCGTGGTGTCTGTCGGCGAGACTGGAGTTCACTATTGGGTTTTCACCTGGGTCAAGTTTATTGGAATACGACTTTGTTTTTCCGTTAAAAGTGCTTTGAATTGTGCAAGCAACGTTTACAAAGTCTACGGGGTTGGATTCTGCGTAGCCGAAAGCGTGTTTACCTACCTGTCGTACGCGGCGCCCTTCCCCATGGGCAATTTGATGACGTCATCCTGTTTCACAGGTTGGCGGCTAGTGTCCTCTTGGGTGAGCGTACATGTGCTTGCACGAACGATGTCAGTGGTGATACATTCGCTCAATACATAATACACTATCAGTGTATACGTACATGTACTAGCATGTATATTATACGTGTGCCATGCACACGTAAGGGGTCAATGCTTTTTGCACCTAGGCCAAAACGATTACATTTCAAGGGTGCCGCAGGGTATGTTCAAGTTCGTTTGTTGCCCCAAAACACAGGGAAGTTCGAGAACTACTTTTACATTAACCTTTAGAGCAAAAATCAAGATTGTATCTGTCAGGTTTAATTTTTCAGGAATTTTCAAAGGAAAAGGAGTCTTTTCATTCTAACTTCCGGTCTGGTGACGTCATAATTTTTTCTTCCCGTCAACTTGTTCCTAGCATGAAGCTGATTAAATACACCGGTTATAAAGTGATTTCAGCAAACTTCGCCACACACATCAACAGGTTATTCATTTTAACCATTTTTCAACCTACCGCTAGAAGGCGCTATAACATGTTATGACGTCGTCGGTATTTTTTTGAAAGGTTTATTCTAGCCAGACAATAACATCGTTAAAAGTAAGTTCATATCATTTTTCACTTTCAAATTATAAGGCACTTCCGGTTTTGACCGGAAGGAAGGGTCACGTGATTTCACGCACTGGAGATAAAATGAAGATCCTGGATTATTCTATTAATTGCCACAAAATTCAAGTTTCGTTTTTTTGCGGTTTTTTTTTTTTATTGATTTTCAAAGATTAAATCAATTGCACTGTTAAGATAAGGTCACGTGGCCCTGATGACGTCTTCCTCGTGGTGTCTGTCGGTGAAACTGGAGTTCACTATTGGGTCTTCACCTGGGTCAAGTTTATGGGAATACGACTTTGTTTTTCCGTTAAAAGTGCTTTGAATTGGGCAAGCAACGTTTACAAAGTCTACGGGGTTGGATTCTGCGTAGCCGAAAGCGTGTTTACCTACCTGTCGTACGCGGCGCCCTTCCCCATGGGCAATTTTATGACGTCATCCTGTTTCACAGTTTGGCGGCTAGTGTCCTCTTGGGTGAGCGTACATGTGCTTGCACGAACGATGTCAGTGGTGATACATTCGCTCAATACATAATACACTATCAGTATACATGTATACGTACATGTACTAGCATGTATATTATACGTGTGCCATGCACACGTAAGGGGTCAATGCTTTTTGCACCTGGCCAAAACGATTACATTTCAAGGGTGCCGCAGGGTATGTTCAAGTTCGTTTTTTGCCCCAAAACACAGGGAAGTTCGAGAACTACTTTTACATTAACCTTTAGAGCAAAAATCAAGATTGTATCTGTCAGGTTAAATTTTTTAGGAGTTTTCAAAGGAAAAGGAGTCTTTTCATTATAACTTCCGGTCTGGTGACGTCATAATTTTTTCTTCGCGTCAACTTGTTTACTAGCATGAAGCTGATTAAATACACCGGTTATAAAGTGATTTCAGCAAACTTCGCCACACACATCAACAGATTATTCATTTTAACAATTTTTAAAACTGCCGCTAGAGGGCGCTATAACATATTATGACGTCACCAATATAATTTTTTTTAAATACATTGTAGCCAGACACTAACATCGTTGAAAGTAAGTTCATATCATTTTTCACTTTCAAATTATTAGGCACTTCCGGTTTAGACCGGAAGGAAGGGTCACGTGATTTCACGCACACGAGATAAAATTAAGATCCTGGATTATTCTATCTATTGCCACAAAAATTTAGTTTCGGTCTTTTGCGGTTGATTTGTTATTGAATTTCAAAGATTAAATCAATTACACCTTTAAGATGACGTCACGTGACCCCTGATGACGTCACCATGACGTATTTCTGCGAGACACGAGTTCACTATAGGGTCTTCACCTGGGTTAAGTTTTATGTAAATACGACTTTGTTTTCTATTAAAAGTGACGGGCAGAAAAAACGTGTACAAAGTCTATGGGGTTTAGGTTACTAAAAGAAAAGAAAAAAAAAAAAAAAGAAGAAGAAGAAGAAACTAGAACTACGTCTGTTCGAGGAACAGAACATAGGGCTTTTTCGCATTCGCAATTTTTTAGATTAAATTTGTCAAAAATTGAACTTTTATACCATCAAAACAATTTAAAATCCTTGAAAACAAATTTAAGTTAATTTAAACAGATTAAAATGAATTCAAACTGATTAAAACGATGACGTCAGACGTTTGTGAACTTTTTTTGAAACTATCTATCACCTAACAATAAAAAATGAGGTGTTATATTAACACGATCCGTTGCTGCGATTTGGCTTCAAGGTCTAAAAACGTAACAATTCAAAGATAATCGTAATATGACGTAACATTTGTCAACATGCCGCTAGAGGGCGCTTTAACATGTGATGAAGTCACCGTTAACTTCATTGTTACTTACAACCTAGCCAGCGCCTAACATTATAGAAAGTAAGTTCACATCATTTTCCACTTTAACGTTATAAGGCACTTCCGGTTTGGACCGGAAGGAAGTGTCAGGTTTTGTTTGCATGTAATAAAATTATGAAGACCATGGATTAATCGATCAATCCCCTTAAAAATGTAAATCAGATCTCTTACAGTTGATTTTATATTGATTTTTAAAGATTAAATCTAGAAATGTTGGTTGCTTGTAATCTGACACTTGATGACGTCATTGTGACGTAATTAACAGAAATCTCGAGAGCTGTCTTAACGTTGCTATTTGAAGCAAAAATCTGGAATATATCTATTGCGGTTGATGTTTAAGCGACTTTTTAAGGTTTAAAGGTCTTTTCATTGTAACTTCCGCTTTGGTGACGTCATCAAATTTCTCTTTCTCAATATGTTCTTAGCACGAAGCTGATTATATACACCGGTTATAAAGTGATTTCAGCAAACTTCGCCACACACATCAACAAATTATGCATTTTAACCATTTTTCAACCTGCCGCTAGAGGGCGCTATAACGTGTTATGACGTCACCGGTAATTTTTTTGAAAAGTTTATTCTAGCCAGACACTAACATCGTTGAAAGTAAGTTCATATCATTTTCCAGTTTTAAATTATAAGGCACTTCCGGTTTGGACCGGAAGGAAGGGTCACGTGATTTCATGCACACGAGATAAAATAAAGATCTTGGCTTATTCTATCTATTGCCACAAAAATCAAGTTTCGGTCTTTTGCGGTTGATTTGTTATTGAATTTCAAAGATTAAATCAATTACACCTTTAAGATGACGTCACGTGACCCCTGATGACGTCACCATGACGTATTTCTGCGAGACACGAGTTCACTATAGGGTCTTCACCTGGGTTAAGTTTTATGTAAATACGACTTTGTTTTCTATTAAAAGTGACGGGCAGAAAAAACGTGTACAAAGTCTATGGGGTTTAGGTTACTAAAAGAAAAGAAAAACTAGAACTACGTCTGTTCAAAGAACAGAACATAGGGCTTTTCCGCTTTCGCATTTTTTTAGAGTATTTGTTTTCAAAAAAACCGAATTTAAGTTAATTTAAACATATTAAAATAAATTCAAACTGATTAAAACGATGACGTCACACGTTTCTGAACCTTTTGTGCAACTATCTATCACCTAACAACACAAAATGAGGTGTTATGTTAACACGATCCTTTGCTGAGATATGCCTTCAACTTTTAAAAACGTAATAATTCAAATATAATCGTAATATGACGTAACATTTGTCAACATGACGCTAGAGGGCGCTTTAACATTTTATGAAGTCACTGTTAACATTTTTGTTACTTACAATCTAGCCAGCTCCTAACATCGTTGAAAGTAAGTTCACATCGTTTTTTACTTTTAAATTATAAGAAACTTCCGGTTTGGACCGGAAGGAAGTGTCAGGTCTTTTTGCATGTAATACAAATTATGAAGACCATGGATTAATCTATCAATCCCCCTAAAAATCTAAATCAGATCTCTTACAGTTGATTTTATATTGATTTTCAAAGATTAAATTTATAAATATTTGGTTGCTTGTAATCTGACACTTGATGACGTCATCGTGACGTAATTAACAGAAAGCTCGAGAGCTGTCTTAACTTTGCTATTTCAAGCATAAATCTGGATTATATCTATCGCGGTTGATTTTTAAGCGACGTTTTAAGGTTTTAAGGTCTTTTCATTGTAACTTCCGGTTTGGTGACGTCATCAATAAATGTCTTTCTCAATATGTTCTTAGCACGAAGCTGATTATATACACCGGTTATAAAGTGATTTCAGCAAACTTCGCTACACACATCAACAGATTATTCATGTTAACAATTTTTCAACCTGCCGCTAGAGGGCGCTATAACGTGTTATGACGTCGCCGGTAATTATTTTGAAAGGTTTATTCTAGCCAGACACTAACATCGTTGAAAGTAAGTTCATATCATTTTTCAGTTTTAAATTATAAGGCACTTCCGGTTTGGACCGGAAGGAAGGGTCACGTGATTTCACGCACATGAGTTGAAATGAAGATCTTTAATTATTCTATCTATCGAGAGCTGTCTTAACTTTGCTATTTCAAGCAAAAATCTGGATTATATCTATCGCGGTTGATTTTTAAGCGACGTTTTAAGGTTTTAAGGTCTTTTCATTGTAACTTCCGGTTTGGTGACGTCATCAATAAATGTCTTTCTCAATATGTTCTTAGCACGAAGCTGATTATATACACCGGTTATAAAGTGATTTCAGCAAACTTCGCTACACACATCAACAGATTATTCATTTTAACAATTTTTCAACCTGCCGCTAGAGGGCGCTATAACGTGTTATGACGTCGCCGGTAATTATTGAAACGTTTATTCTAGCCAGACACTAACATCGTTGAAAGTAAGTTCATATCATTTTTCAGTTTTAAATTATAAGGCACTTCCGGTTTGGACCGGAAGGAAGGGTCACGTGATTTGTTATTGAATTTCAAAGATTAAATCAATAACACCTTTAAAATGACGTCACGTGACCCCTGATGACGTCACCATGACGTATTTCTGCGAGACACGAGTTCACTATAGGGTCTTCACCTGGGTTAAGTTTTATGAAAATACGACTTTGTTTTCTAGTAAAAGTACTTGTGCAAAAAAACGTGTACAAAGTCTATGGGGTTTAGGTTACTAAAAAAAAAAAAAAAAAAAAAAAAAAAAAAATCGGAACAAAAACAAAGGCTTTTTCGCAAAATTGCGAAAAAGCCAAAAAACTAGAGATCTATGTCTGTTTGCAACAGAACACAGGGCTTTTCCGCATATAATTATGATCATTTAATGAGTTCATGCTTTTGTGTGTATAGTCCAGTCAGTTTAAAATACTTTCGAATTGAGAATTTCTCACATTTTTGTACAATTATGTCTGGAAAAGATTTTTGAATAAACATTGCAGTTCATAAAAGTAAAGCATGTATCTTAAAGCAGTATTCCAAAGTTTAATTGGCATAGTGTTCAACTTATTCTATTTTCGTCTATTAATGTGGTGTACGAACAAATGCTCATATTTTCAGTGAGTTCATGGAAAGATGTTGCACCATATATGAACTCATGTGCTGATAGTACGATGTTATATGGCAATTTATAGTTCTTAAGACAAAAGCTGGTCATGATAATTGTATATAAGATGATAATTATACATGTCGTCACCGTTTTCACGCAGAGGCAAATTGAGCCGTTCACGGTCTGAACAAACTTTCGAGATAATCGCTTGTAAAGTTCGTCCTTTTTTCGTTTGGCAGTTTAAAAAATAAATATCCATAGAATATTGTAACGCCCGTGCCGGTTGGGCGGTAGAGGGCGCTGGAGCGGTCCCACGGTGGTGGGATCGCTCCAGGTGGCTCCTGCTGGTGCGCCCCGGCGACCCGCCTTCGGATTGCGCAACGGCCGAACCGGTTCTGACCAGTTCTGGTACCGCGTGATTGTGTGAGCCTGAAGTCCATGTTTGGTTGGCAAGAGATCACAATAAACGGCAGAGAATCACCGGAGATAAAGGAACACTTGCTTCAGGAGTCTTTCTTGTGTGTTGTGGCGACCCCAGGCGAATCTTCGTTACATTGGTGGCAGCGGTGGGATACGGAAGGACGGGAAAAGACCAGGTGAAGTGTTCATTTTTTCGGAAAACCACGATAGCACGGCAGCCAACTCGCCCCACGGCGAGAGGGCAGGCCAGGGCATGGGCCCAGGGAACGGGGACCAGTCCAGGAAGCTTTCAGGCACTCCGTGCATTACGCCAGAGGAGTTAGAGGCCTTTTTCAAGGATATACCAGAGAGCTCTGGGGGGGAGGCTATGGTTTCCTGGGAGTCAGGGTGTTTTCTGGGGGAGGATTCGGGGACTGATAACGGGGAATTTAAGAACATGTCCCAATGGTTAGGGGGCGAAGGGGCGTCCACTCCGATTCAGGGTGAGGGCGCCCTTCCCCATAAATTGTCTGGGGCCGCTACCGAGCCCGGGGGGGACCCGGCCCGTGCTGTAAGCGGCGGCGCGGCAGACGTGTTGTTCCGCGCGGAACGATGCCGAGCTGTGCCCGTCGATGCAGCGGAGTTGGGGCCTCACCGGGATATTCCCCAGTCGTTCTATGCAAATGATTTCGGGTCCGGGGGGGGGGCCCGGCCCGTGCTGTAGACGGCGGCGCGGCAGACGGGTGGTTCCACGCGGAACAATCCCAAGCTGGGTCCGTCGGTGCAGCTCGGGCGGGGCCTCACCGGGACATCCCTCAATTGTTCCATACACAAATTATCGAGTCCGGGGGGGGGGGGGGGGGCCCGGCCCGTGCGGTAGACGGCAGCGCGGCAGACGGGTCGCGCCACGCGGGGCGACCCCAAGCCGTGGCTGTTGGTGCGGCGGGGGCGGGGACTCTTCGGGACACTCCCAGGATTTACTTTTCTACACCAGCGGGGCCTCACCAGGAAACATCCAGCTCCTACTCAAGGCCGGTGGGTTTTCAACCTGAGGAGGGGCCGCCCAGGGCCGTGGACGACAGCGCAGCTGGCGGGTCGTTTCACTCGGAGCGCCCGCGGGTTGTGTTCGTCGACGCAGCGGGGACAAGGAGTCGTCTGGAGGCAGGTCACCAGAACAGCGCCCTCTCAGAGGGCAATGGACAACACAGGGAGACGGGACAGGGTTTTTCCCAGCGAGCCAACGGAGCAGAGTTACTGCGCACACCAGGCAGGGGAGCGGAGCCGTCGAGGTTGCTCCTCACACGGGGAAGTGGAGCAGAGCCGTTGGAGTTGCTTTTCACGGGAAGCAACGGGACGAGGCTACTCCGCACACAAGGTAATGGGGCGGGGCCATCAGAGCTGCTCCTCGTGGGAGTCAATGGAGCAGAGCTGCTCCGCGCACAAACCAATGGAGCGGAGCAATCGGCACTGCCCCGCGTGGGAGTCAATGGAGCAGAACTGCTCCGCACACGAACCAATGGGGCGGAGCCGTCGACACTGCTCCGCATGGGAGTCAATGGAGCAGAGCTGCTCCGCGCACAAGTCAATGGAGCGGAGCTGCTCCGCGCACAAGCCAATGGAGCGGAGCCGTCAAGGCTGCTCCGCACACACGCCAATGGAGCGGAAGCTGCTCCGCGCACAGGCCAATGGAGCGGGGATGTTTCACACGCAGGCCGAAGCGACACCGGCGATGTACTCAATGAGGGGCCGTCCAAGTGGGGAAACGACCGGGGAGGCCAACACCCGGTGCCCGCTGGTGGGCCCGGACTGGCCCCCACTATGGGCGTCGGGAGAGCCGCGCCTAGGCCGGCGCCAACTAGAGTCGCCGCAGGACCGGAGCCAACGGGAATAAGTAGTCGAAGGCCGATGATGCTTCCGGATAAGTTCGACGGAGTTGCGTCCTGGTCGGACTACTTGATTCACTTTGAGAGCGTCGCGACAGTCAACCACTGGAGCGATGCCGAGAAGGCAATGTATCTGGCGTCTCACCTAAAGGGTACGGCCCAGGAGGCACTGGCAGACATGACGCCAGAGGCACGGGGGGAATACTCCTCCATCTTGGGGAACTTCGAGCACCGTTTCGGCGTGACAGCACAGGTACCATTACATCGGGCCCAGTTGTCCATGCGGACGAGGGGACGCGATGAGTCGCTCAGTAGCCTGGGACAGTCCATTCGGCGGCTGGTACTGCAAAGCTACCCGAGACTACCAATACAGGCGCGGGAGGACTTGGGAGTTGAGGCATTCCGGAGGGCCTTGGGGGAGGAACAACTACAACGTCATCTTTTCTCCCGTAAGGCGGGGACCCTGACCGAGGCTGTTACACTGGCGACCGAAATGGAGGCGTTCATGGAGTCCCAAGAGTTCAGCCGGAGAGGGAGGGCCGGAGCCAGGGATGTAAGGTCAGTGGAGCAACTTCCTCAGGCTCCGGCCGTGGAGCCTGAGTCGGTCCTGCCAGTGGGGTACAAACCTGAGACGCGGGCCCAGGTGGAGTGCTACAGGTGCCATGAGCTCGGCCATTTCAGCAGAGACTGCCCCCGCCGGCGGGCCCAGGTGGAGTGCTACAGGTGCCATGAGCTCGGCCATTTCAGCAGAGACTGCCCCCGCCGGAGTGGGAAAGGCGGCCCCCCGCCGCGCCGGCCCAGGGCCGGGGGAGCATGGAGACCGCCAGTTTCTGGGCCGGCAAGCCCAGTCGGCCCAGCCGCGACAGGGACGCCCGGAGCCAACTACATTGAAGGGATGGTAGCGGGAAGGCCAGTGCGTTGCCTTCTCGACACTGGGGCGACAGTGAGCCTGATTGCGGGACGTTTCTACCATGCCTGGCTCAACGCGGATGGACGGAGACTACGCCCGCGGTTCCGGGCCTGAGGATGGCGGACGGCAGTCCTATGCCGTCGAAGGGAAGAGGAGACTTTGAGTTACAAGTGGGCGACCTCCGCGTTCACCACACCTTTACGGTGGCCGAGATTGAGCCGGACGTGATTCTGGGTTTGGACTTCCTCGCGAAGTACCACTGTAAGTGGAATTGGAACGACCATACGGTCACCCTCGACGGAAGGAAGTTCACCCTGGGGGGTATTACACGTGAGCCTCTCGTAGCAAGAGTGCAGGTAACAGAGAACATGGTGGTTCCGGCCGGCCATGAAGCGATCCTCGCCGGCGAAATAAGGAGCGGGACACGAGTGGGAGTCGGAATGGTCTACCCCAACTTGGAGGCTACGGACAACTGCCGGGTTGCGGTCGCCACCGGTCTGGTGGACACCAATAATGGAACCGTGCCGGTGAGAGTTTTCAACCCGACGGCCGACCCAGTGACGATCTACCAGGGCAGCCGTTTGGCTCTCTTCTCGCCGGTGGAGGAGTTGGACGTGATGGAGTTAGAAGAGGGATGGCGAGGGGTTGCCACTGGCCGTGCTCCGGCGGATGCACGGCCGGAGGTTCCTCCTCACCTACAAGACCTCTTGGAGCGAGGAGCGACGGACCTCACCCGGACTCAACGTTCCCGACTGGCGGGGCTGCTGACGGAGTTCGCCGGAGCTTTCACCGGGCCCGACGGCCGCCTTGGGCACACGGAGCTGACCAAACACGCCATCAAGACGGGAGACGCGGTGCCGGTTCGCCAACCACCCAGGAGGTTGCCGATCCATAAGAGGCAGGAGGCCGACCAGCAGGTAAAACAGATGCTGCGGGATGGCGTGGTAGAACCGTCTGGTAGTCCCTGGTCGTCGCCGGTGGTGTTAGTCCGGAAGAAGGACGGGACTGTCCGTTTCTGCGTGGACTACCGGAGGGTCAACGAGGTAACAATTAAGGATGCCTACCCCATCCCCAGAATTGAAGATAACCTGGACGCCTTAAGCGGGGCAAAGTGGTTCAGTACCCTCGACCTAGCCAGCGGCTACTGGCAGGTCGGGATGGAGGAGGAGGACCGGGAGAAGACGGCGTTCGGCATGCAGAACGGGCTGTACCAGTTCACCGTTATGCCGTTCGGGCTGTGCAACGCTCCGGCAACGTTCGAGCGCCTGATGGAACAGGTACTGAAGGGACTACAATGGCAAGTGGCAGTAGTCTACTTGGACGACGTTATCGTGTGGGGGACAGATTTCGAGGAGCATCAGGAGAGGTTGGCGGTAGTCCTGGAACGGTTCCGGGCCGCGGGGTTGAGGCTTAAACCCAAGAAGTGTAGCCTTTTCAAGAAGGAAGTGTCGTTCCTAGGCCATCTCGTGTCAGCCGACGGGGTCAGGACCGATCCAGAGAAGGTCAAAGTCATTCGGAGCTGGCCTCAACCCGCGAACATGACCCAGGTCAGGAGCTTCCTGGGCCTCGCCTCCTACTACAGGCGGTTCATCGTGAATTTCGCCGAGATCGCCCGCCCCCTCCACGCCCTGACCGCCAAGAGCCAAATAACATTTTCATGGTCTACCGCTTGCCAGTCAGCGTTCGACCACCTGAAGGACGCGTTGACCACGGCACCGGTGCTACGGTACCCGGACACGGAGCACCGTTACATTCTGGACACGGACGCCAGCAACTGCACCATCGGAGCCGTGCTGGCACAGGAAGGGGAGGAAGGTGAGCAGGTGATCGCGTACGGGAGCCGTACCTTGTCCAAGGCCGAACGCAACTACTGTACCACGCGGAGAGAGTTGCTGGCCGTAGTCCATTTCGTCCACTATTTCAAACACTACCTCCTTGGCAAACGGTTCTTGCTCCGAACGGACCACGGATCTCTCCGATGGATGTTCAACTTCAAGGAGCCGGAGGGGCAGACTGCCAGGTGGATCCAGAGGCTGGGGTGTTACGAGTTCGACGTGGAACATCGGGCGGGGAAGAAGCATACGGACGCCGACGCCGTTTCCCGAATTCCGTGCGGTCAATGTGGACGTTCAGGCGAGGTCAGCAACGAATGCTACACCAAGGGACCCCTGTTGGGAGCCATTGGGGAGACAGAACTGGAAGAGACCACCCCGGTGGAGGGACTCCTGGCGGCCTGGGATTCCGAGGAGCTAAGGCAGGAGCAGCGTGACGACCCGGAGCTAGGACGAATCGTCCACTGGCTGGATGAGGGACTCCCCAAACCCGGCTGGTCGGACGTGTCGGCCCTGGACGAGGGCACGAAATTCTGGTGGGCAAAGTGGGGGACCCTGCGACTGTCGCACGGGGTGCTACAGATCGGGTGGGAGCAGCCTCAGGACGGACTCCGCAAGTGGAAGGTCGTAGTCCCTCGGACGCGGGTGGAGGACATCTTGCGGCTAACCCATGATTGCAGGACATCGGGACACTTGGGTGTCGCCCGGACGGTTGCTCGGTTGAGGCAAGCGCCGGTGTACTTCCGGGAGATGCGACGCCAGGCGATGGAGTGGTGCCAAAAGTGCCACAAGTGCGGTTCAAAGAAGCCGCCCCCTCGACCCCTCCGGGCCCCACTGCAGCAGTACTTGGTGGGTGCGCCGATGGAGCGCATCGCGATCGACCTCACAGGCCGGTTCCCCAAAACCAAGGCGGGGAATTCAAGCATCATGGTGGTGGCGGACTATTTCACAAAGTGGGTGGAGGCGTTTCCGATCCCGGACCAGACAGCCCTCACCGTCGCCCGAACCCTGGTGGAGCAGGTCATCACCCGTTTCGGCACCCCCCTCGAGATCCACACGGATCAGGGGAGGGAGTTCGAAGCCCGACTGTTCCAGGACACTTGCCGTCTACTGGGCGTCCACAAGACTCGCACGACGCCGTTCCATCCCCAGTCTGACGGAATGGTGGAGCGATTCAACCGCACCGTTAAGACGATGTTGAGCCTGTTCGTGCGAGAGAACCAGGATGACTGGGACGAACACCTTCCGTACGTAATGATGGCGTACCGCTCCTCTCAGCACGACAGCACCAAGTTCACGCCGAACATGCTCATGCTCGGCCGGGAAGTGCGGCTTCCGTTGGACTTGGTGGTGGGACAGCCAGAGGAGCCGACGACAGAGGCAACGGTACAGGAGTACGTAGACGAACTGAGGGCGAAGATTGAGCGCGCGCACAAATTCGCTCGACAGCACCTGAAGGGGAGCCAAACACACCAGAAGCAGCATTACGATCGTCGGACCGAGGGTACCGGTTACGAGCCCGGACGTGCCGTGTGGCTCTACACTCCCTCCAAGAAGGTGGGTCGCACGCCCAAACTACAGTGCTGGTGGGACGGGCCCTTTGTGGTGTTGAAGAGGACCGACGACGTCACCTACCGGATCCAGAGGTCGCCTCGCGCCAAGGCCAAGGTGGTCCATTTCAACCGGCTTAAGCCATACTTGGGGGACGTCCAGGTAGACTGGTGGAGACGGGCCGCAGGAAACCATCCAGGGGAACCCAGCCGAGTCACAGAGGAAGGTCAGTCACCGCCGGGGGAACGGTCATCACCAGCATCTAGCCCAGAGCTCCGGGCTCCTTCGGCGGGGCCGCCAGAGGACGGGAGTGCTCGGTCGGATGTAGCGGAACTACCTCCGGGGGGGCCAGAAGGGGAGGCGTCCCAGCCCGTTGCGGAGACGGATGTCACTCTTGACGGGGTAGAAGAGACGGACGCAGAGCTGGGACCGGACGGACCTGAGGGGGAGGGTGTCCAGTCGCCTCCTCCGCCGACGGAGCCAGGCACCGAACGGTATACTCGCGTCGGCCGGAAAGTAGTCCGCCCTAGTCGATTTTGTCTTGCCTTAACCAAACTTTCGTCTCCTCCTTCCCCCCGCAGGATGACTCCCGTGGCGTGTCCTCACTGTGGGAAGACCTTCACCCGCCGCAGCAACCGCCGCAGGCACATCCGCACTGCGTGCGTGGAGCTCCACGCGGAACGCCCGTACGCATGCGAGCGTGGTTGCGGCCTTCAGTTCTACCGGGAGGACGTCCGGGGGCGTCACCATCGATATTGCCAAGGGGGGTTGGTGGCTGGAGTGATGGCGGGGGCGGACACCTTAGACGTCCACCCGAGTGAGGACGAGATGGAGCTCGTCAACGCTGCCGGCCGGGAGCTTTCTCCGCCTTGCCTCTCCCGACAAGGGAGCCCGGACTTTCTCTGCAGGGGGCGGAGCCAATCAACCGCTGCCAGTCCCGCGTCACCGTCCCGGGCCAAGCGACGACGGAGCCCAGTTCCGGCGAGGGATCCGGGGTCCGTCTCCACGCGGAGCGACCTTCCCGGCCCCCTCGGGCGGGACGGAACGAGTCGACCAGCCAGCCACGACCGGAGCAGGAGGAACTACACCGACCGCCGGGGGACCGCGTCCGCGCGGAGCGATCCCCCCGGCCTCGTTCCAGACGGGACAAGTCGGCCAGCCAGCCACGACCAGGACGGGAGGGGCTACCTCGACCGCCAAGGGACCACTGCCGCTCGGAGTGTTCCCCCCGGCCTTGTGCAGAATCGGACAAGTCCAACCAGAAGCAGGAACGGCTTCCTCCGTCGCCCAGGGGCCGTTGGTCGGGACGACGGAGCCACCGGCACCGCTCACGCTGTCCGGAAGGAAGCAGCACCGCCAGGGCCTCTCCGCCGGCTTCCGCGGAGGGGGGGGGGGGACGCAGACGGAGCCTCCGACGCCTCCGCTGGTGGCGACATTCCCGTGGAGTGGGTTGCCCCGGGTCCTGCCGGTCGGATGTCGGGTGGAGCTGCCGGACGGGACCTGGATGAGGCTGGACATGGACGGCGTCGTCCAGCGACCCCATGAGGTGAGGGAGGTGGCCACCCACATGCCGGTCCCCTTATGCAAGCACTTGCGGGACGAGTGGCGCCTGGAGACCACGCCCACCGGTTTGGACAGCGACGGCCACCGGCTGTTCCGATCGAGCGTGGTCCACTCCTATGAAGTTCCGGGGAGGCTCCTCCAGACATACGAGGGCCAGCAGTACGGCCAGTACTTCGTACATCCGTCAGCGGCGGGCCAGCCTTCGCTGGGAGGACTGCTACCCCCTGGGGCACCCCCACCTCCACGCTACCCCGATGACGTGCCACAGGAATTCTGGGAACAGCTGTTCCGACAGACGGAAGTCCAGCGCCAGCCACCTCCTACCTCCTAGAGGAGAACTCTTAACCAGTGTAGTTTTTTTGTTGTTGTAACCTTAAAGTTGTTTTCTTTTTGTTGTATAAAATGTTGGCGTCGTGCGCTTTCCGGGGTGGTTGGCCGGGGGGCGGCAGCAGCAGCCCATAGTCTTGTTTGGGGGCAAACAAGGTCTTCGTGGGGGGCTGTGTAACGCCCGTGCCGGTTGGGCGGTAGAGGGCGCTGGAGCGGTCCCACGGTGGTGGGATCGCTCCAGGTGGCTCCTGCTGGTGCGCCCCGGCGACCCGCCTTCGGATTGCGCAACGGCCGAACCGGTTCTGACCAGTTCTGGTACCGCGTGATTGTGTGAGCCTGAAGTCCATGTTTGGTTGGCAAGAGATCACAATAAACGGCAGAGAATCACCGGAGATAAAGGAACACTTGCTTCAGGAGTCTTTCTTGTGTGTTGTGGCGACCCCAGGCGAATCTTCGTTACAATATACAAGATTAAGGTATCATGGGAAAGAAGAGATGTCAATCTTCTTAAATATAGCAAACGTTAAGAACAATAGGTGATTAGTTTTGCAGAAATAATCAATTAATATAATTGTCTCTTCGTGAAAACGAAAAAATGATACATTAGCAAATTCGCCCGTGGCTGTGAGAGTCAGAATGTATACATTTCCCCATTGCGCCTCCAATTTGTCTCTTCGTGAAAACGCTAATGGTTATGGTATTTTTTGGTCGAGTCACAAGTCACGCAAGTCGAGTCCGAGTCCGAGTCCACAAGGTCGAGTCCGAGTCCGAGTCCGAGTCACTTGTCATCGTGACTCGAGTCCGAGTCCGAGTCACGAAAAATGGGACTCGAGTCGGACTCGAGTCCGAGTCACGAGTCATACAACTCTGCCAATTCGCCCATTAGTTAATAAGGTTAATTAGGATTTTAATGTTTTTTTAAATGTATAACTTCACCAGGTTGTAGAAATTGCAATATTTAATCGTTTTCATCAAAACAAATAATTTCGATAAATAGACGATTTTTCATAAAATTCGCCTCTTCGTGAAAACGTCGACGATGTGTGCAAAACTATGGGGTTGATCTATGGACAGTTTTGTGGCAATAGCCTTTTTTTTTAAATCGACGTGCCATGAAGGTGAGAATGAAATTCTGGTGTAAAGTGCATGGAATTTGGAATAGAAAGAGACGGCAAACAGCATGCAATTTTTGTTTTTGTCAAAAAGGATTTTTTTTATTGACAATTACAGGATAGAATATAACAAAAAATAAAAAGCATTTGAAATTACAGCATGATGAATATAAATCATTTGGGGGAATCTTTGCTGTGATTATAGTTTAAAGTGTAAATGATGGCATTTACAATAAATATGTGACCTGTCATCACAAAATGAGCGTGAAGTCGGCAAAATCAAAAATTGAGATATGGGTATTTCTAAATTTTGTGGAAACAGAGCTTTCCAATGGTATATAACACTTGGAGGTTTGATACTCAATATTTTGTTTTATTTCTTATATTTTAGTCTGGAGTTTTAATACAGAGATTATGAGAAAACGGGCATTTCTTGCGAGAAATTGTGTGAAAGGCATAGTCAAAATTGTCTCAAAAACTAATTTTGTTTTTATCTGATCGTCCTGAAAAATTGGGAATTGATTGTTAGGGATTTAGTCTTAAAAAACCCATATAATCTCCGATCACCCTTTCAAATTGTGACTTTGACTGGCCGTACTGGGAAATCACTCTGTGCAACTTTACGCTCATTTTGTGATGACAGGTTACATATGGCAAAACAGTTCAAAACTATGTTAAAACAAGAAGTATAATTAAAAGAGAAAGACATATATCTGGAGATAACGGAAATATGTTAAGATTTGTTACATGATTAATTACATTTGGAGTTTTGGTGTTACTACTAAAATTAGGTTATTTTGGTTGAGTTAAAGTGATTAATTGTAATTTTGTCTTATACTGTGTTGACTGAGTAGATTTTTTTTCTTGGGAGGGGGCAATCCTGATCGGATGGATTTCAATAATAAAAAGAAATGATTTGGGGGGAATTTGTTAATGATTAAAGATTTACGTACTGTTTATGTTGTAAAGTAATGTGGAGTTACTGTAAATAATGACAAAACAGTTGAAATCTGTTCAGAAAGTGAAGAAAAGGTAAACATTAATGTTTGGAGCTAATTTGTAAAGATTGTGTCAGGATGATCAATTAAATTTGTAGTTTCTGTTTCACTTGTAAATGGAGTATTTTGGTTGAGTAACACGGATTACTTACAATTTTCTATTGTGTTGATTAGTGTGGTTTTTTTTGTTGCGGGAGGAGGGGGGTGTCTTTCAACTGACAGGATGAAAAGAAATGTTTTTGGTGAAATTTGTGTTTGTAATGATAGGTTATGTGATTGTATCTTGTAAAAAAAATTTACAGTAAATTACTTAGAGTAAATAACAGCTAAACGGTAACATATTTAAAAACAGGAACTTGGAAAAACTGATATTTGTAAAGCAATTTTTGAAGATAATGGTAATTATCAAGATCAAGCTACATGATTAAATTTGGAATTATGGTTGTGATTATAGTTAAATTTATAAAACAAAAGCCAAAGAGCAAACTGTGAAACTTTTGAATGGCCCTTTTTTTTTTAGCCCAAAGATCTGTAGAATGGAAAACTTTATTTAAAAACAGAATACAGGCTTAAAAAGGTTATAAACACTTTTGAAAGGGTACTTTTAGCAAACTGAGGACCTTTAAGACTCTTCTGTTGCTTCATGGCCTCTGTTGGGTGGAGTTGCTGGATCAGGACATCTGTAAATGGTTAATAATAAGGAAACATTAAAACAATGTTCAGTCTTATTATACAGTCTTATACTTGGTATGCGTGCTCTTGAATTTGTTACCCTGTAGTGACCTGTGGCAAAAGGGAACAAAAGGTTCTGAAGGTCTTCATAAGGTTTCACAAAATAGATATTTGGATGTTACTCAAAAAATTGAAAGTGTCAGGGCACAGTTATCCGTCTCAAATTGAAGTGTTTTATGTCAGGGACATTCGGTCCAACTTTGAACCCAGGAAATCATTTGAGGTTTAAATGAGAGGATTTTGAAAACTGCTTTTGACATGTATCCCAATTTGTTCACGAGAACAAAGTGATGTCTTCACAGGGATACAGATTCTGGTATGTGTGTGTCATGTAGTGCATTCAGACATGTAAGACTATTGCATATGCTGGTTATACACAAATCACAAATATGTTCATTAGAATAGCATGAGTAATACCAATTGTCAGAGATTATACTATAATTGTAAATGTAAGAATAACTTACGTTGGGTTAATTTCTGTGATGTCTCTGTCAGGTTGTTTGCACAATACAGTCACTGTCAGAGGGAGTGCTGCTTGCAGTTCATCCAAGCCTGAATCCAAAGCTCTCAGGAGCAGGTCTTTTGGGACTTTGTACTCGTGCTCATCATTGGCAACCACTAGCTCAAGCAAGTCACTGTGAAATATGGCATGAAAGATGTGCAATTAGTTGTAAGAAATTAAGCAGTAAAACAAAGTGTTTGTGTGGTTGGAGTGAGAATTTGTTCATGTTATGTCTGTGATCTAAACAAATCACTAAAACCCGCCCAACAACTTGATTTCATGTTTACACAAATGCAATTGGCAACACACATTTTGGTGGAAGTATATTTATGGGGCTGTGTGAACAATAATTGGAGTTTATTAATAATAAATCAAGTTACCTTGTTTTCTCTGAAAATGCCTCTATGGTGATAGTGAGTATCTGTTCAGAAGTCAAGACCTATATAAAAAGTGTGGTAGCAAATAAAAATTATGTTTATTTTAGATTACTGTTGGTACGCTTTTATGAATACAAGGGGTGGGAAAATGGTGGTTATGGTTCCTTAGATTTTTGTGGTGATTAATTCTTTTAAATAGGCAAAATATTGTGAGCATGGAAAAGTCTTTGTATTTTGACTTTGAGCTGCAACAGTATGTGTTTTGTTTGGTTGTGTAAATTTTGTAATATGGTAACTATGGACATTAAAAACTATTTTTTGTACCTGAAATTCTGTATATTGAGTGCTATTGTAGTTGGGGCTGTTGTTAAATGGCTTCGAGTAGATGTTTGTGACTTTGACAACAGTGTCTTGGGTTGGCATGTCCAGAGAAGCTGCATCTTTCCAAAGGTTTACGGAAACGTGCCTCTTGGAATCTCTCGTATCTTGAAGTTCTATAATGCGTCGTTTGGAGCGGTCTGTTTCTTTCAATGGAGAAACCTGCAGACAAAGAGCAATAATTGTACACAAATATAAGGTATCCATGTGAAGCATGCCGATATGAACTACCACAGCTGCACTCATCCTTTTTGATTTTCTGGACAATTGTCCCAGAACTGATCTATCTCTCAACTTCTATAAAATCTTTGCGTTTAATAGTTGGCAGACAATCTGCAAGATATTTAGATGTACACGTACACGTATTGGGAGTTGAGAGATGAACCAGTTCTAGGAAAGTCATCCACAAAATCTATGAGGGTTGGTAGCTCAGAGTTACAGTTGTTAATTGTTAAAAAACATTTTTTTGTGTGTGTGTGTTACGTTTTCTTGTTTTACAATGACTGTGAAACATATGTGTAGAAGAAAGGGGAAGTATATTGTGTTAAGATGTTAAATTAATTATTGGAATGTCCAAAGCACTGATGGATTTTTCTGGGTTAATAGTCAAATATTGATTGATCATTATTTGTAGAAAAGCATGAGGAAAGTACCTCTTTAAAAATAGTGCTTAAAATCATGCAAATCATGCATGCATTTTGGACCTTATTGGGAGTCTTTGAATAAGCAAACTTCTGTTTGGCTCACATACCATAGATAATTTTCTAAATAAACATTCACCAGTGATTCACGCAGCTGAATTTTTTTTCTTCAATGTTTTGAGTACTTATTTTTGCAGTTAACTGAATGGCTGTTTCTTGGTAAATTTTCAATTAAGAAAAAGTAACATTCTACATTTGTAATTTTTTTAACACTGTTGTTGAATACTTTACACAATGAAATTTATTGCTGATAAAATAAGGCTAGGATAATTAAGAAAATTGTTTATAGGATTAGTGGTGATGACAATCTGAATTTTTCCACTCTTTAAAAAAAGGGTTTTTGACTTGAAGTAAGCTTGGTAAAGATTGTTCAGGTAAAAGGGCTGGTCCATACTGCCATATGTAATGTAATTTAGCATGGAAGAAGAGTAGATGTTTATAGGGTGATCACATCCCCGAAAAGTCTAAACTAAAGACTAGCTTATATCGTTTAGTAGTTTTATAGAACAAAAGTTGTATGCAAAATGTCAACCACCATTGTATAATATTAAATATTGTATGCAAAGCACTTGGTATGCATTCTTTTTCCGGTATGCGGTCACTTTGGCACCTTGGCAACTCGGCACCTGCCAACTTGGCACCTTGCCAACTTGGCACCCATCAACTTGACACCTGTACAAAAACCAACTCGGACTTAGCCGACTCGGCACCTGACCAACTGGGCATCTCCCAATGTTTGGAACTGTTTCCCTTTCAGGCCTGACGTTATCAAAATACATGTACAATGATCAATATAAATCATGTAGATGGGGTTGCTGGAATCATGGAGCTATAAACATGTTTTTTTTGTATAGCTCCTTACTGGAATTAAATTCTTCAAACTTTTGTTTCAATCACCATTGCCACAGTGCACTGCCTGTGACAGTGCTGGCCTGGCCACACAGCCCACCGGCCATCGCCACGGTGCAAGGCCGCGACGGTGCCGCGCCTGGCCGCACAGTGCCACCAGTTCACCCCTCCCTTCTCCCCCCAAAAAATGAATAAATAAATAAGTCTGTATTGGGGTATTGGTTGTGAATAATGGCAAAAGAGCATTTGCTTTCGGGAAGACAGGTGCCGAGTTCGTCAGGTGCAGAGTTAGTCAGGTGCCGTGTTGGAAGCTAGTTGTGAGAGAGAGGCCAAATTTGGGTGCCGAGTTGGCCAGGTGCTGAGTTGGCTAGGTGCCGACTAGGTGTTGAGTTGGCAAGGTGCCGACTGCCAAGTTGGCAAGGTGCCGAGCTGACAGGTGCTGAGTTTGCCAGGTGCCGAAGTGACCGACATTCCTTTGTCTTTACCACTGAACTGGTTTTAGATGTAGATGACACATGCAAAAGCTGTGTGTATCAAATGTAGATACTATTTAGGTTGTTGAAATAGGCATACTGCATTTTTTGGCAATGAACAGTCCTTAACTGTTGTTAAATAATGTGACTACATGTATGTATTCTTACAGTTTTCACCGTTCCCATCATGGAGAATCGTGAAAAGTAGTCATGGTGTTCTGCTTGTTCAACAGACAAACTCTTTGGGTTGTAGAACGATTGCATTGCTGGGCACTCTGTATCAAAGAGCTCTCCGCGATGAATCTGTAATAAAATAATCAATAACACTGTATTGAGTTAAATTTAGAAATTTGTTATTCGTGATTGAATATTTGAAATGTAATAATTACATATGAAATGTGAGGAAAATCAGTTTTGTGATATTTGGATAATGTTGAATTTGATTTTATTTATCATTTTGTATACATAAGAGCATATTGCATAAATGTGACCTGTCACCACAATATGAGAGCAACGTCGAAAAATTGAAAATTAAGATATTGGTATTTTCAATTTCATGAGAAAGGGAGCTTTCCAATGGTATATAACACTTGGTGGTTTTGCGATAAATACATTTTACAGCGCTCCAGAAAGTCACGGGATTCACAAAACGTGTTTGTGAGAAAACTTACTTATAAACATCCTAAACAAAACACACACAACATTGCGAAACTGGACAAGTAATGTTTGGTTGAGCATAGCAACGGCTATGTTCTAATCATTATTTCTTTTTAAACTTCCCACAAATACAAACTATTGTATAATCAACATAATATCGAAATTTAGAAAACGTGGGACAGTTACGAAGACCTAATTTGCATATTTAATTACCGTGTTAATTAGACCACTGGTGGACTTTAATAATCCAAACACTAACTACGCAAAACTACTTTAAATCACGTAATTCAAGAGGTTTTCGATCATCTGATTGCACCCAAAAAATAGGAATATGTAAAGGAGGACTTAGGCTTTCCAAATTACGCAAAATCTCAAAATTGATCTCCCCTTCATATTTTGACTTTGGATGGCCATATCTCCCAATCACATAGTGCGACTTTACTCTCATTTTGTGGTGACAGGTCACAAATGTCCATTACGTCACGTGTATTTAATAAAGTACACCACGGTCTTCTTTTTGTGGTGAAAGATTGAAGTGGATAATTGTATATATATATATACGTGTAAGTGAAAGTGAAATTTTTAGTTCGAATAATAATGAAGTAGTAAAATATAGAGAAATCTTTACAAAGAGAGATTTTAATTAAGGTATAAACTGTATAAGATAATATTTGTAATTTTGACATGTGTTTATTCATTAGGTTTGAAAAAAGATCCATACAGCGAGACAGTGTTGAATTGAAGTCCATGTCAAGTCCATCACAAGTCCATCACAAGTTCTTTCACAAGTTCTTTCACTAGTCCTTTCACTAGTCCTTTCACAAGTCCAGCCATAAGTCCCTTCATACTGTCATACATGTAAGCAACATAGTGAACAATGACAAAGGAGTGCTTTTGTTACAGTTCATTTGAATATAGCTATTGACTTGGTTTAAGAATGGAAGACTTGTGCTAGACTTGTAATGGACTTGTGATGGACTTGACTACAAGACTGCAGTGGTTTTTTTTGTATTTACAAAGAGAACAGTTTAGTTTCGTAGACTTTGTGACAGGGTATCAAGTGATGTCCATATGGTTTTTCCCCGAAGTTTTAGACTGTACCTTGGACCTGTTGGTGAGTCGGACAACCTCCTGTCCTGTGGATGATGTCAGTATGTTTGCGTAGATTGCACGCAAAAACATTTCTTTCTTTAAACTGGGAAAGTGCTCAGGAATACTTGTGTAGAGTGTTTTTACGTTGAGGTCTTTCATTAACACATCAATGCATTGATCAGAACCTTTTCTTGGTTCGAGGTGACCTAAAGTGTAGAATATGGCAGTTGTCATTCTGGTAGATCTGTCAAAAGAAAAGAGAATTTTATGCATTTAGAAATAAAGGTACAATGTAATGCCAATCATTTGCTCAACCATAATTGACATTTTTTTGTTGAAAAGAATTGTTGTTTATTTGTAGAGCCAGTAAAGAAAATTCGGTGGATGATTTATCTAAAGATTACAATTGTGTACAATTATATTAAGTAGAGTATAGTATTAGGTACTAATGTTATATTCAAAAATGTTGATTGGTAGAAAAGAGTTTGATAGAAAAGAGTTTAGATTGTTGTGCATAAAGAGTGCAGTACAGTGATTTCATTAAAGCCAGGCATTGTTGAATTGTTTAACAGATATGAATGCTGAGATTTTTGTTCAGTACATCATTGAATAATAGACAATGATAATGTTTTTGGATGTTAGTAGATTTAGAACTAATTGCAAAAGTGGGGTCAGGGTGCAGCATTCAAAAAGACTGTTGGATTAATACATCTGCTGTCCTATATTTTGGTCATATCATTTCAATAAAGCTGATCAGTTACTGCAGCAATACTGAAAACGGAAAGAGTTCCATACATGGACAATGGTAGACACGCCACAAACCCTATTGCTTGGACAATGTTTGCTAAGTAAATGCAGCACAATTGTCACTGCCAAATGTGACTTTTTTGGCCATTTTGTGCTTTTGAAGACTCATAAACTAATATAGGGAAATATGAGCATTGTTCATGTTCATGAGCAAGATTTATTTTGCTGAAATGGAGGCTGGGTGTAACAAAAAACAAAAGACTCTGTAGAACATGGACAAATGGACATTTTTCATCATTTGACATTATTATTTTCATTGTGTTGCTTTTTAAAGTGATTATAGAATACAGCCTACAGCCTAGGCTAGGGCTCATACTAACAGAGATACAGAATGTCACTTTTGAGTGTCATTTAGCATGTTTAGTAAGCTGTTGTGGTGATATGTATACCATAATATTGGGTCTACAGGAACAGGTTCTTAATTTTGAAAGTAAGGATTGACCTTTTTCTGAAATCGTATATGAATGGCACCCTGTTTTGGTTTTAGGAAAGAATTCTATATACGCCACCTTAGACCTTGCAGTCACATACAAATATATGAGCCGAGATAGAAAATGTACTCTAGAAAAAATTGTCTCACTCTTAAATCGGTTCTTCTTTATCAGTTTTACACTTGTTGGTAGCTGTCAAGTCATATTAAGGTGAACAAAAGTGGCGGTTGGATATGGGATTCTTTCCTGGTTTTATAACATTACTCCATGGAGGTAGGAAAAGCATGAAAAGACTCCGAGTAAGTTGAACCATATTTCTCCTCGGTTATACCTGCTCTTATTCCTCCATGGTTATACTTGAGTTGAGGTAAATTTTGTTGCCTTTCTAAAAAGATCAACTGTTGCCTTCTATTCTACATAATTATAAACATCTTGGCATACATGGTCTCTGGAAAATACATAAATGTTTTACCTTGTTGTTTTGAGTACTTGTACTAGTAGTTGATAAGATTCTAACCGGGCCACAAGTCTATGAAATCATAGAGCTAGACCGTAGACGTAGCGCCTACATAAATGCTGTAGTGTACATGTACATGTACATGTACATATCACATGTGGTGCACACCGGCTATGGGCCTTTTCGAAACCGTTGCTTCGTCTTTGGCTGTGGCTTCGCCCCCGAATTCCGAAATACTGAGAAGCAAATAGAAATGGAAGAACATTGAAATAGTCTAACTTTTGGGCTCACATCAATCGAGTAAAAGTTTCTGAAGTACAACAGGCGTAAGAATGTGGCTGGAGATCTTGCAGTTGGGAGTCAAAAATCGCCTTAAGCCAAAGACGGAGACGAAGCCAGGGATTCGAAAAGGCCCTATGGAGAGCTGGAGAAAGCGTTGTCGAATGTGACTAGCGCCCTCTTTTGTTAAGGTAAATATACAAGTCTGGCTTCTGCCTTACACACTGCATGCGGTTTTGAATACACCCCGCTAGCGATAGCAGAGACCGGATCAACCCAGGGCGTGCTGGTGGTGCTGCATATCATATCTCAGCGAGCTACCTGTACGTACGTAAGTGTGGATTTTGATACAAGACGCCATAGAAAAATGTTCTAATTTGTTGATTTTTGCCTATTAGTTCTGCATTTATCGTCAAATAATTTAATTGTAGTGAAAGTAACAGTATAAAGATTATTTTTTGTAAGGGCTGGGTAACGTAATTATAAAAAAACGCAAAATATTTGTAAGTTTTACAAAGTGGAACTTCCATGGGATGATTGATGGTGACGTGAATTTGTTGGAAACAAGTAGTCCCAGTAAAACTAGTACTAGCGCACATGTTTATATACAATGTAAATAGCAGCAGTTTTATACTGAGGCCAGAGGGAAAGAATTTTGCATTCTGATGATGGTTAGTCATTGCAATTTTTTTTTTTTTAAGACTTGAATCTGGGATTGAGAAACATTTCCTATGTTATTGTTAACATCAACATGGTTAAATTAACAACAAATTGTAATTTGCACTTCACAAATGCTTCACTCCATCATACTGTAAGAAGTGGCGTCAGGATTAATTTCCCATACCTGAACAGTTTTTGAAATCACGGCAAATACTAAAATAGTGTAACGAAGATTCGCCTGGGGTCGTCTACACACACAAGAAAGACTCTTGACACAAGTATTCTTGTTCTTCCGGTGATTCTCAGCCGTTTAATCGCGACTCTCGTCTAACAAAACAAGGCATTCGGTTTACACCATCACGCGGCACCAGAACTGGTTAGAACCAGTTCGGCGCTTGCGCAATCCAAAGGCGGGTTTCCGGGGCGCACCAGCAGGAGCCACCAGGGCGATCCCACCACCGTGGAATCGCTCCAGCGCCCTCTACCGCCCAACCGGAACGGGCGTTACACAGCCCCCCACGAAGACCTTGTTTGCCCCCAAACAAGACCATGGGCGCTGCTGCCGCACCCCGGCCAACCGCCCTGGAAAGCGCATAACGCCAACATTACACAACAATTTACATTACAAAAAAACAACAGTTAAAAGTTCCCGTCTAGGAAGTGGGAGGTGGCCGCCGGATGACACCGTCCGTGTCCAAACGCATCCAGGTCCCGTCCGGTAGCTCCACCCGACACCCGGCCGGCAAGACTCAGGGCTGCCCACGCCATTGGAGCTCCGTCTGCGTCCCTCCTTCCGCCCGAGCTGGCGGGGAGGGTCTGGCGGTGCTGCTTCCTTCTGGGTGGCGAGAGCGGTGTCCGTGTCCACGTTGTCCTGACCAACGGCCCGGGGGCGTCCAGATAGCCTCTCCTGGTCCTGGCTTGGCTGGCTGGCCGACTCGTCCTGTTCTGTGCGAGGAGGCCGGGAGGGCCGCTTCGAGTGGAGGTGGTTCCCCGGCTCCCCCGCTGGAACTGGGCTTCGTCGTCTCTTGACCGGGGGCGGTGACGCGGGACTGGCAGCGGCTGGGTGATCCCGTCTGTCGTGGGAAAGGTCGGGGCTCTCCTGTCGGGAGAGGCGAGGCGGAGAAGGTCCTTGGCCGGCGGGATTGATGAGCTCTATCTCGTCGTCGCTGGGATGAATCTCTAGCCCCAGCCCCACCTGGCAGTACCGATGGTGACGTCCCCGGATGTCGTCTCGGTAGAACCGCAGTCCGCAGCCCAGTTCGCACGCGTACGGGCGCTCCGCGTGGAGCTTCTCGCACGCGGTGCGGATGTGCCTGCGGCGGTTGCTGCTGCGGGTGAAAGCCTTCCCACAGTGGGGGCACATCACGGGAGCCCTCCTGCGGGGGGAAGGAAGTTTGGTTAACGCCAGACAATATCGGCTAGGCCGGACTACCTTCCGACCGGCGCGAGTATACCTCCCGGTGTCTGGTTCCGTCGGTGGAGAAGGTGGCCGATCGCACCCCGCCTCGTGCTCGCCTAGCCCCAAACCCGGTTTTGCACCCGTCTCAACCTGCCCTTCAGGGGCGGCATCCGCCTTCGCAATTGGTGGCGACACCTCCGCCCCCGTCAATGCCTGTGGTAGTTCCTCCTCGTCCGACTGGTCACCCATGTCCCCTTGCGGGGCTGGCCTGGCTTGACCCGTCGGTCCGGGAACAGGCGGTCTCAGCACTCCTTCGGCCCCAGGCTGGGGCGGCGGGGGGCTGGCTCTTCCCCTCCGGCGGGGGCAGTCTCTCCTGAAGTGGCCAAACTCGTGGCACCTGTAGCACTCCACCTGAGCCGGCGCGTTAGGTTTGTGCTCCACCTGGGGAACCGACTCAGGCTCTGCAGCAGAAACTGGAGGAAGCTTCCCTACCGACATCACGTCTCTGGCTCCGGCCTTCCTTTTCCGGCTATACTCCTGCGACTTCATGAACGCCTCCATCTCGGTTGCGAGCGTGATGGCTTCGGTCAGGGTTGCCGCCTTCCGGGAGAACAGGTGACGCTGCAGCTGTTCCTCCCCCAAGGCCTTTCGGAACGCCTCCACGCCCAAGTCCTCCCGGGCCTGCGCAGGTAGTCTTGGGTAGCTTTTCAGCACCAGCCGCCGAATAGAATGTCCCAGGCTGCTGAGCGACTCGTCGCGGCCCCTCGTCCGCATGGACAGCTGGGCCCGATGTAATAGGTATCTAGCATGAAACGCTACCTAAGCGAACGTATGACTTATAATATGACGTATAACGTAAGTTGCACTGACGTTGCCGAGTAGTGACCGGCCATAAACTCCCTTTCAATGGCTATCGGATTAAGACGTTGGGTGATTGGGAATCTGCCCGGCGCACATTGCATGCATTGTCCGCTTTACACTGGCGATTGGTAATACATTGTTTGGTATTGATCTACTAAAGGGCTGGCCCCGGAATGCGGGCTTTTTAAAAGCATGTGGTTTACCTACGCGGTAGGAGGAAATCAGAGAAAATGGCTGAGAGAGTAAATCGTAGGCGTCGTGCCATGACCGAAGAGGAACAAGCTATAATTAGAGATGCGTACAATGTACATCGAAACAATTATGTGAGAATGTTGGCGTACGTCAGGCGCCATATCCCAGCTAATTTGCGAGAGGTATACGAAGGGCGGAGAGATGTAACCCTTCGAAGAAGGATACGGGATTACGTCCAAAGAGAATTAGAAGAGTAAGTTATAAACAAAATCAATCAATATGCAAATTATTTATTTTTATAATTTTGTTCCTCACATCCACTGCTCACTGTGCACAATGTGGTTATGGCATGATATTATAATAGCGAGTAATGTACTGTTTCTTTTTGTCTCCTTGCATTGATGTTCATGCAATTATTATTTTTACAACCCATGTGAACTTAACTAATCTTAAGTGATTTCTAAGCCCATCATCAAATTCATATGTAAGCCCCTGTAACTGAATACAACATTCTTTTCCATTCTTTTTCAGCGCGAGATGCGGCATGCTGGGCCTGTTGCTCCATGGAGGGCCGAACGAGGAGAAAAAGACCAGGTGCCTAATTTGAACGCCGTCGCTGATGTACCACCACCCCCGCCAATTTTAGCCCCTGGCAATGACAATGAAGACGACGCTAATGATGCACAACATGATCCAGATCAACCACCACCAGAGCCAGATGCACCAGCACGGCGGAGAGAGCCACTGTGGGCACTAGCAAGAAGAAACCAGGAGCGTTTCTCAGACATGCTCGATGCCCATCAAGTGCGAATGGAGAGGGTGGATAGGTTTTTGGATGCTATTGAACAGAACGTGTAGATTTCTTTTTGCATTTTTTGCTTTGTATTTTGTAATATTTTCTGATTTTTGAACATAAAAATTGATAAAATGCAGTCGATTTATGCAGATATTATTTGTTTTTACGAGCGCTAAGTATTAATTATGACAGAAAGAAACCGAACCATAACTATGTTTGATTACTTGCCAGGGAAGTGGATGTGAACTACTTTTAATTACGTGTTTATTTAATTTAATTTATTTCTATTTTAAATATTTTATATTTCAATGGCACAGCTATTGGTTCCTATTGTATATGCAAGAAATTTATATTTTTTTAACCATTCACAAAATTGTAAGTTTTTTAAGGAAAAATTTAATGACAAAAACAACTCACACTCACAAATTTTCTGTGTGTTTTATATTAAATTCCGTTTTATTTTCTCACAACAGCAGAACAACGTGTTTATTTTCAGTTTCATACTTGCTTGACACTTTCAACTATGGACCTTCTTGATGTCCTTTACCATCTGGGGAAAAAACACAATTGACACATTGCTTGTTATGAAAATACAAATTTTTATGTTTCATGCAGAGGAAAACAGGTGTCACAAACGTAACATTCTCCCATTTTGTTTTTTTGTGCTAATTTTGTGCTAATTATTTCTTGTAAAATCCACAATTATATAAAAATAGAAGAGAAGAAAGATATTTCAAAATAAAGTGATAAATACATAAACAAATGTATATTTGGTTGTAATATTTACTTGTTCAGTAGTGTGTGAAATAATTGTAAGAGTTTTTGGTCCTTTGAAATTTCTTGTTAGGAAACTATTGCTTTAATATAAGCAACCACTTCGACCACATTGCTTAACAACTCAAGCAAGAAGCACATTGTCTTCAAAGGCCAACTTTAAAAAAATCATCACCTTCAAGTTTTGTTTTAGAGTTAACCAACTTTTAATCACTTTTATTTTTACATAGCTAACCAATGAATGCTAGTTAAAGTTACATTCTGGATTTTGATTAAAATTTGTACTCACGGAGGTTAACGGAGTTGTCCAAAGAATTTGACGTGGCGCTGGGCGAGGCAAACACAGATATCGGCAATTTGCGAAAACAAATTCGGGTTATTTCGGTATCTCCCCTGCATTATGCGGTATGTCTTCAGATATCGGATAGTGTGTTCAATCGCCACTCGAGCAGACGCATGTTCTTTGTTGAACATTTTCTTTCTGAAGTTCTCTCCACCACGAAGTTGATTTGCCTTCCAGGGTGTTAGGAGCGGCTCCTCGTTTGGATAAATCTTGTCAGCCAGCAAGTAAGTTCCCTCCGGAAGATGAAGCTGACGTTGGTGACCTATCTCGGGGAGGAGGCGATACTGTGCAGCGTCGTTTGTGTGTCCAAGGAAACCGGACTAAAAGGAAAAAGAATACTTCATTTGTTATAAGAGTTAACTAATTTACGTTTTTGATTGTCACGCACCTTTGATGATAGTTGTTTAATTATTAAGTTCGCTTTGAATGAGGTAATGTTGCAGGTATATAGGTATATACTAAATTTATGTATTATTATACATGATTTTCTCCTGGAAGTGGTGTCTTAATTCAGTTTCTCGTGGGTTTTCTTTCCAAAGATCCTTAGTTTAAAGACGGTTTGTTAATCCTAGTTTGGTTTGTGTGAGTTCCCCAAGTAACATTCTACCAGGTTACATTGACATTCAATATCCGAATACAAAAAGTAATTAACTATATAGTAAGGTTGTGAACCAATGATGTTCATTTATTTTGAGCGGGATAACGGCGAGAAATCTTACTTACGTGCAGGTATCTTATATTTCCCTTTGAATCAGCTATTACTTGTGATTGAAGGCAGTGTCGATGACGATGGCCACTGTAGTACAGGTGTTGGTCATCTTCTGGTATCAAAATTTCGTGAGACGTCCCACCAGAGACTCTAAAAGTCTCAAAAATACAGACGGTGACGACTAAAACTAAAAATCCCGATAGAGTAAAACAAGGCAAGGCATTAGCGGAACACAACAAAAAGAGAAAAGAACAAATTGTCAAGATGCAAAATATATACGTAAAAACTACTCCTCCTTCTTCGTACGCGGCAGTTGGGCCGTTGTCGCTGGTGGTTGTTGTAGTTTTAGGAGGACTCTATATATGGAGCCAGAGAGTCTCACCACCAAAACCGCAACCTCTAACACAGCCAGCCCAAGAGAGCCCAAAGGAAAAACCACCTTCAAATTTTGTAGAAATGGAATAAAAAAAAAATATATATATATATATAGCAATTATAAATGGATACTAATAGCATCGTCAACAATCTCTATCACGCCGCTATCATCTCTATGTTAAGCGTGGGATTTACCATGTTTAGTAAAAAACTGTTGAAGATCAAACCGGCCGATCTCGACAAGTTGAGCGTGGAAGATGTAGCGAAATTAACGGCTACGATAAGCGGATCGATGTACGTAAAAACCTGGCTGGTATCGCAAAATATACTTCCACCAAATATTTTAAAACTTTAATTCGTTTATATAAATGGCTGAAGGTGGAGATTTTGAAGACGTAGAAGACTACGAGGAAGAAGACAACGAGGTAGAATTGGATATAAACGATTACTCCATCTACAACGAAACGGCGTTGGATCCAGCCGTTGTTCAAGCCCGTGAGGATACCATAGAACGAGGGAACCGTATGTTTAGGTATAGTCCAAGAGTCGAAAGTTTCTACAAAAGTCAAGGACAAAAACAATATGAAATAATTCCGCAATGGGAAAGATTCGTAGTAAAAAATAACACGTTATTTTTTGAAAACGACGAAGTAGAAGTACAATTATCGTACAAAAACAAACCCGATAAATTGTTAGCATTAAGTTCCATCGAAATAAATTCTGGTGTAGATTTTATTAGAAATGAATTAGGTTTTAAAGATTATAAAGTAAATCCATTTAGTAAAAAACAAAAAAAACGACTTGAAGAGAATACAGAGTCTATCCCGATACAAGATCTTCCAGAAGCGGCCGACGCTATAAGTGAAATTCTCGAAACTTTTGAACAAGAAACCAGTTTTATCGAAGAACGAGAAACGGGCTTATCCATGAGAGAGATCTTGGGTTTAGACAAAACTCTTCAAACGATGAGAGGCAACTTAGAACTAAATTTAGCGCGCCTCAGACAAGTCGAAGATGAGATAGTCTCAACCGAAGCGGCACTCGCCGACGGTTCCACGGCAGAAATGAGAGAGAGATTAGAAGACTTAAGGTTGGAAAAATCGGCTAGATTAGAAGCCGCGTCTATCAACGCAAAAAAACTCAGAAGTCAGATGAATAGAATCAAAGAAACGATTACGAGTGTTTTAGATAGCAACGAGACCTTGGGAGAAAAAATTAGAACGTTGTTTAGAGAACAAGGTGTGACCGTAACGGCTATTTTGACGGCGTTTAGTTTGGCTATCGGTTTGATAGTAAAGAGCGTTTTGTCTGTCGGTGCGCCACCCACACCCACACCCTTCGCTCCCTCACCATCACCACCGTCTAACGCCACCAACGTAAAAGAATGGATACAGTCGCAACTAAAACACTTGTCAAACGTGCTCGCTAAACTAGGCTCCAAGCTGCTCGACGCCTTGCCCGGAATTTTAGGTGGTATAGCGAGTTGGATATTTAACGTCTTGAGTAAAACCGCCGGATGGTTGGGAGAACACGTGTGGACCCTTATAGTGGGAGTCGGAACTTTAATTTTTGTTTATTTACAAAAGCGTCTTGGTTAAAAGTAAAAAAAAAAAGCCTTCTGTTAGCCACCCCTAAACTGGTAGCTAACAGAAGGCTTTTTTTTTTACTTTTAACGCGCAGACTCGTACAGGTCTAAAAGCAGGTATCATATACCCGCTATGGCTAAAGTACCGACAATCAGCGAAGTTTTTTCGTATTCGTGATGATCTCTGACTGCGTTTTCTTCAGACTCGGGTGTGGGTGTAGAGAAGGGTGGTGGTGGGTCAACGACTGCGAGAGTTGGCGCGGGAGTAGGGAAGGGTGGTGGGTCAACGACTGCGAGAGTTGGCGCGGGAGTAGGGAAGGGTGGTGGGTCAACGACTGCGAGAGTTGGCGTTGGTGGTATGTTTGAGTTTATCTTCGAGTTTAATCCCAACACCAACTCAGCAGTCGCAATCTGTATATTGTTGTTATATCCTTCGTGGGTTCCGACCCTCAATTGCATGTTCGAAGGCACGAGATATAATCCTTTCGCCAACACAAAGTTTAACGAACTTCTGGCGTATTGCAGCGAATCTTGAAATTGGGTTATAGATTCTTCCAGATCGGTCGGAGACGATATCAAACCTTCTACGATATTAACAAACTGGGTTTGGGCGTCGAGCCCCGTACCCGGAGTTAAAATACTAGTTTTTGTTTGTGCCTGGGCCCCCAGCAGAGCGTAAACATACGCCCTGATAGATTCGTTTATTTTTTGTATGCCGACGTCGGAAAAGTGAGACTCTTGGTTTATAAAACGTTTCCACGCCGAGCCAACGGCGTCGTCTTGCGTCAAATTTGTCACAGTAAAAGAGCTGTAACGCCCAGACCCTCCTGGAGGATCCGAGGGACCAAACCCCATTTTAGTTCCTCCCGCGTATTTACAGTAACTAATACCCAAGTCCGTGGTATCGTAATCTCCCAAAGGTTTACCCCAAGCATAAGCCTGCCCCAATCCGCCAGAATAAAGACCTACCGTCTGTATCCAAGTATTTTTAGGATCCGTAGAATAAAATCTACACGCGTCGATATAAGAGCCGTGATCTACGTTGTTGTCTACGGCATTAAACACGCCGTCGTTCAAAATAGGACATTTGAGAAACTCTAATATTTTTCTAACGTTAAAATAAACGTGAAATCTGTATACGGCGCTCGTCAGAGGATCGATCGAATCAATAAGATCCCACCCTAAACCGGCTCCGGTGGTACTACACCAAATGGCAAAATTAAGTTGATTTTGATAAAACGTCATCGGTTGTGTTTTCCATCTGTTTATTACCTCGTCCGTTTTAACATCGGGTAACTTATAGTCGCTAAATAGATCTGGAAAAGTAGCCATAAAAGAACCGCGGTCGACCGAGTTAACTACTACTTCTAGACTCTTGAAATCTAAGTCCATTTTTATAGATATTTTTATATTACTTCTTTTAAAATATGGCTAGCATCGCTATGATGATCGGAGGCGCAATAGTTAACGCTTTAGCTTTCACGGGATCAAACTTTTTATTTTTGAGCATGAAACAACAAAAACAAGACGAAGAGCGCAAGAGACACGACTTGGCTTTAGAAAAACTGGCAACGGCAAAAAACAATTGGGAAATCGGTATGATCGAGTACGTCCACAAATAGTCCATGGGCTACCGACCGAAACCCTCCCCCCCCCCCGGGGGATTTTCGGAGACCACTTTTTTTGGGTAGCTGATAGTGTACCATTGCAATATCTGCTTGTTTGCCAAATGAATACTGGTGGAATAAGGACTTTGGGGGGGGGGGGGGGGTCAAATTTTTCCCCTTAAAATCACTAAAAACCTATTTGTGCTGTTATGCAAGCACAGACTTACATCACATGTATGTATTTTGGTAAGTGTCACCCCATTGTGGTTTTAGTACCTGGCAAATGGTCTGTGGATAAAATATTGGTATTTAAAGTCTTTCTTACCCGAGAGAGAGAGAGAGAGAGAGAGAGAGAGAAAGAGGAAGAGAGTTTTAAGGAAGGACACCGGCGCCGCGGCGCTTCCAGCCGGAGAGCGGCGCGTCTAGCCGGAGAGCGGCGGGCCCCCGCCCCAGCGCGTGGGGCCTGCCCACCCAGGCCCCGAGGGGCTACCTGGTGGATCCTGCCAGTAGTCATATGCTTGTCTTAAAGATTAAGCCATGCATGTATAAGTAAAAGCTTTCACAAGCGAAACTGCGGATGGCTCATTAAATCGGTTATGGTTCCTGGGAGCGCATCCCCCATCATGGCTAACTGTGGTTAGAGCTAATACATGCCAGCAAGCGCCGACCTTCCGGGAGGCGTGCTTTTATTAGGAACAAGACCAACCCGGGCTCGTCCCGGCTCCGTTGGTGAACTCTTGATAACCTGGCCGATCGCACGGTCCTCGCACTGGCGACGGATCCTTCGAATGTCTGCCCTATCAACTTTCAATGGTACGTTATGAGCCTACCATGGTCGTAACGGGTAACGGAGAATAAGGGTTCGATCCCGGAAAGGGAGCTTGAGAAACGGTTACCACATCCAAGGAAGGCAGCAGGCGCGCAAATTACCCACTCCCGACACGGGGAGGTGATGACAAAAAATAGCAATACAGGACGTACACTCTAAAAATTAGTTTGTCATTTTGACTAAAAAAAATTGAATCATTTAAAGCACGAACAAAAGAGGATAATAGGAGGTTCATCACTTTGTTTCGTATTACGTTATGAAGAGACTCCATGGGGGGTTCGTGGGCTGAGGAAAATCTCTCTGAACTAAAACTCAGAAAGTTCTGTCAACCTAAAAGGTTCATGTATACACGCGTTTGTTTATGGTGTAAGTGGAGGACACGAAGGTGAATTGGGGTTAGGGTTAGAATCGAGGACGTCCTCGATTTAGTTTCTTGTATAAAACCAATGCGAGCCGTTCGAAAAGTTAGAGTGCAAACATTCACATTAAACCTTATTTCAATCCTCTACCCCATGTGGTTCCGGAGAAATGGCATATGTGACCCGCTCCATCGTAATCAGGAATAAGTCGCTGAGGCCGTTTTACGCAATCGGCCGTTGAAGTGAATGCATGGGTGAACATCGTGACCAAGTATTTCTTTGTGCTGTCCGTATGATTTTGGTCAATTTTGTTTATTTCAGAGCTGTTTTTCTCGGAATGTGGATTCAGCAAATAAATATACACCTGTCATCTTCATCAGACCATAACTTTTTTTAGACTTATTCCTGATTTCGACGGAGCGGGTCACATATTCCATTGTTCCCGAAAACGTAATTAGGTAAATTATCGATCTTTGACCCATTCTTAAGTGGATTAGTACATGGAGTTGAAACTCAAAAATTAGATATTCGTAATCAGGATATCTTGGAGTACATTTGAGCCAAAATGTGTCCTCGTACGTGACAATACCGATAAAAGTGCTAATTAGCGTTAATTAAGCCATTCTTAAGTGGCTTAGTACATTAGTCCAAAACTTAAGAATTGGCTTTTTGAAATAAGACTCCCTTGAAGTACATATGGAAAAAAAATGGTCCTCGTACGCCACCAATACCGATAAACAAATTAGGGGGGTCATTTTGAGAGTGCCCCCAGGGGGCAGTGCAAGAGTGCCAAACTTAAGAATCCACATTTTGGGGTTCCCACACATAGTCCTACTCATTTCAGGTGTCAAACCTTTCGTACTCCTGGTAGTCTGCTAGCTCCTGGACTATATACTGTAAGCATGAGTTCCAAAACATCTCTGTGGAAACAGAATACACCCAGCAATATCCACAACTGTCTTTACCCGAAAAGTTAGAGTACTTACCGACTGCATAATTAAACACAGCTGCTTTGACGCATGCACCTTTTGTTGCACTTCTTGTTTGGCCACATAGTATGTTCTCTGTGTGCAAGGCTGATGCTTCATTAATTCTGCAATGGAATCTGCTTCCTTTGTTGAGAGTGTCCTGACAGCCTATGAACAGATGTTACAACAGAAACATTTGAGTGTAACTGTTACATGTCAATGGAACTACAGAGTACAGCAGGGTTGACAGGATAAAGTCTAGGAAAGTTTTTTAATGCTGTTAAGGGAAACTTTCAAATCATTCCTACAAAAACTCAAAATCATGTGTTTAATTAACAATTGTTGTGCTTACTTTGGTGGCAGCCGTCTTGCGAATAATGGTGGGTGTGCATCGTCCTCTATTTCCAAGGCTGTGCCAAACACGTTCCACTTCTTGGCTTATTTTTGTGACAGGGACACCATTGTGACCAAGAAATAGTGGGGCATTTGTGGAGTTGATGTCCACGCCTATGAATCACACAAAAAATTATAAATGAACAGAGGATTAATGAATCATGTCAGGGTTTTTGGCTATACTGCTTCAGCATTTAAGACTTGTAGTTCAAGTATACATACAGAATCCTATTCACAAATTGTATGTGCATGTCAGACAAGCCAATTTTCGGGGTCTGGCGACTTATATCACATTGTGGTAAAATCTTTGAAAGAGTATGACTGAAAGTAGACAATTTATGCTGTCTAATAAACGCGAGCATCGCAGCAATTGACAACTGAGCGTCAAAGTCGAAAAAAAGGATTTCAGATCATTCGTTAGAGTACGTGCTGCGCCTATCGAAAATAGTTTTGTAATGCTTGGAGAAAACAAATGCAGGCCCCGCATACATATGTTTTTGCTAAAAGGAGGTCTTCGGGGAAAACTATTCATATTCTATAACAAAGAGTTATTTCGATTACCTATTTTCTGGCTGTTGAACCTTTGCTAGGCATTAGTGCACAAACTGTAGCGTGAGCTACCTTAACAAAAGTTGCCACCACGGTATAAAAAGATTATATTGCGGAATAACACTTTTATCAACTAAGTTTGGTAAAGTACTAAAATGAGTTGGTTTTAGCCAAACAAAATGTGCCACTTTTAAGTTAAATTACAGTTGATATTGTGCAGTAGGTCCGCGTGTCAAGATGCAAAATTGTAAACGAAAGTTACCGGTGATAAGCATTTACATAATGGGGATACGCCAATGTGAACGAAGTAGTTCATTTTTTATTAAAGGCTTAAGGTCAAGTGTTGATCATAAAACCACTTTACATCAGGAACCCACGAGTGCCAAGATTATAATGTATACAAGTACACTGTCGATAGAAAGCGCTCAGAATGTAACATGCGCGCGATGGCGCAGGTCCGTTGCAGAGGGACGCGCCCTCTGAATTTGATCTATTTTCTCTATAACCCAGGATTTATGTACTTTCAGTCTGGTCAGCTGGAATGTCAATTGGTGGACTAGGCTTAGACTGAGCTCTAACTTTACTATGAAGGCGGCAAGACAAGGTACTTTATAGTGGCGAGTCTGAGCCGCTATTGAGTGGAAGGGAAATCACTGGCAACAGGGCGCTACAGGTGCGAAGGGAAAACCCGTTTACACGGCGGGGGGCGTTTATGCATTATGGGGTGTGTAGTTATGCGTGAGTTCGTTTTTGATTGAAATAGGCTTGGAAGTGGGTAGTTGAAGAAATATTTCTCGCTGGTGCCTAGAAATTACAGAGTAAAATGTTATTCGCCCGGTATGGGACTCGAACCCATGACCCTCAGATTAAAAGTCTGATGCTCTACCAACTGAGCTAACCGGGCCACTTGTCATTATTCCCGATTTGGCTTTAATAACGTTGATTGAGAATTAACCTCTCAGTCATGTGGTGGTCATCAATGAAGGAAGTTAGCTCAATCAATCAATCGGTCATCTCGCATTTCAACTAAATATTTATTATTACAATTAACCCGATTTTACCGTTTTTCTGTATTAAATGAAACCACAAGCATCAAAACCCTTTCACAATTTGCTTGTTTGTCTGGTATCCAGGAAAAACAATATTCGGAATTGTCTCTAACGGAGGTCAGGTAGCCGTCAATTGCATAAATGAACATGTATAACCACATCAATTGCATACAACTTTAACGTTAGGTTTATTGAACGAGCATCATTCGGTAGATCCGTTAGTAGAGCGGTGGACTGTAGGCACGTCAGTCCGTGATTAATGGGGACTGTTGAACATTCATCCATAGGTCGCTGGTTCGAATCAGGCTCGAAGGAAGGTGTGTTTTTACTGCGAGTAAACATTTTACATTACTGCTACACATGATGGCGATGTTGCTTCGAGAAAGACATGTTGAGGGGAGAATCAAGAAAATACGCAAACAAATCCGTCCGTGCGCCAAGCTCATGAATACAAGTTATACACTGAAATTATACAGTTCTGAGAGGCTTGGAAGTGGGTAGTTGAAGAAATATTTCTCGCTGGTGCCTAGAAATTACAGAGTAAAATGTTATTCGCCCGGTATGGGACTCGAACCCATGACCCTCAGATTAAAAGTCTGATGCTCTACCAACTGAGCTAACCGGGCCACTTGTCATTATTCCCGATTTGGCTTTAATAACGTCGATTGAGAATTAACCTCTCAGTCATGTGGTGGTCATCAATGAATGAAGTCAGCTCAATCAATCAATCGGTCGTCTCGCATTTCAACTAAATATTTATTATTACAATTAACCCGATTTTACCGTTTTTCTGTATTAAATGAAACCACAAGCATCAAAACCCTCTCACAATTTGCTTGTTTGTCTGGTATCCAGGCAAACAATATTCGGAATTGTCTCTAACGGAGGTCAGGTAGCCGTCAATTGCATAAATGAACATGTATAACCACATCAATTGCATACAACTTTAACGTTAGGTTTATTGAACGAGCATCATTCGGTAGATCCGTTAGTAGAGCGGTGGACTGTAGGCACGTCAGTCCGTGATTAATGGGGACTGTTGAACACTCATCCATAGGTCGCTGGTTCGAATCAGGCTCGAAGGAAGGTGTGTTTTTACTGCGAGTAAATATTTTACATTACTGCTACACATGATGGCGATGTTGCTTCGAGAAAGACATGTTGAGGGGAGAATCAAGAAAATACGCAAACAAATCCGTCCGTGCGCCAAGCTCATGAATACAAGTTATACACTGAAATTATACAGTTCTGAGAGGCTTGGAAGTGGGTAGTTGAAGAAATATTTCTCGCTGGTGCCTAGAAATTACAGAGTAAAATGTTATTCGCCCGGTATGGGACTCGAACCCATGACCCTCAGATTAAAAGTCTGATGCTCTACCAACTGAGCTAACCGGGCCACTTGTCATTATTCCCGATTTGGCTTTAATAACGTTGATTGAGAATTAACCTCTCAGTCATGTGGTGGTCATCAATGAATGAAGTCAGCTCAATCAATCAATCGGTCGTCTCGCATTTCAACTAAATATTTATTATTACAATTAACCCGATTTTTACCGATTTTCTGTATTAAATGAAACCACAAGCATCAAAACCCTCTCACAATTTGCTTGTTTGTCTGGTATCCAGGCAAACAATATTCGGAATTGTCTCTAACGGAGGTCAGGTAGCCGTCAATTGCATAAATGAACATGTATAACCACATCAATTGCATACAACTTTAACGTTAGGTTTATTGAACGAGCATCATTCGGTAGATCCGTTAGTAGAGCGGTGGACTGTAGGCACGTCAGTCCGTGATTAATGGGGACTGTTGAACATTCATCCATAGGTCGCTGGTTCGAATCAGGCTCGAAGGAAGGTGTGTTTTTACTGCGAGTAAACATTTTACATTACTGCTACACATGATGGCGATGTTGCTTTGAGAAAGACATGTTGAGGGGAGAATCAAGAAAATACGCAAACAAATCCGTCCGTGCGCCAAGCTCATGAATACAAGTTATACACTGAAATTATACAGTTCTGAGAGGCTTGCAAGTGGGTAGTTGAAGAAATATTTCTCGCTGGTGCCTAGAAATTACAGAGTAAAATGTTATTCGCCCGGTATGGGACTCGAACCCATGACCCTCAGATTAAAAGTCTGATGCTCTACCAACTGAGCTAACCGGGCCACTTGTCATTATTCCCGATTTGGCTTTAATAACGTTGATTGAGAATTAACCTCTCAGTCATGTGGTGGTCATCAATGAATGAAGTCAGCTCAATCAATCAATCGGTCGTCTCGCATTTCAACTAAATATTTATTATTACAATTAACCCGATTTTACCGTTTTTCTGTATTAAATGAAACCACAAGCATCAAAACCCTCTCACAATTTGCTTGTTTGTCTGGTATCCAGGCAAACAATATTCGGAATTGTCTCTAACGGAGGTCAGGTAGCCGTCAATTGCATAAATGAACATGTATAACCACATCAATTGCATACAACTTTAACGTTAGGTTTATTGAACGAGCATCATTCGGTAGATCCGTTAGTAGAGCGGTGGACTGTAGGCACGTCAGTCCGTGATTAATGGGGACTGTTGAACATTCATCCATAGGTCGCTGGTTCGAATCAGGCTCGAAGGAAGGTGTGTTTTTACTGCGAGTAAACATTTTACATTACTGCTACACATGATGGCGATGTTGCTTCGAGAAAGACATGTTGAGGGGAGAACCAAGAAAATACGCAAACAAATCCGTCCGTGCGCCAAGCTCATGAATACAAGTTATACACTGAAATTATACAGTTCTGAGAGGCTTGCAAGTGGGTAGTTGAAGAAATAATTCTCGCTGGTGCCTAGAAATTACAGAGTAAAATGTTATTCGCCCGGTATGGGACTCGAACCCATGACCCTCAGATTAAAAGTCTGATGCTCTACCAACTGAGGTAACCGGGCCACTTGTCATTATTCCCGATTTGGCTTTAATAACGTTGATTGAGAATTAACCTCTCAGTCATGTGGTGGTCATCAATGAAGGAAGTTAGCTCAATTAATCAATCGGTCATCTCGCATTTCAACTAAATATTTATTATTACAATTAACCCGATTTTACCGTTTTTCTGTATTAAATGAAACCACAAGCATCAAAACCCTTTCACAATTTGCTTGTTTGTCTGGTATCCAGGAAAAACAATATTCGGAATTGTCTCTAACGGAGGTCAGGTAGCCGTCAATTGCATAAATGAACATGTATAACCACATCAATTGCATACAACTTTAACGTTAGGTTTATTGAACGAGCATCATTCGGTAGATCCGTTAGTAGAGCGGTGGACTGTAGGCACGTCAGTCCGTGATTAATGGGGACTGTTGAACATTCATCCATAGGTCGCTGGTTCGAATCAGGCTCGAAGGAAGGTGTGTTTTTACTGCGAGTAAACATTTTACATTACTGCTACACATGATGGCGATGTTGCTTCGAGAAAGACATGTTGAGGGGAGAATCAAGAAAATACGCAAACAAATCCGTCCGTGCGCCAAGCTCATGAATACAAGTTATACACTGAAATTATACAGTTCTGAGAGGCTTGGAAGTGGGTAGTTGAAGAAATATTTCTCGCTGGTGCCTAGAAATTACAGAGTAAAATGTTATTCGCCCGGTATGGGACTCGAACCCATGACCCTCAGATTAAAAGTCTGATGCTCTACCAACTGAGCTAACCGGGCCACTTGTCATTATTCCCGATTTGGCTTTAATAACGTTGATTGAGAATTAACCTCTCAGTCATTGTGTTGCTCATCAATGAAGGAAGTCAGCTCAATCAATCAATCGGTCGTCTCGCATTTCAACTAAATATTTATTATTACAATTAACCCGATTTTACCGTTTTTCTGTATTAAATGAAACCACAAGCATCAAAACCCTCTCACAATTTGCTTGTTTGTCTGGTATCCAGGCAAACAATATTCGGAATTGTCTCTAACGGAGGTCAGGTAGCCGTCAATTGCATAAATGAACATGTATAACCACATCAATTGCATACAACTTTAACGTTAGGTTTATTGAACGAGCATCATTCGGTAGATCCGTTAGTAGAGCGGTGGACTGTAGGCACGTCAGTCCGTGATTAATGGGGACTGTTGAACATTCATCCATAGGTCGCTGGTTCGAATCAGGCTCGAAGGAAGGTGTGTTTTTACTGCGAGTAAACATTTTACATTACTGCTACACATGATGGCGATGTTGCTTCGAGAAAGACATGTTGAGGGGAGAATCAAGAAAATACGCAAACAAATCCGTCCGTGCGCCAAGCTCATGAATACAAGTTATACACTGAAATTATACAGTTTTGAGAGGCTTGGAAGTGGGTAGTTGAAGAAATATTTCTCGCTGGTGCCTAGAAATTACAGAGTAAAATGTTATTCGCCCGGTATGGGACTCGAACCCATGACCCTCAGATTAAAAGTCTGATGCTCTACCAACTGAGCTAACCGGGCCACTTGTCATTATTCCCGATTTGGCTTTAATAACGTTGATTGCATATTAACCTCTCAGTCATGTGGTGGTCATCAATGAAGGAAGTCAGCTCAATCAATCAATCGGTCGTCTCGCATTTCAACTAAATATTTATTATTACAATTAACCCGATTTTACCGTTTTTCTGTATTAAATGAAACCACAAGCATAAAAACCCTCTCATAATTTGCTTGTTTGTCTGGTATCCAGGCAAACAATATTCGGAATTGTCTCTAACGGAGGTCAGGTAGCCGTCAATTGCATAAATGAACATGTATAACCACATCAATTGCATACAACTTTAACGTTAGGTTTATTGAACGAGCATCATTCGGTAGATCCGTTAGTAGAGCGGTGGACTGTAGGCACGTCAGTCCGTGATTAATGGGGACTGTTGAACATTCATCCATAGGTCGCTGGTTCGAATCAGGCTCGAAGGAAGGTGTGTTTTTACTGCGAGTAAACATTTTACATTACTGCTACACATGATGGCGATGTTGCTTCGAGAAAGACATGTTGAGGGGAGAATCAAGAAAATACGCAAACAAATCCGTCCGTGCGCCAAGCTCATGAATACAAGTTATACACTGAAATTATACAGTTCTGAGAGGCTTGGAAGTGGGTAGTTGAAGAAATATTTTTCTTGCTGGTGCCTAGAAATGACAGAGTAAAATGTTATTCGCCCGGTATGGGACTCGAACCCATGACCCTCAGATTAAAAGTCTGATGCTCTACCAACTGAGCTAACCGGGCCACTTGTCATTATTCCCGATTTGGCTTTAATAACGTTGATTGAGAATTAACCTCTCAGTCATTGTGTTGCTCATCAATGAAGGAAGTCAGCTCAATCAATCAATCGGTCGTCTCGCATTTCAACTAAATATTTATTATTACAATTAACCCGATTTTACCGTTTTTCTGTATTAAATGAAACCACAAGCATCAAAACCCTCTCACAATTTGCTTGTTTGTCTGGTATCCAGGCAAACAATATTCGGAATTGTCTCTAACGGAGGTCAGGTAGCCGTCAATTGCATAAATGAACATGTATAACCACATCAATTGCATACAACTTTAACGTTAGGTTTATTGAACGAGCATCATTCGGTAGATCCGTTAGTAGAGCGGTGGACTGTAGGCACGTCAGTCCGTGATTAATGGGGACTGTTGAACATTCATCCATAGGTCGCTGGTTCGAATCAGGCTCGAAGGAAGGTGTGTTTTTACTGCGAGTGAACATTTTACATTACTGCTACACATGATGGCGATGTTGCTTCGAGAAAGACATGTTGAGGGGAGAATCAAGAAAATACGCAAACAAATCCGTCCGTGCGCCAAGCTCATGAATACAAGTTATACACTGAAATTATACAGTTCTGAGAGGCTTGGAAGTGGGTAGTTGAAGAAATATTTTTCTTGCTGGTGCCTAGAAATGACAGAGTAAAATGTTATTCGCCCGGTATGGAACTCGAACCCATGACCCTCAGATTAAAAGTCTGATTCTCTACCAACTGAGCTAACCGGGCCACTTGTCATTATTCCCGATTTGGCTTTAATAACGTTGATTGAGAATTAACCTCTCAGTCATGTGGTGGTCATCAATGAAGGAAGTCTGCTCAATCAATCAGTCGGTCGTCTCGCATTTCAACTAAATATTTATTATTACAATTAACCCGATTTTACCGTTTTTCTGTATTAAATGAAACCACAAGCATCAAAACCCCCTCACAATTTGCTTGTTTGTCTGGTATCCAGGCAAACAATATTCGGAATTGTCTCTAACGGAGGTCAGGTAGCCGTCAATTGCATAAATGAACATGTATAACCACATCAATTGCATACAACTTTAACGTTAGGTTTATTGAACGAGCATCATTCGGTAGATCCGTTAGTAGAGCGGTGGACTGTAGGCACGTCAGTCCGTGATTAATGGGGACTGTTGAACATTCATCCATAGGTCGCTGGTTCGAATCAGGCTCGAAGGAAGGTGTGTTTTTACTGCGAGTAAACATTTTACATTACTGCTACACATGATGGCGATGTTGCTTCGAGAAAGACATGTTGAGGGGAGAATCAAGAAAATACGCAAACAAATCCGTCCGTGCGCCAAGCTCATGAATACAAGTTATACACTGAAATTATACAGTTCTGAGAGGCTTGGAAGTGGGTAGTTGAAGAAATATTTTTCTTGCTGGTGCCTAGAAATGACAGAGTAAAATGTTATTCGCCCGGTATGGGACTCGAACCCATGACCCTCAGATTAAAAGTCTGATGCTCTACCAACTGAGCTAACCGGGCCACTTGTCATTATTCCCGATTTGGCTTTAATAACGTTGATTGAGAATTAACCTCTCAGTCATTGTGTTGCTCATCAATGAAGGAAGTCAGCTCAATCAATCAATCGGTCGTCTCGCATTTCAACTAAATATTTATTATTACAATTAACCCGATTTTACCGTTTTTCTGTATTAAATGAAACCACAAGCATCAAAACCCTCTCACAATTTGCTTGTTTGTCTGGTATCCAGGCAAACAATATTCGGAATTGTCTCTAACGGAGGTCAGGTAGCCGTCAATTGCATAAATGAACATGTATAACCACATCAATTGCATACAACTTTAACGTTAGGTTTATTGAACGAGCATCATTCGGTAGATCCGTTAGTAGAGCGGTGGACTGTAGGCACGTCAGTCCGTGATTAATGGGGACTGTTGAACATTCATCCATAGGTCGCTGGTTCGAATCAGGCTCGAAGGAAGGTGTGTTTTTACTGCGAGTAAACATTTTACATTACTGCTACACATGATGGCGATGTTGCTTCGAGAAAGACATGTTGAGGGGAGAATCAAGAAAATACGCAAACAAATCCGTCCGTGCGCCAAGCTCATGAATACAAGTTATACACTGAAATTATACAGTTCTGAGAGGCTTGGAAGTGGGTAGTTGAAGAAATATTTTTCTTGCTGGTGCCTAGAAATGACAGAGTAAAATGTTATTCGCCCGGTATGGGACTCGAACCCATGACCCTCAGATTAAAAGTCTGATTCTCTACCAACTGAGCTAACCGGGCCACTTGTCATTATTCCCGATTTGGCTTTAATAACGTTGATTGAGAATTAACCTCTCAGTCATGTGGTGGTCATCAATGAAGGAAGTCTGCTCAATCAATCAGTCGGTCGTCTCGCATTTCAACTAAATATTTATTATTACAATTAACCCGATTTTACCGTTTTTCTGTATTAAATGAAACCACAAGCATCAAAACGCTCTCACAGTTTGCTTGTTTGTCTGGTATCCAGGCAAACAATATTCGGAATTGTCTCTAACGGAGGTCTGGTAGCCGTCAATTGCATAAATGAACATGTATAACCACATCAATTGCATACAACTTTAACGTTAGGTTTATTGAACGAGCATCATTCGGTAGATCCGTTAGTAGAGCGGTGTGCTGTAGGCACGTCAGTCCGTGATTAATGGGGACTGTTGAACATTCATCCATAGGTCGCTGGTTCGAATCAGGCTCGAAGGAAGGTGTGTTTTTACTGCGAGTAAACATTTTACATTACTGCTACACATGATGGCGATGTTGCTTTGAGAAAGACATGTTGAGGGGAGAATCAAGAAAATACGCAAACAAATCCGTCCGTGCGCCAAGCTCATGAATACAAGTTATACACTGAAATTATACAGTTCTGAGAGGCTTGGAAGTGGGTAGTTGAAGAAATATTTCTCGCTGGTGCCTAGAAATTACAGAGTAAAATGTTATTCGCCCGGTATGGGACTCGAACCCATGACCCTCAGATTAAAAGTCTGATGCTCTACCAACTGAGCTAACCGGGCCACTTGTCATTATTCCCGATTTGGCTTTAATAACGTTGATTGAGAATTAACCTCTCAGTCATTGTGTTGCTCATCAATGAAGGAAGTCAGCTCAATCAATCAATCGGTCGTCTCGCATTTCAACTAAATATTTATTATTACAATTAACCCGATTTTACCGTTTTTCTGTATTAAATGAAACCACAAGCATCAAAACCCTCTCACAATTTGCTTGTTTGTCTGGTATCCAGGCAAACAATATTCGGAATTGTCTCTAACGGAGGTCAGGTAGCCGTCAATTGCATAAATGAACATGTATAACCACATCAATTGCATACAACTTTAACGTTAGGTTTATTGAACGAGCATCATTCGGTAGATCCGTTAGTAGAGCGGTGGACTGTAGGCACGTCAGTCCGTGATTAATGGGGACTGTTGAACATTCATCCATAGGTCGCTGGTTCGAATCAGGCTCGAAGGAAGATGTGTTTTTACTGCGAGTAAACATTTTACATTACTGCTACACATGATGGCGATGTTGCTTCGAGAAAGACATGTTGAGGGGAGAATCAAGAAAATACGCAAACAAATCCGTCCGTGCGCCAAGCTCATGAATACAAGTTATACACTGAAATTATACAGTTCTGAGAGGCTTGGAAGTGGGTAGTTGAAGAAATATTTCTCGCTGGTGCCTAGAAATTACAGAGTAAAATGTTATTCGCCCGGTATGGGACTCGAACCCATGACCCTCAGATTAAAAGTCTGATGCTCTACCAACTGAGCTAACCGGGCCACTTGTCACTATTCCCGATTTGGCTTTAATAACGTTGATTGCATATTAACCTCTCAGTCATGTGGTGGTCATCAATGAAGGAAGTCAGCTCAATCAATCAATCGGTCGTCTCGCATTTCAACTAAATATTTATTATTACAATTAACCCGATTTTACCGTTTTTCTGTATTAAATGAAACCACAAGCATCAAAACCCTCTCACAATTTGCTTGTTTGTCTGGTATCCAGGCAAACAATATTCGGAATTGTCTCTAACGGAGGTCAGGTAGCCGTCAATTGCATAAATGAACATGTATAACCACATCAATTGCATACAACTTTAACGTTAGGTTTATTGAACGAGCATCATTCGGTAGATCCGTTAGTAGAGCGGTGGACTGTAGGCACGTCAGTCCGTGATTAATGGGGACTGTTGAACATTCATCCATAGGTCGCTGGTTCGAATCAGGCTCGAAGGAAGATGTGTTTTTACTGCGAGTAAACATTTTACATTACTGCTACACATGATGGCGATGTTGCTTCGAGAAAGACATGTTGAGGGGAGAATCAAGAAAATACGCAAACAAATCCGTCCGTGCGCCAAGCTCATGAATACAAGTTATACACTGAAATTGTACAGTTCTGAGAGGCTTGGAAGTGGGTAGTTGAAGAAATATTTCTCGCTGGTGCCTAGAAATTACAGAGTAAAATGTTATTCGCCCGGTATGGGACTCGAACCCATGACCCTCAGATTGAAAGTCTGATGCTCTACCAACTGAGCTAACCGGGCCACTTGTCATTATTCCCGATTTGGCTTTAATAACGTTGATTGAGAATTAACCTCTCAGTCATTGTGTTGCTCATCAATGAAGGAAGTCAGCTCAATCAATCAATCGGTCATCTCGCATTTCAACTAAATATGTATTATTACAATTAACCCGATTTTACCGTTTTTCTGTATTAAATGAAACCACAAGCATCAAAACCCTCTCACAATTTGCTTGTTTGTCTGGTATCCAGGCAAACAATATTCGGAATTGTCTCTAACGGAGGTCAGGTAGCCGTCAATTGCATAAATGAACATGTATAACCACATCAATTGCATACAACTTTAACGTTAGGTTTATTGAACGAGCATCATTCGGTAGATCCGTTAGTAGAGCGGTGGACTGTAGGCACGTCAGTCCGTGATTAATGGGGACTGTTGAACATTCATCCATAGGTCGCTGGTTCGAATCAGGCTCGAAGGAAGGTGTGTTTTTACTGCGAGTAAACATTTTACATTACTGCTACACATGATGGCGATGTTGCTTCGAGAAAGACATGTTGAGGGGAGAATCAAGAAAATACGCAAACAAATCCGTCCGTGCGCCAAGCTGATGAATACAAGTTATACACTGAAATTATACAGTTCTGAGAGGCTTGGAAGTGGGTAGTTGAAGAAATATTTCTCGCTGGTGCCTAGAAATTACAGAGTAAAATGTTATTCGCCCGGTATGGGACTCGAACCCATGACCCTCAGATTAAAAGTCTGATGCTCTACCAACTGAGCTAACCGGGCCACTTGTCATTATTCCCGATTTGGCTTTAATAACGTTGATTGCATATTAACCTCTCAGTCATGTGGTGGTCATCAATGAAGGAAGTCAGCTCAATCAATCAATCGGTCGTCTCGCATTTCAACTAAATATTTATTATTACAATTAACCCGATTTTACCGTTTTTCTGTATTAAATGAAACCACAAGCATAAAAACCCTCTCACAATTTGCTTGTTTGTCTGGTATCCAGGCAAACAATATTCGGAATTGTCTCTAACGGAGGTCAGGTAGCCGTCAATTGCATAAATGAACATGTATAACCACATCAATTGCATACAACTTTAACGTTAGGTTTATTGAACGAGCATCATTCGGTAGATCCGTTAGTAGAGCGGTGGACTGTAGGCACGTCAGTCCGTGATAAATGGGGACTGTTGAACATTCATCCATAGGTCGCTGGTTCGAATCAGGCTCGAAGGAAGGTGTGTTTTTACTGCGAGTAAACATTTTACATTACTGCTACACATGATGGCGATGTTGCTTCGAGAAAGACATGTTGAGGGGAGAATCAAGAAAATACGCAAACAAATCCGTCCGTGCGCCAAGCTCATGAATACAAGTTATACACTGAAATTATACAGTTCTGAGAGGCTTGGAAGTGGGTAGTTGAAGAAATATTTCTCGCTGGTGCCTAGAAATGACAGAGTAAAATGTTATTCGCCCGGTATGGGACTCGAACCCATGACCCTCAGATTAAAAGTCTGATGCTCTACCAACTGAGCTAACCGGGGCACTTGTTATTATTCCCGATTTGGCTTTAATAACGTTGATTGAGAATTAACCTCTCAGTCATGTGGTGGTCATCAATGAAGGAAGTCAGCTCAATCAATCAATCGGTCGTCTCGCATTTCAACTAAATATTTATTATTACAATTAACCAGATTTTACCGTTTTTCTGTATTAAATGAAACCACAAGCATCTAAACCCTCTCACAATTTGCTTGTTTGTCTGGTATCCAGGCAAACAATATTCGGAATTGTCTCTAACGGAGGTCAGGTAGCCGTCAATTGCATAAATGAACATGTATAACCACATCAATTGCATACAACTTTAACGTTAGGTTTATTGAACGAGCATCATTCGGTAGATCCGTTAGTAGAGCGGTGGACTGTAGGCACGTCAGTCCGTGATTAATGGGGACTGTTGAACCTTCATCCATAGGTCGCTGGTTCGAATCAGGCTCGAAGGAAGGTGTGTTTTTACTGCGAGTAAACATTTTACATTACTGCTACACATGATGGCGATGTTGCTTTGAGAAAGACATGTTGAGGGGAGAATCAAGAAAATACGCAAACAAATCCGTCCGTGCGCCAAGCTCATGAATACAAGTTATACACTGAAATTATACAGTTCTGAGAGGCTTGGAAGTGGGTAGTTGAAGAAATATTTCTCGCTGGTGCCTAGAAATGACAGAGTAAAATGTTATTCGCCCGGTATGGGAATCGAACCCATGACCCTCAGATTAAAAGTCTGATGCTCTACCAACTGAGCTAACCGGGCCACTTGTCATTATTCCCGATTTGGCTTTAATAACGTTGATTGCATATTAACCTCTCAGTCATGTGGTGGTCATCAATGAAGGAAGTCAGCTCAATCAATCAATCGGTCGTCTTGCATTTCAACTAAATATTTATTATTACAATTAACCAGATTTTACCGTTTTTCTGTATTAAATGAAACCACAAGCATCAAAACCCTCTCACAATTTGCTTGTTTGTCTGGTATCCAGGCAAACAATATTCGGAATTGTCTCTAACGGAGGTCAGGTAGCCGTCAATTGCATAAATGAACATGTATAACCACATCAATTGCATACAACTTTAACGTTAGGTTTATTGAACGAGCATCATTCGGTAGATCCGTTAGTAGAGCGGTGGACTGTAGGCACGTCAGTCCGTGATTAATGGGGACTGTTGAACATTCATCCATAGGTCGCTGGTCCGAATCAGGCTCGAAGGAAGGTGTGTTTTTACTGCGAGTAAACATTTTACATTACTGCTACACATGATGGCGATGTTGCTTTGAGAAAGACATGTTGAGGGGAGAATCAAGAAAATACGCAAACAAATCCGTCCGTGCGCCAAGCTCATGAATACAAGTTATACACTGAAATTATACAGTTCTGAGAGGCTTGGAAGTGGGTAGTTGAAGAAATATTTCTCGCTGGTGCCTAGAAATTACAGAGTAAAATGTTATTCGCCCGGTATGGGACTCGAACCCATGACCCTCAGATTAAAAGTCTGATGCTCTACCAACTGAGCTAACCGGGCCACTTGTCATTATTCCCGATTTGGCTTTAATAACGTTGATTGAGAATTAACCTCTCAGTCATGTGGTGGTCATCAATGAAGGAAGTCAGCTCAATCAATCAATCGGTCGTCTCGCATTTCAACTAAATATTTATTATTACAATTAACCCGATTTTACCGTTTTTCTGTATTAAATGAAACCACAAGCATCAAAACCCTCTCACAATTTGCTTGTTTGTCTGGTATCCAGGCAAACAATATTCGGAATTGTCTCTAATGGAGGTCAGGTAGCCGTCAATTGCATAAATGAACATGTATAACCACATCAATTGCATACAACTTTAACGTTAGGTTTATTGAACGAGCATCATTCGGTAGATCCGTTAGTAGAGCGGTGGACTGTAGGCACGTCAGTCCGTGATTAATGGGGACTGTTGAACCTTCATCCATAGGTCGCTGGTTCGAATCAGGCTCGAAGGAAGGTGTGTTTTTACTGCGAGTAAACATTTTACATTACTGCTACACATGATGGCGATGTTGCTTTGAGAAAGACATGTTGAGGGGAGAATCAAGAAAACGCAAACAAATCCGTCCGTGCGCCAAGCTCATGAATACAAGTTATACACTGAAATTATACAGTTCTGAGAGGCTTGGAAGTGGGTAGTTGAAGAAATATTTCTCGCTGGTGCCTAGAAATTACAGAGTAAAATGTTATTCGCCCGGTATGGGACTCGAACCCATGACCCTCAGATTAAAAGTCTGATGCTCTACCAACTGAGCTAACCGGGCCACTTGTCATTATTCCCGATTTGGCTTTAATAACGTTGATTGCATATTAACCTCTCAGTCATGTGGTGGTCATCAATGAAGGAAGTCAGCTCAATCAATCAATCGGTCGTCTCGCATTTCAACTAAATATTTATTATTACAATTAACCCGATTTTACCGTTTTTCTGTATTAAATGAAACCACAAGCATCAAAACCCTCTCACAATTTGCTTGTTTGTCTGGTATCCAGGCAAACAATATTCGGAATTGTCTCTAACGGAGGTCTGGTAGCCGTCAATTGCATAAATGAACATGTATAACCACATCAATTGCATACAACTTTAACGTTAGGTTTATTGAACGAGCATCATTCGGTAGATCCGTTAGTAGAGCGGTGGGCTGTAGGCACGTCAGTCCGTGATTAATGGGGACTGTTGAACATTCATCCATAGGTCGCTGGTTCGAATCAGGCTCGAAGGAAGGTGTGTTTTTACTGCGAGTAAACATTTTACATTACTGCTACACATGATGGCGATGTTGCTTTGAGAAAGACATGTTGAGGGGAGAATCAAGAAAATACGCAAACAAATCCGTCCGTGCGCCAAGCTCATGAATACAAGTTATACACTGAAATTATACAGTTCTGAGAGGCTTGGAAGTGGGTAGTTGAAGAAATATTTCTCGCTGGTGCCTAGAAATTACAGAGTAAAATGTTATTCGCCCGGTATGGGACTCGAACCCATGACCCTCAGATTAAAAGTCTGATGCTCTACCAACTGAACTAACCGGGCCACTTGTCATTATTCCCGATTTGGCTTTAATAACGTTGATTGCATATTAACCTCTCAGTCATGTGGTGGTCATCAATTAAGGAAGTCAGCTCAATCAATCAATCGGGCGTCTCGCATTTCAACTAAATATTTATTATTACAATTAACCCGATTTTACCGTTTTTCTGTATTAAATGAAACCACAAGCATAAAAACCCTCTCACAATTTGCTTGTTTGTCTGGTATCCAGGCAAAAAATATTCGGAATTGTCTCTAACGGAGGTCAGGTAGCCGTCAATTGCATAAATGAACATGTATAACCACATCAATTGCATACAACTTTAACGTTAGGTTTATTGAACGAGCATCATTCGGTAGATCCGTTAGTAGAGCGGTGGACTGTAGGCACGTCAGTCCGTGATTAATGGGGACTGTTGAACATTCATCCATAGGTCGCTGGTTCGAATCAGGTTCGAAGGAAGGTGTGTTTTTACTGCGAGTAAACATTTTACATTACTGCTACACATGATGGCGATGTTGCTTCGAGAAAGACATGTTGAGGGGAGAATCAAGAAAATACGCAAACAAATCCGTCCGTGCGCCAAGCTCATGAATACAAGTTATACACTGAAATTATACAGTTCTGAGAGGCTTGGAAGTGGGTAGTTGAAGAAATATTTCTCGCTGGTGCCTAGAAATGACAGAGTAAAATGTTATTCGCCCGGTATGGGACTCGAACCCATGACCCTCAGATTAAAAGTCTGATGCTCTACCAACTGAGCTAACCGGGCCACTTGTCATTATTCCCGATTTGGCTTTAATAACGTTGATTGCATATTAACCTCTCAGTCATGTGGTGGTCATCAATGAAGGAAGTCAGCTCAATCAATCAGTCGGTCGTCTCGCATTTCAACTAAATATTTATTATTACAATTAACCAGATTTTACCGTTTTTCTGTATTAAATGAAACCACAAGCATAAAAACCCTCTCACAATTTGCTTGTTTGTCTGGTATCCAGGCAAACAATATTCGGAATTGTCTCTAACGGAGGTCAGGTAGCCGTCAATCGCATAAATGAACATGTATAACCACATCAATTGCATACAACTTTAACGTTAGGTTTATTGAACGAGCATCATTCGGTAGATCCGTTAGTAGAGCGGTGGACTGTAGGCACGTCAGTCCGTGATTAATGGGGACTGTTGAACATTCATCCATAGGTCGCTGGTTCGAATCAGGCTCGAAGGAAGGTGTGTTTTTACTGCGAGTAAACATTTTACATTACTGCTACACATGATGGCGATGTTGCTTCGAGAAAGACATGTTGAGGGGAGAATCAAGAAAATACGCAAACAAATCCGTCCGTGCGCCAAGCTCATGAATACAATTTATACACTGAAATTATACAGTTCTGAGAGGCTTGGAAGTGGGTAGTTGAAGAAATATTTCTCGCTGGTGCCTAGAAATTACAGAGTAAAATGTTATTCGCCCGGTATGGGACTCGAACCCATGACCCTCAGATTAAAAGTGTGATGCTCTACCAACTGAACTAACCGGGCCACTTGTCATTATTCCCGATTTGGCTTTAATAACGTTGATTGCATATTAACCTCTCAGTCATGTGGTGGTCATCAATGAAGGAAGTCAGCTCAATCAATCAATCGGTCGTCTCGCATTTCAACTAAATATTTATTATTACAATTAACCCGATTTTACCGTTTTTCTGTATTAAATGAAACCACAAGCATAAAAACCCTCTCACAATTTGCTTGTTTGTCTGGTATCCAGGCAAAAAATATTCGGAATTGTCTCTAACGGAGGTCAGGTAGCCGTCAATTGCATACATGAACATGTATAACCACATCAATTGCATACAACTTTAACGTTAGGTTTATTGAACGAGCATCATTCGGTAGATCCGTTAGTAGAGCGGTGGGCTGTAGGCACGTCAGTCCGTGATTAATGGGGACTGTTGAACATTCATCCATAGGTCGCTGGTTCGAATCAGGCTCGAAGGAAGGTGTGTTTTTACTGCGAGTAAACATTTTACATTACTGCTACACATGATGGCGATGTTGCTTTGAGAAAGACATGTTGAGGGGAGAATCAAGAAAATACGCAAACAAATCCGTCCGTGCGCCAAGCTCATGAATACAAGTTATACACTGAAATTATACAGTTCTGAGAGGCTTGGAAGTGGGTAGTTGAAGAAATATTTCTCGCTGGTGCCTAGAAATGACAGAGTAGAATGTTATTCGCCCGGTATGGGACTCGAACCCATGACCCTCAGATTAAAAGTCTGATGCTCTACCAACTGAGCTAACCGGGCCACTTGTCATTATTTCCGATTTGGCTTTAATAACGTTGATTGAGAATTAACCTCTCAGTCATGTGGTGGTCATCAATGAAGGAAGTCAGCTCAATCAATCAATCGGTCGTCTCGCATTTCAACTAAATATTTATTATTACAATTAACCCGATTTTACCGTTTTTCTGTATTAAATGAAACCACAAGCATCAAAACCCTCTCACAATTTGCTTGTTTGTCTGGTATCCAGGCAAACAATATTCGGAATTGTCTCTAACGGAGGTCAGGTAGCCGTCAATTGCATAAATGAACATGTATAACCACATCAATTGCATACAACTTTAACGTTAGGTTTATTGAACGAGCATCATTCGGTAGATCCGTTAGTAGAGCGGTGGGCTGTAGGCACGTCAGTCCGTGATTAATGGGGACTGTTGAACATTCATCCATAGGTCGCTGGTTCGAATCAGGCTCGAAGGAAGGTGTGTTTTTACTGCGAGTAAACATTTTACATTACTGCTACACATGATGGCGATGTTGCTTTGAGAAAGACATGTTGAGGGGAGAATCAAGAAAATACGCAAACAAACCCGTCCGTGCGCCAAGCTCATGAATACAAGTTATACACTGAAATTATACAGTTCTGAGAGGCTTGGAAGTGGGTAGTTGAAGAAATATTTCTCGCTGGTGCCTAGAAATTACAGAGTAAAATGTTATTCGCCCGGTATGGGACTCGAACCCATGACCCTCAGATTAAAAGTCTGATGCTCTACCAACTGAACTAACCGGGCCACTTGTCATTATTCCCGATTTGGCTTTAATAACGTTGATTGCATATTAACCTCTCAGTCATGTGGTGGTCATCAATGAAGGAAGTCAGCTCAATCAATCAATCGTTCGTCTCGCATTTCAACTAAATATTTATTATTACAATTAACCCGATTTTACCGTTTTTCTGTATTAAATGAAACCACAAGCATAAAAACCCTCTCACAATTTGCTTGTTTGTCTGGTATCCAGGCAAACAATATTCGGAATTGTCTCTAACAGAGGTCAGGTAGCCGTCAATTGCATAAATGAACATGTATAACCACATCAATTGCATACAACTTTAACGTTAGGTTTATTGAACGAGCATCATTCGGTAGATCCGTTAGTAGAGCGGTGGACTGTAGGCACGTCAGTCCGTGATTAATGGGGACTGTTGAACATTCATCCATAGGTCGCTGGTTCGAATCAGGCTCGAAGGAAGGTGTGTTTTTACTGCGAGTAAACATTTTACATTACTGCTACACATGATGGCGATGTTGCTTCGAGAAAGACATGTTGAGGGGAGAATCAAGAAAATACGCAAACAAATCCGTCCGTGCGCCAAGCTCATGAATACAAGTTATACACTGAAATTATACAGTTCTGAGAGGCTTGGAAGTGGGTAGTTGAAGAAATATTTCTCGCTGGTGCCTAGAAATGACAGAGTAAAATGTTATTCGCCCGGTATGGGACTCGAACCCATGACCCTCAGATTAAAAGTCTGATGCTCTACCAACTGAGCTAACCGGGCCACTTGTCATTATTCCCGATTTGGCTTTAATAACGTTGATTGAGAATTAACCTCTCAGTCATGTGGTGGTCATCAATGAAGGAAGTCAGCTCAATCAATCAATCGGTCGTCTCGCATTTCAACTAAATATTTATTATTACAATTAACCCGATTTTACCGTTTTTCTGTATTAAATGAAACCACAAGCATCAAAACCCTCTCACAATTTGCTTGTTTGTCTGGTATCCAGGCAAACAATATTCGGAATTGTCTCTAACGGAGGTCAGGTAGCCGTCAATTGCATAAATGAACATGTATAACCACATCAATTGCATACAACTTTAACGTTAGGTTTATTGAACGAGCATCATTCGGTAGATCCGTTAGTAGAGCGGTGGACTGTAGGCACGTCAGTCCGTGATTAATGGGGACTGTTGAACATTCATCCATAGGTCGCTGGTTCGAATCAGGCTCGAAGGAAGGTGTGTTTTTACTGCGAGTAAACATTTTACATTACTGCTACACATGATGGCGATGTTGCTTCGAGAAAGACATGTTGAGGGGAGAATCAAGAAAATACGCAAACAAATCCGTCCGTGCGCCAAGCTCATGAATACAAGTTATACACTGAAATTATACCGTTCTGAGAGGCTTGGAAGTGGGTAGTTGAAGAAATATTTCTCGCTGGTGCCTAGAAATGACAGAGTAAAATGTTATTCGCCCGGTATGGGACTCGAACCCATGACCCTCAGATTAAAAGTCTGATGCTCTACCAACTGAGCTAACCGGGCCACTTGTCATTATTCCCGATTTGGCTTTAATAACGTTGATTGAGAATTAACCTCTCAGTCATGTGGTGGTCATCAATGAAGGAAGTCAGCTCAATCAATCAATCGGTCGTCTCGCATTTCAACTAAATATTTATTATTACAATTAACCCGATTTTACCGTTTTTCTGTATTAAATGAAACCACAAGCATCAAAACCCTCTCACAATTTGCTTGTTTGTCTGGTATCCAGGCAAACAATATTCGGAATTGTCTCTAACGGAGGTCAGGTAGCCGTCAATTGCATAAATGAACATGTATAACCACATCAATTGCATACAACTTTAACGTTAGGTTTATTGAACGAGCCTCATTCGGTAGATCCGTTAGTAGAGCGGTGGACTGTAGGCACGTCAGTCCGTGATTAATGGGGACTGTTGAACATTCATCCATAGGTCGCTGGTTCGAATCAGGCTCGAAGGAAGGTGTGTTTTTACTGCGAGTAAACATTTTACATTACTGCTACACATGATGGCGATGTTGCTTTGAGAAAGACATGTTGAGGGGAGAATCAAGAAAATACGCAAACAAATCCGTCCGTGCGCCAAGCTCATGAATACAAGTTATACACTGAAATTATACAGTTCTGAGAGGCTTGGAAGTGGGTAGTTGAAGAAATATTTCTCGCTGGTGCCTAGAAATGACAGAGTAGAATGTTATTCGCCCGGTATGGGACTCGAACCCATGACCCTCAGATTAAAAGTCTGATGCTCTACCAACTGAGCTAACCGGGCCACTTGTCATTATTTCCGATTTGGCTTTAATAACGTTGATTGAGAATTAACCTCTCAGTCATGTGGTGGTCATCAATGAAGGAAGTCAGCTCAATCAATCAATCGGTCGTCTCGCATTTCAACTAAATATTTATTATTACAATTAACCCGATTTTACCGTTTTTCTGTATTAAATGAAACCACAAGCATCAAAACCCTCTCACAATTTGCTTGTTTGTCTGGTATCCAGGCAAACAATATTCGGAATTGTCTCTAACGGAGGTCAGGTAGCCGTCAATTGCATAAATGAACATGTATAACCACATCAATTGCATACAACTTTAACGTTAGGTTTATTGAACGAGCATCATTCGGTAGATCCGTTAGTAGAGCGGTGGGCTGTAGGCACGTCAGTCCGTGATTAATGGGGACTGTTGAACATTCATCCATAGGTCGCTGGTTCGAATCAGGCTCGAAGGAAGGTGTGTTTTTACTGCGAGTAAACATTTTACATTACTGCTACACATGATGGCGATGTTGCTTTGAGAAAGACATGTTGAGGGGAGAATCAAGAAAATACGCAAACAAACCCGTCCGTGCGCCAAGCTCATGAATACAAGTTATACACTGAAATTATACAGTTCTGAGAGGCTTGGAAGTGGGTAGTTGAAGAAATATTTCTCGCTGGTGCCTAGAAATTACAGAGTAAAATGTTATTCGCCCGGTATGGGACTCGAACCCATGACCCTCAGATTAAAAGTCTGATGCTCTACCAACTGAACTAACCGGGCCACTTGTCATTATTCCCGATTTGGCTTTAATAACGTTGATTGCATATTAACCTCTCAGTCATGTGGTGGTCATCAATGAAGGAAGTCAGCTCAATCAATCAATCGTTCGTCTCGCATTTCAACTAAATATTTATTATTACAATTAACCCGATTTTACCGTTTTTCTGTATTAAATGAAACCACAAGCATAAAAACCCTCTCACAATTTGCTTGTTTGTCTGGTATCCAGGCAAACAATATTCGGAATTGTCTCTAACAGAGGTCAGGTAGCCGTCAATTGCATAAATGAACATGTATAACCACATCAATTGCATACAACTTTAACGTTAGGTTTATTGAACGAGCATCATTCGGTAGATCCGTTAGTAGAGCGGTGGACTGTAGGCACGTCAGTCCGTGATTAATGGGGACTGTTGAACATTCATCCATAGGTCGCTGGTTCGAATCAGGCTCGAAGGAAGGTGTGTTTTTACTGCGAGTAAACATTTTACATTACTGCTACACATGATGGCGATGTTGCTTCGAGAAAGACATGTTGAGGGGAGAATCAAGAAAATACGCAAACAAATCCGTCCGTGCGCCAAGCTCATGAATACAAGTTATACACTGAAATTATACAGTTCTGAGAGGCTTGGAAGTGGGTAGTTGAAGAAATATTTCTCGCTGGTGCCTAGAAATGACAGAGTAAAATGTTATTCGCCCGGTATGGGACTCGAACCCATGACCCTCAGATTAAAAGTCTGATGCTCTACCAACTGAGCTAACCGGGCCACTTGTCATTATTCCCGATTTGGCTTTAATAACGTTGATTGAGAATTAACCTCTCAGTCATGTGGTGGTCATCAATGAAGGAAGTCAGCTCAATCAATCAATCGGTCGTCTCGCATTTCAACTAAATATTTATTATTACAATTAACCCGATTTTACCGTTTTTCTGTATTAAATGAAACCACAAGCATCAAAACCCTCTCACAATTTGCTTGTTTGTCTGGTATCCAGGCAAACAATATTCGGAATTGTCTCTAACGGAGGTCAGGTAGCCGTCAATTGCATAAATGAACATGTATAACCACATCAATTGCATACAACTTTAACGTTAGGTTTATTGAACGAGCCTCATTCGGTAGATCCGTTAGTAGAGCGGTGGACTGTAGGCACGTCAGTCCGTGATTAATGGGGACTGTTGAACATTCATCCATAGGTCGCTGGTTCGAATCAGGCTCGAAGGAAGGTGTGTTTTTACTGCGAGTAAACATTTTACATTACTGCTACACATGATGGCGATGTTGCTTCGAGAAAGACATGTTGAGGGGAGAATCAAGAAAATACGCAAACAAATCCGTCCGTGCGCCAAGCTCATGAATACAAGTTATACACTGAAATTATACAGTTCTGAGAGGCTTGGAAGTGGGTAGTTGAAGAAATATTTCTCGCTGGTGCCTAGAAATGACAGAGTAAAATGTTATTCGCCCGGTATGGGACTCGAACCCATGACCCTCAGATTAAAAGTCTGATGCTCTACCAACTGAGCTAACCGGGCCACTTGTCATTATTCCCGATTTGGCTTTAATAACGTTGATTGAGAATTAACCTCTCAGTCATGTGGTGGTCATCAATGAAGGAAGTCAGCTCAATCAATCAATCGGTCGTCTCGCATTTCAACTAAATATTTATTATTACAATTAACCCGATTTTACCGTTTTTCTGTATTAAATGAAACCACAAGCATCAAAACCATCTCACAATTTGCTTGTTTGTCTGGTATCCAGGCAAACAATATTCAAAATTGTCTCTAACGGAGGTCAGGTAGCCGTCAATTGCATAAATGAACATGTATAACCACATCAATTGCATACAACTTTAACGTTAGGTTTATTGAACGAGCATCATTCGGTAGATCCGTTAGTAGAGCGGTGGACTGTAGGCACGTCAGTCCGTGATTAATGGGGACTGTTGAACATTCATCCATAGGTCGCTAGTTCGAATCAGGCTCGAAGGAAGGTGTGTTTTTACTGCGAGTAAACATTTTACATTACTGCTACACATGATGGCGATGTTGCTTCGAGAAAGACATGTTGAGGGGAGAATCAAGAAAATACGCAAACAAATCCGTCCGTGCGCCAAGCTCATGAATACAAGTTATACACTGAAATTATACAGTTCTGAGAGGCTTGGAAGTGGGTAGTTGAAGAAATATTTCTCGCTGGTGCCTAGAAATGACAGAGTAAAATGTTATTCGCCCGGTATGGGACTCGAACCCATGACCCTCAGATTAAAAGTCTGATGCTCTACCAACTGAGCTAACCGGGCCACTTGTCATTATTCCCGATTTGGCTTTAATAACGTTGATTGAGAATTAACCTCTCAATCATGTGGTGGTCATCAATGAAGGAAGTCAGCTCAATCAATCAATCGGTCGTCTCGCATTTCAACTAAATATTTATTATTACAATTCACCCGATTTTACCGTTTTTCTGTATTAAATGAAACAACAAGCATCAAAACCCTCTCACAATTTGCTTGTTTGTCTGGTATCCAGGCAAACAATATTCGGAATTGTCTCTAACGGAGGTCAGGTAGCCGTCAATTGCATAAATGAACATGTATAACCACATCAATTGCATACAACTTTAACGTTAGGTTTATTGAACGAGCATCATTCGGTAGATCCGTTAGTAGAGCGGTGGACTGTATAGGCACGTCAGTTCGTGATTATTGGGGAGTGTTGAACATTCATCCATAGGTCGCTGGTTCGAATCAGGCTCGAAGGAAGGTGTGTTTTTACTGCGAGTAAATATTTTACATTACTGCTACACATGATGGCGATGTAGTGACACTTTCCAATAATGTTGGATTCGGCCCTCCATAGAAACTTTGTTACATTCGGCCCGCCATAGGAGACCTTTTCGTTGGTTGGAGTTACCTGACCTGGGAACACGAACTAACGCACGCTTGACCTCCTTCTTCTTTATGACTAGGAATGGGTGTGCCTCGTGCGTAAAATCTCCTCGGTCGTCGCCAGTTTTTCGTTGTGTTATATTTACCTTCATGTGCCAAGTTTTCGCCTGTTACTACTGTTAAGAGTTATTACATTTCATCGTGTGCATTTTTGAACTAGTCTACGCCAGTCATTATTGCACTAACTGTCGTTAGTGGGAACTCAAGCAAACTCTCGCCGTGAATCGGCCCCTTGCTCGCGGGCCAGGACACTCGCGCTGAACGCTACCTACCACACGGACCACGTGACTGGATTCGTGCCGGGGTGCCACGGACTTCGTAACTTGCTTGGTGAGTTAATCTTTAGGATCAAATCTCTTGTGGAGACAACATAAAATCCCACATTGGTGACCCAGACGTGATCGCGGTATTAACTCACCAAGTCATCATCAAACTGTACCAGACACAGGAAAATAGCTGCTGAACTGTCTGAGTGAACAGTTTTCACAATTACAGTGCAAATTCGAATTTGTTTTTGTAAATGGCTTCCAAGGAGGAACCTGGCCATGCGGCCGCGGAGGCTTCTACTAGTAAGTCAACACCTGCCCCTTTCCCAGTGTCTGCTGTTAGCCTCAAACTTCCCCCATTCTGGCCGAATGATCCATTCCTTTGGTTTGCTCAAGTCGAAGCCCAGTTCACTACTAGAGGGATCACAACACCGGAGACGAAGTTCGCGTATGTCGTGGCATCCCTTCAACCGGAGATTGCGCAGGAAGTCCGCGATCTACTCATTGATCCTCCACAAACAGAGAGATACAAAACCCTAAAGGCTGAACTGGTTCGTCGTACTTCTGTGTCAGAACAGAAGAAGTTGCATCAACTGCTGATTTCAGAGGAGTTAGGGGACCGCAAACCCTCACAACTGCTACGCAAGATGAAACAATTGCTGGGCGATGGTAAGCTTGAGGAGCGTATCCTGAAACAATTGTTTCTTCAACGACTACCTCGTAACGTGCAACTTATTCTCGCCTCGACCACTGATGCAGTCAACATCGAACAGCTGGCAGACATAGCCGACAAGATAGTGGAGGTCGCAGTACCTGGCGTATCCTCCATTGCCACAGTATCTGCCCACCCTCCTGAAGCTGTTGCTATCATTCCCTCGCCGGCTCCCACATCTGAGGTACACCAGTTACAGATGCAGATTCAGCAACTGACGCTGCAAGTTCAACAACTGACAAACCACGTGACATCTGATCGTCGTCAAGATCGGCGCAGACGGGATGGTAGTGCCAACACTCCACGCCAATCACGCAGCCCAAGTGCTCAGCGTCATGCAGCCGGTGAATGCTGGTATCACTGGCGGTATGGTAAACAAGCCAAGAAGTGTGTACCACCTTGCGCCTATCAACATTCTCCTGATGCAACCGAGCGTGACATGGGAAACGGACAGACCAGCCGCTAGAGGCGACTAACACGGTTGGTCAACATGAGGGTCGCCTATTTTATGTAACTGATCAAGTCACCGGTTCACGATTCCTGATTGACACTGGAGCAGAGGTCAGCGTCTGGCCCTCAACGGCCCAGGAGCGACGCACACCGAACAAGCTCACCCTCCAGGCAGTTAACCAGTCTCCGATCGCAACTCACGGTGAAAAGTCCCTCACACTCAACCTCGGTCTGCGGAGATCATTTCGCTGGATTTTCATAGTCGCCGATCTACCAACTCCCATCCTCGGAGCAGATTTTTTGCGACATTTTGGATTGCTAGTCGACATCAAGCATCATAAGCTCATCGACACCACAACCAGCCTCGCTGTCAACGGGACTGTTACCTCGACACCCTCAATCTGCCCGATGTTTGTCAAAACCGAGAGCGTCACGCGTTTCGACGACATCCTGCGGCAGTACCCTGACCTCACGCGACCTGTGTACCACGACGACGCAGTCAAACACACAACTACACATCACATCAACACCAGAGGCCCACCAGTGTCAGCTCGACCACGCAGGTTAGCCCCCGATCGCTATGTTGCGGCAAAGGCTGAGTTTGAACATATGTCCGAGTTAGGAATAGTCCGACCCTCGAGCAGTAATTGGGCATCCCCTTTACACATGGTCCCTAAGAAGACGCAGGGTGACTGGAGGCCTTGCGGTGATTACCGCGCACTGAACCAAGCTACAGTTCCTGACTGTTATCCGATCCCTCATTTGCAGGATTACACAGCAGGTCTTCAAGGAAAAAAGGTATTTTCCAAACTAGATCTCGTAAGAGCCTATCATCAAATACCTGTTAACCCAGCAGACGTACACAAGACTGCTATCACGACCCCTTTTGGGTTGTTTGAGTTTGTCCGCATGCCCTTTGGGCTGCGTAATGCGGCACAAACTTTTCAGCGTTTCATGAATGAAGTGCTACGTGGCTTACCCTTTGTCTATGCCTACATTGATGATATACTCGTGGCGAGTGAGTCGATGGAGGAACACGAGCAACATCTACAAGTTTTGTTCGCGCGTTTGTCTCAGTATGGAGTCATCATCAATCCAGCTAAGAGCCAGTTTGGTGCCTCCTCTCTGACATTCCTCGGTCACACCGTAGATAACTGCGGTATCCGCCCACTGGACGATAAAGTGAAGGTGATACAGGATTTTCCAGCACCACACTCACTACGCAAGTTGAGAGAGTTCTTGGGGCTCATCAACTTTTATCGCCGTTTCATCCCTCATTGTGCTAAAATTGTGCAACCACTGACTGACTTGCTAAAGTGCAAGAAGAAAAACAAGGACATCACACTTGATGGTGCAGCGCAACAAGCGTTTGTCCAGGTTAAAACTGCCTTGGCAAATGCCACTCTTCTTGTGCATCCTCAGTCATCTGCACCCATCTGCCTCATGGTTGATGCATCAGATTTTGCAGTGGGAGGAGTTCTACAGCAACTGGTCGACGGTAAATGGGAACCCATCTCATTTTTCTCCAAGCGACTACAACCACCAGAGACAAAGTATAGTACCTTCGGTCGCGAGTTGCTGGCTGCATATTTGGGGATCCGGCATTTTCGGCACTATGTGGAAGGTAGACAGTTTTGTATATACACCGACCACAAGCCATTGACATACTCCTTCAACACGTCTCCTGACCGCTACTCTCCCAGAGAAATACGCCATCTCGACTATATCTCCCAATTCTCCACAGACATTCGCCACATAAGTGGAAAAGAGAACACTGTAGCGGATGCTTTGTCTCGTTATGGGGTGAACACAGTCGGCACTTCAGCACAGATAGACTTTGCTAAGATCGCCGGTGCTCAAGAGAGAGATGAGGAGCTTAAACAACTCAAGACCACCACTTCATCTTTGGGTTTCAAGCCAATTCCCCTACAAACCTCCGACGGCGAGATCATCTGTGACGTTTCTACCGGTGTAACACGTCCTTTCATCCCAAAGGCATTTCGTCGGCAAGTTTTCGACGCACTGCATGACTTATCGCATCCAGGAATACGGGCCACGCAGAAGTTGGTAACTTCACGTTTTGTGTGGCCGGGGATCAACAAGGACGTACGAGCCTGGGCGAAGACTTGTCTTTCCTGTCAGCGATCAAAGATACATCGACACACCAAGTCTCCCCTCGGCACATTCGCGACGCCGGATGCCCGGTTTGATCATATCCACATAGACCTGGTCGGACCGCTACCTCCATCGGGCGGTTATACATATCTACTGACGTGTGTCGATCGGTATACCCGCTGGCCAGAGGCAATACCGGTTACAGACATCACAGCTGAGACAGTGGCACGAGCTTTTGTGTCACGGTGGGTGGCAGTTTTTGGAGCACCATCTACTGTGACTACCGATCGAGGCCGTCAGTTTGAGTCGGCATTATTCAAGTCCCTCTCTGAACTCCTGGGATGTAAACGAACCCGAACAACGTCGTATCATCCTGCTTCTAATGGTCTCGTGGAGCGTTTCCACCGCCAGCTCAAATCAGCTCTAAAAGCCCATCATGACCAACGTTGGATTGAGACACTCCCGATTGTACTGCTGGGGATACGTACCGCTGTGAAGGCTGATCTTGGGTGTAGCGCCGCTGAACTGGTCTACGGTACCACAATCAGGTTGCCGGGACAATTTGTAGCAGCAAGCCAAGTAAGCAGCGACTATGAGCCAGGCGATTATGTTCACCGACTGCGACAACACATGTCCGATTTGCGACCTACACCGACTAGAACCCAATACAGACAGTCACAAGTTCCTCCTGAACTGTCAACATGTACACATGTTTTCATTCGGATTGATGCTGTGAAGAAACCATTGCAACAGCCATACGAAGGTCCCTTTGAGGTAGTTCGTCGAACTGACAAGTTTTTCATTGTTTCCCGCAATGGAAAACACGACAGTGTCAGTATCGACCGTTTGAAGGTAGCATTCCTTGAGCCGGTTACCAACCCTCACATTGCTCCAACTGCTTCCAACTCGTCCAGTTCTTCAGCCACAGTCACTGCCAACGACAACCTGCTAACGAGTTCTCCAATAACGGATGTGCCCATCATGACATCTCAGCCTACTGATGTTGTACAACCAGAGTTCCGCACGACTCGTTCCGGTAGACACGTGCACTGGCCAGCCAAGTATTTGAACTATGATTGTGGCTGAAGAGAACTACGGCCACAGAATCGATCATTTCTTTGCCTCATGATCTAGGAGGGAGCTACTGTAGTGACACTTTCCAATAATGTTGGATTCGGCCCTCCATAGAAACTTTGTTACATTCGGCCCGCCATAGGAGACCTTTTCGTTGGTTGGAGTTACCTGACCTGGGAACACGAACTAACGCACGCTTGACCTCCTTCTTCTTTATGACTAGGAATGGGTGTGCCTCGTGCGTAAAATCTCCTCGGTCGTCGCCAGTTTTTCGTTGTGTTATATTTACCTTCATGTGCCAAGTTTTCGCCTGTTACTACTGTTAAGAGTTATTACATTTCATCGTGTGCATTTTTGAACTAGTCTACGCCAGTCATTATTGCACTAACTGTCGTTAGTGGGAACTCAAGCAAACTCTCGCCGTGAATCGGCCCCTTGCTCGCGGGCCAGGACACTCGCGCTGAACGCTACCTACCACACGGACCACGTGACTGGATTCGTGCCGGGGTGCCACGGACTTCGTAACTTGCTTGGTGAGTTAATCTTTAGGATCAAATCTCTTGTGGAGACAACATAAAATCCCACAGCGATGTTGCTTCGAGAAAGACATGTTGAGGGGAGAATCAAGAAAATACGCAAACAAATCCGTCCGTGCGCCAAGCTCATGAATACAAGTTATACACTGAAATTATACAGTTCTGAGAGGCTTGGAAGTGGGTAGTTGAAGAAATATTTCTCGCTGGTGCCTAGAAATGACAGAGTAAAATGTTATTCGCCCGGTATGGGACTCGAACCCATGACCCTCAGATTAAAAGTCTGATGCTCTACCAACTGAGCTAACCGGGCCACTTGTCATTATTCCCGATTTGGCTTTAATAACGTTGATTGAGAATTAACCTCTCAGTCATGTGGTGGTCATCAATGAAGGAAGTCAGCTCAATCAATCAGTCGGTCGTCTCGCATTTCAACTAAATATTTATTATTACAATTAACCAGATTTTACCGTTTTTCTGTATTAAATGAAACCACAAGCATAAAAACCCTCTCACAATTTGCTTGTTTGTCTGGTATCCAGGCAAACAATATTCGGAATTGTCTCTAACGGAGGTCAGGTAGCCGTCAATTGCATAAATGAACATGTATAACCACATCAATTGCATACAACTTTAACGTTAGGTTTATTGAACGAGCATCATTCGGTAGATCCGTTAGTAGAGCGGTGGACTGTAGGCACGTCAGTCCGTGATTAATGGGGACTGTTGAACATTCATCCATAGGTCGCTGGTTCGAATCAGGCTCGAAGGAAGGTGTGTTTTTACTGCGAGTAAACATTTTACATTACTGCTACACATGACGGCGATGTTGCTTCGAGAAAGACATGTTGAGGGGAGAATCAAGAAAATACGCAAACAAATCCGTCCGTGCGCCAAGCTCATGAATACAAGTTATACACTGAAATTATACAGTTCTGAGAGGCTTGGAAGTGGGTAGTTGAAGAAATATTTCTCGCTGGTGCCTAGAAATGACAGAGTAAAATGTTATTCGCCCGGTATGGGACTCGAACCCATGACCCTCAGATTAAAAGTCTGATGCTCTACCAACTGAGCTAACCGGGCCACTTGTCATTATTCCCGATTTGGCTTTAATAACGTTGATTGAGAATTAACCTCTCAGTCATGTGGTGGTCATCAATGAAGGAAGTCAGCTCAATCAATCAATCGGTCGTCTCGCATTTCAACTAAATATTTATTATTACAATTAACCCGATTTTACAGTTTTTCTGTATTAAATGAAACCACAAGCATCAAAACCATCTCACAATTTGCTTGTTTGTCTGGTATCCAGGCAAACAATATTCAAAATTGTCTCTAACGGAGGTCAGGTAGCCGTCAATTGCATAAATGAACATGTATAACCACACCAATTGCATACAACTTTAACGTTGTGTTTATTGAACGAGCATCATTCGGTAGATCCGTTAGTAGAGCGGTGGACTGTAGGCACGTCAGTCCGTGATTAATGGGGACTGTTGAACATTCATCCATAGGTCGCTGGTTCGAATCAGGCTCAAAGGAAGGTGTGTTTTTACTGCGAGTAAACATTTTACATTACTGCTACACATGATGGCGATGTTGCTTCGAGAAAGACATGTTGAGGGGAGAATCAAGAAAATACGCAAACAAATCCGTCCGTGCGCCAAGCTCATGAACACAAGTTATACACTGAAATTATACAGTTCTGAGAGGCTTGGAAGTGGGTAGTTGAAGAAATATTTCTCGCTGGTGCCTAGAAATGACAGAGTAAAATGTTATTCGCCCGGTATGGGACTCGAACCCATGACCCTCAGATTAAAAGTCTGATGCTCTACCAACTGAGCTAACCGGGCCACTTGTCATTATTCCCGATTTGGCTTTAATAACGTTGATTGAGAATTAACCTCTCAGTCATGTGGTGGTCATCAATGAAGGAAGTCAGCTCAATCAATCAATCGGTCGTCTCGCATTTCAACTAAATATTTATTATTACAATTAACCCGATTTTACCGTTTTTCTGTATTAAATGAAACAACAAGCATCAAAACCCTCTCACAATTTGCTTGTTTGTCTGGTATCCAGGCAAACAATATTCGGAATTGTCTCTAACGGAGGTCAGGTAGCCGTCAATTGCATAAATGAACATGTATAACCACATCAATTGCATACAACTTTAACGTTAGGTTTATTGAACGAGCATCATTCGGTAGATCCGTTAGTAGAGCGGTGGACTGTAGGCACGTCAGTCCGTGATTAATGGGGACTGTTGAACATTCATCCATAGGTCGCTGGTTCGAATCAGGCTCGAAGGAAGGTGTGTTTTTACTGCGAGTAAACATTTTACATTACTGCTACACATGATGGCGATGTTGCTTCGAGAAAGACATGTTGAGGGGAGAATCAAGAAAATACGCAAACAAATCCGTTCGTGCGCCAAGCTCATGAATACAAGTTATACACTGAAATTATACAGTTCTGAGAGTCTTGGAAGTGGGTAGTTGAAGAAATATTTCTCGCTGGTGCCTAGAAATGACAGAGTAAAATGTTATTCGCCCGGTATGGGACTCGAACCCATGACCCTCAGATTAAAAGTCTGATGCTCTACCAACTGAGCTAACCGGGCCACTTGTCATTATTCCCGATTTGGCTTTAATAACGTTGATTGAGAATTAACCTCTCAGTCATGTGGTGGTCATCAATGAAGGAAGTCAGCTCAATCAATCAATCGGTCGTCTCGCATTTCAACTAAATATTTATTATTACAATTAACCCGATTTTACCGTTTTTCTGTATTAAATGAAACAACAAGCATCAAAACCCTCTCACAATTTGCTTGTTTGTCTGGTATCCAGGCAAACAATATTCGGAATTGTCTCTAACGGAGGTCAGGTAGCCGTCAAATGCCTAAATGAACATGTATAACCACATCAATTGCATACAACTTTAACGTTAGGTTTATTGAACGAGCCTCATTCGGTAGATCCGTTAGTAGAGCGGTGGACTGTAGGCACGTCAGTCCGTGATTAATGGGGACTGTTGAACATTCATCCATAGGTCGCTAGTTCGAATCAGGCTCGAAGGAAGGTGTGTTTTTACTGCGAGTAAACATTTTACATTACTGCTACACATGATGGCGATGTTGCTTCGAGAAAGACATGTTGAGGGGAGAATCAAGAAAATACGCAAACAAATCCGTCCGTGCGCCAAGCTCATGAATACAAGTTATACACTGAAATTATACAGTTCTGAGAGGCTTGGAAGTGGGTAGTTGAAGAAATATTTCTCGCTGGTGCCTAGAAATGACAGAGTAAAATGTTATTCGCCCGGTATGGGACTCGAACCCATGACCCTCAGATTAAAAGTCTGATGCTCTACCAACTGAGCTAACCGGGCCACTTGTCATTATTCCCGATTTGGCTTTAATAACGTTGATTGAGAATTAACCTCTCAGTCATGTGGTGGTCATCAATGAAGGAAGTCAGCTCAATCAATCAATCGGTCGTCTCGCATTTTAACTAAATATTTATTATTACAATTAACCCGATTTTACCGTTTTTCTGTATTAAATGAAACAACAAGCATCAAAACCCTCTCACAATTTGCTTGTTTGTCTGGTATCCAGGCAAACAATATTCGGAATTGTCTCTAACGGAGGTCAGGTAGCCGTCAAATGCCTAAATGAACATGTATAACCACATCAATTGCATACAACTTTAACGTTAGGTTTATTGAACGAGCCTCATTCGGTAGATCCGTTAGTAGAGCGGTGGACTGTAGGCACGTCAGTCCGTGATTAATGGGGACTGTTGAACATTCATCCATAGGTCGCTAGTTCGAATCAGGCTCGAAGGAAGGTGTGTTTTTACTGCGAGTAAAAATTTTACATTACTGCTACACATGATGGCGATGTTGCTTCGAGAAAGACATGTTGAGGGGAGAATCAAGAAAATACGCAAACAAATCCGTCCGTGCGCCAAGCTCATGAATACAAGTTATACACTGAAATTATACAGTTCTGAGAGGCTTGGAAGTGGGTAGTTGAAGAAATATTTCTCGCTGGTGCCTAGAAATGACAGAGTAAAATGTTATTCGCCCGGTATGGGACTCGAACCCATGACCCTCAGATTAAAAGTCTGATGCTCTACCAACTGAGCTAACCGGGCCACTTGTCATTATTCCCGATTTGGCTTTAATAACGTTGATTGAGAATTAACCTCTCAATCATGTGGTGGTCATCAATGAAGGAAGTCAGCTCAATCAATCAATCGGTCGTCTCGCATTTCAACTAAATATTTATTATTACAATTCACCCGATTTTACCGTTTTTCTGTATTAAATGAAACAACAAGCATCAAAACCCTCTCACAATTTGCTTGTTTGTCTGGTATCCAGGCAAACAATATTCGGAATTGTCTCTAACGGAGGTCAGGTAGCCGTCAATTGCATAAATGAACATGTATAACCACATCAATTGCATACAACTTTAACGTTAGGTTTATTGAACGAGCATCATTCGGTAGATCCGTTAGTAGAGCGGTGGACTGTATAGGCACGTCAGTCCGTGATTAATGGGGACTGTTGAACATTCATCCATAGGTCGCTGGTTCGAATCAGGCTCGAAGGAAGGTGTGTTTTTACTGCGAGTAAACATTTTACATTACTGCAACACATGATGGCGATGTTGCTTTGAGAAAGACATGTTGAGGGGAGAATCAAGAAAATACGCAAACAAATCCGTCCGTGCGCCAAGCTCATGAATACAAGTTATACACTGAAATTATACAGTTCTGAGAGGCTTGGAAGTGGGTAGCTGAAGAAATATTTCTCGCTGGTGCCTAGAAATGACAGAGTAAAATGTTATTCGCCCGGTATGGGACTCGAACCCATGACCCTCAGATTAAAAGTCTGATGCTCTACCAACTGAGCTAACCGGGCCACTTGTCATTATTCCCGATTTGGCTTTAATAACGTTGATTGAGAATTAACCTCTCAGTCATGTGGTGGTCATCAATGAAGGAAGTCAGCTCAATCAATCAATCGGTCGTCTCGCATTTCAACTAAATATTTATTATTACAATTAACCCGATTTTACGGTTTTTCTGTATTAAATGAAACAACAAGCATCAAAACCCTCTCACAATTTGCTTGTTTGTCTGGTATCCAGGCAAACAATATTCGGAATTGTCTCTAACGGAGGTCAGGTAGCCGTCAATTGCATAAATGAACATGTATAACCACATCAATTGCATACAACTTTAACGTTAGGTTTATTGAACGAGCATCATTCGGTAGATCCGTTAGTAGAGCGGTGGACTGTAGGCACGTCAGTCCGTGATTAATGGGGACTGTTGAACATTCATCCATAGGTCGCTGGTTCGAATCAGGCTCGAAGGAAGGTGTGTTTTTACTGCGATTAAACTACTCTTGTGACGTCACTCTATTCAGAAAAGTGTCGATTATTTTAAAGAATGTACAGTTAACTGTACATTCTTTTAAGAATTAACAGAAAAAGAACGACTCAATGGACACAGAAATTGCTATTGTTATATTTATTACAACTTAGTAAGAGCTATGTTGACAGTTTCTAGAGCTCTCAACATTTGTCTTGGAGGTCTCTTTGCTGTGTCGACGCGCTTGTGCGGTTTCAGCCAGGCTGACTGCTCTCCTATCGTCCTCACTGGTTCTGGCCACCGAAGCCCTTGTTGTAGAGGCGAGATGCTGCCATGCTCGATCGTATGGAGTGATTCGTCCAAAAGCCTTGTTGCACAGATTTGCCACAACCTGGAATATCAACAATAACAGAAATTAAATAAAATGGATGTGCCAACCCGCATGTAACAAATTGCATGTAACAAAAGGTTTGTAAAACATTCGAAAATGAAAATGGCCCAAGAACTTATTACGACTAAGAAAAAAAAAGGGGGAGGATAAACATTTTTATTAGCAAGGTCCAAGCTATGGTTTGCAATTTAAAATATGTACATGTAAAAGGAATTGATTTCTTGTAAATGGGAATAATTTTCGACGGAGATAGGCTATAGTTATGTCATAAGTTCGAAGGTCCTAAAAAGTACTACTAATGCACAACTTTAGGGCTGGTATACGTACCAAACGTACAACACGTACATCAACTACATGTACTTTACATTCGCTAACTCGCCCATGCTGTCCTGTCGTATACCCGCGTGTAGCAAAAACGGCAGAAAAACCAACAGAAATTTGTTTCGTTCCGAGTCTGGTTTGACATGTGATAATGAAACCGTTCAGGGTTTCACAAAAGGCTGGTATAGTTTCGACACGGAATATTGACTACTGACGCCAAGTTACACCATAAAAAACGGGCTAAACATAATAAGCCAAAATGAGCTGCTGAGCTAAGCCAAATGTTGGGAATAAAAGTTCTTGTTACCTTTTCTTGCTTATTTTCCATCATTACCTGATCTGTTACAAGGGGTCCAAATCAGCCACGAGTCAGTGTAGGAAGTTTCTTCACCTCTAAATTTGCCGCTTTAGTATAAATCCTCATTGGAGTATAAATCCTCATCGAATATGTCCCAAAATACTGGTTTGAATCATCATCAAGTAAATTGGCGAGTCAGTTCTTGAGGTGACACAACATACCGGTATCTCCCAACGTATTCCTACTCAAAAATATGTACAGATCATCACTGGACCGTTTAGCGGAGTTAGCAGAGACACACACTACGCACAAGAATCAATGGCATCAAATGACTTCGATGTCGAATGTACTGGGCATTTTAAACACCCTTATTTAACCCAACCTTTATTCAATTGTTTGGTTACGCAACACGGAGACCAGACAGGACAAAGCTTTCACATTCCTTAGTAGCTTGTACCACTGAACAATAGACTTAAATCATCTCATACTTTAAAGCATTAGTAAGAATTGACACTATTGTTCCTTTTAAATATTGACAATGGGTGTAAAAGGGACGTAGTTTAAGTCGGAGAAACGACTCAAAAGGTGGGCATTCTTTGATTCAAATTGGGCTCGGACGCTGCGCGTCCTCGCCCATTCGAATCAAAGAATGCCCACTTTTTCGTCATTTCTCCTTAACGTAAACATTTTACATTACTGCTACACATGATGGCGATGTTGCTTCGAGAAAGACATGTTGAGGGGAGAATCAAGAAAATACGCAAACAAATCCGTCCGTGCGCCAAGCTCATGAATACAAGTTATACACTGAAATTATACAGTTCTGAGAGGCTTGGAAGTGGGTAGTTGAAGAAATATTTCTCGCTGGTGCCTAGAAATGACAGAGTAAAATGTTATTCGCCCGGTATGGGACTCGAACCCATGACCCTCAGATTAAAAGTCTGATGCTCTACCAACTGAGCTAACCGGGCCACTTGTCATTATTCCCGATTTGGCTTTAATAACGTTGATTGAGAATTAACCTCTCAGTCATGTGGTGGTCATCAATGAAGGAAGTCAGCTTAATCAATCAATCGGTCGTCTCGCATTTCAACTAAATATTTATTATTACAATTAACCCGATTTTACCGTTTTTCTGTATTAAATGAAACAACAAGCATCAAAACCCTCTCACAATTTGCTTGTTTGTCTGGTATCCAGGCAAACAATATTCGGAATTGTCTCTAACGGAGGTCAGGTAGCCGTCAAATGCATAAATGAACATGTATAACCACATCAATTGCATACAACTTTAACGTTAGGTTTATTGAACGAGCATCATTCGTTAGATCCGTTAGTAGAGCGGTGGACTGTAGGCACGTCAGTCCGTGATTAATGGGGACTGTTGAACATTCATCCATAGGTCGCTGGTTCGAATCAGGCTCGAAGGAAGGTGTGTTTTTACTGCGAGTAAACATTTTACATTACTGCTACACATGATGGCGATGTTGCTTCGAGAAAGACATGTTGAGGGGAGAATCAAGAAAATACGCAAACAAATCCGTCCGTGCGCCAAGCTCATGAATACAAGTTATACAGTTCTGAGAGGCTTGGAAGTGGGTAGTTGAAGAAATATTTCTCGCTGATGCCTAGAAATGACAGAGTAAAATGTTATTCGCCCGGTATGGGACTCGAACCCATGACCCTCAGATTAAAAGTCTGATGCTCTACCAACTGAGCTAACCGGGCCACTTGTCATTATTCCCGATTTGGCTTTAATAACGTTGATTGAGAATTAACCTCTCAGTTATGTGGTGGTCATCAATGAAGGAAGTCAGCTCAATCAATCAATCGGTCGTCTCGCATTTCAACTAAATATTTATTATTACAATTAACCCGATTTTACCGTTTTTCTGTATTAAATGAAACCACAAGCATCAAAACCCTCTCACAATTTGCTTGTTTGTCTGGTATCCAGGCAAACAATATTCGGAATTGTCTCTAACGGAGGTCAGGTAGCCGTCAATTGCATAAATGAACATGTATAACCGCATCAATTGCATACAACTTTAACGTTAGGTTTATTGAACGAGCATCATTCGGTAGATCCGTTAGTAGAGCGGTGGACTGTAGGCACGTCAGTCCGTGATTAATGGGGACTGTTGAACATTCATCCATAGGTCGCTGGTTCGAATCAGGCTCGAAGGAAGGTGTGTTTTTACTGCGAGTAAACATTTTACATTACTGCTACACATGATGGCGATGTTGCTTCGAGAAAGACATGTTGAGGGGAGAATCAAGAAAATACGCAAACAAATCCGTTCGTGCGCCAAGCTCATGAATACAAGTTATACACTGAAATTATACAGTTCTGAGAGGCTTGGAAGTGGGTAGTTGAAGAAATATTTCTCGCTGGTGCCTAGAAATGACAGAGTAAAATGTTATTCGCCCGGTATGGGACTCGAACCCATGACCCTCAGATTAAAAGTCTGATGCTCTACCAACTGAGCTAACCGGGCCACTTGTCATTATTCCCGATTTGGCTTTAATAACGTTGATTGAGAATTAACCTCTCAGTTATGTGGTGGTCATCAATGAAGGAAGTCAGCTCAATCAATCAATCGGTCGTCTCGCATTTCAACTAAATATTTATTATTACAATTAACCCGATTTTACCGTTTTTCTGTATTAAATGAAACCACAAGCATCAAAACCCTCTCACAATTTGCTTGTTTGTCTGGTATCCAGGCAAACAATATTCGGAATTGTCTCTAACGGAGGTCAGGTAGCCGTCAATTGCATAAATGAACATGTATAACCACGTCAATTGCATACAACTTTAACGTTAGGTTTATTGAACGAACATCATTCGGTAGATACGTTAGTAGAGGGGTGGACTGTAGGCACGTCAGTCCGTGATTAATGGGGACTGTTGAACATTCATCCATAGGTCGCTGGTTCGAATCAGGCTCGAAGGAAGGTGTGTTTTTACTGCGAGTAAACATTTTACATTACTGCTACACATGATGGCGATGTTGCTTCGAGAAAGACATGTTGAGGGGAGAATCAAGAAAATACGCAAACAAATCCGTTCGTGCGCCAAGCTCATGAATACAAGTTATACACTGAAATTATACAGTTCTGAGAGGCTTGGAAGTGGGTAGTTGAAGAAATATTTCTCGCTGGTGCCTAGAAATGACAGAGTAAAATGTTATTCGCCCGGTATGGGACTCGAACCCATGACCCTCAGATCAAAAGTCTGATGCTCTACCAACTGAGCTAACCGGGCCACTTGTCATTATTCCCGATTTGGCTTTAATAACGTTGATTGAGAATTAACCTCTCAGTTATGTGGTGGTCATCAATGAAGGAAGTCAGCTCAATCAATCAATCGGTCGTCTCGCATTTCAACTAAATATTTATTATTACAATTAACCCGATTTTACCGTTTTTCTGTATTAAATGAAACAACAAGCATCAAAACCCTCTCACAATTTGCTTGTTTGTCTGGTATCCAGGCAAACAATATTCGGAATTGTCTCTAACGGAGGTCAGGTAGCCGTCAATTGCATAAATGAACATGTATAACCACATCAATTGCATACAACTTTAACGTTAGGTTTATTGAACGAGCATCATTCGGTAGATCCGTTAGTAGAGCGGTGGACTGTAGGCACGTCAGTCCGTGATTAATGGGGACTGTTGAACATTCATCCATAGGTCGCTGGTTCGAATCAGGCTCGAAGGAAGGTGTGTTTTTACTGCGAGTAAACATTTTACATTACTGCTACACAATCATGATGGCCATGTTGCTTCGAGAAAGACATGTTGAGGGGAGAATCAAGAAAATACGCAAACAAATCCGTCCGTGCACCAGGCTCATGAATACAAGTTATACACTGAAATTATACATTATTTCCTAATTCGCCCACTCAAACGTAAATAAATTATTTCCTATTGCGCCCGAGTCGTCTCTATAATCTGAAACAAAGAACATTATAAATGCACAATAATCTGTACGATACTGGGAGCACGGTTCTTCGACGAGCAGCCTACGGAGTCCGATAGTGCCGGCAAACTACGCAAGTACTGTTGCGTAAATATTATTATTATTATTACTTTTAACTTACCTCGCCGGCCTAAGACTTCTCTACAGAAGTTTGTTACCTTGGGCGTAGTTTATCTAGGTGTGTATACCAACCGCCTTCTGCCTACTCCGGTGCAGAATGCCCTGCCGTTGACGAAAGTAAGGACGTCCGTTCAGGCTGTCGTGAATACCGTAAGTGACTACTGCACGCCTTGTAGCATCACTGCTGCTCTACCCAAGCGTAGCGCTTCCTTATCTGCATAAGAAAGAGTACTGCTATGCGAGTACTCCCTGCTATTCAATAGGAAAATATAATTATTTACTAATTCGCCAGCTCAAACGTAAATAAATTATTTCCTATTGCGCCCGAGTCGTCTCTATAATCTGAAACAAAGAACATTATAAATGCACAATAATGTGTACGATACTGGGAGCACGGTTCTTCGACGAGCAGCCTACGGTGCTCCCTAGGTAAGACCAAAGAACGGGCAAGAGTGTCCGGATTTTCTGTGTCAATTGTTTATTTCTTAGACGATTAAACAATACAGTCGTACCATGATAATGAAAACATTGTTAATACAACATTCTGCTATAACGAGCCAAAAAATATATACAAGAATATCTGTCGTGAATCTGTTTTTCTTTGCGCTTTCTCCCCCTGAAGATGCAAGGTATCTGAATAATAAGCATTACGAAGGAATCCAGAGACTCAATATTTGACTGTAACAACATAAGTTATCCTACGTACCTTTCAACAATTATTTACAATCCCAGGTTACTTGACACTTTTAGTTGGTTCTGTAAACTTTCCTTTACGTACCTGTCCTTAGACACGTCTGTTTTCCACCTACCATGCTTCTTTACCAGGCGGTCCGGAACGCCAACAGCAGCAGCTGCTGAGGCGCCGCCCAACCGAAGACTATGTAAGCCAAATTTGGTGGGATCTTCTCCAACAGCCTTCAAAGCGCCTTTTAAAATATTCCTTCAAGTTGAATAAGACAATTGCCCCTTTCTAGGCACATGAGACATTGTACTCCTCTTAAATGTAAGTGACTTGAATAAAAAATCATCGGACGAAAAGTCACTGAAACCTGCTAACTTGACATACTTAAGTAGCATTGCAACTGGGCAAGTCTTCAGCCCAGTAGCACTCACGAGCACCTTGGCTCCTTCACGATACTGATCTGTTTTACTTTTGTACACATCAAACTCAATATGGGAAGGAAACATTTTTGTATCACACAGTCTTAAGTTGATCACTTCGTTGTTCCTGAAAAAACCAGCAAAAGAAATTAACAACATAGCACACGTTTTAGTGTCCATTAAGTTATCACTTTGTCCAAATTGTAGGACTCTTTAGGTTCCGTTTTCCGAGAGGAAAGCCTTTTCATTCTATCTAAAGCCAACTTAAGAAACGTTGTGTTGCAAGGGTTGCTGGAAGCTGTAGGTGAACAGTCAATGTGCCACTTTATTGCATAAAAGGCAGTTTCAATTGTTGAATACGGAGTGCCTTTGTTGTGTAAGCAGACGAAGTACCTTGCCAACTCCAGATGTGATTTAGGGAAAACGGAGACTCCATTAGTCAAACACCATGCCTTCCAGGCTGAAAAGGCTCTTTTGTATTTGGCAACTGTGCTCGGGGCTCTGGATGCGAACAGCACATGTTGTAAATCTATGTGATGTGAGGTATCCCTGTGGACAAAGAAGCAAATGTATAGATCATACTTTCTCATGCGAGAACAGGTCGACTCTGTATACGCAATCCGCACCTACTGTATTTTCGCCTGGCGTACGTGATGACAACAACGTCCATGTGGACGACCAAACACGGTGTATACACAATGTATATATAGCCAAAACTTTCGAACAGAAAGATTCGATTCTAAACGTCATTATCACAACTTGTGAATGCATTCAATCTGCTTCCTTAATAGGAAGAGAGAAACATTACCAACAATCTCATTCTTGAGTATACCCAGTGGATTTATAACTCCATTTCTGTACTGTACAGAAATGTGCCCAGTGGCTTTCCAAGGTTGCAGACAACCCAAGCTTATAAAGTGCCGTCCAGCCTCACGCAGAGCACGCCGCTCTTCAACTTGTTCGAACCAAACAAGGAACTTATGTTGCGGCCCTGGATAAAAATATTGGTTGCGTCATGAAATTGCATGGTTTTTGTGACTAACCTTGCCCACGGACTGCTGCGTGAAAAGAGCAACGGCCAAAAAGACGCAGAAGGCCACGCTGGAATTACTAATGTACCTTTGGCCTGACACTCGCCGACATGTTTCAAAACCTGACTGACAAGAGAAACTGGGGGAACCAGCCAATTGTTTTCTTTGCACCAGTCAACAGAGAATGCGTCTACAAGACTAGTACAGGGACACCAATGTTTCGAATTAAAAACAGGAATTTTGCAGTTGAAGTCATCAGCAAACCTGTCAACGGTGTGTGGGCCCCACAGGCTATCCATAAATTTAAAGAAAACTGAGGAGACACCCCAGTCGTCAAAATCTAATTCTCTACTCAAGGCATCGGCCAGTGCATTCTCTTCCCTAGGCACCCACTGTATAGTCAAATCAATATTGTGCACTTTACACTATCTAAAAATGTCTAAACTCAGTTGTTGTAACTCGTGGACCATGCTGCCCTTGTTTACTATGGAAACTACGCCTTTGTTGTCCGTGAACATTTTTACCGTTTTATCGGTGATTCTCGGAAGACAGGATTTTATGGCCAGTGCCACGCCTTTCAATTCCCTCCATGTGGAGCTTTTACCTACTTCTTCGGCTGTAAAATGAAATGAAGGCCTCCGCACTGTGCAGCCCATGCGCCACACCCAGAGTGGCTTGCGTCTGAGAACATGATGACCTGTGGTAAGGAATAGTCCGAAACATACCTTTTATTTAAATTAACCAACTCGCGTTTCCAAAAGAATAACTCTTCTACCACTCCACTGTCCTGGGCCAACTTAAAAACCCTATCCCAGTTAGGATGTTCCTTCACTACCTCATAGTAAAGATACCTTGATTGTAGCTGTGCAATAGGACCCACCACGGAACGAAGGGAAATTACTTTTCCTGCCAAAGAGGCTAACATTCTGGCTGTCACGTAGGGTAAAGACGTATGAATCTTAGCAATGGTGTTCAGAATATCTGAAACTCTGCGATCTGTCACTTGGACTAAACCTTCTTTAGCATCCCAAGAAAAACCCAACCAATCGAGTTTTGAGGTGGGTACCCACATCGATTTTTCTCTATTTGGGACAAGACCTGCAGCTAAGAGGTAACTTTTGATAGCTTTTGAGACAGCCCAACACTCTGATTTAGTTTGGGTACAAATCCACCCGTCGTCTAGATACAATACAGTGCATACCCCCTTGTTTCGCCAATATTTTACTAAAGGTCTGAGGCATTTCGTGAATATGTAAGGTGCTGTCGAAAGGCCAAAAGGAAGGACCTGGAAAGAAAAATACCGGATCTTGCCTTCAAACTGCCAAGAAAAACTAAGAAAATCTGAATGACCAGGGAAGATTTCGATGTGGTGATAACCTGCCTTCAAGTCAAAGGAGATCATAAAAACACCCTTATTAAAGTATTCCAACGCAACTTTATGGTCCTCAAATCTGATTTTCTCTTTCCAGAGAAACGTATTCACATACCTCAGATCAAGGATAAGCCTCTTTTTACCTGCACTGTTTGTAGATACAGAAAGTGGATTAACAACACAAGGAATGTAAGATCTTTCAACAATAAGTTGATTTGATAGCAATTCTCGAATAGCGTCAACAACAAAGTCTGAATGCTGAATAGCCGACTTGTTGTTCTTGGTCACAAGCGGAGGAGGTGTGGAAATAAGCGGCAGTTTATAACCGAGAGAAATCACCTGTAAAACTTCGGGATTTGCGCCTATAAAAACCCAAAAATCCATAGCCGCTTTTAGTCTACCTCTGATAAATGGTTCTGAACAACCTTGTTCGTATACTCGAAGTAGTTTTGTACGTAGAAGTCTGACTCATACCCGGCTATAACTTGACTACTCCGACTTTCCAACGCACCGAGAGAACTGTCTATGCGATCTGGGGTGTTTCCAAGGTCAAGTGAACCTACAAAAACTATTGGAACATAATAAATGTCGTTTCATATTTCTGGTTATTCAATCATTTTAGTGTTGAAAATGACGATAAATTGTACAAATCCTTGAACAACTTGCGCTTCGTGCACTGCGTAAAGCAACTTCCAATCCGGAATCATGGCTTTTGGTCTTTTTAGCCGATCATAACGACATACGTACTTGTCCGCTGCAATTTGCTTCCCAACGTGTACAAGTAAGCCAACCAATAATAACACTTAAACAGAACAATTCTCACCATAAGTTTCTGCGCTCGCTCACATTAGCCTCTGTCATGACCTTTCTAAAAGGTCAACGCGCGGAAAATTGTCAAAATGGCGGCGCTTACCAACAGCAACACGTGTGTCGTCGATGTCAGAACTTTATGGCTTACGACGGAGCTCTAAAGGCTGTGGCTATTTCGAAAGGATAAACCGTAGGCATAAGGCTAAATGTCATCAAAAACCGTAAAATTACGAAAGAGAAAGAAACAGCGACTGAAAAAATTGTCAGTTTGTGAAAGCGTGCTGCGCTATATGTGCGTAGCTAGCGGATGTCAGACAAGTCGACCGTTGAGACAACTCGACTCGGGACAAGTCGACCGTTGAGACAACACGCCCGTTGAGACAACTCGCCCGTTGAGACAACTCGACCTTTGGGAGAGCTATAGCTGTACTTCGACGTTTACATTGTTTATAAACAGTTAATGTTGGGCCGACTTTCCTCATGCAATGTTGCCATACTTATTTGTTGACAAACTGCAAATTCATTGTATCTTTACCATGTTAATGTTATTAATGCTTGCTATTTACCCTCTGTTAACAATTTAGGTGTAAGCTTAGTCCGAAAAAACAAACAAAACGGTGGCGTCCAGAAATTGTGCACACAATCGACCGAGTGCTCCTAATTGGTCGTGGCGCAATTTAATAATTCTTGAAAAATCCAAGTTTAATATTTACGAACTTCTTTTAATGTCAGGTTTCAGTCAATAAAAGGGTAAAATATTACTAGATTTCACAGGCGTCTGTACATTTAATGTGACAGTATTTAAAACTGGTTTTTAAATTAACATTGCAGGATCAGGAATGTTGAGGTTTAACGTCCATATAGTAATTATGTGAACCAAGTGCTTGTGTGTAAAGCCCCAAATTTATATTTGATGTCAAAAAATAATTAAAAATACAAAAATAATATTGCTTGTACATCAAGTTGTATGAATTGGCCCCAGAATTTGTTTACTGTATGGCATTCAAATATGGCTTTCAAATAAATTAGCTTCAGTTCAGTGCCACTGAATTTTTTGTTTTGTTTAAATGTTAATTAGGCCTAACCGGTTTTCTAAGGAGCATAAATACACGGCGGGTCTTTTCAAGTGTAGGAAAGAAAATCTAGTTTTATGATTGGCCATTTTTTATTAAGTATTTCCCCGCAATTCACTAACTATCTGTTGTCTTTCCTCCATGGTATAGCTACTTACGTTAGTCTTACGCGAGAGCTCGGAAGCCATATTGACAAATTTCCGCAAAACGCCCTCTTCGGTTGATTTTCGTCATTTCATGACAGAGGCTAATTGCAATACACAACCAGAAATACCTGTATCGTCGCACTGCTTTTTACCACTGCTGGCTTGGTGTAGTGCGTGCCGAGTTGTCTTTGCTGATTGGTGTTTGTTTGCCTGTTGCAAAACAATCTTTTCTCCAATGGCCGGTATTCCCGCACCCAAAACACCTATCTGATGGGGAAGGTCTGCGGCTGGAACTTCCAACCCCAAGCGTGAATCGCTTAATCTGTTGCAATTTTTCGGCAGCCGAGACCAACGCCCTGTTGCTTTCTGCTTTCTGGATGTCTAATTTGTCGTGTATAGTTTCACACTACCTACTGCCTCGTTGACGATAGACGATATGTCTTTAGCGGTAAGCTGTGGCACTGGTAATGAGTTTTGAGAAGCAGGAAAACCTGCCTCGGAGTCCGTCATGATAAAACGAAAGCAACGCTTTCCCCCTCTTAAGCATACGTGTACATGTATAAGATTGTAAGAGAGATAGTAAGGACGTCCGTTCAGGCTGTCGTGAATACCGTAAGTGACTACTGCACGCCTTGTAGCATCACTGCTGCTCTACCCAAGCGTAGCGCTTCCTTATCTGCATAAGAAAGAGTACTGCTATGCGAGTACTCCCTGCTATTCAATAGGAAAATATAAGTTCTGAGAGGCTTGGAAGTGGGTAGTTGAAGAAATATTTCCCGCTGGTGCCTAGAAATGACAGAGTAAAATGTTATTTGCCCGGTATGGGACTCGAACCCATGACCCTCAGATTAAAGGTCTGATGCTCTACCAACTGAGCTAACCGGGCCACTTGTCATTATTCCCGATTTGGCTTTAATAACGTTGATTGAGAATTAACCTCTCAGTCATGTGGTGCTCATCAATGAAGGAAGTCAGCTCAATCAATCAATCGGTCGTCTCGCATTTCAACTAAATATTTATTATTACAATTAACCCGATTTTACCGTTTTTCTGTATTAAATGAAACAACAAGCATCAAAACCCTCTCACAATTTGCTTGTTTGTCTGGTATCCAGACAAACAATATTCGGAATTGTCTCTAACGGAGGTCAGGTAGCCGTCAATTGCATAAATGAACATGTATAACCACACCAATTGCATACAACTTTAACGTTAGGTTTATTGAACGAGCATCATTCGGTAGATCCGTTAGTAGAGCGGTGGACTGTAGGCACGTCCGTCCGTGATTAATGGGGACTGTTAAACATTCATCCATAGGTCGCTGGTTCGAATCAGGCTCGAAGGAAGGTGTGTTTTTACTGCGAGTAAACATTTTACATTACTGCTACACATGATGGCGATGTTGCTTCGAGAAAGACATGTTGAGGGGAGAATCAAGAAAATACGCAAACAAATCCGTCCGTGCGACAAGCTCATGAATACAAGTTATACACTGAAATTATACAGTTCTGAGAGGCTTGGAAGTGGGTAGTTGAAGAAATATTTCTCGCTGGTGCCTAGAAATGACAGAGTAAAATGTTATTCGCCCGTTATGGGACTCGCACCCATGACCCTCTGATTAAAAGTCTGATGCTCTACCAACTGAGCTAACCGGGCCACTTGTCATTATTCCCGATTTGGCTTTAATAACGTTGATTGAGAATTAACCTCTCAATCATGTGGTGCTCATCAATGAAGGAAGTCAGCTCAATCAATTAATCGGTCGTCTCGCATTTCAACTAAATATTTATTATTACACTTAACCCGATGTTACCGTTTTTCTGTATTAAATGAAACAACAAGCATCAAAACCCCCTCACAATTTGCTTGTTTGTCTGGTATCCAGACAAACAATATTCGGAATTGTCTCTAACGGAGGTCAGGTAGCCGTCAATTGCATAAATGAACATGTATAACCACACCAATTGCATACAACTTTAACGTTAGGTTTATTGAACGAGCATCATTCGGTAGATCCGTTAGTAGAGCGGTGGACTGTAGGCACGTCAGTCCGTGATTAATGGGGACTGTTGAACATTCATCCATAGGTCGCTGGTTCGAATCAGGCTCGAAGGAAGGTGTGTTTTTACTGCGAGTAAACATTTTACATTACTGCTACACATGATGGCGATGTTGCTTCGAGAAAGACATGTTGAGGGGAGAATCAAGAAAATACGCAAACAAATCCGTCCGTGCGCCAGGCTCATGAATACAAGTTATACATTAAAATTATACAGTTCTGAGAGGCTTGGAAGTGGGTAGTTGAAGAAATATTTCTCGCTGGTGCCTAGAAATGACAGAGTAAAATGTTATTCGCCCGTTATGGGACTCGCACCCATGACCCTCTGATTAAAAGTCTGATGCTCTACCAACTGAGCTAACCGGGCCACTTGTCATTATTCCCGCTTTGGCTTTAATAACGTTGATTGAGAATTAACCTCTCAATCATGTGGTGCTCATCAATGAAGGAAGTCAGCTCAATCAATTAATCGGTCGTCTCGCATTTCAACTAAATATTTATTATTACAATTAACCCGATTTTACCGTTTTTCTGTATTAAATGAAACAACAAGCATAAAAAACCCTCACAATTTGCTTGTTTGTCTGGTATCCAGGCAAACAATATTCGGAATTGTCTCTAACGGAGGTCAGGTAGCCGTCAATTGCATAAATGAACATGTATAACCACACCAATTGCATACAACTTTAACGTTAGGTTTATTGAACGAGCATCATTCGGTAGATCCGTTAGTAGAGCGGTGGACTGTAGGCACGTCAGTCCGTGATTAATGGGGACTGTTGAACATTCATCCATAGGTCGCTGGTTCGAATCAGGCTCGAAGGAAGGTGTGTTTTTATTGCGAGTAAACATTTTACATTAGTGCTACACATGATGGCGATGTTGCTTCGAGAAAGACATGTTGAGGGGAGAATCAAGAAAATACGCAAACAAATCCGTCCGTGCGCCAAGCTCATGAATACAAGTTATACACTGAAATTATACAGTTCTGAGAGGCTTGGAAGTGAGTAGTTGAAGAAATATTTCTCGCTGGTGCCTAGAAATGACAGAGTAAAATGTTATTCGCCCGGTATGGGACTCGAACCCATGACCCTCAGATTAAAAGTCTGATGCTCTACCAACTGAGCTAACCGGGCCACTTGTCATTATTTCCGATTTGGCTTTAATAACGTTGATTGAGAATTAACCTCTCAGTCATGTGGTGCTCATCAATGAAGGAAGTCAGCTCAATCAATCAATCGGTCGTCTCGCATTTCAACTAAATATTTATTATTACAATTAACCCGATTTTACCGTTTTTCTGTATTAAATGAAACAACAAGCATCAAAACCCCCTCACAATTTGCTTGTTTGTCTGGTATACAGGCAAACAATATTCGGAATTGTCTCTAACGGAGGTCAGGTAGCCGTCAATTGCATAAATGAACATGTATAACCACACCAATTGCATACAACTTTATCGTTAGGTTTATTGAACGAGCATCATTCGGTAGATCCGTTAGTAGAGCGGTGGACTGTAGGCACGTCAGTCCGTGATTAATGGGGACTGTTGAACATTCATCCATAGGTCGCTGGTTCGAATCAGGCTCGAAGAAAGGTGTGTGTTTACTACATTACTGCTACACATGATGGCGATGTTGCTTCGAGAAAGACATGTTGAGGGGAGAATTAAGAAAATACGCAAACAAATACGTCCGTGCGCCAAGCTCATGAATACAAGTTATACACTGAAATTATACAGTTCTGAGAGGCTAGGAAGTGGGTAGTTGAAGAAATATTTCCCGCTGGTGCCTAGAAATGACAGAGTAAAATGTTATTCGCCCGGTATGGGACTCGAACCCATGACCCTCCGATCAAAAGTCTGATGCTCTACCAACTGAGCTAACCGGGCCACTTGTCATTATTCCCGATTTGGCTTTAATAACGTTGATTGAGAATTAACCTCTCAATCATGTGGTGCTCATCAATGAAGGAAGTCAGCTCAATCAATCAATCGGTCGTCTCGCTTTTCAACTAAATATTTATTATTACAATTAACCCAATGTTACCGTTTTTCTGTATTAAATGAAACAACAAGCATCAAAACCCCCTCACAATTTGCTTGTTTGTCTGGTATACAGGCAAACAATATTCGGAATTGTCTCTAACGGAGGTCAGGTAGCCGTCAATTGCATAAATGAACATGTATAACCACACCAATTGCATACAACTTTAACGTTAGGTTTATTGAACGAGCATCATTCGGTAGATCCGTTAGTAGAGCGGTGGACTGTAGGCACGTCAGTCCGTGATTAATGGGGACTGTTGAACATTCATCCATAGGTCGCTGGTTCGAATCAGGCTCGAAGGAAGGTGTGTTTTTACTGCGAGTAAACATTTTACATTACTGCTACACATGATGGCGATGTTGCTTCGAGAAAGACATGTTGAGGGGAGAATCAAGAAAATACGCAAACAAATCCGTCCGTGCGCCAGGCTCATGAATACAAGTTATACACTGAAATTATACAGTTCTGAGAGGCTTGGAAGTGGGTAGTTGAAGAAATATTTCTCGCTGGTGCCTAGAAATGACAGAGTAAAATGTTATTCGCCCGTTATGGGACTCGCACCCATGACCCTCTGATTAAAAGTCTGATGCTCTACCAACTGAGCTAACCGGGCCACTTGTCATTATTCCCGATTTGGCTTTAATAACGTTGATTGAGAATTAACCTCTCAATCATGTGGTGCTCATCAATGAAGGAAGTCAGCTCAATCAATTAATCGGTCGTCTCGCATTTCAACTAAATATTTATTATTACACTTAACCCGATTTTACCGTTTGTCTGTATTAAATGAAACAACAAGCATCAAAAAACCCTCACAATTTGCTTGTTTGTCTGGTATCCAGGCAAACAATATTCGGAATTGTCTCTAACGGAGGTCAGGTAGCCGTCAATTGCATAAATGAACATGTATCACCACATCAATTGCATACAACTTTAACGTTAGGTTTATTGAACGAGCATCATTCGGTAGATCCGTTAGTAGAGCGGTGGACTGTAGGCACGTCAGTCCGTGATTAATGGGGACTGTTGAACATTCATCCATAGGTCGCTGGTTCGAATCAGGCTCGAAGGAAGGTGTGTTTTTACTGCGAGTAAACATTTTACATTACTGCTACACATGATGGCGATGTTGCTTCGAGAAAGACATGTTGAGGGGAGAATCAAGAAAATACGCAAACAAATCCGTCCGTGCGCCAAGCTCATGAATACAAGTTATACACTGAAATTATACAGTTCTGAGAGGCTTGGAAGTGGGTAGTTGAAGAAATATTTCTCGCTGGTGCCTAGAAATGACAGAGTAAAATGTTATTCGCCCGGTATGGGACTCGAACCCATGACCCTCAGATTAAAAGTCTGATGCTCTACCAACTGAGCTAACCGGGCCACTTGTCATTATTTCCGATTTGGCTTTAATAACGTTGATTGAGAATTAACCTCTCAGTCATGTGGTGCTCATCAATGAAGGAAGTCAGCTCAATCAATCAATCGGTCGTCTCGCATTTCAACTAAATATTTATTATTACAATTAACCCGATTTTACCGTTTTTCTGTATTAAATGAAACAACAAGCATCAAAACCCCCTCACAATTTGCTTGTTTGTCTGGTATACAGGCAAACAATATTCGGAATTGTCTCTAACGGAGGTCAGGTAGCCGTCCATTGCATAAATGAACATGTATAACCACACCAATTGCATACAACTTTATCATTAGGTTTATTGAACGAGCATCATTTGGTAGATCCGTTAGTAGAGCGGTGGACTGTAGGCACGTCAGTCCGTGATTAATGGGGACTGTTGAACATTCATCCATAGGTCGCTGGTTCGAATCAGGCTCAAAGAAAGGTGTGTTTTTACTACATTACTGCTACACATGATGGCGATGTTGCTTAGAGAAAGACATATTGAGGGGAGAATCAAGAAAATACGCAAACAAATCCGTCCGTGCACCAAGCTCATGAATACAAGTTATACACTGAAATTATACAGTTCTGAGAGGCTTGGAAGTGGGTAGTTGAAGAAATATTTCTCGCTGGTGCCTAGAAATGACAGAGTAAAATGTTATTCGCCCGGTATGGGACTCGAACCCATGACCCTCAGATTAAAAGTCTGATGCTCTACCAACTGAGCTAACCGGGACACTTGTCATTATTTCCGATTTGGCTTTAATAACGTTGATTGAGAATTAACCTCTCAGTCATGTGGTGCTCATCAATGAAGGAAGTCAGCTCAATCAATCAATCGGTCGTCTCGCATTTCAACTAAATATTTATTATTACAATTAACCCGATTTTACCGTTTTTCTGTATTAAATGAAACAACAAGCATCAAAACCCCCTCACAATTTGCTTGTTTGTCTGGTATACAGGCAAACAATATTCGGAATTGTCTCTAACGGAGGTCAGGTAGCCGTCAATTGCATAAATGAACATGTATAACCACACCAATTGCATACAACTTTATCGTTAGGTTTATTGAACGAGCATCATTCGGTAGATCCGTTAGTAGAGCGGTGGACTGTAGGCACGTCAATCCGTGATTAATGGGGACTGTTGAACATTCATCCATAGGTCGCTGGTTCGAATCAGGCTCGAAGAAAGGTGTGTTTTTACTACATTACTGCTACACATGATGGCGATGTTGCTTAGAGAAAGACATATTGAGGGGAGAATCAAGAAAATACGCAAACAAATCCGTCCGTGCACCAAGCTCATGAATACAAGTTATACACTGAAATTATACAGTTCTGAGAGGCTTGGAAGTGGGTAGTTGAAGAAATATTTCTCGCTGGTGCCTAGAAATGACAGAGTAAAATGTTATTCGCCCGGTATGGGACTCGAACCCATGACCCTCAGATTAAAAGTCTGATGCTCTACCAACTGAGCTAACCGGGCCACTTGTCATTATTTCCGATTTGGCTTTAATAACGTTGATTGAGAATTAACCTCTCAGTCATGTGGTGCTCATCAATGAAGGAAGTCAGCTCAATCAATCAATCGGTCGTCTCGCATTTCAACTAAATATTTATTATTACAATTAACCCGATTTTACCGTTTTTCTGTATTAAATGAAACAACAAGCATCAAAACACCCTCACAATTTGCTTGTTTGTCTGGTATACAGGCAAACAATATTCGGAATTGTCTCTAACGGAGGTCAGGTAGCCGTCAATTGCATAAATGAACATGTATAACCACACCAATTGCATACAACTTTATCGTTAGGTTTATTGAACGAGCATCATTCGGTAGATCCGTTAGTAGAGCGGTGGACTGTAGGCACGTCAGTCCGTGATTAATGGGGACTGTTGAACATTCATCCATAGGTCGCTGGTTCGAATCAGGCTCGAAGAAAGGTGTGTTCTTACTACATTACTGCTACACATGATGGCGATGTTGCTTAGAGAAAGACATATTGAGGGGAGAATCAAGAAAATACGCAAACAAATCCGTCCGTGCACCAAGCTCATGAATACAAGTTATACACTGAAATTATACAGTTCTGAGAGGCTTGGAAGTGGGTAGTTGAAGAAATATTTCTCGCTGGTGCCTAGAAATGACAGAGTAAAATGTTATTCGCCCGGTATGGGACTCGAACCCATGACCCTCAGATTAAAAGTCTGATGCTCTACCAACTGAGCTAACCGGGCCACTTGTCATTATTCCCCATTTGGCTTTAATAACGTTGATTGAGAATTAACCTCTCAGTCATGTGGTGCTCATCAATGAAGAAAGTCAGCTCAATCAATCAATCGGTCGACTCGCATTTCAACTAAATATTTATTATTACAATTAACCCGATTTTACCGTTTTTCTGTATTAAATGAAACAACAAGCATCAAAAGCCCCTCACAATTTGCTTGTTTGTCTGGTATACAGGCAAACAATATTCGGAATTGTCTCTAACGGAGGTCAGGTAGCCGTCAATTGCATAAATGAACATGTATAACCACACCAATTGCATACAACTTTAACGTTAGGTTTATTGAACGAGCATCATTCGGTAGATCCGTTAGTGGAGCGGTGGACTGTAGGCACGTCAGTCCGTGATTAATGGGGACTGTTGAACATTCATCCATAGGTCGCTGGTTCGAATCAGGCTCGAAGGAAGGTGTGTTTTTACTGCGAGTAAACATTTTACATTGCTGCTACACATGATGGCGATGTTGCTTCGAGAAAGACATGTTGAGGGGAGAATCAAGAAAATACGCAAACAAATCCGTCCGTGCGCCAGGCTCATGAATACAAGTTATACACTGAAATTATACAGTTCTGAGAGGCTTGGAAGTGGGTAGTTGAAGAAATATTTCTCGCTGGTGCCTAGAAATGACAGAGTAAAATGTTATTCTCCCGGTATGGGACTCGAACCCATGACCCTCAGATTAAAAGTCTGATGCTCTACCAACTAAGCTAACCGGGCCACTTGTCATTATTTCCGATTTGGCTTTAATAACGTTGATTGCATATTAACCTCTCAGTCATGTGGTGGTCATCAATGAAGGAAGTCAGCTCAATCAATCAATCGGTCGTCTCGCATTTCAACTAAATATTTATTATTACAATTAACCCGATTTTACCGTTTTTCTGTATTAAATGAAACAACAAGCATCAAAACCCCCTCACAATTTGCTTGTTTGTCTGGTATCCAGGCAAACAATATTCGGAATTGTCTCTAACGGAGGTCAGGTAGCCGTCAATTGCATAAATGAACATGTATAACCACACCAATTGCATACAACTTTAACGTTAGGTTTATTGAACGAGCATCATTCGGTAGATCCGTTAGTGGAGCGGTGGACTGTAGGCACGTCAGTCCGTGATTAATGGGGACTGTTGAACATTCATCCATAGGTCGCTGGTTCGAATCAGGCTCGAAGGAAGGTGTGTTTTTACTGCGAGTAAACATTTTACATTGCTGCTACACATGATGGCGATGTTGCTTCGAGAAAGACATGTTGAGGGGAGAATCAAGAAAATACGCAAACAAATCCGTCCGTGCGCCAGGCTCATGAATACAAGTTATACACTGAAATTATACAGTTCTGAGAGGCTTGGAAGTGGGTAGTTGAAGAAATATTTCTCGCTGGTGCCTAGAAATGACAGAGTAAAATGTTATTCTCCCGGTATGGGACTCGAACCCATGACCCTCGGATTAAAAGTCTGATGCTCTACCAACTAAGCTAACCGGGCCACTTGTCATTATTTCCGATTTGGCTTTAATAACGTTGATTGCATATTAACCTCTCAGTCATGTGGTGGTCATCAATGAAGGAAGTCAGCTCAATCAATCAATCGGTCGTCTCGCATTTCAACTAAATATTTATTATTACAATTAACCCGATTTTACCGTTTTTCTGTATTAAATGAAACAACAAGCATCAAAACCCCCTCACAATTTGCTTGTTTGTCTGGTATCCAGGCAAACAATATTCGGAATTGTCTCTAACGGAGGTCAGGTAGCCGTCAATTGCATAAATGAACATGTATAACCACACCAATTGCATACAACTTTAACGTTAGGTTTATTGAACGAGCATCATTCGGTAGTTCCGTTAGTAGAGCGGTGGACTGTAGGCACTTCAGTCCGTGATTAATGGGGACTGTTGAACATTCATCCATAGGTTGCTGGTTCGAATCAGGCTCGAAGGAAGGTGTGTTTTTACTGCGAGTAAACATTTTACATTACTGCTACACATGATGGCGATGTTGCTTCGAGAAAGACATGTTGAGGGGAGAATCAAGAAAATACGCAAACAAATCCGTCCGTGCGCCAGGCTCATGAATACAAGTTATACACTGAAATTATACAGTTCTGAGAGGCTTGGAAGTGGGTAGTTGAAGAAATATTTCTCGCTGGTGCCTAGAAATGACAGAGTAAAATGTTATTCGCCCGGTATGGGACTCGAACCCATGACCCTCAGATTAAAAGTCTGATGCTCTACCAACTGAGCTAACCGGGCCACCTGTCATTATTCCCGATTTGGCTTTAATAACGTTGATTGAGAATTAACCTCTCAATCATGTGGTGCACATCAATGAAGGAAGTCAGCTCAATCAATCAATCGGTCGTCTCGCATTTCAACTAAATATTTATTATTACAATTAACCCGATTTTACCGTTTTTCTGTATTAAATGAAACAACAAGCATCAAAACCATACCAATTGCATACAACTTTAACCTTAGGTTTATTGAACGAGCATCATTCGGTAGTTCCGTTAGTAGAGCGGTGGACTGTAGGCACTTCAGTCCGTGATTAATGGGGACTGTTGAACATTCATCCATAGGTTGCTGGTTCGAAGGAAGGTGTGTTTTTACTGCGAGTAAACATTTTACATTACTGCTACACATGATGGCGATGTTGCTTCGAGAAAGACATGTTGAGGGGAGAATCAAGAAAATACGCAAACAAATCCGTCCGTGCGCCAGGCTCATGAATACAAGTTATACACTGAAATTATACAGTTCTGAGAGGCTTGGAAGTGGGTAGTTGAAGAAATATTTCTCGCTGGTGCCTAGAAATGACAGAGTAAAATGTTATTCGCCCGGTATGGGACTCGAACCCATGACCCTCAGATTAAAAGTCTGATGCTCTACCAACTGAGCTAACCGGGCCACCTGTCCTTATTCCCGATTTGGCTTTAATAACGTTGATTGAGAATTAACCTCTCAATCATGTGGTGCTCATCAATGAAGGAAGTCAGCTCAATCAATCAATCGGTCGTCTCGCATTTCAACTAAATATTTATTATTACAATTAACCCGATTTTACCGTTTTTCTGTATTAAATGAAACAACAAGCATCAAAACCATACCAATTGCATACAACTTTAACCTTAGGTTTATTGAACGAGCATCATTTGGTAGTTCCGTTAGTAGAGCGGTGGACTGTAGGCACTTCAGTCCGTGATTAATGGGGACTGTTGAACATTCATCCATAGGTTGCTGGTTCGAATCAGGCTCGAAGGAAGGTGTGTTTTTACTGCGAGTAAACATTTTACATTACTGCTACACAAGATGGCGATGTTGCTTCGAGAAAGACATGTTGAGGGGAGAATCAAGAAAATACGCAAACAAATCCGTCCGTGCGCCAGGCTCATGAATACAAGTTATACACTGAAATTATACAGTTCTGAGAGGCTTGGAAGTGGGTAGTTGAAGAAATATTTCTCGCTGGTGCCTAGAAATGACAGAGTAAAATGTTATTCTCCCGGTATGGGACTCGAACCCATGACCCTCAGATTAAAAGTCTGATGCTCTACCAACTAAGCTAACCGGGCCACTTGTCATTATTCCCGATTTGGCTTTAATAGCGTTGATTGAGAATTAACCTCTCAATCACGTGGTGCTCATCAATGTAGGAAGTCAGCTCAATCAATCAATCGGTCGTCTCGCATTTCAACTAAATATTTATTATTACAATTAACCCGATTTTACCGTTTTTCGGTATTAAATGAAACAACAAGCATCAAAACCCCCTCACAATTTGCATGTTTGTCTGGTATCCAGGCAAACAATATTCGGAATTGTCTCTAACGGAGGTCAGGTAGCCGTCAATTGCATAAATGAACATGTATAACCACACCAATTGCATACAACTTTAACGTTAGGTTTATTGAACGAGCATCATTCGGTAGTTCCGTTAGTAGAGCGGTGGACTGTAGGCACGTCAATCCGTGATTAATGGGGACTGTTGAACATTCATCCATTGGTCGCTGGTTCGAATCAGGCTCGAAGGAAGGTGTGTTTTTACTGCGAGTAAACATTTTACATTACTGCTACACATGATGGCGATGTTGCTTCGAGAAAGACATGTTGAGGGGAGAATCAAGAAAATACGCAAACAAATCCGTCCGTGCGCTAGGCTCATGAATACAAGTTATAGGCCTACACTGAAATTATACAGTTCTGAGAGGCTTGGAAGTGGGTCGTTAAAGAAATATTTCTCGCTGGTGCCTAGAAATGACAGTGTAAAATGTTATTCGCCCGGTATGGGACTCGAACCCATGACCATCAGATTAAAAGTCTGATACTCTACCAACTGAGCTAACCGGGCCACTTGTCATTATTCCCGATTTGGCTTTAATAGCGTTGATTGAGAATTAACCTCTCAATCATGTGGTGCTCATCAATGTAGGAAGTCAGCTCAATCAATCAATCGGTCGTCTCGCATTTCAACTAAATATTTATTATTACAATTAACCCGATTTTACCGTTTTTCGGTATTAAATGAAACAACAAGCATCAAAACCCCCTCACAATTTGCTTGTTTGTCTGGTATCCAGGCAAACAATATTCGGAATTGTCTCTAACGGAGGTCAGGTAGCCGTCAATTGCATAAATGAACATGTATAACCACACCAATTGCATACAACTTTAACGTTAGGTTTATTGAACGAGCATCATTCGGTAGATCTGTTAGTAGAGCGGTGGACTGTAGGCACTTCAGTCCGTGATTAATGGGGACTGTTGAACATTCATCCATAGGTTGCTGGTTCGAATCAGGCTCGAAGGAAGGTGTGTTTTTACTGCGAGTAAACATTTTACATTACTGCTACACATGATGGCGATGTTGCTTCGCGAAAGACATGTTGAGGGGAGAATCAAGAAAATACGCAAACAAATCCGTCCGTGCCCCAGGCTCATGAATATAAGTTATACACTGAAATTATACAGTTCTGAGAGGCTTGGAAGTGGGTAGTTGAAGAAATATTTCTCGCTGGTGCCTAGAAATGACAGAGTAAAATGTTATTCTCCCGGTATGGGACTCGAACCCATGATCCTCAGATTAAAAGTCTGATGCTCTACCGACTAAGCTAACCGGGCCACTTGTCATTATTCCCGATTTGGCTTTAATAGCGTTGATTGAGAATTAACCTCTCAATCATGTGGTGCTCATCAATGTAGGAAGTCAGCTCAATCAATCAATCGGTCGTCTCGCATTTCAACTAAATATTTATTATTACAATTAACCCGATTTTACCGTTTTTCGGTATTAAATGAAACAACAAGCATCAAAACCCCCTCACAATTTGCTTGTTTGTCTGGTATCCAGGCAAACAATATTCGGAATTGTCTCTAACGGAGGTCAGGTAGCCGTCAATTGCATAAATGAACATGTATAACCACACCAATTGCATACAACTTTAACGTTAGGTTTATTGAACGAGCATCATTCGGTAGTTCCGTTAGTAGAGCGGTGGACTGTAGGCATGTCAATCCGTGATTAATGGGGACTGTTGAACATTCATCCATAGGTCGCTGGTTCGAATCAGGCTCGAAGGAAGGTGTGTTTTTACTGCGAGTAAACATTTTACATTACTGCTACACATGATGGCGATGTTGCTTTGAGAAAGACAAGTTGAGGGGGGAATCAAGAAAATACGCAAACAAATCCGTCCGTGCGCCAAGCTCATGAATACAAGTTATACACTGAAATTATACAGTTCTGAGAGGCTTGGAAGTAGGTAGTTGAAGAAATATTTCTCGCTGGTGCCTTGAAATGACAGAGTAAAACGTTATTCGCCCGGTATTGGACTCGAACCCATGACCCTCAGATTAAAAGTCTGATGCTCTACCAACTAAGCTAACCGGGCCACTTGTCATTATTCCCGATTTGGCTTTAATAGCGTTGATTGAGAATTAACCTCTCAATCATGTGGTGCTCATCAATGTAGGAAGTCAGCTCAATCAATCAATCGGTCGTCTCGCATTTCAACTAAATATTTATTATTACAATTAACCCGATTTTACCGTTTTTCTGTATTAAATGAAACAACAAGCATCAAAACCCCCTCACAATTTGCTTGTTTGTCTGGTATCCAGGCAAACAATATTCGGAATTGTCTCTAACGGAGGTCAGGTAGCCGTCAATTGCATAAATGAACATTGTTAACGCCAGCATCTGCACTCTTATACTGCCGCTAAGGGTGGTCGCACCTCGCAATCGCACTTCGCAAATACACCAACGGCTGACTGAGAATGATCGATGACGTCACAAAGGTCTCGACAAAAGCTGTAACTTCTTCTATTGTAAACACAATCTTTCTGCTTGTTTAATGTGTTTCTTCAAAGTTCAAGAACAAGTTCGTTTATACTAGTAGCTTCGCACAGCTTCGATTAGCTTCTAGCATCTAGAAACAGCTTCGTGAAAACTGAAAGATATAACAAATAGAAAGAACAGGCTAAATCTAAATACATATAATTTGAGCTAAACCATGCTAACAGTAACACAGAAATCACATGCACAATAAACGTGCATTGTAGGCCTATAAAGTATGAGGACTTAAAACAGTTTCATATAAAGTAAATGAATGAATTAAATACATGCGAGTATCAAAGAACAATACCTCTTTGCTTCCTGGTGGATTAATTCACAGCATTATGGTGGACTATAAGGTGGATATTGGTTACATGCCTGCAGATTCACAATATAAGTACAAAAAGATGGATGCCATGGCAGAGGAAAAACAATGTGCTTGTATGTGTGTAGGTGAGCCTAATTTGTTGTCTCCAATAAATCAGTTAAGTGAGGGCGCCCTATAGAATTAACAGTAGCACAGCAGTACATTTACATGGCTCCCCAAAATTAGTGAAACCTAATTTTGCAACTTGAAACCTTAACAATGACTTTGCAGTTAAACCTGGTACTTCTACTAGCATCACATAGTCTAGTCACACGAGATAGACCAGTAAACAAGCATCAACTTTTAAACTACGTTACACAAAACCTTTAACTTTAAAAACATCATAACATGTTGGAATACATTTCAAACTAGTAACATCAATACAAAACAACTTGTTTCATCATTACATCACGATAAATAGTTATGGCTCCTCGATGGGGAATCCCTAGGACTCTCGAGAAGTAGGACTAGCTTCTGGATCGGGCGTTCAAGATACTTTGTTGGGCGAAGTCGCCTTCCTCTGGCATCTAGAGAGCGGTCAGCGATGACTAGCTCAACTTTGCGAACGTGACCATCTAATCCTGGAAATACCTGAGACACTCGTCCCAGCTGCCACTCGTTCCGAGGTAGGTTGTCATCTACCACAATGACAATGTCTCCTACTTGGAGTTCTGGATGCTCGTGGATCCACTTCTGACGAACTTGAAGTGTATGGAGGAATTCTTTTTTCCAACGAGACCAGAACTCGTTTGTCAGGTGTTGTACCCTACGCCAACGTTTCTGCGAGTACATATCAACACGTTGAAATTCGCCAGGTGGAGGCAGAACGATAGTTGACTTCAGAGTCAGTAGGTGGTTGGGAGTGAGTGGTTCCAATGCAGTGGGGTCATTCAGGTTGTCTACTGAGAGTGGTCGACTATTGACTATTGTTGCTGCTTCACACATGAAGGTTCTGAGTGGCTCATCGTCTAGTTGGGTTCCAGATTGATCCATTAGGGCTTTTAGTACCCTCCGAACGGACCTTATTTGTCGTTCCCAAACACCTCCAGTGTGACTTGCTGATGGAGCGTTCACCCTGAACTCCGGGTAGTCGCCTCTCTTCTCTGTAAGGAACTGTTGAACTTTAGAGTGATCCATCTCTGCCAGGGCTTTCTTCATTTCCGTTTCGGCACCCACAAAGTTTGTGCCTCGGTCATATCTGAGTAGCTGTATAGGCCCACGTATGGCAATGAATCGCCGCAGGGCATTGATGAATGAGTCAGTGGTAAGATAATTTGCAACCTCGATATGGACGGCCCGTGAAGCCATGCAGGTGAATAGAACGCCATATCGCTTCATTTCCTTCCGACCCTCCTTGATGAGCCACGGTCCAAAATAGTCTACTCCACAGTGTGTGAAGGGCGGTGCTGGCTGAAGCCTATCTTCAGGGAGATTGGCCATCTTTTGTTTCTGACTCCCGCTGTACAGTCTACGACACTTGACGCATTTGGAGATATGGTGGGCGACTGCAGAGCTGCAGCCAACTATCCAGTAGCCATTGGCTCTTATCGCATTTGTCGTCATGCCACGACCCTGATGGGCTGTCTGCTGATGATAGTGACGGATTATCATCTCCGTGACATGGTGCTTTCGTGGGAGTATTGCTGGATGCTTGAAGTCAAACGACAATTTCGCATTCTTGATGCGGCCACCTACTCGCAATATTCCATCTTCATCCATGAACGGATCCAACCTGAACAGTGCGCTCGTCTTCTTGATGGCGTTGTTCCGCTTTCTGGCAAGCTGTCTGTCCGTGTCGCGATTGTTCACCTGAAGAGAGGTGAGAATATCGATCTCGTCCCTGAAGGTATCTCCCTGGACAAGTCTAATGATCTCGAGTTCAGCTCGACGAAGATCTTCCACGGTGGCTGGTTTATACTGTGGAACAGAGTTTCCTTTCGTCGTGCTAGTCTGGTTTACATCTTGAGACTTCAGCTTCAGACGTTCTTTGAGACGTGACTTGTAGCTCAGACAAGCAGCTATGGCTCGCGTGGCACGATGCCAATCCGAGAACTGTTCGAGCCTAATGCCACGCTCGACCGACTGTGAAGCAAGAACCTGTACTTTCTTGACTTCTGGGTCCTCTTGGCAGAGCGGCTGTTCTCGGGTGGGGAGATCCTTGTTCCACAGGAAGTCAGGTCCTTTCAGCCACTTGGATGTAGTAGCCAGTTCATGGACGCTGAGGCCTCTTGATCCTTCATCTGCTGGATTATTCTCTGTGCTGACATGCCTCCACTGGGCAGGTTCTGATCGGTCTCTTATTTGTTGAAACGGTTGGCGACGAATACATGGAATCGACGCGATTCGTTGCTGATGTAGCCTAGTACTACTCTGCTGTCTGTCCAGAAAACTTCTGTAGCATCTGTGTCGAGTTCCTTTCGTAGCAGAGTGCTGACCTTTACGGAAACCACTGCCGCAGTCAATTCCAGACGAGGAATGGTGATAGATTTCAGAGGAGTGACCCTGCTCTTTCCCATCACTAACGCACAATGGACTTTCTGCTCGTCGTCAAACAGACGGAGATATGAGCACTGTGCGTAGCCACAAACGCTTGCATCTGAGAAGTGGTGAATTTCTTTTGACACCACCTTTCCAAAACCTTCGGGTTTCATGCATCGTGGAATCTTTTGTTGTTCAAGAAGTGGGAGGTCTCTTCTCCAGCGGTCCCACCGTGACCTGGTCTCATCAGAAAGTGGGCTGTCCCAGTCGGCTTTATCTCTGCATAGATCTTGCAGAATTCGTCTTTCCACCAGTATTACCGGAGCAACAAATCCCAGTGGGTCATAGATGGAACCAATAGTGGAGATAATTCCACGTCTTGTCAGGGGTTTGTCTTGCAGAATGATTCTGAAGTTGAAGGTGTCGGACTCCACACACCACTGAACCCCAAGGGCTCTCGCTTTGGGAAGAGCGTCGAACTCGAGGTCCAGATCTTTTATGTTCTTTGCCCGTTCTTCTGATGGAATAGCTTCCATAACTTCTCTTGAGTTGGAAACAAATTTGTGCAGTCGCAGTCTGCCCCGTGCACACATGTCTTTGGTTTGCTTGATCAGGCTAATCGCTTCACTCGCAGAAGAGACAGACTTTAAGCCGTCGTCAACATAGAAGTCTTGTCGGACAAACTTTGCTGCACAAGACCCACATTCGGCTTCGTAGTCGTATGCGATGCGCTTCAGACCATAGTTGGCACATCCTGGGGACGAAACAGCTCCAAATAGGTGAACGCCCATTCGGTATTCCATCGGTTCTGCATCACAATTTCCACCTTCCCACCACAGGAATCGAAGGTAGTCACGGTGCTCGCAGTTCACTTTAAACTGGTGAAACATCTGCTCCACGTCACACATAAATGCAACTGGCTCTTGGCGGAACCTGCTGAGCACTCCCACGAGCCCATTTATGAGATCTGGACCCTGCAGGAGATGGCTGTTCAAGGATTCACCCTTGAAAGGTGCACTGCAATCGTAGACTACACGGATCTTCTCGGGTTTCTTGGGGTGATACACACCATGATGGGGGATGTACCATACGCTGAACTTGCTCTCAGATTCTGGAACTAGTTCTGCATGCTGGTTCTGGATTATACCCTCTACAAATTTAGTGTAGTCGCTATGATATTTGGGGTCTTTCTTGAACCGATTCTTCAGTTGCTCTAAACGTCGAAGGGCCATGATCTTGTTATTTGGCAGGTTTGGTTCCGATCCTCGAAAGGGCAGGGGCATTTCATAATACCCATCTTGTCGCTGGTGGATGCCATCTGATATTTTGACGAGGAACTGGAGATCATCTTGGGACAAACTGGTGTCGTCTGGCCTTTGTTCAGGAAAGTCAAGATTCATCATGTGTGAGAACTCAAAGGGTGTGACTTCCTTTACTTTGTTCTGAAAGGAAAGGTGGACTCGATCATTTGCTTGGCCATCGCAGAGAGAAGAGGGAACCTTGTAGGTTAGGATTCTATGGCTGATACCGATCGGATCACTTCCATCTTCTTGCTTCTTGTCAGGGTCGACAGTTCCTACAATACCCCATCCAAGATCTGTTCGTTGACCATATGGCTCGTTTTCCACCGGCGGGATGACTTCACGGGGTGCGAGGGCACGTGAGCAGTTGTACCCAATGAGAATGCCCACATCACAGTCCGCTACTGGCATCAACATGTCGGCAATACTCTCCAAATGCGGCCACTTCTTGGCCATGTCTGCCGTCGGAATATGGGACCGGTTGGCTGGCATGATTTCCCTTGTGTATGCTGCTGGCAGTGGAATCTTCAGCTGACTGTCATGTCCTAGCACCATCAACCCATTTATCTTTCGACTCGCAACTTACTGTTCCTTTGCCAACATGGTGGACAGCAGTAGATTGACATTGGGACCATGCAGTCCTAGGTCATCGCAGGTTCTATCTAGAATGAAGGTTGTGTCAGACTGTGTGTCTAGCAGTGCGTACACCAACACTTCCATCTCTGGCTTGTCTCGATGGGAGATCCACACTGGTACGATCATTGAACTCTTACCGCCCTCATTTGTGCCGCTGAGATGGCTGGTTCCAGTGTAAGCATTCGGCATTTGCGAAATTACGACATCATTCGACACTTGCGGGGGCTGTTCATACATCATCGGAGTACGAGCTTCTCTTATGTCGCCATGGAGGGACGTCGGATGACTCCTCGAACATGTTTTGCACTTGCTTTTCTTTCGACATTGTCTGGATCTGTGTCCTTTGGTCAAGCAGCCAAAACAGAGTCCCTTCTTCATCACGAAGATTCTTCTCTCCTCCAATGTCTTAGAAAGGAAAGACCGACAGTCATCGAGCTTGTGGTTCGTCTTATCACAGAAGAGACAAGGTTGGTTTTGAAACCTGTTCTCTGGTTTCTCGTGTGTTCCGGTTGAAAAGGAACTCGCTCCAGTGTTTCTCTTCTGGTCACCTCTGCCAGGTCTCGAACTGTAGAGCTCACTCTTGCCCTTCTCTGTCTTTAGAGATTGGAGGGACGTCACAGGGTCGCACGCGAGATCTGCTTCGGTGACAATGAATTTAACAAATTCAGCGAAGGGAGGAACATTTGTTTGTTTTCCAATGCAGTGCCTTCCGACCCCATCGTGGGACAAGCCATTCTGGAAGTTTAGCTAGCAACTTCCTGTTCTCTCTGTCATCGTTAAGTACATTGAGACTGCCGATGGACTCCATTGCAGTTTCACACTGCCGAAGAAAGTCAGCAAAGTGTCGCAGGCCAGTACCATCTCTGGGGGCGATCTTCGGCCACATGTCCAACTTGTCTCTGAATGCACTTGCAACGACGAATGGATCTCCGTATCTCCTTTCAAGCAGTGCCTTTGCTTGGTTGAAAGCATCATCGCCGGTTAGAAAAAGGTAGCCTTCGGCTGCTTCTTTGGCTGAGCCTGCCAAATATCTCTTCAGGTAGTGAAGTCTTTCCGATGCCGGTATACCTCTATGTTCTATTAGCGTTTCGAAGCTGCTTTTCCAACTTGGGTACTTGAGTGGATCGCCAGAGAACACGCCAGGTTCTTGAGGAGGTAGACGACTCAGATTGAGTTGATCGGCAAATGTCTTTGCAAGGCCCAGGAGATGTTCTTGAGAGCTGATTCCAGGTGTCTCATCTCAAGATGGTTGAACGACAGATGCAGAAGATAAAGGTACCGCAGGTGTGTCTGGGGGCACCCCGGGAGTTACTGGCTCTGACTTTTCAACAACAGGACTTATAGTACAGCAGATAAGCCCATATATGAAAGGTAGTGTGCACTTTTTGATAAAAGCATAATTTTTTTTTAGGGTATCTACATACCATACAGTTTATTTTCAGATGTGGAGCCATCTTGGATTTGACCTCTGATGGCCGCTAGAGGTCAATGACCTCGAACAACCATAATTTGCCATTTTTTGCACGATGTGTTATTACAATGTCTTTGTAACTGCCCGACTAATATACGTTTTATATAGATTTATGTATTTGTCTGACCTAGTTAGGTCCTAAAGACTTCACATTTTATTTGTTACGGTGATACTTTGAAATTTGAGAGGTCAATGACCTTATCTTTGAACATAATTGTTGGTAAATGGTATAATTATAATGTTTGTGTAGAGGAGAGGAATGTAACTTTGTTTTTTATATCTATCCTTTTCATGTTTAATCTTGCAAAGTGGTTCCCCCTGAGTTACTGTTTTTTGGGGCTCCCCTGTGTAGCTCCCTGACTCGATTTCCACAATCATTAGTTCATGTTGCAAGGCGCACCAGTCTATTACTTTGTGCTGCACTGTCCACATGTGGGTCAGTGAACAGGTCAGTGAGCAGCGAAACTCCAAAAGTTAGGACATCAAGTTGCTGTGTTGCTCAATAATTTTGGCACGTGCGGCACAAATAGTACGCAGAAAAATGTTCAGCAAGACGTTTGTGTTTGATGGGTCATTCCAGCAAGGATGCCAACAGGGAGCCGTACCACACTCTCTGTTGGCCCTTGTTAACATGATCCAGGAGGGCCAAAACATCAAACACCAAACCCTTGTCGCAACAACATTGACCACAACAGCAGCACTCTCTATTTCACAGCTATTGTTGTTTAACAGCGTGAAACACGCACGAGCTGCCACGGTGACTGGCACAGTTCGTCACAACTGTGAAACCCCACTGCCTCTCTATATTGCACTTAAAATCCACGCCGTCACTCGCAAGAGGAACCTGATTGACACACTCTTTCATCTGGGGATGTGCGTGTCATATGACCGTCTCCTGAGTTGACATCCGACATTGCCAATGGGGTCATCCGGCTCTTTGCTGTGGATGATGTTGTCTGTCCCCCAAAGATGCGCCAAGGACTTTTCACAACAGCAGCAATTGACAACATCGACTACAACCCCAGTGCTGCTACAGCGAAGGATTCCTTTCATGGGACAGGCATCTCCCTGATGCAGCATCCGTCTCACCAGTTTGCAGGACTTGACCGTGGTGTATTGGTCATCAACCACACATCTTCATCTACTAGGTCGGTGGCTCCTCTGCCAACAAAGTACACAAGTGTGCCGCCAGCAACATTGAAGACGAAGCAGTTCACCGTCCCTGCTGTCCAAGGTCCTGTCAAACCTCCATACCTGCACACTGTTACAGAGGCTGCAAGTACAGAGTCTGAGTGGCTCAACACGGTAGTGGCAACTCTCCAGAAACAAGAGTTAGGCAGCACAGACTGGGTATCCTGGTCCGCCAAACATGCCGACATCCAGGAAACAGTAATCCCACCTGCTGCAATCAACGCCTTGCTACCGTTGTTCTTGGACAACGCACACTCAGTGGCGATGATCAGGCACTCCATGACCATTGTCCAAGAGGCAGTGCAGCACCTCAACCCTGGTCAGATTCCTGTGATTACCGCCGACCAACCACTCTACGCCCTGGCCAAGCAGATACAGTGGACCTCGCCAGCTACCCTCGGAGAGGATCACTTTGTGGTGATGTTTGGCAGGCTACATATCGAAATGGCCATATTGAAGGTATAACTAATTATATTATCCCATACCAAATCAATTATTATTAAGCACCTGGTAATACTGGACAGTGGAAACAAATATAGTCGACACTCATTTTATATTTGCAGGTTCTGGGAGACTGGCTAGATGACAGCGGGTGGACAAGTGCACTAGTGCAAGCCAACATTGCCAGCACTGGTACGGCAGATTCATTCATCAAAGCAAGCCATGTGACCAAGACCCGCCACGCTCACCAGGTCACTGCTGCAAGTCTCCACACACTACTGCGCAACGCATATGCTGAATACACAACTGAAGCAACTGCAGCAGAGACAGATGTCATGTCCATGGAGCAGTGGTGCGCCATGCGAGCACAACAGAGTGTCCAGTTCGACTTCTGGCTCAAAACGCTCTCACTGGAGATCCTCATGCTGCTGTATGTCCAAGCCCTTTGCGAAGGCGATTTTCAACTCTACGTGGAGTCACTCACAAAGGTCGTTCCGTGGATGTTTGCTCTCGATCACACGCACTACAGTAGGTGGTTACCTGTACACATTCGCGACATGGTGTTGCTCTCTCAGAAACACCCCAATGTCCTGAAGGAATTCCGTGCTGGAAACTTTGTGGTGCACAAAACCGAGAACAAATTCTCTGCTATGGCCATCGACCAGTGTCATGAGCAGAACAATGCTACCATCAAAGGATCTGGAGGAGCGGTAGGTCTGACCGACAATCCGCCAGCTCTGAGGCGTTGGATGGTGGCTGGTCCAGAAGTGGCAAGAATGATCACAGAATTTGAGGATGATGCCTTTAGGTCACGCAGCCATGACAGGGAACATCGTCACCATGAACAGCATCCAGGGGTGCAAGCAGCATTCGTGAAAGATGTCAGGTCGCTAACCGCAGTGGTTGAAGAGATGGGCAGCCCATTTCTAGAGGAAACCGAAGATCTCTTGGTCTTGGACACCAGGGATATCATGGACGCCACTGTTGGGGAAATGGTGAGGAAAGTGGAAGTGCTCGGTGAAGAACAGTACCACAGGTTTGTTGAGGAAAGACTTGTTCAGCCTGCAAAACCCATCACAGAACTACTGCCTAAAAACAAGCTACCACTGTTCAGTCGCCCATCTGTGAAGCCCAAGTCGAAGCACAAGGTGCAAGTTGCATCACTGAAAAACGACTGCAATCTCTTCTCACGTTTGTACGTATCCTGCCAGACAAGAGATGGAAATCTTGACCAGTTCTTCACACATGAAAATCAGGCTGCCCCACCGTCGCTGTCACTGGGAGGCAAGCTGAGGCTCGGTACAAAGGCAGACCTCCTTCGTTGCCTTGAAAAAGAGGAAACACAGCCAACAAACGCCCCTGTTGTCAATGCTAAATAATTCTTTGATGGTGCTGCCATGGTCCAGATGCTCAATCTCGGGACAGCAAAGACATTCCAAGACTATGCAGACACGGTGTTTACACCATACATATCTTCTCAGCTGAATACAGCTGATCGAGTGGACGTCATCTGGAATGTATACAAGCCAGAGAGCTTGAAAAGCACAACCAGAGAGAAGAGAGGCAAAGGAGTCCGAAGACGAGTACCCCCCACCAAAGTCATCCCCAAAAACTGGAAAGACTTCCTGCGTGTGGACGAGAACAAAACCGAACTATTCCGGTTCCTGTCTCAACAAATGACGAGCTTCTCAACCGAGGAAGGCAAAGTCATCTACGCAACTGATGAAGGGAATGTCTTGTGCTCCTTACCTGATGCCGATGTGACCAACCTGGTCCCCTGCTCCCATGAAGAAGCTGACACCCGCCTCCTCTTACATGTGGCTGATGCTGTTCAGGGAGGATGCAGGAAAGTATGTGTGCGCACAGTCGATACCGACGTCGTTGTGCTGGCTATCGCTCACTTCGACCACATCAAGCCTGATGAGCTGTGGGTGGCTTTTGGCACGGGATCATATTTCCGGTATATACCTGTCCATGAACTGGCTGCTTCCATTGATCCAAAGATGTGTGCCACTCTTCATGTCTTCCATGCATTCACAGGGTGCGACACCGTTTCGTCGTTCGGGGGGAGAGGCAAGAAGACAGCCTGGACCACATGGCAGTCGTACCCAGAAGCTACTAACGCATTCGAAGACCTCCTGCTCCTGCAAGGCGACATCAGTGACCCAACCATGTCCGTCCTGTAACGGTTTGTGGTATTACTCTATGACCGCACAAGTGACATCACAGAGGTCAATGATGCCAGAAAACAACTGTTCACACGGAAGTCCAGAACACTGGAGAACCTACCACCCACGAAGGCAGCACCCCAGCAGCATGTCAAACGCGCTAGTTACCAAGCCAACTGCTGGAACCAGGCCCTGACTTCCGACCCCGAGCTTCCAAGCCCGGCAGACTGGGGCTGGAAGAAGGACACCGTGACAGGGTGGCAACCATTGTGGACCACTCTGCCAGAGGCATCACAGTCTTGCCACGAACTGATTCACTGTGGCTGCAAGAAGGGCTGTGTTGGCAATTGCAAATGCAAGAAAGCCAACCTGAAGTGCACCGCCTTCTGTGGCTGTGATGGGGACTGCACGGACTAAACAACGAGACTATCTAAACCAAATCACTGCTATTGATGATTTTAGTGACATGCACAATAATCTGACATAATATAGTTAATTTCGATAACAACTTTTTGTATTTGTTGCTTTCATGATACTTCTCCAGATTAAAGAACATATTTAGCACCAAGCAAGGTCATTGACCTTGTGAGGTCAGCAGAGGTCAAACACGTTAATATCATAAATAGTGTATTAAGGTCAAATGACATATAAACTGACTTAAAAGTATGTAATTAAGGAAGTTACAGTGATATTATGATGACGCATAGTGCCAACAATGCAAATTATAGTTTTCTAAGGTCATTGACCTCTAGAGGTCGTCAGAGGTCAAATCCAAGATGGCTCCACATCTGAACAAAAAAGTTATGTTATATAGATACCCTAAATAAAAAATCATGCTTTTATCATAAAATGCACACTAATTTTGTTTATCGGCTGTACTAATAGGTGTGATCGCCTAAAGAGGATCCCTGTTGTGTTCCATGTCAACAACAGAATCTGTCTTGACCACATCTTCTGGAAATCTCTTTTTACTTAATCAATGCAGTGTTATGCCGATTCTTTCAATTCATAATTTGCATATGACTTCCCTCACCTGTTGAGAAATCGCTGAGTCTGAGTAACACTATTGGACCATTGCCGCACATGCGCAATATGATTATTTATGTTATATAAGAGCTTGCAAGGTGTTGTTCTACGTTTTTGCAATGCTCTCACGCCCTGGCGCTATGATGTGAACTTTTAGACCGCTCTAACTCACGCTAGTCATACATGTGCATGTGCGACTATATACTGCTGATTTATGTAATTACCTAATGCTTTAACTTCCTGATTTTACAAGGAAGTGTAGAATGATTTATAATGTAATAATTAATGAAATGTGCACGAGAGTGGAGAAAGGAATTCACCTAGACGTTGTGTAAGTTCCATTCATAATATGTAGCGGCTGTGTATTTTGTTTGTAATAAATGTTAAATGCGTCTGCAGACACAAAAGAATACTTGTTGAGCATTTCATTGTGTTCGGCTTGAATGGTATTTTATTGCAGTCGGTCATGCCTGCAATTCTTCAGGTATTAGGAGTGCCAGTGGTTCCCGCTGACTTCCGAGATCCCTTGTGCCTCTCACATGCCAAGTGAGTCCCGGGGTCTTTTATATCCCTAGCATTAGACCCTTTTAAGACTTGATTTTTATACTCTCGTATTCGAGGGTCTGAACGTTAATATAAGCTGAACGTTAATAGCAGTCTTCACAAAACCTGACTTGCCTTCTCATTTGACTGACATCCTTATAGCCAGAAAGTGACCAAGGTTTTTCCTTGACTTTCTTCTGAACTCGGCTGCCATGTATTACATGAGCGTCTGGAGTACAAAACCACTGTGCATGCAGGTTATGACTAGCACATTGTGGGGAAAACCAGGCTTTTTACCTTGGGCATCGTTACTGTGTAGTTGCTTTACGAATGGCCATGTGAAATAAAGAAAAACAAAACCACAATTAAATAAAAGTTTAACATATTAAAATGGGATAGGGAGGTGGGAGGCATTCTTTTTATTTCACCGACCCGACCAACCAGACCGAAAAACTAACTAAAACTAACTAATGGGTTAATTAATTATTTTAATTTTGGTTACTTTCGCGTCGCGGGGTATTTTGCAATTGCTCCTTAAAGGGTAACTGAGTAGTGTATGTGGCTACTCTGGCACACTTTGACCTTTAGAGAAATATGATAAAGGTCATATGAATATGTATAATTATGATATGAATATGTATAATTATGATATGAATATTTAATAGGGTAGGATTAAAAGTTCTGGCACAATTTGACCTTTTGGGTATGAAAATGAATAGAGGATGGTGTTATAGGGTTAACAAATTGAGTACAGTTTGACCTTTTGGTATGGAAATTAATAATAGGATGATAATATAGGGTTAAAACATTGAGTACAGTTTGACCCGTTGTACAGGAAATACTGTATAATGTATGGAACAACTATACACATTTCTGGCACAGTTTGACCTTAGTTATGAATTTATTGCGAGTCATGGTGCAATACTGCGCAATCAGTGGGTGGTTGATAATCCTTAGTGCATACATCTGGGAGGTACATCCGGGAAGTGTTCATGGTGCAGATAGTGGAGGTCGGAGCCGATTGAAGTATTTTGTGTATAGGAAGTTCAAGAGATAGTTAAAAGATGTCTTATAAATATAACAATTTCTGGCACAGTTTGACCTTAGTTATGAATTTATTGCAAGTGCGGTGCAATACTGCACAATCAGTGGGGTGGTTTATAATCCTTAGTGTATACATCCTAGAAGAACATATGGGAAGTGTGGTATTAATGACCACCCTGTATGTGTTGGAAGCGAATAAGATTATTACTTGGTCAAATATACTGCGAGTGTACATCCCGGAAGTGTTGATGGTGCAGATAGTGGGGGTCGGAATCGATTGAAGTATTTTGCGTAGAAAATTCAGGAAAATAGTTTGTAGATGTCTATGATAAATACATGTGTTGAAATATTTTAAAGCTGAAAGGCACCAGCGAGAAATATTTCTTCAACTACCCACTTCCAAGCCTCTCAGAACTGTATAATTTCAGTGTATAACTTGTATTCATGAGCTTGGCGCACGGACGGATTTGTTTGCGTATTTTCTTGATTCTCCCCTCAACATGTCTTTCTCAAAGCAACATCGCCATCATGTGTAGCAGTAATGTAAAATGTTTACTCGCAGTAAAAACACACCTTCCTTCGAGCCTGATTCGAACCAGCGACCTATGGATGAATGTTCAACAGTCCCCATTAATCACGGACTGACGTGCCTACAGTCCACCGCTCTACTAACGGATCTACCGAATGATGCTCGTTCAATAAACCTAACGTTAAAGTTGTATGCAATTGTTGTGGTTATACATGTTCATTTATGCAATTGACTGCTACCTGACCTCCGTTAGAGACAATTCCGAATAGTGTTTGCCTGAATACCAGACAAACAAGCAAATTGTGAGGGGGTTTTGATGCTTGTTGTTCCATTTAATACAGAAAAACGGTAAAATCGGGTTAATTGTAATACTAAATATTTAGTTGAAATGCGAGACGACCGATTTATTGATTGAGCTGACTTCCTACATTGATGAGGACCACATGATTGAGAGGTTAATTCTCAATCAACGTTATTAAAGCCAAATCGGGGATAATGACAAGTGGCCCGGTTAGCTCAGTTGGTAGAGCATCAGACTTTTAATCTGAGGGTCATGGGTACGAGTCCCACACCGGGCGAATAACATTTTACTCTGTCTTTTCTAGGCACCAGCGAGAAACATTTCCTCAACTACCCACTTCCAAGCCTCTCAGAACTGTATAATTTTAGTGTATAACTTGTATTCTTGAGCTTGGTGCACGGACGGATTTGTTTGCGTATTTTCTTGGTTCTCCCCTCAACATGTCTTTCTCAAAGCAACATCGCCATTATGTGTAGCAGTAATGTAAAATTTTACTCGCAGTCAAAACACACCTTCCTTCGAGCCTGATTCGAACCAGCGACCTATGGATGAATGTTCAACAGTCCCCATTAATCACGGACTGACGTGCCTACAGTCCACCGCTCTACTAACGGATCTACGGAATGATGCTTGTTCAATAAACCTAACGTTAAAGTTGTATGCAATTGGTGTGGTTATACATGTTCATTTATGCAATTGACGGCTACCTGACCTCCGTTACAGACAATTCCGAATATTGTTTGCCTGGATACCAGACAAACAAGCAAATTATGAGGGGGTTTTGATGCTTGTTGTTCCATTTAATACAGAAAAACGGTAAAATCGGGTTAATTGTAATAATAAATATTTAGTTGAAATGCGAGACGACCGATTGATTGATTGAGCTGACTTCCTACATTGATGAGCACCGCATGATTGAGAGGTTAATTCTCAATCAACGTTATTAAAGCCAAATCGGGGATAGTGACAAGTGGCCCGGTTAGCTCAGTTAGTAGAGCATCAGACTTTTAATCTGAAGGTCATGGGTTCGAGTCCCATACCGGCGAATAACATTTTACTTTGTCATTTCTAGGCACCAGCGAGAAATATTTCTTCAACTACCCACTTCCAAGCCTCTCAGAACTGTATAATTTCAGTGTATAACTTGTATTCATGAGCTTGGCGCACGGACGGATTTGTTTGCGTATTTTCTTGATTCTCCCCTCAACATGTCTTTCTCAAAGCAACATCGCCATCATGTGTAGCAGTAATGTAAAATGTTTACTCGCAGTAAAAACACACCTTCCTTTGAGCCTGATTCGAACCAGCGACCTATTGATGAATGTTCAACAGTCCCCATTAATCACGGACTGACGTGCGTACAGTCCACCGCTCTACTAACGGATCTACCGAATGATGCTCGTTCAATAAACCTAACGTTAAAGTTGTATGCAAAAGTAGGGATATGCCGATTGTAGACCAAATCTTAAAAACTAAATTTGGTCTGATATCAAAAAAACTCACAAAAAACTAGTTTTATTTATCTTGCGAGAATCTTGCGAGCGCCCTCTATAGGTTAAGACAAATTTTGTTGTATCTTGGTTTACTCTCAATAAAATTTAAATAAAACAATTATTATAATACTTATATTATAAAGTATGATGAAGAAACCAACACCAATAGGATACGGACGTTGGTCTAAATCAACCTTGCAAAAATATGTAGAGCGAAATAATATCACGATCTCAGGGCGGAGCCTACGCCGGAACTATATCGACGCCATTGGAATAGAGGAGAATAAATATAAAAACTTGAATCGCAAGAGACTCGATGAGCTCAAACAAATCATAGACGACCAAGAGTTACAATTTACACCAACTGGTAAACGAGGCCGATTTTTACGAAAGGATTTAATTTCAGCGATTAAATCGTATAAAAACCCCGATAGCTTCAGAGAGGCAGATTTTCAAGTACATAGAGCTTTTGGTTACAGTTATAGAAACTGGGAGCTGACGCCTAGGTTGTTTAACAACGACGTAGAGCAATTCTTTAATACACACGTGAAGCAGATTGAAAAAATTGTTACGTCGGAGCTGAGAGATCTATCGACCATAAAAGTTCAATTAGGATTTAAAGCGAAATACGATAAAACAAATCAAGACGGCTTAGTAGAAACCAGCGCTTTTACCTTTTTTAGTAAAAAGCTAGTTGTTTTAAACGAGAGTCAGATAAAACAAACAGTAAAAGATCAAATCTTTAAAATAAAAGAAAAACACGCCAAAAATACGAGACAAGGATGGGGTTGGAGCCTCGTTAAAATACTCGCGTTTTATATCAACATCGACCGATATAACCCTATGAGTGGAAACTCTTATATAGAATTACCGCCTTTTTTAGTAAACAAAAAGGCTTTTATTAACGTCAGAAACAAAGACAACGAATGTTTACGGTGGTGTTTGAGAGCCGCTCTCGGCAAGTATACTGACAAAATAAAACAACATGTAAAAGACAAACCCGATTTTAAAATCCACAAAGACAGGCCATCAATTTATGATAAAAACGATGGATTAAATTTTAAAGACGTAGACTTTCCCGTTCGAATCAATCAAATAAAAAAGATAGAGAGACAAAACAATCTTAGTATAAATGTGTTTGCGTACGAAGAGGCTGAAGAAGTACGACCGTTATATTTATCTAAAAACGCCAACGACCCCACAGTCATAAATCTGCTGTTGTTTTCCTCAGGCAAAACGAATCACTATTGTTGGATAAAACATATGTAACCAACCAGACTGTTACGCTGCCTGGTACTTGTAGGTTATTTTGTTTGCACTGTAAATAGCGCCACCAATTGAAATTATTATATTGTATAACTGAGTCGCCTGGCGGCGCCCTATAGTAATCAATTTACATATGGCATGCTGTGCGCTAGTAGTCAGCTGATTTTAGAATGACTATGCTCGGGTTTTATTTTGATAAATTCCTTGCATTCCACTTAGTTTTCTTGTTGGACGCGTGGTCTTATAGAGAGTCACTCTGTAGCTGAGCCAGCAACGCAGCACATGCCTTTGCTTTGCATATGCCAATACATGTACTTTCGTTGACGTATTTGCCAACACACTTTGCAAACGTTGGTGCACACATTAAAAAAATATTATGTCTTAGGACAAGTTTCACGTCTTCTTGGAGGCATGTGAGGTGTGGGGCCGCTTTGGTCGGGTACTGGATTCTGGAGTTGAGGCATTTAGTGTTGCGTCTTCAGGGTTGTTTAATACACCTTGAATAGACCTTATGGCTGTCGTTTTGGGTGGTGGTTGTCGTTTTGGATAGTAGTTGTCGTTTTTGATAATTAACAGTCATCGTTTTTAATAGCGGTTGTTGTGTTAAAATCGATTGTCATATTTGTATAGTTGTCATACCAAATTTGGTGGAAATATTGTAAATTGAATTGTCTATGTAATATCCAGCTTGCATATCAAATGTGTGCAACTGTTTGCAACTGTGCCAACTGTTGACAAATTATATAAAAATCAATAACATTTTAGATATATATTTTCTTCAAGAAAACAAGTTTGCTTTCCTGTCCTAAATTTGTGCAGTAGCCCTTCCGTATCGGTTACAAAAATGGCGTAGTCGGCAGGATAGGATTTTAAGCATTCTTTTCTACAATTTGTGATTTCTGTCAGAAGTTTGAATTAATCACATTTATAAAAATATTTAAAATAAAAACATAATAAAACGACAGCCAAAAAGGTTTTTCAGGTGGCGAGACTACCAGTGGTGATCTACAGTTGGACCTTGCTGAGCTCTAGCCATTCTACACCTGACCTGGCCGGGCCAGCTTCGTCTTTTGCCTGGGGCCAGCTTCGTCTTTTGCCTGGGACCAGCTTCGTCTTTTGCCTGGGGCCAGCTTCGTCTTTTGCCTGGGGCCAGCTTCGTCTTTTGCCTGGGGCCAGCTTCGTCTTTTGCCTGGGGCCAGCTTCGTCTTTTGCCTGGGGCCAGCTTCGTCTTTTGCCTGGGGCCAGCTTCGTCTTTTGCCTGGGGCCAGCTTCGTCTTTTGCCTGGGGCCAGCTTCGTCTTTTGCCTGGGGCCAGCTTCGTCTTTTGCCTGGGGCCAGCTTCGTCTTTTGCCTGGGGCCAGCTTCGTCTTTTGCCTGGGGCCAGCTTTGTCTTTTGCCTGGGGCCAGCTTCGTCTTTTGCCTGGGGCCAGCTTCGTCTTTTGCCTGGGGCCAGCTTCGTCTTTTGCCTGGGGCCAGCTTCGTCTTTTGCCTGGGGCCAGCTTCGTCTTTTGCCTGGGGCCAGCTTCGTCTTTTGCCTGGGGCCAGCTTCGTCTTTTGCCTGGGGCCAGCTTCGTCTAGAACTAGACAGTTTTGCAGAAAAGGCCAGTATCTTTTGCATGAGCAAAATCTAGTGACCGGGATAGTTGTGTTCCCAAGCTTAGAGAGAGTCCATTTTGTTTAATAACTTTAAATTGTAATTGTATATTGGTGTATTTTTTGTCTTGGTGACATATTTGATAATACACAAATCTTATTTGAGCACTTAATTATCACCATTGATTGTTGTAAGGTATTTAAAGTGATTTATTGGGTGTTAGGGTTAAACAAAAAAAAATTAAAACAAATATTAGTGTATTTTTGAAGCACTGTTTATATTACCTAATAGCTTGTGTATTGTACTCCGGACAGGGATTGATGTCCGAGGGTTTAATTTTTCGTCACAATTGCACATGTTCATGTCGTAAATGTAGATTGTGTACAAATATTGTATGCAGATAATGATTGTCTCTAGACAATGTCTCTAGACATACATGTAGATTGTGTATTGTTTTATGACTTTTTGGGTCATTACTTTTGTGACATGGGATTTCTTGGAAGTATGGAGGATTGAGGTTGGGTGTTGGTTTTAACCCTGGTGCAGTTTTCTTCTCTTTTTTGCATTATCTGCAGGTTGTGAGACTAACCGGACCATTGCGGTTCCTACCTCCACATGCCTCACTCTTCAACTTCACTTCTTTACCCGATGCATGCTGCGAAGGTAATGTTTTTATGCCTAGTGCCTGCCTTGCTCGTTACGTGTACACTTTATTTAAACTTACATGTACTAACCTCTTACCCATGTAATCAGCAGCATATATTATTTACAACCATGGCCAAGGGAGGATCATCTTTTGGGTCTGAAGCAGAGATGGCTGCTCAGATTAATAAACTTCAAGAACAGCTAAAATTATTGACTTTAGAAGTAAATCCTAAATCAAATCCAGCATTTCTTCTAATGCCTAGTCAAAAGAAGTTGTCATCGTATTCTGGCGCACACGACTCTTCTGTAAAACTTGAAGATTGGATTTGTGATGTCATAGCTGCTGTAAGATCACGACCTCTGTCCGAGGAAAGTAAAATAGATTTTGTTTTCCAGCATCTTACTGGGCCTGCTAGAGAAGAGGTAAAATTTAGAACACATAAATCTGTCGAGGATATCCTCAAAGTTCTTCGTGAAGTTTTTGGGGATCAGGGATCATCAGTGAAATTGCAAAGGGCTTTTTTTGAAAGGAAGCAATTACCTAGAGAGAATATTAGAGACTTTTCACATGCCTTACTTGATATTTTTGACAGAGCTTGCAGAAAATCTCCCCATTTAGCTATGCACAAAGAACAACTGTTATGTGATCAACTAGCTGATGGTGTAGAAGATAGCCTCCTTAGGAAGCAGTTGCGCAAGAGAGTCAAAGATGCCCCTGGTATTGGTTTTTTTAGATTGAGAACCGAAGCTATTGATTGGGAGGAGGAGCCTACTGATGTTAAAGAGACGGTCTTTGTTCAGTCCGCTAAAACATCTCTGGTGGCTGAAACTCAAACCTTATTGGATATTGTTCAAAAACAGCAGCAGCAGATTCAGCAACAGCAAAAACAGATTGATGAAGTTACAAGTTTAGTCCATAAACACATACAAGGAAAAGATGAGCCTAAGAAAGCTGATCGAAGAACGGATCAAAGACAAACAGGTAGAACTAAATTGAATTGTACTTTTTGTAATCTCTCTGGACATACAAGAGATAGATGTTTTAGGTTTCAATTGAAACAGGCCAACGGAACCATTGAGCAACTTAAGAAAGAGATAGGAGGAAAGTCCCCTTCGGGAAACTAACCTCTCCCGTCGCGACGAGTCCAGCGGTAGGGAGGCATGGAGTGGACTCAATTTTATCTGATAACTGTAGACCTCATTTGATTGGAGCATGTCCAACAGTTATGGTCAAGTTTGGTGAAAAAGATGTCAATTGTCTCATTGACACTGGTTCAATGGTGTCTACCCTTACGGAGGAATGTTTTCTTGCTTTATTTAAGCCTAGTGGAACAGAAATACATAATGACATTCTTTGGTTAAAGATTACTTCTGCCACTGGCCTGGAAATACCATATGTTGGATATATCGAGACGGATGTATTACTAGATGGAATAATTATTCCACAAGTTGGTATTTTGATAGTGAAGGATACAGGTGACGATGAACATAGACAGCAGAAGAGACTAGTGCCTGGTTTACTGGGTATGAACATCTTGCAACCCCTCTGGGATTCCATGAAGGAGGGCAATATGGATTCTTCTTCTGGTGCGTCATTTTTACAATCGCTTTCGCCTTTATTTAACTTGGTGAATAATAAGGAGCAATCGGAGGTTGGTTTTGTCAGAGTTGCTTCTGGTCAGAACATCTTTATTCCTCCAGAATGTAGTACGACAGTGATAGCTGAGACGACTTGTCCATTCTCTGGTTTTGCAGTAGTGGAACCACTAAGGAGTAGTGATAATTTGCCAGTTGGTATACTTACAGCTTCTACACTTGTTGAAGCTGGGCATACATTTCCTGTTAGGATTGACAACATTTCTTCTGCTGGATTTATTTTACATCCTAAAACTCGCATCGGAGTTCTACATAGCATAGCTGGTGTGGTTCATAATAATACCGAGGTTCAATTTCAGGTGTCTGTTAACCACATTCAGATTTCTAGAGTGGAAAATACAAATGCATCTTTGTCAGAATCAACGATACCAGTGGATTTGACAGGTTTTTCTGGAACCGATGAAGAGTTGATGGAGGTGAACAAATTGTTAAATAAACACAGGGATATTTTTGCTGATCACGAGTTTGATTTAGGTGAGACAAGTACGATAGAACATCGTATTTACACAACTGATTCTGAGCCGGTAGCTCAAACCTTTCGTAGGATTCCTCCTAACCAATATGAACAGGTTAAACAACACATACAAAATTTACTAGATCATGGTTTGGTGACTGAGAGCTATAGCCCTTATGCTGCACCTATTGTGCTTGCTAGGAAGAAAGATGGATCTTTAAGAATGTGCGTTGATTATCGTCGCTTGAATAAAAAAACTAAGAAAGATTCCTTCCCTTTGCCTAGAATTTCGGAATTTCTTGATGCTGCAGTGGGAGCCAAATATTTTTCATCTTTGGATTTGGTAAGCGGTTATCATCAGGTCAGAGTTCGGAAAGAAGATCGGGAAAAGACTGCTTTTGTCACTCCCATGGGTTTATACGAGTATGTACGTATGCCTTTCGGTCTTTGTGGGGCCCCGGCGACCTTTCAAAGGTTGATGCAGCGATGTGTTGGTGATTTAGTTTATCAGATGCTTTTCGTCTATTTAGATGATATTTGCATATATTCAACAACATTTTCGGACCATCTAAAACATCTTGATATGGTCTTCACACGACTAAAACAACATGGGCTCAAACTCAAACCTACAAAATGTCACTTGTTCTGCAAGGAAATAAAATATCTTGGTCATGTTCTTTCTGATCAGGGAATTTCTGTTGATGATGAGAAGACAAAATGTATATGTGAATGGCCAGTGCCTACCACCGTGAAGAAGCTCCGCTCTTTTCTGGGATTCGCTTCTTATTACCGTCGGTATATTCCTAATTTTGCACATATAGCCCGTCCATTGCATACTTTGGTTGGAGTTACTCAGGCACATGATCCCAAGTTCTTTCGGAATAGATGGTCATCTGAATGTCAAGAAGCGTTCGATTTGTTAAGGTCTAGTTTCACTAGCACTCCAATATTAGCATTTGCTGACTTTTCTAAGCCTTTTATTCTCGATATTGATGCCAGCCAGTCCGGGCTTGGTGCCGTTTTATCGCAGACTCGGGAAGGTGCTGAGAGAGTTGTTGCTTATGCTAGCCGCACTCTTAGAAACAGCGAGAAAAATATGGAGAAGTATAGTTCTAGGAAGTTGGAGTTGCTTGGTCTTAAATGGGCTGTGACAGATAAATTTAAAGATTATTTATATGGCTCACGTGTTGTGGTCCGTACTGACAATAATCCTTTGACTCATTTAGATACTGCCAAGTTGAGTGCTGTGGAGCAGAGATGGGTCGGTGAACTAGCATCGTTTGATCTTCAAATTGTTTATCGCCCTGGACGTGTTAACAAGAATGCTGACGCACTTTCTCGTCAGAATGAAGAACATCCAATTCATGTTGAAGAGGTTATTGCACATCATATAACCTTTAATTCACTTGTGATTCCTGCATAATTATGTTCGTAAATAAATGAATCTGCATCTGATTTGGGAGGGAGTAGAATACAATCAATTATTGTGAACCATATTTCTGCATTTCCATCATGTACTGCTGAAGAGTTGGGTGAACTACAAAGGAAGGATCCAGACATTGGTAATTTTCTGAAATATTTCACAATGGGACAAATGCCATCTACACGACAGCGCGCGAATGAGTCTAAACATGTACAAACCATGCTATCTCAGATGAAACGGTTTTCTGTTGATGATAATGTTTTGTATAGGGATGTAAAAGACCCCAAGTTGGGAGATTTACACCAAACTGTTTTACCTACATCTTTGAAGTCCAAGGTTTTGGTTTGCCTTCATGATCAATTTGGTCATCAAGGTATTGAAAGAACTTGTGCTTTACTTCGTGAACGATGTTATTGGCCAAGTATGCATTTCGATGTACGACAGTGGATTGGAAATTGTGAGCGATGTACAGTTGCTAAACTTCCCCGTCCTTCCATAAGGAATCCTATGAGTCATTTAGTGGCTAGTAGGCCTTTGGAAGTTTTAGCTATTGATTTTACTTTGTTGGAACCTACCAGTGATGGATTGGAAAACGTTCTTGTGATAACCGATGTTTTTTCAAAATTCACTATTGCTGTGCCGACGAAGGATCAAACTGCAGAAACGACGGCTTCAGTTCTAGTGAAAGAGTGGTTTCTAAAATATGGTGCACCGCAAAGAATTCATTCTGATCAGGGAAGACAGTTCGAGTCTGAACTGGTTTCCAATCTTTGCAACATATATAACATAACTAAAACACGTACAACCCCGTACCACCCTCAAGGGAATGCTCAATGCGAGCGATTTAATAGAACAATGCATGATCTGCTACGCACACTCTCTGCTACGCAGAAGCGTAATTGGTCAAAATATCTTCCTGAACTAACATATGCATACAATTCAACACCACATTCTTCCACGAGACTCTCACCATTTTATATCATGTTTGGGAGAAAGCCTTGTTTGCCGGTAGATGCTTTGTTAGATAGGAAGGAGAAAGATACAGCAGAGCGCAAGGATTGGGTTTCCTTACATCAAGAACGACTAAAGAAAGCATATCAAATCGCTACAGACAAGAATAAACAAGAACGGATCAGAAATAAACATATTTATGATCGCAAGGCTAATCCAAATATTTTCAAAATTGGAGATCATGTATATCGTCGAAATCATGCCAAGGGTCGTAATAAAATTCAAGATAAATATAATCCTCAAATTTATGTCATCATTGATCAGCTTGATCCTGATAACTTTGTATATACTATAGATTTGTCTGAAGGTGGTGGTGACAGGAGGAATATCAATTCCATGGAGTTGAAACGTGTCCCCTCTGTTCTTTTGGACATGTCTGTTTTAAGATCGGTGGATGAATCTACATTTGAACATATTGAGCAGGCTTTGTCAGTTGATTCTGAATCCGACGATTCAGATGATTTGGACATTGCGGTTGTAATGCCTTCTTGTGGCGTTAATGGTAAGAAGCAAAAAACAGCTCTTCCAAGAAAGTCTTCTCGTAAGAATAAGGGAAAACATAGTAATCCTTATCATTTGCCAACATCTGTCTATTCAAGACAACAGACTGCCAATGCCTTTCTTGACGACAAGTCTTTATTTTGTCTTGTGGCCATTATAATACTTTTTATCATAGTGATTTTCACATCCAATATGCCGGTATCTCTTAAAATCACTTCCGCTCTTATGGTTATTGTTATCACATTTATTTACTTCAACAGTATACCATGGTTGCAGTATTGGGATACATTACAAATATTCGCCAGGTCTGCCCTACAACATCTGAAGGAATATTGTCCTGGTTGAGATTGCATTTAACATATCTTTAGTGTTGCAGAAGTCCCTTTGGAGGCAAGTTGAGTCTGTATTATAGAAGTTTTCTTCTTATTTTGAAGTTATTTATTGTGGTGGACCATATAGAGGTTATCTCGTTGCTTGCGTTGTGCAAGTTATGGGTAATCCACCCTTACTTCGATATTCTCAACTTTGTTGACTATTGCGGTGATCTGCATGTTGCATTTTGATTGATAGTTTCATGTAGATTTTTGTGAATTCTCTCGAATTTATAATATACTGATAGCTCATTGGAGGTTATCTCGTTTCCTTTTGGTAGGAATGGGCACTATATCAGTTTACTTCTTGAGATATTCCTAATGCTTGTATATTGGGATTGTTGTGATAATCCCAACAGAAGAAATTTTGTCAAAATTAATCTTTGGATGATTGTAACCAACCAGACTGTTACGCTGTCTGGTACTTGTAGGTTATTTTGTTTGCACTGTAAATAGCGCCACCAATTGAAATTATTATATTGTATAACTGAGTCGCCTGGCGGCGCCCTATAGTAATCAATTTACATATGGCATGCTGTGCGCTAGTAGTCAGCTGATTTTAGAATGACTATGCTCGGGTTTTATTTTGATAAATTCCTTGCATTCCACTTAGTTTTCTTGTTGGACGCGTGGTCTTATAGAGAGTCACTCTGTAGCTGAGCCAGCAACGCAGCACATGCCTTTGCTTTGCATATGCCAATACATGTACTTTCGTTGACGTATTTGCCAACACACTTTGCAAACGTTGGTGCACACATTAAAAAAATATTATGTCTTAGGACAAGTTTCACGTCTTCTTGGAGGCATGTGAGGTGTGGGGCCGCTTTGGTCGGGTACTGGATTCTGGAGTTGAGGCATTTAGTGTTGCGTCTTCAGGGTTGTTTAATACACCTTGAATAGACCTTATGGCTGTCGTTTTGGGTGGTGGTTGTCGTTTTGGATAGTAGTTGTCGTTTTTGATAATTAACAGTCATCGTTTTTAATAGCGGTTGTTGTGTTAAAATCGATTGTCATATTTGTATAGTTGTCATACCAAATTTGGTGGAAATATTGTAAATTGAATTGTCTATGTAATATCCAGCTTGCATATCAAATGTGTGCAACTGTTTGCAACTGTGCCAACTGTTGACAAATTATATAAAAATCAATAAAATTTTAGATATATATTTTCTTCAAGAAAACAAGTTTGCTTTCCTGTCCTAAATTTGTGCAGTAGCCCTTCCGTATCGGTTACACATATATCTAGAATATTTGTTAACCAAACGAAACACCAGCATAAAACATACGTCTGTTTCAGATGTTTGGCGCACTACAACACACGAGACAAGTTGGACAGGCATACGCAAGATTGCGAGGGAATAGATGTGCCACCATCTAAGGCCGTCTTTCCAAAAGGTTTTAACGACGACCCTCCGATATTAAAATTTAAAAATCACAAGTTTGCGCAAGACGCACCTTTTGTCATTTACGCCGACTTTGAATCGATATTAAAAAAATTAAAACCTCAAGAGGCAAACACGCAGGAGACTCAAGTTCACAAAGCTTGCGGTTATTCGTTGATCGCTTTAAGGTGCGACGGTAAAGTTAAATTTCAAGAGACCTATAGAGGAACAGATGCCGTGACCAAGTTCTTAGACTCGGCGTTGCGTTTAAGATACAAAGTAAACAAAGTTCTTAAAAACCCCAAACCCATAGACTTTACCACAAGTAACAACATCGACCACCAAAACACGGACACGTGTTGGATTTCCCAGAAGTCAATATACCCCAACTACTATTTAAACTGTCGGTGCCCTATACCGAAAGAACCTCGCACTAACGAAGAAAAGAAAGAATATTGGTACGTAAACAAAAAAGGATTTAAAGAGTCAAAGTGTCTAAAGTGTAAAAAGCGTATCAACAAATTTAGAAAGGTGAGAGATCACTGCCATATCACAGGCAAATACAGAGGAGCCGCGCACGCTTATTGCAATCTAAAACTGCAGGTGGTGCCTAAGAAAACCCCAATACCCGTCATCTTTCACAATTTACAAAATTACGACGCTCATTTAATCATGCAAGGTTTGTCTAATACTAAAAAAAATATCAATTTTATTCCCAGCAACTCGGAAAAATACATTTCGTTTTCGATCGGTAATCTGAGATTTATAGACTCGTTTAAATTTATGGCAACGTCGTTGGATAGACTAGTCAACGCGTGTCCCAAAGAGGCGTTTACTCTACTCAGATAACGCTATAAAGATCAAAATGTCGACCTGCTCTTACAAAAAGGTGTTTACCCGTATGAGTATATGGACTCGTTCGATAAGTTTGAAGAGACGAGCTTACCAAGCATCGACGAGTTTTATAGCAGCCTCAAAGACTCGAATATCTCGCAAGACGATTATTCTAAGGCTCAACAAGTGTGGAACGAATTTAACGTCAAACACTTGGGCGAATATCACGACTTATATGTGACAACCGACGTGTTACTTTTGGCAGGTGTGTTTGAAAATTTTAGAAAAATGTGTAAAAAGAACTAAAAGTTAGATCCCGCTAACTATTATACCTCTCCTGGGTTATCGTGGGACGCGCTATTAAAACACTCGGGAGTCGAGCTCAAGTTATTGGAAGACGTCGACAAACATCTGTTTTTTGAAAAAGCAAAAAGAGAAGGACTATCGAGCGTGGGTAGTTCTAGGTACTACAAAGCAAACAATAAATATCTACCCGATTTTAAAACGGACGAGCCATCGACTTACATCATGTATCTTGACGCCAACAATTTGTACGGTTGGGCCATGAGTCAATATTTACCATACGCCGATTTTAAATGGGTAAAACCCAAAGAATTTACGACGGAAAGCATTATGTCAATTTCAGAAACGTCCGATATAGGGTGTCTGTTGGAGGTAGACTTAGATTACCCCAACGCTTTGCACGATTGGCACAATGATTTTCCGCTAGCCCCCGAAAATATCAAAGTACCCAAAGAGTGGTTATCTGAGTATCAACTGGGGTTGTTAACCGGTCTGAACGAATCTAAATTAATAGCCACTCTATACAACAGACGTAAATATGTCCTGCACTACAGATCGTTACAACAGTATCTCGATCTTGGATTACAACTCAAAAAAGTACATCGCGTATTAAAATTTAAGCAAGCGCCTTGGATGAAAGAGTACATAGACAAAAACACTCGACTAAGAGCTAAAGCAACGTCCGACTTTGAAAAAGACTTTTTTAAGCTCATGAACAACAGCGTTTTTGGAAAGACGATGGAAAACGTGAGAAATAGAACGGATGCGTTTTTGCTCAGAGACGACCAAGTTTCCAAATATAAAGCGTTGGTGCGTAAACCGAGCTATAAAAATACGACGATTTTTACCGATTGCAATCTATCGTTTATCGAAATGTATAAGACCAAGACGCTATTAAACAAACCTATTTATGCGGGAGTGAGTATTTTAGACCTCTCAAAAACTCTCATGTACGACTTTTATTACAACCACCTCAAAGAGACCTATATAGACCGAGTAGGGTTACTTTATACCGATACGGACAGTCTACTCTTGAGCGTTGAGACGGACGATGTTTATGAAGATATACAAAAAGACTCTGACTTGTATGACCTGTCAAACTACGATTCCTCTCACAACATCTATGACTCTAAAAACAAAAAGGTCATCGGTAAATTTAAAGACGAGTTTGGTGGAAAACCAGTCAGCGAATGCGTTTGCTCAAGACCAAAGATGTACTCGATTTTAACCTCTGACTCTAACCTTAAAAAAGCCAAAGGGGTCACAAAGTCGGTCACCGACAAAAAATTAAGTCACGAGCGTTATCAAAAAAAAGAATCTCAGCTAGACACGATGACGTACATCAGATCAAAAAATCACGCGTTATACACCATTGAGCAAAACAAACTGTCGTTGAGCCCGTTAGACACAAAGCGGTATATACTCCCAAACGGAACGTCTACTCTAGCTTTTGGTCACTATAAACTAGGACGTAACTCGGTGTCTGGTGGAACGACTTGAAGCTCTTGACTAACGAAACTTCGATTGGGACCTTTCTTGAGATAGTAAAGAGCGGGCTGGTTGTCTACTTTGATCGCGCGATCCAACCCAAAAACCTCGAGACTCCAAATAGGATCGGTCGCTCGCCTGCGTTCTCCTCCCTCTAACTCACCAGGCGCGTAAAGATATCTACAAATATCGCCTTTTCTCACCAACTCTTTTTCTACACCTGGAGAAGAACTGATTTGACGAACTTGCGTTTCTTGCATGGCGAGCTTAGGAGTTAGTGGCTCGTAATCTTCCGTAGTTATCAATCTGGTGGTTTCATCGTTTAACGCCGACCGACATCATGAGAGGCCGTTTCTTATCCCACCCCGGACACTATGTGGATCATTATACCAGACAAGTCGGGCGTGGCTACCCCGTCTTTCACGGCGCTCCCACTCAGAAAGGCTTCGGTCTCGGAAATATATTGGGTGGACTCTTCCGAACGGCCATGCCCCTGATCAAGCATGGGGCCAAGACACTGGGCCGTCAAGCCCTCCGCACCGGCTTGGGAGTCGCACAAGACGCTCTCGAAGGGAAGAACATAAAATCGTCGGCACAATCGAGATTCAAACAGACCGGACGTCGTATGGCTAGACGAGCAATTCAGAAGGCGGATTCCCGACCGACCCGACCGGCTAGGCAGGGTATAAAACGAAAAAACAATCGGAAAAGAGCCACTTCCAAATCTGGGAAGCGACCGAGACGATCACTCGACATCTTCGATTAGCCGCTCCGAGACTACCGCTCCATCATGGCACTGCTACACGACCACTCAGAAGAGTGCACAAAGAGTGAACTCGATCTATTTACTCTACCGCCCACCCAGACTAGCATAGAAAAGGGACAGTATGTGGAGTACCACCCCATCTCTAATATCGCCGACGGCGGTCCCATCCAGTTTGTTGTCCCCGGTTCGAGCGAGGAATACATCGACCCTTCCCAGACTCAACTCTACGTCAAGGTGAAGGTAACCAAGGGGGACGGCACCAATCTGGTCGACGCGGACGTGGTCGGTCCGTGCAACCTGTTTTTACAGACCCTCTTCACCCAAGTCGACGTGACCCTGAATGAGCGACTTATTTCTGCCTCCACCCCAACGTACCCGTACAGAGCCATGATCGAGACGTTGCTCAGTTACGACAAGGGTGCCAAGACATCGCAGCTGACGGCTTCGGGTTGGAGTAAAGACACCGCTGGCAAGATGGATAACGTCAACTGTACTGCGGGTGACGCGGAAACAAACGTGGGCTTGAAAAAGAGACGCAGACGCATCTTGAACAGTCGAACCGTAGACCTGATCGGGCCTATACACGGAGATTTGTTCTTCCAAGACAAACATTTGATTAACGGAGTTGATCTGAAAATAAAACTGATTCCCAGCAGCGACGCATTTTGTCTCATGGCTTCCGGGGAAAACCCCGCCTACAAGATAAAGATTATGGACGCGTCTCTGTTTGTAAGGAGGGTCACGGTCAGCTCCGCGGTGATGCTCGGCCACATCAAAGCTCTGGAGAAGGGGACCGCCAAGTATCCCCTCCGACGCGTCGTCTGTAAAATGATGTCCGTACCGAGGGGAAACCTTACACTCACTCAAGATCACGTGTTCTTGGGACAGTTACCCAACAGAATCGTGGTGGGTTGCGTATCCAACGTCGCCTTCAATGGGTCGTATGCTAAAAACCCGTTCAACTTCCAGCATTTCAACGCCAACTACGTGACGGTGCACGTCAACGGCGATCAGATTCCCCACACCCCTCTGAAACCCGATTTCGCCCAAAATAGGAAGAACTGCGTCAGAGCCTACCACACGCTGTTCTCCGGTATGGATAAAATGTACATGAACGAAGGTAACGATATCAGTCTTGACGAATACCCCGACGGGTATACACTGTACGCCTTCGACCTGACCCCCGACTTGGCGTGCGGCGGCCACTTCAGCTTGGTGAAGCATGGAAACCTTCGTCTGGACATGCACTTTGCCGAGCCCCTCGATGAGACCATCAACGTCATCATCTACGCCGAGTTCAACAACATCTTAGAAATTGATCAAGCTCGTAACATCATCTTCGACTACAACAGCTAGACGAAACGACCATGGATACCGACGAAATAACGTCGATCTTAAAGCGTGACCGCTTTACCCGTCAAGTCTTCAGGGGAGTGTTTGCTAGCGACCAATTACCGAGACATCATCTCCCGCATCCCAGCGCCATCGTCGTCAACACGGATCCCTCAACCAAGCCGGGACAGCACTGGGTGGCCATTTACATCACCGGGGACGGCGTGGGAGAATATTTCGATTCTTACGGACAACCCCCGAGCCTGCCGTCTATCGAAACCTTCCTAAACAAGAACGCCCGTCGGACTGTACATAATCGCATTAATTTACAGGGCCCTCTGTCGGCTGTATGCGGTCAATATTCCCTGTTTTTCTTATTACACCGTTGCCGCGATATTGACATGGACACTCTCGTCAATTTTTTTTCAACCGATAAAAGGGGAAATGATATTGCGGTCAACGCGTTTATCAAAACAAACAACGGATCTACCGAATGATGCTCGTTCAATAAACCTAACGTTAAAGTTGTATGCAATTGATGTGGTTATACATGTTCATTTATGCAATTGACGGCTACCTGACCTCCGTTAGAGACAATTCCGAATATTGTTTGCCTGGATACCAGACAAACAAGCAAATTGTGAGAGGGTTTTGATGCTTGTGGTTTCATTTAATACAGAAAAACGGTAAAATCGGGTTAATTGTAATAATAAATATTTAGTTGAAATGCGAGACGACCGATTGATTGATTGAGCTGACTTCATTCATTGATGACCACCACATGACTGAGAGGTTAATTCTCAATCAACGTTATTAAAGCCAAATCGGGAATAATGACAAGTGGCCCGGTTAGCTCAGTTGGTAGAGCATCAGACTTTTAATCTGAGGGTCATGGGTTCGAGTCCCATACCGGGCGAATAACATTTTACTCTGTAATTTCTAGGCACCAGCGAGAAATATTTCTTCAACTACCCACTTGCAAGCCTCTCAGAACTGTATAATTTCAGTGTATAACTTGTATTCATGAGCTTGGCGCACGGACGGATTTGTTTGCGTATTTTCTTGGTTCTCCCCTCAACATGTCTTTCTCGAAGCAACATCGCCATCATGTCGTCACCGTTTTCACGAAGAGGCGAATTTCATGAAAAATCGTCTATTTATCGAAATTATTTTTTTTGATGAAAACGATTAAATATTGCAATTTCTACAACCTGGTGAAGTTATACATCCACAAAATCATTAAAATCACAATTAACCTAATTAACTAATGGGCGAATTGGTCCTCAAGTGCCCTTTTGCGTTTTCACGAAGAGGCAAATTCGAAATAGCGTTGACTTCAACGTGTTTATGAAGGGCACTTTGGTGCGCGTAGTCACTTTAGCGTTTTCACGAAGAGGCGAATTGGGCGAATTGGTCGCGAAGTGGCTTTTAGCGTTTTCACGAAGAGGCAAATTCGAAATAGCGTTGACTTCAACGTGTTTATGAAGGGCACTTTGGTGCGCTTAGTCACTTTAGCGTTTTCACGAAGAGGCGAATTGGGCGAATTGGTCGCGAAGTGGCTTTTATCGTTTTCACGAAGAGACAAATTGGGGGCGCAATGGGAAAATGTATACATTCTGACTCTCACAGCCACGGGCGAATTTGCTAATGTATCGTTTTTTTCGTTTTCACGAAGAGGCAATTCTATTAATTGATTAATTCTGCAAAACTAATCACCTATTTTTCTTAACGTTTGCTATATTTAAGAAGATTGAAATCTCTTCTTTCCCATGATACCTTAATCTTGTATATTCTATGAATATTTATGTTTCAAACTGCCAAACGAAAAAAGGACAAACTTTACAAGCGATTATCTCGAAAGTTTGTTCAGACCGTGAAAGGCTCAATTTGCCTCTTCGTGAAAACGGTGACGATGTGTAGCAGTAATGTAAAATGTTTACTCGCAGTAAAAACACACCTTCCTTCGAGCCTGATTCGAACCAGCGACCTATGGATGAATGTTCAACAGTCCCCATTAATCACGGACTGACGTGCCTACAGTCCACCGCTCTACTAACGGATCTACCGAATGATGCTCGTTCAATAAACCTAACGTTAAAGTTGTATGCAATTGATGTGGTTATGTTCATTTATGCAATTGACGGCTACCTGACCTCCGTTAGAGACAATTCCGAATATTGTTTGCCTGGATACCAGACAAACAAGCAAATTGTGAGAGGGTTTTGATGCTTGTGGTTTCATTTAATACAGACAAACGGTAAAATCGGGTTAATTGTAATAATAAATATTTAGTTGAAATGCGAGACGACCGATTGATTGATTGAGCTGACTTCCTTCATTGATGACCACCACATGACTGAGAGGTTAATTCTCAATCAACGTTATTAAAGCCAAATCGGGAATAATGACAAGTGGCCCGGTTAGCTCAGTTGGTAGAGCATCAGACTTTTAATCTGAGGGTCATGGGTTCGAGTCCCATACCGGGCGAATAACATTTTACTCTGTAATTTCTAGGCACCAGCGAGAAATATTTCTTCAACTACCCACTTGCAAGCCTCTCGGAACTGTATAATTTCAGTGTATAACTTGTATTCATGAGCTTGGCGCACGGACGGATTTGTTTGCGTATTTTCTTGGTTCTCCCCTCAACATGTCTTTCTCGAAGCAACATCGCCATCATGTGTAGCAGTAATGTAAAATGTTTACTCGCAGTAAAAACACACCTTCCTTCGAGCCTGATTCGAACCAGCAACCTATGGATGAATGTTCAACAGTCCCCATTAATCACGGACTGACGTGCCTACAGTCCACCGCTCTACTAACGGATCTACCGAATGATGCTCGTTCAATAAACCTAACGTTAAAGTTGTATGCAATTGATGTGGTTATACATGTTCATTTATGCAATTGACGGCTACCTGACCTCCGTTGGAGACAATTCCGAATATTGTTTGCCTGGATACCAGACAAACAAGCAAATTGTGAGAGGGTTTTGATGCTTGTGGTTTCATTTAATACAGAAAATCGGTAAAATCGGGTTAATTGTAATAATAAATATTTAGTTGAAATGCGAGACAACCGATTGATTGATTGAGCTGACTTCATTCATTGATGACCACCACATGACTGAGCGGTTAATTCTCAATCGACGTTATTAAAGCCAAATCGGGAATAATGACAAGTGGCCCGGTTAGCTCAGTTGGTAGAGCATCAGACTTTTAATCTGAGGGTCATGGGTTCGAGTCCCATACCGGGCGAATAACATTTTACTCTGTAATTTCTAGGCACCAGCGAGAAATATTTCTTCAACTACCCACTTGCAAGCCTCTCAGAACTGTATAATTTCAGTGTATAACTTGTATTCATGAGCTTGGCGCACGGACGGATTTGTTTGCGTATTTTCTTGGTTCTCCCCTCAACATGTCTTTCTCGAAGCAACATCGCCATCATGTGTAGCAGTAATGTAAAATGTTTACTCGCAGTAAAAACACACCTTCCTTCGAGCCTGATTCGAACCAGCGACCTATGGATGAATGTTCAACAGTCCCCATTAATCACGGACTGACGTGCCTACAGTCCACCGCTCTACTAACGGATCTACCGAATGATGCTCGTTCAATAAACCTAACGTTAAAGTTGTATGCAATTGATGTGGTTATGTTCATTTATGCAATTGACGGCTACCTGACCTCCGTTAGAGACAATTCCGAATATTGTTTGCCTGGATACCAGACAAACAAGCAAATTGTGAGAGGGTTTTGATGCTTGTGGTTTCATTTAATACAGAAAAACGGTAAAATCGGGTTAATTGTAATAATAAATATTTAGTTGAAATGCGAGACGACCGATTGATTGATTGAGCTGACTTCCTTCATTGATGACCACCACATGACTGAGAGGTTAATTCTCAATCAACGTTATTAAAGCCAAATCGGGAATAATGACAAGTGGCCCGGTTAGCTCAGTTGGTAGAGCACCAGACTTTTAATCTGAGGGTCATGGGTTCGAGTCCCATACCGGGCGAATAACATTTTACTCTGTAATTTCTAGGCACCAGCGAGAAATATTTCTTCAACTACCCACTTCCAAGCCTCTCAGAACTGTATAATTTCAGTGTATAACTTGTATTCATGAGCTTGGCGCACGGACGGATTTGTTTGCGTATTTTCTTGATTCTCCCCTCAACATGTCTTTCTCGAAGCAACATCGCCATCATGTGTTGCAGTAATGTAAAATGTTTACTCGCAGTAAAAACACACCTTCCTTCGAGCCTGATTCGAACCAGCGACCTATGGATGAGTGTTCAACAGTCCCCATTAATCACGGACTGACGTGCCTACAGTCAACCGCTCTACTAACGGATCTACCGAATGATGCTCGTTCAATAAACCTAACGTTAAAGTTGTATGCAATTGATGTGGTTATACATGTTCATTTATGCAATTGACGGCTACCTGACCTCCGTTAGAGACAATTCCGAATATTGTTTGCCTGGATACCAGACAAACAAGCAAATTGTGAGAGGGTTTTGATGCTTGTGGTTTCATTTAATACAGAAAAACGGTAAAATCGGGTTAATTGTAATAATAAATATTTAGTTGAAATGCGAGACGACCGATTGATTGATTGAGCTGACTTCCTTCATTGATGACCACCACATGACTGAGAGGTTAATTCTCAATCAACGTTATTAAAGCCAAATCGGGAATAATGACAAGTGGCCCGGTTAGCTCAGTTGGTAGAGCACCAGACTTTTAATCTGAGGGTCATGGGTTCGAGTCCCATACCGGGCGAATAACATTTTACTCTGTAATTTCTAGGCACCAGCGAGAAATATTTCTTCAACTACCCACTTCCAAGCCTCTCAGAACTGTATAATTTCAGTGTATAACTTGTATTCATGAGCTTGGCGCACGGACGGATTTGTTTGCGTATTTTCTTGATTCTCCCCTCAACATGTCTTTCTCGAAGCAACATCGCCATCATGTGTTGCAGTAATGTAAAATGTTTACTCGCAGTAAAAACACACCTTCCTTCGAGCCTGATTCGAACCAGCGACCTATGGATGAGTGTTCAACAGTCCCCATTAATCACGGACTGACGTGCCTACAGTCAACCGCTCTACTAACGGATCTACCGAATGATGCTCGTTCAATAAACCTAACGTTAAAGTTGTATGCAATTGATGTGGTTATACATGTTCATTTATGCAATTGACGGCTACCTGACCTCCGTTAGAGACAATTCCGAATATTGTTTGCCTGGATACCAGACAAACAAGCAAATTGTGAGAGGGTTTTGATGCTTGTGGTTTCATTTAATACAGAAAAACGGTAAAATCGGGTTAATTGTAATAATAAATATTTAGTTGAAATGCGAGACGACCGATTGATTGATTGAGCTGACTTCATTCATTGATGACCACCACATGACTGAGAGGTTAATTCTCAATCAACGTTATTAAAGCCAAATCGGGAATAATGACAAGTGGCCCGGTTAGCTCAGTTGGTAGAGCATCAGACTTTTAATCTGAGGGTCATGGGTTCGAGTCCCATACCGGGCGAATAACATTTTACTCTGTAATTTCTAGGCACCAGCGAGAAATATTTCTTCAACTACCCACTTCCAAGCCTCTCAGAACTGTATAATTTCAGTGTATAACTTGTATTCATGAGCTTGGCGCACGGACGGATTTGTTTGCGTATTTTCTTGGTTCTCCCCTCAACATGTCTTTCTCGAAGCAACATCGCCATCATGTGTAGCAGTAATGTAAAATGTTTACTCGCAGTAAAAACACACCTTCCTTCGAGCCTGATTCGAACCAGCGACCTATGGATGAATGTTCAACAGTCCCCATTAATCACGGACTGACGTGCCTACAGTCCACCGCTCTACTAACGGATCTACCGAATGAAGCTCGTTCAATAAACCTAACGTTAAAGTTGTATGCAATTGATGTGGTTATACATGTTCATTTATGCAATTGACGGCTACCTGACCTCCGTTAGAGACAATTCCGAATATTGTTTGCCTGGATACCAGACAAACAAGCAAATTGTGAGAGGGTTTTGATGCTTGTGGTTTCATTTAATACAGAAAAACGGTAAAATCGGGTTAATTGTAATAATAAATATTTAGTTGAATTGCGAGACGACCGATTGATTGATTGAGCTGACTTCATTCATTAATGACCAACACATGACTGAGAGGTTAATTCTCAATCAACGTTATTAAAGCCAAATCGGGAATAATGACAAGTGGCCCGGTTAGCTCAGTTGGTAGAGCATCAGACTTTTAATCTGAGGGTCATGGATTCGAGTCCCATACCGGGCGAATAACATTTTACTCTGTAATTTCTAGGCACCAGCGAGAAATATTTCTTCAACTACCCACTTCCAAGCCTCTCAGAACTGTATAATTTCAGTGTATAACTTGTATTCATGAGCTTGGCGCACGGACGGATTTGTTTGCGTATTTTCTTGGTTCTCCCCTCAACATGTCTTTCTCGAAGCAACATCGCCATCATGTGTAGCAGTAATGTAAAATGTTTACTCGCAGTAAAAACACACCTTCCTTCGAGCCTGATTCGAACCAGCGACCTATGGATGAATGTTCAACAGTCCCCATTAATCACGGACTGACGTGCCTACAGTCCACCGCTCTTCTAACGGATCTACCGAATGATGCTCGTTCAATAAACCTAACGTTAAAGTTGTATGCAATTGATGTGGTTATACATGTTCATTTATGCAATTGACGGCTACCTGACCTCCGTTAGAGACAATTCCGAATATTGTTTGCCTGGATACCTGACAAACAAGCAAATTGTGAGAGGGTTTTGATGCTTGTGGTTTCATTTAATACAGAAAATCGGTAAAATCGGGTTAATTGTAATAATAAATATTTAGTTGAAATGCGAGACGACCGATTGATTGATTGAGCTGACTTCATTCATTGATGACCACCACATGACTGAGAGGTTAATTCTCAATCAACGTTATTAAAGCCAAATCGGGAATAATGACAAGTGGCCCGGTTAGCTCAGTTGGTAGAGCATCAGACTTTTAATCTGAGGGTCATGGGTTCGAGTCCCATACCGGGCGAATAACATTTTACTCTGTAATTTCTAGGCACCAGCGAGAAATATTTCTTCAACTACCCACTTCCAAGCCTCTCAGAACTGTATAATTTCAGTGTATAACTTGTATTCATGAGCTTGGCGCACGGACGGATTTGTTTGCGTATTTTCTTGATTCTCCCCTCAACATGTCTTTCTCGAAGCAAAATCGCCATCATGTGTAGCAGTAATGTAAAATGTTTACTCGCAGTAAAAACACACCTTCCTTCGAGCCTGATTCGAACCAGCGACCTATGGATGAATGTTCAACAGTCCCCATTAATCACGGACTGACGTGCCTACAGTCCACCGCTCTACTAACGGATCTACCGAATGATGCTCGTTCAATAAACCTAACGTTAAAGTTGTATGCAATTGATGTGGTTATACATGTTCATTTATGCAATTGACGGCTACCTGACCTCCGTTAGAGACAATTCCGAATATTGTTTGCCTGGATACCAGACATACAAGCAAATTGTGAGAGGGTTTTGATGCTTGTGGTTTCATTTAATACAGAAAAACGGTAAAATCGGGTTAATTGTAATAATAAATATTTAGTTGAAATGCGAGACGACCGATTGATTGATTGAGCTGACTTCATTCATTAATGACCACCACATGACTGAGAGGTTAATTCTCAATCAACGTTATTAAAGCCAAATCGGGAATAATGACAAGTGGCCCGGTTAGCTCAGTTGGTAGAGCATCAGACTTTTAATCTGAGGGTCATGGATTCGAGTCCCATACCGGGCGAATAACATTTTACTCTGTAATTTCTAGGCACCAGCGAGAAATATTTCTTCAACTACCCACTTCCAAGCCTCTCAGAACTGTATAATTTCAGTGTATAACTTGTATTCATGAGCTTGGCGCACGGACGGATTTGTTTGCGTAATCTACTATTTTCTTGGTTCTCCCCTCAACATGTCTTTCTCGAAGCAACATCGCCATCATGTGTAGCAGTAATGTAAAATGTTTACTCGCAGTAAAAACACACCTCCCTTCGAGCCTGATTCGAACCAGCGACCTATGGATGAATGTTCAACAGTCCCCATTAATCACGGACTGACGTGCCTACAGTCCACCGCTCCACTAACGGATCTACCGAATGATGCTCGTTCAATAAACCTAACGTTAAAGTTGTATGCAATTGATGTGGTTATACATGTTCATTTATGCAATTGACGGCTACCTGACCTCCGTTAGAGACAATTTCGAATATTGTTTGCCTGGATACCAGACAAACAAGCAAATTGTGAGAGGGTTTTGATGCTTGTGGTTTCATTTAATACAGAAAAACGGTAAAATCGGGTTAATTGTAATAATAAATATTTAGTTGAAATGCGAGACGACCGATTGATTGATTGAGCTGACTTCATTCATTGATGACCACCACATGACTGAGAGGTTAATTCTCAATCAACGTTATTAAAGCCAAATCGGGAATAATGACAAGTGGCCCGGTTAGCTCAGTTGGTAGAGCATCAGACTTTTAATCTGAGGGTCATGGGTTCGAGTCCCATACCGGGCGAATAACATTTTACTCTGTAATTTCTAGGCACCAGCGAGAAATATTTCTTCAACTACCCACTTGCAAGCCTCTCAGAACTGTATAATTTCAGTGTATAACTTGTATTCATGAGCTTGGCGCACGGACGGATTTGTTTGCGTATTTTCTTGGTTCTCCCCTCAACATGTCTTTCTCGAAGCAACATCGCCATCATGTGTTGCAGTAATGTAAAATGTTTACTCGCAGTAAAAACACACCTTCCTTCGAGCCTGATTCGAACCAGCGACCTATGGATGAATGTTCAACAGTCCCCATTAATCACGGACTGACGTGCCTACAGTCCACCGCTCTACTAACGGATCTACCGAATGATGCTCGTTCAATAAACCTAACGTTAAAGTTGTATGCAATTGATGTGGTTATACATGTTCATTTATGCAATTGACGGCTACCTGACCTCCGTTAGAGACAATTCCGAATATTGTTTGCCTGGATACCAGACAAACAAGCAAATTGTGAGAGGGTTTTGATGCTTGTGGTTTCATTTAATACAGAAAAACGGTAAAATCGGGTTAATTGTAATAATAAATATTTAGTTGAAATGCGAGACGACCGATTGATAGATTGAGCTGACTTCATTCATTGATGACCACCACATGACTGAGAGGTTAATTCTCAATCAACGTTATTAAAGCCAAATCGGGAATAATGACAAGTGGCCCGGTTAGCTCAGTTGGTAGAGCATCAGACTTTTAATCTGAGGGTCATGGGTTCGAGTCCCATACCGGGCGAATAACATTTTACTCTGTAATTTCTAGGCACCAGCGAGAAATATTTCTTCAACTACCCACTTCCAAGCCTCTCAGAACTGTATAATTTCAGTGTATAACTTGTATTCATGAGCTTGGCGCACGGACGGATTTGTTTGCGTATTTTCTTGGTTCTCCCCTCAACATGTCTTTCTCGAAGCAACATCGCCATCATGTGTAGCAGTAATGTAAAATGTTTACTCGCAGTAAAAACACACCTTCCTTCGAGCCTGATTCGAACCAGCGACCTATGGATGAATGTTCAACAGTCCCCATTAATCACGGACTGACGTGCCTACAGTCCACCGCTCTACTAACGGATCTACCGAATGATGCTCGTTCAATAAACCTAACGTTAAAGTTGTATGCAATTGGTGTGGTTATACATGTTCATTTATGCAATTGACGGCTACCTGACCTCCGTTAGAGACAATTCCGAATATTGTTTGCCTGGATACCAGACAAACAAGCAAATTGTGAGAGGGTTTTGATGCTTGTGGTTTCATTTAATACAGAAAAACGGTAAAATCGGGTTAATTGTAATAATAAATATTTAGTTGAAATGCGAGACGACCGATTGATTGATTGAGCTGACTTCATTCATTGATGACCACCACATGACTGAGAGGTTAATTCTCAATCAACGTTATTAAAGCCAAATCGGGAATAATGACAAGTGGCCCGGTTAGCTCAGTTGGTAGAGCATCAGACTTTTAATCTGAGGGTCATGGGTTCGAGTCCCATACCGGGCGAATAACATTTTACTCTGTAATTTCTAGGCACCAGCGAGAAATATTTCTTCAACTACCCACTTTCAAGCCTCTCAGAACTGTATAATTTCAGTGTATAACTTGTATTCATGAGCTCGGCGCACGGACGGATTTGTTTGCGTATTTTCTTGGTTCTCCCCTCAACATGTCTTTCTCGAAGCAACATCGCCATCATGTGTAGCAGTAATGTAAAATGTTTACTCGCAGTAAAAACACACCTTCCTTCGAGCCTGATTCGAACCAGCGACCTATGGATGAATGTTCAACAGTCCGCATTAATCACGGACTGACGTGCCTACAGTCCACCGCTCTACTAACGGATCTACCGAATGATGCTCGTTCAATAAACCTAACGTTAAAGTTGTATGCAATTGATGTGGTTATACATGTTCATTTATGCAATTGACGGCTACCTGACCTCCGTTAGAGACAATTCCGAATATTGTTTGCCTGGATACCAGACAAACAAGCAAATTGTGAGAGGGTTTTGATGCTTGTGGTTTCATTTAATACAGAAAAACGGTAAAATCGGGTTAATTGTAATAATAAATATTTAGATGAAATGCGAGACGACCGATTGATTGATTGAGCTGACTTCATTCATTGATGACCACCACATGACTGAGAGGTTAATTCTCAATCAACGTTATTAAAGCCAAATCGGGAATAATGACAAGTGGCCCGGTTAGCTCAGTTGGTAGAGCATCAGACTTTTAATCTGAGGGTCATGGGTTCGAGTCCCATACCGGACGAATAACATTTTACTCTGTAATTTCTAGGCACCAGCGAGAAATATTTCTTCAACTACCCACTTCCAAGCCTCTCAGAACTGTATAATTTCAGTGTATAACTTGTATTCATGAGCTTGGCGCACGGACGGATTTGTTTGCGTATTTTCTTGGTTCTCCCCTCAACATGTCTTTCTCGAAGCAACATCGCCATCATGTGTAGCAGTAATGTAAAATGTTTACTCGCAGTAAAAACACACCTTCCTTCGAGCCTGATTCGAACCAGCGACCTATGGATGAATGTTCAACAGTCCCCATTAATCACGGACTGACGTGCCTACAGTCCACCGCTCTACTAACGGATCTACCGAATGATGCTCGTTCAATAAACCTAACGTTAAAGTTGTATGCAATTGGTGTGGTTATACATGTTCATTTATGCAATTGACGGCTACCTGACCTCCGTTAGAGACAATTCCGAATATTGTTTGCCTGGATACCAGACAAACAAGCAAATTGTGAGAGGGTTTTGATGCTTGTGGTTTCATTTAATACAGAAAAACGGTAAAATCGGGTTAATTGTAATAATAAATATTTAGTTGAAATGCGAGACGACCGATTGATTGATTGAGCTGACTTCATTCATTGATGACCACCACATGACTGAGAGGTTAATTCTCAATCAACGTTATTAAAGCCAAATCGGGAATAATGACAAGTGGCCCGGTTAGCTCAGTTGGTAGAGCATCAGACTTTTAATCTGAGGGTCATGGGTTCGAGTCCCATACCGGGCGAATAACATTTTACTCTGTAATTTCTAGGCACCAGCGAGAAATATTTCTTCAACTACCCACTTGCAAGCCTCTCAGAACTGTATAATTTCAGTGTATAACTTGTATTCATGAGCTTGGCGCACGGACGGATTTGTTTGCGTATTTTCTTGGTTCTCCCCTCAACATGTCTTTCTCGAAGCAACATCGCCATCATGTGTAGCAGTAATGTAAAATGTTTACTCGCAGTAAAAACACACCTTCCTTCGAGCCTGATTCGAACCAGCGACCTATGGATGAATGTTCAACAGTCCCCATTAATCACGGACTGACGTGCCTACAGTCCACCGCTCTACTAACGGATCTACCGAATGATGCTCGTTCAATAAACCTAACGTTAAAGTTGTATGCAATTGATGTGGTTATACATGTTCATTTATGCAATTGACGGCTACCTGACCTCCGTTAGAGACAATTCCGAATATTGTTTGCCTGGATACCAGACAAACAAGCAAATTGTGAGAGGGTTTTGATGCTTGTGGTTTCATTTAATACAGAAAAACGGTAAAATCGGGTTAATTGTAATAATAAATATTTAGTTGAAATGCGAGACGACCGATTGATTGATTGAGCTGACTTCATTCATTGATGACCACCACATGACTGAGAGGTTAATTCTCAATCAACGTTATTAAAGCCAAATCGGGAATAATGACAAGTGGCCCGGTTAGCTCAGTTGGTAGAGCATCAGACTTTTAATCTGAGGGTCATGGGTTCGAGTCCCATACCGGGCGAATAACATTTTACTCTGTAATTTCTAGGCACCAGCGAGAAATATTTCTTCAACTACCCACTTGCAAGCCTCTCAGAACTGTATAATTTCAGTGTATAACTTGTATTCATGAGCTTGGCGCACGGACGGATTTGTTTGCGTATTTTCTTGGTTCTCCCCTCAACATGTCTTTCTCGAAGCAACATCGCCATCATGTGTAGCAGTAATGTAAAATGTTTACTCGCAGTAAAAACACACCTTCCTTCGAGCCTGATTCGAACCAGCGACCTATGGATGAATGTTCAACAGTCCCCATTAATCACGGACTGACGTGCCTACAGTCCACCGCTCTACTAACGGATCTACCGAATGATGCTCGTTCAATAAACCTAACGTTAAAGTTGTATGCAATTGATGTGGTTATACATGTTCATTTATGCAATTGACGGCTACCTGACCTCCGTTAGAGACAATTCCGAATATTGTTTGCCTGGATACCAGACAAACAAGCAAATTGTGAGAGGGTTTTGATGCTTGTGGTTTCATTTAATACAGAAAAACGGTAAAATCGGGTTAATTGTAATAATAAATATTTAGTTGAAATGCGAGACGACCGATTGATTGATTGAGCTGACTTCATTCATTGATGACCACCACATGACTGAGAGGTTAATTCTCAATCAACGTTATTAAAGCCAAATCGGGAATAATGACAAGTGGCCCGGTTAGCTCAGTTGGTAGAGCATCAGACTTTTAATCTGAGGGTCATGGGTTCGAGTCCCATACCGGGCGAATAACATTTTACTCTGTAATTTCTAGGCACCAGCGAGAAATATTTCTTCAACTACCCACTTGCAAGCCTCTCAGAACTGTATAATTTCAGTGTATAACTTGTATTCATGAGCTTGGCGCACGGACGGATTTGTTGGCGTATTTTCTTGGTTCTCCCCTCAACATGTCTTTCTCGAAGCAACATCGCCATCATGTGTAGCAGTAATGTAAAATGTTTACTCGCAGTAAAAACACACCTTCCTTCGAGCCTGATTCGAACCAGCGACCTATGGATGAATGTTCAACAGTCCCCATTAATCACGGACTGACGTGCCTACAGTCCACCGCTCTAATAACGGATCTACCGAATGATGCTCGTTCAATAAACCTAACGTTAAAGTTGTATGCAATTGATGTGGTTATACATGTTCATTTATGCAATTGACGGCTACCTGACCTCCGTTAGAGACAATTCCGAATATTGTTTGCCTGGATACCAGACAAACAAGCAAATTGTGAGAGGGTTTTGATGCTTGTGGTTTCATTTAATACAGAAAAACGGTAAAATCGGGTTAATTGTAATAATAAATATTTAGTTGAAATGCGAGACGACCGATTGATTGATTGAGCTGACTTCATTCATTGATGACCACCACATGACTGAGTGGTTAATTCTCAATCAACGTTATTAAAGCCAAATCGGGAATAATGACAAGTGGCCCGGTTAGCTCAGTTGGTAGAGCATCAGACTTTTAATCTGAGGGTCATGGGTTCGAGTCCCATACCGGGCGAATAACATTTTACTCTGTAATTTCTAGGCACCAGCGAGAAATATTTCTTCAACTACCCACTTGCAAGCCTCTCAGAACTGTATAATTTCAGTGTATAACTTGTATTCATGAGCTTGGCGCACGGACGGATTTGTTTGCGTATTTTCTTGGTTCTCCCCTCAACATGTCTTTCTCGAAGCAACATCGCCATCATGTGTAGCAGTAATGTAAAATGTTTACTCGCAGTAAAAACACACCTTCCTTCGAGCCTGATTCGAACCAGCGACCTATGGATGAATGTTCAACAGTCCCCATTAATCACGGACTGACGTGCCTACAGTCCACCGCTCTACTAACGGATCTACCGAATGATGCTCGTTCAATAAACCTAACGTTAAAGTTGTATGCAATTGATGTGGTTATACATGTTCATTTATGCAATTGACGGCTACCTGACCTCCGTTAGAGACAATTCCGAATATTGTTTGCCTGGATACCTGACAAACAAGCAAATTGTGAGAGGGTTTTGATGCTTGTGGTTTCATTTAATACAGAAAAACGGTAACATCGGGTTAATTGTAATAATAAATATTTAGTTGAAATGCGAGACGACCGATTGATTGATTGAGCTGACTTCATTCATTGATGACCACCACATGACTGAGAGGTTAATTCTCAATCAACGTTATTAAAGCCAAATCGGGAATAATGACAAGTGGCCCGGTTAGCTCAGTTGGTAGAGCATCAGACTTTTAATCTGAGGGTCATGGGTTCGAGTCCCATACCGGGCGAATAACATTTTACTCTGTAATTTCTAGGCACCAGCGAGAAATATTTCTTCAACTACCCACTTCCAAGCCTCTCAGAACTGTATAATTTCAGTGTATAACTTGTATTCATGAGCTTGGCGCACGGACGGATTTGTTTGCGTATTTTCTTGGTTCTCCCCTCAACATGTCTTTCTCGAAGCAACATCGCCATCATGTGTAGCAGTAATGTAAAATGTTTACTCGCAGTAAAAACACACCTTCCTTCGAGCCTGATTCGAACCAGCGACCTATGGATGAATGTTCAACAGTCCCCATTAATCACGGACTGACGTGCCTACAGTCCACCGCTCTACTAACGGATCTACCGAATGAAGCTCGTTCAATAAACCTAACGTTAAAGTTGTATGCAATTGATGTGGTTATACATGTTCATTTATGCAATTGACGGCTACCTGACCTCCGTTAGAGACAATTCCGAATATTGTTTGCCTGGATACCAGACAAACAAGCAAATTGTGAGAGGGTTTTGATGCTTGTGGTTTCATTTAATACAGAAAAACGGTAAAATCGGGTTAATTGTAATAATAAATATTTAGTTGAAATGCGAGACGACCGATTGATTGATTGAGTTGACTTCATTCATTGATGACCACCACATGACTGAGAGGTTAATTCTCAATCAACGTTATTACAGCCAAATCGGGAATAATGACAAGTGGCCCGGTTAGCTCAGTTGGTAGAGCATCAGACTTTTAATCTGAGGGTCATGGGTTCGAGTCCCATACCGGGCGAATAACATTTTACTCTGTAATTTCTAGGCACCAGCGAGAAATATTTCTTCAACTACCCACTTGCAAGCCTCTCAGAACTGTATAATTTCAGTGTATACCTTGTATTCATTAGCTTGGCGCACGGACGGATTTGTTTGCGTATTTTCTTGGTTCTCCCCTCAACATGTCTTTCTCGAAGCAACATCGCCATCATGTGTAGCAGTAATGTAAAATGTTTACTCGCAGTAAAAACACACCTTCCTTCGAGCCTGATTCGAACCAGCGACCTATGGATGAATGTTCAACAGTCCCCATTAATCACGGACTGACGTGCCTACAGTCCACCGCTCTACTAACGGATCTACCGAATGATGCTCGTTCAATAAACCTAACGTTAAAGTTGTATGCAATTGATGTGGTTATACATGTTCATTTATGCAATTGACGGCTACCTGACCTCCGTTAGAGACAATTCCGAATATTGTTTGCCTGGATACCAGACAAACAAGCAAATTGTGAGAGGGTTTTGATGCTTGTGGTTTCATTTAATACAGAAAAACGGTAAACTCGGGTTAATTGTAATAATAACTATTTAGTTGAAATGCGAGACGACCGATTGATTGATTGAGCTGACTTCATTCATTGATGACCACCACATGACTGAGAGGTTAATTCTCAATCAACGTTATTAAAGCCAAATCGGGAATAATGACAAATGGCCCGGTTAGCTCAGTTGGTAGAGCATCAGACTTTTAATCTGAGGGTCATGGGTTCGAGTCCCATACCGGGCGAATAACATTTTACTCTGTAATTTCTAGGCACCAGCGAGAAATATTTCTTCAACTACCCACTTGCAAGCCTCTCAGAACTGTATAATTTCAGTGTATAACTTGTATTCATGAGCTTGGCGCACGGACGGATTTGTTTGCGTATTTTCTTGGTTCTCCCCTCAACATGTCTTTCTCGAAGCAACATCGCCATCATGTGTAGCAGTAATGTAAAATGTTTACTCGCAGTAAAAACACACCTTCCTTCGAGCCTGATTCGAACCAGCGACCTATGGATGAATGTTCAACAGTCCCCATTAATCACGGACTGACGTGCCTACAGTCCACCGCTCTACTAACGGATCTACCGAATGATGCTCGTTCAATAAACCTAACGTTAAAGTTGTATGCAATTGATGTGGTTATACATGTTCATTTATGCAATTGACGGCTACCTGACCTCCGTTAGAGACAATTCCGAATATTGTTTGCCTGGATACCTGACAAACAAGCAAATTGTGAGAGGGTTTTGATGCTTGTGGTTTCATTTAATACAGAAAAACGGTAACATCGGGTTAATTGTAATAATAAATATTTAGTTGAAATGCGAGACGACCGATTGATTGATTGAGCTGACTTCATTCATTGATGACCACCACATGACTGAGAGGTTAATTCTCAATCAACGTTATTAAAGCCAAATCGGGAATAATGACAAGTGGCCCGGTTAGCTCAGTTGGTAGAGCATCAGACTTTTAATCTGAGGGTCATGGGTTCGAGTCCCATACCGGGCGAATAACATTTTACTCTGTAATTTCTAGGCACCAGCGAGAAATATTTCTTCAACTACCCACTTCCAAGCCTCTCAGAACTGTATAATTTCAGTGTATAACTTGTATTCATGAGCTTGGCGCACGGACGGATTTGTTTGCGTATTTTCTTGGTTCTCCCCTCAACATGTCTTTCTCGAAGCAACATCGCCATCATGTGTAGCAGTAATGTAAAATGTTTACTCGCAGTAAAAACACACCTTCCTTCGAGCCTGATTCGAACCAGCGACCTATGGATGAATGTTCAACAGTCCCCATTAATCACGGACTGACGTGCCTACAGTCCACCGCTCTACTAACGGATCTACCGAATGATGCTCGTTCAATAAACCTAACGTTAAAGTTGTATGCAATTGATGTGGTTATACATGTTCATTTATGCAATTGACGGCTACCTGACCTCCGTTAGAGACAATTCCGAATATTGTTTGCCTGGATACCAGACAAACAAGCAAATTGTGAGAGGGTTTTGATGCTTGTGGTTTCATTTAATACAGAAAAACGGTAACATCGGGTTAATTGTAATAATAAATATTTAGTTGAAATGCGAGACGACCGATTGATTGATTGAGCTGACTTCATTCATTGATGACCACCACATGACTGAGAGGTTAATTCTCAATCAACGTTATTAAAGCCAAATCGGGAATAATGACAAGTGGCCCGGTTAGCTCAGTTGGTAGAGCATCAGACTTTTAATCTGAGGGTCATGGGTTCGAGTCCCATACCGGGCGAATAACATTTTACTCTGTAATTTCTAGGCACCAGCGAGAAATATTTCTTCAACTACCCACTTGCAAGCCTCTCAGAACTGTATAATTTCAGTGTATAACTTGTATTCATGAGCTTGGCGCACGGACGGATTTGTTTGCGTATTTTCTTGGTTCTCCCCTCAACATGTCTTTCTCGAAGCAACATCGCCATCATGTGTAGCAGTAATGTAAAATGTTTACTCGCAGTAAAAACACACCTTCCTTCGAGCCTGATTCGAACCAGCGACCTATGGATGAATGTTCAACAGTCCCCATTAATCACGGACTGACGTGCCTACAGTCCACCGCTCTACTAACGGATCTACCGAATGATGCTCGTTCAATAAACCTAACGTTAAAGTTGTATGCAATTGATGTGGTTATACATGTTCATTTATGCAATTGACGGCTACCTGACCTCCGTTAGAGACAATTCCGAATATTGTTTGCCTGGATACCAGACAAACAAGCAAATTGTGAGAGGGTTTTGATGCTTGAGGTTTCATTTAATACAGAAAAACGGTAACATCGGGTTAATTGTAATAATAAATATTTAGTTGAAATGCGAGACGACCGATTGATTGATTGAGCTGACTTCATTCATTGATGACCACCACATGACTGAGAGGTTAATTCTCAATCAACGTTATTAAAGCCAAATCGGGAATAATGACAAGTGGCCCGGTTACTTCAGTTGGTAGAGCATCAGACTTTTAATCTGAGGGTCATGGGTTCGAGTCCCATACCGGGCGAATAACATTTTACTCTGTAATTTCTAGGCACCAGCGATAAATATTTCTTCAACTACCCACTTCCAAGTCTCTCAGAACTGTATAATTTCAGTGTATAACTTGTATTCACGAACTTGGCGCACGGACGGATTTGTTTGCGTATTTTCTTGGTTCTCCCCTCAACATGTCTTTCTCGAAGCAACATCGCCATCATGTGTAGCAGTAATGTAAAATGTTTACTCGCAGTAAAAACACACCTTCCTTCGAGCCTGATTCGAACCAGCGACCTATGGATGAATGTTCAACAGTCCCCATTAATCACGGACTGACGTGCCTACAGTCCACCGCTCTACTAACGGATCTACCGAATGATGCTCGTTCAATAAACCTAACGTTAAAGTTGTATGCAATTGATGTGGTTATACATGTTCATTTATGCAATTGACGGCTACCTGACCTCCGTTAGAGACAATTCCGAATATTGTTTGCCTGGATACCAGACAAACAAGCAAATTGTGAGAGGGTTTTGATGCTTGTGGTTTCATTTAA